>CM035627.1:46682779-49182779 GCA_020496765.1 Gossypium stocksii
GGAAAGTATTTACTGTTGGTAGAGTTTGCCTACAACAACAATTTTTAGTCAAGTCTAAAAATAGAACCATATGAGGCATTATATGGCCGTAGGTGTCGAACTCATTTGTATTGGATCGAACTCAAAGAAAGATAAATTCATGGGTCAATTTGGTCAGAGAAACCGAGGAGAAGGTAAAAGTGATTCGTGATTGTTTGAAAGCCTCTTCAGACAAACAAAAGTCATACTCGGATTTGAAAAGAAAAGAGATGGAATTTTAGACTAGTAATAAAGTGTTTCTGAAGGCATCTTCGAGGAAAAAGATTTTGAGATTTGGTCGGAAAGGCAAGTTAGGTTTGCGTTTTATTGGTCCGTATGAGATTATCGAAAGAATTGGGCCAGTCACATATTGGTTGGCTTTGCCAGCAGAATTGGAAAGGATTAACAATGTGTTTCACGTGTTGATGTTGTGACGATATTGTTCCAATCCATCGTATGTAATTTCTCCGATAGAGGTTGAGATTTATTCAGATATGACATATGAGGAAGAACCAATTAAGATTTTGGCTCGAAAAGTCAAACAATTGAGGAATAAAAGTATAGCATTAGTAAAGTGTTGTGGCATAGACATGGAGTTGAAAAGGCTACGTAGGAACTTGAGGAAGCCATGAGAAAATAGTATCCAAACCTCTTTTCTGGTAAGATTTTCAGGGACGAAAATCCCTATAGAGGGGATAGTTGTAACAGCCCGAATTAGGGCCTAAATGGAACAGTGATTTTGAAACCACGAATCTGAAGTAGAAAAATTTATTACAATAAATTTGTAAGGTTTATATTGTGAGTGAATGCATGTGTGAAAATATCGTAGAGAAATATTAGTGATTGAGTGTCCAATTTGAATATTAGCACTAAATTGCAAAGGTTGCAAAATAAGTGTTCTAGAAGTTTTTTGTGCTTAACTGAAATGCATTATTAAATTAGAAGTCCTTATGTGGTAATTAGACCAATATAGTTTAGTTTGGATAAAAATGGACATGGAAGGGACAAAACATCAAAGTTTTAAGCAAAGGGCATTTTGGTCATTTGATTATTAAAAGAATAAAAAGGGAAAAATAAGTCAAAAATGTTGTCCATCTTCTTCCACTTTGGCAGAAATTCTCAAGGGAAGCCATAGCTAGGGTTTTTCAAACTTTCAAGCTTGATAGCAAGTACATCCTAGCCCCATTTTTAATGCTCTTTACATTTTTGAAGTCGTTATCTCCTGATTTACCTATTTCTACCACTAATTTGAGCTAGGGTTCATGTTTAAAAATTTAATCATGTATGACATGCATGTATTTTGATGTCTAATGGTAGAAAATGTATGTTAGTGGCATAATAAATGACTTTTACAAAGTCATTTTCGATGAAAATATCCAAAAGGACCTATTTGTAAAAGTTATAAAATTGGTGGTAAAAATCTAATTTGAAAGAAAATGTGGGCTGTTATAAGTATGAGATAGGTTCAGCTAGGCTTGGGTTTTTGAGAAAATTAAATATATTTCATTTTACGAGCCTAGGGACAAAAGTGTAAATAAATGAAAAGTTAAGGTCAAAAATGTAAATTTGCCTTAATATGAATTTTGAGTCAAATTGAATAACATGAGCAATAAAGAAGCTAAATGTGTTATTATAGAGCAAGAAAGACATGGGATTGACCTTTATCGGGGGAAAGAAAAAGTTGTGGACTAAATCGCAAAATTTGCTATTTTTGTACCAAGGTAAGTTTGTATGTAAATATTGCATCATTTTATTATGTTTTAATGTTCTAATGCTGTATAAAATATATGAATGATGGGATGTGACATAATCGATAAAGTTTGGATAAGTGATAAGTGTGGAAGTGATAACCCGATTGAACCATAGGAAAAAAATAGGATACGAGTGACATGTCATCAGGAACTCAATTGTATGACTAAGTGATTAAGTGATGTCCGGGTGCTAGTCTAGTACGTCTACCATTGGCTAGGTAATCCTTCATTTGTTGCGGATACCTATCAGCTTGTGTGAGCAGCATTGAGTAGATACGTCCCAACCGTCAGCTTGTGTGCGTAGAACCGTGACTAGCTCAAGAACGAGCATATATGTGTGTTTGTATGATGATGTGTTTCAAGTGTGCACGAGAAAATTTGTAAGTATGAACGTTATAAATGGTGATATCGTTGTAAGTTGTGCTTGAGTAAGCTTAACATATATGAGCTCAAGGGTAAATTTATTAACTCTTCTTATGTGAAATTGCATGGTTAAGATGCTATTTATTTTCATATAAACTTACTAAGCTATTTAGCTTACCCCTTCTTTATTTTCCTTGTTTTATAGTGTCACCAAGCTAGCTCAGGATCGGGACTTGTCGGAGGCTCGCATCACACTATCAGAATTGTTATTTTGGGTATTTGACATTAGTGATCTTTTTCTAAGTATGGCTTGTATAGGGACTTGGTCTTTTTGTTATGTGTCATATTGGTTTAACCAAATGTGTTGGCTCAAGGTGATACTTGATTCATTTTGTATAAGGCCAGATGAAATTGGCCAATATTGGTTATTGGTAAATGCATATGATGATGTTATTCATGGAAGTGATAGCTTGCATGTTTAAGTTGTTATGTATATGATGTGTAGGCTTGATAGGTGTGGTATGTGAATGATGAGTGGATGACTTGGTTTTGAGATATTTGATAATTTAAATGTGTTATGTTACATGCCTTTAAATTGGTGTAAGTGGATTGGTATTTCAGGGTGGCAAATGGCTTAGAAAATAGCCCGTATTTTGTCCACACGAGTAGACACACAAACGGGTGTCTAGGCCGTGTGTGACACACAGTCAGCCCCATGTGTGTGTGAATAGGCCGTGTGTCCCCTGCACCCAAATTTTGCAAAAACAAAAGGTGCAGTAGTAAACACACGAGTAAAGACATGACCTGTAACAGCCCAATTTTGAGTCTGATCAGAACAGGTGGTTTTGAGACCACTTACCCGAGTCAAAATATTATTTTATTATTTTATTTCTATTTATAGCATGATAGAATTACCGTACGGAAATTTTGTAAACAAATTTTACCGATTATATAGCTAATTTGGTAAAATGGACTAAATCGCGTAAAGCAATAAGTATGAGTTCTATTAGTAAAATGGCTTAAATGGCTATGGCTTTATAATTAGAAGTACTTAAAGTGGAATTTACCCTTCATTAATGTATAAACGGTGGTTGACAATTATGTCCATATTTTGTATGATTTTTATATGGTTTAATAAAGGTTAATTTTGTAAAATGATTTATATAATATTATTAACTAAAAACAAAGCCATATTATGTTCATTTTCCTTCATCTTCACCGAATAAGAAAGAAAAACCTAGCCATTTTTGTACCTTGCATTCGACCAAGCTTCATTTAGCAATTAAGGTAGGTTTTTACTCAGTTTTTAATGATTTCTATATTTTTGAGCTTGTTGTAGCTCGATATAGCTAGCTCGTACCTCAATTTATGAAATTATTGAAGATTTTGAAATACGCCATTGTTTAATACTTATGTATTTTGATGTTCCTTGCAAGATTATTTGTAATGCACCTAACCCGAATTCAACACCGGATTAGAGTTACGGAACATTACTGGAGTTACTGATTGATTTATCAAATATTTTATTTCATCTATCATTTATATTTCGAACCACTTAAAATTAGACATATTTTCCCCCAAACATATTTATTTTTCTCGACATATTTTATTTGGATTTATTATTCGTCTCAACATACTTAATTTTCTTGTATCAACGTCTCAAAGATAATCACATATTTACATGTCATGATAAATGTCATTTTTCTTTCCATATTCCAGTCTTGTATTTGAGTCATCCGGATTTTTATAATAAATTTGGTCATCTTTTTCATTTATTCTATATTCTAATACATTCAATTAATGATCTAGGAAAAATTACCATTTTGCCCCTAAATCTTTAATTAATGACGATTTTACCCTTAGGCTCAGAAAAAATAAATTCTTGCAATTTAATCCTTATTTCCAGCCATTATCATCATATATATTAATAACAGCCCATAAATTCTATAAAATATCAAAATTTTACATAATTTCAACATTTTTCAATTTAATCCGTAAAACATGTTTTTCCCCGATCTTAAACTAAATTAGTAATTTCATTTAAATTTTGAAATTTAAATAATAAAATAATCCATTTCATGTAATTTGATCATTTCTAACATTTTTACAAAATTGCCCATAAAGTTTTACTTTTATTCAATTTAGTCCTTGAGCCTAAAACATACAAATTAGCCATGCTAACTGATTATTCATACATATTTTCCTCCTCCTCCTCTCCATTCCACAACCTTAATTTATATAACATGCTTATGAGTAACATTATCAATAATTTCACTACTTACTTATGTGTATATTCAAAGCTGTCCATTTGAGTCATAGTCACTAAATTATTTATATCTTGAGATACAGAACTCAAAATTAAGATCCGCTAATTTTTTATGAAACTAGACTCATATATCTTCTTATCATAAAAATTTCATAATTTTTGGTTTATTCAATTAGTACAGTTTATTCTTTAAATTCACCCCTGTTCTGCTATCTAACAGTTCTGACCATTCTTCACTAAAAATTAATTATCTCTTCATACAGGATTTGGATGATGTTTTAGTTTAATTCTATTAAAAATAGACTCATTAAAGAATCTAACCATATAAATTATGTCCCATAATCATTTTTATACAATTTTTAATGATTTTTCCAAGTCAGAATAGGGGATCTCGAAATTATTCTAAACCAGCCTTACAAAAATATTAATATCTCAGGATACAGAATTCGTTTACTTTCTCTATTTCTTTTATATGAAAACAGACTCAATAAGCTTTAATTCCATATCTCACTCAACATCTAATTCAATTTCTACTATTTTTGGTGATTTTACAAATTTAGATTACTACTGCTGTCCAAACTGTTTTAGTGCAAGATATTAATTACTAAGTTTATGACACCCTTAGTTTCTAGATTATTCTACCCTTAAAATATTTGCACTATTGGTCCTTAAACTTTTCATATTTACACTTTTAACCCTCAAATTTTGAGTATTTACTCTTGGGCAACAAAACTTTTCTCATTTTTACAATTTAGTCCTTTCTTGAATTAATATGTCATAATATATTTCCCAATAACATAACTCAAATTTCCTCTTCTCGTCACTTTATTTCCTTATTTTACTATATCAAGGATAATATTTCACTGTAGGAATTTTCGGGGTGTTATATTATTATTAGTTGTTTATAGATATACAAGTTTTATAAAGTGTTTTTTGAAAAAAAATAAGCAATAGGGGTTAAATTGAAAAAGGTAGAACTATTGTGGTTAGAATTTGAAATAAAAGAAAATATGGGCTGTTTAGATGCTAAAGAGAATTCAGCTAAGTTGGGCTTTGTCCTAATTGTGCAAATTTGCCATTTTATTTATAAATGACTAAATTGCAAAGTAGTTAAAAGTATAGGGCAAATGTGTAATTGGCCAAATTTATATGTATATGGATTTAATTGAATGATTTGGTAAATAAATGGGTTGAATTTGAATTCATATATATCAAGATAAACAAATACCGGAACTTGATAGGGGGAAACGAAAGGTAGACGAGTAGATATCGGATTTACGAGCTAATACGAGGTAAGTTTGTATAATTAGAATCGAACTTATATTTATATTTGAATTGGATGAATTTGCTATTAGTTGATTATGTAATGTGATAGTAAATTGAATTGTCTATTAGTTATACTTTGATTAAATACCGAGTACCATTTGAACCGTAGAAAGTCGTAGGATACAAGTGACATGTCACTAAGGTTACCGTTTAGTCAAGCTCTGGCGTTTGTTGCTGACTCACCACAGCTCATATGAGCTTACCGTTTCAGCTCTTATGAGCTTACCATCCAGCTCTTCAGAGCTTACTGTTTCAGTCCTTCAGGGCTTACTATTTCAGCTCTACGGAGCTTACTGTTCAGTTCGTTTGAGCTTACAATTTTTCGGCTCAAGAGGAGCATACTGATTTTGGCTCGAACGAGCATAAATGATGAATTGACAGATTACCGATTATACACTTAGTGTGTATCACCCGAGTATCCCTCGAGGTTTCTGAAGGTTCAACGGGCATTATACCAATATGAATTATAAGAATACATGCTACAAGAGATTCATAATGTATATTATTCATATTATTATATGAAATACATGTCTACGTGAATTATATGTCATAAGAAGTACATGATTTACATGATATGTGCTACATAAACTAAATGATTTACATGATTTATATGCTACATGAATAAATATGATATGAAATGAAAAGGTAAAAGGTTCAAATAATATAGAAATGGAAAATGTCATGTGATATGATATATGTAAATGATATATGATGTAATTCATGTATTAAAGTTTTACATGAAAGATATGTTTGGTTTCATCCTTGTAAATGGATGTATATGATGTGGATAAATTACTAACCTTTGGATGAATGTTGTGAATAGGCATATTGGGCAAGTGAATTGATTTTATTTTGCTTAAAATGCTTAATGTCATATGGGTAAGTTTAATTCTATATTATATGGGCATACTAAGCTTTTAAGGTTACTCTGTTCTTTTTCCCGTGTTTTATAGATTTCGGAAGCTAGCTCGATTCAGACGAGGTCTATGATTTCTATCACACTATCCAAGCAAACTTTTGGTACTTTTGGAACTATTGTAAATGATGTAAATTATGGCATGTATAGGCTAGTTATAAGTTGAATTATGTGGTCACTAATGCTAGTAATTATGTATGATTTTTGGCACTTATTCAAGCTATGTGATATGGCTTGAAATGGTATTGGTTGGCTTATTATGAAAGCATTATATGTTATGTCTTTTATATGCTAGAATTGATAAATGGTATATGGTATTTGTGATGGTGAATAAGGCTAAATTGATAGGTTTCATTGTGGATGAATTGGTAAGTCGAAATAGGTATTGAATTGGTTCATTTGATACATGTATTGTGGTATAATTTGGCATGGAACTTAGTTGTTTAAGATATGGTTCAAATGTGTATTGTTTTGGGCTAAAATTGTTGTTCAATAGGTATATGATTTTGGTACAAATTGATGCATGTAGGTACAAAAGAATTGGGTGTGAAATGTGGCTTAAACCAAGCCTATTTGCGTGCCACACGGCCTAAGCACACGGCATGTGTCTCAACTATGTGATCCCTGCACCTTAGTTAATTAAGTCAGTATACCCTATAGAATTAGCACGGCCTAGACACACGGGTGTGTCTACTGGCCGTGTGTGGCGTACGGGCTGGCACACGGGCGTATGGCTCATCGTGTGACCCAAGTTAGTAGCCTCCCAAATTTTCACACAGCCTGCGGGCGTGTGGACATGTAGTACAAGTCAGTAGGTATGCAATGTTTTCACAAGGCCTGGACACATGGCCTTTTCTGGTGACCGTGTGAGACATACAGCCCGGGCACACAGCCGTGTGACCCTTACTTGTGAAATTTTCTAAATTTTCCTAAAGCTTTTAAATGTTATCGATTTAGTCTTGATTGCATGTTTTAAGTTATAAATGATTGATTTAAGTATGTTATGAGTATGATTGAAAGATCTTGATTGAAATGAAATGGTGTTTGACAAAAGTTCAAAGTTTTACAGTTCTGACCTGAGTTATAAGTCCAGTAATGCCCTTTACCTTTTCTGGCAACGGTTATGGGATAGGGGTTTTACATGATCATGTGTCTCAGTCGTGTGGAAGGCACGGCTTAAGGACATGGGCGTGTGCCCAGGCCGTGTGAAGTCTGCACATTAAATACGAGAATTAAATTTGCCACACGGCCGACACACAGGCGTGTGACTTGGTTGTGTGCCCTTAAATTATTGATGACGTCATAAACAGAGAGTTACAAAGGTAGAGGACACGGGCGTAATCTAACACCCCGAACCCAGCCTAAACGTTATGGCCGAATCTGGCGGTGTCACATTAGAGTGTTTTCTAAAAACTTGTTCTTGCTGATAAAATCCCGGTTGAAGGTTAAAGCCTCTTTGTTAACTCCTAAATCATCTTAGTCAGTTATTAACCATTTTAAATTGTCATTACTTTTAAAACACTGTTTATTGCGGAAGGTTAAAAATTGTGTTGTGGAAACGTGATGTTTTGAAAATAGTTAATATTTTGGAAAACCACGCTCCACTTCTAACAGATATAAATCAAATAAATAAGATCCCAAATTAAAAGCTAGAAAATCAAAGTGGCCTTACCACATAAAAATACCCAAACTTAAGTTATGGAAAATATCAAGTTGAAAGTAAAGCAGATACAGTTGTATGGCCACCCTCGAGTCCCTCACAGCACCTATTCGCCTAACGCTGGGATAACCTGCACAGTTAAAAGTGGGGTGAGTTTATGAAAACTCAGTGTGTAATCCCCTAATAAAAAAATAGTTAGTCCGATATACAAAATATAGAAGTAGTTTGGGCCTGAGCCTATTACAGAAACAGAGTCAGAATCAGAATACAGGTGGGCCTAAACCCAATACAGTATCAATATCAGTTGAGCCTTAGCCCATTCTTGTAACAGTTGGGCCTACGCCCTTATCAGTATCAAGATTAGGTGGGCCCTAGCCCTTAACAGTATCAGTATGAAAAATGCATGATGCACGTTATCCCATCCAACCCTGCACTTGCCTCATGTCCAACCTTGCACTTACTGTGGGGAATAAATCACCCACCCATCCCTACACTGAAAATGTTAGCACCGGTTGCTTAACTAACCAGAATCGTAGCCAAGCTGCCAGTAACAGAATATGTGGCAAAGCCACCAATACAGTATTATTCCTCCTTAATAGTATCCCAATCCCATGCAGTATGCCGTGTCATAAAATGTACATGTATACAGAATGTCATGCTCAGTAACAGTCATGATTATTAAATAAATACATCAGTCAATCCACCTCTAGGGGTATAACGGTCATCTTTATCTACTAAGGGTAAAATGGTCATTCTACCGTTCGGGGATAATTCGGTCATTTTACCCTTCGAGGGCAATTCAGTCATTTTACCCTACGGGGGTAATTTCGTCATTTTACCCTTCGAGGGTAATTCGATCATTTTACCCTACGGGGGTAATTCGGCCATTTTACCCTTCGAGGGTAATTCGATCATTTTACCCTACCGAGGTAATTGATTATTTTACCCTTCGAGGGTAGTTCAATCATTTTCATCAAATTAGGGTCTAGACACACTTATTGACCCAACAGAAGGTCTACGATCGTCTCGTGCACCCTAAACAGTCATAACAGTGCAATTGGGCCCAAGGCCCATTTTGCGACCCAAGTGGGCCCATACGTTTGTGTTGCCCACCTGGCCCAGAATTAACCAGGACCATGCAAACTACATAGCCCAGTCCATTATTTACCACATATCGTAAGTTTTTATCCGTGTGGGACCCACTAGCCCATTGGGCCCATACGGCCATTTCGGCCCATCGAGTCCCATAACGGCCTAAGCCTATGAGAACGCTCATGGTGGCCTCTTGTAACACTCCAAACCTGACCTAGAAGTTAGGCCTAAGTCTAGCGTGTCACATTAGAGTGCATTTTAAAATCACGTATTTTCTTTAAAAACTCGTTCGAAAACTAATGTTTCTAAGTGAAAACAAGCTCGTTTGAAGGTTAAAGCCTCTTTGTAAAAACTCAGAATATTTAAACAATTTGTTATCCATTTGAAAACATAATTGCTTTTAAAACCTTAATCGTTGTTATGAGCGAAAACCAAGTAAGTTGCTTAAGCTTATAAAAATTCATAGTTTGTAGGAACGTATTAATTTGAAAGCAGTTAATGTTTTTGGAGAACCAAGTTCTACTTAAGCAGATATAAAATGTAATAACTAAACATCCCAAATTAAAACTAAAATTTACAAGAGGCCTTATTACAAACCCAATAAAAAAATTAAAGTACTTGAAAGTAAATAAACAAATGGAAAGCATAAGTAATATGTGGCCATCTCTGAGTCCCTCACAGCACCGATCCACTAACGCTGGGGATTACCTGAAAAGATAAAACCGGGGTGAGTTTACGAAAATACAGTGTGTAATCCTCTAATCATACAATAGAACAAACTGGGCCTAAGCCCTACACAGAAACAGTCTATGCCCGAGCCCACTTCAGTACCAATCCGGGCCGTAGCCCCTTACAAAAATAGAATATATTAGGCCTAGCCCATGACAATATCAATCTGGGTTATAGCCCATTACAGAATCTCTTGGGACCTAGCCCACTAACACAGTTGGGCCCATACCAGTACAATTGGGCCTTGCCCATATCAGTATCAGTCTCATATCAATAATGCATGTTAACCCCATCAAACCCTACACTTCCCTCCGTCCAACCCTTCACTTCCTGTGGGGAATAAATCACCCACGCCATCCCTACACTTACAGTGTTAGTACTGGTTGCGGCACTAACCAGAATCTATAGCAAAGCTGCTATTATCAAAATATGTGGCATAGCCGCCAGAACGGTTTCTTCCTCCATAACAAATCCCTAACCCCATGCAGTATGACATGTATGCAACGCACATAATTGTATATAAATCACAAGGCATGCTTCAAAATGACAGTCAGATCATAGCATAAAAAAAACCAGTAATTTACCCTTGAGGGCATAATCGTAAATTTACGCCATAGGGGTATTTCAGTCATTCTCAATATGGCCCGAAAGCATAACTTGGCTCATTAACATGTCCATAGTCACTTAGTGAGTTTAATGTCCTTTTAGCAAATACAAATACACTGGGGCCCAAAAAGCCCATTACGTAGCCCAAATGGGCCCATGCTCTCATATAGCCCATCAGGCCCAAATCTATCCAAAGGCATGTAAGCATCATAACCAGTTGGTCATTTCTAACTAATCCATAAATTTTGCACATTTCGGGCCCATAGGCCAATTTGGCCTATTTCGGCCTGGTTGGCCAAAATGCGGCCTAAGACCATGAGATTGCTCACGGAACCTTTATCGTTGCATTGATCTTTTCCACACGAGCGTTCACGCGCTCATGTGGTTGCCTTTGCCAATCTTCTGGCTTTTCGGCATTTTGGGATTTTGGCTTTTGCCGTTCTATAGCAAGTAGGGTGTATACACACACTTGATTGTGAAAACCAAGCAGCACTTCACGACGTTGAACCTTGACAGCAACCGATTCCTTCCCTAGATCTCTGATTGAAGCCGTCCTCTACACCTTGTCCAATGCAACGGAAAGTGAACTCTTGAAGCACCAAGATATCGACTCCACCCCTCACTTAACTATTTCGAACCCCTAATACATTTGGCCAAGCCACGAAGTTACTAATCAACATCTAAGCAAAAAGTAATTGAGAAGGAGATAATACCTCTAACCCTAAAATAAATAGAGAACTCAATCCCCTTAAGAAGAAGACTTACAGAATTATTTAGTCAAGACCCGAATCTAACATTTGCCCAATTCGCATTAAAGGGTAATCAGCCAGGAACTATTTGGCCCACTTTGAAGAAGAACAAAATGGCGCAAATGACTAGAGCAAGGAACTAGAAGTAGAAAGAAAGGCGAAGAGAGAAAAACCAAAGGTGTATTCGGCTTTTGAATAGAGAAGAGGAGAGATAGAAGGATCAAAGGAATACCAAGCAAGATTCTGCTATCCACTAAAAAAGGTAATCGACTTAGAACAATAAGAGGCAATCGGCTGAGAACAAGGGGTTTCTACTTTTGAATTTTAGAAGAGAAGAATGGAGAGAAAAATAAAAGAAAGATACGCGAGAGGTCGCTTTTGTTTTAATTGCAAACTCGAAAAACGGAGAAAATAAAAGTGCAAAGAAAAAGAGGCAAAAGAAATGTGCATTCGGCAAAAAAGGATTTGAAGAAAAGAAAACAAAAAGAGCACTTTGCCAAACCGAACAAAAGAAATAACACCACACCTATTTCGGCACCTCAACACCTAAGACCGAAACAACACCTTAGAGATCCCTACATTTGGCCAACACCCTTCCCAAATTCAAATTTCCTTTATTTGCTTCTTAATTTAAGCCAACAACACAATTTGAATTTCATTCAAATTGCTTCCACCGAACAACAACCACCCATTACAAATTCTCCACCGCTTGACTGCTTCAACCGACCACCTGAGGAGTTTCAGTCAAACTCCAATTCCTCCCCCACGTGAGCAGCAAAATGAATGTCTCATGTGCAAGGGGTAGCTCAAACTCCAGCCCTCCAAGCTCCCTACACGCCGCTTGCGACTTTGCCGTCCAACTCTTTATGTCATGAAACCTACTTAACTAAACATAAGCCTTACCTACTAGCTAATCATCTCTTTTTAAAAAAACCACAACTTCACATGGCCTAGGACTCGAACTCACTCCCCGGCAGTCCTAACACGCTTCTTACCAATACACCACCAACTCTCTTGTGACGTAGATCAGTCCCAACAAACTATAAGGCTTAAACGCTAGCTTCCATGCTAACCTATGCAAAAATAAAAATTTTGCTAAGGCCAGGACTTGAACCCTAGACCACCTACTTGCTACCAACGCCTCCTTGCCACCAGACCACCTACTTTCTTATGTCATACTTTAACCAGAAATGTAACGTCCCAATTTTTTGGGTTTTTGAATTTCTGCTTGGATTTAATTTTTGCTTGGCTTGATGTGTTATAGTGATGTCTTGGTGTGTTTAGTAGACCTTTAGGAAGCCTAGGGTTAAGCCTAAGGTCTGACAATTTTTTTTATTTTTGGCCTTAGGGGAGAATGGACCTAGCTACGTGGGCTTTTAAATTAATATTGGGGTTTTAAGACACAAGAAGACATGTGGTAAAGTGGCAAAGTAGTGCCACTTAGTGCTTAAGAAGGTGGCGTGTAGAGGCTTGTGAGGGAGCTAAAGTTTGAATCCTTTAATGAGCAAGTGTTGTTTTATTTTTATGCTTGTGCATGGTAGGAGATGGAACTCAAGTTAAAATCTAAAGGAAGGTGTTTGAATGGATCATGGGATAGGATTAAGGAGTGATAAGGGGAGAAAATTTAGGAATTTTAAAAGGGAAGCTAGAGTTGGCTGATTGAGGGAGTGTTAGAGAGCATATTCAGAAATAGGGGGCTTAGAGTAACATTTTCGGGATTTTTTTGCTTGTGTGCTGATTTCTCTTGGCAAATTTTGTTCATTTTCTTGGTGGCTGAGTAGGTCTAGTTCTTTTGGGGGGATCCTTGTTCTTTCTTTTCTCCTCTTCTTAGTGTTCTAAAAGCCAAAATCCCGAAATTGTTAGCTTTTCCCTTGTCGATTTACCCAAAAAGCTGAACCCTTTCATCTCTTTTCTTCCCAAGCCGAATCTATCATCTTCTTTCTCTTCTCTCTTCACTTTTCTCTTTTATTCTTTCTCTTCTCCTCCTTTTCTCCACCGATTAAATTGATTTCCCTAAAAACCTTGCTAGCCGATTTCTATTTGGGACCGAATTCTTCTTGTTACTATTCTTACAAAAGCCGAAACCCTTAAACCTCTCATCTCTCTGCCGACTATCTCCTCTCATTTCATCAACTTTTATTCTTCTTCCACATTTTCTCTCAAAATCGAAACCTATATACTCTCTAGTGGGTTTTTCGAAAGCTGAATCACTTAGATCTCTTCTCTTCTTAACTAGATCTATAGTAGATCTGGGCTAGGCTAGTGATCAGTGGTTCTTTCATGTGGCAACGCTGTCAGGCAGGCTTTTGGGTAAGTGGTCTCTTTTCTATTCTTTTCTTTCTTGAGATATAAGAAAAGCCGAAAACCCCTATCTTTCCTTGGTTGATAATAGTTTTGACCTCTTTTGGTTAAACACCCATTTTTGCCTTTTCTTTTGTTCTTATGTGTATTAGTTCGGTAAAGGGGTGATCTAGTGAGGAGTAGTGGAGGCTAGGGGCGTTGAAGCAATCTAGATCTAGATCTAGTTGTAGATTTCGGCAAAGGTAAGTGAATATTGGTTTTGGGTAAGGATGGCCGAATATGGTGATATTAGTTTGATGTCGATTCCGTTTGATTTCATTGGATTATAGTCTAATATTATAGTGGGTTTGTTGTAGGTTAATCGTGTGCAGAATCTTGACGTAGTACGCAAACAGATGTGTAATCGACACCCTCTAGTAGATTAGATCAGCAAAAGCTGAAATGCCGAAATGCTGGCATTTCAAGGGCTTACGAGCGTGTGAGTGCTCGTGGGCCAGTATGAAACTGTGAAATTGGCAATAACGGATGGTAAGGCTATTGTGCGCGTTTTCGTGCACTTGGGTGGTTTTGGGCCTTGATGGGCCGAAATTGGGCCCAACGGGCTATCGAGCCCATATGGGTGAAACTACGCGATAGGTGCTCTCTGGTAAATTGGACATTAATTCTGTACAAGTATGAGTAAATTGAGACTTAGCGGGCCATAGTAACTTGTGGGCTTCGTCGGGCCCATTAGGGGTTTAGGGCCCGATGGCATTGTATAAATGACTTGGGCTATTTGAGTCACTCGGCCGACGTTAGATCTGTTAAGTAGACTGTAATAAGCATAAAATTGTAAAACCTAGCAAAATTACCGAAATACCCTAAAAGGCTAAAAATTACTGTTTTACCCCTTGATGCTAAATGACAATTTTACCCCTAGAGAAAAGTTGACTGATTTGCATGCTACTATATCTGATATTCTGTATGCCATGACATGTATACACTGATTTGCATGGGGTTGGGCTATTATTACAGAGGAAGTGCTAAAAGTGGCAATGCCACATATTCTGCTTAGAGGCTCTTTCTCGTATTACTGTTATGGTGGCTTGGCCACAATATCTGTTTTAGCAGCTCTGCTGCGATTGTGGTGTGTAGGGCTGGGTGGGTTGAGTTATTCCCCACATGATGAGTAGGGCTGGTACGGATGGTGTGTAGGGCTGGATTGGGCTTGGGCTTTGCATATATGCATGTATTATTATAATCTAATCTACTTTTGTAATGGGCCCAAGGCCCACACTGTTTCTAAATAGGGCCAAGGCCCAGACTGAGCCTGGACTGATCTCTGACACTGGCTGTGTAACGCCCCTAAACCCGTTCCGGTCGCCGGAGGGTTAAGAGGCATTACACGACCTTCATGAATCGATTCGATGATCTAAGACAACTATTACTCTACTTGTGGTAAAATATCAAGGCTTAGTCAATTTCAACAATTAACATCTAGGCCGATTACACATGTATATATATATGATACTTCAAACATATTTACCAAAGCATGATTTAACTGCCATTCCAAATTACGTAACCAAATTTAAAACCATGGACATGGATATAAGACATTCGGTTAAGCCATTTTCGTATGGCTGACATAATTACAACTTCAAAAATCAAGCTCGTTTAGCAACCACATGTTAAGTCTATACATGCCATTTTCAAAGTTTAGTTATAAAATACCGAAGGATGTTTTGATAGTGTGGATGACTTCAGCCCTGGAATTCCCGAGACCGTAGCTGACGAACGAGATCTAAAAACAGAAAGTGAAGAGCAACGAAGTAAGCAATCATATGCTTAGTAAGTTTTTAAGCGATAAAATACAAATTAAAGACTAGAGTGAAGAAATCTTTAACACTTGTTTACACCATTCTTTGGCCGAAGGTAACTCCGACTCTATAACGAGCTAAATTACTGATTAGGGTGTACACATATACTTTTACATTCATCCACTAAAACTTATTCACATACTCAACATCAATTAAGTCCCTTCCCGTAAGAACCAAATAGTTTCACATAATGTATAACCAGCACGCCTGCATATTTCTTTAGACCTCTATCCGAAACAACAATGCATAATGATAAATCACAATTCAACGAAAGTTCATTCATCATTAGGATACTACACATACCTGATCATCTTACGATAATGAGCTCATTTTTTATGATGATTATTAGGATCGAAATCTGTATTTCTCCATCATGAGTACCCTCATACTTAGCACAATTAGTTTTTAATTATAGTTCTAAGGCTCATCTGAATTTTCCCAATACGACATTGGCTCGAGAGCCCTTCAGGATTAACCCAGATTCAACTTTGGCTCAAAAGCCCTTCAGGGTTAACCCGAATTTCAACTTTGGCTCAAAAGCCCTTCGGGGTTAACCTGGATTCAACTTTGGCTCAAAGCCCTTCGGGGTTAACCCGGATTTCAACTTTGGACATATGCATTCGGATTCATCATGTATACTTTCCGCATAATTTATCGCAAAATAATGTCCATTTGCCACATTCACAAATTCATACATAGCATGACATTATTTCCTTATATGTTCGGTAATAAACATGTAAGTAATCCATATCTCAATTTACTTCTAAGCCTCTCTAAGTCTAGTAAATTTCAGTTATATACCCATGTCACTATTACATTAACAATCATAAATCATGTAAAATAAAAGTTGTGTATTAAGCTAAGACGCTTAAAACTTACATCGCTTCCTTCTGAGTCTTTACAAGTTGACTATTCCGTCACTTTGGCCTTTCCCTTATCTGATGTTGCCCCTCTATGCTCTTGAGCTTAGATTAACAAATTAAATGTATCAACTTCTATGTTCTTCACTAAATCAAGGCAAGTAGTACGAATATTCTCTTATAATGCATACATTCATTCATTTTCAACATGGCATACACACTCTTATTTCTTTCACACAAACATTCGGCTTTAATACCAATGTTATAAGTTACGACCAGCCTATGGCTTTAAATTAAACATATATAATTCCTTTAGCTAACCTCGTTATTCAAAACAAGATAGTCTGTAACACCCCAAACCCGGCCTGGACGTTATGACCAGATCTGGTGTGTCACATGAGCCTATAACTAAGTTTACGACCTTTTGCTTGTTGAGACTTAGGTGATATTAAACCATTACTAAAAGCAAAACCAATAAAGAAATTTAAATAGCGGCCTTATTACAATTAAAACCCCAAAAATAGCATAATAAAATACTTAAAATGAAAAGAAACCGAATTTACAGATGCTGTGGCCACTCCGGATCTCTCACAGCTCCAAGCCCACTATGGTTGAAGGTTACCTGCAGAGATGAAATTAAAGGGGGTGAGTTTGACAACTCAGTGTGTAACATAATCTCAACCATAGGCCAAAACAGATCAAGCCTCAGTTTCATATTTAATTGGGCCTTGGCCCATTACAGAAATCAGGTTAAGCCCATAGGCCCATAACAGATACAGATCAGATATAATATGCAAACAGAAAACCTAACCCAGATCCATCCATAACACCCCCGTACCAGCCTTACACCATGTGGGGAGACTACTCGACCCACCCAACTGCTACACACCACAGAAATTTACAGCGAGGCTGCCAGATATTGTGACGAGGTCACCAGATACAGATATTGTGGCGAGGCCACCAGAACAAATATATATGTGGCGAGGCCACCAGAATAGATATATATGTGGCGAGGCCACCAGAACAGATATATATGTGACGAGGCCACCAGATTGCAGCGAGGCTGCCAGAATGCTTCCTCCATCATAAACCCAAACCCCATGCAACAGATATCATGATATGGCATATAACATACAGAATCTCATGCATCAGATATACACATGTATCATGAGATATGACATACAGAAACAGGAAATCATACGTTTCATACAGAATTTACCCTAGGGGTATAAAGGTCATTTTGCACCTAGGGGTAAAATGGTAATTTTCCATACTTAGGGTTATTTTAGTCTTTTTATCGATTTTCAGGGTTTTTATGCAAGTCCAAATAATTACTAGTCCATTAGTGTTTACAGAAGTCCTTTTAACCTTAGTTTCCAATTTTTTCCTTTTTAGCCCAAAATCTCCTAATGGGCCTTACTAAATCCACTATCGTCTTAAGCCCGTTAAAACCAAATTTTAATGTTCCGATTGTTAATTTAACCAGTTTATTCTCAACATACCACCAGAATGCTTTTAATGACAATTTTACTGATAAGGGCTCGGAAGTCCATTGGGCCCATTAAAGCCCAACTTATCGAAATGCTCAGAATCTCACCTTCTACAATTCTGTCACCATCGAATCTAAAGTTGACCCTAACAGCGTAAACGATTACACAGAGATTTCACAAGACCGAGTTTTCAGTCACTTTCGGTCAGGTTTCGGTCATTTCAGCCTTAGCCATTCTAGCCTTTATCGAGGGTATGACACACACTGTTAACGGATGAAATGACGACGAGATCCACGTACGAAAGCCTACAGTTAATCACTAGAGTGTTAGCCTAATAATTGACAATCATTAAACCATAAGTCCTTTACCAAAATCGGCCAACATGGCCTGAGTCCCTAAATTCCCTACCTTCTGCTTAATATAGACTAGATCCCGCTGTCCACTTGTGTTAGCCTTCAAACTCCTTCGCTACACGGCCCCCTTGATTACCTTATCGCACCTACCGACACAAGAAAGAGACCAATAGGTCTTTTTAATCACTAACGACAACACCCCTAAGGGTTTTGGCTTCTTGCCATAATATCAGGAAACTAACAAAATAAAGTCACGAAATACCTACCGATCTAGCCCCAGCCCACAACAGTTCCACTTGCAACCACGAGAAGGGAAGAGCCTGACAATGGTGGTTCGGCTTTGGAGAAATAAATGGAGAAAAGAAGTGATGAAAGAAAAGAGTGTGGGAGAGGTATTCGGTCACAAAGTATTCGGTTGGCCTAGCTTCTTAGACTATCGGCAAGGGAAATGGAAAAAGAGGAGTAACAGAAGAAGATGGATCCGGCTAGAAAAGGCTTGATGATATGCAACCGGTCGTGGTGTGAGAAGAGGAGAGGGAGAGAATGAGTAGAAAGGAAGAAAGAAAATGATCAATCGGCAAAACAGGTTTAGGGTAATATGGGTTGGCTACTTGGATAGAAAAATGAAGAAGAGAGTGGTAGAATGAAACCTAACATGCTATGTAAAATCGGCAAAAGGAAGAGAGTTTACTCACCTAGGGAAATCGGCACAAAACACAAAAGAACCTAAGGGAATTCGGCACAACTAGCACCTAATTGCCGAAAATGCACTACAAGGAATCCATTGGCCGGCCACTTCTTTTCAAAAATCAAAAACACCTAAATCTCTCCTCAATAAGCTCCCCTTATCACTCCACAATTCCCTCTCATGTCCGATTCAAACACTCCTCAATAGAGTTCAACTCTGTTTCAAACTCTTACCTGTTCAAGCACAAAAATTAAACGCCACACATGCTCACTCTGGGACTTGAACCTTGGCCCTCCTTCAAGCTCCACACGCCACATTTTTAGGAGACTAGTGGCGTCACTTAGCCACTCTACCAAGGTGCCTTTTGTGTCATAAACCACACACAATTCCTTAAAACACTTACTTCCCAAGGCCCCCTATCTCCTAAGTCAAAAATACAAAATTTTACCCAAGTCTTAAACAACACTTGGGCCTTCCAAAGGCCCATTAATACTCCCCAAACAAGCATTACACACCTAAATACCAGAGTTTAACCATTTTATCAGATGAACAACAATCTAAGAGAAACCTAAAAATTAGGGCGTTACATAATCATCAAAGATCGATCATGCTTTCATATAAAGAGCTCCAAATTGGCTCTCATTCAGCATACACATACATATGGGAATGCATTAACCTAAATGTAGTAATTGTCCAATTGAAATTTTAATCACTCCATCAATTTACAATTTATGTCATATATACTAAAATTTGAATATATGCTCCCATTACCGAATACTCACTTTAGCAATTTGGTTCACCCAATTTGGATTTAATTCAAAAAGGCCGAATGTCATTTTCTTAACATGCTTCCTTTACCACGGCTAGCCTATGCACTCATCAAAGATATTAAATTCTCAATTCTAGCAATCAATCTAGCTCCTTTCATTAAACGAGTAAAAGATATACATCCAAAACAATCAAAACATTCACAAGGCATCCTAATGTCCAATGCCGATTATACCCAAAATTCGTATGTAGCTTTTTATCAAGAAATTTTCATATATCTACTATTTCAATCTTAAAACACTTCAATGACATGCTATAATTATAAGCTATCAACAAAACTCATCATAATTAAAAACTCCAAACTCATTCAACAATGACCAAATAAGCATCTCCCAAAAACAACCATGCCCCATTCGTCATCAACTCCACATATAACTCATTTAAAATTAAAACCTTCATTCCTATCAAGCTAACATCCAACTAGCAACAAAACATACTAATTTCATTCAAATAGCCGAATGCTTGAATTTAAACCAAAATGAAAATTTCAACATGGGCTAACTTGGGAACTAGGTATCTTACAAAATTCTTGCAATAATTTGGAAAAATCCTTCAAAACTTACCTTAGATTAGAAGTAGAAGTGGTCGAATGCTTAGTTTCTTCCTCTCCCCCTTTTCTAAATTGAAAGTTGGCCAAAATAAAAATGAAGAACACCACTCTCCCTCATTATTTTCACCATGTTTTTCATATTATTATATTACCATTATGTTAACCACCAATTACAAATTATTTAATATCACAAAAATACAATATTAATCATAAAAAGTTTGCATGGCCGGCCACTAAAGTGTAAATGTGCATATTTGACATGCAAGCCCAATTATTTCTCTTCAATCTACAATTAGTCCTTTGGATTTTTACCACTTATGTTTTAATTCAAATCACATGAGTCCTTACTATTAACTTCACATTCAATTTGACACTTTTCGAACATTCAATAATTCACACATAATTCATCACATAAAATAAACATAAAATTTTATACTCAATTATTTTCGTGACTCGGTTTAGCGGTCCCAAAATGACTTCCCGACTTGGGTCGAAATAGGGCTGTCACAGGCTGTGTTTCTTTACACACTGAGTTTTCACAAACTCACCCTCTTATTTCTATCCATGCAGGTAACCCCCAGCCTTAGAGGACTTGGAGCTGTGAAGGATTCGGAGTGGCCACGTGAGCTACTTGTTGGTTTATAGTTTTCTAAATTTATTTATTTAATACTTTATTTTTTATTTGGGTTTTAAATTGTAATAAGGCCGCTTGGTATTTTTATTTTGGTATTTTTTATTTATTACTTGTTTAAAACAATAAACTAGTCTGCGTGGGTTTTTATTTCAAACTTAACAAACATTTTCAAAACATAGATTACGTGACAAATGGGTAACTTAATAACGATGACTCAACAATAAGATCTTTTAAAAGTGAACTTTAATTGGTAGTGGATAGGGTTTTTATAAACTAAATAAGTTTCTTATTTACAAAATGTGTAATACAGTTTTGCTAAAGTCAACATAATGATTATTAAAAGAAGATCAAAGTGTAATCAATTGTCCATGTGACACACCAGATCTGGCCATAACGTCTGGGCCGGGTTTGGGGTGTTACATTTAGTGGTATCAGAGCCTGGTTACAACAACTCGGCTGTGGAACGGGTCCAAATATTTTTCTTAAAATTTAAATTAAGGCCCAAATTTGTATTTTAAAAATTCAATTTTGGAAATTCCCTTAAGAAAATCTTTTAAAATTGATTTTTTTCTTCTCAAAATATTTTCACACTACTGAAAGTCTAGGGTTTTTGGGAACAAAGTTTATTCAAAGAATTTAGCATCGCCAAAACTTGTTTTTTTCTGAATCTGGTTTTTGAAGAGTGGCACACCGAATCTCCGGCACCAAGTCTGTAAGTACCCTCTATTTTACAGTATATTATTAAGATACTGTGATAACTGAGAAATTATTATAGATAGTACTAAGACCCTACTGAGATTCTGTAGTTAAGGTAATACTGAGACTGTAGAGGACTGAGACGGTAGGAAAACTGAAAACTCTAGAACACTGAAACTGTAGCTAGGCTATGATTCTACGAAAACAAAAACTCTGAAATACTATCTATGCATAAGACATCTGTAATAAATACTGGAATACTGAACTGATTCATAAAATTTGTAATCAAATAATACGATATGAGTACGAGGGCAGCACGTGGAAGAGGCCGTGTTCGTGGCCGAAGAAGTGCAAAAGCTGGGTCTTCATCTTCGGGACATATGCCAGCTGGGGAGGCACGAGTGCCACCGGCAACCGAGACTGGGTCTTATGATCGGGCTGCTGGGGATGATGCTTTATCCCAGGTGATACTTCGTGTTCTGGAAAGGGTTGTTGGAGCGAGTACTGGGACTGTAAATTAAGGATCTATTTTTGAATGACTCTAAGCTAACAGAGTGGAGATTTTCAGGGGTGTATCTGGTGTAGCCCCGAATATGGCCGAATATTGGTTGGAGGCCACGGAGCGGATCATGGATGACTTGGACTACTCGGTGGAGCAGAAGTTGAAAGGAGCAGTATCTTTGTTGCGTGACGAGGCCTACCAGTGGTGGATCATGTGAAGGATGGTACCCCAGCTGAGCGGGTGACTTGGGAGTTGTTTAAGACGACCTTCAAAGGGAAGTATGTCGGGGCGAGCTATGTGGATGCTCGAAGGAAGGAATTTTTGAATTTGACTTAGGGAAATAAGACTGTCGCAGAGTATGAAGCTGAGTTCCTAAGGTTAAGTCGGTATGCTGGTGGTATAGTGGCTACGGAGTATGAACGTAGCGTTCAATTCGAGGATGGCCTCAAGGATGAGTTAAGAGTATTGATTGCTCCATAGAGGGAGCGTGATTTTGCTGCTCTAGTGGAGAAAGCTAAGATTGCTGAGGAGGTGAAGCGCACAGAGTGGTAAAACCGTGAAAAAGACTAAAACTGATTCAGGAGGGAATCAGGGCCCTCGGGTGCTGCGAGTAGGACTGTCAAAAGGGCTAGAGTGGACGAGCCAATTCAAGCAGTTCTGATGCATGTGGTTAGACCGCAAGCTTGTAGGGATTGTGGAAAGGTACATCTGGGTGAATGTTGGAAGCGTACTGAAGCATGTTTCCAGTGTGGGTCCAAGGATCATAGAGTCAAGGATTGTCCTTGGAGGCTGGCGCAGATGCAAGCTACTGAATCGAGGATTGCTCAGCTAGTGAGAGGTGGGCCAGAACCACCGAAAGGCTATGGTCAAGTTAGGGGCGGCAATGGAAATAGGCGTGGATATGGAGCACCGGGCAGGGGTGCTGGAAATGCTGAGGCTCGTTAGCCAACATTGGTTTATGCTGCTCGTCGCCGAGAGGAAGGTGACACAACTGACATCATAATTGGTATGTTTTTAATTTTTAGCACGCCATATACTGCTGTGATTGATATTGGATCTACCCATTCGTATGTTGCTTGTGATGTGTCTGGGTCGTTGGGTGTGTAATCTGAGAAAACTGTGAGTGGGGTCTTTGTGATAAGTCCACTGGGTCACTTGATTAGGGTAGACAAACTTTTTAGAGACGTACCTTTAGAGACACAAGGTAGGACTTTCTTTGCGGATTTGATGGAACTACCCTTTGAAGAGTTTGATCTCATTCTAGGAATAGATTGGTTGGCTAAGCATCGAGTGACTTTGGATTGCGCTACCAAGCGGATAGTGTTAAAGGCCACGGAGGATGAGGAGGTAACTGTAATAGGAGAGTGAAAAGATTACTTGTCCAATGTTATCTCAGCTTTGAGAGTTGAATAACTGATTCGCAAAGGTTGTAAGGCATTTTTGGCGTATGTGAGTCAGTCTGAATTTGAGAGTTTGACCGTAGGAGAAGTTAGAACTGTCAAGGAATTTTAAGATGTTTTTCTGGATGAGCTTCCAAGGTTGCCTATGAATCGTGAAGTTGAATTTGGAATCGACTTGTTGCCTAGAACGGTTCCAGTGTCCATCGCTCCTTATAGGATGGCACCTAAGGAGTTAGTTGAGTTGAAAGCACAAATTCAAGAACTTATGGATTGGGGTTTTATTAGGCCAAGTGTGTCTCCATGGGGAGCACTAGTACTGTTCGTGAAGAAGAAGGATGGGACGATGCGTATGTGCATCGATTATCGTCAATTGAACAAACTGACTATTAAGAACAAGTACCCTTTACCAAGGATCGACCACATGTTTGACCAACTAAGAGGAGCTTTGATATTTTCCAAGATCGATCTTCGATCTGGATATCATCAATTAAGGGTCAAAGAGGTGGATATTCATAAGACAGCATTCAGGACTCGGTATGGTCATTATGAGTTTCTGGTAATGTCGTTTGGATTGACGAATGCACCAGTGGCCTTCATGGATCTGATGAATCGGGTATTCCAACCCTACCTGGATCAGTTTGTGGTCGTCTTTATAGACGATATTTTGGTGTGTTCAAAAATTGAGGAGGATCACGATGAGCATCTCCGTACTGTTCTGCAAGTGTTAAGAGAGAAGCAACTATATTCAAAATTCAGTAAGTGTGAATTTTGGTTGCGAGAAGTGACATTCGTAAGCCACGTTGTTTCTGCTGAGGGGATTAGGGTGGATCCTCAAAAAATTAAGGCGGTTCTAGAGTGGAAGCCACCGAGATCAGTGTCAAAAATTCAAAGTTTTCTAGTTTGGCAGGGTACTACAGGAGATTTGTGGAAGGATTTTCTTTGATTGCAGCACCGTTGACTAAACTTTTGTGGAAAGGAGTACCATTTGTTTGGACTGAGAAACAACATGAGGCTTTCGAGGAGTTGAAGAAAGTTTTGACGGAGGTGCCTGTATTGATTCAGCCGGAGTCTGGAAAGGATTTCACTATGTATAATGATGCATCGCACGTTGGTTTAGGTTGTGTGCTGATGCAAGAGCGTAAAGTGGTTGCTTATGCATCTCAACAGCTTAAGCCTCACGAAGTGAACTACCCTACGCATGATCTGGAGTTGGCGGCAGTGATATTTGCGTTAAAGATCTGGAGGCACTACTTATATAGAGAAAAGTGTATTACATATACGGGTCATAAGAGTCTCAAGTATTTGTTGACTCAGAAGGAGTTGAACCTTAAGCAACAAAGATGGATAGAGTTTTTTAAGGATTACAACTGTTCTATTAAGTACCACCCAGGCAAAGCTAATGTGGTAGCTAATGCACTGAGTCAAAGAGCTGTAACTGAGTTGAGAACGATGTTTGCTTGTCTAAGTCTGTATGACGATGGTAGCTTGTTAGCGAAATTACGAGTAAGACCAACCTAGATAGAGCAGATTAAGGAAAAGCAATTAGAGGATGAGTCACTGGTTCCTCGATTTCAACAAGTTAAGGGTGGGGAGACTTCTGGTTTTAGATTGAATAGTAAAGGAGTTCTGTGTTTCCGAGGAAGAGTTTGTATTTCGAGGGACTCTGACTTGAGACAGTCAATTCTGAGAGAGGCTCATGGTGGTCCTTGTGCCATGCATCTTGGAGGGAATAAATTGTATCGAGATTTACGAGAGTTGTATTAGTGGCCCAGACTTAAGCGTGAAGTAACAGAGTTTGTGGGTAAGTGTCTGACATGCCAGCAGGTGAAAGCTGAGCATCAACTACCTTCTGGACTTCTGCAACCGATAAAGATTCCACTTTGGAAATGGGAAAGGGGACTTTGTGAGTGGGCTACCCTTGAAGCCTACCAAGAAAGACTTAGTTTGGGTAATTATGGATAGGCTAACCAAATCTACTCATTTCATACCCGTCAGAACCGACTACTCACTTCAAAAACTGGTCAAGTTGTATGTGGCGGAGATAGTGCGACTTCATGGAGTGCCAATTTCGATTATTTTTGATCGGGACCCTAGGTTTACATCTCGATTCTGGCAAAAGTTGCATGAGGCGTTAGGTATACGATTAGATTTCAGCACTGCTTTCACCCTCAAACGGATGGACAATCGAAAAGGGTTATTCAAGTTCTGGAAGACATGCTGAGAGTATGTGTTATTGATTTCCGACGTAGTTGGGAAGATTACTTGCCGTTAGCGAAGTTTGCATACAACAATAGTTATCAGGCGAGTATTCGAATGGCACCATACAAGGTGCTGTATGGGCGTAGGTGTCATATGCCTACTTGTTGGACAGAATTGGGAGAATGTCAAGTTCTTGGGCCAGAGTTAGTAAATGATATAAAAGATAAGGTCAAACTGATTAGGGATCGGTTAGAGGAGGCATCTGATAGGCAAAAGTCTTATGCCAATCTGAAGCGTAAGGAAATTGAGTACTCGATAGGAGATTTGGTTTTCTTAAAGGTCTTGCCTTGGAAGAAGATTTTAAGGTTTGGAAAGAAGGGCAAATTGAGTCCGCGGTTTATAGGGCCCTATCGAGTTCTTAAACGGGTGGGTCCGGTAGCATATCAACTGGAACTACCTCCGAAGTTGGACCGTATTCATGATGTCTTCCATGTCTCCATGTTAAGGCGGTATCGGTCTAATCCTTCCCACATTGTACCAGTTGAAGAAATTGAGGTTAAAGCTGATTTGACTTTTGAAGAAGAACCTGTGCAAATTCTGGACCGTGATGTGAAGGTGTTAAGAAAGAAGTTAGTTCCTTTGGTGAAAGTGCTTTGGCGCAATCATGGTAGAGAAGAAGCTACATAGGAGCCAAAAAAGGTGATTCGTCAACAATACCCTCACCTGTTTGGACCAAGTAAATTTCGAGGCCGAAATTTCTTTAAGAGGGTAGAGTTGTAATGCCCTAATATTTTGGGTTTTTGAATTTTTGCTTGGATTTAATTTTTACTTGGCTTGATGTGTTATAGTGATGTCTTGGGTGTGTTTAGTGGTCCTTCAGGAGGCCTACAGTTAAGCCTAAGGTCTGGCAAAATTTTTTCTTTTTGGCCTTAGGGGAGAATGGACCTAAGCTAGGTAAGCTTTTAAATTAATATTGGGGTTTTAAGACACAAGAAGACCTGTGGGAAAAGTGGCAAGGTAGTGCCACTTAGAGCTTAAGAAGGTGGCGTGTAGAGGCTTGTGAGGGAGCTAAGGTTCGAATCCCTTGATGAGCAAGTGTTGTTTTATTTTTATGCTTATGCATGGTAGGAGATGGACCTCAAGTTAAACTCTAAGGGAAGGAGTTTGAATGGCTGATGGGATAGGATCAAAGAGTGATAAGGGGAGAAAATTTAGGAATTTTGAAATGGAAGCTAGAGTTGGCTGATTGAGGGAATGTTAGAGAGCATATTCGGCAATGGGGGGCTTAGAGTAACATTTTCGGCATTTTTTTGCTTGTGTGCCAATTTCTCTTGGCAATTTTTGGTCATTTTCTTGGTGGCTGATTAGGTCTAGTTCTTTTGGGGGGATCCTTGTTCTTTCTTTTCTCCTCTTCTTAGTGTTCTAAAAGTCAAAATCTCGAAATTATTAGCTTTTCCCTTGTCGATTTACCCAAGAAGTCAAACCCTTTCATCTCTTTTCTTCCCAAGTCGTATCTATCATCTTCTTTCTCTTCTCTCTTCATTTTTCTCTTTTCTTCTTTCTCTTCTCCTCCTCTTTCCCATCAATTAAATTGATTTCCCTAAAAACCTTGCTAGCCAGTTTCTCTTTGGGACCGAATTCTTCTTGTTACTATTCTTGCAAAAGTTGAAACCCTCAAACCTCTCATCTCTCTGCCGACCATCTCCTTTCCTTTCATAAACTTTTCTTCTTCTTCAACCTTTTCTCTCAAAACCGAAACCTACATACTCTGTAATAAGTTTTTTGAAAGCCGATTCACTTAGATCTCTTCTCTTCTTGCGTTCTGACTAGATCTATAGTAGATCTGGGCTAGGCTAATGATAAGTGGTTCTTTCGTGTGGCAAGGCTATCAAGTAGACTTTTGGGTAAGTAGCCTCTTTTCTATTCTTCTCCTTTCTATTCTTCTCTTTCTTGAGATCTAAGAAAAGCCAAAAACCCCTATCTTTCCTTAGTTGATATCGGTTTTGACCTCTTTTGGTTAAACACCCATTTTTTCCTTTTCTTTTGTTCTTATGTGTATTAGTTCGGTAAAGGGGCGATCCAACGAGGAGCAATGGAGGCTAGGGGCGTTGAAGCAATCTAGATCTAGATCTAGTTGTAGATTTCGGCAAAGGTAAGTGAATATTGGTTTTGGGTAAGGATGGTCAAATATGGTGATATTAGTATGATGTTAATTCCGTTTGATTTCACTGGATTATAGTCTAATATTATAGTGGGTTTGTTGTAGGTTAATCGTCTGTAGAATCTTGACGTAGTACGCAAAGAGGTGTGTAATCGACACTCTCTATTAGATCGGCAAAAGCCGAAAAGCTAAAATGCTAAAATGCCAGCATTTCGAGGGCTTACGAGCGTGCGAGCGCTCGTGGGTCGGTATGAAACTGTGAACTTGGCAACAACGGATGGTAAGGTTGTTGTGCGCGTTTTCATCCACTAGGGTGGTTTTGGGCCTCGATGGGCCTAAATTGGGCCTAATGGGCTTTCGGGCCCATATGGGTGAAATTACGATGTAACTGCTCTCTGGTAAATCGGACATTAATTCTCTACAAGATAAGTAAATTGAGACTTAGCGGGCCACAGTAGCTTGAGGACTTCGTCAGGTGTATTAGGGGTTTAGGGCCCGATGGCATTGTATAAATGAATTGGGCTATTTGAGTTGCTCGGCCGATGTTAGATCTGTTAAGTAGATTGTAATAAGCATAAAACTGTAAAACCTAGCAAAATTACCGAAATACCCCAAAAGGGCAAAAATTATTGTTTTACCCCTAGATGCTAAATGACAATTTTACCCTAGAGAAAAGTTGACTAATTTGCATGCTACTATTTCTAATATTTTGTATGCCATGAAACGTATACACTGATTTGCATGGGGTTAGGATATTATTACGGAGGAAGTGTTAAAAGTGGCAATGTCATGTATTCTGCTTAGAGGCTCTGCCTCGTATGACTGTTGTGGTAGCTTGGCCACGATATCTGTTTGAGCAGCTCTGCTGCGATTGTGGTGTATAGGGCTGGGTGGGTTGAGTTATTCCCCACATGGTGTGTAGGGCTGGTATGGGTGTTGTGTAGGGCTAGATTTGTAACACCCCAAACCCG
Organism: Gossypium stocksii; assembly: GCA_020496765.1. Classification (NCBI taxonomy): domain Eukaryota; kingdom Viridiplantae; phylum Streptophyta; class Magnoliopsida; order Malvales; family Malvaceae; genus Gossypium; species Gossypium stocksii. The sequence goes on from CM035627.1 coordinate 46,711,745, forward strand.
GCCCAGACGTTACGGCCAAGTCTGGTGTGTCACATTGAAGTGTTTTTCGAAAACCGTGCTTTCATTGAAAACCCTTGAAGTTTTAAAAACTCTTACCGTTAAACTTAGCTTGTCTTTTTCCAAAACGTGATTCATTAAAATAATCATCCCTTTGCAAACATCGTTAAAACCTTTGTAAAAGTTTTATGAAAGCTTATAAACCCTTGTAGTTTGCAAAAACATGTTAATTTTGAAAACGGTTTAAGTATCAAATAAATTTGACCTTTTTCATTAAGACTTAAAGTGAATGGAAGCTGGGCACCAAGTAGGATTCCAGAAAAGAGGAGGTGAGTCGAATAGACTGCTTAAGTACCAAGCTCTTCTTGGATCCACTCCTAGACATGCACACTACCATTGCCACACTTTAACTATTTGAAATATTTATCTACAAGATCATTTAAAATTGCGGAAGCTTTGCTTGGTTATCGTGTTATTTTGAAAATAAGCAACTTTTATAAAAACCGCGTCTTAAAATCATTTATTTTCAACTTGATTTAAATAATATCCTACGTAAGCTAAAACCAATTTAAATAAGTAAAGAAAAAACCCAAAATAAAAGTAATTAAAGAGGCCCTTTTTACAACCCAAAAACCAGAAATAAATAATAAAATCTAAATTTAAATAGGTAACTTACTTAGAAATCCAATAGTCTAGTCCATGTGGCCACTCTGAATCCCTCCCAGCTCCAAGTCCACCAATCTAAGGCTCACCTGCAAGGATGGAAGGAAAAAGGGGTGAGTTTGGAAAACTCAGTGTATACAGAAGCCCATCCACAGCCCAAGTCAACTCAAGCCCATTGGGCCTAAGCCCTATCCCATCACAGTCAAATACTGGGCCGAAACCCTATTCAGATAACAGTAAATTGGGCCTTAGCCTTTTTCAGATAGCAGTACGGCCCATAGGCCCATTACAGTAACAGAACAGTATTAATGATAACAATGCATGAATGCAAGCCCATGATCCATGTGGGGAGACTACTCAACCCATCCAACCGCTACACACCACCCGTACCAACCATCACACCATGTGGGGAAGCTACTCGACCCACCCAACCGCTACACACCACAGAATTTGCAGCGAGGCTGCCAGATATTGTGACAGAGTCACCAGATACAGATATTGTAGCAAGGCCACCAGAACAGATATATGTGGCGAGGCCACCAGAACAGATATATGTGGCAAGGCCACCAGAACAGATATATGTGGCAAGGCCACCAGAACAGATCTATATGTGGCGAGGCCACCAGATTGCAGCGAGGCTGCCAGAACGCTTCCTCCATCATAAACCCAAACCCCATGCAGCAGGCATACATGCTATGACATATAACATAAAGAATCACATGCATCAGATATATACATATGTTATGAGATATGACATGCAGAAACAGAAAATCATACATTTCATACAAAATTTACCCTAGGGGTATAAAGGTCATTTTACACTTAAGGGTAAAATGGTAATCTTCCATACTTAGGGGTATTTTAGTACTTGCTCCAATATTACGAGTTTTATGCATGTTACAGTCACATATAAGCTTTAGTTCCATCTTAGCAGTCAATTTAACAGATTTAAACAATTTCAGTCACTGGGCCCTAAAACTCCTAATGGGCCCTACAGTGTCTATTTAGCAAATTAAGCCCATTCAGCCCAAATTTCCTATCTAGCTACCAGTTTTAGCAGTTCCGATACTACAGTCTAATAGAACACATTTATTTCCTATTTTTACCTATATGGGCCCGAAAGCCCGTGAGCCCATGTTCGGCCCATCGAGACCCAACTTACCGAGGTGCGCAAAATTGCACACTCAACTAACTTACCACTTACGGTTACAGATCTCAGGATTTCCAATCATCTTGTGAGCATTCGCACACTCACAAGCCCACATAATACCAACTTTTCGGTTACTTGGCCTTTGCCGAATTAGACTAAAGAAGGGTTCGATACACACCTGATTACGACGAACGATGATGATATCTGCTCCAACTCAATCCTATATACGATTACTAAAACATTAGACCACGAATCAATGATAACTAAATTTAACATACTCTTACCATATTCGGGCATCCATGAACAAGGCCCTAAATCCTTACCTTTGCTGAAGTTGATATCCAAATCTGGATCCGAACGCTCCACTGATCCAAGCCCTTAGTCAGCAGCCTTTAACCTTTACAAGCACAGAGTAAAATAATTGGTAACGGCCCCTTAAAGCCTTAGGCACTATTTCAACAGCCTCCCTAAACACATAGGGATTCCAACTTTTCCAAATCCCAAAAATAAGAATAGATCACAGTCAAGTCATTCATATCACCAATTTATATCCACGGTCAAACTAGCCCAATCATCACACAAGTTAGTCATTTACCCACGAAGGGCAAAACAGTCATTTAACACCTAGGGGCAAAATAGTAATTTTACCCCACAGGGGTATCTCGGTAATTCTACCCTATAGGGATAGTTCAGTAATTCTACCCTAAAGGGGCATTTCAGTAATTTCACAAATCAAGGGTAAAATAGTAATTTTACATATCAGGGGTAAAACGATAATTTTACAAATCATGGGTAAAATGGTAATTTTACAAATCAGGGGTAAAATAGTAATTCTACAAATCAGGGGTAAAATAGTAATTTTACAAATCAGGGGTAAAATAGTAATTTTACAAATCAGGGGTAAAATAGTAATTTTACAAGTCGAAGGTATTTCAGTAATTCGGTAAACTAAAGCATTCTAAACAGAGATAACAATGCAAATGGGCCTAGGGCCCATTCTCGGCCCAAATAGGCCCACACGCTCGTGTGGCCCTTTTAGCCCAAATTTAGCTACAGATATGCGATTCACATAGTCTAGTCCAATATTTACTATACAATTAAACAACTTGTCCAAATGGCCCCGTAGGCCCATTGGGCCCATATGGCCCCTTCGGCCCATCGCAGCCCGAAGTAGCCGTCCTACCGCTAGAGTAGTGAGAAATACACACCTGATAGGAGACTGAAGTTAATCCGTGCTCCAAACACTCTTAGCCGATGCCCAACCCAAACGGGCACGCCATAAAGCGAAAGGGATCAGCCAAGAAGGCTGTGCCTACTCTCCTCCTGGTTTGCTCTATTTAAAGCTAGCTCCTCACCTGCTCTCATGTTAGCTTTTCGATGTGGGATTCTCCATCAATCCCCCCAAAATTAAAGCATTAGCAAAATAATCAACCTTTGCGTGCAACGGGATTCGAACCAAAGTCCTCTCAGTAACCCTATCATGCCATCACCACTCGGACTCAAGCTCCTTTGTGTCATAAGTCCAACACATTTAACTTTAAAGCTCACCTACTTGCTTCCAGATTTATTTAAAAGAAAAACCAAAATAAATTGCAAGAGCCAAGACTTGAACCTTGGACCCCTTGCTTCCTTGTCCCCTAAGTGGCGCTACTTTGCCACTACACCACATTCCTTTTTTGTGTCTTATTACACACATAATTCCTTACAACTCCTCTTTTCCAAGTCCTCTATTCCTTAAGTCCAAAAATCCAAGAATTCCCCGGGTTTCTAACCAACACTTAGGCCTTCCATAGGCCCAATAACACACTCCAAACACGAATTACACATCCATATATCAAAATTTCAACATTACACCAAATATCACAAAAATCCCGGAATCCCAGAAATTAGCCCAAGACTTTTCCCCACACTATGAATCCTTCGCAGTTCACTAAAATACCACATTAACCCATTAATAATAACCTTCCATAACAGAATTCAACACATCAATAATTTTATTTCGAACTATCTCACACCCGCACCTAGGCCCAAGGCCCAATACTTCTAGGCCCAAATTCAGGGTGTTACAAGATTGGGCTTGGGCTTTGCATACATGCATGTATTACTATAATCTGATGCTTCTGTAATGGGCCCAAGGCCCACACTGTTTCTGAATAGGGCCAAGGCCCAGTTTAATCTATTTCTAAATAGGGCTTCGGCCCAGACTGAGCTTGGACTGATCCCTGACACTGGCTAGGTTTCTTTACACAATGAGTTTTCACAAACTCACCCTCTTATTTCCATCCATGCAGGTAAGCCCCAGCCTTAGAGGACTTGGAGCTACGAGGGATTCGGAGTGGCCACGTGAACTGCTTGTTGGTTTATTGTTTTCTAAATTTATTTCTTTAATGCTTTATTTTTGTATTTGGTTTTTAAATTGTAATAAGGCCGCTCGGTATTTTTATTTTGGTATTTTTTATTTATTACTTGTTTAAAACAATAGACTAGTCTACGCGGGTTTTTATTTCAAACTTAACAAACGTTTTCAAAACATACATTACGTGACAAATGGGTAACTTAATAACGATGACTCAACAATAAGATCTTTTAAAAGTGAACTTTAATTGGTAGTGGATAGGGCCTTTATAAACTAAATAAGTTTCTTATTTTCAAAAGGTGTAATACAGTTTTGCTAAAGTCAACATAATGATTATTAAAAGAATATCGAAGCATAATCAATTGTCCATGTGACACACCAGATCTGGCCATAACGTCTGGGCCGGGTTTGCGGTGTTACAGGAAATATTTATAAATTCTTCAAACCAACGCCATAGTCCCCTAACGGGAAAACTAAAATTTTCCTAAAGTCCTGGTTTGAACCCAGAACTTCTCAGACATCCCCAAACACTCCTAATACATAACCAACACATCAAACACACAATTGTGTAATTTTTCTCATCCAACTAAAATCCTAATTTCTCTGATACTCGAAGCCCATTTCTCCTAGGCCAAAAACTCAGGGCGTTACACCTCTACAGTCTTATGGCCATAATTCGTGGGCTTGGTTTACCAAAGGAGCGGTCACACGCCCATGTGGCCTCAAACGTCGTATTTCTGGCTTTTCAGCTTTTCATCTTTTGTCTTTCTATAGTTTAACCGGTGTTAGCATACACACCTATTTGCGGAACGAGCTTTGATCCACAAGCTCCCCAAACCTTGGTCGATCTATTGCAAATCTGACACCTACACCTTTACAAGAGACAATCTATAGACCCCCTTTAGAGATATCCTGTAATACAACTAAGACTTTAACAAACGCATCCATTAACTGATCGACCAAAAGTTAGTATCCCTGTATAACACTTACCAAAACGTTGACCAAAAAAGAAGAGAATCCAACAATTGGCCTGCCAAAGTATGTCCTATATACAAGGCACAATAAGGAACACTGACCCCTAAGATGGAAGATTTGGTTACTCCCAAGACTGAGAAGATAATAAACCCGAAAGAGAGCTAAGGAAACAGTGTTAGCAAAAGAACCCCATTGGAAGAAGTTAAAAGAACTTACCGAAATCGATGATAGAAAAGGAAAGTTGTGAATAAGAACTCGACCGATTGCCAGGGAACCGTTGTTGAATCACAGATGGAAGTAATGAAGTAAGGGACAATAATAGAAAGGGTTAGAAAAGAATAGATGAAGGAAAAAGAATTTGGGAAAGAAAAAAGAGGTGATAAATTGAAAATACACAAAAGAGCCTAAAGCGTATTTGGTTAAAAATTAGAAGAAAGAGGGAAGCAGAGATTCGACCAAACAAGAAAATGCGAGGAGAGAAATAATATTGAGAAGAAGGAAAACGGAATTAGTTCAAGAGAAACCCTTGAGAAAGAGCAGAAAAGGAGAATCGGTAGAAAACTAATACGAAACTACCCAAATAATAACAAGAGAGTTCAGATAGCCCAACACCGAAAGTGAGAAAAACCCAAAAGACCCTAAGCAAACCCAGCTATAATTGCAAAAAGAAGAAAAGAAACCCCTTTCCAAAAACTCACAAATGCCAAATTGAGGAGATTTTCCCTTAAAACTGAATTTGAGTGCCTAGAATCCCCCCAAATGGCACAACCCTTCTTCTCACACAAAATCCCTTGATTTTCTCTCCTTATCCCTCCTAAAACTCTTCTTTTATCCCCTTATTGACTTGCTCCATGACTCATTCAAAATCCACCCTGCAGAGTTCTAGTCAAACTCCACTTCTCATGTAGCTAGGAAGTAAAATAAATACTCTCTTGCACATCATGAGACTCGAACTCAAGCTCCCTTGCATCCTTAAACATGCCACTACCACCTTTACTAGCAGGCTCCTTGTGGCACATTTTATCCTCAAATATTTAAAAGTCCTACTTTCAAGCACCAAGGGTTTTATTCATCTAAAGCAAAAATTTTGCTAAAGCGTAGGTTTGAACCCAAGACTTCTCCAACACTTTCTCAGGACCCTTAACTACTGAAGCAAGCCTTCATTTATGTCACTTCTTGCACAACAAATATATATTTGTCAACTTCCAATTACTCCCCAAGCTCAAGGCCTATTTCTTCTAGGCCCAAAATTGGGGGTGCTACACGTGTCCCGAGCCACATGGGCCTGTGTGACCACACGGCCTGCCCACACGGGTGTGTGACCCTCCAAAACATGAAAATTTTTCTAAGTGTTGTAAAAGTTTTGAACGTTATTAGTTTAGTCCCTAACCACTTCTAATGCATGTTTAGGGCTTCGTAACCCGTAATAGGGACGTTATGAATATGTTTGAAAAGTTTTAAGTTGGATGAAATTTTATGGTTCAGTTTTGCATGAATGCTTATGTTTAAGTCTGGTAATGCCTCGTATCCTATTTCGGCGATGAACATGAGTAAGGGGTGTTAAAATAATTCATGCATTATCAATTACCAACTTTTCAATACTCATTTCTATACCATTGTAATACCAACAATTAACATGCTTATTATCTCATGTTTTATTCATTTAAATCATACCAACTTCACATATTCAAATCAACTAATTAAACCTTACCAAACATTCATCATCATGCACCAATTCACAAGCACATAGCTTCCCTATTATCAGCCATTTAACATCCACATTGCATATTATCATTAATCAACATGAATCTATCTACAATCACATAACCAAAGTCAACTAATTCACACATCAAATATCATGATTCATTAACCATCACAACAATCATACCAAATAAGCCAAAACACAAGGCAATATATACATCACATATCACATACCAAGTTCACAAAATAAGCCAACCTAAATGGCCAAATACACACCAATATTTACATCATTCACTAGCCAAATCACATAGCTATAAGTTTATATCTCAAAAACATACTAAAATACCATACCCTATACATGCCATATACCATATATTTACAACTTCAAAAGTACCAACTTAGATGTTTGATAGTGTGATGATGTTCCCAACGACTCCCGAATCCAAGCTAGCTTTGATTCACTGTAAAACATAGCAAAGAAAACAAAGTAAGCTTTATAGCTTAGTAAGCTCGTATGATTGCAAAGTTAACTTATCAATTAAATGCCATTCAATCAAATAAGCATAATATAGCATAACACATAACATACTAAAACCTTTCTCATGTTCACTACATGATCCCATGTGAATCCATTGTAACCCCCTTACCCGTAACCGTCGCCAGACACGGGCACAAGGCATTACCGTACTTACACTCGCATGATCATTTGATTACGAATCTCAGTTACCTCATAAAATTTAAAACTTTTTCATTCTTAACCAAAACATTCTTATTATGGGCCTACGAGGCCCAAACGATACATTGGGTATGATCCGGGACTAAATCAAAACTTTTCAAATACTGATGAAAATTTGACTCAAAATAGGGCACACATTCGTGTGGAACAGAGACACGCCAATGTGGGCAAGTCGTGTGGTCACACACGCCCATGTCCCTAGCCCGTGTGGAATTATTTTTCATTTCAAACCTATAGGGGTTTTCACACAGCCGAGCACACACTAGTGTCCTTGGCCCGTTTTCTTCACACGGTCAAGCACACGCCTGTGTTCTCACCTCGTGTAAAAAACTAGGGTATTCTGTTTATGACATCATCACGAAGTTTTTGTCACATGGCTAAGCCACATGCCCGTGGGCTAGGCTGTGTCAAGCACAAGGTCAAAACACACGGTCGTGTCTCCACCTCATGTTTTTACTACAAGCATTAAATTTCATAATTTCAGGAGCAGGGGACATACGGCCTGTCAACACACCCATGGGGCTGGCCGCGTGTCACACATGGCCTAGACACACGCCCGTGTGTCTACTCGTGTGGACAATTATAGGCTATTTTCCAAGCCAATTGCCACCCTTAGACACAAACCAATTCCAACCAATTTTGCCATCACTTAATATGGCACAATAACTCATTCAAACATACATATTATGACCTTCGTACAATTAATTCTATCTACTCTAAGTAAACGTACACATCCACACCACATTCCACAAATAATTAACACACTTGCATTAATCTATTACAACACTTTGACAAAATATAACTTAAACCAGATTTGGCTCATTTCTAATGGCCAATTACGAAAACAATACTAACAACATTGGACTAAAAAGACTATAACATATAGCTAAAAACATTGGACCACCTATACATGCCATAATTTCAAGTTTACTAGCAAAATACCCAATTGTTGTTGATAGTGTTGATGGAATCCCAACTTGATCACCGGACCTCGGGTTAGCATGACGAACCTATAAGGGAAAGGAAAAACGAAGGGGTAAGCTATAAAGTTTAGTAAGTCTATATGCAAAATAATGAGCATTTGAAGACAATAAAACATAGCTAATGGAAAATAAGCTTTCCTATCATATAATTAAGTTTGGGAATTATCACTTACTCATGTTATCTTACCACATGATTCAATACATACAATAAGCATTTAGCACACACAATATTTTTCATATAACCTGAACATATACAATCTTAAACACACTGTCAAATTTTTTTTCACATGCAATCACACTTTATCAAACCGGTTCATATAACCCGTTGAACCACGTGGAATACTAAAGGAGACACGGAATAATACCACACATAATGTAGCTGAAGCTACTGATAATTTGTAGCCAAAGCTACCACTTAACACATATCACATAAAGGCTCAATGATGAGCTAATCACGGGTCTGCTCACACAAGCTGATGGTATAGTCAGAATTACCCAGTGCTGCTCACACAAGCTGACAGGTATCCGTAACAAATACAGGATTACCTGTCCACTAGTAGTCAAACTAGACCAGCACCTGGATTCACATAAACAATCAATAACAGTCAATGGTTTCCTAGTGACATGTCACTCGTATCCTAATGATTCCTAAGGCTCAACCGGGACTTTTCTTTACTTGTTGGTTTTATCACATTATGTATTTAATGTTTTGATATAAAATTTTAGAATTTCAAAATAATTGAACATAATAATTAAAATAACTCATTATTTACATATAAGACTTACCTCGATGCAAAATGCAAATATTTTCAATTTAATCCGATACCTTGCCTTTTCCACAGTCAAGGTCAATTTCACGTCGTTCTTCACCAATAACATCAAATTTAACTCATCCAATACATACATTACTCAATTTAGCACAAAATCATCCTATGGAAATTCTTATCATTTTACCCCTAACTTTGTCAATTTTTACACTTTAGTCCCTAGGCTTGTAAACTAAAATTGTCAATTTTTACACTTTAGTCCCTAGGCTTGTAAACTAAAATGTATCTATTTTTCTACATTCTTGAGCCTAGCCGACCATATTTCTCTCTTATAGTAGCCCACGATTCTCAAAATTTCACAACTTGTGCACATATTTTACAACTTTTGCATTTTAGTCCCTAAATGCATTTTCATGAGAAATCACCTAGCAAAACTTGTTTACTACACATCAAGCTTTCATTTTCTACCATTAAACATCAAAATGCTTTCATGTCACACATGGGTAAATTTTTAAACATGAACCTTAGCTTAAAATAGTAGTAGAAATAGCTAGGTCAAGTTACGAGGATTTCAAAAATACGAAGAACATGAAAAACGAGGCTTGGAGTCACTTACTTTGAGCTTGAAAAGATGACAAAATCGTAGCTATGGTTGCCCTTCAAGTTTCGACACTAATGGAGGAAGATGGACACATTTTTTGCCTTATTTTCCCTTTTTAATTCTTTTAATATTTAAATGACCAAAATGCCCTTAATGACCTTCTTTGCAAATTTTTCCTTCCATGGGTATTTTTGTCCATCATGCTATACAATGATTTAATTGCTTAATAAGGACTCCCAATTTATGAATTCAATTCAATTACACTTTAACTGAATCTAGAACTCACATTTTGATTTTTTTTGCAATTTAGTCCTATCACTCAATCGGGCACTTTATCGATAAAATGTATTTACTAAATTTTCACTTATGTAATCATTCACTCAATAGACCTTAAAACTTTATTGAAATAAATTTTTCTATATTGGATTCGTGGTCCCGAAACCATCAATCTATTTAGACCCTAATTCGGGCTGTTACATCCATTTAGTTTCATCCATTTGATAATCATGTAGGTTTCGTACATACCTGTACTTTCTCGTATTTAACTCTTACTCATTCCTATCTTTGTCATATCAATTAATTCATCCTAACATCTTTGGATACTCAAAAAACTCGCACACTTAGTGCAAAAGCAAGTAGCCAAAGCTATACTAATCTCGCACACTTAGTGCCATGGTATCTTTACATAACCAAAGCTATCTCGTTCTTGCACACCAAGTGTAAATGTATAATTGTAGCCGAAGTTATCCCGATTTTGCACACTAAGTGCCCATAGCTAGTCGAACAATCATCAAACACAACCGTATTCTCATATATACAATTTATGCCATAGCAAAACATTTAAAGAAAATTATAACATTGCTATTCCCATACAAACTTACCTCAAGTATGAAAATAATGAAACGAGTCAACTACTCGATAATCTTGCCTTTCCCCCGATCTAAATTTGAGTTCCTTTTTTCTTGATCTAAATATATTCAAATTTAACTTATTCAATCACTTATTCTTTCAATTCAGTACATAACACACATTTAGGCATATTTGCATATTAGCCTCTAAACTTTTACATTGTTACACTTTAGTCCTTATTCCATAAATTCAAATTTTCATTGAAATTTCCTTTAAACCCATGCTAGCTGAATTCTTATAAGGCTCCTAACAGCCCATAATTTTCATTTATTTCACATTTCAACCACACAATTTGCACATTTCAAAATTTAATCCTTAATATGTATTTTTATCAAAAATCACTTTATAAAACATGAAAATCTAACATCCAAATTTCATATTTCATCACCAACCATTCAAGAACACATAGATTTATCAATGGCATCTTTCAAAATCTTTAACAGTTTTGAAATCAGAGGTACGGGATAGCTAGAACTAGTGCAATGATCACAAAAACATAAAAATTATCAAAAACGGATCAATTGCCAAGCTCACAAGCTCTTCAATGGCTTTTTCTTTCACCCACATTCAGTTAAGGAAGATGATAATAGGTGGAAATTTTGTTTTATTTTATTTAATCATAACTTATTTTCACAATTACTATTTTAACATTTATTAATTCATCAAATCATGCATAATTAATGTTTTTACATGTCCATTTCCACTATCAAGGGTCAATCTACAACATAAGGACTTCCCATTTAATAAATTATAGATATTATGCACTTTTAACTAGTAGCATACTACTTTTGCATTTTATGCGATTTAGTCCTTTTATCAAATTAAGCATCCAAATGCTAAAATTACTTCACAAAATTTTCAGACATATATAATAACATGTTGTAAACACCAAAAATAATATTAAATTAATTTTTCAATCTCGAATTTGTGGTTCTAAAACCACTATTCTGATTTAACGAAAAATGGGTTGTTATATGTTCATTCATGGCAAAACTCTAATCTTTTAACAGTTTTATAAATTAGTCCTCGGGCTAGCTACATTACGCTACAACGATCCCAAAAATATAGAAATCATTAAAAATGAGACGAAAAATGGCTTACATGCACACACCAAGGTTGGTCGAATGCTTCAAGCCCTAGCTATGGCTTCCTATCTTTCAATTTCGATGGTGTTTTCACATTAAGGAAGATGACACCATTATGTTATTTTGTTTTTAATTTACTTATTAACTTATTTACCAATTTAACCTTACTTATAACCTTTAAAATTTCATAACTAATGTCCATCTTTGTCCACTCAAACTAACAATGGTTTATATATCACATAAACCCCTTTACTAATTAATTTCATAGTCATTTGATACCTTTAACTTATAGAACTCAACTTTTACACTTAATGCAATTTAATCCTTTTTATCAAATTAGGCATTCAATTGGTAAAATTCCTTAACTAAATTTTTATACAGTAATACTAACATGCTGTAGACATTAAAATAATAATAAAATAAATATTTTTACATTAGATTTGTGGTCTTGAAACTACTATTCTGATTTCACTAAAAACAAACTGTTACATTCTCGGTATCACTCGACAATACTCCTTGTGGCCTTGAATTTAAAGCATTTGCTATTTGCCCCACTTAATATTCAAGCACTCAGAGAGATACAGCCTAACTCTAAATTATAACATCATTCTTGGCCATATATTCCTTTAACAAAACTTCAATAGAAGTAGGAGATGATGCTTGACCATATTTGGTATTTTGCCTCGGCATAGGTTGAACATAACCAGGCAGTACACTTCTAACATTCTGTCTTACAGCATTATTGAAGTTTCTCGTACCTTGATTACCCCAACTAAAATTTGATGTTGCTTCCACCGTGAATTGTAGGTGCTGGAATATGGATTACTATTTTAGTTGGAATTACACATATAGTATAATGACGCTAGATTTGATGGGCATTCTTCAAACACATGATTTTCCCCACAATAAAGACATGACAACTCTGATGATTTCATCTCATGGGTTATAGTTGGATTTTTCATGGTTTTAGTCATATTAGCTAGAGAAAATACCTGGTTCGTTAACGAAGTGATCACATCGAACTCGATGGTAATGATAGCTCTCTTACATGGCCCAACTTTCATGGTTGAATATTGATAATCGTTGTTGGCAATATTTTCTAAGATCTGGTTTGCTTCATTATTTGTTTTGTCCAACAAAGTACAATTGGCAAACGCATCAACTACCATCCTTGTGTACACATTCAACCCATTGTAAAATATCTCCATTTGAGTCCAGTACTGAATCCATGCATTAAACATTTCTGAATTAAGTCTTTAAATTGTTCCCAAGCTTCATATAGTTCTCATCCTTCATTTGCCAAAATATGTAATATCATTTCTCAACTTGGCATCCATAGTAGGCAAGTTATACCATAGCAAGAATCTCTAGTAAAGATTATTCCATGATACCACTGTTCTTGGTAGAAAAACATTCAACCATGCTCTCACATGATCTCTTAAATAATATGGAAATAGCTTTAGCCTTAAGGCATCTTCAGGAACACCCTGCTATTTGAATGAATCATGAACTTCGAAAAAGAGTCTTAAATGTAATCTTGGATCTTCAATGGGTAGTCCATCGAACTGTCCTACTATTTATAACATCTGAAACATTACCTATTTCAACTCAAATTGTTGAGCTTGTATGGTTGGTCTGGCTATCCATGGATTCAAACCATCCAGCATTGAGGTGACATGCTCTCTAATTGGCCTCTCTTGTTCATCCACCACACGTCTAATGAGAGGATTTTCATTGTGATCATTTGGATTAACATTAAGATCATTCTTATTTCCAGCCATTTTTATCAATGATTTTCTCTTTCTCTACAAAGTTCTATCAATTTCTGGATCAAAAATGTATTTTGTGTTAGCAGGAATGTAACAGCTCATTTTTAGCGAAATTAGAATAGTGGTTTTGGAACCACAAATCCAAGGTCAAAAAATCATTTTATGATTTATTGTGTTTAGAGTATGAAAGCATGAATGTGTAGAAGTTTTGTGAAATAATTTTAGTGTTTGAAAGCTTAATTCAGTAAAAAGGACTAAATCATATAAAATGCAAAAGTGATGTTCTATAAGCTAAAAGGACTTATTAGTTATGGTTTATTAAAATGAAGGCCCTTAAGTTGTAATTAACCAGGGTTAGTGTAAGCGGACTTTTATGGCCATGCATTATGAATTATTAATGGTTTAATAATAAGGTTAAAATAGTAATTAGGAAATAAATTAGTTAACTAAAGAAATACTAATTTATCATCTTCTTCCATTCATGTTATTCACCAAAAATTAGAAGGAAGAAGCCATTAAAATAGCTTCAAAGTTCGGCTAGCTATCATCCATGCATGTAAGTTCAATTTTGTCTCATTTTTATTATTTTTTATGCTTTTATGGTCGTTGCAACTAATTCTAGCTAGCCTAGGGACTATTTTGCAAAATTGTTAAATGTTTTGAGAGTTGCCATTGATGAATATATGTCTTCTTTGATGTTTTATGATGGATTATGAATAATTGATGTTAGTTAGACAAGTTTTGTTAAATGATTTTGAGTAAAAATGCAAAATAGGGATTTATATATAAAAATGAGAAATATGTGGTTAAATGTGTGAAAAATTAATAAATATGGGCTGGTAGGGGTATAATGGTAATTCGACAAGCATGGGTATTAAAGGAATTTCATGAATTTGTGATTTTGTGAAATAAGGACTAAATTGTAAAAATGTAATTTTTTAGGGGCAAATGTATAAGAGTGCCTAAATGCATAAATTGGACTAAATTGAATAAATAGATGATTAAATAAGCTGAATTTGGTTACGTATAGATCAAGAAAGGAGGATTCAGACTTAGATCGGGGAAAAAGTAAAGTAATTGACTAGTCGGTCCGTTGCATCGTTTCCGTATACGAGGTAAGTTCGTATGCTAATAAATGTTGTTAAATTGTGTTATAAATGCATTCTTATTATTGAATTGAATTGTGAAGTTGGTTGGAAATGAGTTACAGACATGAGCAACAGAGAATCGACAGATGATAGTCCCGTACAAACCTTAGGAATAGTTCAGGATACAAATGTCATGACATAAGGATTTACCGAGATGATGTGATTCAGGTGCTAGTCTCGTACATCTTACCGGTGACTGGGTTCTTGCATGTGTTGCAGTTCCTGACATTTTGTGTGAGTAGGCCCGTTGTTAGCTCGAGAGCGAGCATATATGTGATATGAGATAGCTTCGGCTATATATGAGGCACTTAGGTGCAATATGTTTTCCCAGGTATCCTTTACTGATTTCGAATGGTTCAATGAGCATAGTTGAGACAAAAGATGAAAGTAAGATTGATTTAAGTGAAACAGGTATGTACATAACCTATATGAATATCGTATAAAGGTAATTTGATGAATTTATATTTGATCATGAATTGAATATGAAAAAGGTTTGTGAATTGATATGAGATACACCATATTATGTTTATTTGATTGAATTGCATTTGTTTGATAAGTTAAGTTTATTATCATACGAGCTTACTAAGCTGCAAAGCTTACTTCATTTTCATGTTCTATATTTTATAATGATATCGAAGCTAGCTCAGGTACGGGGATCGTCAGAGACATTATCGTACTATCAGACATCTATTTTGGTACTGTTGAAATTGTATATATGGTAATATGGCATTTATAAGCTATGTGATCTTTTGGTATGTTTTTGAGTTATGTACTTGGCAGTTTGAAATGGCTTATTAGTGATATATGGTTTGATGTATATATATAGCCATGTGGTATGGCTTATCTTGATGTGTTTGGTGATGATTTATGTGGTTCAAATGGTATATGATATGTGATGTAAAATTAGTCTAGAAAATGCCTGGATGTGGTTTGATAAATGGATGGCTAATGGTTGATTTATGAGGTATGCTATGTGTGTGTTGTTGTTGGTAAAGAAATGCATGATTGAATTTGGTTGGATTGATGAATAAGATATATGGTGTTGGTCTAGGTTTTATTAGGTGAAATATGGAAATTTTGAGAATGGTAGTAGTTGATATTGAAATAGTATATTTTGTGTTCATTTGATGATGTTTTGGCTGCCCATTATTGTTTTGAATTGGTACCATTTATGCTTGTGTAGGTGTGCATAAAATTGGGTGGCAAAATGGCTTTGTAAATAGCCTATTTTTGTCCATACAAGTGGAGACACGGGCATGCGTCTCAACCGTGTGCAACACATAGTCATAGTACACGGCTGTGTGTCCCTTGGTGTTGTATTTAGAGTCAAGTCAGTATGCTCCACATGGCTTCACACACGGGCATGTGACTGGCCGTGTGGCATAAGTCAGTATACCCTACAGGTTTGACACGGCCTAGCACACGGCCTAGCACATGGGCGTGTGTAGCCATTTCGAATAGGCACACGGGCTAGTCACACGAGAGTGTGATCGGCTGTGTGACGTAAGTTAGGGAGTTAAACGAGATAGGACACGGGCTGGGACATAGCCATGTAGGCCCATTTCGAATGTCCACACAGCCTGTGACATGGGCGTGTCTTGTGGCTGTGTGAAACACACGGCCTATTCATACGGGCGTGTGTCCCCTGTTTTAAGCAAAATTCTCTAAGTTTCTTAAAGTATTCCTAGGTTATCTGTTTGGTCCCAGACCACCTCTATTGCATGTTTAAGGCCTCGTAGGCTTATTTAAGGGACTATGTAATTGAATGTGATTGATATATTCTTATGAATGATAATGGATGTGAATTGAATGTTGAATTATGTTATGAGTTTAGTAATGCCTTTTAACCCTATTCCGGGGATGGATACAAGTTAGGGTGTTACAAAGAATGCCTCTTCTCATGCATTGATGGCAAACCTGTGAAAAGTAAATACACTAAGTTAAATAAAATTACTAAGTAAAATAACAAAACCAATATTCACCAAATTACCGATCCCTAGCAATGGTGCCAAAAACTTTTCTTGTGTAAAATGATAAGCAATTTTGTGCAAGTATACACGTCGGTTCAAGTAATAAAGTGATGAGTGAGTATCATTCCCACGAGGATCAGATTGAGGCACAAAAGTGGTCAAGTTATTATAATCTGGTTAATGCTATGGCAAGACTGATGAATAAGTTGTTATGGCAAATGTGAAAGCAGAAATGTACTGGCAATAACAAGAGTGATTATCCAAATAGAATGTAAACAAATAAATTAGCAACTAAATATGACGTGACAAAGATACTACGACAAATAATAAGGATAGAGTGATGTTGATTCGGAAGGTTGGGATTACCTAGAATCGACCCTTACTGTCAATAATGCCTTGGCAAAATCATATCTACTTTACTGTACAGAAGAGTTCTAAAATGTCCTACCTCTCACAAGAGCAAAACCTCAAGTTACCTTGCCCATGTTTATAGGATTTTTAGATATCTTGCATGGGTTCCTTCTGTAACAGCCCGTTTTTGGTCAAATCGGAACAATGGTTTTGGAATCACAAATCTAAAGTCAAAATATTTATTTTATTATTTAATTAAGTTTTAGAGCATGATAGAATTATTGTATGAAAGTTTCGTAAAGAAATTTTACTGTTTGAATGTTTAATTCAGTAAAAAGGATTAAATCGCGTAAAGCATAAAAGTTGAGTTCTATTAGTTAAAGGTGTCTAATAGCTATAGAACTTTAAAGTGAAGGTCTTTATGTGGTAATTATCCCAATTATAAGATAGTGGATGATAGTGGCATGGCATTTGGTGTAATTATCAATGTTTTAAAAGGCTAAATTAGTAAATAGGTAAATAAAGACATAATTAAATAAAACAAATTATCGTCACTTACCATTATCATCTTCCACCAAAATTTCAATCTAAAATAGCCATGGGAGAAGTTTGATATTCGGCCAAGCTTTGAAGTTTAATTAATGAGTGATTTTTGCTCTTTTTTTAATGATTTTTATGTTTTTGAGACCATTGCAGCTTAATCTAGCTAGCCCGTACCTTCGATTTCAAAAATGTTAAAGTATTGGAATGTTGCCATTGATGAATCTGTATGAGCTTGAATGTTTGATGATAGATTATGAAGGTTTAATGTTAAATAAACAACTTTTGTAAAGTGATTTTTGACAAAATTATCATTTAGGGAGTAAATTTAGCAATGTTGAATTTTTGTGGTCAAATGTGTGAATAAATGGAAAATAGGGGCTGATATGAACTCTATAGAAATTCGGCTATGTATGGGTAGGATGAAATTGTATGAAATTGTAATTTTATGTGATAAGGACTAATTTATAAAGAAGATGAAAGTTTAAGGGCAAATGTGTAAATTTGCTAAAATGTGAAATGTGGGCTAAATGGAATAGAATGATAAATGAATGAGTTAATTTTGATATTATATAGATCAAGAAAAGCAAAGATCAAAACTATATCAGGGGAAGAGGATTAGCCGATTGTTGTTATCCGATCGATACGAGATAAGTTCATATAATTAGAATTGAATTTTTAATAGTATATACTTGATTGAAATATATGTATTTGTATTGAGAAAATAAGATACTATTCTAATGAATGCTTAATTGATGAGATTTTTTGAATATGAGTCCCGTTTAAACCGTACAATTTCGTAGAATACGAGTGACATGTCACTAAGGTTACCATTTGGTTGAGGTCCTGCATTTGTTGCGAACTCATCGTAGCTTGTATGAGCTTACTGATATCTCAACTCGTAAGAGCTTGCTGTTTTTCAGCTCGATCGAACTTACTATCCATCAGCTCAAGAGGAGCTTACCAATTATAGCTTGAAAGAGCGAATATGTTAATGAATTGACAGATTACCGGTTAGTACACTTAGTATGTACCACCCGTGTATCTATCAACATTCTAATTGGTTCAATGGGCACAATATTGTTACAAGTTATATAATTAAGTACGAATTGGCACAAGAGTTATATGAAATGTGTGAAATTGATCTTATATGTGGAATTATGGTATTAAAGGTACAAGTACAGGAGCTTGAATGCTAATTGAATTCCTTATTATAGGATTGATGTTATGTGCATATTATGGAACTAACCTATTAATGTATTCATATCATAGGCATTTGAACCATTTGATTTGGGTTATACTAAGTTTAATTGCTTAAATTATGAATGATGGTAAGTTTAATTCTATATTATATGGGCTTATTAATCTATATAGCTTACTCTGTTTTCTTTCCTATGTTTTATAGAGATTCGAAAGCTCGCTCGATTCGAAAGACGTCAGAGACTACCATCACACTATCCAGTTAACGATTTGGTACTTTGAAACTTTAAGAAATGTGTAAATATGGCATGCATAGGCTAGTTAAGAAGATGATGTGAATGGTTATTTTAGCTTGTGAAGTTTATATGTTTTGATATGTTTAAGCCATGTGATTTAGCTTAACTTGATATAAGTTTTGGTTGTGTATAAGTTTATATGACATGGTATGTTTTGGCAAGTTTAACAATGGAAAGTATTTGTGCAAATGCTTATACTGATATATGGTTCAAATATGAAATAGTTTTGCTTATGGTTATAGATCAATTAAGGCATATTTTGGAATGACTATTTTGATGAATTGTTAAAGTACTTTTGGTATGATTTTGAATGGTTAGCTACTTGGTTATATGTCATGTGAAATTGGGTATGATTGATGATTGTTTTTGGCTAATATGGATACCTAATTATACATTGGTTATATGTGTTTTGGATTGGTATAGGTAATGGCAATTTGGGGTGGCAAAATGGCTTGGTAAATAGCCTATTTTTGTCCACATGGGTAGAGACACGGGCGTGTGTCTCAGCCTTGTGTGACATACGGTCATGGTACACGACCGTGTGTCCCCTAGTGTTGCATTTAGAAACAAATCAGCATGCTCCACACGGCCTCATACACGAGCGTGTGACTGGCCATGCGGCATAAGTTAGTATACCCTACAGGATTGACACGGCCTACCAATGGCCTAGCACACGGGCGTGTGTGGCCATTTCAAATAAGCACACAGGTTAGACACACGGGCATGTGATCAGCCGTGTGACCTAAGTTAAAGAGTTACACGGGGTAGGACACGGGCTGGGACACGGCCATGTGATCCCATTTCGAATGTCCACACAGGTTGAGACAGGGATGTATCTCTTGTCATGTGAGACACACAGCCTATTCACACGAACGTGTGTCCCCTATTTTGAGAATTTTTCTATGTTATCCTTAATTGTTCATATGTTACTGGTTGAGTCTAGAATGCATGTTTAAAGCCTCATAGGCTCGTTTTAAGGAAGATGTAAGTGTACATGAATGATATTTTTTGGAATTTGGTAAATGTACGAGAAATGAATGTTTTAAATTGTGTTATAAGTCTGGTAATGCCTCGTAACCCATTCTGGCAACGGATACGGGTTAGGGGTGTTACACCTTCTGTATGATTGTGACTCTATGTCTAGAGTCGACTACAAGTGTCTATCGAATACTTGCTTATTTCATTTAATTTTAATCCAACCCTTTCAGAATTAGAATCAGTTTATAGTATGCAAACAACCTTCTATGTCTAGAGATTGTTGCATTTTAATTAAGAAATAAGAATAATCAAATGAAACAGTAAAGTAAATTGGATATATACGGCATCCATAAAAACAGTTAAGGTTTCACCAAAAGTAATCCCAACCTTATGAGATTTAGCTCATGGGCTGGGAAATAAAATTCCAAACTAAAATATTATCTGACATTGAGTTCAACTACTTCAATTCAATCTTTTGAAGAAACACTAATGCCTAGTCCACACTTCGACAGCATAGAGTCCTATGATGGCTAAAAAGGACTGCCTTCGATTTCTTATCCTTTACACAACCAAACCCTTATTCAAGCCTAAGGATCTCTCTCACTTTTTTTTCGCTGTTTCTGAGGTCCCTTTCATCAGTTTTTATAGATAGATTAGGCTAGGGTCGGGTAACAGGTCGTGATTATCTTTCTCCTCTTTTAAGGGGATTTATTCAGTACAAGTTTGAATTTGAACTAGGACTACTACGCAGAAAATGTTGACTTGGTCTTCCCGGCATTGCCACGACGTCCGTGCTGGCAATGCATCTGAACTTTGCCCTGACAAAACTTCACTCATTTATTTCCTCATTCCAAAACATGTGCCTGCCACACAAAAAACTCCATCGCAAGCAATTAAAGGCACTTAATCCTAACATAGTCCAAGTCGTAATGCAATATTAAAAATGCTAACTAAAATGTCCTAAAATGCAACAAAATGAACTTAAGTACAAACAATTAGCTAGGTGAAATATAACTTTTTTCAAGAGTTATCACTAGGCCAATGAAACTTCTTACCTCTGTAGCATTTTTTGGAGGCTTTCAATCTACAATGGTGGTGGTATTACTAGGGTCGACTTGAATACCTTCTACTGAAACCACATGTCCTAAGAATGTTAATTCTAAAAGCCAAAACTCACTTTTACTAAACTTAGCATACAAAGATCTATCTCTCAAAGTTTTTAGAACACTTCTTATATGCTTATCATGTTCTACTTCATTCTTATATGCTTATCGTGTTCTACTTCATCCTTTGAGTTCACTAGGATGTCATCAATGAACAACACTACAAAACAATTCATGTAGGGATGGAAGATGCAGTTAATCAAGTCCGTAAAGGCTGTTGGGGCATTTGTGAGCCCAAATGACATTACCAAAAACCTATAATGACCCTATCTATTCTTGAATGTAGTCTTTGATACATCTAGTTCCTTAAGCTTAAGGTGATAATATCTCGAATGTAAATCAATCTTCGAAAACACACTGGCACCTTAAGTTGATCAAACAAATCATCGATCCTGGGAATTGGATAGTTATTATTCATTGTAACTTTATTCAATTTTTGGTAGTTGATAAACAACTCAACGTTTTGTCCTTTTTTTACAAAAATAACTGGAGCACCCCAAGGTGATACACTTGGTCAGATAAAACCTCGGTCAATCAATTCTTGTTACTGAATCTTAAGCTCCTTCAACTAAGTTAGATCCATTTGTTATGGTGTAATTGGAATTGGTGTAGTACCTAGTTCAACCTCAATAGCAAATTCAACCTTTCTATCGAGTGGTAAATTAGGTAGTTCCTAAGGGAACACATCTGAACAATCACGAATAATTTGATATTAAAAAAATGTAGTCCAAATATACATGGCATCCATTTTTTAACAAATTATGTGTGCTCTTTGTCAGGTCAAATTAAAAAGAAACTTAGGTTTAAAATTTTATATATATAATTATACCAAACTAAAGTTTTTGATAACTAAAATGTGTAATTTATCTAATTTTTAATTAGTAATATTAGCTGTAAATTTGTGAAAATTTGGCCGCTTCCGATACATAGCAGTAGCATGGATTTCGGGGGAAAAAAAACCTTTTATTATGGAAATTAGGAACCATAAGAAATTTGATAATTTTATCCACGACATAGGAAAAAAGCTGATATAATTTGTTTTTCCCTAGGACCTTTGTTATAAATCTGGTATCATTGTATCACATGAAAAAATAATAGTAATATGAACTGGTAACAAAAGTATTTTGAATTTTTTTATATAAATTATCAATATATCAAATTTTATATAATTATAGAATATTTAAACTAAAAATAATGAAATATATAGGTATATATATAATTGAATAGAGTATATAAATATTTAAATTATTAGTAAAAACACCTCTTCAGTCCCTTTCAATTTTTATATTGAGTAAATTGGTACTTAAAAAATTAAAGCAATTTAATCTCTATTAATTTTGAAAGTGAGATATTAAGGACAATTAATAATGACATTAATGCTTCATGTCAATTATACACAATTTTGATCAGCATAATAATAAATTTAGTCTTTGATGTTTATATACTCTATGTGATTGTTGACGGAATGTGTAAATGTTTCGAGATAAATTTGTTAAATTAGAACTAAATTGAATTATATATATAAATGTTTTGGGTTAAATTTATTAAACTAATACTAATGAATAAAATGTGTAAACTTTAAGAACTAAATTTATTATTATATTAATAAAAATATGTATAATTGATAAAAAAACATTAACTTTGTAATTATTTATATTTAGTTATTATTTTAAACATTAAAGAGAAATCTAATTAATCAATACTAAAATTAAAAGAGAATAAATAGTATCAAGTTGAAAGAAATTTGGACGGTAGGAAACAAAATAACCAAAACTAGGGGGGAAAAGAAAACAGGAGAGAGAGAGAGAGAGAGAGAGAAACAATAGTTGTACCCAAGAATTACCTGATCGGATGGTTGATGTGCAAAAGTACAATTTGCAGAGTTGATTCCTTGCTTGAATTCCATTTTTACTTTTTACATCGATTGATGTTGACCAACGCATGCTCGTCATGGCCAAGCATGTCCTGCAACTACAACTCTGTACTACTAGTTCTCTCACTACTCTTAATCTCTTAATATAATATAATCATTATTGTATTTATATTATATTTATATAGTTTTGTATCATTTTTGTATTTATTTTAGACTTATAAGTATAAAAAACACTAAGAAAAAATAAAAAAATAAATTAAGTCTTTCAATTTAATTTATATTCGAGTGAATTTTTTCAATTAACTTAGAAAATTAATTAAACTCCTTTGTTAATAGTATTTATTTTTAATTACGTTGACGGTTAAAATTAATTTACAGATCAGCCAATGACTCTTGATTTAATCTTTCATTCTTTTACTAAAAATCATAAAAACATTTAAAAAGTTTATATAAAATATTAATAATTTATAAAAATATTGAAAAAAATTTATAAACGCTTAAAAACTTGCAAACCTATAAAAACTTATAAAAATATAAAAAAATAAAATTTATAAAAAATTATAAAGAAAATCATTTATTGCTTCTCATATGCAAATTAAACCCCAAAAACTAGATAATGAGTATAGTCGTGTGAAGGTTGAGATCATTTTTGTTTTGAATAGAATGTTGTCGACCTTCTACCTATAAAATGAAAATTGTGAAACCCTATCCTTTTTAATGATAATATATATTTCTTAAATTTTTTATCTCTAGATTTTTAAGTGCAATATAGTAATTTGGATTATGATTTTCAAAACTAGATCGGATTAGTTGGTCGAACTTGTTGAACTTAGAATCAGGTGGGATACCAGTCCAGAATAAGAGATTGGGTCTGTTGACCTGTGAACTAGTACTGACTAGTTGAACCAGGCAAAAAAAGGGGTTGAACCAATAGTTGAATTGGTTTTTCTATTTTTTTTATTTTTAATGAATTTTTAATGATTTATTTATTCAAATCTGATGAATCGGTAGGATCGGTGAACCGATCTATATCTAAAAATCATGGTTTGAACCTTAAAAAGTTACAAATTGTTTGCTAAGTATTATATACTTTAAGTTATTTTTGGTATGACTAGATATTATAAAACTAAAATTTCAATATCCAATAGTTATAAATGTTAGCATATGTAAGCATAAAGTATTTTGGCAACTATTCACATTATTCAACGATTGATCTGATGTCACAAGTTTATTTTAATTTTAATGATTTAATTTCCAAAATGAAGAACCAGTAAATGACTTTTTTATAATTTATATATTTTATATTTTTAAAAAATTATATATTTTTTATAATTAATTTGATTTTTATAATATTTATAATTTTTTTATGAAATTTTATAAGATTATATACTTTTTTAATATTTTATATTTTTAATTATTTTTAATATTTCTTATGATTTTTAATTTTAATGAATTTTATGTTTTTTTTACTAAAAACTTATAGATTAAATCAGATATTACCACGAATTATCATCTGATTGGTCCCTAGTTAATTTTAACGATCAATGTAGTCAAAGATGAAATAGCTAATGGAGGGGCGTAATTAATTTTATTTCTATTTTCTTAAAGGACATTTTATACTTGTAAGCCTTTATTTGTATATCTGTATTATATTTATATAGTTTTTAATAATATAATGAAAATAATAATACTTTTTAAATATGACAAATTTAAGAATATTTATAAAGGATTAATATATTTTTTGTTATGTAAACTTGATCTGCCACATATTGTAGTGGTAATTTAAATACTTTTAGACACCTAACGAACTTATTTTTAAGTCGTTTCACGTTTAATTATTGCATTTTTAGATTTCTTAGCTTAGATTCAAATTACTGAAAAATAAGTATTTTTACAAAAATATTTTGAGTTAGTTGATCCATTGGGCCAATACCAGCCTTAAGGTAGTTTTAACGATTTAATTGAGTGTGCAGGACACCAAGTTTCAAGCCCAAAAGCACCAGGAATGACAGTCGAGTCGCAACACAAGCTTCCGAAGTCGCAACATAACCAAACCAACACAATAATTTATATTCAAAGTTGTCTGTCGTGACACGCACTATTAAAGGATTTCACATATTCGACCACATCCTGTTTATCAAACAGATCAATTTCTATCATGATTAATTTGTGTGTTTTGCATGATTAATTTAATTTTAATAAACATGGTAATTGAATCGATGAGTGGCTAAATCCTTTAGGAAGATTATGAATGGATGTGGGAGATTAACGAAAGAATGAGGGTTTTCCATTCAAATTAGTTGGTATAAATTATTGTGTGCTTAAACCCTAGGATTAACAACCCTAGGAAGTAATCTAGGTTAAATGACGTCGGAAGATAACTGAGTATTGGTTTATTAGCTAGGTAGTAGAGGCCGGAAGGTAATACTATCTAGCCAATAACTAATTCCTTAATAAAACTCAAGTTCTTAAGTCAATTACAACCACTGAAGCGAGTTAATCTACTACTTTTTATTCGAGAGTTTTTTGTTTGTCAACTTTGTTTCCGTAGATTAACTTTTTATTTTATGACTTTAATCTTTAGCTTTAATTATCATAATATAGTTTTTAATGATTACTGTTTAGACTTGCTATTGTAGACAGTATTTTTAGATTTAATTCAACCTCCTTTTGGTACGATTTCCGGAGTACTTCCAATACCCTATTGTACATTTATTATATTACAATTTGACCCGTACGCTTGCAGACATGCTGCTATATTTCTATATCATTTTGTTGCAATATTTCTAATCAAACGTTCATACGTTTGGCGGCGGTCAAGTTGTTAGCATCACTGCCGGGGAGGTTTCAAAATTAATTTTAAGTTTATTTTTTGCAATTAGTAGGCTAAATAGGAAAATAAAAAAATTATAAATACTATTTTTACTTTTTTGTTTTTAATTTTAATTGTGTTTGCTACTTTTTCTTCTTTGTCTTCGATTTCAATTTATGAACCGAAGTGGAAGTAGTTGATCGAGCCATTCCCTAATTTAGAGTGAATTCTAAGGAGCAACCGTCAATTAATGCAAAATGACCCACCTGTGGTAGTTGACTTTCCTTGAAAAGTCCACTATTTGATGATCCACCCGAACTACAACCAAAAATCCGTGGAGAGCTACTAATGGCTCAACAAAGAATATTGTGTGCTTATACCTTACTGACACTAGATATTCTGTGAGGCAGCATTGAGCGACTGACAATTAACGCCAATAATTTCGAGATTAAGATGACTACGATACATATGATCCAGAATACTTTGCAATTTCGAGAAAACATGGTGGAGGACCCAAACCAACATCTTAAGCGATTCTTTCAACTTTGAGATACGTTTAGATATAACTGTGTAACCAATGTCGCTATTTGTCTTAAGTTATTCCCCTTTTTTTTAAATGAGAATGCAACTGATTGGTTGGATTCATTAAAGTTGGGTTCTATGACCACGTGGGCAATTTAGCAGAAAAAATTATACAAAATTTTCCCATAAGTAGAACAATCCAACTCAGGCGTGAGGTCACAAGCTTCAAGCAAGTTAAATGAGAGAATTTGTACAAGATAAAGGAGCATTTTAAATTGATGTTGAGGAAGTGATCCCATCATGGATTTCCAAAATGGCTACAATTATAAATATTTTACAATGTTTTAGATGGAAACTTGAGATCCAAGTTAGGTGGTGCATATAGAGGATCTCTTATGAACAACACATACGAGTGAGCCCATCAATTAATTGACAACATGGCCATGAATTTGTATATGTGGCCTAACGAAAGGATTACTTATAACTCGAAACCACTAACAGTAAAAGCCATTCACAAAGAAGAGATGCATCAACAAATATTAGAGAGACTGAACCAGTTGGAAACTATCGTTAAACCATTTGTGACGAAACCCACTCGAGGTTATGGGCCACATTCTGAGAGCCAGTAGGATAAGGTGAATTACACGGGCAATAAAGGTGGAAACTCTTACTCAAACATGTATAACCCTAGTTGGAAAGATCATCCGAACCTAAGGTGGAGAGGTAGTTAAGGTGGCGGAAACCCAATAGAAAACTAATCAAGCCTTCCTTATCAACCTCCGCACGTACAAAGATCTCAAGATAGATCCATAGGGAATGTAACTCCCCAAACACAGACTAAACATTATGGCCAAATTTCAAAAGCTATAGCAAACACGAATAAAAGATTTTCAAACCAATTGTGCTTGAATCTTTTTTTTTTTAAAAAAAAACATTGTTTAATTTTAATAGAAATATCGTCAACGAAAAATCTTTAGTAAAATATGTTTAATTTAAATAAATTTCTCGTAGTTATTATTTTTTGGTAGGTTTGATAAGAAATTTTCTCTTGCAAATTTTAAAACATTATTTTGTAAAACTTCTATTTTTCAAAAATTCACAACGGATTAAATAAAACCATGAAATATTTTTATTACAAGTTATTTTTGTTTGATAAAATAATTTATATGTTAAATATTAGTGATTTAAAACATTTAAAGTCCAAAGTTTATGCATGTACTGTAGCTAATATATCAAAGTACTCATGAGATAATTAAAACAATACAAAGTCTAAAACATTCCCAAAAAGAGTTTTAAATACTTTAATTTAATTAAATTTGAGAATCCCCTCCAAATGTTGCATCGAAGTCGTATTCACGAGTATTAATTGAAAAGTTTAAGAAAACTACGGGAGTGAGCTAATAAGCTCAGTGTGAGTTTTACATCATTCTTGTTGACAGGAATTATAATAAACTGAATAAAAATATCACAGAATATATAATAATCAATTGTGCAGACTTTTATGAGCATGATTATGGCAATGCAATATTTTATAAAAACATATATGAAGATTTTTCCAAAATTTCCTACCCATCTCTGCTACAAACCAAATGGAGTTCCCTAAAACTCATCCATCCAAAACACACCAATAGATATATGTCGAAAAAGCCACCAAAATTGCAGATAAGCTGCCAGAAAAAATGTACAGTATAACCACCAGATAATGCATATTTTTTATATGTCAAATCTTCCTCCTTATCATATAGTCCCAACCCTGTGAAACATGACATGGCATGCAAACTTAATATCAAAGCAGTAAGCATGTTAAACATACAATTGTATACAAATTAGAAATTTATATGTAACACCCCTAACCTGTATCCATCGTTGGAATATGGTTACAAGGTATTACTGATCAAATCACATCATTTATCATACAATTCTCAAACATTAAGCATTTATTTTCAATATCATGCAAACCCAATCACATTGTCCCTTATAAGGACCTACGAGGCCTTAAACATGCTTTAGAAGTGGTTCAGGACTAAACCGACAACATACGAAAACTTTGGAAACTTAGAAGAATTTTCAAGAATACATGGGTCACATGATCGTGTGAACTTGTTGTGTGCCTCACACGGCCACAGACACGCTCGTGTCACAGCCCGTGTAACAACCCAGTTTTGGCTAAACTGGAATAGTGGTTTCGAAACCACAAATCTAAGGTTAGAAAAATATTTTAATATTATTTTTGGTGTTTTTGGCATGTGATAAGATATATGTGAAAGTTTCGTGTTCTAATTTTATCGATTGGTTGCTTAATTTGCAAAAAGGACTAAATCATATAATATGCAAAAGTTGCATTTTAATTGATTAAGTGCCTAATTGCTATGGCTTATTAAAGGTAAAGTCCTTAGTATGAAATTGGACCATTGATAAGGTTAATGGACATTAATGACCATCCATTAAGTGTTTTTAAATGATATTAATTAAGGGTATTTTTGTAATTATGAAAATAAAAAATTAATTAAGTAAAACAAAGGCTAAATGGTTGTCATCTTTGTGTTTTCAACCGATTATGAGAAAGGAAATTAGAGTTTAAAGTTGTTAAACCATTCGGCCATTGTTAAGCTTAATTGAGATCAAGAACGAAAGAAATCGAATTTAGATCGGGGGAAGTCGAAGGTTATTGAGTAATCGACTCATTCCACCATTTTCATTTTCGAGGTAAGTTCATATGCAAATAAATGTATTTCATTTGAATTATATATGCGTGATTATCATTGAAATATGTTGAATATTGAAAGATCGAATACGAGAAAGTATCGACAGAGTTACGATGTCCGAAAGCCCTGTGCAAACCATAGAAATAGTATAGGATACGAATGCCATGACATTAGGATTATTGAGGTGTGCTTTCGTGTAAGACCATGTCTGGGACATTGGCATCGATTTGAGATTACGTGTAAGACCATGTCTAGGACATCGACATCATATATGATTTCGTATAAGAACCTATCTGGGACAGTGGCATCGATATGTGATAACATGTAAGACCATATCTGGGATATGGCATTGTACGAGCTTTATGTGGTATCCGAGTATCCTTAACAATTCTGAACGGTTCAATGGGCAAATACGAGATGAAAATGAATATGTAAATGAGACAATCGATTCAGGTACGTATGAAATGTATATGAATGTTAAGAATGAAAGGTTAGTATAAACTTCAAAGTAGTGATGTAATTTCATGAGAGAAGGTAGTAAGTATGTATGTTACTAGCTATGCTTAGCTTTGATGCATTGACATTGTATTGGCTCATATGATTTTATTTGTATATAGCTTACTAAGCTTTTAGAAAGCTTACTTTGTTTGTGTTGTCCTTGTTTTATAGATAATCGAAGCTAGCTCAAGCTCGAAGATTGTCAAGAATCATCGTCACACTATCGATAGCTTAGTGGGTACTTTAGAAGCTTTGTATATATGGTATATGACATGTATAGGCTAGTGATGATCTGGTATGTTTTGTGTTGTGAATCTTGCCATATGAATTGGCTTGAGAACGATGAACTTGTTTTGGTTTATACTTGGTGATGAAATATTGTAAATGTGATGTGTACATAGTTGGCCTTATGGTTTTGGTCATTTTGGTATTGATGCTTTGTTTGAAAAATGGATAAGTTAATTGATGGTTAATGTTAGCATATGATGAAGGAGAAATGGCATGATTTGATAAAGGTTTGGATGTGGAAATTTTGTTATATTGAGACTAGGTTAATAAATGATTTTGGCATAAGGAATAAGTGCTTTTTGGTATAGCAATTGAGTGTTAAATGGGTTGCTGTTATTATGGATGAATTGTGCATGATTTGGTATGGTTTTGGCTGTCATTTGGTCATGATTTGTGTTTGGATTGATGCTTGTAGGGTAGACCCTTTTAAGGGTGGCAAATTGGCCTTGCAAATGGCCTATTTTTGCCCACACGGGTAGGGACACAGGCATGTGTCTCTGCTGTGTTGCTTGAAGGTTCAATTTGAATTGAGCCTAGGTGCTCCACATAGTCTCACACACGGGTGTATGGCAGGCCGTGTGGCCAAGTTAGTATACCCTACAGGCTTGACACAACTAAGCACACGGCTCAAACACGGGTGTGTGAAGCCATTTCGAATAGACACACGGGTTGGATACACGGGCGTGTGACTGGCCACGTGACCAAGTCAGTAAGCTCTCTAATTTTCACACGACCTGGAACAGAGGCATGTTGGTGGCCATGTGGTTAAGTAAAGATGTATACCCTGTTTTCCTACGGCCTAGACACACGAACGTGTCTAATGCCGTGTGAGGCACATGGCCTGTTCACACGAGCGTGTGACCTCTATAACTTATAAAAAAATTTTAAAGTTTTAGAAAATTTGTTATGAGATCAGTTTAGTTTTGAACCTTCTCTAAAGTATGTTTAAGGTCTCATAGACCTTCTAAAGGGACATTGCAATGTGAATTACTATGATTTGATGAAGTGTGAGTAATGTATATAAAATGTTTGAATAATGTCGTGTCTTGAATAGTAATGCCTCTTAACCTTAGTCCGGCGACGGATACAGGTTAGGGGTGTTACATTTGATTGGTATTAGAGCTACGGTTTAGTCGATTCTAGGACTAACGTAGCCGGTGAGAATCTAGCTATACATGCCATAAATATAAAGCGCAATAGTATGATGATTCCTGACAGTTAAAATGTGTTTTCGTATAGTAAATGGATCTCGATCAAGCTATAGCTGATGATATTGAGAGTAATGTGCTTGCTCTTGCTCAAGGGGCAGCATCGGCTGATTCTAGGCCGAATACGAGTAGCCACGAGGGAGAGGCTAAATAAGCCTTCTTCCAAATAATGAACGAGTGGTTCACTGAATACATTAGAACTAATCCAGCTACTCAACAACCTCCACCCCCACCTAATCCTCCACAAGTCCCTGGCGTGCCACAAGCTGTAAATCCAATTCAATTAAGTAAGCCTCCGGTTGATAAAACTAGAAAATACGGGGCTGAAGAGTTTAGGGCAACTATTGATGATGATGCTGATAGAGCTGAATTCTGGCTTGAAAATACTATCTGTGTTTTTTATGAGATGTCATGTACATCGGAAGAATGTATTAAATGTGTTGTGTCTTTGTAGAGAGATTCTGCGTACCAATGGTGAAACATATTGATATCTGTGGTTCCAAAAGAACGGGTACCTGGGAGTTTTTCCAAACTGAATTTCGAATAAATACATCAGTTAGAGGTTCATTGATCAAAAATGCAAAGAACTTCTTAAGTTAAAGCAAAGCCGCATGACTGTGACAGATATGAACAGAATTTGTAAGATTGAACAAGCATGCGCGAGAATGTGTTTCAACTGAAGCTATAATGTGCAAAAGGTTCGAGGATGGTTTGAGCGAAGATATCAAGTTATTAGTCGGGATTCTGGAAATTAAAGAATTTATGGTGCTTGTCGAAAGAGCATGTAAAGCTGAAGAGCTCGGTAAAGAAAAGAGAAAAGCTAATTATAAAGCTAGAGATTTAAGAAAGAGATCAACTAGTAAATCTCATCAGTCTGCATCAAAGAAATTTTGAAACTCATTGAATCGTTCTAATGCATCAGTGAGATATTCGAGCAGAGATCATGAAAGGCAACATTCGAGCTTTAAAGCTCTAGCTACTTCGACAGCTAGTGTTGGGAGTGCGAGACCTAATCAACCTGAGTGCACACATTGTGGTAAATGACATCCAGGTGATTGTAGATTGAATGATCAAGCCTGTTTCAAATGTGGATCATTGGATCATTTTATCCGTGACTATCCTAAGTTGGTTGAGCAAGATACTGTACAGAATACGAGGCCAAGTAACCCTACAACCAGGGGTAGACCACCCAGAAACATAGGGAATATGAGTGGTAGTTAGAGGGGAGCTAAATACTCTGTTGTGTCGTCTGAAGCCCATGCACCTGTCAGAGTTTATGCTATTCACGCTTGCGAAAAAGTGCCATCTCCAAATGTTATTACTGGTACTTTCACTCTCTATGATATTACTGTGATTGCATTGATAGACCCAGGATCAACTTATTCTTACGTATGTGAGAACTTAGTATCCAGTAAGACTTTGCCTGTAGAGTCTACTGAATTTGTGATTAAAGTATCGAACCCCTTAGGCAAATATGTCTTGGTTGATAAAGTATGCCAGGACTATCCATTGATGATTCGAGGTTTTTATTTTCCGGTCGATCTGATATTATTGCCATTTGATGAATTTGATCTAATTTTGGGTATGGATTGGCTAACGCTGCATGATGCTGTAGTAAATTGCAAATGAAAGACTATTGATTTTGAGATGTTAGAATAATGAGATTATATAGATTTAGTCAGATGATTTGAATGAGTTACCGACTGCAATTTCATCGATGTCAACTCAGAGATATGTGAGAAAGGGTTGCGAAGCTTACATTGCTTATGTGCTTGACACTAAAGTGACTGAAAAGAAGGTAGAATTAGTGCCAGTTGTGTGTGAGTATCCGAATGTGTTTACTGAAGAGTTACCGGGATTACCACCAATCTGAGAAGTGGAATTTTGTATTGAGTTAGTGCCGTAAACAACTCCTATATTGATAGCTTTGTATAGAATAGCACTGACAGAACTAAAAGAGTTGAAAACTCAGGTTCAAGAATTGACAGATAGAGGTTTCGCTCGATCAAGTTTTTATCCCTCGAGTGCACCAGTTTTGTTCGTGGAAAAGAAAGACGAAACTATGAGGATGTGTATCGATTATCAATAGCTAAATAAAGTGACTATTGAGAACAAATATCCTCTGCCCAGAAGAGATGATTTGTTTCATTAGTTGAAAGGGGCTATAGTGTTTTCAAAGATAGACTTGAGATCGGGTTACTATTAGTTGTGAGTTAGAGACTCAGACATACCAAAAACTGCATTCATAACACAGTACGGACATTATGAATTTTTAATTATGCCTTTTGGACTAACGAATGCTCTTGCAGTTTTTATGGATTTGATGAACAGGATTTTTAGATCGTATTTAGATCGATTTTTCATTGTATTCATTGATGATATATTGACTTATTCACGTGATGATATTGAGCATGCCGAGCATTTGAGAATTATACTACAGACTCTGCATGATAAGCAGTTATTTGCAAAGTTCATTAAATGTGAATTCTAGTTGCACGAGGTTGGTTTTTTGTGGCATATTGTGTCAGCATCGGGTATATGAGTCGATCCGAGCAAGATTTTTGCAATAATAGATTGGAAACCTCCTAAAACTGTATCAGAAGTCCGTAGCTTTCTAGGACTCGCCGGTTATTATAGACGATTTGTGAAAGGTTTCTCAATGATTGCAACTCCAATCACAAGATTACTTCAGAAAGATGTTAAGTTCGAGTGGTCAAATAAGTGCCAAAAGAGTTTTGAGCAGTTGAAAGTCCTATTGACTAAAGTCCAGTGTTAGTTCAGCTAGAATCAGGTAAAGAATTTGTGATCTATAGTGATGCATTGTTGAATGGTATGGGTTGTGTTTTGATGCAAGAAGGCAAAGTTGTAGCTTATGCCTCTAAACAATTGAAGCCGCATGAAAAGAATTACCCAAAGCACGATTTAGAGTTAGCAGCAACTATGTTTGCATTGAAAATTTGGTGCTATTATCTATTCAATGAGAAACATCATAATTATTCTGATCATAAGAGTTTGAAATACTTAATGACTCGAAAGATTTGAATTTGCGACAACAAAGATGGCTTGAATTGCTAAAAGATTACGAGTTAGTGATAGACTACCATTCGAGAAAAGCAAATGTTGTTGCTGATGCTTTAATTTGGAAATCTTTATTTGCTATACATGCGATGAATACTCAGTTAGCTCTATCTGACGATGGTTCGATTGTAGTTTAATTAAAAGCAAGACCATTACTTTTACAGTAGATTTGTAAAGCTCAAAAAGTTGATAATGAAATATTAGCAAAACAAGCTCCATGTGATTTGAACCCTGATTCAGAGTTTCAAGTTGATTCTGATGATTTTGAACAAAGCACATAGTAGTCGTTTATCTGTTCATCAGGGAAGCACAAAAATGTATAATGATTTGAAATAGCTTTATTGGTGGCATGGTATGAAACATGACATCTCCAAGTTTGTTTCTAAATGTTTGATTTGTCAGCAAGTAAAAGCTGAACATCAGGTACCGTCTAGTTTATTACAGCCAATTATGATTCCCAAGTGGAAATAGGATAGAGTGACTATGGATTTGGTTTCGAGTTTGCCCCTATCTACGAGAAAGAAAGACGTGATCTGGGTTGTAGTTGACAAATTGATGAAATCGGCTTATTTCATTCCGGTGCAAACAAACTATTTGCTCGACAAGTTAGCTGAGATGTATATCTCTGAGGTTGTGAGATTGCACAGAGTACCTGCCTCTAATATTTTGAATAGAGATCCAAGATTTATATCGTGGTTTTGGAAGAAACTGCAAGATGTACTGGGTACAAAGCTACACTTCAGTACCGCTTTTCACCCACAAACGGATGGTGAATTCAAGTGGATTATTCAGATACTCGAAGATATGTTGCGATGTTGCATTATTGAGTTTAAAGGTATGTGGGAAAAATATTTTCTTTTGATTGAATTTACCTATAATAACAACTTTCAATCAACTATGAAAATGGCACCGTACGAAGCTTAATATGGTCGCAAATGCTGAACACCTCTGTATGCACGGGGTTCACTTGATTAGTGTAACACCCCTTACCCATATCTAACGCCGGGACAGGGTTCGAGGCGTTACCAAACTAAAACACACTTAAACATACAAACCTAATCATAAATTTCCATTCAAATTAAAGACCTTTCATACATACTCATTATGTCCCTAATATGGGCCTACGAGGCCTTAAGCATATATTGGAAGTAGTGTAACACCCCAAACCTAGCCTAGAAGTTAGGCCCGAATTTTGGCATGTCAAATTGAAGTGTTTTTCAAAAACCATGTTTTCATTGAAAACCCTTCTTGTTTATAATTTGTTGCCAACTAAACTTGTGTTTGTTTATCTTCAAAACGTGGTTTATTAAAAAGTTAATCACTTAAAAACATTGTTAATATCGTTGTAAATCTATTTGAGTTGTGGAAGCTAATTTAAAGTAAAGAAGTTTAAAACGTATGTTTTTGAAAACATAAATTGGTTTAAAAACTCGTTTAATCCTAATCTAGCACTTATAAATAAGAAATCAAAACCTAATTAGAAGTTAAAATCTTCAAATGGCCTTATTACAAGAATTTAAAACCCAAATATAAAAATATTTAGAAGTAAATAATCAAAACAGAAAGCATAACCAGCATGTTGTCTTCTTCGAGTCCCTCGCAGCACCAAACTGCCTAATGCTAGGAAATACCTGAAAAGGTTAAAAGCGGGGTGAGGTTATAAAAAATCAGGGTGTAATCCCATTACTAAAGTAACAGTCAGTATACATAAACAGAGACATAAACAAAAATAGTCCAATTCAGGGCATACGTGGGCCAAAGCCTACTACAATCATATGGGTCTCAATCCATAACAGAAATAATTGGGCCTTTCCCAAAACAGAATCAGAATAAGGCAGATATGAAAGATGTATAATGCATGCAAACCCATCCAACTAGCATACCACTCCAGCCAACCCTGCACTCCTGTGGGGAAAGAATCGACCCACCTATCCCTACACTCCAATGTTAACACCGGTTGCGGCACTAACTGGTATCGTAGTAAGGCTGCTAGAAATCAGAATGGCCAAAACCCATATACAGAATGGCACCGAGCCATAACAATATGTGTGGCACAAAGCCATCGATAACGGGTCTATAGTCGGCACAAAGCCTATGATATCGGCACAAAGCCTTCGGTAATGGCACAAAGCCCACAATAACGGCACAAGGCCAACAATAACGGCACGAAGCCCACAATATCACTATAAGCCCACGATAAGGTATGAAGCCCACAATAACGACACGAAGCCTATAATAATGGCACACAGCCTTCAGTAGCATGACCGGCACTCAGCCATCGATTGGTCCATAGTCGTCTCGGGCGACCCGTGTGACCTTACCAAATCAATACCACTCTTAAGCCTTCGGTGAGTCCACAGTCGTCTCGGGCGACCCGTACGACCTTAACAGATTAGATCTTCCTCCATACAATATCCCAACCCATGCAGTATGCCGAATGACATGCTCATAATCAGTCATACAATTGCAATCAAGTCAATTAAAACACAATCATACATTCACAGTCAAAACAGTCATAGCCCAAGTCAGTCATTTACCCACAAGGGTAAAACAGTCATTTTACACCATAAGGGCAAAACAGTCATTACCCTACAGGGGTATTTCGATAATCCTACCCTATAGAGGTATCTCGGTAATCCTACCCTACAGGGGTATTTTGGTAATTTTACAAATTGGGGGTATTTCGATAATTTTACAATCGGGGGTATTTTAGTAATTTTACAAATTAGAGGTATTTTGGTAATTTTACAAATCGGGGGTATTTCGGTAATTTTACAAACTAAGGGTATTTCAGTAATTTTACAAATTAGGGGTATTTCGGTAATTTTACAATCGGGGGTATTTCGATAATTTTACAAATCAAGGGTATTTCAGTAATTTTACAAATCGAGGTCTTAATGGCCCAACAGAGGATCCACCGTCGTCCCGAGCGACTTACGTAACCTAAATAGATTTAAAGGTGCAAATGGGCCTAAGGCCCATTACTCGGCCCAAGTGAGCCCACACACTTGTGTGGCCCATTTAGCCTAGAAACGACTCTAGCCACATGGTCTACACAGCCTGGTCTAACATATACCACAATTTTTATTCCGTATGGGGCCCACAAGTCCATCGGGTCTACACGGCCCATTTCGGCCCAATACAACCAAAGTCATGTGTGCGACATCACAAGCCTCCCTATCTACCATTTGACAATTAGATTTGCAATCGCAGGCCCTATGGGCCCATTGGCCAATTTCGACCTAAGAGGCCCACCACGGCCCAAGCCCATGAATTCGCTCATGGTGACCTTTACAATTCTTCTCCCATGATTTGAGGGCTCACCTCAACGCATGAGCGATCACACGCTCGGAAGGCTCAAATGCCAAAGTTTCAGCATTTTGACTTTTTGGCTTTTATGGATTCATAGATAAATGAGGGTGTGATTACACACCTGATTGTGAAACGTATGAACCGCCTACTCGCCTAGGCCTTGAATGAGTGATTAACACTTTATTGCCCTTAATGCTAATTAAGGCTTGATCTAACGGCTTTAGTTACTATCTACTCAAGTGCAAAACTTATTAGACCAACTATTACGAGAAAATAGCTTAAAGCCCAATACTAAATCACAGGGTATTCAGCCAACACTACTTACCCCCAAAATCGATTGACTGCTGGAAGGAAAAAACTTGAATCCCTTGAGAATCCTTCACCCTTCAAGAACTTCGAAATCCCATGAACATGATCACAACAGAAAAAGAGCAAAGAGTCATCAGTCATAAACTAAACATTCAGTTTAGTCAAAAAAGAATCCAACAGTGAGAAATGAAACCACATAATCAAAATACACTTACCTACACCCAAGTCCAAAGAAAGAAAGAAAAAGAAAAGATAGAGGGCTCGATTGGCCGCCACAGACTATATGCCTAAACATACTTACACTGCAAAGATAAGTGATGTTACTATCGATCTAGAAGGAGAACAAAGAGGTCACTAACAGAACTCAAGGAAATGAACAAGGGGTTCGGCTAAGGGGAAACCAAATGAAGAAAAGAATGATAAATGTAGGGGACGAGAAAAGAAGTGTGGTCTGCCTAAGTTGAATGTAACGCCCTAATTTTCAGGATTTTTGGGGTTAATGGGATTTTTGGTGAAGTTGGGAAATTTTGTGTTCTGATTGCTAAAATGGTGTTTGGATATGTTAGTGGGCCTTTAGGAAGCCCAAACTTCGGTTAAAAATCGATAAAAATAGTTAAGTACGTTTTAAGTAAAAAGGGGGGACTAGGTCAAGAAGACCCTTAAGAAAAACTGTGTAAAATATATCGCTAAGGGAGCCTTGTTAGAGTGGCAAGGTGGCGCCACTAAAGCTCCTAAGAAAGTGGCGCCCAGATGGGTATTGAAGGACAAGGGTTCGAGTTGCAAGGTAGGCTTATTGCTCTTTTTAATTTTTTAAGCATGTGCCGGACATGTGACTAATTAAGTAGGATTTCGGCAAGAGATTTTAGGGACTTGGGCCGATTACTCAAGTGTGATATTAGGGTTATATCTTTTTCTATTTTCTGTCATGAGAGTTAGGATTAGCCACCTTAGGAATTATTTCTCTCTTCTACTGTCAGAAAAGCTGAAATTTGTCTCCCTAGGAAGCTCATAGCCGAATTCTTTCTCTCTACCTCTATCATTACTTTTCTTCACTTTTCTTTTTCCTCTTTGATTTATTCCTTAGCCAAAACCCCCTCATCTCCTCATTCATCTTCTCTTTTGATCACACCCTCCATAAAATCACCATAATCAATTTCCTTAAAAAGCCGAAATCCCGAAAAGAACTCACCTTTGTGCCGAATCCTTCTAAGCTGAATTACCCTTGTTCCCTTCACCTGTTGTAGCCGATTACTACATCCCCTTGAGCCACATCATTGTCAACAGCATCATCCAGATCCATAGTCTAAATTGTCATCTTCTTCACCAGTTGAAAAGCCGAAATCGCCATAACCATAGGAGCTTTTGGCCGAATTCTTAGATCTCAGAGATTTGGTTTCTATCAGCGTATAGGGGTTAGATCTACTTCAGATCTGAGTTAGATTCAGGGTAAAAGTAGTGGTAAGTGGTTATCAACTCAGATCTTTATGATATTCCGTATTTTGGAAAAAGCCGAAAGTCCCTAAAGTTAGGGAGATTGTCGACTTGGTCTATTAGTAATGCGAAGTTTCTTTTTGGTTCTTTTTTTTTTTTTTGGAGTGATAGTTAGCAAGGAAGGTGATCCAGCAAGGAGTTGAAGGCATCAGTATCACCAGATCTAGATCTAGTGCACCTAAATCGTCAAAGGTAAGTTTTCATGGCCATTGAGGGTATGGCCGAATGTGGTAAGAAGGTTCTAAGTGAGTTTCGATTCAAATTAAATATTGGAATAGTCTAATATGTTAGGTAATCATTGTAGGAGAAGTACAAGGGAGATCTCGCTGGAATAATCGCAAAAACATGTGTGTGTTTCGAACACCCTTTAATGCTCAAATCGGCAAAAGCCAAAAAGCTGAAATGCCGAAGTTCTAGCATTTCGAGAGCTTGTGAGCGTGCAAACGCTCTCAAGTTGGTAGGAGAAGGCTGGTTTTGGAATCGGCACTATCAGGCGGGCTGATCGCGGAATTTTGGGCGCTACGGTAAGTTGGGCCTCGGTGGGCCGAATATGGGCCCAATGGGCAATTTGGGCCCATTTGGGTAAAAATAGGTTTAAAGGCTATAATATGGACTGCAGGAGTAAAAACTGTTAAAACAAGATAATAGATTAGAAATTAAGGCTTAAATTGGCCTAATGGGCTAAATTGGCATGATAAAGCCCATTAGGGGTTTTAGGGCCTACGGGCTAAGGTTGATAAACGGGATAAAATGGACTTCTTAGATGACCACTGATTTAATAGAGACTGTGTAAATCATGAAAACTGTAATAAGATAGTAAAATTACTGAAATGCCCTTAGGGTGAGAAATTACCGTTTTGTCCCTAGGTGGAAAATTACTGTTATACCCCTAGGGCTAGAATCGACTGTACTATTTGACATGACTATTACTGTTACTGCATATCATGATGTATGTATGTCTGATGCATGGGATTGGGTTTATATTGGAGGAAGTGTGAGTGGCACTGCCACGTTACTGAAAGGGGCTATGCCTCGTACTGTTTCTGAAAGGGGCTTTGCCTCATATACTGTTTATCTGAACAGCTATGCTACGACTGTGGTGTGTTGGCTGGGTAGGTCGAGTTATTCCCCACATGGTGTGTTGGTTGGTACGGGTGGTGTGTAGCAGATGGGTGGGTCGAGTAGTCTCCTCACATGATTTGGGTTACATGCATACTATCATACTGTACTGTACTGTTCTGGGCCTACGGGCCGTACTGTTGTTTGAATAGGGCTTTGGCCTAGTATCTGTTATCTGAATAGGGCTTCGGCCCAATAACTGACTGAGACTGGTTAGGGCTCAGGCCCAGTGGGCTTGAGCTGATTGGGGTTTTGGATGGGTTCTGCACACACTGAGTTTCCCCAAACTTACCATTTTCTTTTCCATCCTTGCAGGTGAGCCCTAGAGCGTGACTTGGATGCTGGGAGGGATTCAGAGTGGCCACGAAGACTGAACTCGCGTTTTAATTGGTTTTTTAATTTAATTACTTTTTACTATTGGTTTTATTTTGTTATGGGTTGTAATAAGGCCACTATACCTATCTTTATTTGGGATTTTCAACTGTTTTATTTCAACCACAAATACACACTATTTTCGAAAAGTAAACAAACGTTTTCTTAACCAACCTGACATTACAAATGGCTAAGTAAGATAATAAGGTTAAAATGAATCGCTTAACAAATGGAATATAGATTAAGTTGAATAATTATTAAAATGGGAATTTCCCAAAAATCAAGCATTACTTTCCAAAACTCACTATCAGACTTAGTAAATAAGACGGCATAGGATAATCTAGGTGATGTAGCACACCGGACATGGCCATAACGTCTGGGCCGGGTTCGAGGTGTTATATTGAAAGAAAAGAAATTTAGCTAGATGAAAAATTTGAGACTGTAGAAAGAATGGAGTAAGGTTTAGCCAAAAGTGAAATTAAAAAGAGGAGGATAGAAAAGCTTCAAAGATGACTACCACAATTGCCACTTCAATTCTTGGGTTTCGACAAAATGAAACATAAGAAGAAGAGAAGTTCGGCAATAGAAAAACTCCCAAAAGTGCACTCAAACTCCTAATCCCAAAATTTCCCCAGCCCTCCTTCAAATTTGGTACTAATGACCGAATATGCACCCCTAAGGAGTTCCAAATTCGGCCAAACCTCCCCTCCTAAAAACCCCCCAATTTTCTCCCTACATCTCTCCTTGATATCCTCCATAACAACCTCCAAGATGTAAGAGTACGCCCAAAGATCAATCATGAGATGGTTGTAATAACATACTTGATTTACCATGTTTATTGATATAAGGCATTGCCATTATTATTTTATTTCTTTTCTGTGTGTATAAATAAACTGTTTTATAATAATGTCCTAAGAATAATATGATTATTCTCAAAAGATCCTTAGTCAAGTATTATTGTTGTTTAGGACAACAATAATGCATTAAGACTAACATGTAGTTGATTGATGATAAAGAGTTGTCATTGATATGGAGTGTCAGAATCAATGCATGAATATTTGTGTTAGAGAAAAACATATTGGACTGACCCACTATGAGTATGTTTCTTGGATTATTATGTAATTGTCACAACATTACTCGTAGTGATTAATATGTATATGATCCCCAGACTTGAGATCATTATTATCCCAACATCGTGAGTTGTATATTTTGATACAGTCAAACGTACACCGTAACTGGTTGTTCTATAATGGCTGATGTTGGATATACCACAATCTATGTAGAGGGATATGGTTGATCAATATAGGATAAGTCCCTCCTACATAATGGGAGTAATATCTTAGGCCACTTGATTGAGTGAGACTAGAAATGCATGACCATGTTCAAATAAGTTGATATGAGATGTCATACTTATTTGTGTATCATAGTCTACTCAAGGTATCAAGAAACATGGGATGGACTATGCAAGTGTGACTATTCCATGACTTATATCCATTCCAAAGATAAAGGACTTAAGGATTAATGCATGAAAAGGCTAATCACAAAAAAGGTTATGTCGAATCATGACTTCTTGTAACTTAGGTAGCAATGATGCATTGCTAGATGCCACTCATTGTTTGTAACATTAGAATCATTCTAGTATTACTGCTAACGTTACAAAAACCTACAGGGTCACACCCTATGGTTGAAATGAACAGAATAGAACATAGTTGGTATTGTGTTTGGTTGTCACATGAATTAAATTAATTATAGAATTAATTTAATTAGGCAATCAAATATCGAACATATTATATGTACAAGGATGTTGTACACATAAGGAGAACATAATTCTATTAATATATGAATTTGGATCATATATAAATTTAAATAAATATAGTTTACCGAAATCTTTATTATAATTAATGTAATTATAATTTTTGGTTAAAACATTATTATATTTATTTATTTTAATTATGATTATTATGTTCGGATTAAAATTTAATGAATTAAGAATTCATTATATACATACCAATTAAAAGGGGAGTTAAATATAGAAAGGGAGAAAAAAAACCTAAAAAGTGAATACATATACAAACCCGAATTTTTGCTACTAGGTCTAGCAGCCGTCAAGAAAAATATCTCTGAAAATAGTTTTGGGGATTTCTTCCGTTCATCGTCAACTGGGTGGATTACGTAGAGGTCGGGATCATAAAGATTACGGCTTGGATTCAATAGCAAAACAGTATTCTCATTGCCGAGGCATTACTATCTACTCAGATTGAAGTTTCAGTAATTTCGAAACCTTTTTCACCCCGATTCGTTCCTCGCACATAGATCCATGGTTTGGATTGCAAGAGTATTTTTTTCGCTGTGCCTTGGGGTTACCGGTGTTCCAACACAAGACCCATTCAAATTTCCTCCGACCTCCTCAGATCCCCATCATCTTTTAGTATGTTTTGTAATAAATAAAACTTGATGGGCCGTAAAAGGT
This sequence comes from Gossypium stocksii, assembly GCA_020496765.1. Classification (NCBI taxonomy): domain Eukaryota; kingdom Viridiplantae; phylum Streptophyta; class Magnoliopsida; order Malvales; family Malvaceae; genus Gossypium; species Gossypium stocksii. The sequence goes on from CM035627.1 coordinate 46,755,140, forward strand.
TAAAAAGGATATTTTATAATTCACTTAGCAAAACGTTGAATGATGTATGCTATTTTTGAAATGCACGGTGTTTGAAATGCATAGTTATAGCCCAATGACCCATTTGATAAAAGGTTGTAATTTTATAAATACGGCCTGCGTGTCATGCCTGACTACTATTCTCTTGTATTTCTCTTCTCATCTTACTCCCTCGTATGCAAAACAAGTTTTTGCATATTGTAATTTGCAAAAGTTGCTGTGGACTAGACGAGAAGGAAGATGGGCCAACTAGTGTGGACCGACAGCTTGTGAAACGGCTTACACCTTTAGGTTTCCTTTTGGTTCTCCCATTGGCTTGGGTTGAACCACCATAGTTTATGGGTTATAACTATTGCATTTATTTATTGCTTTATTTATTCATGTATAAGATGCTATGGATGTCTAAAGCATGAAAATTTGGTAATAATAAACCCCACTAATTGATGAGATCAATTAAAAGATTAAATGGCCTGAAGTAGACCATAATTGGTGAGATGCAACACTTTAAAAAAAATCCCTCTATTAAAATATTAAGTCAACATGGCCTTCCAATTTTTGCCCTCGTTAAGGCATCGATCAATACTATGTAGGTTCTGCCAAAGTGAAGTACTAGTATTGATCTTGGTTAAACGCGAAGAATAAACAAGTGATATTCGCTGGTTAAAAATTGGTTAATGACTTAACTAGGTTACTCTAATAGGATTAGAAACCTAGAGGCAAGTAATTTGGATAAATCATAAGATGATTAGAACAAAAGTTGATCACCAAATTGTAAGAGTTACATATGATGTAATTAGCAAGTGTTGCTTACCTAAATAACCATAATCTTGAGAGTAAAGCCAAAGCTGACTTAAGAGGAAGTGAAATATGGATCCTTAACCTACTAGAAATACTTTCAAGAAAGTCTTTCCGAAATTAATATATGAGGGTTATTACTTTTGAAATAAAATAGTAGGAACATCATTTAATAAAGTCCTTTTAATGATTGATATAAACTTAGTAAATTTATTCACACGCATATTTTATTGTTGTAGATATATTATGGCTGCAAACACTAATACACTCTCATTGTGATCGGTCCCTGAGAAGGACAAATTGAATGGTTTGAACTTTCTTCACTGGTTTCGTAACTTGAGGATTGTCCTCAAACAAGAACAGAAATTATGTCATTGAACAACCACTTCCTGATGAACCACCCGCTAATGCCTCGAGGGCTGATAGAGATGCTTACAAGAAGCATCTCGATGACATGGTAGACGTTGGATGTCTTATGCTTGCTACTATGAATCCTGAGCTTCAAAAGCAACATGAGGATATGGTTGCTTATGAGTTGATCGAGCACCTGAAAGAAATATATCAGGGGCAAGCATGGCAAGAGAGGTTCGATATCTCTAAGGCCCTATTCCAATGTAAGCCGGCTGAAGGAAGCCTAGTAGGACCTCATGTCCTTAAGATGATTGGTTATATTGAAAGCCTATCTAAGCTTGGGTTTCCATTGAGCCAAGAGTTGGCCACTGATGTTATTCTGCAATCATTATCGAATAGCTACAACCAATTTGTCCTCAATATCAATATGAATGAAATTGACAAGACTCTGTCACAGTTGCTCAGTATGTTACGACCTGCTGAAAGCAACATGAAAAAGGTTGGACCCAAGCCTATACCGATGGTCCGTAACAACAAGGGCAAGGGAAAGGCCAAAGTTCAGACAAAGCCCAAGGGCAAAGGTAAGCCCAATCCTAGAAAAGGAAAGGCTGCATCGAAACCTAAAGGTGGGGTGTCTAAAGAAGGAAACTATTTTCATTGTGGTGTGCATGGACATTGGTAGCGGAGCTGCCCTGTCTATCTTGAGGAAATCAAGAAGGCCAAAGCAAGCAGAACGTCTACTTCAGGTATTTATGTTATTGATATTAATTTATCAACTGCTACTTCTTGGGTATTAGATATTGGTTGTGGTTCTCATATTTGTACTTCTGTATAGGGACTACAAAGGAGTAGGACCTTGACTAGAGGAGATGTGGACCTGCGAGCTGGAAATGGAGCAAGAGTTGCTGCATTAGCTGTGGGAACATATACTTTATCTTTGCCTAGTGGATTTGATTTATGTTTAGAGGATTGTTATTTTGTGCCCAGTTTGACTAAAAACATTATTTCAATTTCTTGTTTAGACAAAATTGGTTTTGAGATAATTATTAAGAATAATTGTTGTTCCTTTTATCTTAATAATGTTTTCTATGGTTTGGCACAATTGACTAACGGCCTCTATATTTTAGATCAAATGAATCCCATTTACAACATAAATACTAAAAGATCTAAAATAAATGACTCAAATCAAACTTATCTTTGGCATGTCATTTGGGCCACATAAGTGAGAAACGCATATTTAAACTCTATAAATATGGTCTCTTGGATTCATTTGTTTTTGAACAATTTGAAGTATGTGAATCTTGCTTATTAGGAAAAATGACTAAATCTCCTTTTACTGGTAAAAGTGAACGAGCTAGTGATTTATTGGGCCTAATATATTCTGATGTATGTGGACCAATAAATACACAGGCCAGAGGTGGATTTCACTACTTCATTACTTTCGCTAATGATTTCAGTAGATATGGGTATGTTTATCTCATGCGCCATAAGTCTGAGGCCCTTAAAAGGTTCAAGGAATTCAAAAATGACATACAAAATTAACTAGGCAAAACTATCAAGACACATTGATCTGATTGATGTGGAGAGTATTTGAGCCTAGAGTTTGATGATCTTTTGAAGGAATGTGGGATTGTCTCACAACTTACTCCTCCTGGTACTCCTCAATGAAATGGAGTTTCTGAGAGAAGAAATCTAACTCTGTTAGACCTGGTTCGATCCATGATAAGTCATGCTGATCTATCGACTTCCTTTTAGGGACATGCACTTGAAATAGCTACTTTCACACTAAATCGTGTTCCATCTAAATCGTTTCAAAAGACACCGTGTGAGATGTGGACTGGGAAATGTCCCAGTATGTCTTTTATGAAAATTTGGGGGTGCGAAGCTTATGTTAAATGTTAGATGTCTACTAAGCTTGAACCCAAATCTAAAAGGTGTATTTTTGTGGGGTATCCGAAAGAAACCAAAGTATATTATTTTTTTAATCCCACTGAGAACAAAACGTTTGTTGCTCGGACTGGTGTCTTCCTAGAGAGAGAATTTATTTCTAGAAAAGGAAGTGGGAGAAAGATTGAACTTGAAGAAATTCGAGAATCACAAGATACTACTGAACTAGAGATAGAACAACAGCAAATTCCATAAGAAATTGAGGAACAAGTAACTGCTGTAGAAACACAACCACCGCGTAGATCTTTAAGAGAACGCCATGCACCTGAGAGATATGGATTTCTCATTACAACGCATGGTGACATTCTTCTTCTAGATCAAGGTGAGCCTAGGACTTATCAAGAAGCAGTGACGAGCCTAGACTCTAAGAAATGGCTTGAGGCCATGAGCTCTGAGATGGATTCCATGTATGAAAACCAAGTATGGACTTTGATTGACCCACCCGAAGAGGTTAAACCTATAGGGTGCAAGTGGGTTTTCAAAAAGAAAACAGACATGGATGGTAATGTACAAACATACAAGGGGCGATTAGTCGCTAAAGGTTTTCCCCAAATTCATGGTGTTGACTATGATAAAACCTTTTCTCCTGTAGCTACGTTTAAATCCATCATGATCTTGCTCGCCATAGCTGCATTTCATGATTATGAAATCTAGTAGATGGACGTCAAAACAGCTTTCCTTAACGGAAAACTTGAAGAGGATGTGTACATGACACAACCTGAAGGTTTTGTCAATCCAAAGGATGCGAGAAAGATATGTAAGCTACAAATATCCATTTATGGATTAAAGCAAGCTTCTCGAAGTTGGAATCTTCGTTTTAGCGATGCAATCAAAGAGTTTGGTTTTATCAAAAATGAAGATGAGCAGTGTGTTTACAAGAAAGTTAGTGGGAGCACCACATTCTTGGTACTGTATGTGGATGACATACTTATCATGGGAAATGACATACCTACCTTGCAGTCTATTAAGACTTGGTTAGGAAGTTGTTTTTCTATGAAGGACTTGGGTGAAGCCACTTACATCTTAGGAGCCAAGATCTATAGAGATAGATCAAGACGACTACTAGGTCTAAGCCAAAGTACATACATAGATTGTAACGCCCCTAAACCGGGTCCCATTGCAGGAGGGTCATAAGGTACCACCAGACCAATTCTTTGTAAAGCCACATGATACTAACAGAAAATCTTTACTAACATATAGGTATACTTGTCACTGTTGGGCAAATGCTTATCCACCGAAAACAACTATACCGATTTACAAAGTTTAAAACGATGTACGAAATAAAACTTGTCCCTAGTCACATTCAATACCTAAATTTCATAGACCACCATTAATAAGGTATAACATGCTTCAAAATTTGTTTACAAACATGCATATTGCAACCATTCACATATAACATAATCTAGTTAATACCATGACTATAAAAGTGAAAAATTTAAGAGAGCCATTTACGCATGGCCTAACTTAGTTACAAAATCAAAAGGTGTTTGCATGACCGCCAAAGGCTAAACCTATACATGCCATTTCTAGACTTGGTTACCCGTACCAAAAGATAAGTGATAGTGTAGATGACTTCAATTCCGAAATTCCCGAGACCGTAGCTTTCGATCAAGAATCTACAAAATTGAGAGCAGGGACAACAGAGTAAGCAAATACTTGCTTAGTAAATACTTAAGTAACTTAATCAAAATAAATGAAGGGCATAGTATTATCAACTCATGATTAAACCTTCTTTGGCCGATTATGATCATTACCCATATTACTAATTTGCTCACATGTATATCACAAAGGAAGCTTAATACAATCAAAGAGTTATTCACTCAAATCAAGCAGTTCTATTTTCTTCTTTGTATAATCAATCGAGTACGTAATTGTACACCCCCACATCAGATTTCTTATACATGCAATTAATATTAAACAATAGTTCACAAATCCTTACCAGGCTCAACTAAATAAAATTCAATGACATTCTAAATCATTGAGAGCATAGAATACATACCTGTTTCCTTTACTTTAAGTGGCGCATTTGTTATGTCAAGGGCGATATTATTTTAAATAATTATTCACACGTGAGCCTATTCATTTAACCCATATCTGATTTTCACCACAAATGGGCTTCAAGGCCATACCCGAAACTTAACACTGGCTTTAAGCCCTTCGAGACTAAGCTCGGCTTTAACTCTGGCTCAAAAGCCCTTCGAGACTAAGCTCGGCTTTAACTCTGGCTCGAAAGCCCTTCGAGACTAAGCTCGGCTTTAACTCTGGCTCGAAAGCCTTTTGAGACTAAGCTCGGCTTTAACTCTGGCTCGAAAGCCCTTTGAGACTAAGCTCGGCTTTAACTCTGGCTCGAAAGCCCTTCGAGACTAAGCTCGGCTTTAACAACAAAATTTATACTTGTACATATCAGCATATCTTTCATATCATCTTTCAATAATCGTTCAGATACAAACCCAGAATTTCGGCATAATACCAATCATACTGCATACAGTTTGTTTATTTGTAAGCAAAGAACAAAATTTTCACATCTAAACACATTAATATTACACCTTAGTAATCGGCTTCCAACAATTTCTCACACATTCATTTCCAAAAAATTTACATTCGAACATACCGTCTTTCATTAAGCATCACATATCGTACAAATGCATTATAACATCACCTTATCATAAATGAAGATTTGTTACTCAAGGACTTACCTCGTATCTTCTTGTTTAGTGCACGATTTAGCTATTCCACGACCTTCTCTTTTCCTTTGTCCGAGGGTGTCCCTCTTTGTTCTTAATCTTAATTTAAACAAATTTAATTAGGTTAGACTTTATTCGTTCCTCTCACCTCTTCGCCTTATTAGCATTCCAACAAAACATATATACAAACTTCATGTACAATCACATTCGGCTGAACCTAATTAAGTTACATGTCATATAAAGACTAAAGATTTAGGGCAAGTATACATAGCTTTCTTAACCAACTTAATACATAATACTTCAAACTACCTCTAAATGAACATCTTTAATGATATACTATACCTTATGGCCGAATGTTAATATCAAAAAAATCAAAACATCTAAATTCTCTAATTAACAAAATGACTAAAGGCTTCATTTTTCTTAATATCAAAATCGAATTTATGAGTTAACAACATAGTTCACTATTTTCTATTTTAAAAGTCTATTTAATACACAATTGGTTCATTCGGCAAATCTTAATAATATGTACTAAACTCCATAGTACTTTAATTTCATGGCATAATTTCACACCCCATATATTAATCATATAAAACATGCTAAATTTCATTCTTTAGTAGCCGTGAATCCCCCTTAGCACCCACATCCACAATTTCACCAAGTCTCACCTATTTCTATATTCGGCCAACTCTCAAATTGTTAGTCAAAAATACTCACACTCATATAAACCTCCATTGAAACTCAATTTAACAAAATTTAAGTCTTCCCTATCCGAAATCCCAAAGAGAAAATAGCAAATACGTTCACAACCATTTCCTTAGATCTTCTACATTACCGAAAGCTCAAAATACTTCCACATTCACAAAAATCTAAACGTGGGCTAGCTAGAAGATGTTCTAACCATTCGAACTTCTAAAAATCATCAAAAACTAATCATAATTTCGTACCTTATTTTGGTTTTGAAGGTGACCGAATGTTCAAGCTTCACACCCCTCCATTTCAATCCTCACTCACGGCAAAAGAAAGAAAGAAATGGCTTCCTTTTGATTATTTCCATTAAATCTTATTTTATGCATTATCTCTTATTTTCTAATAAAACAAAAATGCATATAATATAATTAAACATCATCATTACCGTCCACTAGAGTGGAAATGGTAAATTTGACATGCAAAGACAATTCTTTGTAAATTTCTACTTTTTAGTCACTTTGATTTTTGCCTACTATAATTCCAAAGTTCAACACTTAAGCCCTCTTTAAGTAATTACTCATTTTAAAGGTCAAATTTTCACACAATTTTTATAACACATACCAAAACTCATATCAACTACACAACTCACATCATCTTTTTTTTTTTGACTCGGTTTAGCAGTCCCGAAACCACTTCCCGACTATGGTCGAACTAGGGCTGTCACAACTCCCTCCCCCTTAAAAGGATTTTCGTCCCTGAAAATCTTACCCGAAAATAGATGTGGATATCGTTCTTTCATAGTACTCTCGGGCTCCCAAGTTGCTTCCTCGATCCCATGCTTGATCCATAATATTTTTACTAACGGAACTCTCTTGTTTCGTAATTCTTTAACCTCTCGAGCTAAAATACGGATAGGTTCTTCCTCATAACTCAAATTAGGTTGAATTTCAACTTCGGACGGATTTAACACATGCGAAGGATCGGATTTATACCGACGAAGCATCGATACATGGAAAACATTATGGATCTTTTCAAGCTCAGGAGGCAAAATCAGTCTATAAGCAACCGGCCCAATCCGTTCCGAAATTTCATACGGCCCAATAAATCTCGGACTCAACTTCCCTTTGCGGCCAAAACGGAGTATCTTTTTCCAAGGTGAAACTTTCAAAAACACCTTATCACCCACTTGATACTCGATGTCTTTTCGTTTTAAATCCGCGTATGATTTCTGACGATCGGATGCCATTCTCAAACTGTCGCGAATTAACTCCACTTTCTGCTTCGCTTCTCTGACTAAATCAACTCCGAGAATCTTATCTTCACTAAGTTCGGTCCAAAACAGAGGTGTACGGCATTTTCGACCGTAAAGAGCTTCATAGGGCGCCATCTGAATACTCGACTGGAAGCTATTATTATACGCGAATTCCACTAGGGGTAAATATTTCTCCCACGAGCCACTAAACTCGAGGATGCAACATCTCAACATGTCCTCGAATATCTGAATAACCCGTTCAGATTGACCGTCCGTCTGCGGATGAAAAGCGGTGCTGAAATGAAGTTTAGTACCCAAAGCTTCTTGCAGCTTCCTCCAAAATCTAGAAGTAAATCGAGGGTCTCGATCCGAAACAATAGAATTCGGCACCCCATGCAGTCGCACAATCTGAGAAACGTATAATTCCGCTAATTTACCAAGCGAAAAGTCAGTGCGAACCGGGATGAAATGGGCTGATTTCGTTAATCGATCAACAACAACCCAAATGGAGTCTTTTTTGCTCGGCGTCAACGGTAAACCCGACACAAAGTCCATTGTAACGCGATCCCATTTCCACTCGGGTATCAAAATCGGCTGAAGTAATCCCGACGGCACCTGATGTTCCGCTTTTACTTGCTGACATATTAGGCATTTAGATACAAAATCAGAGATGTCTCGTTTCATGCCGTGCCACCAATATTGTCGCTTCAAATCATTATACATCTTCGTACTACCCAGATGGACTATCATTCGGCTATTATGGACTTCATTCAAAATCATCAAAACTAGCTTGGACTTTTTCGGAACACACAATCGGTCCTTGAATCTCAAACAATCATTTCCGTCGACCCGAAACTCTGAATTCACATTCGACTCACACTGAACTCGTCTGGCAACTAAGTCGTCGTCGGCTTTCTGAGCCTCACAAATCTGTTGAAGTAGCACAGGTCTTGCTACCAATTCGGCCATCAACACATCATCCGCTGACATCGTTAGCTTCACGTTCAAAGCTCGCAAGGAAAATAAAGATTTTCGGCTAAGAGCGTCTGTAACTACATTAGCTTTTCCCGGGTGATAATCAATAACAAGATCATAGTCTTTTAGCAATTCTAGCCACCGCCTTTGTCTCAAATTTAAATCTTTTTGAGACATCAGATACTTGAGACTTTTGTGATCGGAGAAGATGTGACATTTTTCACCGAACAGGTAGTGTCGCCAAATCTTCAAAGCGAAAACAATAGCGGCTAATTCAAGGTCATGAGTCGGATAATTTCGCTCGTGAGGGTTCAACTGTCTCGAAGCATAAGCAATAACCCGGCCTTCTTGCATCAAAATGCAACCTAAACCATTCAGAGAGGCATCACTATAAACTACAAACTCTTTACTGGTTTCTGGCTGAACTAACACTGGAGCTTCCGTCAAAAGGGTTTTCAGTTGGTCGAAGCTTTTCTGACACTTATCCATCCACTCGAACTTGATATCTTTTTACAGCAGTCTCGTCAATGGAGTCGCAATCATCGAAAAACCCTTGACGAATCGTCGGTAATAACCAGCGAGTCCTAAAAAGCTTCAAACTTCAGTAATATTTTTAGGGGGTTTCCAGTCGAGAATAGCTGAAATTTTGTTCGGATCAACTTGAATACCCGAAGAAGATACTATATGCCCCAAGAACCCGACCTCGCGCAACCAACATTCGCATTTGCTCAATTTCACATACAATTGTTTTTCACGTAAGGTCTGAAGTACTAGTCTCAAATGCTCGGCATGCTCGGCTTCATTGGGAGAGTAAATCAGAATATCATCGATGAACACTACCACAAAACGATCCAAAAATGGCCTAAATACCCGATTCATCAAATCTATGAATACTGCAGGGGCGTTGGTGAGTCCAAACGGCATCACTAAGAACTCATAGCGACCGTATCTCGTTCTGAATGCCGTCTTCGGTACGTCGGAATCTCTAACTCTCAACTGATAATAGCCGGATCGCAAATCAATCTTCGAAAAGACTGAGGCTCCTCTCAACTGATCGAACAAGTCGTCAATTCGGGGCAACGAATACTTATTCTTTACCGTGGCTTTATTCAGGTGTCGATAGTCGATGCACATTCTCATAGTCCCGTCCTTCTTTTTCACAAACAAAACCGGCGCACCCCAAGGCGAAAAACTAGGTCGCGGAAAGCCTCTATCCGTCAACTCTTGCAGCTGAGATTTTAATTCTTTTAATTCGGTAGGTGCCATACGATACGGGGCAATTGAAATCGGTGACGCACCTGGAATCAACTCTATACCGAACTCGACCTCTCTTACAGGTGGCAATCCCGGTAATTCTTTGGGAAATACATCTGAAAACTCGCAGACTACAGGCACCGTCTCAAATTCTCGGTCGGAAACTTTGTTATCTAACACATAGGCCAAATACGCTTCATAACCCTTCCTCACGTATTTTTGAACTGTCATGGTTGTAATTATTACAGGTGGCCCACTTAGATCAATGGACTCAATTCGGATTATTTCATTATTCGAACCTCACAAATCGATAGTTTTCCACTTACAATTTACTATCGCGTCATGAACGGTCAACCAGTCCATTCCGAGAATAATGTCAAATTCGTCGAATGGTAGAAGCATCAAGTCCGCCGGAAAACAGAAATTTCAAACCATTAACGGACATTTCTTGCATACTTTATCAACCAGAACACAACGACCCAAAGGGTTCGACACTCGAATTACAAATTCAGTAGACTCAACAGGAAGAGTCTTGCTGGAGACTAAAGTTTCACACACATATGAATGGGTCGAACCAGGATCAATCAAGGCAATAACATCAGTATTAAAGAGGGTGAAAGTACCAGTAATAACATCTGGAGAAGAAGCTTCCTCGCGGGCACGAATAGCATATGCTCTGGCCGGTGCTCGAGCCTCGGATCTAATTGTAGTATCTCTAGTCCCTCTCTGACTGCCGCTAATATTTCCACCCCGTCGCGGTGGTCTACCCCGCGAAGCTGTGCCACTAGGTCTCTGAGTCGGATCGGGAGTGCGTTCATCATTTCTCGGATAATCTTTAATAAAATGGTCGACAGATCCACATCTGAAACAAGAGCGGTCACGATGCCTACAACTCCCCGGGTGCCATTTACCACAATAATTGCAATCCAATCAATCCCGACGTTCGTTACCCACACTGGCAATGGAGGTAGCTCGCGAACTGATGGGAGGTCGATGGTGTTCTCGTCTAGAAAAACCCGATGTATACTTAGATCGGCCTGAGTCATCTCTAGTCTTTTTGGACGATTGCTGAACAGATTTTCCCGCAGATCTCTTGCGAAACTCTCTATTTCCATCTTCGGCTTTTCTTTTTTCATTACTGAGCTCTTTAGCTTTACAAGCTCGCTCGACTAACACGACAAACTCCTTAATTTCCAGAATTCCCACTAGCAGCCTGATGTCTTCGTTTAATCCGTCCTCAAAACGCTTACACATAATAGCCTCAGAGGATACACATTCTCGAGCATAACGACTAAGTCGCACGAATTCTCTCTCGTACTCGGTTACTGACATCTGACCTTGTTTGAGTTCTAGAAATTCCTTCCGTTTTTGATCGATGAATCTCTGGCTGATGTATTTCTTACGGAACTCGGTTTGGAAAAATTCCCAGTTGACCCGTTCCTTTGGAACAACAGAAACCTGGGTATTCCACCAGTAGTAGGCAGCGTCACGTAACAGAGACACCGCACATTTAAGACGCTCCTCGGGTGTGCAGGACAGTTCATCGAACACTCGGATGGTATTGTCGAGCCAAAACTCGGCCCGCTCGGCATCGTCACTAGGGGTAGCCTAGAATTCTTCGGCCCCATATTTTCTAATTTTGTCAACAGGGGGCCTACTCGATCTCACTGGATCGGTCACAGGAGGAGTCGTAAAAGTCAGAAACGGAGTATTCAGGGGCGGAGGTTGCGGAACAGCCGAATTTGATCTAGCGAATTGAGCAAACCAGTCACTCATCATTGCATAAAAAGCTGGTCTAATATCATCATCTCGACGACCAATATTTGGCTGAGAGTCGGGTGGCGCTGTCCCTTGCGCGGGAGCAGGAGCTACACTCTCAACATCGTCCGCTACGGTTCGATCAGGTTTGGGATCCATTCTATATCAAAAATCACATTTCAGATATCAGAAGTCATCTCACTATCAAAATGACACTAAATGGCATGTATGGTTAAACTCATACATACTACGGCAGTCCGAGAATCGACTAAACCGTAGCTCTGATACCAATAAAATGTAACGCCCCTAAATCGGGTCCCATCGCAGGAGGGTCATGAGGCACCACCAGACCAATTCTTTGTAAAGCCACATGATACTAACAGAAAATCTTTACTAACATATAGGTATACTTGTCACTGTTGGGCAAATGCTTATCCACCGAAAACAACTATACCAATTTACAAAGATTAAAACGATGTACGAAATAAAACTTGTCCCTAGTCACATTCCATACCTAAATTTCATAGACCACCATTAATAAGGTATAACATGCTTCAAAATTTGTTTACAAACATGCATATTGCAACCATTCACATATAACATAATCTAGTTAATACCATGACTATAAAAGTGAAAAATTTAAGAGAGCCATTTACGCATGGCCTAACTTAGTTACGAAATCAAAAGGTGTTTGCATGACCGCCAAAGGCTAAACCTATACATGCCATTTCTAGACTTGGTTACCTGTACCAAAAGATAAGTGATAGTGTAGATGACTTCAATTCTGAAATTCCCGAGACCGTAGCTTTCGATCAAGAATCTACAAAATTGAGAGCAGGGACAACAGAGTAAGCAAATACTTGCTTAGTAAATACTTAAGTAACTTAATCAAAATAAATGAAGGGCATAGTATTATCAACTCATGATTAAACCTTCTTTGGCTGATTATGATCATTACCCATATTACTAATTTGCTCACATGTATATCACAAAGGAAGCTTAATACAATCAAAGAGTTATTCACTCAAATCAAGCAGTTCTATTTTCTTCTTTGTATAATCAATCGAGTACGTAATTGTACACCCCCACATCAGATTTCTTATACATGCAATTAATATTAAACAATAGTTCACAAATCCTTACCAGGCTCAACTAAATAAAATTCAATGACATTCTAAATCATTGAGAGCATAGAATACATACCTGTTTCCTTTACTTTAAGTGGCGCATTTGTTATGTCAAGGGCGATATTATTTTAAATAATTATTCATACGTGAGCCTATTCATTTAACCCATATCCGATTTTCACCACGAATGGGCTTCAAGGCCATACTCGAAACTTACCACTGGCTTTAAGCCCTTCGAGACTAAGCTCGACTTTAACTCTGGCTGGAAAGCCCTTCGAGACTAAGCTCGGCTTTAACTCTGGCTCGAAAGCCCTTCGAGACTAAGCTTGGCTTTAACTCTGGCTCGAAAGCCCTTCGAGACTAAGCTCGGCTTTAACTCTGGCTCGAAAGCCCTTTGAGACTAAGCTCGGCTTTAACTCTGGCTCGAAAGCCCTTCGAGACTAAGCTCGGCTTTAACAACAAAATTTATACTTGTACATATCAGCATATCTTTCATATCATCTTTCAATAACCGTTCAGATACAAACCCAGAATTTCGGCATAATACCAATCATACTGCATACAGTTTGTTTATTTGTAAGCAAAGAACAAAATTTTCACATCTAAACACATTAATATTACACCTTAGTAATCGGCTTCCAACAATTTCTCACACATTCATTTCCAAAAAATTTACATTCGAACATACCGTCTTTCATTAAGCATCACATATCGTACAAATGCATTATAACATCACCTTATCATAAATGAAGATTTGTTACTCAAGGACTTACCTCGTATCTTCTTGTTTAGTGCACGATTTAGCTATTCCACGACCTTCTCTTTTCCTTTGTCCGAGGGTGTCCCTCTTTGTTCTTAATCTTAATTTAAACAAATTTAATTAGGTTAGACTTTATTCGTTCCTCTCACCTCTTCGCCTTATTAGCATTCCAACAAAACATATATACAAACTTCATGTCCAATCACATTCGGCTGAACCTAATTAAGTTACATGTCATATAAAGACTAAAGATTTAGGGCAAGTATACACAGCTTTCTTAACCAACTTAATACATAATACTTCAAACTACCTCTAAATGAACATCTTTAATGATATACTATACCTTATGGCCGAATGTTAATATCAAACAAATCAAAACATCTAAATTCTTTAATTAACAAAATGACTAAAGGCTTCATTTTTCTTAATATCAAAATTGAATTTATGAGTTAACAACATAGTTCACTATTTTCTATTTTAAAAGTCTATTTAATACACAATTGGTTCATTCGGCAAATCTTAATAATATGTACTAAACTCTATAGTACTTTAATTTCATGGCATAATTTCACACCCCATATATTAATCATATAAAACATGCTAAATTTCATTCTTTAGTAGCCGTGAATCCCCCTTAGCACCCACATCCACAATTTCACCAAGTCTCACCTATTTCTATATTCGGCCAACTCTCAAATTGTTAGTCAAAAATACTCACACTCATATAAACCTCCATTGAAACTCAATTTAACAAAATTTAAGTCTTCCCTATCCGAAATCCCAAAGAGAAAATAGCAAATACGTTCACAACCATTTCCTTAGATCTTCTACATTACCGAAAACTCAAAATACTTCCACATTCACAAAAATCTAAACGTGGGCTAGCTAGAAGATGTTCTAACCATTCCAACTTCTAAAAATCATCAAAAACTAATCATAATTTCATACCTTATTTTGGTTTTGAAGGTGACCGAATGTTCAAGCTTCACACCCCTCCATTTCAATCCTCACTCACGGCAAAAGAAAGAAAGAAATGGCTTCCTTTTGATTATTTCCATTAAATCTTATTTTATGCATTATCTCTTATTTTCTAATAAAACAAAAATGCATATAATATAATTAAACATCATCATTACCGTCCACTAGAGTGGAAATGGTAAATTTGACATGCAAAGACAATTCTTTGTAAATTTCTACTTTTTAGTCACTTTGATTTTTGCCTACTATAATTCCAAAGTTCAACACTTAAGCCCTCTTTAAGTAATTACTCATTTTAAAGGTCAAATTTTCACACAATTTTTATAACACATACCAAAACTCATATCAACTACACAACTCACATCATCTTTTTTTTTTTGACTCGGTTTAGCAGTCCCGAAACCGCTTCCCGACTATGGTCAAACTAGGGCTGTCACAACTCCCTCCCCCTTAAAAGGATTTTCGTCCCCGAAAATCTTACCCAAAAATAGATGTGGATATCGTTCTTTCATAGTACTCTCGGGCTCCCAAGTTGCTTCCTCGATCCCATGCTTGATCCATAATATTTTTACTAACGGAACTCTCTTGTTTCGTAATTCTTTAACCTCTCGAGCTAAGATACGGATAGGTTCTTCCTCATAACTCAAATTAGGTTGAATTTCAACTTCGGACGGATTTAACACATGCGAAGGATCGGATTTATACCGACGAAGCATCGATACATGGAAAACATTATGGATCTTTTCAAGCTCAGGAGGCAAAATCAGTTTATAAGCAACCGGCCCAATCCGTTCCGAAATTTCATACGGCCCAATAAATCTCGGACTCAACTTCCCTTTGCGGCCAAAACGGAGTATCTTTTTCCAAGGTGAAACTTTCAAAAACACCTTATCACCCACTTGATACTCGATGTCTTTTCGTTTTAAATCCGCGTATGATTTTTGACGATCGGATGCCATTCTCAAACTGTCGCGAATTAACTCCACTTTCTACTTCGCTTCTCTGACTAAATCAACTCCGAGAATCTTATCTTCAATAAGTTCGGTCCAAAACAGAGGTGTACGGCATTTTCGACCGTAAAAAGCTTCATAGGGCGCCATCTGAATACTCGACTGGAAGCTGTTATTATACGCGAATTCCACTAGGGGTAAATATTTCTCCCACGAGCCACTAAACTCGAGGATGCAACATCTCAACATGTCCTCGAGTATCTGAATAACCCGTTCAGATTGACCGTCCGTCTGCGGATGAAAAGCGGTGCTGAAATGAAGTTTAGTACCCAAAGCTTCTTGCAGCTTCCTCCAAAATCTAGAAGTAAATCGGGGGTCTCGATCCGAAACAATAGAAGTCGGCACCCCATGCAGTCGCACAATCTGAGAAACGTATAATTCCGCTAATTTACCAAGCGAAAAGTCAGTGCGAACCGGGATGAAATGGGCTGATTTCGTTAATCGATCAACAACAACCCAAATGGAGTCTTTTTTGCTCGGCGTCAACGGTAAACCTGACACAAAGTCCATTGTAACGCGATCCCATTTCCACTCGGGTATCAAAATTGGCTGAAGTAATCCCGACGGCACCTGATGTTCCGCTTTTACTTGCTGACATATTAGGCATTTAGATACAAAATCAGAGATGTCTCGTTTCATGTCGTGCCACCAATATTGTCGCTTCAAATCATTATACATCTTCGTACTACCCGGATGGACTATCATTCGGCTATTATGGACTTCATTCAAAATCATCAAAACTAGCTTGGACTTTTTCGGAACACACAATCGGTCCTTGAATCTCAAACAATCATTTCCGTCGACCCGAAACTCTGAATTCACATTCGACTCACACTGAACTCGTCTGGCAACTAAGTCGTCGTCGGCTTTCTGAGCCTCACAAATCTGTTGAAGTAGCACAGGTCTTGCTACCAATTCAGCCATCAACACATCATCCGCTGACATCGTTAGCTTCACGTTCAAAGCTCGCAAGGAAAATAAAGATTTTCGGCTAAGAGCGTCTGCAACTACATTAGCTTTTCCCGGGTGATAATCAATAACAAGCTCATAGTCTTTTAGCAATTCTAGCCACCGCCTTTGTCTCAAATTTAAATCTTTTTGAGACATCAGATACTTGAGACTTTTGTGATCGGAGAAGATGTGACATTTTTCACCGAACAGGTAGTGTCGCCAAATCTTCAAAGCGAAAACAATAGCGGCTAATTCAAGGTCATGAGTCGGATAATTTCGCTCGTGAGGCTTCAACTGTCTCGAAGCATAAGCAATAACCCGGCCTTCTTGCATCAAAATGCAACCTAAACCATTCAGACAGGCATCACTATAAACTACAAACTATTTACTGGTTTCTGGCTGAACTAACATCGGAGCTTCCGTCAAAAGGGTTTTCAGTTGGTCGAAGCTTTTCTGACACTTATCCGTCCACTCGAACTTGATATCTTTTTACAGCAGTCTCGTCAATGGAGTCGCAATCATCGAAAAACCCTTGACGAATCGTCGGTAATAACCAGCGAGTCCTAAAAAGCTTCAAACTTCAGTAATATTTTTAGGGGGTTTCCAGTCGAGAATAGCTGAAATTTTGTTCGGATCAACTTGAATACTCGAAGAAGATACTATATGCCCCAAGAACCCGACCTCGCGCAACCAAAATTCGCATTTGCTCAATTTCGTATACAATTATTTTTCACGTAAGGTCTGAAGTACTAGTCTCAAATGCTCGGCATGCTCGGCTTCATTGGGAGAGTAAATCAGAATATCATCGATGAACACTACCACAAAACGATCCAAAAACGGCCTAAATACCCGATTCATCAAATCCATGAATACTGCAGGGGCGTTGGTGAGTCCAAACGGCATCACTAAGAACTCATAGTGACCGTATCTCGTTCTGAATGCCGTCTTCGGTACGTCGGAATTCTAACTCTCAACTGATAATAGCCGGATCGCAAATCAATCTTCGAAAAGACTGAGGCTCCTCTCAACTGATCGAACAAGTCGTCAATTCGGGGCAACGAATACTTATTCTTTACCGTGGCTTTATTCAGGTGTCGATAGTCGATGCACATTCTCATAGTCCCGTCCTTCTTTTTCACAAACAAAACCGGCGCACCCCAAGGCGAAAAACTAGGTCGCGCAAAGCCTCTATCCGTCAACTCTTGCAGCTGAGATTTTAATTCTTTTAATTCGGTAGGTGCCATACGATACGGGGCAATCGAAATCAGTGTCGTACCTGGAATCAACTCTATACTGAACTCGACCTCTCTTACAGGTGGCAATCTCGGTAATTCTTTGGGAAATACATCTGAAAACTCGCAGACTACAGGCACCGTCTCAAATTCTCGGTCGAAAACTTTGTTATCTAACACATAGGCCAAATACGCTTCATAACCCTTCCTCACGTATTTTTGAACTGTCATGGTTGTAATTATTACAGGTGGCCCACTTAGATCAATGGACTCAATTCGGATTATTTCATTATTCGAACCTCGCAAATCGATAGTTTTCCACTTACAATTTACTATCGCGTCATGAACGGTCAACCAGTCCATTCCGAGAATAATGTCAAATTCGTCGAATGGTAGAAGCATCAAGTCCGCCGGAAAACAGAAATTTCAAACCATTAACGGACATTTCTTGCATACTTTATCAACCAGAACACAACGACCCAAAGGGTTCGACACTCGAATTACAAATTCAGTAGACTCAACAGGAAGAGTCTTGCTGGAGACTAAAGTTTCACACACATATGAATGGGTCGAACCAGGATCAATCAAGGCAATAACATCAGTATTAAAGAGGGTGAAAGTACCAGTAATAACATCTGGAGAAGAAGCTTCCTCGCGGGCACGAATAGCATATGCTCTGGCCGGTGCTCGAGCCTCGGATCTAATTGTAGCATCTCTAGTCCCTCTCTGACTGCCGCTAATATTTCCACCCCGTCGCGGTGGTCTACCCCGCGAAGCTGTGCCACTAGGTCTCTGAGTCGGATCGGGAGTGCGTTCATCATTTCTCGGACAATCTTTAATAAAATGGTCGGCAGATCCACATCTGAAACAAGAGCGGTCACGATGCCTACAACTCCCCGGGTGCCATTTACCACAATAATTGTAATCCAATCTATCCCGACGTTCGTTACCCATACTGGCAATGGAGGTAGCTCGCGAACTCATGGGAGGTCGATGGTGTTCTCGTCTAGAAAAACCCGATGTATACTTAGATCGGCCTGAGTCATCTCTAGTCTTTTTGGACGATTGCTGAACAGATTTTCCCGCAGATCTCTTGCGGAACTCTCTATTTCCATCTTCGGCTTTTCTTTTTTCATTACTGAGCTCTTTAGCTTTACAAGCTCGCTCGACTAACACGACAAACTCCTTAATTTCCAGAATTCCCACTAGCAGCCTGATGTCTTCGTTTAATCCGTCCTCAAAACGCTTACACATAATAGCCTCAGAGGATACACATTCTCGAGCATAACGACTAAGTCGCACGAATTCTCTCTCGTACTCGGTTACTGACATCTGACCTTGTTTGAGTTCTAGAAATTCCTTCCGTTTTTGATCGATGAATCTCTGGCTGATGTATTTCTTACGGAACTCGGTTTGGAAAAATTCCCAGTTGACCCGTTCCTTTGGAACAACAGAAACCAGGGTATTCCACCAGTAGTAGGCAGCGTCACGTAACAGAGACACCGCACATTTAAGACACTCCTCGGGTGTGCAGGACAGTTCATCGAACACTCGGATGGTATTGTCGAGCCAAAACTCGACCCGCTCGGCATCGTCACTAGGGGTAGCCCGGAATTCTTCGGCCCCATATTTTCTAATTTTGTCAACAAGGGGCCTACTCGATCTCACTGAATCGGTCACAGGAGGAGTCGTAAAAGTCAGAAATGGAGTATTCAGGGGCGGAGGTTGCGGAACAGCCGAATTTGATCTAGCGAATTGAGCGAACCAGTCACTCATCATTGCATAAAAAGCTAGTCTAATATCATCATCTCGACGACCAATATTTGGCTGAGAGTCAGGTGGCGCTGTCCCTTGCGCGGGAGCAGGAGCTACACTCTCAACATCGTCCGCTACGGTTCGATCAGGTTTGGGATCCATTCTATATCAAAAATCACATTTCAGATATCAGAAGTCATCTCACTATCAAAATGACACTAAATGGCATGTATGGTTAAACTCATACTTACTACGGCAGTCCGAGAATCGACTAAACCGTAGCTCTGATACCAATAAAATGTAACGCCCCTAAACCGGGTCCCATCGCAGGAGGGTCATGAGGCACCACCAGACCAATTCTTTGTAAAGCCACATGATACTAACAGAAAATCTTTACTAACATATAGGTATACTTGTCACTGTTGGGCAAATGCTTATCCACCGAAAACAACTATACCAATTTACAAAGTTTAAAACGATGTACGAAATAAAACTTGTCCCTAGTCACATTCCATACCTAAATTTCATAGACCACCATTAATAAGGTATAACATGCTTCAAAATTTGTTTACAAACATGCATATTGCAACCATTCACATATAACATAATCTAGTTAATACCATGACTATAAAAGTGAAAAATTTAAGAGAGCCATTTACGCATGGCCTAACTTAGTTACAAAATCAAAAGGTGTTTGCATGACCGCCAAAGGCTAAACCTATACATGCCATTTCTAGACTTGGTTACCCGTACCAAAAGATAAGTGATAGTGTAGATGACTTCAATTCCGAAATTCCCGAGACCGTAGCTTTCGATCAAGAATCTACAAAATTGAGAGCAGGGACAACAGAGTAAGCAAATACTTGCTTAGTAAGTACTTAAGTAACTTAATCAAAATAAATGAAGGGCATAGTATTATCAACTCATGATTAAACCTTCTTTGGCTGATTATGATCATTACCCATATTACTAATTTGCTCACATGTATATCACAAAGGAAGCTTAATACAATCAAAGAGTTATTCACTCAAATCAAGCAGTTCCATTTTCTTCTTTGTATAATCAATCGAGTACGTAATTGTACACCCCCACATCAGATTTCTTATACATGCAATTAATATTAAACAATAGTTCACAAATCCTTACCAGGCTCAACTAAATAAAATTCAATGACATTCTAAATCATTGAGAGCATAGAATACATACCTGTTTCCTTTACTTTAAGTGGCGCATTTGTTATGTCAAGGGCGATATTATTTTAAATAATTATTCATACGTGAGCCTATTCATTTAACCCATATCCGATTTTCACCACGATTGGGCTTCAAGGCCATACCCGAAACTTACCACTGGCTTTAAGCCCTTCGAGACTAAGCTCGGCTTTAACTCTGGCTCGAAAGCCCTTCGAGACTAAGCTCGGCTTTAACTCTGGCTCGAAAGCCCTTCGAGACTAAGCTTGGCTTTAACTCTGGCTCGAAAGCCCTTCGAGACTAAGCTCGGCTTTAACTCTGGCTCGAAAGCCCTTTGAGACTAAGCTCGGCTTTAACTCTGGCTCGAAAGCCCTTCGAGACTAAGCTCGGCTTTAACAACAAAATTTATACTCGTACATATCAGCATATCTTTCATATCATCTTTCAATAACCGTTCAGATACAAACCCAGAATTTCGGCATAATACCAATCATACTGCATACAGTTTGTTTATTTGTAAGCAAAGAACAAAATTTTCACATCTAAACACATTAATATTACACCTTAGTAATCGGCTTCCAATAATTTCTCACACATTCATTTCCAAAAAATTTACATTCGAACATACCGTCTTTCATTAAGCATCACATATCGTACAAATGCATTATAACATCACCTTATCATAAATGAAGATTTGTTACTCAAGGACTTACCTCGTATCTTCTTGTTTAGTGCACGATTTAGCTATTCCACGACCTTCGCTTTTCCTTTGTCCGAGGGTGTCCCTCTTTGTTCTTGATCTTAATTTAAACAAATTTAATTAGGTTAGACCTTATTCGTTCCTCTCACCTCTTCGCCTTATTAGCATTCCAACAAAACATATATACAAACTTCATGTACAATCACATTCGGCTGAACCTAATTAAGTTACATGTCATATAAAGACTAAAGATTTAGGGCAAGTATACATAGCTTTCTTAACCAACTTCATACATAATACTTCAAACTACCTCTAAATGAACATCTTTAATGATATACTATACCTTATGGCCGAATGTTAATATCAAACAAATCAAAACATCTAAATTCTCTAATTAACAAAATGACTAAAGGCTTCATTTTTCTTAATATCAAAATCGAATTTATGAGTTAACAACATAGTTCACTATTTTCTATTTTAAAAGTCTATTTAATACACAATTGGTTCATTCGGCAAATCTTAATAATATGTACTAAACTCCATAGTACTTTAATTTCATGGCATAATTTCACACCCCATATATTAATCATATAAAACATGCTAAATTTCATTCTTTAGTAGCCGTGAATCCCCCTTAGCACCCACATCCACAATTTCACCAAGTCTCACCTATTTCTATATTTGGCCAACTCTCAAATTGTTAGTCAAAAATACTCACACTCATATAAACCTCCATTGAAACTCAATTTAACAAAATTTAAGTCTTCCCTATCCGAAATCCCAAAGAGAAAATAGCAAATACGTTCACAACCATTTCCTTAGATCTTCTACATTACCGAAAGCTCAAAATACTTCTACATTCACAAAAATCTAAACGTGGGCTAGCTAGAAGATGTTCTAACCATTCCAACTTCTAAAAATCATCAAAAACTAATCATAATTTCATACCTTATTTTGGTTTTGAAGGTGACCGAATGTTCAAGCTTCACACCCCTCCATTTCAATCCTCACTCACGGCAAAAGAAAGAAAGAAATGGCTTCCTTTTGATTATTTCCATTAAATCTTATTTTATGCATTATCTCTTATTTTCTAATAAAACAAAAATGCATATAATATAATTAAACATCATCATTACCGTCCACTAGAGTGGAAATGGTAAATTTGACATGCAAAGACAATTCTTTGTAAATTTCTACTTTTTAGTCACTTTGATTTTTGCCTACTATAATTCCAAAGTTCAACACTTAAGCCCTCTTTAAGTAATTACTCATTTTAAAGGTCAAATTTTCACACAATTTTTATAACACATACCAAAACTCATATCAACTACACAACTCACATCATCTTTTTTTTTTGACTCGGTTTAGCAGTCCCGAAACCGCTTCCCGACTATGGTCGAACTAGGGCTGTCACAACTCCCTCCCCCTTAAAAGGATTTTCGTCCCCGAAAATCTTACCCAAAAATAGATGTGGATATCGTTCTTTCATAGTACTCTCGGGCTCCCAAGTTGCTTCCTCGATCCCATGCTTGATCCATAATATTTTTACTAACGGAACTCTCTTGTTTCGTAATTCTTTAACCTCTCGAGCTAAAATACGGATAGGTTCTTCCTCATAACTCAAATTAGGTTGAATTTCAACTTCGGACGGATTTAACACATGCGAAGGATCGGATTTATACCAACGAAGCATCGATACATGGAAAACATTATGGATCTTTTCAAGCTCAGGAGGCAAAATCAGTCTATAAGCAACCGGCCCAATCCGTTCCAAAATTTCATACGGCCCAATAAATCTCGGACTCAACTTCCCTTTGCGGCCAAAACGGAGTATCTTTTTCCAAGGTGAAACTTTCAAAAACACCTTATCACCCACTTGATACTCGATGTCTTTTCGTTTTAAATCCGCGTATGATTTCTGACGATCGGATGCCATTCTCAAACTGTCGCGAATTAACTCCACTTTCTGCTTCGCTTCTCTGACTAAATCAACTCCGAGAATCTTATCTTCACTAAGTTCGGTCCAAAACAGAGGTGTACGGCATTTTCGACCGTAAAAAGCTTCATAGGGCGCCATCTGAATACTCGACCGGAAGTTGTTATTATACGCGAATTCCACTAGGGGTAAATATTTCTCCCACGAGCCACTAAACTCGAGGATGCAACATCTCAACATGTCCTCGAGAATCTGAATAACCCGTTCAGATTGACCGTCCGTCTGCGGATGAAAAGCGGTGCTGAAATGAAGTTTAGTACCCAAAGCTTCTTGCAGCTTCCTCCAAAATCTAGAAGTAAATCGAGGGTCTCGATCCGAAACAATAGAAGTCGGCACCCCATGCAGTCGCACAATCTGAGAAACGTATAATTCCGCTAATTTACCAAGCGAAAAGTCAGTGCGAACCGGGATGAAATGGGCTGATTTCGTTAATCGATCAACAACAACCCAAATGGAGTCTTTTTTGCTCGGCGTCAACGGTAAACCCGACACAAAGTCCATTGTAACGCGATCCCATTTCCACTCGGGTATCAAAATCGGCTGAAGTAATCCCGACGGCACCTGATGTTTCGCTTTTACTTGCTGACATATTAGGCATTTAGATACAAAATTAGAGATGTCTCGTTTCATGCCGTGCCACCAATATTGTCGCTTCAAATCATTATACACATTCGTACTACCCGGATGGACTGTCATTCGGCTATTATAGACTTCATTCAAAATCATCGAAACTAGCTTGGACTTTTTCGGAACACACAATCGGTCCTTGAATCTCAAACAATCATTTCCGTCGACCCGAAACTCTGAATTCACATTCCACTCACACTGAACTCGTCTGGCAACTAAGTCGTCCTCGGCTTTCTGAGCCTCACAAATCTGTTGAAGTAGCACAGGTCTTGCTACCAATTCGGCCATCAACACATCATCTGCTGACATCGTTAGCTTCACGTTCAAAGCTCGCAAGGAAAATAAAGATTTTCAGCTAAGAGCGTCTGCAACTACATTAGCTTTTCTCGGGTGATAATCAATAACAACCTCATAGTCTTTTAGCAATTCTAGCCACAACCTTTGTCTCAAATTTAAATCTTTTTGAGACATCAGATACTTGAGACTTTTGTGATCGGAGAAGATGTGACATTTTTCACCGAACAGGTAGTGTCGCCAAATCTTCAAAGCGAAAACAATAGCGGCTAATTCAAGGTCATGAGTCGGATAATTTCACTCGTGAGGCTTCGACTGTCTCGAAGCATAAGCAATAACCCGGCCTTCTTGCATCAAAATGCAACCTAAACCATTCAGAGAGGCATTAATATAAACTACAAACTCTTTACTAGTTTCTGGCCGAACTAACACTGGAGCTTCCGTCAAAAGGGTTTTCAGTTGGTCGAAGCTTTTCTGACACTTATCCGTCCACTCGAACTTGATATCTTTTTGCAGCAGTCTCGTCAATGGAGTCGCAATCATCGAAAAACCCTTGACGAATCGTCGGTAATAACCAGCGAGTCCTAAAAAGCTTCGAACTTCAGTAATATTTTTAGGGGGTTTCTAGTCGAGAATAGCTGAAATTTTGTTCGGATCAACTTGAATACCCGAAGAAGATACTATATGCCCCAAGAACCCGACCTCGCACAACCAAAATTCGCATTTGCTGAATTTCGCATACAATTGTTTTTCACGTAAGGTTTGAAGTACTAGTCTCAAATGCTCGGCATGCTCGGCTTCATTGGGAGAGTAAATCAGAATATCATCGATGAACACTACCACAAAACGATCCAAAAACGGCCTAAATACCTGATTCATCAAATCCATGAATACTGCAGGGGCGTTGGTGAGTCCAAACGGCATCACTAAGAACTCATAGTGACCGTATCTCGTTCTGAATGCCGTCTTCGGTACGTCGGAATTCTAACTCTCAACTGATAATAGCCGGATCGCAAATCAATCTTCGAAAAGACTGAGGCTCCTCTCAACTGATCGAACAAGTCGTCAATTCGGGGCAACGAATACTTATTCTTTACCGTGGCTTTATTCAGCTGTCGATAGTCGATGCACATTCTCATAGTCCCGTCCTTCTTTTTCACAAACAAAACCAGCGCACCCCAAGGTGAAAAACTAGGTCGCGCAAAGCCTCTATCCGTCAACTCTTGCAGCTGAGATTTTAATTCTTTTAATTCGGTAGGTGCCATACGATACGGGGCAATCGAAATCGGTGTCGTACCTGGAATCAACTCTATACTGAACTCGACCTCTCTTACAGGTGGCAATCCCGGTAATTCTTTGGGAAATACATCTGAAAACTCGCAGACTACAGGCACCGTCTCAAATTCTCGGTCGGAAACTTTGTTATCTAACACATAGGCCAAATACGCTTCATAACCCTTCCTCACGTATTTTTGAACTGTCATGGTTGTAATTATTACAGGTGGCCCACTTAGATCAATGGACTCAATTCGGATTATTTCATTATTCGAACCTCGCAAATCGATAGTTTTCCACTTACAATTTACTATCGCGTCATGAACGGTCAACCAGTCCATTCCGAGAATAATGTCAAATTCGTCGAATGGTAGAAGCATCAAGTCTGCCGGAAAACAGAAATTTCAAACCATTAACGGACATTTCTTGCATACTTTATCAACCAGAACACAACGACCCAAAGGGTTCGACACTCGAATTACAAATTCAGTAGACTCAACAGGAAGAGTCTTGCTGGAGACTAAAGTTTCACACACATATGAATGGGTCGAACCAGGATCAATCAAGGCAATAACATCAGTATTAAAGAGGGTGAAAGTACCAGTAATAACATCTGGAGAAGAAGCTTCCTCGTGGGCACGAATAGCATATGCTCTGGCCGGTGCTCGAGCCTCGGATCTAATTGTAGTATCTCTAGTCCCTCTCTGACTGCCGCTAATATTTCTACCCCGTCGCGGTGGTCTACCCCGCGAAGCTGTGCCACTAGGTCTCTGAGTCGGATCGGGAGTGCGTTCATCATTTCTCGGACAATCTTTAATAAAATGGTCGGCAGATCCACATCTGAAACAAGAGCGGTCACGATGCCTACAACTCCCCGGGTGCCATTTACCACAATAATTGCAATCCAATCTATCCCGACGTTCGTTACCCATACTGGCAATGGAGGTAGCTCGTGAACTCATGGGAGGTCGATGGTGTTCTCGTCTAGAAAAACCCGATGTATACTTAGATCGGCCTGAGTCATCTCTAGTCTTTTTAGACGATTGCTGAACAGATTTTCCCGCAGATCTCTTGCGGAACTCTCTATTTCCATCTTCGGCTTTTCTTTTTTCATTACTGAGCTCTTTAGCTTTACAAGCTCGCTCGACTAACACGACAAACTCCTTAATTTCCAGAATTCCCACTAGCAGCCTGATGTCTTCGTTTAATCCGTCCTCAAAACGCTTACACATAATAGCCTCAGAGGATACACATTCTCGAGCATAACGACTAAGTCGCACGAATTCTCTCTCGTACTCGGTTACTGACATCTGATGTAACGCCCTGATTTTTGAGATTTTTCGGGTTTTGTGAATTTTTAGTGAAATTTTAAAATTTTGGTGTTCTGAAGGTTGAAAATGTATGTACATGTGTTAGTGGGCCTTTAGAAGGCCCAAGCTTAAGTTAAAACCCGGTAAAATCTTAAGTTGGATTTTCAAGTGAAAGGGGACTTGGTTAAGTGGGCCTTTAAGAAAAATCGTGTAAAATATGTCACAAAGGGAGCCTTGGTAGAGTGGCAAGGTGGCGCCACTAAGCTCCTAAAAAAGTGGCGCCTAAGTGGGTATGCAAGGACAAGGGTTCGAGTTACAAGGTAAGCATAGTGTTTTTTTTAATTTTTAAAGCATGAGCCTAATTTAAGTGGGAATTCGGCAAGGGGCTTCAGGGACTTGGGCCGATTGTTTTAGGGGAATTATTAGGGTTTTGTCTTTTTCTATTTTCTGTCATGAGAGTTAGGGTTAGCCACCTTAGGTGTTATTATTCTCTTTTCAGTCAAAAAAGCTGAAATTGGCCTCCCTAAGAGTATCTAGCCGATTTCTTCTTCTTCTTCCTCTCTATCATTGCTTTTCTTCTTTTCTTTTTACTCTGTTGATCTTCCCCTTAGCCGAACACTCTATCATACTCAGATCTGCAATTTCTTTCGATTCTATCCCTCCAAAAATAGCCATAGCCGATTGCTCAAAGTGCTAGAAATCCCAAAAACTGCTTTCTTTTTTGCCAATTTCTTGTAAGCCGAATTACCCCTATTCCTTTCACTTGTTGTGGCCGATTACTACATTCCCTTGAGCCACTTCATTGTCGACACCATCACCCAAACTCACAGCTCAAATCGCCATCTTCTTCTCTAGTTGAAAAGCCGAAATCACCATAGTTGTAGGGAGATAGCCGAAATTACAAATCTCAGAGATAAGGTTTCTACTGACATTTAAGGGTCAGATTTACATCAGATCTGCATAGGAACTGAAGAGAAATCGTTGGTAAGTGTTTAATCATTCAGATCTGTTTGATATTTCATGTTTGGAAAAGCCGAAAGTCCCTAAAGTTAATGGTTGTGTTGTTTTGGATTTTTGGTAAATAAAAGGCCGTTTTCTTTGTTCTTTGGTGTGTTAGTTGGATGAAAAGGTGATCAAGCAAGGGGTTGAAGACTTTGGAACATCAGATCTAGATCTAAAGGGATCTAAATCGTCAAGGTAAGAACATTAAGGCCATTAAGGGTGTTGGCCGAATGTGTAAGTAAGGTTTTGGGTAAGTTTTCGATTCAGATTAAGTGTTGATATGGTCTAATCAGTTAAGTATTGGATTGTAGGGATTAACGCATAGGAGATCTCGTAGGAGAAACTGCAAAACAGGTGTGTGTTTCGAACACCTTTCCATGCACAAATTAGTAAAAGCCGAAAAGCCGAAATACCGAAGTTTCGGTATTTCGAGAGCTTACGAGCATGCGAATGCTCTCAAGTTGGAAGGAGAAGGTTAGTTTTGGAATCGGCACTGTTAGAAGTGTTGACCGCTAAATTTTGGGCATTTTGGTAAGTTGGGCCTCGTTGGGCCAAATATGGGCCCAATGGGCGATTTGGGCCCATGTGAGTTAAACTGGATTTAAAGGTAATATTATGGACTGTAGATGTGAAAACAGTTAAAACAAGATAACCGAATGTGAAATCGGGACTAAATGGGCCTAATGGGCCAATCGGCGTAATAGGGCTCATTAGGGGTTTTAGGGCCTTAATGCTAAAACTGAAAAACTAAGGTAACTGAATTTCTGTATAGCTGTGTGATTAATAAATACTGTAATAAGCATAACATCTGTAACATGGGAGTAAAATTACTGAAATACCCTTAGGGTAAGAAATTACTGATTTGCCCCTAGGTAGGAAATTACCGTTATACCCCTAGGGCTATAATTGACTGTACTGTTTGACATAACTGTTACTGTTATTGCATGCCATGATATGTATCTAATGCATGGGTTGGGTTTTGATAATGGAGGAAGTGTGAGTGGCACAGCCACGTTACTGAAAAGGGGCTATGCCTCGTACTGTTTCTGAAAGGGGCTTTGCCTCGTATACTATTTATCTGAGCAGCCATGCTGCGACTGTGGTGTGTGGGCTGGGTGGGTCGAGTTATTCCCCACATGGTGTGTTGGTTGGTACGGGTGGTGTGTAGCGGTTGGTGGGTTGAGTAGTCTCCCCAATTGGGTTTGCATTTATACTGTATTACTGTATTGTACTGTTATGGGCCTATGGGCCAATCTGTTATCTGAATAGGGCTTCAGCCCAGTATCTATTATAGGGCCTTGGCCCAGTTTACTGCTATCTGAATAGGGCTTTGGCCCAGTATCTGACTGAGACTGGTTAGGGTTTAGGCCCAGTGGGCTTGAGCCAATTTGGGCTTTGGATGGGTCCTGCACACACTGAGTTTTCCCAAACTCACCCCTCTCTTTCCATCCTTGCAGGTGAGCCCTAGATTGTGACTTGGACGCTGGGAGGGATTCAGAGTGGCCACGAGGACTGAACTTTCTTGGTTTAACTTAAATATTTTGTATTGGTTTTTACTTTGATATGGGTTGTAATAAGGCCGCTATAACTGTTAGTTGGGATTTCTTTACGGTTTTATTTCAAACTTGAACATACACTATTTTTGAAAATTAAATCAATATTTTCTTAAACAACCTGACTTTACTAAAAACTAAGAATGATGATAAGACTAAAATGAAACGATTCACAAATGAGATAGAGATTAGGTCGAATAGTAATCAAATTGGGAATTTCAAGAAAAACAAATATTACTTTTCAAAAATCTCGAACATCAGACTTAGTACATAGGACGGCGTAGCATAGTCTAGGTGATGTGGCACACCGGACATGGCCATAACGTCTGGGCCGGGTCAGGGGTGTTACATCTGACCTTGTTTGAGTTCTAGAAATTCCTTCCGTTTTTGATCGATGAATCTCTGGCTGATGTATTTCTTACGGAACTCGGTTTGGAAAAATTCCCAGTTGACCCGTTCCTTTGGAACAACAGAACCAGGGTATTCCACCAGTAGTAGGCAGCGTCACGTAACAGAGACACCGCACATTTAAGACACTCCTCGGGTGTGCAGGACAGTTCATCGAACACTCGGATGGTATTGTCGAGCCAAAACTCGACCCGCTCGGCATCGTCACTAGGGGTAGCCCGGAATTTTTCGGCCCCATATTTTCTAATTTTGTCAACAGGGGGCCTACTCGATCTCACTGGATAGGTCACAGGAGGAGTCGTAAAAGTCAGAAACGGAGTATTCAGGGGCGGAGGTTGCGGAACAGCCGAATTTGATCTAGCAAATTGAGCGAACCAGTCACTCATCATTGCATAAAAAGCTAGTCTAATATCATCATCTCGACGACCAATATTTGGCTGAGAGTCGGGTGGCGCTGTCCCTTGCGCGGGAGCAGGAGCTACACTCTCAACATCGTCCGCTACGGTTCGATCATGTTCGGGATCCATTCTATATCAAAAATCACATTTCAGATATCAGAAGTCATCTCACTATCAAAATGACACTAAATGGCATGCATGGTTAAACTCATACTTACTACGGCAGTCCGAGAATCGACTAAACCGTAGCTCTGATACCAATAAAATGTAACGCCCCTAAACCGGGTCCCATCGCAGGAGGGTCATGAGGCACCACCAGACCAATTCTTTGTAAAGCCACATGATACTAACAGAAAATCTTTACTAACATATAGGTATACTTGTCACTGTTGGGCAAATGCTTATCCACCGAAAACAACTATACCAATTTACAAAGTTTAAAACGATGTACGAAATAAAACTTGTCCCTAGTCACATTCCATACCTAAATTTCATAGACCACCATTAATAAGGTATAACATGCTTCAAAATTTGTTTACAAACATGCATATTGCAACCATTCACATATAACATAATCTAGTTAATACCATGACTATAAAAGTGAAAAATTTAAGAGAGCCATTTACGCATGGCCTAACTTAGTTACAAAATCAAAAGGTGTTTGCATGACCGCCAAAGGCTAAACCTATACATGCCATTTCTAGACTTGGTTACCCGTACCAAAAGATAAGTGATAGTGTAGATGACTTTAATTCCGAAATTCCCGAGACCGTAGCTTTCGATCAAGAATATACAAAATTGAGAGCAGGGACAACAGAGTAAGCAAATACTTGCTTAGTAAGTACTTAAGTAACTTAATCAAAATAAATGAAAGGCATAGTATTATCAACTCATGATTAAACCTTCTTTGGCTGATTATGATCATTACCCATATTACTAATTTGCTCACATGTATATCACAAAGGAAGCTTAATACAATCAAAGAGTTATTCACTCAAATCAAGCAGTTCCATTTTCTTCTTTGTATAATCAATCGAGTACGTAATTGTACACCCCCACATCAGATTTCTTATACATGCAATTAATATTAAACAATAGTTCACAAATCCTTACCAGGCTCAACTAAATAAAATTCAATGACATTCTAAATCATTGAGAGCATAGAATACATACCTGTTTCCTTTACTTTAAGTGGCGCATTTGTTATGTCAAGGGCGATATTATTTTAAATAATTATTCATACGTGAGCCTATTCATTTAACCCATATCCGATTTTCACCACGATTGGGCTTCAAGGCCATACCCGAAACTTACCACTGGCTTTAAGCCCTTCGAGACTAAGCTCGGCTTTAACTCTGGCTCGAAAGCCCTTCGAGACTAAGCTCGGCTTTAACTCTGGCTCGAAAGCCCTTCGAGACTAAGCTCGGCTTTAACTCTGGCTCGAAAGCCCTTCGAGACTAAGCTCAGCTTTAACTCTGGCTCGAAAGCCCTTCGAGACTAAGCTCGGCTTTAACAACAAAATTTATACTCGTACATATCAGCATATCTTTCATATCATCTTTCAATAACCGTTCAGATACAAACCCAGAATTTCGGCATAATACCAATCATACTGCATACAGTTTGTTTATTTGTAAGCAAAGAACAAAATTTTCACATCTAAACACATTAATATTACACCTTAGTAATCGGCTTCCAACAATTTCTCACACATTCATTTCCAAAAAATTTACATTCGAACATACCGTCTTTCATTAAGCATCACATATCGTACAAATACATTATAACATCACCTTATCATAAATGAAGATTTGTTACTCAAGGACTTACCTCGTATCTTCTTGTTTAGTGCACGATTTAGCTATTCCACGACCTTCGCTTTTCCTTTGTCTGAGGGTGTCCCTCTTTGTTCTTGATCTTAATTTAAACAAATTTAATTAGGTTAGACTTTATTCGTTCCTCTCACCTCTTCGCCTTATTAGCATTCCAACAAAACATATATACAAACTTCATGTACAATCACATTCGGCTGAACCTAATTAAGTTACATGTCATATAAAGACTAAAGATTTAGGGCAAGTATACATAGCTTTCTTAACCAACTTAATACATAATACTTCAAACTACCTCTAAATGAACATCTTTAATGATATACTATACCTTATGGCCGAATGTTAATATCAAACAAATCAAAACATCTAAATTCTCTAATTAACAAAATGACTAAAGGCTTCATTTTTCTTAATATCAAAATCGAATTTATGAGTTAACAACATAGTTCACTATTTTCTATTTTAAAAGTCTATTTAATACACAATTGGTTCATTCGACAAATCTTAATAATATGTACTAAACTCCATAGTACTTTAATTTCATGGCATAATTTCACACCCCATATATTAATCATATAAAACATGCTAAATTTCATTCTTTAGTAGCCGTGAATCCCCCTTAGCACCCACATCCACAATTTCACCAAGTCTCACCTATTTCTATATTCGGCCAACTCTCAAATTGTTAGTCAAAAATACTCACACTCATATAAACCTCCATTGAAACTCAATTTAACAAAATTTAAGTCTTCCCTATCCGAAATCCCAAAGAGAAAATAGCAAATACGTTCACAACCATTTCCTTAGATCTTCTACATTACCGAAAGCTCAAAATACTTCCACATTCACAAAAATCTAAACGTGGGCTAGCTAGAAGATGTTCTAACCATTCCAACTTCTAAAAATCATCAAAAACTAATCATAATTTCATACCTTATTTTGGTTTTAAAGGTGACCGAATGTTCAAGCTTCACACCCCTCCATTTCAATCCTCACTCAAGGCAAAAGAAAGAAAGAAATGGCTTCCTTTTGATTATTTCCATTAAATCTTATTTTATGCATTATCTCTTATTTTCTAATAAAGCAAAAATGCATATAATATAATTAAACATCATCATTACCGTCCACTAGAGTGGAAATGGTAAATTTGGCATGCAAAGACAATTCTTTGTAAATTTCTACTTTTTAGTCACTTTGATTTTTGCCTACTATAATTCCAAAGTTCAACACTTAAGCCCTCTTTAAGCAATTACTCATTTTAAAGGTCAAATTTTCACACAATTTTTATAACCCATACCAAAACTCATATCAACTACACAACTCACATCATCTTTTTTTTGACTCGGTTTAGCAGTCCCGAAACCGCTTCCCGACTATGGTCGAACTAGGGCTGTCACATAGATAAAGTATTGAAAAGGTTTAATATGGAAGAATCTAAGAGAGGATTCCTACCTATGAGACATGGTATTTCACTCTTGAAGGAAATGTGTCCTTCAACTCCAAGAGAGAGAACGCATAAGTAAAATTCCATATGCCTTTGCTCTTGGATCTATCATGTATGCCATGTTATGTACCCATCCAGATGTCTCATATGTCTTAAGTATAACGAGTAGGTACCAAGTATATCCCAGTGAAGGTCACTGGACCCCAGTCAAGAATATCCTTAAGTACTTAAGAAGAACTAAAGATACGTTCCTAATATATGGAGGTGAGGAAGAGTTAAGTGTAAAAGGTTACACTAATGCTAGCTTGCAAACTAACAACAGCAATTCTTGATCGTAATCAGGTTTTGTGTTTTGCCTTAATGGTGGTGCTGTGAGCTGGAAGAGTTCAAAGCAAAGTACAGTAGCCGATTCTACAAAAGAGGCCGAGTATATTACAGCCAGTGAGGCAGCAAAAGAAGCAGTTTGGATCAAGAAGTTCATTACTAGACTAGAGGTTGTGCCTAGCATATCAGATGCTATAGAACTCCGATGTGATAACAATGGAGCCATTGCACAAGCTAAAGAACCCAGATCTCACCAGCTATCCAAACATATACTTAGGCGCTATCATCTTATTCGAGAGATTATCGATTGAGGGGATGTAGAGATATGCTGAGTACCTACAGATGATAACATTGCTGATCCCCTGACCAAGCCTTTGACACAACAGAAGCATGATCATCACACTAAGTCACTTGGTATTAGATATATGAGTGATTGGTCTTAGTGCTAGTGAGAGATTATAAGAGTATGCCCAAAGATCAATCATGAGATGGTTGTAATAACATACTTGATTTACCAAGTTTATTAATATAAGGCGTTGCCATTATTATTTCAATTTCTTTTCTATGTGTATAAATAAACTGTTTTATAATAATGTCCTAAGAATAATATGAT
The DNA here is from genome assembly GCA_020496765.1 of Gossypium stocksii. Taxonomy (NCBI): domain Eukaryota; kingdom Viridiplantae; phylum Streptophyta; class Magnoliopsida; order Malvales; family Malvaceae; genus Gossypium; species Gossypium stocksii. Next base: position 46,789,643 of record CM035627.1, read on the forward strand.
TATTCTCAAAAGATCCTTAGTCAAGTATTATCATTGGTATGGACAACAATAATGCATTAAGACTAACATGTAGTTGATTGATGATAAAGAGTTGTCATTGATATGGAGTGTCAGAATCAATGCATGAATATGTGTGTTAGAGAACAACATATTGGACTGACCCGCTATGAGTATGTTTCTTGATTTGTTATGTAAGTGTCACAACATTACTCGTAGTGATTAATATGTATATGATCCTCAAACTTGAGATCATCATTATCCCAACATCGTGAGTTGTAGATTTTGATACAGTCAAACATACACCGTAACTGGTTGTTCTATAATGGCTGATGTTGGATATGCCACAATCTATGTAGAGGGATATGGTTAATCAATATAGGATAAGTCCCTCCTACATAATGGGAGTAATATCTTAGGCCACTTGACTGAGTGAGACTAGAAATGCATGGCCATGCTCAAATAAGTTGATATGAGAAGTCATACTTATTTGTGTATCATAGTCTACTCAAGGTATCAAGAAACATGGGATGGACTATGCAAGTGTCACTATTCCATGACTTGTGTCCATTCCAAAGATAAAGGACTTAAGGATTAATGCATAAAAAGGTTAATCACAAAAAAGGTTATGTCGAATCATGACTTCTTGTAACTTAGGTAGCAATGATGCATTGCTAGATGCCACTCATTGTTTGTAACAATAGAATCGTTCTAGTATTACTGCTAATGTTACAAGAACCTACAGGGTCACACCCTATGGTTGAAATGAACAGAATAGAACATAGTTGGTATTGTGTTTGGTTGTCACATGAATTAAATTAATTATAGAATTAATTTAATTAGGCAATCAAATATCGAACATATTATATGTACAAGGATGTTGTACACATAAGGAGAACATAATTCTATTAATATATGAATTTGGTTCGTATATAAATTTAAATAAATATAGTTTACCAAAATCTTTATTATAATTAATGTAATTATAATTTTTGGTTAAAACATTACTATATTTATTTTAATTATGATTATTATGCTCGGATTAAAATTTAATGAATTAAGAATTCATTATATACATACCAATTAAAAGGGGAGTTATATATAGAAAGGGAGAAAAAAATAACCCTAAAATGTGAATATATATAGAAACCCGAATTTTTGCTACTAAGTCTAGCAGCTGTCAAGCAAAATATCTCTAAAAATAGTTTTGGGGATTTCTTCCGTTCATCGTCAACTAGGTGGATTATGTAGAGGTCAGGATCATAAAGATTGCAGCTTGGATTCGATAGCAAAACAGTATTCTCTTTGCCGAGGCATAACTGTCTACTCAGATTGAAGTTTTAGTAATTTCGAAACCTTTTTCACCCCGATTCGTTCCTCGCACATGGATCCATGGTTTGGATCGCCGAAATATTTTTTTCTGATGTGCCTTGGGGGTACCGGTGTTCCAACACAAGACCCATTCAAATTTCCTCCTTTTACCAAGTCCACAACAACCTTCTAGAATTTGATTCCAACTCCACCTCTTGCCTCCCCTATGTAGCAAAATAATTACATTTTGCCTGCAAGGGGATTCAAACCCAAGCCCCCTCAATAGCTCAACACGCCACTTGCCTCCTTGCCACAAGCTCTTTTGTGTCACACTTTACCCTCAATTAAATATAAGGTCTATAGGCCAAAGTCCAAGTTCCTTTAAAAGAAAAACCAAAATAAATTGCAAAAGCCAAGACTTGAACCCAGGCTCCCTTGCATCCCTAATGACGCCACAACCACTAGACCTCATGCTTCCTTGTGTCATATCTTCAACACAATAATTTAAAAGGCCTACTTCAAAGCATCCAGGATTTTATACACATAAAACCAAAATTTTTGCTACAGCCCAGGTTTGAACCCAAGACTTCTCCAACACTCCCAAACACTCCTAATTTGTGACAGCCCTATTTTCGACCCAAGTCGGGAAGTGGTTTCGGAACCGCTAAACCGAATCGCAAAAATATTTGAGTATAAAATTTTATGTTTATTTTATGTGATGAATTATGTGTGAAATATTGAATGCATGGAAAGTGTCAAATTGCATGTGAAATTAATAGTCAGGACTCATGTGTTTAAATTTAAAACATAAGTGGCTAAATTAAGGTGACTAGTTATGGAGTTAAGTGAAACAAAGGGGCTTGCATGTCAATTTGACATTTTTCTAGTTAGTGGCCGGCCATGTGAAGATAATCATGAAAGAACATGTATTTTTATGTATAAAATAAGGTAATAATAATAATTTTGTTAAATGAAATATTAGAATATATTTTATATTTATTATTTGGGTGATAAAAACAAAGAGGATTTTTGTTCATCTCTCTTTTGTTTTCTTCCATTTTGCTGAAACCATAAGAAGGAATAAGGAAATAAAGCTTGCACCATTCGGCCATTTGAGGCTCATGCATTCAAGGTAAATTTTAGTAATTTGGCTTGAATTTGTTGTCTTTGAGTTCCATTTGTCATCTAGCCTTAAACCCATGAGGAAATTATGAATTTTTGTGTTATTGAAGTAGTCGGCCATGGATAGAAAAGTAAGGATCTTTGAGTTCATGTGAGAAGTTGTTAATTGAATGTTTGATGGACTCTTTGAAGTCAAAATTCATGTGCCTATGAGTTTGTATGGTGTGATAGTGAAAATTTGGAGGTTGTGGTGCTAAAATCATTCGGTCATGGGAATTATTGTGCGAAATGCTTGTTGTTTTCTTGTAATTTAGATGAAATGGAGGATAGATGAAATTGAATTAGTCAAGGGTGTATATATATATTATTACAAAGAGGAGAAATCGGCTTTATGCTTAGGTGAGAGTAGTGACTGAATATTGAGTTAGTAAATTGATAAAATGGTAAATTTAGGTTGAATTAATGTTTGGGAAATTCATGCTAGTTGAGATTTGAAACTAAATTATATATGTGCTTCCATTGCAATTTTTAATGTTAGTTTAGAAATAATTAATTTGTGAAGAAATTTTACTTGTAAATAATCGATTTTGAGTTTTGAAATGTATGGATGGAATTTCTATGTCCTTAATAAAATTTGTTTGACGAAACTCACATAGGGAGAGGAGTTGATAAAATTGTTAAGGGTGATTTTAAATGTATTTAAACATTCGGTCAGGGTAGCATTGTGCCAACTTTATGATGTTTGGTGCTTTGATTTGAAAATATTTATGTGTTATGAAATCCATGTGGGTCGAATGAATTGGTAAGTAAAATTAAGTGATGGCATGAAAGCTTCTAAAGTGGTTGCAAATGTTTGAGCCTAAACCAAATGTGAACTTAACCGAATGGGGGATTTATGTGCTAAAAATGTTAGGAAACGACATATGGCTAAAGCATTTAGGTGCTCACCTATTCGGCTTTTGTTAATTAGGGTGTCATGAGTACTGAGTTGGATTAAAAGACTTTGTTTACTACATTTGATCAATGAATTTAGTTGTAAATTGTAATGTAATTATGCTTGGCCGAATGTAGGTGTGATAGGGGAATTACATGTATGTCTTAATTGAAATGAAAGTATAACTATCAATAGAGATGTGTGAATAAAGTTGATATGATTGTATTGTTTATTCAAGCTCAAGAGCTTAAAGGTGCAACTTCAGACAAAGGGAAGGCCAAGGTCGCGGAATAGTCAACTCTTGCACTACTCGGAAAGATACGAGGTAAGTCCTTGAGAATCGAACCTTTATTTAGGATAAGGAGAAGTTATAATACATAGGTGTAATCTGTGAGCTAATGGAAAATGATATGTCCGAATATGAATTTTTGGAAATGAACGTGTGGGAAATTGTTGAAAGCCGAATACGAAGTTTAAATATTAATGTATCTAGTTGTGAATTTGTGTTCTTTGCTTACAATTAAACAAACCGTATGGAACATGTTTGGTATTATGCCGAAATTGTGTGTTTGTATCTGGATGGCTATGGAAAGATGATATGAAAGATATGCTATTATGTATGAGTACAAATTTTGTTGATAAAGCCGAGCTTAGTCTCGAAGGGCTTTTGAGCCAGAGTTAAAGCCGAGCTTAGTCTCGAAGGGCTTTCGAGCCAGAGTTAAAGCCGAGCTTAGTCTCGAAGGGCTTTCGAGCCAGAGTTAAAGCTGAGCTTAGTCTCAAAGGGCTTTCGAGCCAGAGTTAAAGCCGAGCTTAGTCTCGAAGGGCTTAAAGCCAGTGATAAGCTTCGAGTTTGACCTTGAAAATCATTCGTGGTGGAAATCGGATATGGGTTAAATGTATAAGCTCACGTATAAATAATATTGCCCTGGTTGTAACATATGCGCCACTTAGTGTAAGGAAGGCAGGTATGTATTCTATACTCTCGATGGTTTAGAATATCATTAAGATTGACCTATTTGAGCCTGGTAAGGATCTGTGAACTATCGTTTGATATCATTTGTATGTTTAAGAAATCTGATGTTAAGTCGTATATATATATATATGTGTGAGCTAGATTGACTATGCAAAGAATAGAATCGAAATACTCAGTTATGAATGAATGATTCTTGGATTGCATTGTGTTTTCTTTTGAGTTATGCTTGCGAATAAATAGTAACTTGATATGCTCATATTCGGCCAAAGAAGGATTTAGACAAGAGTTGATAATATTATGTCCTTCATTATTTTTGAATGAGTTACTTAAGTACTTACTAAGCAAGTATTTGCTTACTTTGTTGTTCCTGCTTTCGATTTTGTAGGTCTAGATCGGAAGCTACGGTCTCGGGAGCTCCAGAATTGAAGTCATCTACACTATCACTCATCTTTTGGTACTAGTAACTAAATCTAGGAATGGCATGTATAGGTTTGACTTTTGGTGGTTAAACAAACATCTTTTGAATTTTGTAACTAAATTAGGCCATGCGAAAATGGCTCCCTTAAAATTTTCACTTTTAAAGTTATGGTATTAATTAGATTATGTTATATATGAATGGTTAAAAAAAAATGCATGTTAGTAAACTAGTTTTGAAGTATGTCATACCTTTATAATTGTAATCTATGAAGTATAAGTGGTGAATGTGACTAGGGATGATTTTATTACGTACATTGTTTTGAACTTGATAAATTGGTTTAGTTGTATTCGGTTGATGAGCGTTTGCCTAATATTGTTCATTGTAACGTTATGTTTAGTAAAGATCTTCTTTTAATAACATGCGACTTTTCAAAGAAATGGTCTGGTGATGCCTCTCGTCTCTCCTGCGATGGGACCGGGTCTAGGGGTGTTACATTTTATTGGTATCAGAGCTACGGTTTAGTCAATTCTCGGACTACCGTAGTAAGTATGAGTCTAGCTATACATGCCATTTAGTGTCATTTTGATAGTGAGATGACTTCTGATATCTGAAATGTGATTTTTGATATAGAATGGATCCCAAACCTGATCGAACCGTAGCGGACGATGTTGAGAGTGTAGCTCCTGCTCCCGCGCAAGGGACAGCGCCACCCGACTCTCAGCCAAATATAGGTCATCGAGAAGATGATATTAGACCAGCTTTTTATGCAATCATGAGTGACTGGTTCGCTCAATTCGCTAGATCAAATCCGGCTGTTCCGCAACCTCCTCCCCTGAATACTCCGTTTCTGACTTTTACGACCCCTCCTGTGACCGATCCAGTGAGATCAAGTAGGCCCCCTGTTGACAAAATTAGAAAATATGGGGCTGAAGAGTTCCGGGCTACCCCTAGTGACGATGCCGAGCGGGCCGAGTTTTGGCTCGACAATACTCTCTGAGTGTTTGATGAACTGTCCTGCACACCCGAGGAGTGTCTTAAATGTGCGGTGTCTCTGTTACGTGACGCTGCCTACTACTGGTGGAATACACTGGTTTCTATTGTTCCGAAAGAACGGGTCAACTGGGAATTTTTCCAAACCGAGTTCCGTAAGAAATATATCAGCCAGAGATTCATCGATCAAAAATGAAAGGAATTTCTAGAACTCAAAGAAGGATTAGATGTCAGTAACCGAGTACGAGAGAGAATTCGTGCGACTTAGTCGTTATGCTCGAGAGTGTGTATCCTCCGAGGCTATTATGTGTAAGCGTTTTGAGGACGGATTAAACGAAGATATCAGGCTGCTAGTGGGAATTCTGGAAATTAAAGAGTTTGTCGTGTTAGTCGAGCGAGCTTGTAAAGCTGAAGAGCTCAGTAATGAAAAAAGAAAAGCCGAAGCTGGAAATAGAGAGTTCCGTAAGAGATCTGCGGGAAAATCTGTTCAGCAATCGTCCAAAAAGATTAGAGATGATTCAGGCCGATCTAAATATACATCGGGTTTTTCTAGACGAGAACACCATCAACCTCCCGTGAGTTCACGGACCACTTCTATTGCCAGTGTTAGAAATGAACGTCGGGATAGATTGGATTGCAATTATTATGGTAAATGGCACCCGGGGAGTTGTAAGCATCGCGACCGCTCTTGTTTCAGATGTGGATCAGCCGACCATTTTATTAAAGACTGTCCGAGAAATGATGAACGCACTCCTGATCCGACTCAGAGACCTAGTGGCACAGCTTCGCGGGGTAGACCACCGTGACGTGGTGGAAATATTAGCGGTAGTCAGAGAGGGACTAGAGACACTACAGTTAGATCCGAGGCTCGAGCACCAGCCAGAGCATATGCTATTCATGCCCGCGAGGAAGCTTCTTCTCTGGATGTTATTACTGGTACTTTTACACTCTTTAACACTGATGTTATTGCCCTGATTGATCCTGGTTCAACCCATTCGTATGTGTGTGAAACTTTAGCCTCCAGTAAGACTCTTCCTGTTGAGTCTACTGAATTTGTAATTCGAGTGTCGAACCCTTTGGGTCGTTGTGTTTTGGTTGATAAAGTATGCAAGAAATGTCCGTTAATGGTTCGAGATTTTTGTTTTCCGGCTGACTTGATGCCTCTACCATTCGACGAATTTGACATTATTCTCGGAATGGACTGGTTGACTGTTCATGACGCGATAGTAAATTGTAAGCTGAAAACTATCGATTTGCGATGTTCGAATAATGGAATAATCCGAATTGAGTCTATTGATTTAAGTGGGCCACCTGTAATAATTACAACCATGTCAGCTCAGACATACGTGAGGAAGGGTTATGAAGCGTATTTGGCCTATGTGCTAGATAACAAAGTTTCCGACCGAGAGCTTGGGACGGTGCCCCTAGTCTGCGAGTTTTCAGATGTCTTTCCCGAAGAATTACCGGGATTACCGCCTGTAAGAGAGGTCGAGTTCGGTATAGAGTTGGTTCTAGGTACGATGCCGATTTCGATTGCCCCGTATCGTATGGCACCTACCGAACTAAAGGAATTGAAATCTCAGCTGCAAGAGTTGACGGATAGAGGCTTTGCGCGACCTAGTTTTTCGCCTTGGGGTGCACCGGTGTTGTTCGTGAAAAAGAAAGACGGGACTATGAGAATGTGCATCGACTATCGACAGCTGAATAAAGCCACGGTAAAGAATAAGTATCCGTTGCCCCAAATTGATGACTTGTTCGATCAGTTGAGAGGAGCGTCAGTATTTTTGAAGATTGACTTGAGATCCGGCTATTATCAGTTGAGAGTTAGAGATTCCGACGTACCAAAGACGGCATTCAGAACGAGATACGGTCACTATGAGTTCTTAGTGATGCCGTTTGGACTCACCAATGCCCCTGCAGTATTCATGGATTTGATGAATCGGGTATTTAGGCCGTTTTTGGACCGTTTTGTAGTAGTGTTCATCGACGATATTTTGATCTATTCTCGTGATGAGTCAGAGCATACCGAGCATTTGAGGCTGGTACTTCAGACTTTGCGGGATAACCAATTGTATGCGAAGTTCAGTAAGTGCGAGTTTTGGTTGCGTGAAGTTGGCTTCTTGGGCCATATAGTATCTGCTTCAGGTATTCAAGTCGATCCGAACAAAATTTCGGCTATTCTCGACTGGAAACCCCCTAAAAACATTACCGAAGTTCGAAGCTTTTTGGGACTTGCCGGTTATTACCGACGATTTGTCAAAGGTTTTTCGATGATTGCAACTCCACTGACAAGGTTGCTGCAAAAAGAGGTCAAGTTCGAGTGGTCGGATAAGTGTCAGCAAAGTTTTGATCTACTGAAAACTCTTTTAACTGAAGCTCCAGTGTTAGTTCAACCGGAAACCGGTAAAGAATTTGTAGTTTATAGTGATGCATCTCTGAACGGTTTAGGCTGTGTTTTGATGCAAGAAGGCTGGGTTATTGCTTATGCTTCGAGACAGTTGAAGCCTCACGAGCGAAATTATCCGACTCATGATCTTGAATTAGCTGCTATTGTTTTCGCTTTAAAGATTTGGCGACACTATCTGTTCGGTGAAAAATGTCACATCTTCTCCGATCACAAAAGTCTCAAGTATCTGATGTCTCAAAAAGATTTGAATTTGAGACAAAGGCGGTGGCTAGAATTGCTAAAAGACTATGAGCTTGTTATTGATTATCACCCGGGAAAAGCTAATGTAGTTGCAGACGCTCTTAGCCGAAAATCCTTATTTTCCATGCGAGCTATGAATGTGAAGCTGACGATGTCAGCAGATGATGTGTTGATTGCCGAATTGGTAGCAAGACCTGTGCTACTTCAACAGATTTGTGAGGCTCAGAAAGCCGACGACGACTTAGTTGCCAAACAAGTTCAGTGTGAGTCGAATGTGGAGTCAGAATTTCGGGTCGACGGAAATGATTGTTTGAGATTTAAGGACCGATTATGTGTTCCGAAAAAGTCGGAGCTAGTTTCGATGATTTTGAATGAAGTCCATAACAGCCGAATGTCGGTCCATGTGGGTAGTACGAAAATGTATAATGATTTAAAGTGACAGTATTGGTGGCACGGCATGAAACGAGACATCTCTGATTTTGTATCTAAATGCCTAGTATGTCAGCAAGTAAAAGCGGAACATCAGGTGCCGTCGGTATTACTTCAGCCGATTTTAATACCCGAGTGGAAGTGGGATCGCGTTACAATGGACTTTGTGTCGGGTTTACCGTTGACGCCGAGTAAAAAGGACTCCATTTGGGTTGTTGTTGATCGATTAACGAAATCAGCCCATTTCATCCTGGTTCGCACTGACTTTTCGCTTGATAAGTTAGCAGAATTATACGTTTCTTAGATTGTGCGATTACATGGGGTGCCGACTTCTATTGTTTCTGATCGAGACCCTCGATTTCTTCTAGATTTTGGAGGAAGCTACAAGAAGCTCTGGGTACTAAACTTCATTTCAGCACCGCTTTTCATCCGCAGACGGACGGTCAATCTGAATGGGTTATTCAGATACTCGAGGACATGTTGAGATGTTGCATCCTCGAGTTTAGCGGCTCGTGGAAGAAATACTTACCCCTAGTTGAATTCGCGTATAATAACAGTTTCCAGTCGAGTATTCAGATGGCGCCCTATGAAGCTCTTTACAGTCGAAAATGTCGTACACCTCTATTCTGGACTGAACTTAGTGAAGATAAGATTCTCGGAGTTGATTTAGTGAGAGAAGTGGGGCAGAAAGTGGAGATAATTCGCGACAGTTTGAGAATGGCGTCCGATCGTCAGAAATCGTACGCGGACTTAAAGCGAAAAGACATCGAGTATCAAGTGGGTGATAAGGTGTTTTTGAAAGTTTCACCGTGGAAAAAGATACTTAGATTTGGCCGTAAAGGCAAGTTAAGTCCGAGATTCATTGGACCGTACGAGATTTCGAAACGGATTGGACCGGTAGCGTACAGATTGATTTTGCCCCCTGAATTGGAAAGGATTCACGATGTCTTCAATGTCTCAATGCTCCGCCGCTATAGATCTGACCCTTCGCATGTGATTAGTCCATCAGAAGTTGAGATTCAATCTGATTTGAGCTATGATGAAGAACCGATTCAAATTTTGGCCCGCGAAGTAAAAGAATTGCGAAACAAGAAGGTTTCGTTAGTAAAAGTGTTATGGCTCAAGCACGGGATTGAAGAAGCGACTTGGGAACCCGAAAACACTATGAAGGAAAGATACCCAAATCTATTTACTGGTAAGATTTTCGAGGACAAAAATTTCCTTTAGGGGGAGAGTTGTGACAGCCCTATTTTTGACCCAAGTCGGGAAGTGGTTTCGGAACCGCTAAACCAAATCGCAAAAATATTTGAGTATAAAATTTTATGTTTATTTTATGTGATGAATTATGTGTGAAATATTGAATGCTTGGAAAGTGTCAAATGGCATGTGAAATTAATAGTCAGGACTCATGTGTTTAAATTTAAAACATAAGTGGCTAAATTAAGGAGACTAGTTATGGAGTTAAGTGAAACAAAAGGGCTTGCATGTCAATTTGACATTTTTCTAGTTAGTGGCCGGCCATGTGAAGATAATCATGAAAGAACATGTATTTTTATGTATAAAATAAGGTAATAATAATAATTTTGTTAAATGAAATATTAGAATATATTTTATATTTGTTATTTGGGTGATAAAAACAAAGAGGATTTTTGTTCATCTCTCTTTTGTTTTCTTCCATTTTGCCGAAACCATAAGAAGGAATAAGGAAATAAAGCTTGCACCATTCGGCCATTTGAGGCTCATGCATTCAAGGTAAATTTTAGTAATTTGGCTCGAATTTGTTGTCTTTGAGTTCCATTTGTCATCTAGCCTTAAACCCATGAGGAAATTATGAATTTTTGTGTTATTGAAGTAGTCGGCCATGGATAGAAAAGTAAGGATCTTTGAGTTCATGTGAGAAGTTGTTAATTGAATGTTTGATGGACTCTTTGAAGTCAAAATTCATGTGCCTATGAGTTTGTGTAGTGTGATAGTGAAAATTTGGAGGTTGTGGTGCTAAAATCATTCGGTCATGGGAATTATTGTGCGAAATGCTTGTTGTTTTCTTGTAATTTAGATGAAATGAAGGATAGATGAAATTGAATTAGTCAAGGGTGTATATATATATTATTACAAAGAGGAGAAATCGGCTTTATGCTTAGGTGAGAGTAGTGACCGAATATGGAGTTAGTAAATTGATAAAATGGTAAATTTAGGTTGAATTAATGTTTGGGAAATTCATGCTAGTTGAGATTTGAAACTAAATTATATATGTGCTTCCATTGCAATTTTTAATGTTAGTTTAGAAATAATTAATTTGTGAAGAAATTTTACTTGTAAATAATCGATTTTGAATTTTGAAATGTATGGATGGAATTTCTATGTCCTTAGTAAAATTTGTTTGACGAAACTCACATAGGGAGAGGAGTTGATAAAATTGTTAAGGGTGATTTTAAATGTATTTAAACATTCGGTCAGGGTAGCATTGTGCCAACTTTATGATGTTTGGTGCTTTGATTTGAAAATATTTATGTGTTATGAAATCCATGTGGGTCGAATGAATTGGTAAGTAAAATTAAGTGATGGCATGAAAGCTTCTAAAGTGGTTGCAAATGTTTGAGCCTAAACCAAATGTGAACTTAACCGAATGGGGGATTTATGTGCTAAAAATGTTAGGAAACGACTTATGGCTAAAGCATTTAGGTGCTCACCTATTCGACTTTTGTTAATTAGGGTGTCATGAGTACTGAGTTGGATTAAAAGACTTTGTTTACTACATTTGATCAATGAATTTAGTTGTAAATTGTAATATAATTATGCTTGGCCGAATGTAGGTGTGATAGGGGAATTACATGTATGTCTTAATTGAAATGAAAGTATAACTATCAATAGAGATGTGTGAATAAAGTTGATATGATTGTATTGTTTATTCAAGCTCAAGAGCTTAAAGGTGCAACTTCAGACAAAGGGAAGGCCAAGGTCGCGGAATAGTCAACTCGTGCACTACTCGGAAAGATACGAGGTAAGTCCTTGAGAATCGAACCTTTATTTAGGATAAGGAGAAGTTATAATACATATGTATAATCTGTGAGCTAATGGAAAATGATATGTCCGAATGTGAATTTTTGGAAATGAACGTGTGGGAAATTGTTGAAAGCCGAATACTAAGGTTAAATATTAATGTATCTAGTTGTGAATTTGTGTTCTTTGCTTACAATTAAACAAACCGTATGGAACATGTTTGGTATTATGCCGAAATTGTGTGTTTGTATCTGGATGGCTATGGAAATATGATATGAAAGATATGCTATTATGTATGAGTACAAATTTCGTTGATAAAGCCGAGCTTAGTCTCGAAGGGCTTTTGAGCCAGAGTTAAAGCCGAGCTTAGTCTCGAAGGGCTTTCGAGCCAGAGTTAAAGTCGAGCTTAGTCTCGAAGGGCTTTCGAGCCAGAGTTAAAGCCGAGCTTAGTCTCGAAGGGCTTTCGAGCCAGAGTTAAAGCCGAGCTTAGTCTCGAAGGGCTTGAAGCCAGTGATAAGCTTCGAGTTTGACCTTGAAAATCATTCGTGGTGGAAATCGGATATGGGTTAAATGTATAAGCTCACGTATAAATAATATTGCCCTGGTTATAACATATGCGCCACTTAATGTAAGGAAGGCAGGTATGTATTCTATACTCTCGATGGTTTAGAATATCATTAAGATTGACCTATTTGAGCCTGGTAAGGATCTGTGAACTATCGTTTGATATCATTTGTATGTTTAAGAAATCTGATGTTAAGTCGTATATATATATATGTGTGTGCTAGATTGACTATGCAAAGAATAGAATCGAAATACTCAGTTATGAATGAATGATTCTTGAATTGCATTGTGTTTTCTTTTGAGTTATGCTTACGAATAAATAGTAACTTGATATGCTCATATTCAGCCAAAGAAGGATTTAGACAAGAGTTGATAATATTATGTCCTTCATTATTTTTGAATGAGTTACTTAAGTACTTACTAAGCAAGTGTTTGCTTACTTTGTTGTTCCTGCTTTCGATTTTGTAGGTCTAGATCGGAAGCTACGGTCTCGGGAGTTCCAGAATTGAAGTCATCTACACTATCACTCATCTTTTGGTACTGGTAACTAAATCTAGGAATGGCATGTATAGGTTTGACTTTTGGTGGTTAAACAAACATCTTTTGAATTTTGTAACTAAATTAGGCCATGCGAAAATGGCTCCCTTAAAATTTTCACTTTTAAAGTTATGGTATTAATTAGATTATGTTATATATGAATGGTTAAAAAAAAAAATGCATGTTAGTAAACTAGTTTTGAAGTATGTCATACCTTTATAATTGTAATCTATGAAGTATAAGTGGTGAATGTGACTAGGGATGATTTTATTACGTACATTGTTTTGAACTTGATAAATTGGTTTAGTTGTATTCGGTTGATGAGCGTTTGCCTAATACTGTTGATTGTAACGTTATGTTTAGTAAAGATCTTCTTTTAATAACATGCGGCTTTTCAAGGAAATGGTCTGGTGATGCCTCTCGTCTCTCCTGCGATGGGACCGGGTCTAGGGGTGTTACATTTTATAGTTTAAATTTAAAACATAAGTGGCTAAATTAAGGTGACTAGTTATGGAATTAAGTGAAACAAAGGGGCTTGCATGTCAATTTGACATTTTCCAAGCATTCAATATTTCACACATAATTCATCACATAAAATAAACATAAAATTTTATACTGAAATATTTTTGCGATTCGGTTTAGCGGTTCCGAAACCACTTCCCGACTTGGGTCGAAAATAGGGCTGTCACATAATTACTTAACCAACACACCAAACACACAATTGTGTTATTTCCATACACAATAAAATATTATGAGCCGCCACCAAGGCCAAGTACTTCTAGGCCCAAAATCTGTGGCGTTACAAGTAGATCGGGACTTAACCGAGAAATTTGGAGCACTTAGAAATTATTTCATCGAAACAGTGTCACACGCCTGTGTAACTTAGGACATGCCTATGTGGGCAGGCCGTGTGGTCACACACACTTGTGTCCTAACCCATGTGAAAAACATTGAACATTTTGTTTATGAGGTCATCAACCATTTAGGGTTACATGGCCAAGTCACACATTCGTGTGCTAGGCCGTGTGGTGAATTTAGTTTTCGCATTTAAGGTGCAGACTTCACACGGTCTGGGCACATGCCCATGTCCTGTGGCCGTGTCCTTCACACAGTTTAGACACACGACCGTGTCTCTACCTGTATGTTTACTACTGGACATTCTGTTTTGCAAAATTAAAGTGTAGGGGACACACAACCTGTCAACACGCCTATGGGGCTGACCGTGTGTTACACACAGCCAAGACACACGCCCGTGTGTCTATCCGTGTGGACAAGTATAAGGCTATCTACCAAGCCATTTGCCACCTTGAAACATGATCGAACACTTACCAATTTCAACAACACATAAGATGGCATAATCACACAACCAAATATCCATAATAAAGACATCCACACTTCGAACACATACCACATTCATCATACATATACATCAGAATTGCTCAACTTAATCATGCAAGCTTGCTCATTCATAACCACATTAACATGCAAAGTTTAGACATAACCAATATTGGCTAATTCCAAATGGCCTTATACAAAATGAGCCATCAACATTAGTAGCCAACATTTTTGGCCAAAACAATTATGACACATAACTAAACGAATAAGTCACCTATACATGCTATATTCTCAAATGTTGAAAATAAAACACCACAATAATTGTTGATAGTGTGTATGGAACCCCGGTGATCTCTGGACCTCGAGCTAGCTTGGTGACTCTATAAGGAAAAGGGAAAAGAAAGGGAGTAAGCTACATAGCTTAGTAAGTCTATATGCAAATAATGGACATTTTAAACATATAGAGCATACAAATACTATGAAAGAATTTGCACAAATCACACCAAGTATTTGTATTCACAACTTACTTATCTCAACCTTACCAAAGGTCCAATATACACATCGATCACATTGCTTACGAATTTCACACTCATACATGTATCAACTCATAGCACAACCATTTCTACTTGCTTTCACACTATGCCATATCATTCAGCTACCTATTGAACCACTTGGAATAGTAAAGGATACTCGAAAGTTTTGTACATAAGTGCTACACTTATTTGTAGCTGAAGCTACAACTTATCACTTATCACTTAAGAGCTCACTCTCAAGCTAATCACGGGTCTGGTCACATAAGCTGATGGTCGTGACATATCTACACAGTGCTGCTCACACAAGCTAACAAGTATCCACAACACATGCTGGATTACCTAGCCACTGGTAGGACGTACTAGACCAGCACCCGTATCACTTGATCACTTAAACACTTGATTTCCTAGTGACATGTCACATTTATCCTATTCAATTCCTAAGGTTTAATCGGGATTTTCTCACTTGTCAATACTTGGTCGATATACACATTTAGATAGTTATCAACAATGCATACAATATTAAAGCATTCGAAACATAAATATAACAACACATTATTTACATACAAACTTACCTCGATACAAAATGATTATTTTTGGAATTTAGTCCACGACCTTTTCTTTCCCACAATCAAGGTCGATTCCACGTCTTTCTTACTCTATAATAACACATTTAACTTATTAATATCACATTACTCAATTCAGTCCAAAAATCACACTATGGCAAAATTACATTTTGCCCTTAAAGTTTGACATATTTGTACTTTAGTCCCTAGGCTCGTATAATGAAATGTACTCTTTTTCTTTGTTATCCAAACCTAGCCGACACATGTATATGTTCATATCAGCCCACCTTTTACACTAAATCATATTATATACACATGTTCCACAACTTTTACATATTATATACACATGTTTCATAACTTTTACAAATAAGTCCTTTTATGCATTTCCATCAAAAACCACTTAGTAAAAGTTATTTATTACACATCAAACTTTCATTTTCTACTATTAAACATCAAAATACATGCATGACACACATGGGTAAATTTTTGAATATGAACCCTAGCTCAAAATAATGGTAGAAATAAGTAAATCGAGCTACGAGGACTTCAAGAATGTAAAGAACATAAAAAAACAAGACTAAGATACACATACTTGGAGCTTGAGAATGAATGAAACCCTAGCTATGGTGTCCTTATGGATTTTTGGCTATGGAGGAGGAAGATGGACTACATTTTTTACTTATATTTCCCTTTTCATTCATTTAATAACCAAATGACCATAATGCCCTTCATTTAAAACTTTGAAATGTTTACCCTTCCGTGTTCATTTTTGTCCAAACAAAAGTATATTGGTCTAATTGCCACATAAGGGCTTCAAATTTAAGAACTCATTTCAATGAAATCCCTCTATCAATTAAAACACACATTTTTCACCTTTTGCAATTTAGTCCTAAAAATCAAATTGGGCACTTTATCAACAAAATTTCTTAACCAAATTTTCACACATGCACTCAATCATATAATAAACCTCAAAAATTTATCGCAATAAATTTTTCTACTTTGGATTCGTGGTTTCAAAATCACTGTTCCGTTTAGGCCCTAAATCAGGTTGTTATAATTAGGGAGACTGAAGAGATAGTGAAAGTAATCCGAAATAGCTTGAAAGCAGTTTTAGATTGACAAAAACCTTATGCAGACTTAAAACGTAAAGATATTGAGTAGGAGGTTGGGGACAAAATGTTTTTGAAAGTATCTCTATGGAAGAAAATAATCAGATTCAGCCGAAAAGGAAAGTTGAGTCTGTAATTCATTGGCTCGTATGAGATTATCAAGCGAATCGGGCCAGTTGCTTATCGATTGTCATTACCGTTTGAGTTAGAGAAAATTCATAATGTATTTCATGTATCAATGCTTTGACGATATCACTCCGATCCTTAGCATGTCATTTCTCTGACCGAAGTTGAAACTCAACCTGATATGCCATATGCTGAAGAATCGATCCAAATTTTAGCTTGCGAAGTCAAATAATTGAGAAATAAGAATATTGCATTAGCGAAAGTTTTATGGCATCAACATGAAGTTGAAGAAGCTACATAGGAACTGGAGGATGCTATGAGAGAGTAGTACCTAAATCTATTCACCAGTAAAATTTTTAGGGATGAAAATCCCTGAGGGAAGAGAGTTCCAACTACCTAATTTTGGCTAAATTGAAATAGTGGTTTTAGAACCATAAATATAAGGTCAAAAAAATATTTTAATATTATTTTTGGTGTTTTTGGCATGTGATGAGATAAATGTGAAAGTTTCGTGTGCTAATTTTATCGATTGGTTGCTTAATTTGAAAAAGGGACTAAATCGCATAAGATGCAAAAGTTGCATTTTAATTGATCAAGTGCCTAATTGCTATGGCTTATGAAAGGTAAAGTGCTTAGCATTGATAAGGTTAATGGACATTAATGACCATCCATTAAGTGTTTTTAAATGATATTAATTAAGGGTATTTTTGTAATTGTGAAAATAAAAGATTAATTAAGTAAAAAAAAGTCTAAATGGAAGGCATCTTTGTGTTTTCAATCGATTATGAGAAAGAAAATTAGGGTTTAAGGTCTTTAAACCATTCAACAATTGTTAAGCTTGATTAAGATCAAGAACAAAAGAAATCAGATTTAGATCGGGGGAAGTCGAAGGTTATCGAGTAATCGATTCATTCCGCCATTTTCATTTCCAAGGTAAGTTCATATGCAAATAAATGTATTTCATTTCAATTATATATGCTTGATTAACATTGAAATCTGTTGAATATTGAAAGATAGAATACAAGAAAGTATCGACAAAGTTACGACGTCCGAAAGCCCCGTACGAACCATAGGAATAGTATAGGATATGAATGTCATGACATTAGGATTACCGAGGTATAATTTCATGTAAAACCATGTCTGGGACATTAGTATCGATCTGAGACTATGTGTAAGACCATGTCTGGGACATCGGCATCGTATATGATTTCGTATAAGACCCTATCTAGGACAGTGGCATCGATATGTATAACATGTAAGACCATATCTAGGTTATGGCATTGTACGAGCTTTACGTGCTATCTGAGTATCCTTAACAATTCTGAATGGTTCAACGGGAAAATGCGAGATGAAAATGAATATGTAAATGAGACAATCGATTCAGATACGTATGAAATGTATATGAATCTCAAGAAGGAAAGGTTAGT
The DNA here is from genome assembly GCA_020496765.1 of Gossypium stocksii. Classification (NCBI taxonomy): domain Eukaryota; kingdom Viridiplantae; phylum Streptophyta; class Magnoliopsida; order Malvales; family Malvaceae; genus Gossypium; species Gossypium stocksii. The sequence goes on from CM035627.1 coordinate 46,807,658, forward strand.
ATGAACTTGAAAGTAGTGATGTAATTTCATGAGAGAAGGTAGTAAGTATGTATGTTACTAGCTATGCTTAGCTTTGATGCATTGACATTGTGTTAGCTCATGTGATTTTATTTGTATATGGCTTACTAAGCTTTTGGAAAGCTTACTTTGTGTGTGTTTTCCTTGTTTTATATATAATCGAAGATAGCTCAAGCTCAGGGATCGTCAAGAACATCATCACACTATCGATCGCTTAGTGGGTACTTTAGAAGCTTTGTATATATGGTATATGGCATCTATAGGCTAGTGATGATATGGTATGTTTTTTGTTGCGAATCTTGCCATGTGAATTGGCTTAAGAATGATGAACTTGTTTTGGTGTATGCTTGGTGATGAAATATTGTAAATGTGATGTGTACATAGTTGGCCTTATGGTTTTGGTCATTTTGGTGTTGATGCTTTGCTTGAAAAATGGATAAGTTAATTAATGGTTAATATTAGCATATGATGAAACAGAAATGGCATGATTTGATAAAGGTTTGGATGAGGAAATTTTGGACTAGGTGAATGAATGATTTTGGCATGTGGAATAAGTGAGTTTTGGTATAGTAATTGAGTGTTCAATGGGTTGATGTTATTATGGATGAGTTGTGCATTATTTGGTATGGTTTTTGCTGTCATTTGGTAATGATTTGTGTTTGGATTGATGCTTGAAGGGCAAACCCTTTTAAGGGTGGCAAATTGGCCTTGTAAATGGCCTATCTTTGCCTACACAGGCAGGGACACAGGCGTGTGTCTTTGCCGTGTTGCTTGAAGGTTCAATTCGAACTGAGCCTGGGCGCTCTACACGGTCTCACACACGGGCGTGTGACAGACCATGTTGCTAAGTCAGTATACCCTACAGGCTTGAGACGGCTAAGAACACGACTTAGACACGAGTATGTGAAGCCATTTCCAATTGACACATGGGCTAGATACATGGGCATGTGACTGGCCTGTGACCAAATCAGTAAGCTCCCTAATTTTCACATGGCCTGGCACGCGGGCGTGTCTAGTGGTCGTGTGGTTATGTCAGTATGTATGCCCTATTTTCCCATGGCCTAGACACATGGACGTTTCTAATGCTGTGTGAGGCACACGGCCTATTCACACGGGCGTGTGACCTCTGTAACTTAGAAAAAAATTTTAAAGTTTCGAAAAACTTTACACAAGATTAGTTTAGTTCTGAACCTTCTCTAAAGTATGTTTAAGGTCTCGTAGACCTTCTAAGGGGACATTGCGATGTGAATGACTATGATTTGATGAAGTGTGAGTAATGTATATTACATGTTTAAATAATGTCGTGTTTCGATTAGTAATGCCTCTTAACCCTAGTACGGCGACGGATACGGGTTAGGGGTGTTACACGCCGTGTGGAAATAGGGCATACATACTGACTTGCATCACACGGCCTATGTGGAAATAGGGCATACATACTGACTTGCATCACACGGCCAGCCACACGCCTGTGTGCTAGGCCGTGTGAAAACTAGAGGGTATATTGGCTTGGCCACACGGGCTGCCCACACAACCATGTATCTAGGCCGTGTAACTGGCTAACTTGAATTTTAAATTAAGCTTCAGGAGACACACGGTCATGTACCATGACCATGTGTCACACATGGTTAAGACACAGGCCCGTGTCTATGCCCGTGTGGACAAAAATAGGCCATTTGCAAATCCAATTTGCCACCCTATATTATCCACCCCACATAGGCACGAATTTGCACCATTTTGAGACATATAAAGGTAGCCAAAACAATTTCAAATCATCACATTTTATACCATTTCAACACCATCCATTTCCAATCCAAAACATAACAACAATTCAACATGGTGCATAAGCCATAATTCACATATGTTACTCAACCTAAAATCGACCAAAATCTCATATCAAATTCACCATATTTCAACCAACAATCATACCATACCATAATAATCATTTGAGCATCAACACTCATTATCAAACTTACCAAAATCAACCATTTCACATATCAATACATATGCATCTCATCAAATACTAATTGAACCACACATCATTAACCACAATATCAAACTCATGAATAAGCCACGCCAAATGGCCATATACAAATCAACATTTACATCATTTACAAGCCAAGTCACATGGCCTAACATTCATAACTCAAAAACAACCCAAAAAAATCACATAGCCTATACATTCCATATATAATATATATAACTTCAAAAGTACCAAATTAGATGTTTGATAGTGCGATGATGTTCCCGACGATCCTCAATCCAAGCTAGCTTTGATTCACTATAAAACATGGAAAGTAAAAAAACATAGTACACTTCATAGCTTAGTAAGCTCATATGAGAATAACTTAATTCATCGAATAAATACAAATCAACCAATTACATATAACAAAACAATATACATATTAACTACAAACCTTTCTCATGTCTCAAAACATGATCAAATACAAACTCATCAAACTTTCACCATTTGATACTCGAATAGGTTCTGCACATACCTATATTGTCTCGTACCAACCTCTTTCTCAATCAAATCATTCGTTTAACCGTTGAACCACTAAGAATAGAAGTTGGGTACATCAGGAGTCTCGTATAATAAGCACCTATACCATGGCCAGTAGCCAAATCAAGGTAACTTATCCGAAGTATCGTTATCTTGGCCTGAAGCCAAAGCATCCGATATGCATGGCACGAAGCCAAATCGGTATAACATGCACCCGAAGTGCTAATATCATGACCCAAAGCCAACTCAATGTATCACCTAATGACATGTCACTAGTATCCAAATCTATTCCTAAGTTTCAACAGGGATTTCACACTTGTCTATTCCATCGTCAAATCTATCCGTAGAGTTATTTTTCACAATTCATACATTATTGATAATCTTGTAATCACAGTTTAGGCAATATCAAAGCATTTAACATACATTTATAATGAAATTATCACATACGAACTTACCTTAGACATTAAAACAACGACACGAGTCAACTAATCTGAGACTTTGTTCTTCCCCCGATCTAAGTCCGTATTTTGCTTTTTTGGATCTATATAATATCAAATTTAGCTTATTTATTTATCTCTCTTGTAACACCCTAAACCTGACCCAGACGTTATGGTCGAATCAGTAGTGTCACACAGAAGCTATGTTCGAAAACTGGACTTGTCGATAAAAAATTAGTTCTAAGTTTAAAATATTTTTAGTTCTTATTTGCTTAAGAATAATCGGTGAGTTTTGTTATAAGTTCGAAATCATTTTTATCAAAATGTTTGCTTAAAAGTTGATCTTTATTTTATTCGGTTAATTAAAATCACAAAAGCTTTGAATGTTTTAAGTTGAAACGAGTGAAATTTTAAAAATATTTATTATTTTGAAAACTCGATTTATCTACTCTAGCAGTTTAAAATCAACCATTAAAAACCCAAATAAATGCAAATTAAAGTCCCAATGGCCTTATTACAAATATGAACCCAAATATCAAATTTAAAACGATTAAGTCTAAAATAACTCAACAGTGTTCGCACGGCCACCTCCGAGTCCCTCACGGCTCCAAATCGCCGAAAGCTATGGATTACCTGCATAGTTAACAGAGAGGGGTGAGTTTGTGAAAACTCAGTGTGTAATCCCCTAGTAGACCAAAAAAATTAGAACATGCAAAACAGTCTGGGCCAAAACCCTATGTAGTGACAGAGCAGTCCGGCCTTTTCGCCTTATACAGAAACCGTGTGGGCCCAATCCTAAAATAGAAACGGAACAGAACAGATATGTAACCCAACCCAATCCATCCAACTCACCACCCATACCATCCAACACACCATGTGGGGACTAAATCGACCCACCCAACCAACAAACAAATAACGCAGCATGGCTGCTAATAGTAGAATATGTGGCAGAGCCACCAGAATCAGAATACGTGGTGAAGTCAATAAATACAGAAATACATGGCGAAGCCACTAGCACAGAACTACCTCTATATCAGACCCCAACCCCATGCAGAATGTCATGTCATACATATATATCGTGCATACAAAAGACCATGCTCGGACATAGTCACACGTATACCAAATATTCATCGATCAACCTACCTCTAAGGGTATAGTGGTCATTTCGACAGTTAAGGGTAAAATAACAATTTTACCCCTTAGGGGTATTTTTGGTCATTTAACCAAATTTTGGTTTCTCGGTATATACTATGACCCCTTAGAGAATCTACCGTCACCTCGAGTGACTCAAATAACCTACATAGCTGAAACAGTGTATATGGGCCCAGACCTACTATTAGGCCCAAGTGGGCCTACACGCTCGTGTGGCCCATTTAGCCAAAATTTAGCCATGGTAACACAAACCTCACAGTCTAAACAGTTAATTATCACCTACCGAGGATTTTACTCGTGTGGAGTCCACAAGCCCATTAGGCCCACAAGGCTCATTCTGGCCCATTAAGGCCCAGGCCACAAAAACGTTCGTGGAGGCCTCTACCATTTCTCGCCCATGATTAGTGGGCTCGGTTTACCACGTGAGTGATCGCATACTCACGAGAACGCAAATATCAAGGTTTCGGCATCTCAGCAATTCGACTTTTCAGTTTTTGCCAAATCATAGTAATCTAGGGGTACGATTACACACCTTTGTCAGAATAGCGCTAAAACACTCGAGTGCCCAACCTATTATATAGAAACTTCGATTAAAACCGTATACGTGAGTTAGCAGAATTCTAATGAAGAGTTGATCAAATGATTACCTACAAAAACCTTGCTTAAATGAGCACTTTCTTAGTCCTTTAAGAACATTATCCGTACTTATCATGCAATAAACGTATATTTGTTATCCAATAGCTTCTATTAAAGAAGATTGATTACCAGATGAGGCTTACAGATCCACTATCACCAAGAAAAATGATCGGCAAAGCACACTTACCCCCAAATACTAATTGAATGTTGAAATAAACTTGAACACCAGCAATCAATTGAGAATGCAAACACAATAGAAGGATTAACGAATTAGCAACCCTAAACTGAAACATTTGGCTTCATCAGAGAGCGAAACCATATATCAAAATCAAAGGCCGGAACAAGAATAAAGAGTACTTAAACGAAATCAGTTTGGACAGACCAGTGGAATGAGGGAGTAGTTGGCCACTTGCCCAAAGCCTAATTACCTAAGCCAAATAATCAAGAAGAAAAGAGAAGATCGAAGTCAATCCACAACACAAGAACTAAAGGCCAACCGAATGGAAAATAGAGGAAGAAGATGAGGTGTTCGATTTTTACCAAATAACGTTAAAGGGGAAAGAAGAATAAACTTACCTAAGTTCGGCCTTCAACTTTACGAAAAAGAATACTTGCAAGCGAAAATATTCGTCTTATGAATGAACAAGAGAAGAGTATGCCAATAAAACACCAGAGAGGGTAATCAAGAAATGAAAGAGGAAAGGAAATAAAAGGTTCGGCTATAGAAGAAAAATCGAGAGAACAACAAAGGGAAAGAAAAAAAGAAAAGCGAGGTTCAGTTGAAAAGTGAACTACTTTTGAGAGATACCAATTTTGGCTTTTAGAAATGAAGGTAAGAAGAAGAGAAACAAATGCCAAAATGGTCACCAAACGGAATGCACGAAAGCAGAGTTAAGAGAAAGATACCAAAAACGAAACACAAACCCAAAATAACACTAAGAGCATTCGGCAACCGCACTCTCCAAAATGCCGAAATCGCACACCCATAACCCCTTAGCCGAATTTTGCATATTCACATTTCCCAATCAGTTTCAACCTCTCCAAGTTTGAAACCCAAGATTTGCTCCACTTTTTGCTCCTCTAAATCCCCAATGACCCTCATCATAATCCCTTGATCCTCTCCCCCTTTTACCAAGTCCCCAACCACTCCATAGAGTTTGAATCCAATACAACCACTTGCCATTACAAGCCCAAAATAAATACTCCATATGCGTTCAAGCATGCACTCGAACCCCTGACCACCTGCACATCCACACGCTACCTTGCCATTACACCACCAGGCTCTTTATGTCTTAAACAATCATTAATATTTAAAAGACTTATGTCCCAGCGTCTATATTCATTTAAGAGAAAAACCAAAAATTTTTCCAAAGCCAAGGCTTGAACCCAGGCTTCTCAAACACTCTGAAACACACCCACATCACTTAGCTGGGGCGTTACAACTCTACCCTCTAAAAGAAATTTCGGCCTCGAAATTTACCTGGTCAAAACAAGTGAGGGTATTACTGTCGCATCGCCTCTTCAGGCTCCCACTTGGCTTCCTCTAAACCGTGATTACCCCAAAGCACTTTGACTAGTGGAACAGATTTCCTTCTCAACACTTTAACATCACGATCTAGTATTTGCACCGGTTTTTCCTCAAAGGTCAAATCAGGCTTAACCTCGATCTCTTCAATTGGCACTATGTGTGAAAGATCAGAACAGTACTGCCTTAGCATGGAGACGTGGAACACATCATGAATCTGGTCTAATTTAGGAGGCAACTCTAGCTGATAAGCGACCAGTCTTACACGTTTTACGACTTGGTAAGGCCAATAAATCTAGGCTCAATTTGCCCTTTCGTCCAAACCTCAAAATCTTTTTCCAAGGTGAAACCTTTAGAAATACCAAATCCCCTATGGAGTACTCAATCTCTTTACGCCTCAAGTCTGCATATGACTTCTGCCTATCAGACGCCTCCTTTCACCGGTCTCAGATCAGTCTACCTTTTTCTTTCGTGGCAAACACTAACTCTGGCCCCAAAACTCGACGCTTCCCTGGCTCAGTTCAACATGTAGGCGTACGACACCTACGACCATATAATGCCTCATACGGTGCCATCTAGATACTGGCCTGATAACTGTTGTTATATGCGAATTCTACCAACGGCAAGTAGTCCTCCCAGCTGCCTCAGAATTCAACTACAGAACTTCTCAGCATCTTTTCCAGAATTTGAATCACCTCTCTGATTGTCCATCTGTCTGAGGGTGAAAGGCAATACTAAAATCCAACCTTGTACCTAATGCCTCATGTAACTTCTTCCAAAATTGAGATGTGAATCTAGGGTCTCGGTCAAAAGTGATAGAAACTGGCACCCTATGGAGTCTTACAATCTCTGCCACATACAACTTAGCTAACTTTAGCAATGAGTAATCTGTAAGGACTGGTATAAAATGGGTAGATTTAGTTAGTCTGCCTACAATAACCCAAATCGAGTACTTCTAAGAAGGTGTCAAGGGTAGGCAACTCACAAAGTCTATGATTACCCTCTCCCACTTCTAGAGTGGAATCTTAACTGGCTGAAGTAGCCTAGAAAGCAGTTGATGCTCAGCCTTAACTCACTGGCATGTCTGACATTTACCTACAAACTTAGTAACCTTGCGCTTCAGTCCTTGCCACCAATACAATTTACATAAATCTCAATACAATTTGTTTCCACCAGGATGTATAGCATATGGACTGCTATAAGCCTCTCGCAGTATCATCTGCCTCAGATCAGAGTCCTTTGGAACACAAACTCTCCCACAGAAGCACAACACTCATTCACTGTTGAGCCCAAAATCAAAAGTCTCTCATTCTTAACCAATCAGAACAGATGAACCAATGATTCATCCAATGACTATTTTTCCCTAATTTGCTCAGTCCACTTCGGTCTCATTGGAAGCTTAACCAATAAACTACCATCATCAAAGAGGCTGAGATGAGTAAACACTACCCTCAAATCCTACATAGCCCTACGGCTGAATGCATCGGCTACCACGTTAGCCTTACCAGGGTGGTACTCGATCGAGTAGTCATAATCCTTAAGCAGCTCTATCCATCTTTGTTGCCTAAGTTTAGCTCCTACTGAGTAAGGAGGAATTTGAGGCTTTTATGATCTGTATAAATAATACACTTCTCCCCATATAGGTAGTACCTCCAAATCTTTAACGCGAATACCACTGCAGCTAACTCCAAGTCATGATTAGGGTAATTCACCTCATGAGGCTTAAGCTGGCAAGACACATAAGACACCACCTTACCCTCTTGCATTAACACACAACCTAATCTAATATGTGACGCATCACTGTAGACAGTAAAATCCTTCCTAGACTCTAGCTGTATTAAAACAGTGGCCTCGGTAGAGCCTTCTTCAGTTTCTCGAAACTCTCTTACTACTTATTAGTCCAAACAAATGGTACCCCTTTACGCAGTAACTTAGTTAGCGGTGCAACAATTACAGAAAACCCCTCGACAAAACATTTGTAGTACCCAGCCAGACCCAAAAAACTTCAAATTTCTAATACAGTCTGCAGCGGCTGTCAATTTAATACGGCTTCGATCTTTCGAGGATCCACCCTAATCCCCTTGGCAGATACAACGTGACCCAAAAATGTCACTTCTCACAACCAAAACTCATAGTTGCTGAATTTTGCGTATAGCTACTTTTCCCTCAGAATTTGTAGAACAATTCGAAGATACGCATCATGGTCTTTCTTGGTTCTTGGATACACCAAAATATCGTCTATAAAGACAACTACGAATCGATCTAGATAGGGTTGGAATACCCAGTTTATGAGGTCCATAAAAGCTGCTACTGCATTCGTAACCCAAACAACATTACTAGGAACTCGTAGTGCCCATACCGAGTCCTAATGCGATCTTGTACACATCAACCTCCTTAACTCTGAGCTGATTGTGCCCAGGACGAAGGTCGATCTTGGAGAATACCCAACTCCCCTAAGCTAGTCAAAAAGATCGTTAATCTTTGGCAGAGGGTACTTGTTCTTGATAGTCAGTTTGTTTAACTGACGGTAATCGATGCACATATACATAGTCCCACCCTTCTTCTTTACGAATAACACTGGTGCTTCCCATGAAGTCACACTCGGTTGAATAAGCCCTCAGTCCAAAAGCTCTTGAATTTGTGCCTTTAACTCCAAGCTCCTTCAGTGCCATTCTATAAGGGACGATGGACACTGAAGCTGTTCCAGGCAGCAACTCAATGCCGAATTTGACCTCATGGTTCGAAGGCAACCCAGGAAGCTCATCAGTAAATACATCTAGAAATTCCTTGATAATTCTTACATCTCCCACAGAAGGACTTCTAGAATCAGAAATACTTACATATGCTAGATACGCCTCACAACCCTTGCGAACCCAGTTTTCAACCCTTAATGCTGAGATTACATAAGACAGATAATCCCTTTGCTCTCCTATCACAACCACCTCCTCACCTTCAATAGTCTTCAACATCATTCGCTTAGCAACGTAATCCAACCTCATACAGTGTTTCACTAGCCAGTCTATACCTAAGATAAGGTCAAATTCTCCAAACGGTAGGTCCATCAAATCCACTGGAAAGATTTTACCTTGAACTTCTAAAGGCACGTCTCGAAACAATTTATCTACCCTAACTGACTGTCCTAGTGGACTTATCACAGACATCTCTTTAGCAGTATTCTCAAACTGGATACCTAGCATCTCAGACATAGTGCATGCAACATACAAGTGCGTAGACCCAATATCAATTAAAGTAAAGTAAGGTATGCTATGAATCAAAATCGTACCAATTATGACATCAGAGGCGTCACCGTCCTCTCGGCAATGAGCAATATAGACTAAAGCTGGCTGTCTCGCTTTAGTGTTACCGACACCTCTGGTAGGTGCTCTATAACCACGTCCATTACCGTTTCCACCCCTAGCCTAACCACAGCCTCTTGGTGGTTACTATCCACCTCTCACAGGCTGCACAAACCTCTTCTCTGCAGATTGCATCTAACTCAGCCTCTGAGGGCAATCTCTGACCGAATGATCCTTGGACCCACATCTAAAACACACCCTAATTTGTCTCCAACACTCGCCCCGATGAGACCTTCCACAACCCGCGCAAGTCTGTGGTCTTACAGCAGTAATAGGGACTGCTCAGACTAGCTCTTCAAATCTGGCCTTCTTCACAGGCCTTCTAGACGAACCCGAGGGCTCTGAATGCCTTCTGAATCTGCCCCTATCCTTCTCGCGATTCTGGCGCTTAAAATGCTTTACATCCTCATCAATCTTTGCTTTCTCAACAAGGGTAGCAAAGTCCTACTCCCTCTGTGGAGCTATCAGCATACGTAACTCATCCCGGAGTCTATCCTCAAAACGCACACAACTTTCATACTTAGTTCTAAATCTCCCACGGGCATATCGGCTCAGCCGTAGAAACTTTGCCTCGTACTCTGCCACAGTTTTGTTCCCTTGGGTCAGACTCAAAAATTCCTTCGTGCGGGTATCCACATAACTTGCTCCAACATATTTCCCTTGAAAGGCTGTCTTAAAGAAGTCCCACGTCAAACGGTTGACCTGCGTACCATCCCTCACAGTGAGCCACCATTGATAAGCCTCATCTCGTAGTACAGACACTGCTTCGTTTAGTTTCTACTCCACTATGCAATCAAGGTCATCCATTATCTTTTCAGTGGCCTTTAACCAATACTCTGCCACATTTGGGGCTACACCAAACACACCCCAGAAGATTTTCACTCCATTAGCTCGGAGGCGCTTAGAAATTGATCCTCGATCCACAGATCCAATACTCGCTCCTGCAACCCTCTCTAAGACATAGAGCATTACTGGGATAAAGCATCATCCCCTATAGCTCGACCATGAGACCTTGTCTCAGTCACTAGTGATGCTGGTGCCTCTCTTGCAGGCATGTGGCCCGACGCTGAAGACCCAGCCGTAGCACTTCCTCAGCCTCTTCCGCGACCTCGTGTACCCCTTACGTGAGTACCTCTTGTGCTCATATCGATTTAGCGTATTATCTATTTTAAAAGTCTTAAGAATCAGTTCATAATTCCAATAATTATTAATGGATATTTTATGAAAAAGCTAGTAGTTAAAGTTTTGTTTTCACAGATCGGATTCTAACTACAGGTTTCAGTTTTCTACAGTTTTCAGTTTCCTCTATCTAGAGTTTCACAGCATAGTCCTACATCCTCAAGTAGTTTCTCAGAAATACATTTAATCTAGAACAACACACAATGTCAAAGAACTTACGGATTTGGTGCCGGAGACTCGATGTGCCATACTTCTAGTAACATCATTTGAAAACAATTCCAATTCCTTTAAAATCATCTCTTCAACCCAAAATTTAGAAAAACTTTAAAAATTTGAGAAAATTTTCAAAAACCTATCCACAATCGAGTATTGCAACCTGGCTCTGATACCAGTAAATGTAACACCCCAAACCTGGCCCAAACGTTATGGCTGAATTAGGCGTGTCACACAGGAGCTATGTTCGAAAACTGGACTTGTCGATAAAAGATTAGTTCTAAGCTTAAAATACTTTTAGTTCTTATTTGCTTAAGAATAATCGGTGAGTTTTGTTATAAGTTCGAAATCATTTTTAACAAAATGTTTGCTTAAGAGTTGATCTTTATTTTATTCAGTTAATTAAAATCTCGGAAGCTTCAAATGTTTGCAGTTGAAACGAGTGAAATCTTGAAAACATTTATTATTTTGAAAACTCTATTTATCCACTCTAGTAGTTTAAAATCAACCATTCAAAAACCCAAATAAATGCAAATTAAAGTCTCAATGGCCTTATTACAAATATGAACCCAAATATCAAAATTAAAAAGATTAAGTCTAAAATAACTCAAAAGTGTTCGTATGGCCACTCTGAGTCCCTCACGGCTCCAAATCACCTAAAGCTAGGGATTACCTGCATAGTTAACAGAGAGGGGTGAGTTTGTGAAAACTCAGTGCCTAATCCCCTAGCAGACCACAGAAAGTAGAACATGCAAAATAGTCTGGGCCGAAACCCTATGCAATGACAGAGCAGTCTGGGCTTTTAGCCCTATACAAAAAGTGTGGACCCAAGCTCAAAACAAAAATAGAACAGAACAGATATGCATAAGACACACGGCCTATCAACACACCTATGGGGCTGATCGTGTGTCACACACGGCCTAGGCACACACCCGTGTGCCCACCTGTGTAGACAATTATAAGCTATTTTCCAAGACCTTTGCCACCCTGAAACTTAACCAAGCACAAGGCCAATCTCAATATCACATATCATGGCATAAATACACTTCTAAATACCCATAATTAAGGCATTCACATGACACCAAGCATTTCATTCTCAATAATAACTATTCTACTTAAACATGCAAACTTGCACCTTCATAAACTTCATCAACATTGCATAAATTTAACTTAAACAATATTAGCCCGTTTCCAAAGGCCATTACAACATGACTTGAGTAATATCAATAGCCAACACATTTGGCTACCCAAAATGACACATACCAAAATGACAAAGTTTTCTATACATGCCATATTCAAAATAACCATACTATGCTATACCTAAAATGGACGGCTTGATAGTGTGACTTCGAGCTCTGACTTTTAACGATCTCTGAGCTAGCTTGGTAAGACTACAAGAAAAAGGGGAAAAAAAGGGAGTAAGCATAATTTCTTAGTAAGTTGCATGAAATAAAACAACAACAACAATCATGGAATAAACATCCAAATAAGGTATCATGAAATGTCATGGAAATTCTTTATACAATAACATGGCTTACTCATACTCTTTCTTACCGACATGTTCATATCATTTCGTATTCTTACTCATGCTTTTTTCACCATCATACTCATATCATTACGTGTTCATTTTCTCGTAACTTAATCATATACACTTGTATCACTCATCACAAAACTTTAGTCTTTCACGTTAAATTCATCAACTTGAACACTTTTCTCGTTAAACTACTTAGAATATCGAAGGATACCTATAATGTCATTCTCGTGGTAAGATGCTAAAGCCATATCCCAGATATGGTCCTACATGGGATCTCAAGTTGATGCCAAGCCATATCCCAGATATGGTCTTACACGGGATATCATATCGATGTCGATGCCATGTCCCAGGAATGGTCTTATACGGGATTTCTCTTAGATGCCAACGCCATGTTCCAGACATAGTCTTACAGGGGATCTAAGTCTCATCTCGGTGCTAACGCCATGTCCCAGACATGTTCTTATACGGGACCACATGTCGATGCCAATGCCATGTCTCGGACATTGTCTTACATGGGATCTCAATTTGGTGCTGATGCCATGTCCCAATCATGGTCTTACACAGGACCTACAATTTCTCACATCAAGACTAGGGTACCCTTCGTATTAATTAAAATTTAATCGGGAATTCACATTTATTTCTTTCTCATCTCTCTGTAAACTTCATTTCAATAACTTCATAGAATATCATAATTTCATAGAATGTCATCACAATAAATATTCATAATGCATAAAGCTAATTTATTGCATACAACTTTCCTTGAGTCCAAAATATGGGTGAATGTTCGATTTAGTCCACCACCTTGCTTTTTTCCCCAATTTCTGTCCAAGCTTCGTGTTTCTTGATCTAAAATGATAAGTTTCACTTATTTAGTAATCACATTGGCTAATTAGCCTATAATCTATACTTTGGCAAAATTTCTAAATTTTCTCCTAAACTTTTACATATTTGCAAAATGGTCCCTAGGCTTGTAAAATGAAATGCACTTATTTTCTTGATTACCCAAGCCTAGCCGTTCATGTTCTCATAACAGCCCCTATTTTTCATAAATTTGCACTTTAGTCCCTATTAGGGTTTTTCATGAAAAATCACTTAGAAAAATATGTTTACTGTACTTTAAACATTCATATTCTGCCACTAGGCATCAAAATACTTGCATGTCATGCATGGGTATATTTTTAAATATAAACCCTAGCTGAAATTAGTTGCAGAAATGGCTAAATAAAGCTACGAAGATTTCAAAAATACGAATATAACTAAAAACGAGGCTAAATTGCACTTACTAGTGAGCTTGAAAATGTTAAAACGCTAGCTATGGAGTCCCTTAAAATTTTGGCACAAGCATGGAGAAGATGGACAAGATTTTTGCTTCTTTTTCCCTTTGTATTTCATTAACTATCTAAATGAACAAAATGCCCTTATACCCTTTCTTTAGAAAATTTTCCTTCCATGGGCATTTTTTTCCATCATACTAATAAATGGTTGAATTGCTAAATAAGGACCTCTAATAATTTTTATAATGCCAATTCATCCTTAAAACTTGTAGAAGCTCATAGTTTGCAATTTTTGCAATTTAGTCCTAAAAGACAAATTAATCACTATTTCATAAAAATTCCTTCATGGAAATTTTCTCATTTTCATGCAATCTTATCATAAACTCAAAAATAATCATGAAATATATTTTTCTACTTCGGATTTGTGGTCTCAAAACCACTATTCTGACTAGGCCCTAATTCGGGTTGTTACAAAACCACACGGGTGTGTAACTCTTAAAAGTGAGAAAAATTTTGGGATTTTGCGAAAAATTCCCCGAGATCCTGATTTGGTCCCAAAGCAATTCTAATGCATGTTTTGGGCCTCAAAAGCCATACTAAGGGACGTTATGACTAATCTCAGAAAATGTATAGTGTTTGACTCGTTTTATTTTAAAGTGTCCTGTAAACTCCAGTAATGCCTTGAAGCCTTATTCCGGTGACGGATACAAGTTAGGGGTGTTACAACTTCCAAAAGAGAGTGGCTCACAGTTGTTGTTAGGGAGAAGAAAAAGAGATAATTTGATGACAAAAACAAATATCTTAGCCAAAATGCTTCTAAGAGACGACATCAACTTGCAACCTAATTCAAAACCCAAAATTCAAACTCCCAACATCTCATTGTGAGGAGATAAGAGAGTTAGAATGGATTGATGGTGAATAATCATGGGAGTTAGAAAGCATAATATGAATGGCTTTGAAAATAGATGTTATAAAGTTGAAAAAGAGTTACATCCATGCACACATGCATGGACAGTTTGCATGGCTAGGTTGACCAAAATTTAATCAAAATTATTAATTTTTTTAAATGATAACATGGAGACTTGAACTTGGTTAACTAGGGAGTTTCTTAAAGTACTTAACTACTATGCCATTCCGCTTACTTGTTAATGAACTACCAACAACAATTAAAATTTTGGGATGTGATGTAGAATAACTATACTGTATGTGGTTAATGACTAGATTAGATAGAGGGAGTAATACTACCAACAGAGATCAATATCTGACAGGTATAGTTTGAGTGTACCTTAACCCGTAACATCTTGATAGATTTTCAAAATAGCTTATAGAACAAAATGAACTAGATGATGGAGATGATGAGTAACCTTCAAATGCAAATTGGTAACAAAATCCTGAGCAACATGAAGAATAATCCTCAGAAGGATGGGAAACAGCACGTGAACACAATTTCTACAAAGATACCATTCCTATTGAGGATAAGGAGAAACAAATAAGAGACGAAGCGGGCTTTGTAATTTTTTTGAATTAATTTAAGTCCCTTAATTTTAATTTACCACTTTTGGAGTTAATTGATAAAATACCAAAATATGTCAAGTACTTCAAAGAAATTATGTTTATAAATAAAAAGTTGAAAAAGGGTAAGCAAATTAACATATATGCCTCTTGTAGTGCTTTTATTTCCAAAAAGATACCCCAAAAATTAAAAGATCTGGGTAGTTTTACAATTCATATAGAGATAGGGGATATATCTTTTAGCAAAGCCCTTTGTTATTTAGGGGCCAGCTTAATTTAGTTCCCCTATCAATCTATGTGAAACTCGAATTAGGGGAGTTGAAAACATGTCGATAACACAACAATTAGCCGACAGGTCCTTGGTATGCCCAAAGGATTTACTTGAGAATGTGTTAGTTTAAGTGAGGAATTTCATAGTCCCTATCAATTTTGTAGTCCTTGACTTCAATGAAAATTAAGAGATCCCCATATTGTTGGGTAGGCAATTTTTAGCCACATCTAGATCCACCATTGATCTTGAAAGAAATTAATTAACCATGAAAATTAATGGTGAGATAGAGGTGTTTAAATGCGACCATGATTCCTAAGATAAGGGATTAGAAAAACAATTAGGGAATGAATGTTTTCCATTATATTATGTAACCCCTAATGGCCTTGATCGAAGGTATTTTTGGGGTTTAATGTGTATAAGAAATATAGTTCAAGGGAATGAGACAAGTGGACAAATCTAAAATTGATAGACCTCTACTAGATGAATTGCGATGATAGACAGAGATGCAAAAAGTCAATGACTGAGATTAACTAGTTATTGGAAGAATATGGTAGCCATACTTGAAATTTTTATCATTGAACTTTATTATTCTTGTAAATATTTTATTTTTTTGTATTTAGGATTTGAAGATTATAATTGTGGGTATTTAATTTTAATTAGGGTAGTACTTAGGTTAGTTAGGAGCTAAGGTGACAATAGGAGTGTATTGAAGTGATTAGGCATGACCAAAGGAGTCTGACACATCTGAGTATATCAATTTTGAACAGCCCAATACCTATCACGCATCGAACTCCCTATGTTACAACATAGAACTTTGAAAATAAATTTGTTGATAACTCCAGTACATGTCGCACCACAGGTACCCCTATGTTGCAACACAAAACTTTGAAGCCTCAGAGTATGAAAAACCCAGGCCATGTCATGACAAGGGACCCCTATGTTGCCATATGCAACTTTGAACAAAAATTTTCTAAAATTTTAGGTCTGGGTTGCGACATTGTAACACCCCTTACCCGTGTTTGACACCAAAACAGGACATGAGGCATTACCGGACATAAACACATGCAATCGTATAAAATTGGGTCATGAATTTGTGTCCAAATTTAAAAATTTTCACATTTCATCTTAAAGTCCCTAATATGGGCCTACAAAGCCCAAATCATGTTTTTGAAATGGTTCGGGACCAAACTAAGAACTTTAGAAAACTTTAAAAATTTTCATGAAAAATAGGGGCACACTCCCGTGTGGTACTAGGACACTGCCGTGTGGCTTGCATGGCCATGTCCCTAGCCCGTGCACTAATCTGACTTGCCATTGCAAATAAAATTTACCTCACACATAGATATCACCACTCATTCATCCACATATGCAAGCATACACATCCTAAAAATGCATCATCGTGGACTTATAATATAGCCAATATACCAACATCAAATGGACTTACACAACCATGAACTTCCAAATAGCATAGGCCAACATTTTAGGCCAAAACAATTATCACACATACAAAATAGCCTAGTCCCCTATACATTCCATAACATTAAGTATAAGAATCATCAATACCCAATTTGTTAGTTTGATAGTGTGATAGGTTCTCCGACGACTTCTAACTCGAGCTAATCTAAGGACGTTATAAACACAGACAATAAACAGAGTAAGCTGTATAGCTTAGTAAGTTGGTATGTAAATAATAAGCAATTTATTAATATACTTTTACCAATCCTCACAATATGTTCTCAAGGTAATACAATCATAATTGCACATAATTCCACTATTTACTCATGTTCATATCAAGTTGTCTACTTGAGTCATAGTTACAAAATTATTTTGTATCTTGAGCTACGAAACTCCAAATTAAGATCCACAAATTTTATCTGAAAATAGACTCACATATCTTCTTACCATAAAGTGTTCAGAATTTTTGGTTTAGCCAATAAGTACGATTTATTCTTTAAATTTTTCCATGTTCTACTGTCTGATAGTTTTGACATTTTTGTACTAAAAATTAATTATCTTCTCGTACAGAATTTGGATGATGTTTCTATTTGTTTCTATTGAAAATAGACTCATTCAGGATTTTAAAAATATAAATTACAACCTATAATTATTTTTTTAAAATTCTTAATACTTTTCCAAATTCAAAGTAGGGGATTCCAAAATCATTCTAACCTTCTCTCACTAAAATTCAAATATCTCATAATATGGAATTCTTTTACTTACACCATTTCTTTTATGTAAAAATAGACTTAATAAACTTTAATTTCATATCTTATTCAATCTCTAATTTCATTCTCATCATTTTTGGTGATTTTTCAAAGTCACACAACTGCTGCTGTCTAAAACTATTTTATTGCTAATTTTACTCTTTTGTGTTTTCTTTGTATTAACTTTCATAGTAACACTTACTCCATAATAACCTTACCAAAGTTCAATCACATATTAAGCGTATTTCTCATAAGTTTACACACAAATACCTGCACTTATTTATCACATAGTCATATTCATTTACACTTAGTTATTTCCCCTTGAACACATCAGAATAATAACGGATATACAGTGGCTTTCACATATTACCACACTTGTGTCCAAAGCTATTTTATTCACAAAGTGGCCTTCATATTTGTGTCCAAAGCTATTTTATTCTATTCCTAATGTTCAACTGTGAAATTTCTCACTTTTCGATACTTGTCAATTGCATTTAATATTCAGCCACATTTCATAAAACATAATAAAATATGATAACGTAAGTAAAAATGATGCATTATTTATATACAAACTTACCTAACATGTAAACACGCTATTTTATTTAACTCCATACATTAACCAACATTATTAAGAATAACATTATATTCAGATAATTCTTTAAAGCTTGAAATGGATAGTATCGGTACCAATTTGACAGTACATAACATTAATGTTTAGTGAGAATTTTGAATAATTGTTTAGATATTTTTATTACTAAATTGGTCTACAATTTTGAATAATTGTTTAGATATTTTAAATAATTTTAAATAATTGGACCAGATCTTGAAACATAAATAGACACAACAAATGCCACTTTTGGACAACATAATTACATGCTTTGGACAGCAATATTCCTTCTCCTAACAGCAACATTTAATAACTAAAATACAATAAATGTCTTAAATCGGACAACCAATGATTCACACCACAACATTAGTATTTCAATTAACTAATACCATAATTATGCCCTAATTTGGACAGTCAATGATTCACATTATATCAACAACATTTTAATTAGCTAAACATCATGAATTTGTCCTAATTTGGATAGCCAATGATATACAATATAATAGCAGCATATTAATTAGCAATAAACTGTATTAAGTTCCACTTTAACTCCCTCATGCAATACAACCCAAACAGCATGTAAGTTAACTTCAAATCCCCTCCTAAATGCCCTTGTTAGACTTTAATGTACCATTCACCATTCAAATTCTAAGCATGAACCGAATGGATCAAAGCTTTATCATTAACTTGACAAAGTTTTAAAACGGAAGGAGGATACAGTCAACGGTTTCTACCTTATTGCCATGTCAGAATTAGAGCTTAGAAGGGATGGATGCATCCAATTTCCCTTTATCTTTGATTTCCTGCCTATTCAATCACCCCCTCATTTATCAAGCATTTCACATTAACATTATGCAATTTCAATTGTTTTATTTCACACAATTCTCATACACTTGTCTCAATCAACTAGTTCGTAATTAAACATATTCAAACTCTTAATAACAAAGCATTTTATTCTATAATACCAAAAATGATAATCACGAAATAGATAATTGTAGTATTTAATACACACGACACTCATACATAATTTGTCTTATAATTTATAACAATATATTAATACTACCGTAAATTTTAATTAATTTCCTTTCAAGATTATGAGATGTTTAAACTCTGGAATTCTTTGTAACACCCCTTACCCGGGTTTATCACTTTACCTGAGCACGAGGCATTACCAGTCAAAATCACCATCATCCGTACATTATCGAACCACAAATTTTCGTTCCAATTTAAAGCTTAATCATAAAAATCATACAACCCTTAAAATGGGCTTACGAGGCCCAAAACATGGTTTGGGAGTGGTCCGAGACCAAACCGAAAACTTAGAAAAAATTTTGGAAAATTTGACCTAATACAGGGCACACGCCCGTGTGAGATAGGTGTACGCCCATGTGGGCAGGCAGTGTGGTCACACACACCCGTGTCCCTTACCCCTGTTGAATTATTAGGAATTTTATTTTTCATTTCGAACCTACAGGGGTTTTCACATGGCCGAGCACACGCCCGTGTCCTTTGCCCGTGTCCTTCACACGGCCTTGACACGCCCGTGTGGCCTCCCCGTGTGAAAAACTAGGACATTCTGTTTATGACATCAGCATGCCATTTTTGTCACACGGCCACGGGACACGCCCGTGTGACCAGGCCGTGTGTCATCCCTAAACTCCGAAAATCCCATGCAAGGTTCACATGCCCTACACACATGGCCGCAGGGGCTGGCTGTGTGGCCTTAGGTTAGGCTATTTTCCAAGCCATACTTTGTCCCAAAACACATGCTATCACTACTACTTTTAACACCACATAATAAACACATCTTTAGTCATCTAAAAGACTCCATTTACTCATCCATTTCATGTTGAACACACACAAACATACCAAGTACTTCATGAAATTCTTCATAAAGATAGATAACAAAATATCATTATCAATGGCTAAATCACTTAGCCTTTGATCACAAACTAACTTATACCGTGACAATTACCATAAAATAACCAAACCAACTTAACGCCTGCAACCTCACTAAGTGTTTATACATGCCATAGTCTAAGAGTTGTTTCACTATGCCAAAAGATAATGTCAATAGTTTGGGTGATCCCCCGACTCAATCCGATCTCAAGCTGGCTTGATTGAATCTATAAAACAAGGGAAAAGAGAAAGGAGTAAGTTTCAAAAGCTTAATAATTAGCATTAAGATAACATTTAGCAACACCAAGGATGTCACTCATATACCAACTTACCACCCAAATCTTACTAACTTTCCCATACAATTCATACACATTATTTTCACCTTTTTAAGTCTACATGCATCCTCACAACCACATGCATTTTTCCAAAATTTCACTTGCCCAAAGAATACACCTGCACACACATATTGATTTACCACACCAAGTCACTTTAGTGAGCGTTCCCGTTGAACTTTTCGGATTAACATTTGATACTCGGTGGATTTTCCACTTATGATTCCACCAATCACATAAGCCCGACTCTCAGGTACACATGGTGAAGATCACTTTATCATCCATGTGACTTAGCCATTTATTCCCGTAGCCCTCGTATGCACATGGTGAAGGTCACTTTATCATCCATGTGACTTAGCTACATATGACATTGCTCTCATGTATACATGGTGAAGGTCACTTTATCACCCATGAGGCATAGTCATTAAGTCCCATAATTATAATTACACTTGATGAATGTCACTTTATCACACATGTGACTTAGCCATTGAGCTCCATAGCCCTTGAGTCTACATGGTGAAGATCACTTTATCACACATGTAATCAAACCATATTTTATTTGTATCACCCATTATTCTAAAGGTTCAATCGGGAACTCTTGTTTCCAACACATCCAACATCATAGAAGATTTTCAATATCCTCGAGTCTACCCAGCCCGGATGTTATGGCCAAATCTGGTGTGTCACATGAATGTTACGTTCGAAGTCAAACTATTCGATAAAAAGAGTTCCTTCTATTTTAAAAACCCCGTTTAGATTTTAGACATAGAAAAAAATCCGGTTAAAACTATTTTTATAAGTTTGCAAATGTATTTGAAGAAGTGGTTGCCAAATTTGTTGTATTCATTTATTTGAAGTTATGAAAGCTCTTACAATTTGAAAACATTATGTGTGAATTTCTTGAAACCATTTGTTATTATTTTTGAAAACCTGATTAACTACTCTAACAGTTTGAAATTATAAAATAACTCAAATATCGAAAGTTAAAGCAAAAACCCCATAATAGCCTTATTACACAAATAATACCAAAACTAAAATTTAATAAAAACAAATCCAAAAGCAAAAGACGTGTGGCCACCTTGAGTCCCTCGTAGCTCCAAATCGTCTATGGCTAGGGGTTACCGACACATTTAAAATGAAATGTGAGTTTGCGAAAACTCAGTGTGCAAATACCCCAACCGATAACAAAATTTAGTCATGCAAAATAGACTGGGCCAAAGCCCTATATAGAAACAGATCAATCCGGGCCTTAGCCCTGTACAGAAACAGAGTGGGCCCAAGCCCATTACAAAAACAGAACAGTGTATGCATGAAAGCCCAACCTAGTCCAACCATCACACTACCCGTACCAACCATCACACCATGTAGGGAATAACTCGACCCATCAAGCCCACACACAAATACGCAACCATACTGCTAATAATAAATATCGTGGCAAAGCCACCAGAATCAAAATACGTGGCTGAGCCACTAATAACAGAATTACTTGACAGTGCCACTATTACAGAGCATCCTCCAATATCATACCCAACCCCATGCAGATTATCATGTCATAATTAAATAATTCATGCATGTAGATTAATAGACACAATTTCAGTCATACGTATAATAGACAACCTATCTCTAGGGGTATAAGGGTTATTTTAGTAGTCGGGGGTAAAATGGTAATTTTACCCCTCAGGGGTATTTTGGTCATTATACTAAGCTTCGGAGTTTTGGTACCTAATACTACCTTCTAAAAGGTCTAACGTTGCTCCAAGCGACTTAGATAGCCTATATGGTTAAAACAATGTATATGGGCCCAAAACCCCTAGTGGGCCTAAGTGGGCCCACATGCCCGTGTGGCCCTAATAGTCCAGTTTTACATACGACATCATGAGCCTCACAATCCAATCTAACCATGACCACAAATAGAATATTTTACCCGTATGGGCTCGTAGGCCCATTGAGTCCATTGAGCCCATCGAGGCCCATAACGGCCCTAGTGCACGAAACTGCGTACAATGGCCTCTACAGCCTACCGCCCATGATTTGTAGGCCTGATTCACCCCACAAGCATTCGCATGCCCGTAAGGCCTCGATTGCCGATGATTCGACATTTCAGCTTTAGTCGATCTACACCACAGTAAGGTGTGGTTACACACATTTATCGCTTTTGACAATTATGAAGTCGGGCACGCTTACACACCTTTATCGCAGTTCGTACAACGCCCCATGAACACCAACCTATAACCAACAACGTTTCCAGTTAACAACAATGCCTAATACCAGTGTCAAAACCTAAAGAGAAAGGTATTGCTACGCACCTTTATCCCAAGTAACCTATCTAATCCGCTTAAAATGATACTCGAAAGATATCAACACCCCCTTCCGCTCGGTACGCTGCATAAACCAAGAGAATGTATTAACTTGAAGTGAATAAGTAGAAGGCTTACTTAGCTAACCATATATTTAAAAGAACTTAACAATAAGGCAAAGGAAAGATCCTTTGGGCAAAATAAGCCCGCTTATCAAACTACTAATTGGATGCCGACAAGAAGATTTAAGTGCCTAATAACCCCTCTTCCAAAGAGAATGACTAAACCTGATCTAACAAGAGAAGGAAGATAATCGACAGAAATTCACAAAATAGAGCAAGGATTCGACTAGCATGAAGCAATTTGGTAGAAAAGGGATTCAGTCAAAAGAATCAAGAGAAGAGGAAAGCAGGGTTCGGCCAACAATGAGAAGATTACTAAGGGTAAACGAAATGTTGAGAACAAGCAATGCTAGAATCGACAGAGAGAGTCAAATCGCAAGAGTAGAGAAGAGGGAAAAGAAAAGTGTAACAGGTCAAAGTTGAAAGGGAAATAGAAATGCAAAAGTTCGATTAAGACTGTGAAGAAAGGGAGAACAGAGAAGGGTATGAAGAAGAGCACACAGCTAATAACAGAAGAGAAACAAATAAGGTCAAGAAAAGGAAGGTGTGAAAGAACGAATGGAAACCAAATAAGGAGACAATATTCGGCTCCTATTGAAAGAAAAAGAGGGAAGCAGTGATGGAATGATCGGCCTAACAGAGTGCACTTGAAGACTTGTTTTCTTTTCAGTAGAATAAATAGAAGTAAGATGAAGGAAAGGTTGAAACTGAAAATGACCCAAAAGAAACACGAAAATGCCAAAAGGTACAATACTCGAAATACAACAAGGAAAATTTGGCACCTAAACTTTTTACCAAAAATGCCAAATATGCAAGCATCCAAGCCTCTTAGCCGAATTTGCAACTCAAGTTACCCCACTTGGCCACTCTCTCTTTCCAAATTCAAATTTCCCTAATTTTCTCCTTAATTCACTTAACTTCTCATTTCAAATTTGAATAACAATATTGACCAGTTCAAACCTTACCTCTTACCAAGTCCACAACAACTTTTTAGAGTTTGAACTCTACTCCACCACTTGTACTTGTAGCAAAATAATTGCACTTTTGCCTGCGAGGG
Organism: Gossypium stocksii; assembly: GCA_020496765.1. NCBI lineage: Eukaryota > Viridiplantae > Streptophyta > Magnoliopsida > Malvales > Malvaceae > Gossypium > Gossypium stocksii. The sequence continues at coordinate 46,831,783 of CM035627.1, forward strand.
GATTTGAACACATTCCCCCTTCCCATACTTGTGGCATCACCTGCCACTCCATCAGTGGCTCCTTTGTTCTATGAAACAACAAAAATTCATTATCAACCCTACATGCCAACGTCTAGATTCACTTAAGGTAAAAATTAAAAATTTTACCAAGACCCTATCTCGACCCAAGGCTTCCTAAAAACCCCCCAAACACACCCAAAACACTTAGCTAACATGCCAAAAATGTATTTATGCCAAATCATGCAAAATTACAGCCCCTATATTTTTTGGGCGTTACAATATCCATTATAATTATCAACGTACAAATGAAATGAACACATTACTTACATATAAACCTACCTCGACAACAAAAAGCGAAAATTTGCAACTTAATCCAAGACCTTAACCTTGCCCCAGTCAAGGTTGATTCCTCGATCTTCTCAATCTACAATGACACATTTAACTCATTTATTACACACATTACTCAATTGGACACAAAATCATCCTATGAAAATTTTTACCATTTTACAACTAAGTCCCTAGGCTCGTAAATTGAAATGTATCAATTCTCTTGGTTACCCTAGCCTAGCTGAATATCCATGGTACTCAAAACAACCCACATTTCTTACAATTTCATACTTTTACCCTTCAATTTATTAACCTTGCAATTTAGTCCTTTTTAGGGGCTTCCACGAAAAATCACCTAGTAATCATAGTTTACCACACCCTAAACCTTCATATTCCACCATTACACATCAAAATACTCACATGTGATACATAGGTAAAATTTAAAAAATCAACCCTAGCTTGAAAGAATGGTAGAAATAGCTAGAGCAAGTTACAAGGATTCTAAAAATATGAAGAAAATTAAAAACAGGGCTTGATTGCACTTACTATGAGCTTGGGAAGTTTAAGAAACCCTAGCTATGGCTTTCTCTCTATGTTTGGCCAAGGAGAAGGATTATGGACAAGATTTTGCCTTATTTTTCCCTTTTTATTCTTTAATTAACCAAATGACCAAAATGCCCTTCATTAAAAACCTTTAGTATTCCACCCTTCCTTGGGCATTTTTGTCCAAACAAAGTTAAAAGGTTTAATTACCACATAAGGACCTCTAATTTCAAAACCTAATTCAATCAAGTACTTTATGAAATGAAACTCATATTTTTCACCTATTGCAATTTAGTCCAACATACCAAATTAGACATGTAACCAATAAAATTCACATACCAAAATTTCACGTAGTTATCCAAACACCTAATAAACATCAAAACTAAATTAGATTAATATTTTAAACCTCGAATTCATGGTTTCGAAACCACTTTTCCCTTTAGCCCCTAGTTCGGGCTATTACATTCTTGTCCTGTTCAGACAGTACATGAATGACTCTAATGCATTGTTAATATAAAACTATAGACACATTTATTTCACAAAATAGTGCATTAGGACACCGTAATTATTCAACCTTTATTTAGTAATACTTACAACTTTAATCAATCCATTTTCTAACTTTAGCCAGCATAAAACAAACTTCATTCGTGTACCTCAATAATCTTTGATTAAGCAATATTTTTCCCAAACAATAAATCATTAAATTTAACAATTCACAAAATAGTATTATCGCATTTCTTCATGACATCAAAATATGGTTTTTGGACACTTGTTTTCCCTTCCACAAAATGAATTATATTTATTTCTTTAACTTCAATTGTCAACTTGGAAGTAACTTTAAACATAAATTTTTGGAAAGCACATTAAGCATTTAAAATAGACGTAAATTAACACATTTTCAAGACAACAAAACAACCCTTTATAGCAGCACATTAAGCATCTTAAATTAGCGTAAGTGGATAGATTTTTAAGGTAACAAATCAGCACTTTACAGCAACACATTAGGCATTTAAATCAAACGTAAACGAAGAAATTTATAATATAACAACTCATCAATTGTAGAAGGCATTTAATTTGTAAAATCATACTTAATATATATTCTGTTTCTGACATTGTAAAATCATCAACAATGCAAGTCACTAAATCAACATAACAACATCACATTTGGACAGTGTTATTAGCCCAAAACGGACAGCTTAATTAACACTAATTGACAGTATAACAACATCTAAATTTGATTGTGAAATCAACAAATTTGGACAACTACATTTACTAAATAAAATAGCATAAATGGTAGTGCATTGAACAGTGAATTTAACACATTCGAATAGCTACATTTACCAAATAAAACAACATAAATGATGATGCTTTGAACAGTGAATCTAACATATTTGAACAGTTTAATTTTAAGCTCACTATCAGTTAATTGGTGAGTCAATAGCATATACAAATGTTGCATTTACAGCATGTTTTAATCAACTTAAATAAGAGGAATTAAATGTTAAAATTTCCAGCATTCAGACCACAAATATCTCTTTCAGACGGGGACAATGTTAACATTTAACAACTAATATTTTTTCTTATTTCCAACAGCAACAGACCAATTACACTACAATTTATTGCACTTTCAATACAACAACTACATGCTAAAGCAATAAACATTCATGCAGTAGATTTCAACAGCAACTTATGGATTTATTCATCGAAATTTTTCTTCACTTCTAACTACAGTATTTTGGTAAAAATAACATGTATTTTAAGCTACTAAACTCTGCTTAACAGGCATTATAGGCGAATATTACTTGCATGTAATAAATACATTTTAAAAATAAAAATTTTACAAAGTTTCCTTTGAAGAACTTACTGAACAACAGTCGAGCCCACCCTTGAACGATATCCTTTCTCTTCTTGCTACCACCGAATTTCTTATGGAATCAATTCCTAATTAAGCTCAAAATTAACATGCAATAGCTTTCCTCTTCCTTCTAATTTAGCTCACAAGCTTGGCCGAATGTATCCATGGCTTTTCTAGGTTAAAATCGGTTTAAGAAGATGATGATGGGTACAAAATAATGGCTTTGGTTTTATTTATTTAATCTTTATTAACCAGTGTACAAAATTAACCTTTAATAACATCATCAATTTCAACAATACCAAGCTACAAAATTCCACTACCAACATTTATGGGATAATTACCACATAAGATCTCCCACTATTTACTTTCATAACCATTTAATACCTTTAACTTATAGAATTCAACTTTTACACTTTACGCGGTTTAGTCCTTTTTACCGAGTTAAACACTCAAATGGCAAAATATCTTTACGAAACTTTCACACAATAATTCTATCATGCTATAAACTTTAATAAAATAATAAAATAATTATTTTGACTTTAGATTTGTGGTCTTGAAACCATTATTTTGATTTGACACAAAAACGGGCTGTTATAGACATGCCTAGGCCCATGACGTGACACAACACTTTGAAACAAAATTTTAGGAAATTAGGCTACGTGTCGCGACACGACATCAAATTTTTGCAATTTTTGGCCCGTCTCTACTCATGGTCCGTCATATTTCCAATATATACCAGGCTATTTCAGCCCTAGATGTCACTTTCAAAACATCTTAACAGCCACCCAAAAGTTCCTAGATTTGTCGCACCTTTCATCTACCTCTGCTACTTTGATTTTTTTCCATCCAAGCCTCTATTTTCATCGATTATCTCTTTCCTTCCCTTTGTTAGTTTGTTTTCTTTGCTTTTTTGTTTTCTTTTACATGCATAACACATCAAAAGAACAACCCAACAATAACAAATTCGTAAATCAAGTTTAGCCATTCCAATATCATTATTTGTTACATACTTTTATATATTTTTTTATTAAACTCATTACATGGAACCCGCAAAGCAAGACGAACCCAATAGGAGTTGATGAATTTCGACACTAATCCTTTAAAAAGCCCAAAATTGGAACAATACTACTTGAAAATGAACGGTTGCATGTTCATTAAAGAACAGGGGTTTGTCCTTCATTAACCGGTTGCAACACGATTTGGGAGTTTGTGGATTTTTACCATTTGTGTAACTTTTGCGTGACCCTGACCGAACCGATAGTAGACGTGATTGTACAAAAGATCGAGAAATTTGCCAAATATCGAATGATAATCTTTTTTATTTAATGGTTCAGGGTAAGCAGGTACTAGTCACGCCCCAAAAAATTTGTTCCTAGTAACTTCATACTATACTTATGATTTTATATAGACTGTTGATTTAACTATGTATCAGTGCATCGTTATGGATATTATTTTGAGATATTTGACGCAGGGGTGTGGCGACTGGACTCACCAAACCAGTACTGTAACACCCATTACCCGTATTCCACACTGAAACAGGGTACGAGGCATTACCGGACTTATCTCACAAACAAACATTTCATCTCGGGTTACAAACATGTGTCCAAATTAAAAACATTTACATTTAATCATAAAGTCCCTAATACGAGCCTATGATGCCCAAAACATACATTGGAGGTGATCCGAGACTAAACCGAGAACTTAAGAAAATTTCACAAAACTTAGAAAAAATTTTGACAAAACAAGGGTCACACGCCTGTGTGGTTTGGGACACGCCTGTGTGGGCAGGCCGTCTGGTCACACACGCCCATGTCCCTACCCTGCGTAACTTTCTAACTTTTAACTCATGACCAAATTGAAATCATATGGCCAAGTCACACGCCCATGTGCTAGACCGTGTGGAAAATTAATTTTCAAAAATTTGGTGCAGACCTCACACAGCCAAGGCACACGCTTGTTTTTGAGGCCGTTCCGTCTACACGATTGAGACACACGCCCGTGTCTCTGCCCGTGTGCTCAATTCTAAGCATTTTATTTCTCAAAACTAAGGTGCAGGGGACAAACGGCCTATACACACGCCCATGGGGCTGACCGTGTGTCACACACAGCCTAGACACATGCCCATGTACCTACCCATGTGGACAAAATATAGGCTATTTACCAAGCCATTTTGCCACCCTTTAATGCACACATTTACACTACAAAACATAACACCAATCCAAGCATATACATACAACGGAATATCCACAACCAAGACATTAACACATCATTCATGAAAGGCATCATCATATAAATATACTTATAACCAATATTGGCCCATTTCCAATAGCCTTATACAAAAATGACCATCTAACCTAAATAAGCCAACATATTTGGCCAAATCAAATATGACACATAACAAAATGACCAAGTCCTCTTACACATGCCATATATTCAAAATGCTAAAATTATCCATACATAAAATGAAAAAGTTAATAGTGTGATTCGAATCCCCAATGACCACCGATCCGAGCTAGCTTGGCAACACTATAAAACAAGGAAAAGAAACCGGAGTAAGCTATATAGCTTAGTAAGTTCATATGTAAGTAATAAGAATCTTAACTACACAATTATCAAGTAATTCAAATAATGAGAGATAACATAATTGTCATTAAAATCCCATAGGCATAACTTACTTAATCACAATCTTACCAAGTGTTTATCACTTATAGTGTTTGTAATTGTGAATTCTACGTACATACCTGTACCAAATCGTAACATAGCCACACACACTTTCACATCTTTGACATTTCCTATTGAACACTCAGAATATTAACGGATACTCTGAAATTTGCACATAGGTGCTACATATGTAGCAGAGCTACCTCATATTACATAACACACATAGGTTCACTATCAAACTAGTCACGGTCTTGCTCATACAAGCTATCGATCAAAACGTAGCTACCTAGTGCTGCTCACACAAGTTGTCAGGTATCCGCAACAAATGTCAGAGTACCCAGCCATTTGTAGGATGTATGAAACCAGCACCTGGAATCACATAACATGTATATGCACATAAGTTCCTAGTGACATGTCACTCGTATCCTATTCTATTCCTAAGGTTCAACCGGGATTTCTCTCTTGCCAAAACTTTAACGAATATGTCCAAAGGATCAATGATACAATTCATACAATATTAAAGTGTTTAAAAATAATATAACAATGCATTATTTACATACAAACTTACCTCGGTACAAAAATGGTTGAAATTGACCTAATCATCAAATACTTTGTTCTTCCCCCGTTTAGGTCCGAACCTCATTTCTCTTGATCTATAATAACAAATTTAACTTATTTAATCATCACATTATTCAATTTGACCCAAGAATCATACTATGGAAAACTTACATTTTTTCCCTAACTTTACAATTATTTACACTTTAGTCCCTAGGCTCGTAAAATGAATTTCTTTCAATTTCTTCATTACCCAATCCTAGCCAACTGTTTTTCATGCTCATAACAGCCCACATTTTTCATTTATTCACATATTTCTACACACGTTTTACAACTTTTACAAATAGTTCCTTTTTGACATTTTTATCGAAAATCCCTGAGCAAAAGTCATTTATCACACATCTAACATACATTTTCTACCATTAAAAATCAAAATACATGCATGTCTAACATGGGTAAAATTTTAAACTTTGATAATACTTCAAATTAGTCCATGGAAAGACTAGATTAGGTTACAAGGATCTCAAAAATGAAAAAATCATTAAAAACGGGGCTAGAGCAGACTTACAATCGAGCTTGAAAAGTGGCCAAAACCCTAGCTATGTCTTTCCCTCAAATTCAGCTATGGGGGACTAATTTGATGAAGATGAAGACCTTTTATTTGTTTTATTTTGTCTTTATTTGCCAAATGACCAAAGTGCCCTTAATGTCTAACTTTGAAATTTCACCCAACCATGTCCATTTTTGTCCATCTTTAGATATATTGGGCTAATCATCTTTTAAGGACCTCCAATTCATAAATTCATTTCAATTAAGCACCTATAGCTTCTAGAACACAAATTTTGCACTATTTGTAATTTAGTCCTATTAGGCAAATTAGACACTCTATTGATAAAATTTCTTAACGAAATTTTCACACAAGCATTCAATCATACTATAGACCTTAAAATTATATCATAATAACTTTATCTACTTTAGATTCGTGGTCTCGAAACCACTATTCCGTTTGAGCCCTACATTAGTCTGTTACAAGTACCAACATCCCTATAAAGTTTAATTACGCCTTAAATTTTTCAATGGCCAAGATATGGATGCCATTTATTTTCACCAGCACTCTCCTACTCAGAACGTCTCTCACGTCATCGCCTTGAGAGTGGTCTTGCTTGATTCAATTTTACAAAAAAGGTAAGTCTGTGTGGACCATTGGATCTACCAATCAATGTTGACATGCATCAATAGCTACAAGTGGTGAACATACTTCTCTCACCTACTGATGGCCCTATGTAAATGAGCGAAGGTGTCCACATCACCTGTCGAGCAGTTTGTAATCCCACTGAAGAATATGCTCAGAAATAATATGTAAGGTCAATTCATTTACCTTAAAAAATAGGAGAAAGAATGGAACCAAAGGTGAAAGGAAAAGATAGATGTTCCATCAGCCTCAAAAAGGAAAAGCAAAGCTAAGGAGCCCTTGTTGACGAGATTGACAGATTTGTCAAATATGGTGTGGATGATCCAATGGATGCAAGAGATTACCTTATTGGGTATAGACTATGCACACTGTTTTGGTACTCGAGTACCAAATCCACCATCCAACAAGTATGCACCTTCTTACAATCTGAAAATATCGAGGGGGCGAAGAAGAGGACAATGACGATGACGATGACTATGACGATGATGATAATGATGGAAATGACGAAGATGACGGAGATGATGATGATGAACCCTTCCAAGCTTATGACTACGAGTCGACTTTTTCATGCAACATCCCGCTCGATAAAATCTTAGTATCCAAATATTGTTTAGAGAATGTGTCAGATACGATAAGTTAGAAATGAACGGTGTGCGCATGTGACGTCTTAATGTTGGCAGACACTGGGTAAGCACGTAGTAAGCCAAATAAGGAAGGATACGCCCTAAGAGCCTTTGGTTGGCATACATAGTTTGGATGAAATCTATTATAAGAAATAGAGAGTATTCGATTACATGGCCTTGAGTCAGTTAGGTTATAAGGAAACAATAGTTAAAGCCTAACTAAATGTAACTAAAATTTTGAAGAACCAAAGGGAAACACTTGATTAATTTTCATGGAGTTTGTAATATTTGGATAAAACCAGCAAATGACTAATGTGACGTTTGTTGAGTCCCAATAAAGTGTAGGTTCAAGTCAAAGTGTATAAGGTAAGAAAGATATCTTATCTCTCACCTCAAGAGAGCAAAACCAAATGAAGATAGGAAAGCTCCTCTAAGTTAAGCATAAGGCCTGAGGCATGGTGAACTCTAAAGTCTATAAGTAAATAAAGCGTTGTTCACCACATTAAGACACATGACATTTTAGTCTATAATGAAATTTGATGCGAGACGTTGTTAGGAAAGGATACCCATAAAGCAAATAGTGGACTCAAGTAATAGAGTAGCCGCCAACATTGCGTGATGCGTAAAAGTGTGAATTGTTATGCCTTTAGATACATTTTGATGAAAAAGCTAAGGATAAGGGACGAGCTGAAACCCAAGGGTGAGTCTCATATGTGTTTTTGTATAGCTGTCATGCATCTACTTGGTTATCACTAGGATTAATCACATGTCAAACATCTATTAGAACAAGGTAAAATATCTAGTTGACTGGGTGAGTGAAGAGTAATTATTTATTACTTCCTCGGGAAGTACTCTTTACCTATATAAGGATGAGTCAAGGGGAAAAATCCTCTCATCCTTTAGAATAAGCTGAGAATGAGAGGATTAGCTCTAAAATACCCCTTGAAAGGTAGGTTTCTTGACATTGTATTCTAAGCTTTCAAATGACAATGCTGTTTAACTTGGTAGAGAAAGCTTGGTAGAGCTTTTCTAAGTGATTTTGGTGCTTAAAGTGAAAGGAAAAATGAACTAGATTAGTAGATCTTAATGAGTTTATGTGGTTTAACATTTAGAGACTGTTGATCTACTTAATAGAAGCCCAGATCTAATGTTTAAGCTGCAAAAGGTGAGGATATCGTGAGGATTCTACAAGTGCTCAAGTAGTCTAGTTTTAGTTGTGTGTTTTCTTTTTGTTTTATTTTTATCTTGTCTGTTTTTATTTTCTTTTCCATTTTCTTGAGGACAAGTAATAACTTAAGTGTAGGGATAATTGATCAGCCACAAATTATAGTGGCGATTTAAGTACTTTTTGACACTTAACGAGCTTGTTTTTAAGTCATTTCGCCTTTAATTATTTTTTTTTTACTTTTCCTAGCTTAGATTCAAATTATTACAAAATAAACATTTTTGCACAATATTTTGAGCTAGTTGACCAATTGGGCTAATACCTACCTTATGGTAGTTTTAATGATTTAATTGAGTGTGCAGGACATCTATTTTCAAACCCAAAAGCATCAAGAACAATAATCGAGTCATAATAGAATAGAACCAACACAAGAATTTATATTTGAAGTTATGTGTCGTGACAAACACTAGGTTGTGTCGCGGCACAGGTCTGATGCAGGGAAAAAAATAATTGAGGTTGTAACACCCCAAACCCGGCCCAGACGTTATGGCCGTATCTTACGGTGTCACAGTGAAGTGCGTTTTGAAATCGTGACTCTATTCAGTTTTGTTTAAGTTTAGTAAAACATTAAATCCAAATAGTTCATTTAATCCGATTACATAAAAGAATACATTCTTTTGAAAAATCGTTTATTGCGGAAGCTTTGCTTTAAACTCATTTGTTGTGTTATCACGAGGTTTTTGAAAACATACACCTTTTATAAAACCACGCCCTAAACTATAATGTTCAAAAGATAAATAAACAACCCCAAATTATGTTTAGAAAAAAAAATTTAGCAATGGCCTAATTACAAACCTAGAATAAACCGATAATTAAAATGAATTAAAAATTTAAGGCAACTTAAATGGAAAGTGTGGTCGAGTCCAAGTCTCCCGCAGCACTGAATCGTCTAGACATGAAGGTTACCTGCATTGTAAGCAGATGGGTGAGTTTAGGAAAACTCAGTGTGAACCCCAGAAATATTAGTATCACATTATCAGTCTGGGCCTTAGCCTATTACTGTATCAGATCACAATCAGTGGGCCTAAGCCCATCACAATAACAGTATAGCATGCATTCAAGAAAATCTTACCCAACCATCCTCTACACTCTATCTCCGTCTAACCCATCACTCTATGTGGGATATAATCGACCCATTCAACCCTACACTCTATAGTGTAGCACCCATGGACACTATCAATAATATGTAGCAATGCTGCCAGAATTTTAAGTTGTAAGTCATTAGGATAATGCAGCGAAGCTGCCAGAACAGAACATTTCCTCTAAATTCATATACCCAACCCCCATGCAATGCAACATAATCCATGTCATGTTGTATCATAATGCAGAGTATAAACACACACATATATATAATATCTCATAGCATGCATAATCATCCAATCAACATACAGGGTCAAAACGGACATTTTACCCAGGAATGGTATTTTGGTCATTTTGCCCCTTAGGGGCATTTTAGTCATTTACCAGTGTGGGCCTAAGTACTTTAAGGCCCATCAGCAAGCTCACAGTCGTTTAGCGACACATGTGACTATATCAGTACAAAAATTTGTTTATGGGCCAAAGCCCATTAAGCAGGCCCATATGGACCCACACAGCCCATTTTGGCCCAGTTCATGAAACCTCTCACGGTGACCATTTTATGATATAGGCCCACAATCTGTGGGCTTAGCAGATCACATGTATGTTCACATGCCCATGTGGTCGTAAACCCATCTTTCGACTTTTTCGCTTTCCGGCTTTTTAGTATTTCGGCATTTTATCGTTGTAATCTAACAGTGTGAAAGTACACACCTGATTTGCTAAATGTAAGATCGCTCACGAACACTACACCTTACCACAATTCCAATTAAACTTGCCACCCCCTTCAATCCTCAGAAACGAGCAATTGCTAGCGAGTACCGAATTTCATCCTTCAATGCTACAAAACAAATATGGTTCGGCTTATGAAAGCACAAGAAGGGAGGGAGGCCAGATTTGATTCCGAGAAGAACAAATGTAAAAACACCGAGATAGAGAAGGAGTATCGGTTGGAATAAGGGAGGGGGAGACCACAAGCAAAACTGAAAAGCTAACAAATATGAGAAAGGTACGAATAGTTAAAGAAGAATTGATTGAGAAAGAAAAATAAAATAAGGGAGAGGAGGGGAAAAAGGAGATTCGACTAGAGCAAGAACTAAGAAACAAGAAAATGAGAAACTCAAAACTACACTCGGCTATCAAAGCACTTAGGCATTTAGCTAAACTAATAACAAAAGAAAACAAAGTTGGAAAAGAGGAAAAAGGAAATATGGTGAGAACAGGTTTAGTCAAAAGAAGAGATTAAGTAAGACAAAATGCTCCAAAGGTAAATCGGCCACTACAAAAAATGCAAAAACAACAAAACTAGAAAGCAACCGCCAAACACAAGAGCAAAATTTTCCCCAAAATGTAATTTCGGCACCTAATTGCCTAAGACCAAATTTGACACCAAAGAGTCCCATCTTCGGCACAACACCCTTCCCATTTCAAATTTCCTTTACTCACTCCTCAAAATCCTCCTTCCAACCGTACCATCTCATCCAAATCCCTTTAATTCCTACTCAAGACCGATTCAAACTCCCATTTTGAGGAGTTTCAGTCAAACTCCACTTCCTCCCTTGCATGAGCAGCAAAATAAAACCCATTAGAACATGGGAAAGCTCAAACCAAAAACCCTTAGGCACACACCACACGCCACCTTGCCACCACATTAGCACGCCTTTCATGTCTTTCAACACATGCATTTATTTTAAAGGCCTAAGTTCAGTGAGCTAGGGTTCATTTACACCAAACTCCACTTCCTCCCTTGCATGAGCTACAAAATAAAACCCATTAGGACATGGGAAAGCTCAAACCAAAAACCCCTAGGCACACACCACACGCCACCTTGCCACCACACTAGCGCGCCTTCCATGTCTTTCAACACACGCATTTATTTTAAAGGCCTAAGTTTAGTGAGCTAGGGTTCACTTACACCAAAAATAAAAATTTTACAAAAGCTTGGGTTTGATCCCAGGACCCTTCAAACGTACCAAAACACTCCTAACTCCATTAACCAGAACACCAACCATGCACTTGAGACAAGACAAACAGAATTAAAGAATTCCAGATTTTAGGGCGTTACAAAGGTTGTTTTCATTTGCACAACTCATATTTGTTGTGATTAAGGCTTGTATTTGACCTAAAATGGCTTGTTAACTTTTCCTATAAATAGTAGGCTTATGCTCAACTAGAGGGAGATTTTGCCAAGTCATTTTAGGGTTTTAGTTTAGTAGTTTAGGATTTTAACTTCGTTTTATTTTATTTTAAAAATAGTTTTATTTCTTGTTACTTGATTTGATTCCAAGTCTTTGTTATTAAGTATTTTTATAATTTTCTTTTACGTTTATGTTGCAAATGATGATATCTCAATAAGTATTAAAGAATTTTATAGATCCGGGCACATCCAATTTATCAAACGGATCAGCTTTTATCCTTCTTTAGTCTTAATTTAATTTTTGTATTTTGCATGATTAATTTAAATTGAATAAATATAGTAATTTAATTGACAAGTAGCTAAATCTTTTAGGGAGATTAACGAGTGGATGTGGGAGTGAGTAACGAAAGTGTCACACCCTAACATCTATGGATCAGAGAAAATAAGGTGAATAGATGTGAAGTTACCTATTTTGGCGCACCATTGTAGTATAGTCCACCATTTTTCAGAATTTTGGCAGGTTAAATTCTGGCGCATATGTATCTGCCCGTGAAGAATATGAGGTTTTTGTTCGATTTGGTGCCCTAAGTGTAGTATTTTCAAAAATATACACTTGTAATTTTTTTGAACAAATTGGTTAATAAAACAAATTCATTTACTACATTAATATACTTTGAATAATTTTCCTCACATGGTTTTTGCACTCAAAGCAAAATAGAAGCAAATGTTGCTCATTGGTTGTCTAATGTTTAACTAATACTAAGTGGTATTACGTGGTTGGATCGTAATATGAAAACATAGCTTCTATTATTAGACGAACCTTAACATGTCCTTAGTTTAATCAGAAATAAGCAAATCGATTGAAGGACTAATTTGTCATCTATTAAGTCCAACTGGGGAAATACCTTATCTTGGGCATTGGAGCAGATGAATCCCAGAAGATAGAGACATAGATGTGACTAACTAGACTGACATTACATCGGACAAGACCCAAGTAGATTAGATCTTGAATTTTTTTTTGAATTTATTCACTTGTGACCTCCATAACATGGCATACCTAAATCATTAGTGGATGACAGACTATATATGCGTGACTCGTACACTTTGATGTATGTGTAACACCCCAAACCCAGCCTAGAAGTTAGGCCCGAATCTGGTGTGTCACATTGAAGTGTTTTTTGAAAACCTTGTTCTCATTGAAACCCTTCTTGATATTTAAGAACTTATGTAAAGACTTAGTTTGTGTTTGTTGAATTTCAAAACGTGGTTCATTGAAAAGTTAATCATCTTTAAAAATGCTATTAATCTCGTTGAAGATTCTCTACAATTGTGGAAGCTAATTTGAGGTAAAGAAGTTTAAAACGTATGTTTTTGAAAACAAGAATTAATTTGAAAACTCGTCTACATCTAACAGATATAAAGCATAATAAAATCCCAAACTTAAAACAAAATCCAGAGAGGCCTTATTACATAAATTAAAACCCAAAGCAGAATTTAAAACATATATAAAGTACAAATATAATAACTGCAGTCGTGTGACCACCTCCAAATCCCTCGCAGCTTCGATCCGTCGAAGGCTGGGGATTACCTAAAAATGTTAATAAACGGGGTGAATGTATAAAAACTCAGTATGTAATCCCCTTTCTAAAGCACAATCAGTAAACAAAAATAGATACAAAAATAGTCTGGGCCAGAGCCCTTTAACAGTAACAGTACAGTCCAATTCAGAGCATACATGGGCCAAAGCCCACTACAATATCATTTGGGTCACAACCCATAGCAGAAACAATTGGGCCTAGCCCAAACCGATAACAGAACAAATGGGCCTAAGCACAATACAGTGATAGATCTCATAAACAGATATCTAACAGTATGGGTATGCATCCCAACCCAATCTAACCAGCACACCACTCGTACCAACCAGCACACCTTGTGGGGATTAAATCGACCCATCAAGCCAACACACCAATAATGCAACAAGGCTACTAATAATAGAAAACGTGGCAGAGCCACTAGAATTAGAATACGTGGCAAAGCCACTAGCACAGAACTTCCTCCCAATCAAGCCCAACCCCATGCAGAATGTCATGTATGTCACGCTCAATCATCACACATGTATGCATAGTGGCCATGCTCAGTAACAGTCATTTAACCATATATTAAAAACATATCCATCATGCAACCACGATCACGTCAGTTAAACACTGCCATACGATCACAGTCAAATCAATCAAGTTCATAGTCCAAGTCAATCACTTGCCCACAAGGGCAAAACAGTCATTTTATACTTTAGTGCCAAAACGATCATTTTACCCTATAGGGGTATTTCAATAATTCTACCCTACAAGGGTATTTCGGTAATTTTACAAATTGAGGGTATTTCGGTAATTTTAAAAATTGAGGGTATTTCGGTAATTTTACAAACCAGGGGTATTTCGGTAATTTTATAAACCAGGGGTATTTCGTAATTTTACAAATGTAACACCCCAAACCTGGCCTAGAAGTTAGGCCCAAATCTGGCGATGTCACATTAAAGAGTTGCTTTTAAAACAGTTTAGTTAAAACTTAGTTCGAACGAAATATGCTTAAAAAGAATTTACTTAGTTAAAAATCGAATAATTTAATTAAACAAATATTTAGGAAAAACCATGTTTATGAAATATAATAGTAACTAAATAAATCCCTAAGTAAATAGTGAAATCGGAGTTACATAGCCTTATTACATCACAGTGAAGGTTAAAAAAATAATTACCATAAATCACTTAATAAATCTATATTTAAAAAAATTCCTAAGTAACTTGTAGTGTGGCTATCTTCGAGTCCTCTCTCGTGTTGAGCCGTCTATTGTGGATCACCTGAAATATTAATAATAAGGGTGTGAGTTTTGAAACTCAGTGTGTACGACCCTTGTCAATCAAATCAATTCAATATACACATATCATATTGGGCCTAAGCCCTAACAAGATCGGTGGTATGGGCCTTAGCCCATAATGACCTCATATCATATCAGAATTTCATGAATGCAAATGTTCCCACCCAAATCCAACCCTGCACTCCACCCGTACCAACCCTACACTCCTGCGGGGATGTCTACATCAACCCACCCATCCTCTACACTCTAAAGATAGCACCGGTTGCGGCATTACTCATGTTGCAGCAAGGCTGCTATATATGTGCGGTGTAGCAAACCTACTCGGTGGCTTGAAAGCTTACAGTGGATCCACGGTCGTCAAGCGACTATGCGATCCTCAGAACACTTCTTCCGTATCATCAAACCCACCCAAGTGCAACATACAATTCATAAATGCAATATACACATTTTCACACATTTTCACATATTAAGCACTTAGGGCTATTTTGGTCATTTCACTACCCAGGGGTATTTTGTAAATCTATCCTACAGGGGTATTTCGGTGCTCCTACCCTACGAGGGTGTTTTAGTAGTTCAACGTTACAGGCATTTCCGTAATTCTACCTTAAAAGGGTACTTTCGTAATTCTACCTTAGAAGGGTATTTTCGTAATTTTATCCTAAAAGGGTATTTTCGTAACTTCCTAATGGTACATATTTTAATTATGGATTTTGGCCCATCAACAAGTCCTCGTGGCTAAGATGAACAGACATTATGCACCAGGTAGGATTTAAGAGAAGAGGAGGTGGGTCACTCGGACTACTTAAGTATCAGGCTCTTCTTAGATCCAATCCTAGACATGTACACATCCACTGCCACACCTTAGTCTAGCAACTTGTCCATGGACATGTTTAGTTATTTAACTAAGTCTTATGTAAAATTTGAGAGATCAGAACTAGGCCTACAGTCTATAAAAAACCCTAACATACATTTCTATGATCCCATAAGGCCCACTAGGCCCAATCATATTCATTTAATCCATTAAGTCCCAAACATGATTATGTAGCCCATTAGGCCCGATCTCAATCCAATCATACAATCATGCATGTCAATTCATCATACAATTTCATATCACAACTTTGCCACTTTGGGCCCACAAGTTTGTCAGGCCCATTCAGGATTTCAGAATTTCAGCTTTTGCCGATTTCCGTGTGTGTAGTGTATGAACACACCTGATTGACGACTTGCACTACACTATTCTCAGCCTCGACCTACAATCAAAACCACTTTTGTGATAGCCCTATTTTTACCCTAGTCAGTAAGTGGTTTCGGAACCACGAAAATCGAGTCAGAAAAGTATTTAAAATTTGTGAATTTTTTTTATTTTTCCTGTGGTAGCTTGTCATTGGAATTTGATTGAAAGTATGCTTACTTTATTATCGTTGGATTTGATTGCTAAACTTTGAAAATATATGTGAGTTAATTAAAATGTCGATTGGCATATTGTTTAGTATAAGAGGGATCATTAGTCAAATGCACCGTTTTAGTTGTTGGCCAACCAAGATTTTAGTTAATTTAAGTGCACAATTGTTATATTAAGGATTATTAAGGTAATTATGGAAGGTTTAGTTGTTTAAAAATTTGTTTTGTAATGGGGCAAATTTCTAAATGACCGAATTATTGTGGATTACTAAGTTGGAGGTCTTGCATGGTAGTAAACCACATTCTAGTTAAAATTTCGGTAGTGGAAGGTTTATGAATATATTATATGCTTATTTTAACTATTAAAATAAAAGTAAGATGAATAAAAAATTGTAAGTGGGTGAAAAGAACAAGGTGATTTCACTTTATTCTTCATTGCTGTGAGTTGAGAGAAAAATAAGGGAGGTAGAAGAAAACCAACATTCGGCCATGGTAGCATCAATTTAAGGTAAGTTTTTATATTATTTTGCTTAATAATTGACGAAACTTAGTTGATAGATAGGCATGAGACATAGCCCATGTATTGAATTTTGGTTTAGTCATGAATGTTCCATTCGGCCATTGATGGAAAAATAGAAACTTTGATGCTTTTAAGTCTTAGATATATGAATTGCTTTATAGAGCTCTTGAGAGATGTCTTAAGGTTAATTTTACATGAATTCTTGAAAACATGCACAAATTATGCAAGTGTTGCTTTGTGTGGTTCTTTGAATAAAAAAAAAAGGGGCATTCGGCTATGTCCATTTTGCATGAAAGAGTTTGGCTTTGAGTTAAGTTTCGATTTAAGAATTTATTAGTGAATGAGCTTGAAATCTTGAATTTTGATTTATAATTAGTTTTGAAGTACTTGTTGAATTAGCCGAATGGGAATTTGATGAAAACTTTGATTCATGGCATTTTATTTGGTATATCTTAATTATTAAGGATGATAGATCTTATGTTAAAATAATAAATGGATCTCATCGTTAAGGGGAGTATTCAGCTATATAGCAAAGCATTTCATTGTGGAGGTTGGTATATTAAATTCCTATACGTGAATTTTGGGTATGCTTACAAGTAGTTTAATGGTAAATTCTTGCTCAAGAATGCCGAATATACTTCTAATTTTTGTGACTAATGTTATAATTGGGAAGAGTATAAGTTGTATTCGGCCACGACTATGATAGATGATTTTTGCTAATGGCATAATGTTTAATTAATTGTAGTGTCCATGCTTTCGGTTTTATGCCTATGTATGTTTGAGTTAAGTGCTAATGTGAGTACTAGTTGAATGTAACTTGTGATGTGAGATAATGAATATTATGCTATGTCTTTTTAGTATGTGCCGAGTGATATTAATCATAAATTAAAGGAACTAAGCTAGTTAATAAAGGTTAATATTACATAATTAACTCTTATTGCATTCAGTCAAGAGAATGAACAATTAAGTCTTGATAAGTTCCAATTGTTTATTTAAGCTCAAGAGCAAAGGGGATCAAAGTCGGATAGGGGAAAGAGAAAGTAGTAGACTAGCCGAGCTATAACCTTTCAAATGTATTGAGGTAAGTTTTGAGCATACCAACTTAGCACGCGTATGAATATGATATGAAATATTTAAGTTGAATGATTTATAACTAGTTGATCTTATATTGATAAAAATCCAATTATGAGACATAAAGATCTGAGTTAGGTAACCGAACCCCTATGTGGAATTGAAAGAATAAAGTGATTGGCATGTGCATATGAAATTCGTGTGGTTGTTTCCATTAAGCCGAATGAGTAGGGAACGATATATTAAATGTGTGTATTTTGCCTATGTCGAAAATCACTAATGAATTTTGGAATTGATAAGTCATGTGAAACGTATTAAATTGTGGGTGAATCATGTACGAGACTCAATGGTGATACATTCAGGCCTTCGTGCCTAGCAGGCTTCGTGCCGGTGATACATTCAGGCCTTCGTGCCTAGTAGGCTTCGTGCCGATGATACATTCAGGCCCTCGTGCCTAGCAGGCTCCGTGCCGGTGATACATTCAGGCCCTCGTGCCTAGCAGGCTCCGTGTCGGTGATACATTCAGGTCCTCGTGCCTAGTAGGCTGTATGCCGGTGTTACATTCGGGCCCTTGTGCATAGCAGGCTTAATGCCGGTGACTCTAGCATGTGTTAAGGTTATGAGAAACTATAATACAACTTCAATAGAGGGTGAGCATTACATTAAGAAGCACTGGTATGTATTACATATTCATATGTGATATCGAAGTTAATCGCAACTTGAATACTAAGATTTGTTGGATATATGAAGATAGTTTCATCTATGCTTATCATAGTATTTCATACGTATATATATATGTTTGGCCACGAATGAGCTTATATGAAAGAATGTGATTTTGCTATGATATACGCGTAAGAAGTCAATTAGAAGAAAATGCTAAAATTTCCTTATGAATGAATGTGTATTCAGCCAAGTGGATATGTCCTTATGAATTGAGTTTTGTGTCCTTGAATATATTTGAATCAATAAGATATGAATTGTATAATTACTCAAAGCTTACTAAGCATGTGAAAGCTTACTTGTTGTTGTGTCTTACTTTGTTTTTTTTAGATCTCATTTGAAGCTGCGGTTTGAGGGATTCAAGTCTAAGCCATTCACTCTATCGTCGATATATTTTGGTATTTTTGAAAGTTTATTTCCTTGAACAATGGCATGTATAGGCTAAAATCTTTGTTTTGGAATTGAATTTCATTTTGAATTGTATATATATGTATAGCCATGCGAAAATGGCTTTCCTAATATATATATATTCTTATATAAATTATGCATATTAATGATTGAGTATGAATGAACATGAAAGAAGTGTGCTTATGATATTAATGCCGTATATGTGTTATGCTTACTTAGATTGATAGTTTGAAAGTAAAGGCTAATAGTATGAGATGGAGATGACATTTAGTATCACTTATGTATACGGTCTAAGTTTGTTTGCTTGAAGATGTTAATTGACCATAAGCAATTGGGATCAATTGATTAGATGAAAAAGATTGTGGAGGAAATTCTTTGAAGCTAGTTATTCAAATTCGTGACATGGCTTGAGTTTAGGAAATCTTTGGGGAAATCATATATGAGCTTGCATATTCGGCTAGGTAGTAAAATTATGCTTAAGTTAATTTTGTATATTTAATTTTGCTATATGAATGGTAACCAATAGTTAAGGTAAAACACAAGTCCAATTTATGGGTGGTATGTATGTGAATGTATTCGGATAAAAAAAAATTGAAACATTATACGATTTTATTCTGTGCTATTACGTGTTGTTTGTTCTGTAATGCCTCTTAACCCTCTGTCGACGGGTATGGGTTAGAGGTGTTACATTTTATTGGTATCAAAGCTACGGTTTAGTCAGTTTTTGGACTAACGTAGCGTGTGTAAATATAGCTATACATGCCATTGTTAGTTAATACGATAGTATGGTGACTTCTGACATTTGAAATGTGATTTTTTTATAGAACTATAGCAGATGACGTGGAGAGTGTAGCGCCGGCTCCCGCACAAGGGACTGCGCCTAATGATTCTCAACTGAATACTAGTCATCGAGATGATGACACCCGACAAGCTTTCTATACGATGATGAGTGAATGGTTCACTCAGTTTATTCAAACAAATGCGGCTGCTCCACAACCCCCGCCCCTAAATACTCCTCTTCTGACATACATAGCTCCTCCTGTGACTGACCTATTGAGATTGAGTAGGCCTCCGGTTGACAAAATTAGAAAATACGGGGCTGAAGAGTTTTGGGCTACAGTCAGTGCCGACGCTGAGCGGGCCGAGTTTTGGCTCGATAATACGATTCGAGTTTTTGATGAATTATCGTGTTCACCCAAAGAATGTTTGAAGTGTGCTGTATCTCTATTACGTGATTCCGCTTACTATTGGTGGAATACATTGGTTTCTGTTGTGCCGAAAGAACGGGTTACCTGGGAATTCTTCCAAACTGAATTCCGAAAAAAGTATATCAGTCAGAGATTTATTGATCAAAAACAGAAGGAATTTCTTGAGCTTAAACAGGGCCGAATGTCCATAACCGAATATGAGAGAGAGTTCGTACGGCTCAGTCGATATGCTCGTGAATGTGTATCATCTGAGGCTATCATGTGTAAACGCTTTGAGGATGGTTTAAACAAAGATATTAAATTGTTGGTCGGTATTTTAGAAATTAAAGAGCTCGTAGCACTTGTCGAGCGAGCTTGTAAAGCCGAAGAGCTCAGTATTGAAAAGAAAAAGGCTGAGGATGGAGTCAGAGAATTCCGCAAGAGATCATCGGGAAAATCTTTTCAGCAATCCTCGAAGAAATTTCGAGACGAGTCGTGCAGATCTAAGGCTAATTCGGGTTATTCCAGACGAGATCGTGACCGACCTCTAGTGAGTACGCAAGCCACTTCCATTGCTAGTGTAGGCAATGATCGTGGGAATAGAACAGTGTGCAAGCATTGTGGAAAATGGCATCCGATGAGCTGCAGATTGCATGATCGCTCCTTTTAAATGTGGAGCTGCTGATCATTTCATAAAGGATTGTCCGATACAGGTTGAACGTAATATTGATCCTGGTGAGAGGCCGGGAGGCACGGTGGCACAAGGTCGACCACCGAGACGTGGAGGTAATACTAGTGGCAGTCAGAGAGGGACTAGGGACACTGCGATCAGATCGGAGGCTCGTGCACTTGCCAGGGCTTATGCCATCCGTGCCCATGAGGAGGCTTCTTCCCCTGATGTTATTACCGGTATTTTTACTCTCTTTGACACTGATGTTATAGCTCTGATTGATCCCGGTTCAACCCATTCATATGTGTGTGAAACTTTAGCATCTAGTAAGACTCTACCTGTTGAGTCTACTGAGTACGTAATTCGAGTGTCAAATCCTCTGGGTCGATGTGTGTTAGTCGATAAAGTGTGCAAGAGATGTCCCCTAATGATTCGAGACTCTTGTTTCCGGGCTGATTTGATGTTATTACCGTTTGATGAATTTGACATTATTCTCGGGATGGATTGGTTGACTGTGCATGATGCGGTAGTGAATTACAAGCGGAAGATTATTGATTTACGATGCTCGAATAATAAAATAATTCGGGTTGAGTCATCTGATTTGAAAGGGTTGCCAGCTGTAATATCTTCGATGCAAGCTTAGAATTATGTAAAAAGGGGGTGTGAGGCATATCTCACGTATGTGATTGATAGTAAAGAGTCAAAAAAGAAGCTTGAGTCGGTGCCAGTAGTTTGTGAATATCTGGATGTTTTTCCCGAGGAAATTTTCAGGATTACCACCTGTCCGTGAAGTAGAGTTTGGCATTGAACTTCTACCTGGAACAGATCCAATTTCAAAAGCTCCGTATCGTATGGCACCAACCGAATTAAAAGAACTAAAAGTTCAGCTGCAAGAATTGACAGATAGAGGTTTCGCTCGACCAAGTTTCTCACCTTGGGGTGCACCAGTTTTATTCGTGAAAAAGAAAGATGGAACGATGAGAATGTGCATCGACTATTGTCAATTAAATAAAGTGACAATAAAGAACAAATATCCGTTACCGTGCATTGATGATTTGTTCGATCAGCTGAAAGGAACCTCAGTGTTCTTGAAGATAGATTTGAGATCAGGATATTATCAGATGCGAGTTCGAGATTCAAATGTACCAAAAACAGCATTCAGAACGAGATACGGTCACTACGAGTTCTTAGTGATGCCGTTTGGGCTCACTAATGCCCCTGCGGTATCTATGGATTTGATGAATCAGATTTTTAGACAATATTTGGACCGGTTTGTAGTGGTGTTTATTGACGATATTTTGATCTATTCGCGGGATGAAACCGAACATGCCGAACATCTGAGATTAGTATTGTAGATTTTACGAGAAAAGTGACTGTATGCTAAGTTCAGTAAACGTGAGTTCTGGTTGAGAGAAGTTAGCTTCTTAGGGCATGTGGTATCTACATCGGGTATACAGGTTGATCCGAGTAAAGTTTCAGCCGTACTTGATTGGAAGCCTTCGAGAAATGTTACTGAAGTACGGAGCTTTTTGGGGCTTGCCGGTTACTATCAACGATTCATGAAAGGGTTCTTGATGATCGCGACACTGTTGATAAACTATTACAAAAAAATGTTAAGTTCGAGTGGTCGGAAAAGTGTTAGAAAAGTTTCAACCAGTTGAAAACTCTTTTGACGGAAGCTCCTATGTTGGTCCAGCCTGAGTCCAGTAAGGGGTATGTAGTTTATAGTGACGCCTCTCAAAACGGTTTAGGTTGCATTTTGATGCAAGAAGGCCGAGTGGTTGCATATGCCTCAAGGCAATTGAAGCCTCATGAGAGAAATTATCCGACTCATGATCTTAAGCTTGCTGCTATTGTTTTTGCTTTAAAAATTTGGCGTCACTACTTGTTTGGAGAAAAATGCCATGTCTTTTCCGATCATAAAGGTTTGAAGTATCTAATGACTCAAAAAGATTTGAATTTGAGACAAAGACAGTGGTTAGAGTTGCTGAAAGACTACGAGCTTGTTATCAATTATCATCCGGGTAAGGCTAATGTAGTTACGATGCTCTCAATCAGAAATCCCTATTTGCATTGCGAGTAATGAACGTCTATTTATCCATGTCTACAGATAATTTGTTGATAGCAAAATTAAAGGCAGAACCAGTAATCGTACAGCAAATTTGTGAAGCTCAAAAAAACGATGATGATTTGACTGCAAAAAGGGCTCAGTGCAATTTGAATGTAGATTCGGAATTTCGGGTTGACGACAATGATTGTTTGAGGTTCAGAAACTGATTGTGTATTCCGAGAAATTCAGAGATTATTCTAATGATTTTGAGTGAAGCTCATGATAGCCGAATGTCGGTTCATCCGAGTAGCACAAAAATGTACAATGACCTAAAACCTCAGTACTGGTGGCATGGTATGAAACGAGACATCTCCGACTATGTTTCTAAATGTTTGATTTGTCAGCAAGTGAAAGCGGAGCATCAGGTGCCTTCGGGATTACTTCAGCCAATTTTAATACCCGAATGGAAGTGGGATCGAGTTACAATGGATTTTGTGTCCGGTTTACCGCTAACCTCGAGTAAGAAAGACTCTATTTGGGTTATAGTTGACCGATTGACCAAGTCGACTCATTTCACCCCTGTTCGTACTGATTATATGCTTGAGAAGTTAGCGGAATTGTACATCTCTCAGATAGTGAGATTACACGGGGTGCATACTTCTATTATTTCAGATAGAGATCCCAGATTTACTTCGAGATTTTGGAAGAAATTACACGAGGCTTTGGGTACTAAATTACATTTTAGTACTGCTTTCCATCCGCAAACTAATGGACAATCTGAACGGGTTATTCAAATACTCGAGGACATGTTGAGATGTTGCATTCTCGAGTTTAACGGTTCGTGGGAAAAATATTTTCCATTGGTTGAATTTGCGTATAACAATAGCTTTCAATCGAGTATTCAAATGGCACCCTATGAAGCTCTCTACGGTTGAAAATGGCGTACACCCTTGTCTTGGACCGAACTTAGCGAGAATAAGTTATACAGGGTTGATTTAGTTAAAGAGGCCGAACAGAAGGTAGAAATAATTCGTGACAGTCTGAAAGCAGCATCGGATCATCAGAAGTCCTATGCGGATTTGAAACGGAAAGATATAGAATTTCAGATTGGAGAAAAAGTCTTTCTGAAAGTTTCACCTTGGAAAATTTTATTCAGATTTGGCCATAAAGGCAAGTTGAGTCCAAGATTCATCGGACCGTATGAGATATCAGAACAGATTGGGTCAGTTGCTTATAGGTTGATTTTGCCCCCTGAACTTGAAAAGATCCATAACGTTTTTCATGTATCGATGCTTCGTCGCTATAGATCCGATCCTTCGCATGTGATTAAACCATCGGAAGTTGAAATTTAGCCCGATTTGAGTTATGAAGAAGAACTAATTTGTATTATAGCTCGTGAAGTAAAAGAATTACGAAATAAAAGGGTTCCGTTAGTAAAGGTGTTGTGGCTCCAACATGGGATTGAAGAAGCGACTTGGGAAATCGAGAAGTCTATGAAGGAACGGTATCCAAACTTATTCATCGGTAAGATTTTCGGGGACGAAAATTTCTTAAGGGGGAGAGTTGTGACAGCCCTATTTTTACCCTAGTCGGTAAGTGGTTTCGGAACCATGAAAACTGAGTCAGAAAAGTATTTAAAATATGTGAATTTTTTTTATTTTTCATGTGGTAGCTTGTCATTAATTTGATTGAAAGTATGCTTATTTTATTATCATTGGATTTGATTGCTAAACTTTGAAAATATATGTGAGTTAATTGAAATGCCGATTGGCATATTGTTTAGTATAAGAGGGATCATTAGTCAAATGCACCATTTTAGTTGTTGGCCAACCAAGATTTTAGTTAATTAAGGTGCACAATTGTTATATTAAGGATTATTAAGGTAATTATGGAAGGTTTAGTTGTTTAAAAGTTTGTTTTGTAAGGGGGCAAATTTCTAAATGACCGAATTATTGTGGATTACTAAGGTGGAGGTCTTGCATGGTAATAAACCACATTCTAGTTAAAATTTTGGTAGTGGAAGGTTTATGAATATATTATATGCTTATTTTAACTATTAAAATAAAAGTAAGATGAATAAAAAATTGTAAGTGGGTGAAAAGAACAAGGTGATTTCACTTTGTTCTTCATTGCAGTGAGTTGAGAGAAAAATAAGGGAGGTAGAAGAAAACCAACATTCGGCCATGGTAGCATCAATTTAAGGTAAGTTTTTATATTATTTTGCTTAATAATTGATGAAAT
This sequence comes from Gossypium stocksii, assembly GCA_020496765.1. NCBI lineage: Eukaryota > Viridiplantae > Streptophyta > Magnoliopsida > Malvales > Malvaceae > Gossypium > Gossypium stocksii. The sequence continues at coordinate 46,857,118 of CM035627.1, forward strand.
TTAGTTGATAGATAGGCATGAGACATAGCCCATGTATTGAATTTTGGTTTAGTCATGAATGTTCCATTCGGCCATTGATGGAAAAATAGAAACTTTGAAGCTTTTAAGTCTTAGAGATATGAATTGCTTTATACAGCTCTTGAGATATGTCTTGAGGTTAATTTTACATGAATTCTCGAAAACATGCTCAAATTATGCAAGTGTTGCTTTATGTGGTTCTTTGAATAAAAAAAAAAAAGGGGGCATTCGGATATGTCCATTTTGCATGAAAGAGTTTGGCTTTGAGTTAAGTTTCGATTTAAGAATTTAATTAGTGAATGAGCTTGAAATCTTGAATTTTGATTTATAATTAGTTTTGAAGTATTTGTTGAATTAGCCGAATGGGAATTTGATGAAAACTTTGATTCATGGCATTTTATTTTGTATATCTTAATTATTAAGGATGATAGATCTTATGTTAAAATAATAAATGGATCTCATTGTTAAGGGGAGTATTCGGCTATGTAGCAAAGCATTTCATTGTGGAGGTTGGTATATAAATTCCTATACGTGAATTTTGGGTATGCTTACAAGTAGATTAATGGAAAATTCTTGCTCAAGAATGCCGAATATACTTCTAATTTTTATGACTAATGTTATACTTGGGAAGAGTACAAGTTGTATTCGGCCATGACTATGATAGATGATTTTTGCTGATGGCATAATGTTTAATTAATTGTAGTGTCCATGCTTTCGGTTTTATGCCTATGTATGTTTGAGTTAAGTGCTAATGTGAGTACTAGTTGAATGTAACTTGTGATGTGAGATAATGAATATTATGCTATGTTTTTTTAGTATGTGCCGAGTGAGATTAATCATAAATTAAAGGAACTAAGCTAGTTAATAAAGGTTAATATTACATAATTAACTCTTATTACATTTGGTCAAGAGAATGAACAATTAAGTCTTGATAAGTTCCAATTGTTTATTTAAGCTCAAGAGCAACGGGGATCAAAGTCGGATAGGGGAAAAGAGAAAGTAGTAGAGTAGCCGAGCTACAACCGTTTGAATATATCGAGATAAGTTTTGAGCATACCAACTTAGCACGCGTATGAATATGATATGAAATATTTAAGTTGAATGATTTATAACTAGTTGATCTTATGTTGATAAAAATCCAATCATGAGACATAAAGATCTAAGTTAGATAACCGAACGCCTATGTGGAATTGAAAGAATAAAGTGATTGGCATGTGCATATGAAATTCGTGTCGTTGTTTCCATTAAGCCGAATGGGTAGGGAACTATATATTAAATGTGTATATTTTGCCTATGTCGAAAATCACTAATGAATTTCGGAATTGATAAGTCATGTGAAACGTATTAGATTGTAGGTGAATCATGTATGAGACTCAATGTTGATACATTCAGGCCTTCGTGCCTAGCAGGCTTCGTGCTGGTGATACATTCAGGCCTTCGTGCCTAGCAGGCTTCATGCCGGTGATACATTCAGGCCCTCGTGCCTAGCAGGCTCCGTGCCGGTGATACATTCAGGCCCTCGTGCCTAGCAGGCTCCATACCGGTGATACATTCAGGTCCTCGTGCCTAGTAGGCTATATGCCGGTGTTACATTCGGGCCCTTGTGCCTAGCAGGCTTAATGCTGGTGACTCTAGCATGTGTTAAGGTTATGAGAAACTATAATACAACTTCAATAGAGGGTGAGCATTACATTAAGAAGCTCTGGTATGTATTACATATTCATATGTGATATCGAAGTTAATCGCAACTTGAATACTAAGATTTGTTGGATATATGAAGATAGTTTCATCTATGCTTATCATAGTATTTCATACGTATATATATATATATATATATATGTTCAGCCACGAATGAGCTTATATGAAAGAATGTGATTTTGCTATGATATACGCGTAAGAAGTCAATTAGAAGAAAATGCTGAAATTTCCTTATGAATGAATGTGTATTCGGCCAAGTGGATATGTCCTTATGAATTGAGTTTTGTGTCCTTGAATATATTTGAATCAATAAGATATGAATTGTATAATTACTCAAAGCTTACTAAGCATGTGAAAGCTTACTTGTTGTTGTGTTTTACTCTGTTTTTTTTAGATCTCATTTGAAGCTACGGTTCGAGGGATTCAAGTCTAAGTCACTCACTCTATCGTCGATATATTTTGGTATTTTTGAAAGTTTATTTCCTTGAACAATGGCATGTATAGGCTAAAATCTTTGTTTTGGAATTGAATTTCATTTTGAATTGTATATATATGTATAGCCATGCGAAAATGGCTTTCCTAATATATATATATTCTTATACAAATTATGCACGTTAATGATTGAGTATGAATGAACATGAAAGAAGTGTGCTTATGATATTAATGTCGTATATGTGTTATGCTTACTTAGATTGATAGTTTGAAAGTAAAGGCTAATAGTATGAGATGGAGATGACATTTAGTATCACTTATGTATACGGTCTAAGTTTATTTGCTTGAAGATGTTAATTGACCATAAGCAATTGGGATCAATTGATTAGATGAAAAAGATTGTGGTGGAAATTCTTTGAAGCTAGTTATTCAAATTCGTGACATGGCTTAAGTTTAGGAAATCTTTGGGGAAATCATATATGAGCTTGCACATTTGGCTAGGTAGTAAAATTATGCTTAAGTTAATTTTGTATATTTAATTTTGTTATATGAATGGTAACCAATAGTTAAGGTAAAACACAAGTCCAATTTATGGGTGGTATGTATGTGAATGTATTCGGATAAAAAAAAATTTGAAACATTATACGATTTTATTCTGTGCTATTACGTGTTGTTTTTTCTGTAATGCCTCTTAACCCTCTGTCGACGGGTACGGGTTAGAGGTGTTACAACTTTCGAATCAATTATATACCTTAAACTACAACTTAATCAAATCTCGAAGCCTTACCGTGTACCTTCAGCTTTTCTAGCCTTTCCTTAACAAATATTCCTGAATATTCTTAGATCTGCACCAATACACACATATTATCAACATCAAGTGACTCGTATTCCACACGAGTCACCCCTATCAACCATATTTATATTCGGCCACCTATGAAACCGAAATTTAGAGTGAGTACGCTTACCATTTGCTAGGAATCCTTACACTACTTAAAATCTTTGAACCCTACCCTTGTTAATACAGGGTTAACAACAAGAAGAAGATTAGATAGCCCTTCATCTTTTATCAAAACGTACCAAACGATAGTTAACTAAGTACTTACTGAAACTAGTATCCGATCTTGTGGCCTAGATATCTACTGAGTGTGCCCTCGACTTTTAACAACTCGATTAAGGGTTGCAAATTACAAAAACAGGTCTGTGATGAAAGAAAACAAAAGAAATCGGCAAGAGGACGTGGGTATTTAGCTTTTAAGAAATTAGGGATGGTGTTCAGCTTTTGTAGAGAAAAAAAAACACAACTCTATGGATTTTCGGTAAAAGCATGAAAGGGAGAAGAGAGTTCGGTAGGAAAAAAAGAAAGAAGAGAAGAAAAAAAATATAAATCGGCACTTGAGGAAAAGATGAGAAATTTGGCATTAGCCTAGGATCCCAAATTCGGCATAATTTATAGCCCATAGCCTCAATTCCCAATTCAGCTCCATCACTTCCCCCTTCTCATCTCTTTGTTTTTCTCCTTGATAACTCCCTAATCTATTTCCTAAATTTTCTCTTCTGATTACCTCTCTGAGAGTCCAGCTTCACGCCACTACCAACCTTCTAAAAGGCCAAAATTAAACTCCTAAAAATACTAAGCTAGGATCCAAAACTTAACCAAGGCCCAATACTTCTAGGCCCAAAATTCAGGGTGTTATAACAAACTAAGGGTATTTCGATAATTTTACAAACTAGGGGTATTTCGGTAATTATAACGACCTTCTAGATAGTCTACAGTCACCTCCAGCGACCTAAGTAACCTAAACAGATATAATGGTGCAAATGAGCCTAAACTGATTATTCGGCCCAAGTGGGCCCACACACCTATGTGTCCCATTTAGCCCAAAAATTAGATACGGCTATGTGTACACCATCGCCCGGTTCACTCTTAGTCACTTACCGCTGGTCTCGTTCGTATGGGGCCCATGAGCCAATTGGGCCCTCACAGCCTATACCGGCTCACCGAGGCCCTAAACAACCTAAGTCATGTGTGCGACATGACAAGTCTATCTACTACCCACTTAACAGTGAAATTTACCCCTTGCTGACCCACGGGCCCATTGACCCACTCGGCCTATCGAGGCCCAAAACGACCCATGCCATGTACGTGACTGAAGGAACGTCGGTGCCTCCAAGGCGCAGCGGAAAATTAGAATAATAAAATTTTTCCGGTGATCCATACCATGGATCCATGTGTAAGGAACGAATCGGGGTGATAAAGGTTTCGAAATTATCGAAACTTCAATCTGAGTAGACAGCGACGCCAAGGCAACGAGAATCCTGAAGCACTATCGAACCAAGCCGCAACCTTTACCGATGTCGGCCTCTACGTAGTCCACCCAATTGACAACGAACGGTAATATCTCAGAAAACTACTTTCAGAGATTATATTGTTTTGATGGCTGCTAGACCTTTTAACATAGTTTCAGGATTGCCTATTTATTAGCTCTTTAGGGTTTTTACCCTTGCTATATATATAATTCTGTATTAATTGGTATATATTCATAACGAATATTTATTGCCATATATAATCCGAATCATAATAGTCATCATTAAAATAAATATAATAACGTTTAACCGAAAATTATAACTACGTTAATTATAATAAAGATTTCGGTAAACTATATTTATTTAAATTTATATATATATGAACCAAATTCATATATTAGAAAAATTATGTTCTGATTATGTGTACAACATCTTTGTACATATAGTATGTTCAATAGTTTGATTGCCCAATTAAATTAATTATATAATTAATTTAATTCATGTGACAACCAGACACAATACCAACTATGTTTTACTCCGTTCATTTCAATCGTAGGGTGTGACCCTATAGGTTCTTGTAACGTTAGCAGTAATATTAGAACTATTATAATGTTACAAACAATGAGTGGCATCTAGCAATGCATCATTGCTACCTAAGTTACAAGAAGTCATGATTCGACATAACCTTTTGTGATTAACTTTTCATGCATTAATCCTTAAGTCATATATCTTTGGAATGGACACAAGTCATGGAATAGTCACACTTGCATAATCCATCCCATGTTTCTTGATACCTTGAGTAGACTATGATATACAAATAAGTATGACATCTCATATCAACTTATTTGAGCATGGCCATGTATTTCTAGTCTCACTCAATCAAGTGGCCTGAGATATTACTCCTATTATGTAGGAGGGACTTATCCTATATTGATCAACATATCCCTCTACATAGATTGTGGTATATCCAACATTAGTCTTAATAGAACAACCAATTACAGTGTTCGTTTGACTATATCAAAATGTACAACTTACGATGTTGGAATGATGATGATCTCAAGTATGAGGATCATATACATATTAATCACTATGAGTAATATTGTGACAATTACATAATAATCCAAGAAACATACTCATAGCGGGTCACTCCAATATGTTGTTCTCTAACACACATATTCATGCATTGATTCTGACACTCCATATCAATGACAACTCTTTATCATCAATCAACTACATGTTAGTCTTAATGCATTATTATTGTCCTAGCCAACAATAATACTTGACTAAGGATCTTTTAAGAATAATCATATTATTCTTAGGACATTATTATAAAACAGTTTATTTATGCACACAAAAATGAAACTGAAATAATAATGGCAAAGCCTTATATTAATAAACATGATAAATCAAGTATGTTATCACAACTATCTCATGAGTGATCTTTGGGCATACTCTTATAGTGACATGTCAAGCCTCACTATTTTCCGTTTGACAATTAGGTTGCTTTCGCTGGCCCCACGGGCCCATTAGGCCTATTGACCAATTCTGGCCCAATTGGCCCACAACGGTCCAAGCCATGAGTTCGCTCATTGTGGCCTTTCTCATTGCACGCCCATGTTTCGTGAGCTCGGTTCACCATACGCGCGATCGTACGCTCCTGTGGCATCATACGCCATATTTTCAGCTTTTCGGTATTTTACCGCTCTATAGTCATAGTAGTGTAAACCACATATACTTTTGGCTTTTAACTAATCATCGAGTACTGCATAAAAAAAACACACATTTTATCGGCTTATGCCGATCCACAGAAACAGGTTATACGGTTACACACACAATTCTGACTTTTCAGCCGATTATCAAAACAAGGCATACAATTACACACCTAATCACGAGGAGTACTAAGAATTCTTGAGCGTTAGAACCTATTCAAACAAAACAACGATCAATACTCAATCAAAGAATCAAAAAAACTTTAACCCAACCACCTAGCTGAAGAATCGACTATCACTTGCCTTGACCAAACCGATCGACTGTGATTTGCCTACTCGATCCAGAGACTGGTGCAGTCACCCTTTTGCATCCCGGTGAAAAGTCCCGAACTGTTGACACCTTACGCCACTTAAACTTAGGAACAGAGACTACGTGTTCAATCTCAGCCGGCACCTTACCATCACTTTGTCACTTGCACCCTCTTACTCATTTACAAACACAAAGGAAGTAGTTTGCTACAGAAACAACAAAGACTCGGTAGAGATTTAGAGAAGAAGATTCAGCTAACTTCAAGGAAAGAGATTGAGGGACAAAAGGGTTATCCGGTCTCCTTGATGCAGAAAAAGAAGAAGAAGATAAAAGTGGAATAAGGAGAAGAGTTCGGCCACAGAAAAATATTTGAGAGAAAGGAGAAAGGTCAGTAAAGGGTGCAAGCAGAGAATGAAAGCCGAATAACAAAAGAGATATTCGGCCAAGGTATATGGTAATCAGTTTTGGGTATAAGAAAAACAATGAAGAACTTTGAATGAGTAAGAAGGAGTGTGCAGTTTAGGGGTAAAATGATTGGGAAGGAAGGGAGAGATTTATAAGAGAAGAAGTGAAAGAGAATCGACCAATAGCTAACAAAATAGATTCGGCACAAATGAAGAGAAATGGTCTAAATGGAGTGTAACCAAGAGCTAGAGGAAAGAATTGGCTTGGAATGCAGTAAAAGAAATAAATTGAAAAAGAAAACAGCAATAAGAGTCACTTCGCAAAAGCCCTACTCCCAGAGATACCAAAACCCGAAATACAAAAGAAAAAATTGGCACCACCTCCCTACAACTACACAATGCCAAAATCAAGTGACTAAAGTGCCACTACGATAATACTACCCCCTTAATTCAAAATCCCATGATTTCCTCCCCCTTATCCCTCATAAAATCCCTCTTCTAACAACTCCAAGACTGATTCAAACTCTCACCAACCAGAGTTCAAATCCACTTCAAACTCTTGCCGACCCGAGTAGTAAAATAATCAACCCTTGCCTGCCATGGGATTCGACCCTAATTTCCCTCAATGCCCAGTCACGCCACTTGCCACCAAGGCACAAGGATTTTTGTGTCATGAAACACCCACAATTTAAACATAAGTCCAACTTGCTAGCGTCAATCTCCCATTAAGAGAAAAATTCAAAACTTTACAAACGCCAGGACTTGAACCCGATTCCTCCTATTCCACCCTTGGCGTCACTTACCACTAGAGCCCAAGCTCCTCTTATGTCACAAATCCACCACAAATATTAATAGGGCCTTCAACCTAACGCCAAGTTCACTTAAGGGAAAAACTAAATTTCTTACTAAAGCCCTAGTTTGAACCCAGGACTTCTTAGACATCCCTAAACACACCAAAATTACTTTAGCCATTAAAGCAAACATGCAATTTGTGATATTTCCATGCACAACAGAATATTATAAGCCATCTTCTAACTGACCCCTAGCTTAAGGCCCAATACTTCTAGGCCCAAAATCAGGGCGTTACAGTATGTAAGTAAAAGTTTGAGTTGAAATAGATAAAGAATCGAAAGCTGGCACGTTAGGTGTATGACTTCTATAGTATGTAGCTTCATTCACAACAATGGAATTCATAGTCAAAAACATGGGTAAACGATATCCTTCTATTGGCATTACGTGATTGATGAAAAGTAAATGTGGCCACGGGTCGTCCATCTTTGTAAGGATGACTTGATCACTATTTGATAGTAATTGAATTTTCATGGAGGAATATGTAATGGTTACCATGAGAATAAATAGGATCATATTGGGAGAACGGATATCATCCCAAAGAGATCAAGGATATCCTATGAGGGTAACACACTTATGACAAGGTCATTGGACGAGTACTAAGTAGTTGCTTTGTAATAGTATGCTGTTGGGGAAAGCTCAGTCATGATACTATAGTGGAATGACTTCGTGACTAAATGAATTTATAATTAATAGGTGAAAAGTTAGAACTTAATTATAAATCATTTGAGCCTTAACTACATATGTCCAATCGGTCCCTCCACTAGCTCGCTGAAACCAAAAATGAATTACGTGTTTGAATAGAAATGAACGGAATGAAAAGGAAAAGAGAAATGGGAAACATTTAGGAATAATTATGGTTTTCTTTGAAATGGAGAAATGGAATCATTTGGAAATGAAAATGAAAATGGAAATGGAAATTTGCAATCCTATATAGGATTTCTTAAAAAAAGATGAAAGAATGAGTTTATGTTTTTGGACTAATTTGAAGCCCGAAAATGAAAATAAACAATTCGGTCATAGTGAACATGTTGAGTTGTGACATATTGAATGAATTTTCTAAAACTTTTATTTGGGTAAAATCGTCAAAATTTTACTAGGGTAAAATTGGGATGAGAAAATTATTTAATATGTAAATGTTAAAGTTTATTTTAGGAAATAGAAAAACTAAATTGGGTTGGATCATATTACAGTGTAATGGGTCAAAAAGGCTCAGGAAGTACTCGTAATTAGACTCGATGTGAGGGAAGCCCCAAACCCCTGACATAACATGAAGGGGGCAAGAACCATAATAAAAATACAAAGGTGGGTCATTCACCTCTCTCCTACTCTAAGTACGATGTTGTTTTTCTATTTAAAATAAACCTCGACAACTCTAGAAAGATTCTACCTTCTTTTCCTTAAATAGATGTCATCAGTAGAACTATTAACACAACTTTTGAGAGATTGTTATTCTGCCAAAAAATTAGAGAGTTTATTCTTAACTTTTAAATATATTTTTCCGGAATAACAATTTTATCGGTTTCTATTAAAGAAGAGAGAATTTTCATTTTCACCTGAAAAGGAAAACTTTTTTTCTAATTTTGTGTTTTGATTAAATTGATTCAAGTTTGCACTCAAAGTAGTACAGGGTACGAGAATAGTAGAGAAGATCATTTGGTTGAAAGTCAAAATATATTAAAGATCTACTTATCCGAAAAACAAGTATGATTTCATTATAAGGTTTATTAATATAAATATCACAAACCGGGTCAATTTTCAAATTTTTAAGTTTTTATTGTGTAAGAAAATTATTTTTGAACCAGAATTTTTCCAACAGTTTTCACCTCGGGATGTGTCACAATTGAAGAAAGAGTACGCCAATCGAAAAGTATGCCTTAGAATTTTTACTAAGCATGATACGTATATCAAGCGTATGGGAAAAATTTGGAGATTAGATTATCTTTAAGAGCACACCTTATGAGAGTTACTGCCAAAGGTGTGGTACGCTTGGTTTACTTGAACGATGTGTAATGTGGGTTCTGTAATGTGATTGGTTGAGAGTCAACTGAATGGATTGACTGGTCAAGCAACATCTATACTAGATTCTCTTTTATATTTCTCTTAGATCTTATAAGTCATTTAAAGGACAATTTTTGTACACATTCAACACTTATAAAGATCCACTAAAAGGAAATGAGTATATATATGGTAAGAAGGAAACATCCAGATGATTTTTCTTCCATTTGTTCTACACTCTGGTTCTTCTTCTTAAACCTAAATATTATTTTTGTATTTGTTAAACTGGAAGCTAAGGTTTTTGGGGTAATCGGTGGATGTTTCAACCTTCTAGTAAGTCTGGAAGCTCTGCAAGTTATAATTTCGAAATAATAAGGTTGTTAAAAGACATAAATACATTAGGGAATGAATAGGAGGCCCTGCATGAGGGTTGTATGTAATTGATATATTGGTAAATTGTTTGTAAACAGGGTTTTAATGGTAATCCTATGTTCTTTAAGGCAGTTATTGCTGCTAGTTAGGGAAGGATGATCTGATTTGGAACTCCAAGCTACAATCAAGGTGACTTTCAGGTGATTCTTTAACCTAACTCTTTGATGTTAAATTTAGGCGATGTCTGCAAGTATCTGGGTCAAGTTGTAATACAGAAGTTACAATAAAACACGAAAGTATTCTGAGGATTGTACCTAAAGGAGGTTCAGTGTTCATAGCTAACCTCTAACTTAAGGTTCTATTCAATCAGTTAGTAGTTAACCTAGTTATTACCTGTTGGCCTCTAACTAACCTAACTAGTCAACAAGAAATACTTATCTCTCAATCTTATAGGTTAAACTTGGACAGGCTAAGTGGTACTTGATAGGTTATTCTCTCGACCTCATATACCTAATTAACTTCTTAGGATTGTTAGGCCTAGGGTTTAATTTCTCTCAACTCGAACCAACTGATCGAATGAGAAACACTAAATAGTTATTAACTACTCCCACATCCACTCTTTAATCTCCCCTAGATTTTAGTTACTTGTGAATCTATTTAACATAATCTTAAGATTGAATTGAAACATCAATAGAATATCACAAGACAAAATAGAAAGAAAGGAAAAGAGATTTTGGATATTGATAAAGTCTACAACTAAAAATCTATAGATATATTCAAACAATTCACAAGTTGAATTAAGAAAACAAACAACTAAATGGAAATTGAAAAATACTTGAAAGAAATAAAAACCCTAATCTAGGAATTGAAGAACTAAATTGAAGGGAACAAGTCCCTTTTTGAGTTATAAATAGTCTTAGTTAAAGGAGACATGTTAGATGACTCATTTAGACCTAATACAAGTGACTAAACATCATTAATTGGAGTTCTGTGGATGAGAACACACTTACTATCTTTAGTGGCCTCATCACAGCTATGTCACAACACCTTTGTTCCTGTGTCACGACATTGACGACAATATGCGTCTTTGGTGCTTGTTTAGGGTTGCCTCACGACATTCCCTGGTGATGTGATGCGACACAGTCGGTAGTATGCTCTTAAGGTATTCTAGAAGTCATGTTGTGACAACCAAGCAACGTGTTGCAACATAAGGAGCAGTCTATTCACTCTTTGGCATAAATTGATGTCTTACACACTCAACCAACATGCCAGTCCTCTTTTAGGCCTGAATAGGCCTAAAATGTAATAGCCTGAACTTGGGCCTAGTTGGAATAGTGGTTTTGGGAACATAACTCCAAAAAGGAAAATTTTAATTTTATTATATTTTATGGTCTACAATTACATGAAATGATTTCGTGAAAATTTCGTTTAAAAATTTTAACGTTTGGGCACTCAATTTAGTCAAAAGGACTAAATTGTAAAAAGTGAAAAAGTTGAGTTCAACATTTTGGAGGTGTCCAATTGTTAAGAAATTTTAAATTGGAGGTCCTTAAATGGTAATTACACCATTGGACAAAAATGGACATGAAATAGGTGAAATAGAATATTTTTAAGTTAGGGGCATTTTGGTCATTTAGTAATTAAATGATTAAATAAACAAAATTAAAAGCCAATTTTTGTCCATCTTCAATCCCATGGAAAAATTTCATAAGGGGAAACCATGGCTAGGGGTTTTCAAGCTTCCAAGCTCGATTGTAAGTCTGTTCTAGCCCCATTTTTAATGATTTTTACGTTTTTGAAATCCTCGAAACAAGATCTATCTATTTCTACCACTAATTTGAGATATGGTTAAAGTCTAGGGTTTTGACCCATGATGAATATGTATGTATTTTTGTGTTTAATGGTAGAAAATGCATGTTTATGGTTAGAGAAACGACTTTTACTAAGTAATTTTCGATGAAAATGCCTAAAAGGAGTGATTTGTAAAAGTTATAAAATGTGTCATAAAAGTGTGTTTTAATGGAAATTGAGGGCTGTTATAGTTATGAAAATGGTTCGGTTACGCTTAAAGTACAAATAAATTGAATGAAAATCATTTTACGAGCCTAGGGGCAAAATTGTAAATTTGTGAAACTTTGGGGGCAAAAACGTAATTTTGCCATAATATGATTTTTGGGTCACATTGAATAATTTGACTAATAATTAAATTAAATTGGATATTATAGGTCAAGGAAAACGAGGTTTGGAACTAGAACGAGGTAAAAATGAGAAATTGACGAATAAGTCTGTTTCAGTGATTGTGCTATTGAGGTAAGTTTATATGTAAATAATGCATCGTTTTTACTTACGCTATCATATTTTATTATTTTTTTGAAATGTGTCTGAATATTGAATGAAATTGACAAGTATCGAAAATTAAAAAATTTCCCGGCTGAACATTAGGAATAGAATAGGATACAAGTGACATGTCACTAGTGACTCAAGTGTGGTACTATGTGAAGGCCACTTTGAGAAGAGATAGCTTGATCACAAGTGTGGTACTATGTGAAGGCCACTTTTTGAATAAGGTAGTTTTGGCTACAAGGGTGGACTATGTACAGGCCACCAAGTATCCGCCATTATTCCGATGTGTTCAACCGGAAATGACAAAGTGTAAACGAATATGACTATGTGATGAATAAGTGCAGGTATGTGTGTATAAACTTATGAGCACTGTGCTCGATATGTGATCGAACTTTGGTAAAGTTATTATGGAGTAAGTGTTACTATGAAAGTTAATACAAAGAAAATATGAAAGAGTAAAATTAGCAATAAAACAGTTTTGGACAGCAGCAGTTATGTGACTTTAAAAATCACCAAAAAAGGTGCAAATTGAATTAGAGATTGAATAAGATATGAAATTAAAGCTATTGAGTCTATTTTCATATAAAATAAATGGCGTAAGCAAAAGAATTTAATATTATGAGATATTTGAATTTTTATGAGATAGAGTTAGAATGATTTTAAAATCCCCTATTCTGACTTGGGAAAATCATTAAAATTTGTAAAAAAATAATTATGGGTTATAATTTATATTCTTAAAATCCTTAATGAGTCTATTTTCAAAAGAAACAAACAGGAACATCATCTAAATCCCGTACGAGGAGATAATTAATTTTAAGTGAATAAGGGTCAGAACTGTCATACAGTAAAATAGGGGAGACTTTAATGAATAAACTGTACTTCTTGGCTAAACCAAATATTCTAAAAATTTTATGGTAAGAAGATATGTGAGTCTAGTTTTAAGGAAAATTTGTATATCTTAATTTGGAGTTTCGTAGCTTAAGATATAAATAATTTAGTGACTATGACTCGAGTAGACAGCTTGAGATGAACATGTGTAAATAGTGGAACTATTTGCAATTATGATTGTATTATTTGGAGAACATATTGTGAAGACTTCTAAAAGCATGTTAATAAATTATTATTATTATTTACATACCTACTTACTGAGCTATAATGCTTACTCCATTTCCTTTCCTTTTTCCTATAGTGTCACAGATGCTCGCTCGAGTTGGAGGTCGTCGGAGATTCTATCACACTAACAAGTTATTGATTGGTATTGTATCAATGATTTTCAAGTATTTTTAAGTCTATGGCATGTATAGAGACTTAATTATGTCTCTATATGTTAATATGTGTTGGCCTAGAATGCTGGCCTATGCTATTAGAAGGTTATTATTGTATAAGGCCGTTTAATGTGGCCAATAATTATTATGATATAAGTCTATGATGATGCATTTCAAGGATATGTATGCTTCCATGTGTTGGATGAGTAAATGTGTGATAATTTTGAGTGGTAAATGTGATTGATTGTGTAAGTTGCATGATGTGAATGGCTAAGAGTGTGAGTGTGTGATTATGCAGGATGAATGTGGTTTGTGAATGGTATGTGGATGTCTTAGTACGGGTGTTTGAATGCTTAATAATACCATGTTGTGTGATGGTAAATTTGTATAAGTGTATAAGTGTTTTGGGGTGGCAAAGGGCTTGGTAAATAACCTTACTTGTGGCCACACGGGCAGCCACAGGCCTATGTGCCCAGAGTGTGTGAGGTCTGCACTTGATTTTCGCAAATTCACAACGCCACGCTGCCTAACACACGTTCGTGTATCCCGACTGTGTGAAGGACGAGATGGGCGTGTGCCCCTATCTTTCATGAAAATTTTCACTACTTTCAAAAGTTCTTGGTTTAGTCCTGAACCACTTCCAAGGTATCTATTGGGCCTCGTAGGCCTTATTTAGGGACTCAAAGATAAAAATTTGAAAAGTTTTAATTTGGATAAAATTTTATGACTCATCTTAATACGTTTACAAGTGTATGTGTTCTAGTAATGCCTCGTACCCTATTCTGGAGTCGAATATTGGTAAGGGGTGTTACATTTAGTGGTATTAGAGCTATGGTTTAGTCGATTCTTGGACTAACATAGTATGTGCAAAAGTCTAACTATACATGCCATAAGTGAACTATGATAGTGTGATATCTCTTTACTCTGATGAAATTTGTTTTGGTTAAAGCAAGGATGCTTTCTAATCGAGCTACCATCGATAATGCTGAAAAGGGGTTAAGTAACACCCCTTACCCGTTATATTGATTTGCCTGAATTAATGAACTTAGTGAATATATTGATTTACCTGAATTGATTCTCTTTGATTTAAGAGGATGTAACACCCCTTACTCGTATCCGACGTCGGGATAGGGTACGAGCTGTTACCTTACTAAAACAAATGCAAACATTCAAATACGAGCTGTTACCTTACTAAAACAAATGCAAACATTCAAACTTAAGCCAACGAAATGCGTCCCAGTTTAAAACATTTTCAAACATTGTCCCACGGTCCTTCATATGGGCCTACGAAGCCTAAAACATGAATGGGAAACAATCCAGGACCAGTTTGGGTACTTGAGAAAATTTCACTAAAAACTACTAAAACAGGGCACACCCCCATGTGGAAGGGAAACACACCCATGTGGCCTCCAAATATGGCCGTGTTGATGGCCCGTGTGGTTCACACGGCCTAAGTACCTAGGGACACACCCATGCCATTCATATGTGTGAATTTATTTTCTAACATCGAACCTATAAGGGATTTCACACGGTCTGGCACACGCCTGTATGCTCAGCCCGTGTCCCTCACATGGCCATGACACGCTCGTGTCGCAGCCTGTGTGCAAAAACCTTGACATTCTATTTCTGACATCAGCAATCACACGACTGTGGCACACGCCCATGTGCTAGGCCATGTCCTTCACACGATGTATACTACTGGGCATTTAATTCTAACAATTCAAGGTGCAGGGGATACACGGCCTAAGCACACGCTCGTGGGGCTGCCCGTGTGTCTCACACGGCCTAGACACATTCCTATGTGTCATCCCATGTAGACAAAAATAAGCTATCTACCAAGCCTCTTTGCCACCCTAAAACAAGATCAAATGCATATCCAAGTATACTAAGACTCCAATACTCAACCAATAGCCATAATTCGGCATCCACACAACTTAATATAATCTAACAAACCATGCATTCAATCTATTACTCCTAGCTCATACAATTACTCATGTTGAATTCTCATTCATGAAAACATTATCATTTGCATTTGATAACCAATGGTAAATGTCAGCCAATAACTTTGGCCTTATACAAAATGAAGTATTTCAAATTCAAGCCAACACATTTGGCTCCAAAATAATATGACACTTAAGAAAAGAAAAAAGTCTTATACATGTCATATTCTCAAAATGCTAAAACTAACTATACCAAGTGCTTTGGATGATAGTGTGAATGGAGCCTCTGACGTACTTTGATCCATGAGCTAACTAGGCGGCATTATAAGAAAATGGAAAGGAGAGGGTAAGCATAAAGCTTAGTCAGTTATAAGTAAATAAATAACAACAATTTACTAAGCCATGACAAATTTTTAATACATCACAATTCATGCATTATACAAGAACGGCCACAAACATAACTTACTCGATTCCATCCTTTACTAATCATATAACATATTAGTGAGCTCACATATCATACATTTCTTATAGGTACCTACATCACTCACAAAAATCATCATAATATCTCTCAAGTTTCACACTAACTGAAATTTTCCGTTGAATTGTTTAGAATACGAAAGGATATTCAAGAAGCCTCCAATATAGGGTATTAAGCCGATGTCATGTCCTAGACATGGTCTTACCCTAGCTCACATGTCAAGTTGACGCCATGTCCTAGACATAGTCTTGCACTGACTCTCAATGTATCGAGGCTGATGCCATGTCCCAGACATGGTCTTACACTGGCTCTCCTCTATATGTGCCGATGCCATGTCCTAGACATGGTCTTACACTGACACATCTACAAGGCAATGCCATGTCCCAGACATGGTTTTACACTAGCTTTCCTGTCGAGGCTGATGCCATGTCCCAGACATGGTCTTACACTAGTACTTGTATCAACGCTGATGCCATGTCCCAGACATGGTCTTACATTGGCTAGCACATATCTATGTCTACGACATGTCCCAGACATGGTCTTGCACTAGCTCTCGTATCAACCCTAGTATCACAACATGAATATCCAATCTATTCTCAAAGTTCAACCAGGCTCTATTACATATGTTCTTGTCATTTCATGACTAAAATCCGTCATTCAACAATTCATGCTCAAATAAACATTCTCATACATATCTCATATCACAACACATAATCTTATGAAAAATTAATGGTTTTATGGATAAAAATTAGAAATGTTACATTATTTACCTACAACTTAACTCGATATACAAAAATGGAAAATGACTTTTTAGTTCAATCGATTTGCTACAAGGTAGCAAAAATTTTCAACCATTTTTCACAATAGCCCCCTAATAGATAGCTCTTACTACAAGAGCTCCAAAAATGCAAAATATTCAAGAAAGGCCTTAAGACTCACTTACTTGCAAGAGAGATGGGTGGCTGAAATTTTTTAAGCTTCAAATGACTATTTCCATGGTTATTTTCGGTGGAAGAAGAAGATAGAAAAAAGATGATAGGTTTTTGTTTTGTTTAATAATAAAACTAGTCAAAATTGTCACCAAATTCCCACCTAATTTTGACTTTTCATTTCTTTTTGTCTCCCTTGCTTCTCATGGCCGGCCAACCTCAAATTCAAGGGCCTAATTTCCCTTTAAAACCCCCAACTTTTAATTCTCTAGCCAATTAACACAATTTACTAGTAATTTGAAACTTTTACTCCTTATGCGATTTAATCCTTTTTTCGCGATTAAGCCTTCAATCACGTAAATTAATTTACCAAAATTTTCATGCACCCTTATAAAAATATCATACCACGTAAAACAATGTTAGAAATAATTTCTCTGGCCTTAGGTTAGTGATTCCAAAATCACTGTTCCGACTAAGCCTAAATTTGGGTTGTTACAATTCTCCCCCTTTAGGGATTTTTGTCCCCGAAAATCTTACCGTTAAAGAGGTTCGGGTATTGATCTCTCATAGTCTCCTCGGGTTCTAATGTGGCTTCCTCAACTCTTTGTCTATGCCATAAGACCTTTACAAGCACTATGTTTTTATTCCTCAATTTCTTGACCTCTCATCCAAAATCTTAACTGATTCATCACTGTAAGTCATATCCAGACTTATTTCGATATGTGCTAATGAAATCACATGTGAAGGGTCAGAGCGGTAGCGACGTAACATTGATACATGGAAGACGTCATGGATTTTCTCTAACTCATGAGGTAAGGCCAATCGATATGCCACCGGTCCAATCCTCTCAGTCACCTCATAGGGTCCAATAAAACGTGGGCTTCACTTGCCTTTCCTACCGAATGAAAGGACTTTCTTCCTTGGGGTAACTTTTAAAAACACTTTATCCCTAACTTGAAACTCAATCTCCTTTCATTCCAAATCTGATAAGGATTTCTGCCTATCTAAAGCGGTTTTTTAGCAATCTCGAGTCACCTTAACCTTCACTTCGGTCTCTTTGACCAAGTCGACCCCGTGTATCTGATTCTTTTTAAGTTTCGACCAATACAAGGGCGTTTGGCACTTGTACCCATACAAAGCCTCATAAGGCACCATTTTAAGACTCGATTGATAACTGTTGTTGTAGGCGAACTCAACAAGCGGTAAGTACTTTTCCCAACTACCTTGAAACTCGAGGACACAACATCTCAACATGTCCTCCAGTATCTGGACTACTCTCTCTAACTGGCCATCAGTCTGTGGATGGAAAGCCGTGATAAAATTCAGTTTAGTTCCCAAAGCTTCTTGCAGCTTCTTCCAAAACCGTGACGTAAATCTCGAATACCTGTCTGAAATAATCGACAAGGGCACTCCGTGCAGTCTTACTATCTTGGAGATGTACAACTCGGCTAGTTTCTCGAGCGGGAAATCAGTACCCACTGGTATGAAGTGAGCTGACTTTGTTAGTCTATCCACTACAACCCATACTGCATCCTTCTCCTTTGCCGATAAAGGCAGCCCTGATACGAAATCCATGGTAACCCCGTCCCATTTCCACTTGAAAACCATCATCGACTGAAGTAAACCCAAAGGTACTTGGTGTTTAGCTTTTACTTGCTCATAAAATAGGCACTTAGAGGCAAACTCTGAAATGTCTCTTTTCTTTCCCGACCACCAAGACATTTTCCTCAAACCGTTATACATTTTCACACTGCCCAGGTGAATAGATAAGCGACTACTATGTGCCTCTCGTAAAATCCTCTGAATAAGTACATCATCCTTAGGTATACAAATCCTATCCCGATACACCAAACATCCCTCGATGCCAATTTGAAAATCAGATCCATTACTCGTCTCGCACTGAGCTACCTTGGTTTGCAAGTCTTTGTTATTTTTCTAAGCTTCAATAATCTCTTGTAGAAACATCGGTCTGGCTCTCAACTTAGCTAAAATCAAACCACCGTCGGTCATAGACAACCGAGCATCCATAGTCCTCAAGGTAAACAACAATTTTCTACTCAAAGCATCAACGACCACATTCACCTTTCCTGGATTATAGTCAATTATCAACTCATAATCCTTTATCAGCTCCAACCATTTTCGTTGCCACAAGTTCAACTCCTTTTGAGTCATCAAATACTTTAGACTTTTATGATCGGTGAACACTTGGCACTTCTCGCCATATAAGTGGTCTCTCCAAATCTTCAATGCGAACATAATGGCGGCCAACTCTAAATCATGTGTCGGGTAATTTTTCTCGTGTGGCTTCAACTGCCTCGAGGCATGGGCTATTACATTGCCTTCTTGCATGAGCACACACCCCAATCCATTCAAGGATATGTCACTGTACACTACGATTTCCTTTCCTGGCTCCGGTCAACAAAGCCTTTAATTTCTCAAAACTCTGTTGACACTTTTCTGTCCACTCAAACTTAACATCCTTTTAAAGTAGTCTCGTCATTGGAGTCGCGATCATTAAAAACCCTTTAACAAATTGTCGGTAATAGCCCGTAGGCCCAAGAAACTCCTAATCTCCGATAATTTCTCGGTGGTTTCCAATCCACAATAGCAGAGATTTTTCTTAGGTCAACTCTAATCCCATGTCCCGACACAATGTGTCCCAAGAATCCGATCTTTCATAGCCAAAATTCACTCTTGCTAAATTTGGAGTACAATTGTTTGTTTCTCAATGCCTGTAAAATAGTCTTCAACTGCTCTACATGCTCACTCTCGTCACGAGAATAGACTAGTATATTATCAAGGAAGAAGACGACGAACTTGTCCAAGTAGGGTCAAAAAATGCGGTTCATCAAATCCATAAATACCACAGGAGCATTCGTTAAGCCAAAGGGCATGACGAGGAACTCATAATGGCCATACCTCGTCCAAAATGCAGTTTTCGGCACATCTTGTTCCTTAACTTTCAACTGGTAATACCTTAACCTTAGGTCTATCTTAGAGAACATAGTTGCTCCTTTCAGCTGGTCAAACAAGTCATCGATCCTTGGCAAAGGATACTTATTCTTCACTGTAACCTTGTTGAGCTGACAGTATCTATGCACAATCTCATTGAGCCATCCTTTTTCTTAACGAATAATATCGGAGCTCCCCACGGGGAATAGCTCAGTCTTACAAAACCCTTATCTATTAACTCTTGCAACTGAGTCTTCAATTCCTTAAGTTCCGTCGAAGCCATCCTATATGGAGCGATCGAGATAGGTGTCGTACCAGGGACTAACTCGATACCAAACTCAACTTCTCTCTGGTGGTAATCTGGGAAACCTTTCCGGAAACACATCCGGGTACTCGCATTCCACTGGCACTGAATCAATCTTTGCTTCTGACACTTGGGTATTCAGCACAAAAGTGAGAGACGACTCATACCCTTTTCTCAAGTACCTCTAAGCTGTCATACAAGACATTACTACTGGCAAGCCATCCGGTTCGCCTGATTAAACTTGAAGAACATCCCCGTTTTCACATTTCATCTCAAAAAACTTTCTTCCACAATTTACCACTACATCATGGGCAGTCAACTAATCCATACCAAGGATTATATCAAATTCATTTAATGGCAATAAAATTAAGTTAGCCAGAAAGCAATGACATCTAATTATTAGGGGACAATTCTTACACACTTGATCAACTAGTACCTACTGGCCTAGTGGCTTTGACACCTTCACTACAAACTCGGTTGACTCGACTAGTATTTTCATTCTAGACACCAATTTTATGCAAATATCGGAATGGGTAAACCCCGGATCAATTAAAGCTATCACAGGTATATTATAAATAGAAAAGGTACCCGTAATCACGTCAGGAGATGAAGCTTCTGCACGGGCACAAATGGCGTAGGTCCTCGCAGGCGCTCAACCCTCTAACCTTGTCACAGAATCATTAGGGGCACCTCGACTACTAGCCCCACTACCCTGGTTTTTCTATGGTCTACCCCTCAAACGAGTACTATTCATTCTCACCTCTTGCTTTTTATTACCCTCATTCATCTCAAGATAGTCTCGGATGAAATGATCAACTGAACCGCACCGAAAACAACCTCTTTCATTTCCTCGACACTCACCAAAGTGTCTCTACTACACTGTGAGCACTTAGGTCTATCCGGTCGGGCACTACTAGCACTCGCAATAGAGGTAGTCTGAGCTTTGGGTGCTGCATGCTGCTTATTCTTGCTTCTACTAAATATCCCACCGAAGCATTGGATCGGGTGGTAAACTCTCTAGATTTCTTGGATGAGGATTGATGCGATTTTCTCATCTATCTTTTCCTTTAGTCACGAGACTCCATATCAGCTTTCCTCTTCTATTTAGCCAACTCTTCGGCCTTACATGCTCTATCAACGAGCACCATAAACTCCCTCAACTCAAGAATACCAACCAACAACCAAATGTCCTCATTCAGATTGTCTTCAAACCGTCTACACATTATGGCCTCTACAGATACGCACTCTCGAATGTACTTGCTTAGCCTTACGAACTCGCGCTAATGTTCCGTCACTATCATTCGGCCTTGCCTAAGTTCCAAAAACTCCTTCCTCTTCTGGTTGACGAACCTCTGACTGATATACTTTTTACAGAACTCCTCCAAAAAGAATTCCCAAGTCACACACTCTCTCTCTTGGTACAATCGACACGAGAGTATTCCACCACTGGTAGGCCGAATCTTGCATAAGTGACACTATGCATTTTATGCACTCTTTAGGTGTGCATGATAGCTCATCGAACACTCTGATGGTGTTCTCCAACCAGAACTCGGCTCTCTCCAGGTCATCATCTTTATTTGCCTGAAATTCCTCGGCCACATGCTTTCTAAATCTATCAATCGGGGGTTTCTCTCTTCTAACCATATCTGCTCCTAAAGGAGCTGCAGGGATAGGTTGAGGAATCAATGGAGGTAGGGGAGGTGCACTATTCGAATTTGCTCAAATGTACTCTGTATACCAAGCGTTCAACATTTGGAGGTAGGCTTCTCTAGCCACTCTGCCCTGACTCATCATCACGGGCCCGGTCTCAACAAGCGCGGTCCCTTCAACAGGAGCTGGCGTGTTACTTTCCACATCATCCACTACAGCTCCTTCAGGATCCATTTACTATATAAAAAATATAATTTATAATTGTTAGGATTCGTTACACTATCATTTTACAATTATGGCATGTAAGCTAGACTCGTACACTAGCTAGGTTAGTCCTAGAATCGATTAAACCATAACTCTGATACCACTAAATGTAACACCCCTTACCTGTATCTGACGCTGAGATAGGGTATGAGGCGTTACCTTACTAAAACACATGCAAACATTCAAACATAAGCCAACAAAATGCGTCCCAATTTAAAATATTTTCAAACATTGTCCCACGGTCCTTCATATGGGCCTACGAGGCCTAAAACATGATTTGGAAACAATTTGGGACCATTTTGGGCACTTGAGAAAATTTCACTAAAAACTACTAAAAACAGGGCATACGCCCGTGTAGAAGGGCAACACACCCGTGTCTGGGACATGGCATCGGCACATATAGAGGAGAGCCAGTGTAAGACCATGTCTGGAACATTGCATCGGCCTCGATACATTGAGAGTTAGTGTAACACCATGTCTGGGACATGGCGTCGACTTGACATGTGAGCTAGGGTAAGACCATGTCTAGGACATGGCATCGGCTCAATACATTATGTTGAAGGCTTCTTGAATATCCTTTCGTATTCTAAACAATTCAACGGGAAATTTCAGTTAGTGTTAAACTTGAGAGATATTATGATGATTTTTGTGAGTGATGTAGGTACCTATAAGAAATGTATGATATGTGAGCTCACTAATATGTTATATGATTAGTAAAGGATGGAATCGAGTAAGTTATGTTTGTGGCCGTTCTTGTATAATGCATGAATTGTGATGTATTGAAAATTTGTCATGGCTTAGTAAATTGTTGTTATTTATTTACTTATAACTGACTAAGCTTTATGCTTACCCCTCTCCTTTCCATTTTCTTATAATGCTTCCTAGCTAGCTCGTAGATCAAAGTACGTCAGAGGCTCCATTCACACTATCATCCAAAGCACTTGGTATAGTTAGTTTCAGCATTTTGAGAATATGACATGTATAAGACTTTTTTCTTTTGTTAAGTGTCATATTATTTTGGAGCCAAATGTGTTGGCTTGAATTTGAAATACTTTATTTTGTATAAGGCCAAATGTGTTTGATCTTCAGTTTGGGTAATTGAGAAAATTTCAATAAAAACTACTAAAACACAGGGGTGTACCCTTCCACAAGATCAAACACATTTGGCCTTATACAAAATGAAGTATTTCAAATTCAAGCCAACACATTTGGCTCCAAAATAATATGACACTTAACAAAAGAATAAAATCATATACATCACATATTCTCAAAACGCTAAAACTAACTATACTGAGTGCTTTGGATGATAGTGTGAACAGAGCCTCCGACGTACTTTGATCCACGAGCTAACTAGGCAGCACTATAAAAAAATGGAAATGAGCGGGGTAAGCATAAAGCTTAGTAAGTTATAAGTAAATAAATAACAACAATTTACTAAGCCATGACAAATTTTCAATACATCACAATTCATGCATGATACAAGAACGGCCACAAACATAACTTACTCGATTAATCCTTTACTAATCATATAACATATTAGTGAGCTCACATATCATACATTTCTTATAGGTACCTGCATCACTCACAAAAATCATCATAATATCTCTCAAGTTTAACACTAACTGAAATTTCCCATTAAACTATTTAGAATATGAAAGGATATTCAAGAAGCCTCCAACGTAAGGTATTGAGCCGATGCCATGTCCTAGACATGGTCTTACACTAGCTCACATGTCAAGTCGACGCCATGTCCCAGACATGGTCTTACACTGACTCTCAATGTATCGAGGCTGATGCCATATCCTAGACATGGTCTTACACTGGCTCTCATCTATCTGTGTCGATGCCATGTCCTAAACATGGTCTTACACTAGCTTGCCTGTCGAGGCCGATGCTATGTCCTAGACATAGTCTTACACTAGCACTCGTATCAATGTCGATGCCATGTCCCAGACATGGGCTTACACTAACACGTAACGAGGTCGACGCCATGTCCCAGACATGGTCTTACACTAGCTCTCATATCAACCCTATTATCACAACATGAATATCCAATCTATTCTCAAAGTTCAACCAGGCTATATTACATATGTTCTCGTCATTTCATGACTAAAATTCGTCATTCAACAATTTATGCTCAAATAAACATTCTCATATCACAACGCATAATCGTATGACAAATTAATGGTTTCATGCATAAAAATTAGAAATGTTGCATTATTTACCTACAACTTACCTCGATATACAAAAATGGAAAATGACTTTTCGGTTCAATCGATTTGCTTGGCCTTCCCTCGATCTAGGTTTGAATTTTTTAAATCTTGATCTATAACAATAAAAATCCACTAATTTTAATCACCAATTTAATCTAAACAAGTCAAGAATCATAATTTGGCAAAATGATTATATTGCCCCTAGACTTTAGCAAAATGACCATTTTACCCCTAGGCTCAAAAATTGATTTTTATCGAATTTCTTTAATAACCAAGCCTAGCCAAGCTCTTTTCACTCTTATGGAAACACAAAATTCCTATTATTTCACACAAATTACAACAACTTTGCAAACTAGTTAAATTTTGGTGTTTTCTATGAACACCCTTTTACAAAAGTTGTTTATTTAACAACAATGACTCATTTTCTTCCATAAAATTCTGGCAAAAAACATTTATGAATTCATGGTGAATCTCTAAACTTTCAACCACTTTGCATAATAGCCCCCTCAATAGATAGCTCTTGCTACAAGGGCTCCAAAAATGTAGAAATATTCAAGAAAGGCCTTAAGAATCACTTACTTGCAAGAGAGATGTGTGGCTGAAATTTTTGAAGCTTCAAATGACTATTTCCATGGTGATTTTTAGTGGAAGAAGAAGATAGAAAAATATGATAGCTTTTTGTTTTGTTTAATAATAAAACTAGTCAAAATTGTCACCAAATTCCCACCTAATTTTCACTTTTCATTTCTTTTTGTCTCCATTGCTTCTCATGGCCAGCCAACCTCAAATTCAAGGGCCTAATTTCCCTTTAAAACCCCCAAGTTTTAATTCTCTCTCCAATTAACATAATTTACTAGTAATTTGAAACTTTTACTCTGTATGCAATTTAGTCCTTTTTCACGATTAAGCCGTCAATCGCGTAAATTAATTTACCAAAATTTTCATGCACTCTTATAAAAATACTATAGCACATAAAATAATATTAGAAATAATTTATTTGGCCTCAGGTTAGTGATTCCAAAATCACTGTTTCGACTAAGCCCAAATTTGGGCTGTTATAGATGATATGTATGTGTTAATGGATACAATGAATTAACCACAAGTTGAAGACTATAGATAAAGTGTTCTTATTTCGATTGAACATTGCATTTTGATAAATTAGAGTGAATTTGTACAGTGAATAACATGAAAATTTTGTTTTGAAATGAGCTTATTACGATTGGTTAATATTCATATGTGATAATGCTGAATGTGTTACTAAGATATTTGAAAATGTGTTCATGATTAGTAGAAACCTAGAGATGTGTAATCAAAGTACATGATATTGTGTTGGTATTGAATGCTATGCTATATACGTGTATGTATGAAAGTTAGAAATTAAAAGGCTTTACAATCTTCACCCATTTACCGGTATAGTGTTATATGACGAAGTTCACGAAATTTACTGTAACATCCCAAAATAAGGCCTCAACAGAATAGTGGTTGCGAAACAACGAATCTAAGATAGAAAAATTTATTCTGATTAATTTTTATAATTTATCGAGTGATTAGGTGCATGTGTTAGAGTATTGATAGAAAATTTTATGAATTACATGTTGAATTTGCCTATTAGGGCTTGTTTGAAAAAGTTGATAAATATGAGTTCTAGATAGGAAAGGATTAAATTGAAGAGCATAATTGAAGTAGGAGTCCTTAAATGGTAATTAGACCATTAGGTTTTCATGGACAAAAATGTACATACATAGATAAAAATAACTAAAGTTTTAATGAAGGGCATTTTAGTCATTTGATAATTAAAAGATTAAAAAGGGAAAAAGATGGCAAAAAGTTGTCCATCTTCTCCATAAGGCCAAAACTTTAAGGGTTCTCCATAGCTAAGGTTTTTTCAACTTCCAAGCTTCATAGTAAGTGCATCTAAGCCCCGTTTTTAATGTTCTTTACGTTTTTAGAGTCCCGGTAACTTGATTTAGCTTATTCTAGCAATAATTTAACCTAGGGTTCATATTTGGAAAAATACCCATAGGTGAAATGTGTCTGTTGTGATGTTTTATGGTAGAATATGAAGCTTGAAATTATGTTAAATGACTTGAGCTAAGCGATTTTAAGTGAAAATGAGTAAAACGACATAATCGGTAAAAATACCTAATGCTCATAATTACTTGTTAGAGTGAGAATTTGATGTTTCTATAGGTAAATAAATAATCAGCATGTCCTAAAACATAAGAATTAGGGATAAAGTTTAATTTCTGAGCTTTGGGGCAAAAGTGTAAATATGTAAAAGTTTAGGGACAAATCGTAATTTTTCCAAAGTTAGAGTTAAGGACTGTTTTGATAAATGTGAGTATTAAATAAGATAAATTTGCTATTATAGATCAAGAAGAACAAAATTCGGGGTTAGACCGGGGAAAAAAATTGAGGACTAGATCAAAATATTTGATCGTATTTTGTATCGAGGTAAGTTTACGGTAAACAAATGTAATGTTTTATTATTTATAATTAATGCTATTATTTTTCAGCATCTATATGTTTATTTTGTAAATTTACTCCTTCATGATTCAAGCAAGAATTGACGGAGAAATGATACTTAAAAGTCCCGATTGAACCTTAGGAATGTGTAGGATACACATGTCATGACATTAGGGTTTAAGGATACCAGGTAAGACCATGCCAAGGCATGGCATCGGTAAGTTTTACAAGGCAAGGAAATCATGTAAGACCATGTCAAGACATGGCATTGATAAGCTACTATAAGGGAAAGATTCCATGTAAGACCATGCCAAGGCATGGCAATGGTGAGTTCATAAGGCAAGGATACCACATAAGACCGTGTTAAGGCATGACAATGGTAAGTTTAAAAAGGAAAGGTACCCGTTTATCCTTAGTATTCTAGTTGGATTAATAGGAAGTTTAAAGAGTATATTCAAGGAAAGGTAAGATAAGTTCATGTTCGAAAGGTTCAAGTCAGAAAATTCAAGACTTGCATATTGAGCTTGAAGGTTAAAGTTATCTTGATGATTCATTTAGAATGTTGTTATTTATTTACATGCAAACTTACTAAGCTTTATGCTTACTCCTTTCTTTTCTCTCTTTTTATAGTATCGCCAAGCCAACTCGAGGATCGTAAGGACGTCGGAGATCATTTCATTCTATCAAAGGGTTATCTTGGTATTTTGTGATTCGAAACATTTTAAGTTATGGCATGTATAGGGGCTTGGCCATTTTGTGTGCATGTCCTTATGATATGACTAAAGAATGGCATATGAATACTTGATAATGATTAGCTATTGAAATGGCTAATTAAGAACATGTTTTGGTGTTATGTATGCCTAAATGATAGTTATACAAAGAAATTATGAGAGAGTAAAAGTTGGCCACGGATTAGTTTTGGGATAGCAGCGGTGACGTGATTTTGAAAATCACTAAAAATTGTAGGAATGGAATTAAATGGTGAATGAGATATAGAATTAAAGCTTATTGAGTCTATTTTCATAGGAAAGAAACAGAGCAAGCAAAGGAAGTTTATATTCTGAGTTATTTAAATTATTGTGAGACTAGTGCAAAATGATTTCTTGATCCCCTATTCTGATTTGGAAAAATCATTAAAATTTGTACAAAAATAATTATGGAACATAGTTTATATGGTCAGAGATGGGAATGACTTAGCGAGTAGAAAACAATTATTCTAAAGAGTTTAGAGATGGAATAATTAATAATGTGATCAGAGATGGGAATGAAACAACAAGTAGAAAACAATTATGAGAGAGATATCAGATTATTCTAAAGATTATTTGGAATGTACAATGCCACGGTTAGAGGAGAAGTTAATCTCGGCTAATCGCCTCATTCAAGTATGATGTCTAAAGACTGTACTTACCGGGAATTCTTTTGAATTGATTTTTGTTAATGAATGGAATATTATGGAATTAGTGATGATAGAATTAGTCAAAAGAACGATGTTTGAATTGTAAAGATGTTTAAGTATGATAGCTACAGTTGAGTATGACAGGATACAAGTGACATATCACTAGTGACTCAATTGTGGTACTATGTAAATGCCCCTTTGAGAAAAGATAGCTTGATCACAAGTGTGGTACTATGTGAAGGCCACTTTATGAGGAAAGATAGTTTTGGTCACAAGTGTAGTACTATGTGAAGGCCACTTTGTGAAGAAGGTAGCTTTGGCTACAAGGGTGGTACTATGTGTAGGCCACTGAGTATCCATCATTATTCCGATGTGTTCGACGAGAAATGACTAAGTGAAAACGAATATGACTATGTGATGAATAAGTGTAGGTATGTATGTATAAACTTATGAGCAATGTACTCGATATGTGATCACACTTTGGTAAGGTTATTATGGAGTAAGTGTTACTATGAAAGTTAATACAAATAAAATATGAAAGAGTAAAATTAGCAATAAAACAGTTTTAGATAGCAGTAGCTGTGTGACTTTGAAAAATCACCAAAAATGGTGGAAATCGAATTAGAGATTGAAAAAGATATGGATTTAAATCTTATTGAGTCTATTTTCATATAAAAGAAACGGTGTAAGCAAAAGAATTTCATATTATGAGATATTTGTATTTTTATGGGACAAAGTCAGAATGATTTCGGAATCCCTTATTCTAACTTGGGAAAATCATTAAAAATTGTACAAAATAATTATGGGTTATAATTTATATTCTTAAAATCCTTAATGAGTCTATATTTAAAAGAAATAAGCGAGAACATCATCTGAATCCTGTACGAGAAGATAATTAATTTTTAGTGAATAAGGGTCGGAATTGTCAAACAGTAGAATATGGGAGATTTTAATGAATAAACTGTACTTATTGGCTAAACCAAAAATTCTGAAAATTTTGTGGTAAAAATATATGCAATTCTAGTTTCAAGGAAAATTTTTTAGATCTTAATTTGGAGTTTCGTAGCTCAAGATATAAATAATTTAGTGGCTGTGACTTGAGTAAATAGCTTGAGATGAACATGAGTAAATAGTGGAACTATGTGCAATTATGATTGTATTATCTTGAGAACATATTGTGAAGACCTCTAAAAACATGTTAATAAATTACTTATTATTTACATACCTACTTACTAAGCTGTAATGCTTACCCCCTTCCTTTCCTTTTACTTATAGTGTCACAGATGCTAGCTCAAGTTAGAGGTCATTAGAGATTCTATCATAGTAACAAGTTATTGATTGGTATTGTATCAACGGTTTTCAAGTATTTTTAAGTCTATGGCATGTATAGGGACTTGATTATGTATGTATATGTTAATATGAGTTGGCCTAGAATACTGGCCTATGTTACTAGAAGGTTATTGTTATATAAGACTGTTTAATCTGGCTAATAATTGTTATGTTATAAGTCTATGATGATGCATTTCAAGGATGTGTATGCTTGTATGTGTTGGATGAGTAAATGTGTGATAATTATTAGTGGTAAATATGATTGGTTATGTATGTTGCATGATGTGAATGGTTAAGTGTGTATGTGTGATTATGCATGATGAATGTGGTTTGTAAATGATATATAGATGTCTTAGTGTGGGTGTTTGAATGCTTAATAATACCATGTTGTATGATGATAAATTTGTATAAGTGTATAAGTGTTTTGAGGTGGCAAAGGGCTTGGTAAATAACCTTACTTGTGGCCACACGGGCAGCCTCACAGGCATTTGCCCAAAGTGTGTGAAGTCTGCACTTGATTTTTGAAAATTCAAAACGCCACACAACCTAACACATGACTTGTATCTCGGCTGTGTGAAGGACATGGCCTTGGACACGAGCATGTGCCCCTATTTTTCAAGAAATTTTCCAGTGCTTTCAAAAGTTCTTGGTTTAGACCCAAACCACTTCTAAGGTATGTATTAGGCCTCAGAGCCCCTATTTAGGCAAAGATAAAAATTTGAAAAGTTTTAATTTGGATGAAATTTTATGACTCGGTTTAATACGTTTACAAGTGTATATGTTCCGGTAATACCCCGTACCCTATTCCGGTGTCGAATACGGGTAAGTGGTGTTACATAAAAGGTCATAAAACACTCCTAATTACTTAATTTACTAACTAGATACTCATAATGCAAACTTAACAAAAACATTACTTAATTACTAGAAAACAAGCCCATTAAGTGTCGAAACGGACCTAATTTGCCACAACAAATTATGATAAATTGATATACAAGTCTATAGTGTTCACACAAATTGATAATGATCACGGTTGCAACGCTCTCCACCTGACCCGATTCATCGAGTCTGGATTTCAGGTTTTACCAAACAAAACTTAACCATTTAACAAAAACCGTTTACAATTTCTTCTTTAAAACATGTTCTATGGCATTTTAATTGAAAAACTTTTTATATGAAAACAAGGGAAGTATCTTACAATAGTCTGTTACATAAATCTTGATACAAATCCTTACAAAATAGGAGTTTATCAAAAACATACTCGAAAGGGCTTTTTTCTAGACTACGCCATAATTCCATTGTATGCATAATAGCCCACTTTGACACCAACTTGGCGCACTCCTAGCATTGCCCTTCCAGATGAAGTCTCTTCTCAATTACCTGAAAAGAAATAACAAATATTGTAAGTACAAGAGTATAGCCAGCTCATTAACCGTACCTTGATGGATGTTTTGAAATATTGTAGGAATTACTATAAGTCAACTATTACTCTACATCAATTACTTCAGCTGATATCATACGGTCTTATCACTCTTGTATACACTAGTTATCATACCCTTGTTATACTTAATTTTTCATATCTATTCAATTGTGGAATCTTTCCAATTATTTCATAAATCTCTTATCCCATAATACTTTCTTAACAAAACATACCTTTAAAAACACTTCCAACAATACATGCTTTAACCCGTACTTTTATTTCAAACACTTGTTCATTGATATTTATCATGGGTGGATACTCATATATGTTTGGCAAATACTTATGCAGAATAAAATACCATCAATTCACACTCAGACAACCCCTGATTCAGTACCACACATTTATATTGATAAATCATTGCATAGACCATTCAAATGCACTCCATATCTTGCTATATAAGAATCCCAAAATTCAAGCTAACATTAACTCAGATTCAGAATAATTTTAGAATAATATACAATACCACTCACTTCTCATAGTTGCAGATCATAATGACTGATACCCTTCCTAACATATAGATAAACATCTCTTTTCACAGAAACCCTTGAAACTTATTCGCTCTTAACCTAGAACATATCGATGCCATATCTTAGTCTTACTGATTACAGAACTAAACGAATTTACTCATGTCTTAAGGTAGAGATAAACATTCATATTTATATCTTACTAGACATCCCTGACAAATTACACCACATAGGTCTAATAGACCATGCCACGCAAGCAATCATATAGAGTATGCCACCAAGGCGTTCTATTCAGAACTTACCACAAAGGCATTCTTTTTAAAGTGCGCCACAAAAGCATTCCTTTCAGAGTACACTACAATTGTATTTTTTAGCTGTCATGTTTATTATATGAATTTTCCTAAACTTACACTACGTGAGGTTTGCCCATCATTGTCTTGAGACATGTAAAGAACCCTATTGGAAAATCACCATTAATTGGTTCCTTTTCAGAGGGTGTCATGGCCATGGACTTTTCATTTAAAGTTTCATATCAGAGTTCGTGTTTTCTGTCCCGATGAACTTCATCAAACACCAACGTGTTGCTAGGCACACATCCTTTTTACAGACTCGTCATGCACTAACACAATCTAAGCCCAACATTTTAATTCACTAACAAACACCCAACAGAACATACATCTCATAACATACATTCTAGACATATATATACAACCATAGTTCAATGTTTCAGTACTCATATTGTAACATCCTAAATTTTAGAGTAAATAGAATGTGAAATTATTTCAAAAGTAAGGAAATAGCCCAGTGGTTAATTGATAATTATGATAGCATGAAATTACATCAAGGTTCCAAGTTTGATTCCCTTCTCTTGCAAAATAATTAAATTTTGAAACATCCCTCTTTTTCCCATAGTGTGTGTAGCCCATGCTTAGTAAAACCTAGGTATAAATATTATTTTTAATTAATATAATCATTATTTAATCATTCTTTCTCCACCCTAGTCGTCCCTTTCCTCTCATTTCTTCCCTTTCTCTCTAATTTTTCTTTCTTTCTTCCTTGTTACCGCCACCCACACAACATTGAAACACCATCTTTTTCTCGTTTCTTTTGCCACAAGATCTTGAATCATTCTCTTTTCTTTCTTGCTGCCATTTTTCCTTAATTTTTCAGCCTCAAATCTAAAATCTTGGACCTCCAAGAATGATCTTCATTGTTGCCAAGAAATGTCATTGTCGCCCCTTTCTCCTAGCTTGTGTAAGTGCTTGTTTTCTTTCAATTTCTTAATGGATTTTTCAAGTTGAATATCCAAATTTCTAGATCTTGAATTGGGGTGAATTTTAAATATTTAATGGGTATTTTTTCCAGCCTTTAAAGTGATTTCAATTGTTGTTTTAAATTAGCCCCAATTTTGTCACCATTAGTGGTGGTGTATCACACCTAGAGGCATAAAAGGGGGTTATTCTTTCTTTAATTTTTCCCATATACTTCCAGCAATATCTTGGGTTCTTTAACTCTTCCTAATAAACCTTTAATCATGTGTAATTTAGGAAAAATCAATCTTAATCATTCGGCAACTCAAATTTGACAATTCGGGAAGTGTAAGTGTGGTTGATTATGGGCGTGTGTAGTTTCGCTTTAGATGTTCGGGAAATTGTTAATTGATCAAAAATATTAAAGTCATAAAATAAATATTAAACTACAAAAACAAGTTGACAAATAAAAAACTCTCGAATAACGGGCAAAAGATTAACTTGCTTTAGTGGTTGTAAATAACTTCAGAATTTAGGTTTTATTAGGAATTAGTTAATAACTGGATAGTATTACCTTCCGGCCTTTAATACCTAACTAATCGACCAATACTCACTTATCTTCTGACCTCATATTCTGGACTAAGATAAATCATATTTTACTCGACAAACTTGTCGTTCGATCCGTTTAACCTAGATTACTTCCTACGGTCGTCAATCCTAGAGTTTAAGAACACTTGAATTTATACCAACTAACTCATATGAGAAACTCTCATTTCTCTGTTAATCACTCCCACATCCACTCATTAATCTCCCTAAAGGACTTAGCTGCTTATCAATTCAATTACCATATTCTTCATAATCAAATTAATAATGCAAAAACACAAATTAAAGTAAAAAGGAAAGAGATAGAAATTGTCTATTTAATGAACTGGATGTGCTCGGATTCACAAAATCCTTTAACAGTTGTGGAGATATCGTCATTTGTAAGAGAAACGTAAAAGAAAATTTAAAAAATACTAAATAATGAAGACTTGGATTCAAATAGAACCCAAGTCAAATAAGAAGAAATAAACTGTTTTGAAAATAAAATAGAACTAAGTAAAAATTCTAAACTACTAAACTAAAACTCTAAAACGGCTTGGCAAAAGCTCCCTAAGCTTTGCCTCAACTTAACTATTTATAGGCAGAGTTTAGTAGCCCTCATTAGGTTAAGTACAAGCTTTAATCACATAAAATATGAGTTGTGTGGATGGAAACGCACTTGTTTAATTTCTTCCCCATGTCGCACTTGTGTCACGACACAGACTAAGGCATGTTACGAAACACAACTTTGAGGGTAAAATCCTAAATTGGCTCCATTGTGTTACGACATTGGAAGCTTGTGTTGTGACTCAAATATCATTCCTGATGCCTTTAGGCCTCAAAATAAGTATCATGCACACTTAATTAAAGTACTAAAACCACCTTAAGGTCAATATTAACCCAATAGGTTAACTAACTTGGAATAATGCGTAAATAGCTTATTTTGCAATAATTTAAATCTAAGCTACAAAATGTGAATATGCAATAAAAGACGTTAAAATGACTAGAAAACAAGCTCGTTAAGTTCCAAAAAGTACTTAAATTGCTACTACAATTTGTTGCAGATCAAATACCCCATACTTAAGTTGTTGCTTGTCCTTAAAGAAATGGAAAATAAGAACAAAAACAAACAAAATAAAAATAAAAATGAAATGAAAAGAAAATACACAACTAAAGCTAAAGTACTTGAGCATGCTTAGTACACGAGATTGGATTAGAGCGATGATAATAGGAAAATTTGCTAAACACATAACTGTAGCTAGATGTTTAAACGACTTAAAATTTTCACATTCAAACATGATATTCCAAAATAATACACAACAAACAAGTCAAAGTAAGTTAAATATATGGATCCATCAATATATATACACGAGTATAGTATTTACAGTTGAAGAATGCATGCAATTTGAATTCTAATTACTCAATTTCTTTTATCCATGCTTTGAATTCTAATAAAGTATTTATATGTACAAGCAATTCACAAGTAATTGTGCCAATATGAGTGAGATTTTCTCAATTTCTCATATTTTTCAATTTAATCACTGTGATCACTCTCACTCTCTCTTCTTGGCTTTTATCCGTTCCATGCTTCTATCACACTCGCTTCATTTTAACCCTCATAATTTATAGTTTAACAAATTGAAGTAACTAATCTAAATGCAAAAAACTTAAAATCATTTATTTTCAGGCTAAATTTACAGTTTAAGCAAACAACCTATATACATACTCCTAACTAATCACTTGTAATTTTACAAGCTCAAGCATAAACAGAGCACACAATAAAAGTTACTGAAATTAAATAGAAATAACAATGAAATATTTAAAAGTTCCTAAAATTTTTGTCACACTCCACACTTTATTTTTAGCACATTGTCCCTAATGTGCTAAAAAATAAAACAAGAAGAATAAGGTTATGGGGTCAAATTGGAATCTAAAATTTTCCAATAAGTTTCTACGTATCAAATGTATCATCCAAATAATATTTCTCTTATAAATTATTTAGAAATGTCCAAAATACTTTTATAGGGTCAAATTATCTTTTTGCCTATTTTATACCTCTAAGCACAATTTCTTTCCGACAATTAGTTATTTATCAACTGAAATTCCATAATTCTCATTTAACACTTAATACACATCCTCAGGATTTGAAAATTACATTTTTTTTCCTTTTTCTTGACAAAATTGGTAAATTTATAATTTAGTCTCTATATTACCAATTTTTTTCAATTTGGTCCTGAAAGAGGTTTTTATCTTACCAATACATATTCCAACTTATTCATATGTCAATTAATCAATAAAAACTTGTGTTTTCTATTTTGGTCAGATTATACTTTAGTCCTTAAATTTTTTAAAATTTGTGATTTAATCATTTTGCCACATTCTCATTTCTAAAATTATTTTCATCAATTTTCAAATCCAACGTCAACTTTGTTTTCATAAGAAGGCTTTCTCTAGCTTATTTTCCAAATTTTATTGTAAAATTACTTATCTGGTAACGGACTAGAATCACGTGTCTAATCATAAACTTTTAGAGGTGTTACAATGATAGGAGACGTAGATATCTCAACTTTATGTTAAAAAAGGTATTGTTGTAAGCACTCTTTTCTTGTTCAGTAAAACAAACCAATAAAGAGAATCAATGTGCAAAAAAGAGTAATGAGTTGGTAGACACTCACCATTTTTACGAATTTCGGGTGAAAAACCTTCAAAGGTAATGGTTTAGAAAGTAAGTTATTAAGTTATTTGAGCTGCCTCCTCCTCTGGCACATGCAACTTGGCATTACATTTTTTTATTCTTGTAGTTCCAATGAACATTAAAACCCCAATGCAAATAAGAGGACTTTCCTAAAAAAATGCAAACTTGTTAGTCCAATCGTCGTCTTTTAAACCCAAAAACAAGCTCACCCTCTCAAGTTGTAAATAATCCCGACAACTCGATTTCAACTTACAAAAAAGCAAATGAGGGATAACTTTGATAGATGGACTCTCGTTCATCTCACACCACCTAATAAAATAGATCACAAGAATAGCCTAACCCTTGGGCAACCATTGCTTTATGTTTAAGCCATATATGTTCAAAACTAATTAGAAAGGATGAGGAGGTAAACAAAAACTTCCCTTCAAGATGTAGAGATAAAAACATAATATATTTTTTTCCCTATTTGGAATCTTGCTACACTCTTTACCTCAACTACGAAATGCCTAGGAATATCATTAGAAATGCCCATCTCCTTTAAGAAATAACAAACAGTTTCCATACTGAAATTAAAAGGAAACACATTACCCATCTCTTTAGTAGTCCCTCTTATAGTTATGATCGCCATCAATAAAACCAAAGGAAGAAAACAAAGAAAATAAGCGAAAAACAATAGAGGGAGAGAGGAAAACAAGATAAAGTAAATAGAAGTAGTAGAAACGAAAAAGAAAAGATAAAAGAAAGCTAATCTGATAATGGCAAAACTATGGGTGAGCAAAACTCGATTCAACTCGAAAAAGTCGAAAAAATTCGAATTTCGAGTTAAACGAATCGAGTTACTCGAATTCTTTTTTTGAATTTAGAGTTCAAATCGAGTTGAGTTTTCAAATTTGAATAACTTGAATAATTCGAATAAATCGAATACTAAACTATAATATTTACATTTTTACCCCAAACACACAAACTTTTTTACTTTTCCCTCAAAACTTTTACTCCTTCCCACTTTCCCCCCAAAACTTTTACTCTCCTCCCATCCCAACCCCCAATCTACCCAAAATCCATTTCCCACCAAAATTTACTCTCTTATTTACTTTTCCTCAAAATTTTACTCTCAAAAACCTCAAAACTTTTTAATTTCCCCCAAAATTTTTACTCCCTCCCACTTTCGCCTTAAAACTTTTACTCCCTTCCTATCCAACCCTCCATCTACCCCAAACCTACCCTCCAATTTTTTTAATATTTTTCCTCCAAAATTTTACTCCCCCTATTCATTTTCCCTCAAACTTTTACTCCCCAAAACTTTTTATTTTCCCCCTAAATTTTTACTTTTCACCATTTATTCCCAAATAACAAAATCAAAATTATCCCAAAAAAACCCCTAAACATAAATAGTAATAATTTTATTTATATCTACTATTTATATTATTAAATTAAATTTCACATTTTATATTATTTATGTTATTGAATTGTTTAGTCATATTGAATATTTATATTAAAATTGAATTATTAATGATGCCATAAAATATTCATGTTAAAATTTTATATTGGTATCAATTTCACATTTTATCTTTAAAATAAATTTTATTAAAAAAATCACATTTTTACATTTAATATATTTTTTAATTCCAAAATACATAGTGACAAGAATCTGAAGATAATTGAAACAACTAAGCAAGCAAAAAGTTTAACCCGTATATAAAAGATTAATAAATAAATTATGAGGTGATCAAAGTTAATAAAAAATTTGATTACGATGGATAAATTTTATTACAGTAGTGACAATGGTTACAATGACTCAAAATTATTTTTTAAAATTTAACTTGAACAAATATATTCGATTCGATTTGATTCAAATTCTATTTCACTCGACTCAATTCAAAAAAATTTTAAAATAAATTAAAATGATAAAATATGATTCATCAACTCGATTAATTCAAAATTTTTTTATTTAATTTAATCGAATGCTCACCCCTAAGCTAAACCATAGAAGAAATTACTAATCTCAGACAAAGTTGACCACTTTGGTAAAGGATGTCATTTAAAGCGATTTTTCTTAGATATGTAGATTGATTGTTTTCATATCGGAAGAAAAAGGCTCCATAAAGTGTACAACTATGATGTTAACACACAATCCACGAACTTTAGACATCTGGCACTTCCCCAAAAACCTTTGCAGCATGTTTGGTTGGCTATAATGCTAACCCATTACAGCCGAATTCAGTGGCCCATTCCTATTCCACTGTTTGGTTGGCTGTAATGAGGTATTACAGCCCTATTCCATACAGCCTTATTCAAGGCAAAATTGTCGTTTACCATTCGGCACTCTATCTATGGAATACCCATTCAGCGTGTGTGAGTTTCAACTTTACCCTTCTCCCCCTTTTTCGTTCTGACGTCTGAAGCATCTTCTTTTTTTCATTCTTCCCATTTCCTTCCAACCTTCTCCCTCTTTTTCATGCTTCTGTCCTGACCAACCCCTTGACAAGCCCTATTGTTTAGTTTTATTTTTCCCTTTGCTCTCGTCTCGCTTCCTGTGAAGGCTAAAGCGGCTCCTTTCTTTCAGCTACCCACGCTTTCAAGCTTTCAACTTCTAAAAGCTCCAAGGCTGAGATCGAGGAGAAGACGCTACGATTTCTAATTTGAGATTCCATCCTCAGTTTTGGCTAATACCCTTTCCAAGGTATAAAGCTCTTGGTATTAATTTCATCATTTTATTTCAAGCTTTCTGTCCTTAGTTCTGATATGGGTTACTTTTATTCGACTCGTTCATGCTCAAAATTCGGTCCTTTTTGAGTAAATTAGTCGATGCTTTTGATTAGTTTGATTAGTTTGAGTAAATTTCCCAGAATCAAAATTGCACCCCATATGCTGCATCGCCTTCAACCCGACCATCTGCTGCGTCGTCGTCCTCTGCCGCTACCAATTGGTAAGTTTTTCCGTTATAGTAGTTGGGTTCCGATTTGGGGCTGGGTTGGATGGCTTTAGCTTGGGTTTTGGAGGTTTGGAAATAGGGGAAAATGGAGGACCGTAAGTGGTCTTGGAAACAAAGCGGGGGAAGAAGAGGAGGAGTGTTTGGGGGGTTCGAGAGTGGACGTGAAATGAGCTTTTTACATTGTTGTGGAAGAAGAAAAATTGGATTATGTGAATGCAGAGAATGACGAAGTATTTTTAGAATTTAGGATTAGTTTATCCAATGTTTTTTTTTAACAGCACTGTTTATCCAACGCTTTAAAGTATATACATATGCTTTACTTTTCCATAAAAAAAATTCTTGAAGCAACTATTTAGAAAATAAAAAGAAGTGATATAAAATTAAGTTACAGCAGTGAATGAAATTAGTTTGGACGGTGAGAATAGATGTTGTATGGAATGAAGAAAACAGGGCTTAAATGCTTCTAATGGTTTTTAAGAGTGAAAAGATTATGGGTTTCTAATGGTTGGTTTTATGTTATAAAAATTTGTAGGTTCTACTGGTTTTTAAGGTTCTGCTTTTCTTAATATCTTGAGAGACCATCTGCAACATAATCTTATTATATGTATGGATTTCTTCTTATATGTTTACTGTGAAAAGACTGTATTTTTATAGTCTGGTTTCAAGGTATAAATATTGCTACTTTCTTATTGTCTTGAAGGTTCTGTTTTTCTAAATAGTATGATAGTATCTACAACCTTATCTCATTATATGGGAATAGGAAATACAACTCTTTTAAAGTCAGCAAAATCATTTTCAGTTTGTTTTAGTTTTAACTATTTATCTTGCCTATAATGTTTCAACTATTTCATTCATTATAAGTAATGGAACCTTCAAATGTTTTAGACTCATGCGGTAGCAAATGATCTTCTCAAATACCACTCTCAGACCCTTGGATTGGTTATTGGTGGTTCAGCTAAAAGAGGAAAAGCAGAAAAGATTGTGAAGGGAGTAAATTTGTTAGTGGCTGCACCTGGTCGACTACTTGACCATCTTCAAAATACCAAGGGATTCATTTACAAAAAGTTGAAGGTAATATCAACATTTCTGAACTTCTATAATTGATTCCTTTTTTTCTGCTAACATGGGTAGTTTGCATATCATTTGATTAAGATGTATAATGTATTTTACATGAACTCAATTTCCTGATTTTAAATAATATATATATGTTGACATTTATTTTTAATATTTGTTTTAATAATTTTTAAAATTAAAATAAAAGATATATACTTAGGTGAATTAATTATAATTTTGACATGTGACAACTCTTGTGATTTAATATCTCACCATCATAATATATAATGATTTTTTTTTTCATGTGGTAACAATAAAAAATTAACTTAATAACATACATAATAACTTTTCAACACTGTCAACATTATGGGTCCACTTATTTTAAGCTAGGCTAGGTAATGGTCGATTGAATTCAAGTTATTATTCTTGTTGTCCATTTTTTTTATACAGACCCAAGTTCATTTTTCTATACAGACTCAATTTTATTTTTCTATATGGACCCAAGTTTATTTTTCTCTACATCATAGCATGCAAAGGTGGAGCCACACATAAAATTGTGAGGTTAATTAATTTCATAATTTTTTTTAAAAATACTTTATAAAAAATAATATAAGTAGTAAATTAAGTTATTAACCCAATAACAATACTTGACACTCACTAACGTCCAACAATCTTTAATCTTTTTTATTTTCTTTCAATATTCATAATTCTTTTTTACAGGTTTTTTTCAATATTCATACTTGACACTCACTAATGTCCACTAATGTTTAGGTTTTAGGATTTACTATTTTAAGGTCTCACACTTTCTCTCATCTACCTCATCGCGTAAACGGAAGATCTCTACTCCTTCTCAATGTCGTTCCTTTTCGCTTTCAAAGCCTTTTCCACTTTCCAGGTTATTATCATTTTTATCTGCTTTGTTTCTGTATTTAGTTGTTGCTGTAAACTCTGCTTTCTGTTTGGTTCTGAGGAAATGATGGTTAATATTTGGATAAATGAATAGATGTAACGCATTATTTGTTTGTATATTGTTTTTCTGCCATTTTTAAGCTCGTTTGAAGTGTTTTATTTTGTTTTTCAGTGTTTTTTTTGTTTCGTGGAGGTAAAACCAATTTGGTTTTTGTTTCGATTATGCTTAGAGAGATGTGTTAGCTTAGATTTCGAGGAGATTGGAATTGGATTGCGGTTGCGTACTAGTGGTTAGATTGTTGTGCTCCTAAATTTTGACTTAATTTGTTTGTTATTTTAGAGCCAAAAAGCAAAGGGAAAAAAGAAGTGTTATCTTAGAAGGTGCTGGCCTTTAGGTTATTTGTTCTACAAATGATTATTTTTCTCCAGGTATATTGGGCAAGTAGTGACCTTCTAGTTACTATTCATTATTTTTCAGACACTAACTCCTTTTATTTGTTAAAACTTTTCTTGTATGTTCATTATAAGACGTATTACATTGTTGAAAAGTAAACACATAATTGTCAGCCAAAGTTACTTCTATTTTTGTCATTTCAACTCTTCTTCGATTCACTTTTGAGCCAAAAAGTTGTGCTTTGTGGTTCTGCTTTTTTCAAAGGAATTAAAGGAATTGTTGCTTTTTATTTACATATACTGATTCTCAGTGTCAACTTTTCGACTCTATTTTTTTATATTTAATTTTTTCTATTTATGAATAATTTCAGTTGTAATTATAGTAGGATAGACTCAAATATATATCCATGCTAATTTTTACCTTTTAAGTGTTGTTCTTTTGTATTTTATGCTTATCCTTCAATAATTATTTTTAGATGCCTAATTGTTCATTGTTGATATGCGCAGGTGCTCTCCCTGCTCCCGCCATATGAAGGGAAATCTATTTTGGAGTTAGGAGCTGGCATTGGTCGATTTACCAGTGAATTAGCTTAGAAGGCTGATAGTGTTATAGCTTTAGACTTCATTGAGGATGTTATCAAGTAGGTAATTGAAGCTCAACAACCTGACAGAAATTATTTAGATTGCTATTTCACAAGGGACTTGACTAGATTTTTCACTTTGGATATATCCTTATTTGCAAAATGAAAGCATCAATGGACATTATAAGAATATCAAATTCCTTTGTGCCGATGCGACTTCCCCGGATTTGGATATTTCAGAGGCATATTGTTTATTCATTTCTTGATCATTATTGCTTCCAAAAGGAACTTAAGATACTGAACCTTCTAACTGGGTAATCAAAACTTTCTTATATCCTAATCAATAACATACTAATATTCATACAATTCAAATAATAGTGTACTATTTGAAAATATAGTAAATAAATTATTTAAATATTTTAATATAATTAAATATAAAAATAAAAAAATGTTTTAATATAATTTAATATAAAAATAATTATATTAAGTTTCAATGGTTAATTAATTAAAAAGGACCAAATTGGAAAAAAATGGTTAATATAACAGCAGCTGATATTATTAAAGAAATAAATGCTGAAGATGTAGCTGCTACAAATACTCGTGAAGAAAGAGACGATTTCCATGGATCTGAAGCTGATGTTTCTTTGGATGACATGGATCTTTCAGCTACACAACCGCAACCAGTTAGAAACGAAGGTGATCCCACATTTTCAAAGAAGAAAAAAAAGATTTCTGATGCAAGTGATTTTTCTACTTTATTTAATGATGCTGCCACTTTATTGGCGGAAAATATACGGACTGTTGGCCTTGATATCAGTAAGAGTATTGCCTCCGAAGTGCTTATTCAACAAAAGTCAGAAATGACCATTCAAGAAAGTGCTCTGAAATTATATCCAACATTATGTGAAGTGGAAGGTTTAACTGAGGATGAGCGCTATCAAGCATTGAGCAAAATTCCAGATCATCCAACGCAAATGCTCATTTTTTTTAGTTTACCTTCTGCTGTGCGATTGGAATGGGTCAGAAGATTTCTTGCTAACCATTAAAAATCATAGTTGTGTTGATAGTTTGGTAACTTTTTGTGTGTAATATTTGGATGGTATAATGACATGATAGAATGTCATTATAATGTTGTAACTTTTTGATGTTGTAAAATTTTAAAACATACGGATTATAACATATAAACTAATGAAATCATGTAACTGTTGGTTAATATGTGAATATTATGCTTGGATGTG
The DNA here is from genome assembly GCA_020496765.1 of Gossypium stocksii. Lineage (NCBI taxonomy): Eukaryota > Viridiplantae > Streptophyta > Magnoliopsida > Malvales > Malvaceae > Gossypium > Gossypium stocksii. Next base: position 46,900,315 of record CM035627.1, read on the forward strand.
AAATATAATTCTCAAGTTATTTATTACCTTTTTAGCAATGAGTTATTTATAACTTATAATATTTAATTTTTTTATTGTGGAATAATTAAATTATTTGTTTCAGTAATGATATTTTAGCACATTAAATATGTATTGTAATTTAAAAATAATAAAGTAGATTATATAGTTTTTTATAGTATTATATATTTTGATTTTTTAATTCATATAATAATAATTATATTAAGAATGTTATTAAATTATATTTTTTATTAAATTATATTTAATAATAATTATGTTAAAATATGGTTAAATTATTTATTATTTTTATTAAATTATTTTCAGTAATAATCTTATTAAAATTTAATAACAATAACAATAATCATCTACCTTAAAAAAAATTCTGCTAAGGGTATTCTGGTCATTTTAATTTTTTTTCTTATGCTATTACAACATCATTCCATTCAACCAAACACAAGAATGCTATTTCAGTTCTATTCTATTCCATTCAACCAAACAGTTGAATTACTTATTACAGCTCTATTCCATTACAGCTCTATTCAATTACAGCCCTATTCCATTACAGCCAACCAAACGTGCTGTTGTAGTCTTAGAACTCACATATTAATGGTAATTAATGCAGCCTATCTCTTTCATGATTATATATTTCCTCCAAAACGTATGTATTAAAGACAAATTTTTCAAATGCCTAAGAAAGCGGGAGAACTGAACTAGCCAATAAGTATTGACAGTTAAATCTGGACACAAGCTTGGGCAACTTTGGGGCCAATAAGTACCAAGATTATGAAATTGACCAAGTACGAGTGAGTAATTTAGCACCATTCTCCGTCCATATATATATATATATATATATATTTACAAACTTAAGCATTGGAGGGTGTTCTAGAGTATATAGTCCAATGTCCTCGGCTGTAATCGTTTTCTTCCCTTACAGCCCACCAAAAGCATAAACCCAACTCAACATTGTAACCGACACATAGACTTCAACCCAAAAATGATATACAGATATTATGTTTAAATAAATTAATACCATGTTTAATTATATATTATATTCATATTTTAAGTTTTAATAAATTTCATATTTATGTTAAATTAATATCATACAAGTGGTCATTGTTAATCCAAAATTGTTTCTTTTCATCACCCTTGGATCTGCTCTATGAGAAATGTGTTCAATATGAACTAAATTAGATTAGCTTCATAGATTTATTCACTGATTTATTATCAATGATATAAGGATTATATCATTTTTCACCACCGTGTTGTCTTAAGGATTTTTCTTTTTTCTCAGCAAAAATAGATTTTATTAATAAAATGCCACTGAATCAGTGGCAAAAGAGAGACCAAACACCAGGGCAAAATCCCACTCCAAAACAAAATACAACACCAGAAGTAAAAGAAAAACAAAAACACAAAATAAAACAAAGACAAAATCTCGAAACAAGATATAAGAAAAATGCCTCGCCAAAACACAACTAGCAAAACAAAGACAACAGATAAAGCCGAAATTCCACCACCGGGTTCAGAATAGAATCAGTAAATAAATTCCATCTATCGCCAGCGCATCTGCAATCCCTCCTTATTAATGTATTAGTTTTGCTTTAAACGCCTCCCCAGAACACAAAACCAGCAAACAAAGACAACAAATAAAATTGAAATTTCACCTCCTGGCTCAAAATAAAAGGAAAATACATTTCCTCTTTGGCCAGCGCATCCACAATTCCATCAATATCCTTTGTTAGATAGAAAAATTAGAGCACTCTGAATGACCTTGAACCCAATCCACGACAATTGACATCAACAATATGATCAGAGACACCTCAGACCCCAAACACGGCAGCCATTCCAAAGATACCAAAATTAAACGGCAAGCCTAAACAACTCCGATTGGTTAGAAAGCAACAAGATTTGATCTCAAAGGCGAGTTTCGGGATCTAAGCTTCTTGCTATAGAGAGAGAAGAGGCAAAGGGTAGAGTGAAAGTGTCTGTATCCTTGGCAGCCTTGAGGGTAACAAACGTGGATATTGATGTGCTAGATAAAATAGCCTTGGAAATTTGTATCCTTTCTGAAGGTGGGTCATTATTGGGTCTCTTGGATTGGGCCAAGCCGTGGGCTGGCCGTTACCTTGTCGTGCTTTGAGGTCCACTCGGTTAACATACAGCAAAGTTGGACCCTACCCCACTGAATGTTCAAGTTCATGCGTTCTCAAATTAGGCCATAATGCGTGTTTAATAAATGACAACATATTGCTTCCGAAGGTATCTATATATATATTTTTAATCAGAGGGGATGGGCTGAAAACGGATTTCCATTCAAATACAAGGTTGAAGTTTTCAATTTATAAGTTTCACTAAACTATCAGAGACACTTTGCATCCTGAACTTTTTTGCATTTTACCGTACAAATCGTAGCTGTTAGTAAGTTTTAGTTTGTTACGGATATGGATAAATGAACTGATACAAACAAGCAAAGCTGAAGTGAATCAAGGTGGATATTCTCAAACATATTTCACATCTTTGCCAATAAAAACTCCTTATCATGTCAACATGACTGTGACCATATAACCTAAACTTTCAATTTCTTAAATACACGAAATAATTTAAAAAATGTTGAACATACTTATGTCGAATATATATATTTAAGACTCATTCAAATACGAGTATTTTAAATTCTAGATGCTAAAAGATTAAGTAGGTACATGAAAAATGGTTAGCTAGTTTCAAAAGCAAATGAATGACGGTAATGAAAATATGCAATATATAATTCAGCAATGGCATGGCTGGAAGGAGACATGTGGAGCCAAATTTAGATCTCTTTCATAGAAGCAAAATTTTATTTTATATATTGAGTGGTTCAGCGCACATCATAGATATTTTGCAGGACGAGGGAAGGCGTGAATAATCTTATGCTTTTGATGATATATATATATATATATATATTGGTTTAAAAGGAAGTCGTCTCGAGAACTCTAATCTCGAACACAAACTCCAAATAAGAAAAGACTTACCGAAGACTGTGTTGTGCAGTAAAGCTATTTCATGTTTGATCGAAAAGTATTTTTTGGGCTTTTTTTTATAAAAATAACCTAAAAAAGTTAATTAATTATATAAATAATTTATTTTTTTAATTAAACACGTAAATGATTTTAAATTTACAGTGAAAGTTAGTGGAGTCAAATAGTTTGGCACTACCAATATGCCATGTCAGCAATTTATACTAAAAAATTAAATTTTTGATGAAGCCATATAAAATGACGCCATTTATATAAATACTGTGTTTTTTGAAAGTATTAAGAGAGCTTTAACAATTTTGTCATTTATTTATTTGTAGACTTACTAAGCATTGTAGCTTACTCCTTTTCTTTTCTCTTTTTTATAGTGTAGCCAAGCCAATTTAGGGATCAAAAAGGACATCGGTTTTCGTCTCACACTATCAAAGGCTATCTTGGTATTTTGTAGTTATGGCATGTATAAGGACTTGGCCATTTGGTGTGTATGTATTTATGATATGATTTAAGTATGGTATGTGAATGTTTGATGATGATTAGCTATTGAAATGGCTAAATAAGAACATGTTTTGATGTTATGTATGCCTAAATGATAGTTTATGCAATGAAATGATGGAGGAAAAGTTGGCCATGAAACAGTTTTGTAACAACAGCAATGATGTGAATTTGAAAAATCACTAAAAATCATAGAAATGGAATTAAATGGTGAATAAGATATAGAATGAAATCTTATTGAGTCTATTTTCATAAGAAAGAAACATGCCAAGCAAAGGAAGTCTTTATTGTGAGATATTTAAATTCTTGTGAGACTGGTTCAGAGGGATTTCGTGATCGCTTGTTTTGAATTTAGAAATTCACTAAAAATTTTATAGAAATAATTATAGGTCATAATTTATATTTATTGATTCCTTAGTGAGTCTATTTTCATTAGAAACAAGTGGAAACACTAAATGAATACTGTACTAAGAGATAATTGATTTTAAATATGGAGAGGACAGAACAGTGGGACTGTGAAACAAGGGAACATTTAACTAATAAACTGTACTAATTAGCCACATCAAAAAATCTGAAAAAATTATGGTAAGAGGATATATGAGTCTAGTTTAAGGAAAAAATTACGGATTTAAATTTTGAGTTTCATAACTCGATCTATAATTAATTTAGTTACTATTGCACAGGTGGATAGTTTTATTATAAATAGTGAAATAAATTGTTTTAAATTGTGTAAGTAATCGAAAAATTTTTAATGTTCTCGGTTTGGTCCCGAACCGTTTCAATTAGATGTTTTAGGGCTTTGAGGGCCCTTTTTAGTGATATATTGGATCAATGTGAGTGAATTAATTTTAAAAGCAAATTTTTATACCCCGAACTAGCAAGGTAAGTCTGGTAAGGCCTCGTGCTCGACTCCAGTCACAGTCTCGGGTAAGGGGTGTTACATTTATTGGTATTAAAGCAAGAGTTTAGTCGGTTCTCAGAATATTCAGTATGATTAAGAGTCTAGCTATACATGCCATACTTATATTTTGATAATGTGACGACTCTTGACGATTTTAAAATGTTTTTCTTCTATAGTTATGGATCCCAAACGAGTTGGTGCAAATGATGTAGAAAGTAACGCACCCGCTCCCGCAGAAGGGATGGTGCCACCAGATAGTAGTGAAAGGCTCGTTAAAGTTAGTTAGGGAGAAGGGGCTCGAGTTATAATTAATTTAGTGACTATGCACAGGTGGATAGTTTTATTATAAATAGTGAAATAAATTGTTTTAAATTGTGTAAGCAATCAGAAAATTTTTAATGTTCCCGGTTTGGTCCCGAACCATTTCAATTACATGTTTTAGGGCTTCGAGGGGCCTTTTTAGGGATATATTGGATCAATGTGAGTGAATTAATTTTAAAAGAAAATTTTTATGCCCCGAACTAGCAAGGTAAGTTTGCTAACGCCTCGTGCTCGACTCCGGCAACGGTCTCGAGTAAGGGGTGTTACAGAACCCCCTAGGTCAGTATGTGTTAATTGATAAGGTTTGTAAAAACTGTCCTTTGATGATTTAGGGTTGTAACTTTTCGACCGATTTAATGCTACTACCCTTTGATGAGTTTGGTGTGATTTTGGGTTTGGATTGGTTAACTTTGCATGATGCTATTGTGAACTGTAGACGAAAGCTTATTGTGTTAAAGTGTCAAAATGGTGAAAAGCTTCAGATTGAATTAGATAGATTGGATAGTATGTCTAATATTATTTCGGCTATGCCAGCATAGAGATATGTTAAAAACAGCTGTGGTGTGTATCTTGCTTACATATTCGAGTATATAATTTCTAAGTTGAAGCTAGAATCGATTCCAGCGATATGTGAGTATGTAGACATCTCCGATATCGATAGGTCCTTATAGAATGACACCTACAGAGTTGAAAAAGTTGACAGATAGGGGTTTTGCTCGACCCAATTTTCACCTTAGGGCCGGTTTGGTTCACTGGAATGAAATAGGGTTGTAATGGAATAGAGCTGTAATCAGTAATTCAATTGTTTAGTTAAATGTAATGGAATAGAACTGTAATAGTATTATTGTGTTTGGTTGAATGGAATAGATATGTAATAGCATAAAGAAAAAAACTAAAATGACCATAATACCCTTAGCAATTTTTTTTTAGATATGGGTATTAAATTTTAATAAGATTATTATTACATATAATTTAATAACATTCTTAATATAATTATTTTTATATTAAATTATATTAAAATGTTTTTTATTTTTATATTTAATTATATTAAAATATTTTAAAAAATTATTTACTATATTTTAAAATAGTACACTATTATTTGAATGAATTGCATCTCAAGTTATCTCAATTTTATGATTTCAACTAAAGTTTCATTTGTTAGTTACATAATTTTTATATAAAACGTTTCATTTGTTATTTACATAATTTTTATATAAAAATTTTTACCTATGTTATAATCTAAAATTAATTAATTGCATTAAACACAAAATTTTTATTACAAAAAAAAAGAAGAAAAAGTCACAAAGCATCCAAAAGAAAAAGAGCATATTTTTATTTTTGTTTTCAATTAAAAGAAACAAAAAAATGTTTGTTTATCTACATTGTAAAATTGGAAAAGGTGATGTTAATGAGAAAGTTTTGCATTAATGATTGCTTTAAAGGAAATGATTAAACAAATTATACCCAAGATTTGGCTTCTCTTCATTTCTTCTAACAAATGAAAAATTTCCCAAAATAATAAATCACAAACAAATAAACAAAAGGTCCATTAGAACATAAAAACCCTATTCTTAATCTCATGGCTCTCACTTCCTGAAGATCAAACCCCATTTTTATCTCTGTTACTCCAATCCATTCATTACTCCAACCTTAAACACTCTAATGCACACTCCCTTAATAGCTTTGCCATCCGGTTCGATATCAAAGAGATAAATACAATTTATTCTAATTGTTGAAGAAAATAAAACAAAATTCATTCAACTCTACACATTATCAGTAATGGGAAGATTATTATGCCATAATAGTACCTTTGAAAAACTCAACACCAAGGATTTCTGCAACAAAATTGAGGTCTCTCAAAACTGTGAACTTGTTCATCTTGTTTAGCCAACTGGTTTTTAGTGTAAGAACTAAGCTACTCCAGGCAAGCCAAAAGTATTTGCAAGGAATATCAATGGGATATTGATAGGCATATAACTTAAGTCTGACACAAAATTAGAATATAAGAAAGTGAAGTTGAAATAAAACTGACACTAGCATAAGTATACTTCTTTACTTTTCACTCGCTGTCCCAAAATGGAAAACCTAAGGCTTTGCTTGGTTGCAGAAATCTAAAAGAAAACAACAAACAAGACCATGTTTCCAACAAAGGACATCATTATTTTCATTTGACACTAGTATCCCTTGAATGCAAAAATGGAGATTAACCCATTAAGATAAATAGTACCTACAAAATGCCAGGCTACCTATTTTTCCTCTAGAAGAACTTTTGTGCAATAAAAAAGCGATGACAACTCTTCTTACTTTGCCAAACTAAAGCCCTGCCATCTTATTCTACCAAATTTGTCAAGCAGGAAAATATACCTTCAAACAAAGCATCATCTTAGACTAACAAAACATAACTATATGAATAGTAGTTATGTTATTGATTAGGATATAAGAAACTTTTGATTACCTAGTTTGAAGGTTTTGTATCTTAAGTTCCTTTCGGAAGTAATAATGATCACCAAATGAATAAACAATATGCCTCTGAATAGCATCCTTCACTCTATCACTAGATTTCCTCATAAATCAAAGAAGTAGTCGTTTAATGGGATTCAAGCATAAGAGCGAAAAGTCTATAAAGGATACCTAATAACAACAAATATATTATCATTTAGCAACACATAAGAATTTCCAAACACGAGTATTTTAACAAATAACTTATATAAAACATAAAATCAGCTGCCAAGAATTTCCATTTCAATACAGTAAATAAAAGGACAACTACATTATTAATTTTAGGCTGATCTGATGAGCTATAAGCTCAATTAAGACGGTCATAACTCATAAGTCATACCAGCATGGTTATCTTCTATTCTTGTTTGCTATTTTATTTGTTTGTTATTATTATTGACTACAGATGCATGTATGTAACACCCATTACTCGTATTCAATGCTGGAACAGAGTATGAGGCATTATCAGACTTATAACACAAACAATCATACAATTCAGAGTCGTAAATTTTGTCCAAGTTAAAACCATATGCTTTTAATCACAAAGTCCTTGATACAAGCCTACGAGGCCCAAAACGTGCATTAGAAGTGGTTTGGGACTAAACTGAGAACTTTAGAAAATTTTATGAAACTCAAAAAATTTTCCACTAAACAAGGGTCACACGCCTGTGTGGATATGAGACATGTAACACCTCTTACCCGTGTTCGACACCAGAACAGGATACGAGGTGTTACTGGACTTAAACATAAGAAATCGTACAAATCGGGCCATAAATTTTCACCCAAATTAAAAACTATTTGCATCCAATCATAACGTCCCTCAAATGAGCCTACGAGGCCCAAAATATACATTGGAAGTAGTTCAGGACTAAACTGAGAACTTTAGAAAATTTCCACTATACAGGGGTCACACGCCCGTGTGGTTGTGGGACATGCCCGTGTCCCTACCCCGTGTAACTCTCTGTTTATGACGTTATCAACATTCGAGGGTCACATGACCAAGTCACACGCCCATGTGCTATGCCGTGTATTCAATTTAATTTTCTCATTTTTTTATTGATAAACTATAAATTATATATATTTCTAGCCCATTTAGCACATTTATGGATGAATTATCATTGAATTTGTGGAATTTGATGCTCCTAATCTTTTAATTTAATGTTTTATACTTAGGAGAGCATATGAGAGTGAAAAGAACAAGAAATGAGCCAAAAACGGAGAAAATGGGCCAAAGTAAGGAAACAACACGGCTTGGAGTTTAGCACACGGGTAATCCACACGGCCGTGCCACATTAACAGGCTTGAGCACGGCCTAGACTCGACTCACATGGGTGTGCCACACGGGCGTGTCCCTGTCGTGATGTAGTTCAATTTCACGTAGAAAAAGCTACTTAGGGGCTAAGAAAGACATTCCAAACTCTATATAAAGACCCTAGGAGGCAACTACAAGGGTGTACAGTCTTTTCGCCAAAACAAAGAGTAAAAGGCAGGAATTACTCGAAGGAAAGCCAATTGATCCATCTCAGAAGCCAAGATCTACATCAAGACAGAGGATCTCCCTTCAATCCCTTCAGGAGTTTTGAGTTTTCTTATGTTTTGTTATTTTCTTTATTTTTAAAAACATGAATTAAACCCCCAAATATCTGAGGGGGATGAAACCTAAGATGAATCTTGTTATTGTTATTTGAACTATATGATAAATATTCAGTTTGTTCCTAATTGTGTTTTTAATTCTTGAATTGATATTTTTGGGATATTAATTTAAGTCGAATGTGCTTAGGCAGGGAGCAAAAGTCCCTATTTAAGAGTAGATCCAACACAATTAAGCGGAGTTGATCACAATCCTAGACATAGAACAACAAAAATCTACCGGATTAGAGTCAAATCTAATATAAGGATCCATAGATCGAGTTAATGCAAGACTAATGGTTTTAATTAGAAAGAGATTTCAGTTAATCAACCTAGTATTAGTTATTCTTATTCCCGACAGAGATATTAACATAATTTAGGGATCTCTACAGATCAAGTCGAATGAAGAAATCGTCCAGTTCAGAGTTAGATAACAAGTGAAGTCTAGGTGGATTCTTCCTCAGGTATTGTCTTTATCATTCGGTTTTCCCAAAGTAATTTCCCAATTTACTTTTTGTCGCATCCTTAGCTTAGTTTAAAGTTAATTAGCTTACACAAAACCACTCTTTATTTTTAGGCTAGATAATAGGAAGAAAGTTATTACTAGTACTTTTAGTTCCTTAGAGTCGATATTCTGGTCTTGCCACTAACTATACTACTATTCGATAGGTGCGCTTGCCTTTTATCGTGGTAATAGTTAGTTTCTAAGTATGATCAATTTTATTACTTCATCAGATCACGATCATTTATAAAATAGGTGCAGATTTCACACGCCCTGGGTACACACCCATGTTCAAGGCCTTGTCATCCACATGGCTGAGACACACGAATGTGTCTCTGCTCGTGTGCTCCATACTGGGCATTCTGTTTCTCAAAATTAAGTTGCAGGGGACACACGACCTATTCAAATGTTCATGGCACTGATCGTGTGTCACACACGGTCTAGACACACGCCCGTGTGTCTACCCGTTTGGACAATATATAGGCTATTTACGAAGCCAATTGCCACCCTGAAACTCATACACACAAACACCAATTCATAGGCACAAATCATAACATTCTTAGGAAACCTTAATGTCCACAACTAAGACATCAACACATGATTATCATGCCATTTCAATCACACTCAAACAAACACATGCTCATCAACCAAATCATGCAAACTACTACATCTGTAACAGCTCGATTTTGGGTCTAGTCGGAACAGTGGTTTCGGGATCTCAAATCAGACAAGGAAAAATGTATCTATTATCATATTTTTATGGTCTACAATTTCATGGGATAATTTCGTGAAAATTTAGTTTGAAAAATTTGACTTTTGGGCACTCAAATTAGTAAAAAGGACTAAATTATAAAAAGTGCAAAAGTTGATTTCTACATGTTAGAGGTGTCCAATTGTTATGAAATTTTAAATGGGAGTCCTTAAATGGTAATTAGACCATTGATTAATTTTTTGGACAAAAATGGACATGGTAGGATAAAATTTCAAAGTTTGTCATTAAGGGCATTTTAGTCATTTGGTAATTAAAAGAATTAAAAAGCCAAAATAAGCCAAAACCTTGTCCATCTTCTTCTTCTTATGGACGAATGTCACAAAGGACTCTATGGCTAGGGTTTTGGTCACTTCTAAGCTTGATTGTTAGTGCATCCTAGCCTTGTTTTTAATGCTCTTTGCGTTTTTGCAATCGTTATCACCTGATTTACCTATTTCTACCATTAATTTGAGTTAGGGTTCATGTTTAAAAATTTAGCCATGCATGACATGCATGTATTTTGATGTCTAATGGTAGAAAATGAATGTTATTTCTGTAATAAATGACTTTTACTAAGTGATTTTCAGCGAAAAAGTCCAAAATGACCTATTTGTAAAAATTATAAAATATGTAATAAAAGTGCGATTTAGTGGAAATTGTGGGTTGTTATTGTGAAAATTGTTTGGCTAGGCTTGTATGTTAATGAAATTGAATAAATTTAATTTTACGAGCCTAGGGGTAAAAGTGTAAATATGTCAAACTTTAAGGGCAAAAATATAATTTTGCCATAATATGATTTCTGGGTCACATTGAATAATATGACCAATAAGTGAGCTAAATGTTATATTATTGATCATGGAAAATGAGGTTCGAAACTAGAACGAGGAAAAATAAGTATTCGATGATTTGGTCCTTTTCACTAATTTTCGTGCCGAGGTAAGTTCGTATGTTAATAAACATTGTCAAATTGTGTTAATTATGCATTATTATTATGTATTTGATTGAATTTTTAAATTTAAATTAAATGTTTGAAATGAGTAAAAATGAAGGATCGATCACGATCGTTTCCTAGTGAAATATGAATTGATGGTAAAAGACCATGGTTGGACCATGGCAATATGAGATATGTGATTTTCGTGTAAGACCATAGCTAGGCTATGACATAGGTATGTGATTACATGTAAGACCATATCCGGGATATGGCATTGTATTATGTATATGTGATCCGGGTGTTGGTCTTGTACGACTACCAGTGGCTAGGTAATCCTGCATGTGTTGCGGATACCTGTCAGCTTGTGTGAGAAGCACTGAGTAGCTATGTCCCGACTGTTAGCTTGTGTGAGTAGACTCGTGACTAGCTCGAGAATGAGCATAGATGTGAAATGTGATAAGTGGTAGCTTTGGCTACGTATGATTCTGGGTGTTGGTCATGTACGTCCTACCAGTGGCTGGGTATTCTGACATTTGCTGCGAATACTTGACAGCTTGTGTGAGTAGCACTGTGTAGCTACGTCTCGACCGTCAGTGTAATAGCCTAGTTTAGACCCTAATCGGAACAGTGGTTTTGGGACCACAAATTCGAGTCAAAAAATATTTTTAAAATTATTTTCTGTGTTTAAAATGTGTGAATTAATATTTTTGAAATTTTCGTGTTTTAATTTTATCATTTGAGTGTTCGATTAATTAAAAGGACTTAATCGCGTAAGTTGTAAAAGTTGCTAACTATTTGTTAAAGTGCTAAATTGCTATGTTCTTTTAATGTGGGGTCTTTATAAGGTAAATATACCCTTGAATTTTAGCATGGACGATTGTGGACATAGCTTAGTGGAATTGTAATAAAAATAACAAAGGTTAGTTTAGTAATTAAAGTAATATTATATGATAAATAAAACATAAAAAAAAATTAAAACCCATGTGTTCATCGTTTTCTCATGACCGAAAATAAAAGAAAAGAGAAAGAAGAAAGCTTTTAGGTATTCGGCCATTAGCAAGCTTGATTCAAGGTGAGTTTAAGCTCGATTTTTGATAATTTTTACGATTTTGAGATTGTTGCTATGAAATCTACAAAGCCCATGTTATAATTTTTTAATTTGATGAATATTTTGAATTATGCCATTGATTAATTTATAAGCTTTGTGATGTTAGTTGATGAATTATGAAAGATATTTTTGGATTAAAATGTTTTGTATTGGAATTTTTGATGAATTTGAGTAATTAGGGCTAAATTGTAAAAATCATAAATTGAGGGACTAAAATGTGAAATAAATGAAATGTATGGACTTGTATGAACAAGAAGAAGATTCGGCCTAGTTATGATGTTGTAAGATTTTGCATATTTTGTGTTTTATGCAATAGGGATTAATTTGTGAAAAGTGTAAAATGTCAGGGGCAAAATGGTAATTTGTCCATTTATGTGTTTTTCGATTAAATTGATTAAATGTATGTTTGAATAAGTTTAATTTGAATATGTTTAGATCAAGAACCAAATAAATCGGATTTGGATCGGGGGAAAACCAAAGTTATTGAATAGTCGTTTCGTTCTAATCGTTGTTGTCCGAGGTAGGTTTATAAGCAAATAGATATTGTTAGTTTTGAATAAATACAAATTAAAAATGTTGAAAGGAATTTATGGATATATATATATGTGGTACCCCGAATGTGTTTAAGCTTGAAGGAATCAATTACAAGTTCGATTCGATCGAGTTACGATGTCCAAAAGCCTCGTACGAACCTTAGGAATAGCTAGGATACATATGTCATGACATAGGATTCCGATATGTATTTTCGTGTAAGACCATGTCTGGGACATTGGCATTGACTTGTGATTTATGTGTAAGACCATGTTTGGGACATTGGCATCGTATTTGATTCGTGTAAGACCCTGTCTGTGACAATGGCATCGATATGTGATTACGTGTAAGACCACGTCTAGGACGTTGGCATTGTACGAGATGTTTGACTATTCGAGTATCCTTTTTAATTCCGAATGGTTCAACAGGCAAAGTTAAGTAAAGGCCGAATGTGAAATCGAATTACAAGGTTCAGGTATGTGTTAGTAAATGTATTGAAAAAAAAGTAAGTTTTGATATTTGAAATGATGATATGGATTTACATGTTATAATGTTAATTATATGTATATTGAATGCAAATCTATATTTGACCAAATGATATATGAATGTGAAATTAAAGTGTAATTTATGTGTATACTTATGTGAATATATATATATTCAGTCATATGATGAAAGTGTGACTTTGGAAGTAAATGATAACATTGTTATTGAATATATGTTTTGTATATGAAATTGCAAGCTTGAAATTTATATGTGATTATGGTAGCATGAATCGGTTCACTCAAATTGAGCAATTAATGTCCTTGAATGTTTTATTTTGCTTATGACTTACTAAGTTGCGATAGCTTACTGTGTGTGTATGTTGGTCCTCTGTTTTATAGATTTTGGAAGCTAGTTACGGGCTCGGGGATCATCAGAGAAGTCTATCACACTATTGACTGATTTCGTTATTTTTATAAGTTTGAACTCGTATCTATGGCATGTATAGGCTAGCTGTTATGTTTGATTTTAGGGTATACGAAAATGGCTAATATGTTATTTAATTATATGCAATTTTAGTCAAGTTCATATGAGTGGTATGCATTGATAATGGTTGGTAAATTTGGATGTGGTTTGGTTGATTCGGTTAGAGTACATATTTATAAGAGTGTTATGCTTGGCATGGTTTCTTAAGGCTGGATATATGTTTCAATAACAAGGTAAGTATGTATGTTAGTCGAGATAGGTCATTTCATATATTAATTGAGTGATATGCATATTATATGTATGTGAGTTGTTGGATATGTACGTAGCGAAATGGTTAAATTATTTCAGCAAAGTGATATTATAAGTGAAGATTTTGTAACTGATTATATTATGGATATTTGTTCTGGTTTGTAATGTGTTGTAAAGCTTTATTGTATGCTTAGAAAAGAAGGCCGAATGTGTATAAGAAGTTATATATATTTGTTTGGTTGATTTGGTTATATGAATTAAGTACTTTGGTTAATGTGTAATGAATTATATGTGATGAAGAATTTAATGGTATTATTCGGCTAATGATAGTGAAAATGAAAAGGAGTTTATACTTGGAAAATGGTTGTATTTGTCTCGGTTTAATGGCTCCAATGATGTATTTATATATACACATTTTAAAGGTAGTGAATGAATAAACATGTTATGTACTTGTATATTGATATATGCTTATATTATAAATAGATATATAGTTGAAAGTGATGCCATTATAGTTTTGGAAAAAAATTAGGTAAATTAGAAGTATTTATAATGTGTTTATGTCATGGTTGTAAATGTTTGAATTTGATTTTGATTTCATGTTTTAATTGTTAGCCAATTTGATGATAGGGAAATGGTAATGTACAGATATGCTTTGAACTTGGCTAGTTAACCATTTAGGTCATAAACCCACTTGATCATAGAATGAAAATGCATGTTTGGGCCGAATTTGATATGGTCAAAATGATATGTCTTTTGATTTGTTTGAATTATAAGATTGATGTATGAAATGATGAAATGAAATAATTCTGTTAGCTTGGATATGCGCCCATGCTTATGTGATAAAATGATATATTTGATATTTTTGCTTATGAATTATGTGGCTACATATATGTTTGTTATAGGATATAAAATGATTTGTAAAAAGATTATGTTTGTTATATGGTTTAAAATTTTGATTGGTTTGAGAGACTTGATCATGTGTAGGTATGTAATTACTTGGATGTTATGTCTTATCCGGTAATACCTCGTAACCCTATTTCGGCCACGGATGTGGGTTAAGGGTGTTACAGTTAGCTTGTGTGAGCAGACCCGTGGATAACTCGAAAGCGAGCCTATATGTGTTATGAGATATGTGGTAGTTGAGCTACATATGTGGCACTTATGCACAAGATTTTGAATGATCCAACGGGTAAAGTCAAGACGAGAATGTAAGTGAGACCGAATTAAGTGAAACAGGTATGTATCAAATCTATGTGAGGATTGAATGAAAGTGAATTGGTGAGCTTACAGTGGAATATGTATATGAAATGATAAAGATTTGTGTATGAGTATGTCTCATGCCATAATGTGTTTATTTGGTTAAATTGAATTGTGATTTGAAGTATATATAAGATATGAGTCATATTGGTTTGAATTTTATTTAAGTATGGAACATTGTGTGAGAAGCATGGTTATTTGATAATATTTTACATGATTATATTGGCTAAAGTAAATACAATAGATAGTGGATTGAATACATATATTGGGTGAATAAGGTTATACTGATAGTCGATTATGCATGTGTATATGTGGACAAATTGATACAAAAGTATTTGATTCATATCAACATAGAAATGAATGATCTTGGGAAACTTTAGTTAATTTATGAGTTTCGATTCATGGTATAAAGGTGAAATTAAATGAGCTTGCAACATAGTAATGAAAACACTTAATAAGTATTTATTCTATAAGTTGTGTTTATTTCATATGAACTTACTATAGCTTACTTTGTGTTATTTTCCCTATGTTTATAGGATTTCGAAGACTTGCTTGGGTTGGAAGTTATTGGAGACCTAATCACACTATCCAGCTACTGTAATCAGTATTTAAAGTTGTGATTTTGGTCATATGGCATGTATTGGAACTTGATCTTTTGTTATATGTCATATTGGTTTAGCGAAATGTGTTGGCTTATGATGATATTTGATTCATTTTTTATAAGGCCATGAGATGTGGCTCATATTGATTTTTAGGTTGTAAACCTATTCATATAGGCATGCATGTGCCAATACCTTTATGATATGGCCTATGATTATTGATAGTCGAAAGATGATATGAAGTCTTATGAATGTACAAGTGGAGATGAACTGATCATGATCATGTCTTGCTTGTGTATGTTTGAGTGCTGAATCATGATATGTAAGTGCCATTGAAAGTGTGCATATGAGTGAGCAATTGAGAGTGGTAATTGAGGGTCAGCCCCATGGGCGTGTGAATAGGTCGAGTGTCCCCTGCACCCTAATTTTGCAAAACAAAATGTCCAGTAGTAAACACACAAGCAGAGACACGACCGTGTGTCTTAGCTGTGTGAAAGACATGACCTTAGGACATATGTGTGTGCTTAGGCCGTGTGAAGTCTGCACCTTAAATGCAAAAATTAAATTCACCAAACGGCCTAACACACATGTGTGACTTGGCCATGTACCATTAAATGGTTGATGACGTAATAAACATAGAGTTACACGGGTTAAGGACACGGGCGTGTCCTGAACCACATGGGCATGTGTGATCACACTGCCTGCCCACACAGGCGTGTGACTCTCTAAAACATGAAATTTATCTAAGTGTTGTAAAAGTTTTGAAGTTCTCGGTTTAGTCCCTAACCACCTCTAATGTATGTTTAGGGCTTCATAGGCCCGTAATAGGGGGTTATGAATATGTTTGAAAAGTTTGAAATTGGACGCAAATTTTACGACTCGAAATTATATGTGTAAATGTGTCTAAGTCCGATAATGCCTCGAACCCTGTCCCATCGTGGATACAGGTAAGGGGTGTTACAACATCTATGCAATGCATTATCATGTGATTAAACATATAAGCAAGATTAGCCAATTTTCAATGGCCTTATACAAAATATTCACTTGACCAATATAAGCCAACATCATTTGGCTCAATCAACCATGACACATATACAAATAACCAAGTCCCTATACATGCCATACTTTCAAATATCAAACTCATCTATACCTCGAAATAATGTTTTTGATAGTGTGATGCGAGCCACCGACAATTCTTGATCCTCGAGCTAGCTTGGTGTCATTGTAAGACAAGGTAAAGTAAAAGGGAGTAAGCTAAAAAGCTTACTAGGTTTATATACAAATAATAAACATCTTTATCAAGAGTTCATCATGCAAATGCTTATATTGAAAGATAATACATTATCATCAAAGTCACGTAGGTTTACTTACTAAAGCACAACCTTACCATACGATCATCACTTATGGAATTCGTACTTACGAATTTCACGTACACACCTGTATCATATCATCATACAAACACATATTTTCACATCTTATCATTCCTGTTCAATGCAAGGAATATTAATGGATACACAGAAAGTTGTACATAAGTGCCATATACGTAGCCAAGCTATCACATATCACATTTCACATATATGCTCGTTCTCGAGCTAGTCACCGTTCTGCTCACACAAGCTGACGGTCAGGACGTAGCTATACTCAGTTCTACTTACACAAGCTGATAGGTATCCGCAACATATGCAGGATTACCTAGCCATTGGTAGACGTGCAAGACCAGTGCCCGGAATCCCATAACCACATAATTGCACACATAAGTTCCTAGTGGCATGTCACTCGTATCCTAATTTATTCCTAAGGTTCAACCAGGATTTCTTACTTATCGAAAATTTAACAAATATGTCCAAAGAGTCAATCACACAATTTGTACAAAAATAAATCATTAAAAGATAATATAACGATGCATTATTTATATACAAACTTACCTCGGTACAAAATAATTGCTAATATTGAAATTTAGTCCACAACCTTGTTCTTACCTCGATCTAAGTCAGAACCTCATCTTTCTTGATCTATAATAGAAAATTTAACTTATTTAATAATCATATAGTTCAATTTAGTCCAAAAATTACACTATGGCAAAATTACACTTTTTCCCCTAAACTTTGACATATTTACAGTTTACTCACTAGGCTCGTAAAATGAAATGTATTCATTTTTCTCAAAATGCAAGCCTAGCCGAACCTTATACACTCTTATAGTAGCCCAAAATTTTCATTTATTCACATATTTCTACACATATTTTACAACTTTTGGAAAAAGTTCCTTTTTGACTTTTTTTTATCGAAAAACACTTAGTAAAAGTCGTTTATCTAACACCAAACTTTCATTTTCTACCATTTGACATCAAAATACATGCATTTCACACATGGGTAAAATTTTAAACATAAACCCTACTTCAAAATAAACGTAGAAATAGATAAATCGAGTGGTAACGACTTCAAAAACGTAAAATGCATTAAAAATAGGGCTAGGATGCACTTACTATCAAGCTTGAAAGTTGACGAAACCCTAGCTACGGCTTCCTTGTGAAATTCGGCTATGGTGAGAAGTTGGACGCCCAATTTTTTACTTTATTTTCCCTTTTTTATACTTTTATCCCTTAAAGCCATTTTTTGAAATTTTACCCTTCCATGTCGTTTTTTGTCCATCATGATATATAATGGTCTAATTACTAAATAAGGACCTCTAATTAACAAATTCATTTCAATCAAACACCTAAAACTTTTAGAACACATATTTTGCACTTTTTGCAATCTAGTCCTACTAGTCAAATTGAACCTTCTATCGATAAAATTCTTAACAAAATTTTCACACATGCATTCAATCATACTATAGACCTTAAAACTTTATCATAATGAATTTTTCTACTTTGGATTTGTTGTCCTGAAACCACTGCTCCAGCTTGGCCCTAAATCGGGCTGTTACAACTCTCCACCCTTTAGGGAATTTCGTCCCAAAAAACTTACTGGAAAAGAGGTTTGGGTAATGTTTTCTCATAGCCTCTTCAACCCCATGTCTTTGCCACAAAACTTTCACTATGGCTACACTTTTATTTCTTAACTATTTAACTTCTTGGGCTAAAATTTTGATTGGTTCTTCATTATAAGTCATATCCGGTCGAATCTCAATCTCTATTGGAGAATTCACATGCGAAGGATCAGAACAATATCGTCATAACATCGACACATGAAACACATTATGAATCCTTTCCAACTCTGCCGGTAAGGCTAACTGATATGCCTCTGGCCCTATTCTTTCAATAACTTCAGATGATCCGATGAAACGTGGACTCAATTTGCCATTACAGTCGAATCTGAAAATCCTTTTCCACGGAGATACTTTCAAAAACACTTTATCCCCAATCTAAAATTTGATCTCTTTTCTTTTCAAATCTGCATATGACTTCTGTCGATTTGAAGCGGTTGTTAAACAATCACAGATTACTTTTGTAACAACTTGAACTTTGGCCTAGTCGAAATAGTGCTTTCGGGACCACAAATTTGACGAGGAAAATTTTATTTTTATTATATTTTTATGATCTACAATTTCATGGAATAACTTCTCAAAAATCTCGTTCAAAAATTTTGACGTTTGGGCACTCAATTTAGTCAAAAGGACTAAACTGTAAAATATGCAAAACTTGAGTTCTAGAAGCTAGAGGTGTCAAATTGCTATGAAATTTTAAATTGGAGGTCCTTAAATGGTAATTATACCATTGGTTAATTTTTTGGAAAAAAATGGACATGAAATAGGTGAAATAGAATATTTTTCAGTTAGGGGCATTTTGGTCATTTAGTGATTAAATGATTAAATAAACAAAATTAAAAGCCAATTTTTGTCCATCTTCAACCCCATGGCCGAATTTTTCAAGGGGAAACCATGGCTAGGGTTTTTTAAGCTTCCAAGCTCGATTGTAAGTCTGTTCTGGCCCCGTTTTTAATGATTTTTAAGTTTTTGAAATCCTCGTAACAAGATCTATCTATTTCTACCACTAAGTTGAGATATGGTTAAAGTCTAGGGTTTTGACCCATGGTGAATATGTTTGTGTTTTTGTGTTTAATGGTAGAAAATGCATGTTTATGGTTAGAGAAACGACTTTTACTAGGTGATTTTCGGTGAAAATGCCTAAAAGGACTAATTTGTAAAAGTGATCAAATGTGTCTTAAAAG
Source organism: Gossypium stocksii (assembly GCA_020496765.1). NCBI lineage: Eukaryota > Viridiplantae > Streptophyta > Magnoliopsida > Malvales > Malvaceae > Gossypium > Gossypium stocksii. The sequence continues at coordinate 46,920,228 of CM035627.1, forward strand.
TGTGTTTTAATGGAAATTATGGGCTGCTATAGTTATGAAAATGGTTCGACTACACTTAAAGTACAAAGAAAGTGAATAAAGATGTAACATCCCAAACCCGGCCCAAACGTTACGGCCATGACGAACTAACCATGTTACCTAGTTACTAAGATTAGGGTGAGTTTTGTAAAACTGTACTTGTAATTTGGGAAGAAAATCCAGGTTTAGTTTGAGATTGTCCTATCCACTAACCGTTTAAAATTTATCTTGTTCGTTGCTTTGTTATTCATTTGTTATGAGTGCTTTGTTTTGAAAACATTGATTGATTTTGAGAAAACCCGCGCAGCCTTGTTTAAATCATTTTAATCAATTTGTAAATATAAAATAAAAACCCAAAATTAAAAATAATTAAAGTGGCCTTATTACAAACTCAAAACCATAATAAAAAGAATGGAAAATAAATAAAAATAAATAACTTAAATAAAACCAGCAGTGCAGTCTACATGGCCACTCTGAATCCCTCCCATCTCCAAGTCTACCAGTCTAGGGCTCCCCTACATAGATGAAAGGAAGGGGGTGAGTTTGGAAACTCAGTGTTCAAAGAAAGCCCATCCAGAGCCCAAATCAGCTCAAGCCTTCTGGGCCTAAGCCAATCCAGTCTTAGTAATATCTGGGCCGAAGCCCTATTCAGTAAACAATACGGCCCATAGGCCCATTACAGAAACAGAACAGTATCATGCATGTATGCCCAAACCCAGCCTAAATCCAACCGCTACACTCCACCCGTACCAGCCATATACACACAATGTAGGGAAACAACTCAACCCACCCAGCCTCTGCACTCCACAGTCGCAGCATAGCTGCTCAGATAATATGGCCAAGCCACTAACAGTATGCGAGGCAAAGCCCCTTTTAGTAAACAGTACGAGGCAAAGCCTCTTTCAGTAATCGTGGCAGTGCCACTTGCACTTCCTCCATCAATAAACCCAGTCCCATGCAATAGATAATCGTGTCATGGCATACAGTGAATAGAAACAGTAAAACATGCATTTCAGTCAAATTTAGCCCTAGGGGTATAACAGTCATTTTGCACCTAGGGGTAAAATAGTAATTTCTCACCCTTAAGGGGTATTTTAGTAATTATGCCAATTTTTAGGGTTTGGTGCATATCTCAGTCCTTAATTGTCCAACTTTCATCTCAGTAGTTAATTTAGCCCATTTTAGTAGTTTTTAGTTATTGGGCCCTAAAACACCTAATGGGCCCTACCGTGTCTTTTAGCTACTTAAGCCCGTTTAGCCCAAATTCTAAGTCTAGATTAACAGATTTAACCTACAGTATACCAGAATACACTTACCGCTTGCTTTTACCCATATGGGCCCGTAAGCCCACTGGGCTTAATTCTAGCCCACCAAGGCCCAAATTTACCAAAATGCATGAAATCGCGCACTCACCAACTTTACCGATTTTGATTATAGAACCTTAACGCTTCCAACCAACCCACGAGCGCTCGTACGCTCGCATGCTTGCAAGCCCACAAAATGCCTGAATTTTGACATTTCAGCTTTTTGGCTTTTACCGATTTGAACTACAATGGGGTGTTCGTTTACACACCTGATTTGCGACGAACGCTAACGAGATCTCCCACGATCACCTACAATCGGCCACTACAATCTTTAGATTACAAATCAACAACAATCAACCTAAAAAACCCCTTACCACATTCTGCCATAATAGGGTATTCTTAACCACTAACCCTTGTCGATCTTAACTACTAGATCCAGATCTAGTCGTTCCACCTGTCCAAGCCCTCAATCGATACCCTTTTGATCACGCTAGCACCCAAATAAATCAACTGTTAAGACCTATAGAGCCTTAAGCCCCAATCGACAACCTTCCTATGTATATAGGGGTTTCGGCTTTTCTTAAATCCTGAAATAAAGTATGGAACAGAGATTCCGATAACTTACTGTAGAATCACTAAACCAGGATGATTCCAATCCCGTGCTTAACTTAGATCTGACGCAGATCTAGCCTCTAAACACAAGCAGAGAGTGAATCTTAGAGGAATAAGAGTCGACTCCCAATTCCCTATGGATATGGTAGTTTCGGCTTTTGGTAAGATAGAGGAGAAGGTGATTTGAAGCTATAGATTGAAAAGGTGTTGTCGATAGAGGTTAGGGGTTTTGAGAGTGTGAAGTTCAGCTAAAAGAGATGAAGAAGAAAGGAGAGGTTCGACCAAGAAGAAATCAGCACTCAAGCTTAGCTTCCGGGATTTCAACTTTTATGGCAATCGACTAGAAAGCTTGAGAAGAGAGAAGAAAGGGAAGAAGTAGGTAGGTTCGGTCTAGAAGAGAGGTGATGGGATGAAATTAATTTAAGGGAAAAGGAAGGACAAAATAAAGATGGATGAAAAGAAGAGAGGTTCTCCTATGATCAAATCGGTATAAGAGAAGAACTTAGCTTGCGTTTTCGGCTTTTTGGGACACTAAGAGAAGAATAGAAGAAAAGCAGAAAACCCTAAGTGGCACTACCCTAGCGCGGCAAGAGAAAGAAGAGATCAACACAATCCTGAAAGACCACAAGAAAATGCCCAAACTGCTAGAAGGAAAATCTGCACACTAAGGACAATTACCGAAAATGCTGCCTAACTCCCCTAGCCGATTATGCACTTCCAAGACTCCTACATTCGGCCATCACTCCTCCTTTTCAAAGTTCCTATAATCTCTCCCCTTATCCCTCTTTAACAAACTCCCATGAGCAACTCAAACTCCCCTCAGCAGAGTTTCACTTGAGTTCCATCACATGACCAACACATGCAGCAAAAATAAAACACCATACTGCTTACCATGCAACTAAAACCTTAGCCCTTGCACTCTAACCACACGCCACTTTTTTAGGCATTTAAGTGGCGCCACACTGTCGCTTTACCAAGGGCTTACTTGAGTCTAATTTCCCCACTTTTTCTTAAAGGCCCACTTAGCCAAGTCCCCTTCACTTTAAATCCAAAATTTGATATTTCTGCCGGGTTTTATCTTAGGCTTGGGCCTTCTAAAGGCCCACTAACACACTTAAAACATAAATTCCATAATTTAACAACCAAATTTCAAAATTTCATCAAAATCGAAAAAATCCCAAAAAATCTCAAAAATTAGGGCGTTACAGAAAATCCTTTTACGAGCCTAGGGGAAAAATTGTAAATATGTGAAACTTTAGGGGCAAAAACATAATTTTGCCATAATATGATTTTTCAGTCACATTGAATAATGTGACTAATAAATAAATTAAATGTGATATTATAGATCAATGAAAACGAGGTTTGGAACTAGAACGAGGGAAAAATGAGAAATTGACAAATAAGTCTTTTTCACCGGTTGTGCTACCGAGGTAAGTTTGTTTGTAAATAATTCATCATTTTTACTTATTTTATTATATTTTATTATGTTCTATGAAATGTGGCTGAATATTGAATGAAATTGACAAGTATCGTGTAACACCCCAAATCTGGCCTAGACGTTATAGCTGAATTTGGTGTGTCACATTGAAGTGTTTTACGAAAACCTTGTTTTAATTGAAAACTCCTGTACTATTTAAAAACTTGTGGCCATTCAAAACTGATGTAAAACCTACGATGGTTTGTTTGCAAAACGTGGTTAAATTAAAGTTATTCCCTTATTAAAATGTTATTTTTACTTCTAAAATGTTGTTTGTTGCAAAAGCTTAATTCAATATAGTTGATTTGTGAAAACGCGATGTTTAAAAATTGAGTTGCGAAACCATTTCAAAAATGTTACGAAAGCGTGTTGTTTTGAAAATAGTTATCATTTTGAAAAACCCGCATCCTAAGACGAGTAGATAAAAAACTTAATACTGTAAAACCCCAAATTAAAATCCAGAGATGAAAAGAGGCCTTATTACAATCCAAGTTGAAAATCAAAGTACTTAAAAGTAAATAAACGTAAAAGAAAGCAAGAGCAGTTGTGTGCCCATCTCCGAATCCCTCGTAGCACCGATCCTCCTAACACTAGGGGTTACTTGAAAAGTTAATAAACGGGGTGAGTTTACGAAAAATTAGTCTGTAATTCCCTACTATCTAAAAACAGTCAGTCATGTAATAAGCAGTAACAATCTAGACTTCAGCCCATTACAGTAGACAGTAACAGATGGGCCTTAGCCCATTACAAATTCAGAAATAGAAAACATGTGGCCTAAGCCTGATACATTATCGTTTGGGTCACAACCCATAGCAAAATCATTTGGGCCTAGCCCATATCAGAACAGAATCACATGAATGATGTATGATGCATGTTATGTGTTAACCCCATCCAACCCTGCACTTCCCTTCGTCCAACCCTACACAGTCTGTGGGGATATAATCAACCCACCCATCCAACACACCAAGCTTAGCACTAATTGCAGCACTAAGTCAACAGAACGGTTCAATGCTGTAGACAGAACGGCTAAAGGCCGTAAGTATCGCAGTAATGTTGCCAAATAATAGAATGGCTAACAGCCATAAGCAAAAAGGCACAAAGCCATAGTAGTATGCGTGGCATAAAGCCATCGATAACGGGTCTATAATCGACACAAAGCCATCCATCACAGAATATAAAAGGCACAAAGCCCTCAATCACAGTAACATAATCGCCACAAAGCCTTAATTAGGTTGGCACACAGCCATAATCAGAATAAGTGGCATATAGCCATTAATAAAATGATCAGCACTCAACCATCGATTGGTCCACAGTCGTCTTGGGTGACCCGTGCGACCTTATCATATCAATACAAATATACGACTTTAGGCCTTCAATGGGTCCATAGTCGTCAAGCAACCATGCGACCCTAACAGATCAAATCTTCCTTCGTACAAAATCCCAACCCATGCAATATGTCATGTATGCAGAATGTCATGCCCCTAACCGGTCATACAATCACAGTCAAGTCATAACACAACTCAGTCATTTGTATATCTCATAAGCACATCAGTCATACATAACCCAAATAAAACAGTCATTCTATCTCTAGGGATTAAATGGTCATTTTTACCTAATAGGGGTAAAATAGTCATTTTACCCTCTAGGGTAATTCAATCATTTTACCCTCTCGGGTAATTCTATCATTTTACCCTCGAAGGGTAAGTCGGTCGTTTTGCAATACAGGGGTGTTTCAGTAATTTTGCACTATAGGGGTATTTCGGTAATTTTTCAACCTTTTAGGAGGTCTACAGTCGTCTCGAATGACTTCAGTAATACAAACGGTCATAATAGTATAAATGGGCCCGAGGCCTATTGTCGGCCCAAGTGGGCCCACACGCTCGTGTGGCCCATCTAGCGTAAATTTAGTTAAGGCTATGCGAAAACCATAGCCCAGATTATTAATAATCACATATTACAAATTTTATCCGTGTGGGGCCCACGAGCCCATTGGGCCCACACGACCCATTTCGGCCCATCGAGGTCCAAAAACATCCTAAGCCACGTGCGCAACATGGCCAATCCAATCTTTCCACCTGATGGTGAGATTCACCCATATGGGCTCACGGGCCCATTGGGCCCAACGTAGCCCATACGGCCCAAGCCCACGAGATCACTCGTGGTGGCCTCAGTCGTCGTACACCTACGTTCGTAGGCTCGATTGATCATACTAGCATTCGCATGCTTGTGTAGCATCATTCGCCGGTATTTCGGCCTTTCGGCATATGCCGGTCTACAATGAGTACAGTGTGAAAAAAACACACTTTATCAACTTATGTCGATCTACAGAAATAGGCTATAACGATTACACACCTGATCACGTAGAGTACTAAGAATTCCTGAGCGTCGGAACCTATTCAAGCAAAACATCAGTTAATAACCTATCAAAAGAATTAAAAGAACTTAACCCAAACTCCTAGCCAAAGAATCGACTACCACTTGCCTTGACTAGATTGGTCGACTACGATCTGTCTACTTAATTGTAACACCCCTATTCTGTAACCGTTGCCGGATTAGGTAAGGGGCATTACCGGACTTGTAATTCATGTCAGAACAGTAAAATTTTTAACTTATTCTTGAAATAAAGATCATTCATTTAGATAAATACTAAACACAGCCAGGGATAAAATTTAAACTTCTTTAAGTACACTTTCAAAAGATGCCATTTTTCGTATGGCTTATATACATTAATCAAAATATTCTCCCACTGCTAGTCTATTCTATACATGCCATAAGATAATCCAAAACATAGCAATACCAAACAGTGGATAGTGATGGTGTGACGAGATGCTGACGATCCCCGAGCACTTGGCCGGAATCAACAATCTATAAAAATAGAAGACATAACAACGGCGTAAGCTTTCCTAAGCTTAGTAAGTCTTAAGTAAAACGATAATTTTGCAGAATTAAATTCAATTATCATTTATCATTCGATTATTCTAATCAATGAAGTCAATCTAGAGCTCCATAACGAACTATAATTTCGATAATCACATCATTTAGTTACCACAAATTCTTTCATGATAATGACTAAAATGGTCAAATATTTGTAAGCCCACAAGGCACATTTAGCATATAATTACACTCAAATCTAAATATCTATATTATAGTTTAATATAATACATTCTTATGGCATAACACATTGGCCAAATGTATCATAGTTAAATGAACTGTGGCTACATTTACATTCATACACTTATTCACATATGCATCACTTTGTATACTTTTGATCTAATCCAAATTAAAAATCACATACAAGTACCTGATACATACCTGGCCAACTTAATGTACTGAACATCTTTAATTGTCGTTTCATTACTAAGTCTCATCGTCTTAGACCTTGCAGAAACCCCATTTAACAATATCAAGAGATTACACCATTCAATCAAATAGTTCAAACCTCATGCACGCATATCTAGTTATCTATTTCTTCCCAATTTGATTCATATAGTCTTTCGCATCTAGAAGCTTCATTTCTACTTCTAATTCAATCCATCGAACTAAAGCGTAATATTATAACCACATTTACTTTCCATATTTGGAATCACATTTTCATGTCATAACTTTTCATGAATAATTTTACAGAGTCACTACTTATTTAACATAACATGTAACCATTTCATGATTGATTTCCAAAGCACTTTCATAAATCACCCAAAGTTGAATTCACATGGTAAGCAAGCATCACGTACATAATACTTAATCTTTGTATGTTTGCAATTTCCATAATTATCATTTTAAACCAGTTCAATCTATCGATAATCCTAATCACTTGTTCAAATGTACTCATTTCGTGCACATACATGAATGTATATACGTATATAGAACTTAATTCTTTAGTTCATAATTACATCAATATCTTTGAGTAATTCAACATGACATGTATTAAATTACTGTGTAGGTACATAACGGACCAAACATAGTCCTTATCACATATGCGAAAGATAACAGAATACAATCCATACCTTGCATTTTCACACCTCGCCGAATACAACTCAGCATTGAATTATCGCTTGATTCCCAATATGTTCCATGCTATTTTGGTAACCTTTTCAAAACTTACCATTTCATAAGTAACATAAGCATTCATATATCCACATCACTAATTCGAATTTAACTATATCTAAAACCAACATTAACATATACTTCCAAAGTCAAAAATTACTATATAACTGAAATCAAGTATAATTCATTCTATCGCACCTTCAACATCAAATTATAGCATCTCATGCGTAAATCTCCAACTATTATTTTACTTTTGCCATAAATAATCACGAATGTATATAACTTACTTTCATTCAACACATGAATTCGAAGCTTACTTAAAGTACTTATTGAGCACATAAATAATTGTTGCTCCATATAAATCTCCGAACATATATGCATTCAACTATGTGAAAATTTCTAGACATAATCGCACACTCAGTGTTTATGACCAGCTAATAATAAGCATATTAACCGTACACTCAGTGCTCAATAATTAAGTTCGCACACATAGTGCCTTATTATCTATTTCGCATACTTAGTGTTAATATTGTAATCAAACAATTCATACTTGCACACATAATGCAAGGCTCAAACCATTCAATACATCTCATTATACATTAGTCATTCGGCAATTGTATTACCATATCTATATCTCTCGATTCAATTTACTCACATACAATTTCCTTCATTGAATTTAACAACAATTAATTGGCTTAATAATTTACTTATATTTTGAAATAACCATTCAGTTCTATATACATTTAAACTCAAAAGAGTCATGATTCATTTTATATGTACATAGCATAACATACTAATTCCCTATCTTAAACTCAAATACTCACATGTAACAACCACAACAATAGGTGGTTGCATTCCTTCGAGTATACATATGCCATATATAGTTCATCCATTTAATAAAGGCCATTCGGCCACACAACATATCATTATAGCCATGTAACCTCATAATAATCATTCGAGCATTTCATGAACGTATCACTTAATTACATTAGGACATATACTTAAACATAATAAAATCTTGATTCTAATAACATGTATGCTTATAAATTTGTCACATGACATAAATTCGATTCTATCTTAAACTTAATTACTTAAAACTTACCTCGAATGTCGTTGAACAACTACGGATCGGCTATTCAGTTAGTTTAGCTTTTCCTCTATCCGAATTAGACTTCTTAAGCTCTTGAGCTTAATCTAACAAATTTAATCTATTACAAATCAATTATTCAAACTCATGGCCGAATATATCAAGAAGACTAAATAGACTCTATTAGTCACACATTGCTCAATTATTAACTTAACTTTACTTACTTGTAAGCACATTCGGCAACTTGATAATTAAGTTAATATCATGGTACCATAACTCAACATTTATCATCATGTCATTAGCGAAATATGCTCATGTCAAATTTGCTCCTCTTTATTATAATATTTATAAATCTTAGCCAATAATTCAATTCTTCCTAATTAACATTCAAGCATCACAATTCGGCTTACAACCCAACTAAGCCATGCATTGGTATTGAATTCATTCGGTCATTATAAAAACAATTTCATCATCTAAGCATTGCTCTCAATCACATCTCAAAATTCAACAGGCTTAGAACTCATTTAATAATTAATTCCATTTCAAAGCATCAAAACTTTACCAAATGTATACTCATCCTAAATAACTGAAGGTAATTTAATTCTTGAATTCACCCATAACAAAATTATTAATCCCAACTCAACTTATAATTACAAGTATAACATTTAAATACATCCAAAATCAACTCTTTATATAAAAAGAGCTTAGCTGAATATCCTTTGCTAATTTAGGCCACATAAGCATAAATTTCACATTCATAATAATTTTCTTATTTCGTTCCTTAAAACAAAACATAACTTAATGCCAATTCTACTCAACTAATTTGTTCTAAGATCAAATACTATATTCGGCCATGGAAAAATGCATTAATCTAACAAATTTTAATTTATCTATTGAAGTATCAAACCCAATTCCTTTAAAACAACAAAGTCATAGCCGAATGTCTTTATAGACAATGTGGCCGAACCAAGCAAAATTTCTCAAAATTGACTTACAATCTAAATTTCACACAAGATTAACATCATTTGAAACTCTAAGCATTCTTTCAAAATTTTAAATCTTGAATTGCTGAATTCCATACTCACAAGCCATCATTTTAGTTCACATTAACCACTTTCACTAATTATAAAATCTCAATTAAGTCACATAAATCATGTGCCAACTCAAATTCATGCTTTACTTCCTTTCACTCCCTAATTTATAATCGGCTACCTTTCTAATCTCTTAAACATTTATGGGACAAGGATATTTTCAATCCAAACAGGGATGATTTCACATCTAAAAATTTACAATCGATAATTTCATTCTATTTATCCCAATTTGCCAACAAACCAAAATCTTACATGAATTTAAGCACATTCGGTCATAATTTAACAACAATTCAAGTTCACCTTCAGTTAGCTATACACATTTCAATCATATAATTATCAAACTCCAAGTTTAAACACAAATTTAACTTTTTAACTATGACCGAATGCCCCATGCATCTAAATTTCACAAATCAACAAATGGGTTGTATCAAAGACCTAATGATCAACTTAATTTCACAATTTCTAAAGGAATTATCTTGAAACCATACCTTAATTTTTTGCAACCATATAGCCGAATGCTCAAACTTCTCTTCTCTTCTCTTTTCTTTAAGATTTCAGCAAAGGAAGAATGAAACAAGCTTTCAACTTTGGTATTATCACTTTTTCTTATTTGTTTATTCATGTTTTTCTTATTTAATATCTTTAATGTTATTTATTATAAAACAATTCACAAGATGCCAAATTTTGCTTCATCATTACCGTCCACTAAGGTAAAGATGGTTAAATTGACATGCAACTCCATTATTCCACATGCATGCATTAATTAGTCCTCACACATTTACCCATCATATTTTCAAAGTTTACTACTAAGCCCTTTTGATTGAAATTCACAATTATAAGGTTAAATTAAAGCACAAAAATTGTCACACATAATTTGACACATATGTTAGGCATCAAATTAAATATTAAATTATTCTTGTGACTCGGTTTTGTGGTCCCGAAACCACTTTCCGACTAGGGTCAAATTAGAGGTGTCACATTAATCCAAAGTTTGATGCAGTCACCCTTCCGCATCCAGGCGAAAGGTCCCGAACCATTGACACCCTACGCTACTTAAACTTGGAAGCAGAGACTACGCGTTCAACCTCAGCTGACACCTTTGCCTTCACTTTCTCACTAGCACCCCCTTTACCCAATCTAGAATTTGATTAATGGACTTCATACGAAAGAGAGACAAAAAGAGCACAAGAGGGAAGAAGAAGACTCTATATTCGGCTACAAAGGAAAAACCAAAAGGAGGATTAGGAGAAGAAGAGATGAAAATAAAAGAGAGGTTTGGCTATAGTGAGACACACTGATACGCCAACTGAAAAGAGGAAGTGAATAGTATATTCATTTAAACAAAGAAAGAAATAGAGGGAAGAGGAAGAACGAGTTCGGCTGTGTAAAGAAAAGAATACACAACACAATTTGACCTAGTCTTGGAAAAGTAGAGAAGGACTACGAGTAGGAGAATGATTTGGCCAAGAGAAAGAAGTTGAGAATGGGGATTTCGGCACTCAGAACTTACCCTAAACAAAACCTGAAAGAGCACGAGTAGTCACTTGAAAAAATGGCTTAGGGAGGAAAAACAAATGCATAAAAGGAACAAACTCCCAAAAGACCGAAAAAGAATTGGCACCTAAAACACTCTCTAATTGCCGTACATGAATACCACTACCCCTTAGCCGAATTTTTGCCTACACAAATTCCTCAATTCGGCACTCTTCTCCCCACACTCAAACTCTTTGAAAATCTCCCCAAATCACTCCCCTTATCCCTCTCTGATTTCCTCCACAACCAACTCACAAGACTAATTCAAACTCTCCAACACTATAGCTCTAATCTAGCACCAACTCTTGGCGCCTCATGAATAAAATAAATATTCCTTTTTGCATGTAGTGAGATTCGAACTCTAGTCCCCTAGTAGAAGCAGCACACCACATTGCCACTAGACCACCCACTCTCTTTGTGTCATAAAAGAACCACAACTAATTATAAGCCCTATAAGCCGACGTCGAGGTTTCCATAAGGGCAAAAGAACAAAATTTTGCCAACAGCCAGACTTGAACCCAGGCTCCTTTGCAACCTTACACACGCTACTGTCACCAGACTATAATATCATCTTGTGTCATTTTTTAACACAATAATTTAAAAGCCTTCTATTTAGATCCCATGAATTTTATTCACTAAAAATATATATATTTTTTTGCTAAAGCCCAGGTTTGAACCTAAGATTTCTTAGACACTACCAAACACTCATAAATCACTTAGCCAGCAAAGCAACCATGCAATTAGTGAAATTTTCTAGCACAACTAAAATCCAATTGCTCGGATGCCCAAAGCCTATTTCTTCTAGGGCTAAAATTCAAGGCGTTACATATCAAAAAGTGAGAAATTTCCCAGTTGAACATTAGGAATAGAATAGGATACAAGTGACATGTCACTAGTGACTTAAGTGTGGTACGATGTGAAGGCCACTTTGTGAAAAAAGATAGCTTTGGTCACAAGTGTGGTACTATGTGAAGGCCACTTTGTGAAGAAGGTAGCTTTCGCTGCAAGGGTGGTACTATGTGCAGGCCACCGGGTATCTGTTATTATTCCAATGTGTTTAACAGGAAATGACTAAGTGTAAACAAATATGACTATGTGATGACTAAGTGCAGGTATGTGTGTGTAAACTTATGAACAATGTGCTCGATATATGATCAAACTTTGGTAAGGTTTATATAGAGTAAGTGTTGCAATGAAAGTTACTATAAAAAACATGAAAGAGTGAAATATAGAAATAAAATAGTTTTGGACAACAACAGTTGTGTGACTTTGAAAAATCACCAAAAATTATAGAAATTTAATTAGAGGTTTAATAAGATATGAAATAAAATCTTATTTAGTCTATTTTCACATAAAAGAAATAGTGTAAGTAAAAGAATTTCATATTATGAGATATTTGCATTTTAGTGAGACAGGGTCAGAATGATTTCGGAATCCAATGTTCTAAATTTGGGAAATTATTAAAAATTATAAAAAAATAATTATGGGGTATAATTTATATTCTTAAAATCCTTAATGAGTCTATTTTTCAAAAGAAACAAATGAGAACATCATCCGAATCCCGTACGATGAGATAATTAATTTTTAGTGAAGAAGGGTTGAAACTGTCAGACAACAGAACAGTGGAGACTTTAAAGAATCAACTGTACTTAATGGCTAAACCAAAAATTCTGAAAATTATATGGTAAGAAGATATGTGAGTCTAGTATTAGGAAAAATTTTTGGCTCTTAATTTGGAGTTTTGTAACTCAGGATATAAATAATTTAGTGGCTATGGCTCAAGTAGACAACTTGAGATGAACATGAGTAAATAGTGGAACTATGTGCAATTATGATTGTATTATTTTGAAGATATATAAAAGCATGTTAATAAATTACTTATTATTTACATACCTACGTACTAAGCTATAATGCTTACCCCTTTCATTTCCTTTTTCCTATAGTGTCACAGATTCTAGCTCGAGTTGGAGGTCATTGAAGATTCTATCACATTAACAAGTTATTGATTGGTATTGTATCAACGATTTTCAAGTATTTCTAAGTCTATGACATGTACAAGAACTTGATTTTGTGTGTATATGTTATTATGAGTTTGCCTAGAATGTTAGCCTATGCTATTTGAAGGCTATTGTTGTATAAGGCCGTTTAATGTGGCTAATAATTGTTATATTATTAGTCTATGATGATGCATTTCAAGGATGTGTATGCTTGCATGTGTTGGATGAGTAAATGTGTAATAATTATGAGTGGTAAATCTGATTGGTTGTGTGCGATTATGCATGATGAATGTGGTTTGTGAATGGTATATGGATGTCTTAGTGTGGATGTTTGAATGTTTAATAATACCATGTTGTGTGATGATAAATTTGTATAAGTGTATAAGTGTTTTGGGGTGGCGAAGGGCTTCGTAAATAACCTTACTCGTGGCCACACATGCGTGCATCTCGGCTGTGTGAAGGACATGCCTTTGGACACGGGCGTGTGCCCCAATTTTTCAAGAAATTTTTCAGTGTTTTCAAAAGTTCTCAATTTAGTCCCGGACCACTCCCAAAGTATGTATTAGGCCTTGTAGGCCCTATTTAGGGACTCAAAGATAAAAATTTGAAAGTTTTAATTTGGATGAAATTTTATGACTCGGTTTACAACGTTTACAAGTGTATGTGTTCCAGTAATGCCTCGTACCCTATTCCGGCGTCGAATACGGGTAAGGGGTGTTACAACTTTCACTTTCTCTTTGATTTCCTTAACCAAATCAACCTCGTGAATCTGTCTCTCACTGAGTTCAGTCCAATACAAAGGAGTCTAACATTTGCGACCATATAATGCCTCATACGGTGCCATCTTTATACTCAACTGAATGCTGTTGTTCAAAGCAAACTCAACAAAAAGTAGATATTTTTCCCATCTACCTTCGAACTCTAGAACACAACATCGGAGCATATCTTCGAGAATCTAAATTACTCTTTCTGATTGACCATCCATTTTTGTACCCAAAGCTTTTTGCAACTTTTTCAAAAATGTCAAAGTAAATGTGACAGTCCCAATGTGACCCTAATCGAAATAGTGGTTTTGGAACCACGAGACCGAGTCAGAGAAATATTAAGTGGTAGTTCTATGTCTATTTTATTATTTTTAATTATGGATTTAATGTGTGAAGGTCTCATATATAAATTTTACTATTTGGTATGTTAAATTAGTAAAGAGGGCCTAATTGCATGAAATGATAAGCTAATGGGATAGAGTACAAGTGCCAAATGGAAATGCTCTTTTAATTTATGGGACTAGTGGAATAATTAAACCATGCAAGGTTTGCATGGACAAGTTCAGCCATCACATAGTGGAAATGCTTGACGAATAAAAGGGCTATTATAGTAATTCAATAATTTGGTCTCATGCATGAAATAGTAAAATGAAATTTTGTGCGCATAATTTTTGGTGTTTGCCGAAACTAGAAAGAAAACAAAGGGAGAAAGAAACTAAGGCATTTGGCCATGGTTCATGCTTGAATTTGAGGTATGTGATGTGGTTTTCTTAAATTGATCATGATTTTTTGGTTGTTAGCTATGTGATTTAATGAACCCATATTGTAAATCTATGAAATTCATGAGCATGAATGCATTCGGCCATTTGCTTAGATGTGTGAACTAAGGCCAATTGTTAGTAAAACATGCTAAATTCATAAAATAGAGCCTACAATTAGTAAAATTATGTGTTAGATGAGGATTTTGAGTATATGAGATTGAACTCATGAATTTGAGTGAGAGGGAGGGCATATTTGGCCTTGTTAGTCTTGTTAAGGTTGTGATGTTAAAATGTTAGATGTGAAAGGATTGCTTGGAAGCCATTGAGTTACATTTTGTCCTATATGCGTATAGATGATAGATATATGTGTTAAATTGAATAATGGGAAAGAACTAGTCTTTGTCGAATGTTAATCTTGTGTATTGGGATAGTGATGGTTATTATAGTAAGGTATTGAAATATGAAATATGCCTAATGTGACTAAAATTTAGTTGGAATGGAGTAGATGTGGAAATCCATTGTGCCAAATGTGCTAAAATGTATAGAAGTACCGAGTGTGTATTATAGTAGGATTAAGATGTGTAAAACCGGCTCGTATGGTATAAATTATAAAATGGGATATTCAGTTATGTCCAATTGATCTAGTAAGGGAGCTTAAAACTATATGAGGTTTGAATGGACAGTAGATTAAGAAGAATAAAATTATGTGAAGTAAATGTGAATGGCATGTTTCTATAAATGAAATTTTTATTTTTATTTTAGTTAGCTATGCATTCGGTCATGTATGGAATTACAAGGATTATCCTTGGTTATAAATGTATGTGCAGTCAAGAGACTTGAGGTATCTGTTGTTAAGTTTTGGTTGATATGTATTAAAGAACAACGATTAGCATGCTTATAAGTTCGGGTTTGTGCTAGGATCGAATGTGAACTAAAATAATTTGATACCCTTCGGCTATAAGCCTTGAATGATAAGATTTTGATTAATGAATCTTCCTTTACTTATTTCTAAGCTCAAGAGCATCAAGGACAAAGGTCGGACAAAGGGAAAGCAAAATTAAACGAATAGCCGTAGATATATAATCGACAACGAACCTTGAGGTAAGTTTCAGTTAGCTAAGTTTAGAATAAGGTTAAATCCTATAGCATGCCACGAATAATTGTGTTATTAGATATATGTATATGTGCATCCCATGAGAACCGAAATGGTAACATGTTGTGCTTATAACCATGTGATACAAAATGTGATATATATAAATATATATATATATGTATATGCATTGAGGTGGGAACGATATGGAAAGATTATCATAAAAGGTGGTATGCGAAATAGAGATGAACAACTAAGTTGATATGTGTATATCATCGTGTGTGATCGAATGTGCAAATGTGTAGGGTACATATGTACCATGTATGCGAATTGTGGTTAAGGGCATGTGCAAAATGTGTGCTTTATTATATTAGAGATTAAGTTAAAGATGAGATATGTGAAGTGTATATATATATGGATGTATGCGTATGAATGTGACCGAATGGTCTTTAACAAGTGAGTGTGGCATTGTTCGGACATCTAAGTCCAGCAAGCTTATATGCCGGTGACTAATCTCAGACATCTAAGTCCAGCAGGCTTTATTGTCGGTGATAAATTTTCGGACTAGTAAGTCCAGCAGGCTTAAATGCTGGTGACGAGTTCGGGTAGGACCCAGCAGGCTAAGTAGCCGGTGACGAGAATTTAGGCCTTGAGCCTAGTAAGAAAAAATGTCGATGATGAATTGGAATCTGGAGCCTAGAGAGCTATATGCCTGTAATTTGAAATAAGCTATGATTTCTAACGCTTGAGGTTAAATGACTCTGAATTGATGCAACTCTGTTAATAGGCCAGGTATGTACCTAATATTCTTATTTTAATCGATATGGATTAGTATCATGAAAGTGCATAAAGTGATGCATAGATTCAGGTGAATGAATGTTGAGATGAATGGTATTGGATAAGGTACATTCGGCCATTATGTGTATTAGTGAAATGATAATGAATTGTTAGAGTACATGATTTTGAATTCGGAAGTGAATATATGTCAAATGTGTGTTATGTATTTGAGTTTATAAATTTGAATGGGAGTAAACTAGAAACTGATTTCTGAAGGTCATGAATGATTGTTTAAGATATGTTAAAGTGGTTACTTAATTGAAACTTGCTAAGCTTATGAAAGCTTATTCGATTTGTTCGTTTTCTCTGTTATATAGGTCCTCGTTTTTGAAGCTACGAACTCAGGGATTTAAACTCAAGTCATTCACATTATCGTCACTTTTCGGTACTTTTGAAAGTTTTTCTAAAGAATGGCATGTATAGGCCTTATATTTCTTTTGTTTTAAATGAAGTTGTGATGTGTAAATATGTGAGGCCATACGAAAATGGCTTACCAACTACTATATTTAGCTTAAGCTTTACAGAATCTCCTGGATGAATTTTTGAAAGAAAGATATATTGGTTATCAAAGCTTAATATGTATGCATGTCATGATCCATGTTTTGAAGAAATTGTAATGATTGAATGTGACCAAGATAACTAAACTTTGAAGTGTAGATAGCATGTGCATTCGGTGAGTGTATATGAGTTGAAATTGAGTAATTGCATGATTATGTATATATGTGAGTACAATCTTTGACATAGAAAATTTATTAAACAATTACTATGTAATGCCTCGAAACCCTCCGGCGACGGGTATGGGTTAGGGGTGTTACATTTTATTGGTATCAGAGCTACGGTTTAGTCAATTCTCGGACTAACGTAGCAAGCGTGAGTCTAGCCATACATGCCGTTTTGTGTTAATACGATAATGTGATGACTTCTGACAATTGAATTTTAAATTTTGTATAAAAATGAATTCCGATCCCGAACAAGTTGTAGCGGATGATGTTGAGAGTGTTGCGCCGTCTCCCGCTCAAGGGACTGCGCCTAATGACTTTCAGCCAAATACCATTCGTCGAGATGATGACACGAGACAAGCTTTCTACGCGATGATGAGTGATTGGTTCACTCAGTTCCTTCGAACAAATCCGGCTGTTCCACAACCCCCGCCCCCAAATACTTCTCTTCCAACATATGTAGTTCCTCCTACGACTGATCCGTTGAGATCGAATAGACCTCCGGTGGATAGAATTAGAAAATACAGAGCTAAAGAGTTTCGGGCTACTGTCAGTGATGATGCGAAACGAGCCGAGTTCTGGCTAGATAATACTATCCGAGTGTTCGATGAATTGTCATGTACCCCTGAAGAGTGTTTGAAATGCGCCGTATCTCTGTTACGTGACGCTGTTTATCATTGGTGGAATACTCTGACTTTTGTAGTTCCGAGAGAGAAAGTTACCTGGGAGTTCTTCCTGACAGAATTCCGCAAAAGTATATCAGTCAGAGATTTATCGACCAGAAACGTAAAGAATTTCTTGAGCTCAAATAGGGCCTAATGACAGTAACTGAATATGAGAGAGAGTTCGTACAACTTAGTCGATATGCTTGCGAGTGTATATCATCCGAGGCTGTCATGTGTAAACGCTTCGAGGATGGATTAAATGAAGATATTAAATTATTGGTCGGTATTTTGGAAATTAAAGAGTTCGTTGTACTGGTTGAAAGAGCCTGCAAGGCAGAAGAACTCGGAATTGAAAAGAAAAAGGCTGAAGACGGAGCCAGAGAGTTCCGCAAGAGATCTTCGGGAAAGTCAATTCGGCAATCATCAAAGAAGTTTTGAGACGATTCGGGCCAATTTAAGAATGTTTCGAGCTATTCTAGACGAGATCGTGATCGACCTCCAGTGAGTACACGAGCTACCTCTGTTGCTAGCGTCGGCAATGATCGCCGAGACAGATTTGAGTGTAAACATTGTGGAAAGTGGCATTCTGGGAGCTGTAGATTGCATGATCGTTCCTGTTTTAAGTGTAGGTCAGCCGATCATTTTATCAGAGACTGTTCGAAGGTCACTGAGAGAAGCACTAAACCGAGTGAGACACTGAGTAATACTGCAGCACAAGGTAGGCCACCGAGACGAGGGAGTAATGTGAGCGGCGGTCAAAAGGGACCCGAGACACCATGGTTCAATCTGAGGCCCGTGCACCTGCCAGAGCTTATGCTATCCGTGCTCGCGAGGAAGCTTCTCCTCCGGATGTTATTACTGGTACCTTCACTCTAAGCTTCTCCTCCGGATGTTATTACTGGTACCTTCACTCTCTTTGGCACTGATGTTATTGCTCTGATTGATCCTGGTTCGACTCATTCATATGTGTGTGAAATTTTAGCATCCAGTAAGACTCTTCCTGTTGAGTCTACTGAGTTCGTGATTCGAGTGTCAAATCCTTTGGGTCGATGTGTTTTAGTTGATAAAGTGTGCAAGAGATGTCCCCTAATGATTCAAAATTCTTGTTTCCCGGTTGACTTGATGTTATTACTATTCAATGAATTTGATATTATTCTTGGGATGGATTGGTTGACCACACACGATGCTGTAGTAAATTGTAAGCGAAAGACTATTGATTTGCGAGGCCCGAACGATGAGATAATTCGGGTTGAATCTTTTGATCTGTGCGGGTTGCCAGCTGTGATATCTTCAATGCAAGCTCAGAAATATTTAAGAAAGGGGTGTGAAGCTTACTTTGCTTATCTTATGAATGGCGAATTATCTGAACGAAAGCTTGAGACTGTACTGGTGGTTTGTGAGTACCCAGATGTATTTCCCGAGGAATTACTGGGATTGCCACCTGTTAGAGAAGTTGAGTTCGGTATAGAATTAGTTCTGGGCACGACTTCTATTTTGATTTCCCCGTACCGTATGGCACCCACCAAGTTGTGAGAATTGAAAGCTCAGCTGCAAGAGTTGATAGACAAGGGTTTCGCACGACTAAGTTTCTCACCTTGGGGCACGCCAGTTTTATTTTTGAAAAAGAAAGACAGAACCATGAGAATGTGCATCGATTATAGACAGCTGAACAAAGCGACTATAAAGAATTAATATCCATTGCCTCGAATTGATGATTTATTTGATCAGTTGAAAGGAGCTTCGGTGTTTTCAAAAATTGATCTACGATCCAGTTATTATCAGTTGAGAGTTAGAGATTCCGATGTGCCAAAGACTGCTTTCCGAACGAGGTACGGACACTATAAATTTCTAGTAATGCCGTTTGGACTCACAAATGCCCCTGCCATTTTTATGGACTTGATGAATTGGGTATTTAGACAGTATCTAGATCGATTTGTGGTAGTGTTCATCGACGACATCTTGATTTATTCTCCAAATGAAAGTGAGCATGCCGAGCATTTGAGACTAGTACTTCAGACCTTGCGAGATAATCAGTTATACGTGAAATTCAGTAAGTGTGAATTTTGGTTGCGTGAGGTCAGCTTTTTGGGACATGTAGTATCCGCATCGGGTATTCGAGTTGATCCAAACGAAATTTCTGCCATTCTTGACTAGGAACCCCCGAAAAATGTTTCAGAAGTTCGAAGCTTTTTGGGACTTACCGGGTACTATAGACGATTTGTAAAAGGTTTTTTGATGATTGCAATGCCGCTAACAAAATTACTCTAGAAGGATGTTAAATTCGAGTGGTCTGAAAGATGTCAGAAAAGTTTCGACCAACTAAAAACCCTTTTGACAGAAGCCCCTATGTTGGTTCAGCCCAAGTCCGATAAGGAATTTGTGGTTTATAGCGATGCCTCACTAAATGGATTAGGTTGCGTGTTGATGCAAGAGAGCCGAGTGGTTGCGTATGCTTCGAGGCAACTGAAGCCTCATGAGAGAAATTATCCGACTCACGATCTTGAGTTAGCTGCTATTGTTTTTGCTCTAAAGATCTGGCGTCATTATTTGTTCGGGGAGAAATGTCACGACTTTTCCCACCATAAGAGCCTCAAATATTTAATGATGCAAAGGGACTTGAATTTAAGACAAAGACGGTGGTTGGAACTACTAAAAGACTACGAGCTAGTGATTGACTATCACCTGAGAAAGGCTAACGTAGTAGCCGATGCTCTTAGCCGGAAATCACTATTTTCTTTAGAGCAATGAATGTGAAATTGTCCTTATCAGCTGATGATGTGTTAATAGCCGAATTGAAAGCAAAGCCGGTATTAGTACAGTAAATTTGTGAGGCACAGAAAGTCGACAACGAATTGTCTACCAAGCGGGCCCAGTGTGATTCAAATGTGAGGCTCATATCCGGGTGGCACAAAAATGTACAACGACCTGAAACATCAGTACTGGTTGCATGGTATGAAACGAGACATCTCTGAATATGTTTCTAGATGTTTAATTTGTCAACAAGTTAAAGCAGAGCATCAGGTGCCTTCGGGATTGTTACAGCCGATCATGATACCTGAATGGAAATGGGATAGAGTCACTATGGATTTTGTATCCGGACTGCCGCTGACACCGACCAAGAAGGACTCAATTTGGATTATAGTTGATCGATTGACCAAGTCAGCTCATTTTGTCCCTGTTTGTGTGGATTATACGCTTGATAAGTTGGCTGAGTTGTACATTTCTCAGATTGTGAGGTTGCACAGGGTGCCAACTTCTATTATTTTGGATAGAGATCCCAGATTTACTTTGCGATTCTGAAAGAAATTGCATGAGGCATTAGGTACTAAACTCCATTTCAGCACTACCTTCCATCCTCATACAGACGGGCAATTTGAGCAAATGATTCAAGTACTCGAAGATATGTTGAGATGTTGTATTCTCGAGTTTGGTGGCTTGTGGGAGAAATACATACCATTAATTAAATTTGCTTGCAATAATAATTTTCAAACGAGCATCAAGATGGCACCATACGAGGCTCTATACGGTCGTAAATGTCGTACACCTCTGTTTTGGACCGAACTCGATGAAAATAAGTTATTCGAGGTTGAATTGATTAAAGAAGCTGAGTTGAAGGTGAAAGTAATTCGTGATAGTTTGAAAGCGGCATCGGATCGTCAGAAATCATACGCGAATTTGAAGCGTAAAGATATAGAGTACCAGATCAGGGAAAAAGTCTTTCTAAGGGTCTTGCCGTGGAAGAAAATACTCAGATTTGGCCGTAAAGGCAAACTGAGTCTGAGATTTATCAGACTGTATGAGATTTCAGAACGGATTGGGCCGGTTGCTTCTAAACTGATTCTGCCCCCTGAACTTGAAAAGATTCACAATGTTTTCCATGTTTCGATGCTCCGTCGCTATAGATCCGATCCCTCTTATGTGATTTGTCCGTCAGAGGGTAAAATTCAGTCTGATATCAGTTACGAAGAGGAACCAGTTCGTATTTTAGCTCGCGAGGTGAAAGAATTGCAAAACAAAAAGGTTCCGCTAGTAAAGGTGCTGTGGTTCAAGCATGGGATCGAAGAAGTGACCTGGGAACTCAAGGATGCAATGAGAGAATGCTATCCTAATATATTCATTGGTAAGATTTTCGGGGACGAAAATCCCTAAAGGGGGGAGAGTTGTAACAGTCCCAATGTGACCCTAATCGGTATAGTGGTTTCGGAACCACGAGACCGAGTCAGAGAAATATTAAGTGGTAGTTCTGTGTATATTTTATTATTTTTAATTATGGATTTAATGTGTGAAGGTCTCGTATATAAATTTTACTATTTGGTATGATAAATTAGTAAAAAGGGCCTAATTGCATGAAAGGATAAGCTAATGGGATAGAGTACAAGTGCCGAATGGAAATGCTCTTTTAATTTATGGGACTAGTGGAACAATTAAACCATGCAAGGTTTGCATGGACAAGTTCGGCCATCACATAGTGGAAATGCTTGATGAATAAAAGGGCTATTATTGTAATTCAATAATTTGGTCTCATCATGAATAGTAAAATGAAATTTTGTGTACATAATTTTTGGTGTTTGCCAAAACTAGAAAGAAAACAAAAGGAGAAAGAAACTAAGGCATTCAGCCATGGTTCATGCTTGAATTTGAGGTATGTGATGTGGTTTTCTTAAATTAATGAACCCATATTGTAAACCTATGAAATTCATGAGCGTGAATGCATTCGGCCATTTGCTTAGATGTGTGAACTAATGCCAATTGTTAGTAAAACATGCTAAATTCTTAAAATGGAGCCTACAATTAGTAAAATTATGTGTTAGATGAGGATTTTGAGTATATGAGATTGAACTCATGAATTTGAGTGAGAGAGAGGGCATATTCGGCCTTGTTAGTGTTGTTAAGGTTATGATGTTAAAATGTTAGATGTGAAAGGATATCTTGGAAGCACTTGAGTTACATTTTGTCCTATATGCATATAGATGATAGATATATGTGTTAAATTGAATAATGGGAAAGAACTAGTCTTTGCCGAATGTTAATCTTGCATATTGGGATAGTGATGGTTATTATAGTAAGGTATTGAAATATGAAATATGCCTAATGTGACTAAAGTTTAGTTGGAATGGAGTAGATATAGAAATCCATTGTGCCGAATGTGCTAAAATATATAGAAGTGCCGAGTGTGTATTGTAGTAGGATTAAGATGTGCAAAACTGGCTCGTATGGTATAAATTATAAAATAGGATATTCGGTTATGTCCAATTGATCTAGTAAGGGAGCTTAAAACTATATGAGGTTTGAATGGAAAGTAGATTGAGAAGAATGAAATTATGTGAAGTAAATGTGAATGGCATGTTTCTATAAATGAAATTTTTATTTTTTTTTAGTTAGCTATGCATTCGGTCATGTATGGAATTACAAGGATTATCCTTGGTTATAAATGTATGTGCGGTCAAGAGACTTGAGGTATCTGTTGTTAAGTTTTGGTTGATATGTATTAAAGAACAACGATTAGCATGCTTATAGGTTTGGGTTCGTGCTAGGATCGAATGTGAACTAAAATGATTTGATACCCTTCGGCTATAAGCCTTGAATGATAAGATTTTGATTAATGAATCTTCCTTTACTTATTTCTAAGCTCAAGAGCATCAAAAACAAAGGTTGGACAAAGGGAAAGTAAAATTAAACGAATAGCCGTAGATATATAATCGACAACGACCCCTGAGGTAAGTTTCAATTAGCTAAGTTTAGAATAAGGTTAAATCCTATAGCATGCCACGGATAATTGTGTTATTAGATATATGTATATGTGCATCCCATGAGAACCGAAATGGTAACATGTTGTGCTTATAACCATGTGATACAAAATGTGATATATATAAATATATATATGTATATGCATTGAGGTGGGAACGATATGGAAAGATTATCATAAAAGGTGGTATGCGAAATAAAGATGAACAACTAAGTTGATATGTGTATATCATCGTGTGTGATCGAATGTGCAAATGTGTAGGGTACATATGTACCATGTATGCAAATTGTGGTTGAGGGCATGTGCAAAATGTGTGCTTTATTATATAAGAGATTAAGTTAAAGATGAGATATGTGAAGTGTATATATATATGGATGTATGCGTATGAATGTGACCGAATGGTCTTTAACAAGTGAGTGTGGCATTGTTCGGACATCTAAGTCCAGCAGGCTTATATGCCGGTGACTAATCTCGGACATCTAAGTCCAGCAGGCTTTATTGTCGGTGACAAATTTTTGGACTAGTAAGTCCAACAGGCTTAAATGCCGGTGACGAGTTCGGGTAGGACCCAGCGGGCTAAGTAGCCAGTGACGAGAATTCAGGCCTTGAGCCTAGTAGGCAAAAATGTCGGTGATGAATTTGAATCTAAAGCCTAGAGAGCTATATGTCTATAATTTGAAATAAGCTATGATTTCTAACGTGAGGTTAAATGACTCTGAATTGATGCAACTCTGTAAATAGGCCAGGTATGTACCTAATATTCTTATTTTAATCGATATGGATTAGTATCATGAAAGTGCATAAAGCGACGCATAGATTCAGGTGAATGAATGTTGAGATGAATGGTATTGGATAAGGTACATTCGGCCATTATGTGTATTAGTGAAATGATAATGAATTTTTAGAGTATATGATTTTGAATTCGGAAGTGAATATATGTGAAATGTGTGTTATGTATTTGAGTTTATAAATTTGAATGGGAGTGAACTAGAAACTGATTTTTGAAGGTCATGAATGATTGTTTAAGATATGTTAAAGTGGTTACTTAATTGAAACTTACTAAGCTTATGAAAGCTTATTCGATTTGTTCGTTTTCTCTGTTTTATAGGTCTCATTTTTGAAGCTACGAACTCGGGGATTTAAACTCAAGTCATTCACATTATCGTCACTTTTCGGTACTTTTGAAAGTTGTTCTAAAGAATGGCATGTATAGGCCTTAGATTTCTTTTGTTTTAAATGAAGTTGTGATGTGTAAATATGTGAGGCCATGCGAAAATGACTTACCAACTACTATATTTAGCTTAAGCTTTACAGAATCTCCTGGATGAATTTTTGAAAGAAAGATGTATTGGTTATCGAAGCTTAATATGTATGCATGTCATGATCTATGTTTTGAAGAAATTGTAATGATTGAATGTGACCAAGATAACTAAACTTTGAAGTGTGGATAGCATGTGCATTCGACGAGTGTATATGAGTTGAAATTGAGTAATTGCATGATTATGTATATATGTGAGTACAATCTTCGACATAGAAAATTTATTAAACAATTGCTATGTAATGCCTCGAAACCCTCCGGCGACGGGTACGGGTTAGGGGTGTTACAGTAAATCTCGGATCTCTATCCAAAATAATAGAAATAGGACTCTGTGAAGTCTCACAATCTCAGTAATATACAGTTCAATTAACTTATCAAGTGAATAATCGGTACATACCGGAATAAAATGAGCTAATATCGTCAATCGATCAACAACAACCCAAATGATATCTTTCTTTTCGGGGTCAATGGCAAACTCGTTACGAAGTCAATTATAATCCTATCCCATTTCCACTTGGGTACCATCACTGGCTGAAGTAAACCTAAAGGCACTTGATGCTCGGACTTTACTTGTTGGCAAATCAAACACTTTGATACGAACTCAGAAATATCTCTTTTCATACCAGGCCACCAATACATTTTCTTCAAATCATTGTACATTTTCGTACTACCCGGATGAACTGACAAGCAACCACTGTGTGCCTCGCACAAAATTTTCCGAATTAACTCAACATCTTTCGGAACACAAACTCTACCTCGGAACATCAAATAATCATCAGCCCCAATTTGAAAATCTGACTCACTAGTCGATTCACATTGAGGTCTTTTGGTTTGCAAATCACTATCACTTCTCTGAGCTTCACGAATTTGTTGAAGAAACATCGGTCTAGCTTTCAGCTCAGCTAGAATTGAACCACCATTAGACAAAGCCAATCTTGCGCTCATAACTCTTAAGGAAAACAAGGATTTCCTACTCAATACGTTGGCTACTACATTCGCCTTTCCTGAGTGATAATCGATCACTAGCTCATAATCTTTCAACAATTCGAGCCATCTTCGTTGTCGCAAGTTCAGATCCTTTTGAGTCATCAAATACTTTAAACTCTTATGATTGGTAAAGACACGACACTTCTCACTGTACAAATGATGACGCCAAATTTTCAAAGCGAACCCAATGGCAGTTAATTCTAGATCGTACGTAGGGTAGTTCTTCTCATATGGTTTCAACTGTCTTGAGGCATACGCTATCACCTTACCTTCTTGCATCAATACACATCCAAAACCATTCAAAGACGCGTCACTATAAATTACAAATCCTTTTCCCGACTCAGGTTGTACCAAAACCGGTGCCTCAGTTAGTAGTGCTTTCAATTTCTCAAAACTTTGCAGACATTTGTCGGTCCGTTCAAACTTAACATCTTTTTGCAACAACTTGGTCATAGGAGTAGCAATCATCGAAAATCCCTCGACAAAGCGTTGATAATACCCGGCTAAGCCCAAAAAGCTTCTAACTTTGGATACATTTCTTGGCGGCTTTCAATCAACGATTGTCGATGTCCTACTCGGATCAACCCTTATACCTTTAGCAGAGACAATATGTCCTAAAAATTTGACTTTTCGATGCCAAAACTCACTTTTACTGAACTCATCCAGTGAATAAATCAAGATATCTTCTATGAATACAACTACAAACTTATCCAAGTATAGTTGGAGGATTCGATTCATCAAGTCCATAAATACAACTGAAGCATTAGTAAGTCCAAAAGGCATGACAAGAAACTCAAAATGTCTATACCTTGTTCTAAACGCGGTTTTCGACACATCTGGCTCTTTAACTCTCAACTGGTTGTAGCAGGATCTCAAATCTCTCTTTGAAAACACTGTTGCTGCTTTCAATTGGTCAAATAAGTCATCAATCCTTGGAAAGGGATACTTATTCTTTATGGTCATCTTATTGAGTTGTCGATAATCAATGCAAAGTTTCATAGATCCATCCTTCTTCTTCACAAATAACACGGGAGTACCCTAGGGAGAAAAACTCGATCTGGAAAATCCCTTATCTGTCAGCTCTTGCAACTGAGCCTTTAACTCTTTCAATTCAGTCGGAGCCATTCTATATGGAGTAATTGATATTGGTGCAATCCCTGGTAACAAATCAATGGCAAACTCCACCTCTCTGACCGATGGTAACCCTGGCAACTCTTCTGGGAAGACATCCAAGAATTCACAGACTACCGAAACTAATTCAAGTTTCAATTCGGATACTTTTGTATTGAATACATACCCAATAAATGCTTCACAACCCTTCCTTACATACCTCTGAGCAGACATGCCCAAAATCACAATGGGCAGTTCGCTGGATTCATCTATTTCAACCCGAAGAACCTCACCATTTTCACATTTCAATTCAATAATTTTATGCCTACAATTTACCTTGGCAAAATGCAATGCCAACCAGTCCATACCCAAAATAGCATCAAACTCATTAAATAGAAACAACATTAACTTAGCCGGAAAACATTGACCTCGAATCATCAAAGGATAATTCTTACAAACTTTATCCACTAACACATACTTGCCTAAGGGGTTTGACACTTTAATCACAAACTCAGTAGGTTCAACAGAAAAATTCTTACTAGTTACCAAATTTATGCAAATATAAGAATGTGTTGATCCAAGATCAATTAATGCAACACCATTAATATCAGAAAGAGAATATACTAATGATCAGATTAGGGGATGACACTTCTTCTCGAGCACGAATGGCATAAGTCCTCATAGGTGCTCTAACTTCTGATCTCATGGCTAAATCCTTAGATACACCTCTGCTACTAATCACATTTCCCATATTTTTCACTAGCCTCCCTCTAGCCACTGTGTTACTCGATCTAGCATTCTGGAGGTTATCTTTTTCGACCATTTCAGGGCAATCCTTAATGAAATGATCTTGGGAGCCACATTTAAAACAGGCCGGTAGATCATCCAATATTCACTAGGATGTCGCCTTCCATAATGTTGACATTCAGGCTTTTCAGATCTAATGTTATCAACACCCGCTATAGACGTGGTCCGATCCTTAGAACCAGAATATTGCTTCCCACGATCTCTGCTAGGGTTCCCAACTAAAACGTTCCAACGAATGTGCATATCCCTCGACTTCTTAGATGAAGATTGAAAAGATTTATTCATTGGTCTCTTTATTGAATCTCTAGCATCAAGCTTAGCTTTTCTCTCTTTCTTACTCAACTCTTCGACTTTACAAGCTTGTTCTACAGGCATAAAAAATTCTTTCAATTCTAAAATTCCAACAAATAATCTAATATTCTCATTTAGTCCGTCTTCAAATCTCTTACACATAATAGCCTCAGTGGAAACACATTCCCGAGCATACTTACTGAGTCTAACAAACTCTCACTCATATTTAGATACAGTGAGATGGCCTTGTTTCAATTCCAAGAACTCTTTACGTTTTTTATCAAAAAATCGCTGACTTATATATGTCTTTTAGAATTCCTCTTAGAAGAAATCCCATGTAACCCTTTCTCTAGGTACTACCAGTACTAAAGTTTTCCACCAATGATATGCCGAACCCCTCAGAAGTGATATTGCATATTTCAAACACTCCTCTGTTATGAAAGAAAGTTCATCAAATACCCGAATAGTGTTATCAAGCCAAAATTCTGCCCTCTCGGAATCATTATCAATATTTTCTCTAAATTCTTCCGCCCCATACTTTCTAATTTTATCGACTGGAGGCTTATTTAGTCTTATCATTTCCACACCTTAGGGAGCTACAGGAACCGGTTGAGGAATAGGAAGGGGTGGAGGAGGTTGAGCATTCAGATTCGCCCAAACAAACTCGGTATACCACTCATCCATCGTGTGGAGAAAGGCTTCCCTCTCCTCTCCTCCTTGACTAGCTGTCACATGCCTACTATCGAGCGGTGTGGTCCCTTGGGCGAGAGGTGGCATGTTACTTTCAACATCATCAGCTACGGCTCAATCGGGACCCATTTACTATATGAAAACACAATTTAACTTGTCAGGAGTCATCACACTATCATAATGTATATATGGCATGTATAGCTAGACTCTACACACGCTAGGTTAGTCCGAGAATCGACTAAACCATAGCTCTGATAGCACTAAATGTAATACCCCTTACCTGTGTTCGACACTGGAACAGGATACAAGGCGTTACTGGACTTAAACACAAGAAATCATACAAACTGGGCCATAAATTTTCACCCAAATTAAAAAATATTCACATTTAGTCATCACGTCCCTCAAACGAGCCTATGAGGCCCAAAACATACATTAAAAGTGGTTCGGGACTAAACCGAGAACTTTAGAAAATTTCCACTATACAGGGGTTGCACGCCCGTGTGGTTGTGAGACACGTCCGTGTAGGCAGACCGTGTGGGCACACATGCCCATGTCCCTACCCCGTGTAGCTTTCTGTTTATGGTGTCATCAACATTCGAGGGTCACATGGCCAAGTCACACGCCCGTGTACTAGGCCCTGTAGTTAATTTAATTTTTTCATAAAATAGGTGCAGACTTCACATGCCTTACGTACACACCAGTGTTCCGGGCCGTGCCGTCCACACGGCTGAGACACACGCCCGTGTCTCTACACATGGGCTCCATACTGGGCATTCTATTTCTCGAAATTAAGTTGCAAAGGACACACGGCCTATTCACACGCCCATGGGGCTAACCTTCTGTCACACATGGCTTAGACACATGCCCATGTGTCTACCCGTGTGGACAATATGTAGGCTATTTACCAAGCCAATTGCCACCCTAAAATTCATACACACCAACACCAATTCATAGGCACAAATCATAACATTCTGTGGCAACCTTAATGTCCACAACTAAGACATCAACACATCATTCTCATGCCATTTCAATCATACTAAAAAACACATATGCTCATCAACCAGATCATGCAAACTACTACATCTATGCAATGTATCATCATGTGATGAAACATATAAGCAACATTAGCCAATTTTCAATGGCCTTATACAAAATATTCACTTGACCAATATAAGCCAACATCATTGGCTCAATCAACTATGACACATATACAAATAATCAAGTCCCTATACATGCCATAATTTCAAAATATCAAAATCAACTATACCCCAAAATAATGTTTTTGATGGTGTGATGCGTGCCTCTAACGATTCCCGATCCTCGAGCTAGCTTGGTGTCACTATAAGACAAGGGAAAGTAAAAAGGAGTAAGCTAAAAAGCTTATTAAGTTTATATGCAAATAATAAACATCTTTATGAAAAGTTCATCATGCAAATGCTTATATTGAAAGATAATACAATATCATTAAATTCACATAGGCTTACTTACTCAAGCACAACCTTACTATACAATTATCACTTATGGAATTTGTAATTACGAATTTCAAGTACACACCTGTATCATATCGTCATACAAACACATATTTTCACATTTTTATCATTCTTGTTGATCGCTCGGAATATTAATGGATACACGAAAAGTTGCACATAAGTGCCACAAATGTAGCCAAGCTACCTCGTATCACATTTCACATATATGCTCGTTCTCGACCTAGTCACGGGTCTGCTCACACAAGCTGACGGTTGGGACGTAGCTACTCAGTGCTACTCACACAAGCTGATAAGTATCCGTGACATATGCAGGATTACCTAGCCACTGGTAGACGTACAAGACCAGCACCTGGAATCACATAATCACATAATCACACACATCGGTTCCTAGTGACATGTCACTCGTATCCTAATTTATAAGGTTCAACCAAGATTTCTCACTTATAGAAATTTTAACAAATATATCCAAAGAGTTGATCACCCAATTTATACAAAAATAAAGCATTAAAAGATAATATAACGATGCATTATTTACATACAAACTTACCTCGGTACAAAATATTGGCTAATATTGCAATTTAGTCCACAACCTTGTTCTTACCTCGATCTAAGTCAGAACTTCGTCTTTCTTGATCTATAATAGCAAATTTAACTTATTTAATAATCAAATTGTTCAATTTATTCCAAAAATTACACTATGGAAAAATTACACTTTTGCCCCTAAACTTTGACATATTTACACTTTAGTCCTTAGGCTAGTAAAATGAAATGTATTCATTTTTTTTTTTCAAAACACAAGCCTTGCCGAACCTTATACACTCTTATAGTAGCCTAAAATTTTCATTTATTCACATATTTCTACACATTTTACAACTTTTGAAAAAAGGTCCTTTTTGACATTTTCCAAAATTTTCATTTATTCACATATTTCTACGCATTTTATCTAACACCAAACTTTCATTTTCTACCATTAGACATCAAAATACATGCATTTCACACATGGGTAAAATTTTAAACATAAACTCTACTACAAAATAAAGGTAGAAATAGGTAAATCAAGTGGTAACGACTTCAAAAACTTGAAGAGCATTAAAAATGGGGCTAGGATGCACTTACTATCAAGCTTGAAAGTTGAAGAAACCGTAGCTATGGCTTCCTTGTGAAATTAGGCTATGGTGAGAAGATGGACACCAATTTTTGACTCTATTTTCCCTTTTTATTCTTTTATTATCCAAATGACCAAAATGCCCTTAAGGCCTTTCTTTGAAATTTTACCCTTCGATGTCCATTTTTGTCCATCATGATATATAATGGTTTAATTACTAATTAAGGGCCTCTAATTCACAAATTCATTTCAATCAATCACCCAAAACTTCTAGAACACATATTTTGCACTTTTGTAATTTAGTCCTACTAGTCAAATTGGATCCTTTATCGATAAAATTTCTTGACGAAATTTTCACACATGCATTCAATTATACTATAGACGTTAAAACTTTATCACAATGAATTTTTCTAGTTCAAATTCATGGTCTTGAAACAACTTTTTGACTTGGCCCTAAATCGGGCTGTTACAGGACACGCCTGTGTGACAAGCTGTGTGGTCACGCACGCCCATGTCCCAACCCCGTGTAACTCTGTAACTTGTAACTCATGACCAAATTGAGATTACATGGCCAAGTCAAATGCCCATGTGCTAGGCTACGTGGAAAATTAATTTTCATAAATTAGTGGCAGACTCCACATGGCCAGGGCACGTGCCCGTGTTTGAGGCTGTACCGTCCACACGGTTGAGACACACGCTCGTGTCTCTACTTGTGTGCTCAATTCTAAGCATTCTGTTTCTCAAAAATAAGGTGCAGGGGACCCACGGCCTAAACACATGCCTATGGGACCAATCCAAGCATATACATACAACCAAACATCCACAACCAAGGCAACAACACATCATCCATGAAAGGTATTATTATAAGAATATACTTATAACCAATATTAGTCTATCTCCAATGGCCTTATACAAAATGAACTTCTAACCATTATAAGCCAACACATTTGGCCAAATTAATTATGACACATGACAAAATGACCAAGTCCCCTATACATGCCATAACTCAAAATGTTGAATTCATTAATACCGAAATAATTGTTGATAGTGTGAATAGATCTCTGACGATCTCCAATCCGAGCTAGCTTGTAGACACTATAAAACATGGAAAAATAAACGGAGTAAGCTAAATAGCTTAGTAAGCTCATATGTAAGACATCAGCAAACCTTAGCACACATATAGCATTCAAATAACATAACATGATTAAATGTAAATTTACCATAGTCTCATGTTCATAATTCATTCCATCACAACTTACCTCATATTCATCAAGTCACGAATCTAATAATCATAAGTTTTAGTTGCATACCTCTACCATCTCTAAATGATTTTACACATAATCTCATCTTTAACATACCCGTGAACCATTCGGAATAACAATGTCGGATACTCGAGAAATTTTGCACACTAAATGCCACATATGTAGCCAAAGCTATCTAAGTCTCATATCAAATAACCGTTCGCTCTCGAGCTATCGACGAGCCTGCTCACACAAGTTGTTAGTCAAGACGTATCTACATAGTGCTACTCATATAGGTTGTCAAGTATCCGTAACATATGCCAGTATACTCAGACACCAGTAAGACGTGTGAGACCAGCACCCGGATCACATAATCACATAGCACATGGTAACCCTAGTGATATGTCACGTGTATCCTAACCTATTCCTAAGGTTCAAACAGGGTTTCTTATTTGTCAAATCGTCGTCGGGCTCATCCATAGAGTTAAACTCATCCACATAATCAAACATACAGTTCATGCAATATTAAGGCATTTAAATACAATTATTTTAAAGCTTATTTTTGACATACGAACTTACCTCGGTACAAATATGGCGAAATGGACCTAATCGTCAAATATTTTATTTATCCCCCAATCTAGGTCTGACCTCATTTTTCTTGATCTATAATAACAAATTTAACTCATTTAATACTCACATTATTCAATTAAGCCCAAGAATCATATTATAAAAAAATTACATTTTTTACCCCTAACTTTTCAACTTTTACACTTTAGTCCCTAGGCTCATAAAATGATTTTCACTCGATTTCATCATTACCCAAGCCTAGCTGAACCTATTTCATACTCGTAAAAGCCTGTATGTTTCATTTATTCATATTTTTACACACGTTTTACAACCTTTTACAAATAGGTCCCTATTTGACATTTTCATCACAAATTACTTGGTAAATGTTATTTATCTAACACCAAACATACAATTTCTACCATTAAACATCAAATTACACAAATATCTAACATGGGTAAAATTTAGACTTTGATTTTCTTTCAAATTAGTGCTTGAAATAGCTAAATCAAGTTACAACAATCACAAAACGTAAAAATATTTAAAATGAGCCAAAGACGAACTTACAATCGAGCTTGGAAGCGACCAAAACCCTAACTATGGACTCCCTTGTAAAATTCGGCTATGGGAGGATGAAATTGGAAAGATGACATCTTTTTATTAGTTAATTTTTGTCTTTATTTTCCAAATGACCAAAATGCCCCTAATGCGCAACTTTAAAATTTCACCTAACCATGTCCATTTTTGTGCATATTAAAGTATAATGGTCTAATTACCATTTAAGGACCTCCAATTTGAAATTTCATTACAATTAAACACCCATAGCTTCTAGAACACACATTTTGCACCTATTACAATTTAGTCCTACTAGTCAAATTGGACACTCTATCGATAAAATTTCTTAACAAAATGTTCACACAATCATTCAATCATATTGTAGACCTTAAAATAATATCACAATAACCATAAACAAGAGAAAAGAAAAGTCAGCAACCAACAACATCTTTTGTTTCTCATGTTTTTGTTGTTTTCATGATTGCAATTTAGTGCTAACCTCTCTATTGCCATGGAGTCGTTGATATGCCTCTTATCACAATTTTAAAGTAATGCACTATCTATTCAACATTCTCTTATCATGATAAAAATGAAAGATTTATAACATCATTAAGAAATACATAAATTTAATACAAAACAAACATAGAAAAAGGAAACCATACCTGAGAGTTTGCACTAAATGATAGTCAGACAAAAGATGCTTCAAGGACAGCCAACTTGCTAGCATCAATGCCACTTGTATAAAAAACAATTGGTAGCTTTGATTTTCTACCACCAAAATATATAACATCCATGGCAGGAAACTTCCTTGCTGCAATTCCGAGAATTAGAATCTTATTTGCTAGTGCAATCTGCCAGAAAAAAAACTAACAATTAAAATGTTTACAGAAAGTAACATTAATTTTACTTAGAAATTAATTACAATTCAACTAATTGGAACAGAGTTAGAAATCAGTTGCAATTCAACTAATTTGAACAGAATTCCAAATTATATAGCCTATATGTATATAAAAAGAAAAAATCAGTTAATACCATACAACTGTGTTGTTTTAGCTCAGAGATATCACCAAAATATCCTCTATACAATTCAGCAGCACTGTAACACCCCTTACCCAAGTCCGACACTAGGTCAGGGTACAAGGCATTACCGTACTTAATCATGCTTAAACATGTAATCTCGGGCTATAAAATTTCTTTACTTTTTAAAAATTTTCATTAATTCTCTTCATCACCTTGTCATTGGGCTATGAGGCCAGAAAAATACATCGGGTGCATTTCGGAACCAATCCGAGAACTTTTGGGCACTTAGAAAAGTTTTTTTTGCTTAAAAAAGGGCCACACGCCCATGTGGGGTTAGACAGACCCGTGTGGGCAGGCCGTGTGATCACACACGCCCATGTCCCTAGCTCGTGCTAAATTTATTTATAAAAATCAACCTACAGGGGTTTTAACACGACTCAG
Source organism: Gossypium stocksii (assembly GCA_020496765.1). Taxonomy (NCBI): domain Eukaryota; kingdom Viridiplantae; phylum Streptophyta; class Magnoliopsida; order Malvales; family Malvaceae; genus Gossypium; species Gossypium stocksii. The sequence goes on from CM035627.1 coordinate 46,955,592, forward strand.
GTACATGCCCATGCCTATTGCCCATGTCTTTCACACGGCCTAGACATGCCTATGTCAATAACCCGTGGAGTATTCTAACTTGAACATTATAACCATCAAGAGTTCACACGGCCAAGGCACACGCCCGTGTGCTCAGCCTGTGCTCTATACTGACTTAGCTAATTTGGATGCAAGGGCCACACGGTCTATTAACATGCCCATGGGGGTTGGTCGTGTGTCACTTATGGCCTAAGCACATGCTTGTACGCCTAACCGCATGGACAACTATAGGCTATTTTCCAATCCTTTTTGCCACCCTGAAACTAAACCAGATCAATGCCAATTCATACCAACTATAAACTCTCCGATCAATATATAAACATAGACTAAAACATTCTTCATCGCGGCACTCACATGCGAACATGCATAACATGAATTTCACCTTCATTTTATAATATCACTAAGGCAATATTAGCCAATTTATATGGCTATTACAAAATGACACTTATCAACATGATTCAACATCCTATACGTGCCATACAATAAAAAGACTAACTTCACTATACCAAAATGAATCCCTTCATAGTGTGACTTCGAGCTTCGACTGTGAGTGACCCTCGAGCTAACTGTGGCAAATCTACATGGAAAGGGAAAATGAAAGAGTAAGCATAAAAAATTCGTAGTAAGTTGCATGAATAAAGTAGCAATAAAAATCATAGAACATTTATCTAAATCAGTATCACAGGAAATATCATGGGATTTCTTAATGATATACGTAACTTACTTCATCTCATGACTTACTCATACTTATATCTTACTCATTCTCATAATTGCTCATTCTCATGTTATACTCCATTTCATGTTATACATTTTCATCTTTCTCATTACTTATACAATTGCACCTGTAACATCCATCACGAACTTTAGTCTTTCTAGTTAATTAATCAACTTGAACTAATTCTTCATTTAATGCCTCTTTTGGGATATAGAAGGATACCTGTAAGCAAATCTCATGATACGATGCCAATGCCATGTCCCAGACATGATCTTACATGGAATCACAAGTCGATGCTGAAGCCATATCCCATATATGGTCTTACACGGGATCTGATATCGATGTCAATGCCATGTCCCAGACATGGTCGTACACGAGATCGTACTCTAATGTCGACGCCATGTCTTAGACATGGTCTTACACGGGATCTCATATAGGATGCCCATGCCAAGTCACAGACATGGTATTGCAAAGGATCCTTATCTCATCTTGGTGCCCAAGCCATGTCCTAGACATGGTCTTATACGAGACCTCATACCGATGCTAATGCCATGTCCCAGACATGGTCTTACTTGGGATCTCAATTCGGTGCCGATGCCATGTCCTAGACATGGTCTTATACGGGACCTACAAATGCTCATGACATGGTTACAATATCCTTCTTATCCTGATTAACTTGCATATAATTTCTTTTTGTGTTTCATTATTTCTTAATGGAAACTCATATCAATATTCTCATGAAATTGATACATTATCTCAATAATCATCAACATGAAACTTATACATAATTCATACAAGATTACATCTATGTCATCATGGAGTATCATAATTTCATTGAAAATCATCATAATGATATTTGCATAACATATAAGCTAAATTATCACATGCAACTTACCTCGGGTCCAAAATGTGAGTGAATGATTGGTTTAGTCTACTACCTTACTTTTTCCCCGTTTTTGGTCCGGGCTTCATGTTTCTTAATTTGAAGCTTGAAAATGAAGGAAGCCCTAGCTATGGATTCCCTTGAAATTTCGGCACACAAGGAAAAAGATGGACAAGATTTTTGCCTTATTTTTCCCTTTTTATTAATTAACTTTACCAAGTGACCAAAATGACTTTAGATCCTTTCTTTGATATTTTTCCCTTCCATAGGCATTTTTTTCCATCATTGTAAAAATTGGTCTAATAGCCAAATGAGGACTCCAAATAATTTTTCTAATGCCAAATCATCCTTAAAGCTTCTAGAAATTCAATTTTACAATTTTTACAATTTAGTCCTAAAGGACCAATTAATCACTATTTCATAAAGTTTCCTTTATGGAATTTTCTCAATATCATGCAAGCATGCCATAAATTTAGAAATAATCACGGAATGAAATTTTCTACTTTGGATTTGTGGTCTCGAAACCACTATTCTGACTAGGCTCTAATTCAGGTTGTTACAATTCTCCCCTTTTGGGATTTTCGTCCCCAAAAATCTTACTGGTAAAAAAGTCAGGATATTGATTCCTCATGGTTTCCTCAAGTTTCCATGTTGCCTCTTCTACCCCATGTCTTTGCCATAGTATTTTCACAGGAGATATACTCTTATTTCTTAACTGTTTAACCTCTTGGGCTAAAATCTTAACCAATTCTTGTTCTTCACGGTAATCGATGCATAATCTCATCGAACCATCTTTCTTTTTGACAAATAAAACGGGAGCACCCCTTGGAGAATAGTTGGGTCTTTTGAAGCCATTGTTTGTCAAATCTTGTAGCTGAGCCTTCAATTCCCTTAACTCAGTTGGGGCCATCTTATAAGGAGCAATAGAAATAGGTGTGGTACCTGGAGTGAACTCTATACAAATTCAACCTCTCTAACTCGAGGTAATTCTGGCAACTCTTTCGGAAATACATCTTGACTCTATTTTCAACTCTGTTTCTTTAGTATTCATCACAAAAGCAAGATAAGCTTCATACCCTTTCCTGATGCACTTTTGAGCAACCAAAGAGGAAATCACTATAGCCAAACTTATAGATTCATCTAATTCAACTTGAAGAGTATTACCATCCTCACATTTCGATTCAATGTATTTTCTACCACAGTTCACTACCACATCATGAATGGTTAACCAATCCATGCCAATAATTACATCAAATTCATCGAATGGAAAAAGAATGAGGTTAGCTAGGAAGCAATGACCCCTTAGCATTAAAGGGCAATTTCTACATACTTTGTCTACTAATACACACTTGCCTAGGGGATTAGATACTTTTATCACAAATTTCGTGGATTCTACGGGCATTCTCATGCTAGAAACTAATTTTATGCAAATATACGAGTGGGCAGATCCAAGGTCTATCAAAGTAATAACAAAAGTTTCATGAAGAGAAAATGTACCCGTTATAACATCGGGCGATAACGCCTCTTCGCGAGGGCGAATGGCGTATGTCCTCGCTGGGGCTTTACCCTCGAGTCTCACAGTCTGTTCCTTTGGTGTGCCCTTACTACTTACTCCTGCTCCCGGGTTTCTTTGAGGTCTACCTCTGGAAAGAGCGTTACCCGACCTTGCATTCTGATCCTTGTCTTTTTCAACCATCTTGAGGCACTGTCTAATGAAGTGGTCTAGAGAACCACATTTAAAGCAGGCCCTCTCATGAGCTTGACATTCACCAAGGTGGCGTCTACTACACTGGGGGCACTTGAGTCTATTAGGTCGAGTGTTACCCACACTTGCAACCGATGTGGTCTTAGCTTTGGAGGCTGAATACTGTTTACTTTTGTCGTTACTTGAAAATTCGACTGAAGTAGCTGATCGTGTAGAAAATTCCTTTAACTTCTTGGAGGAGGATTTGAAAGACTTACTAGATGATCTCTTCCTCTAGTTCCGAGACTCCATCTTACCTCTCCTCTTTTCTTTGGCCAACTCCTCGGCCTTACAAACTCTATCCACTAGCACCACAAAATCTTTTATCTTAAGAATACCAACAAACATTTTGATGTCCTCGTTTAGTCCATCCTCAAACCTCTTACACATGATGGCTTCTATGGATACACATTCTTGAGCGTATTTCCTAAGTCTCACAAACTCACGCTCATATTCGGTCATGGTCATCTTACGCTATTTTAACTTCAAGAATTCCTTACGTTTCTGATCGACAAACCTCAGACTAATATACTTCTTGCGAAATTCCTCTAGGAAGAACTCCCAATTAACTTTCTCCCTTGGTACAACCGACACAAGGCTGTTCCACTATTGATAGGCAAAGTCTCGTAAGAGAGACACCACACACTTCATGCACTCTTCAGGGGTGCACGATAACTTATCAAATAACTTGATGGTATTTTCTAGCCAAAACTCAGCTCTTTTCGGATCATCATCTTTAGTAGCCCGAAACTCTTCTACCCCTTATTTTTAGATTCTATTAACTGGAGGCTTTTCTCGCCTTACAACCTCTACTATCTGAGATGCTACTAGAGTAGCTTGAGGGAATTAAAGGGGTGGAGCTTGGTGTTGAGTAGCCAGGTTCGACCGGACGAACTCAGTCAACCACTCGTTCATCATTTGGAAGAAGGCTTCCCGTGCCTCTCCCCCTTAACTTATAGTAGCTGACCTATTTTCAGTTCCGGTTGGCACCGTTCCCTTGGTGGGAGCTGGTACGTTACTTTCTGCATCATCTTCCGTAGCTCATTTGCGATCCATTTACTATAATAAAACACATTTAAAACACATTTGGAGTTGGCGGTGGTTATCTATATGGAGAGAAGTGTATTATATACACTGACCATAAAAGTCTCAAGTATTTGTTGACTCAAAAAGAGTTGAACCTTAGGCAACGAAGATGGATAGAGTTGCTTAAGGATTAAGACTGCTCGATTGAGTATCACCTAGGCAAGGCTAACGTAGTGGCAGATGCGCTGAGCCGTAGTGCTGTTGCTGAGTTAAGAGCTATGTTTGCTCATTTAAGTTTGTACGATGATGGGAGCTTATTGGCGGAATTGCAAGTGAGACCCACTTGGACTAAGCAGATTAAGGAAAAGCAATTAAAGGATGAGTCATTGGCTTTGCGATTTTAGCAAGTTAAAGACGGTAAGAATAGAGATTTTGGACTAAATTCTGATGGGGTTTTGTGCTTTCGTGGAAGACTATGCATACCAAAGGACTCTGACTTGAGGCAAATGATTCTGAAGGAGGCTCATGGTGGACCTTGTGCTATGTATCCTGGAGGTAATAAGTTATATCGAGACTTGCGAGAGGTGTATTGGTGGCCTGGACTTAAGCGAGAGGTGACTGAGTTTGTGGGGAAATGTCTAACGTGCCAGCAGGTTAAGGCTGAGCACCAACTGCCTTCTGGATTGTTGCAGCCAGTGAAAATTCCACAATGGAAGTGGGAAAGAGTAACTATGGATTTCATGAGTGGGTTACCTTTGACACCCTTGAAGAAAGATTCGGTTTGGGTAATCGTGGATAGATTCACGAAGTCTGCTCATTTCATACCGGTTAGGAACGATTACTCACTTCAGAAGTTGGCTAAGTTGTATGTGGCTGAGGTAGTGCATTTGCATGGGGTACCAGTCTCGATAATTTTTTATCAAGATACTCGGTTTACATCTCGATTCTGGCAAAAGTTGCATGAGACGTTGGGTACGCAATTGGATTTTAGTACCGTCTTCTACCCTCAGATAGATGGGCGGTCAGAAAGAGTTATTCAAGTTCTGGAAGACATGCTAAGTGGGTGTGTTATAGACTTTCATGGCAATTAGGAGGATTACTTGCCATTAGTGGAATTTGCATACAAAAACAGCTATCAAGCGAGTATTCAGATGGCTCCTATGAGGCACTTTACGAGCGAAGATGTCATACACCTACGTGTTGGATAGAGTTGGGGGAGTGCCAAGTTCTTGGACCAGAGTTGGTGGCAGACACTGAAAGTAAGGTTAAATTGATTCGAGACCAGTTAAAGGAGGCGTCTGATAGACAAAAGTCATATGCAGACCTTAAGTGTAAGGAAATCAAGTATGCTGTTGGGGACATGGTTTTTCTGAAGGTTTCACCATGGAAAAAGACTTTGAGATTTGGTAGGAAGGGCAAGTTGAGTCTGCAATTCATTGGGCCTTATCAGATTCTTAAGCGAATAGGGCCAGTAGCGTATCAGTTGGAGTTACCACCAGAGTTGGACCGTATACATGATGTTTTTCATGTGTCCATGTTAAGAGATATCGGTCGGATCCATCGCATATTGTACCAGTGGAGGACATCGAGGTAAAGACCGATTTGACCTTTGAGGAGGAGCCTGTACAAATCTTAGATTGAGAGGTTAAAATTCTGAGAAGGAAGTTAGTTCCGTTAGTGAAAGTGCTATGGCGTAACCATGGCAGAGAAGAGGCTACGTGGGAGCCAGAAGAGACAATGCATCAATAATATCCTCAATTGTTTGGATCAGGTAAATTTCGAGGCCGAAATTTCTCTAAGGGGGTAGAGTTGTAACGCCTTGATTTTTGGGAATTTTTGAGTTTTTGTGATTTTGGGGTAATTTTGAAATTTTGGGTGTTTGATTGTTGGAAATAGTTTAAGAGTGTTAGTGGGCCTTTAGAAGGCCCAAGCTTAAGTTAAAACCCGGTAAATTATCGAGGTTGAATTTTTAGTGAAAGGGGACCTGGTTAAGTGGGCTTTTAAGAAAAACTTCGTGAAACATGACACAAATAGGGCCTTGGTAAAGTGGCAAGGTGGCACCACTAAGTTCCTAAAAAAGTGGCGCCTGGGAAGGAGTAAAAGGGTCCAGGGTTCAAGTTACAAGGCAAGCGTATTGTCGTTTTAATTTTTGGGCATGTGCCGGGCATGTGATCACTTAAGTAAATTTTCGGCAAGGGCTTTAGGGGAGTATGGGCCGAATGTTTAAGTGGCAATTAGGGCAACTTAGTTTTCTTTTCTTTTGTACTGACAGCTAGGGTTAGCCACCTTAAGTCATTCTTTTCTCCACTTCACAAAATTGACCGAAAAACGCAGCTTTCTTCTTCCCTGTGCCGAATTCTCTTTTGCTTCCTTCTTCTCCATTCTTTTTCTTTTCTTTTTGCTATCTCCTCTAGCCGAAACCTCTTTACCATCTTGTTCATCTTCTCTTTTGACTTCATCCTCCACAAAACACCATAGCCGATTTCCATAAAAGCCGAAAACCTGAAATTAGTGTTTTTGTGCAGATCTCTCCAAGCCAAATTCCCCTATTCTTTCCATCTCTTTTTGATCGATTTTTAACTTCTTTAAACCTTACTACTTTTTGGCAACACCACTCCAAGCTATACCATCAAATCATCATCTTCTTCGTTAGTCAAAAGCTGAAAATGCCATTCCTTTGGGGGTTTTTAGCCAAAACTTTAGATCTCAAAGATTCAAGTTTTGCTAGAGTTTAGGGGGTAGATCCACATCAGATCTGCGTAGAAATCAAAGAGAAATCAGTGGTAAGTGCTTATCGACTCAGATCTATAAGTATTTTACGATTTAGTTAGAGCCGAAGTCCCTAAAATCTAGGGAGGTTGCCAATTTGGGCATGGGGCTCTAGGAGTCACTAACGAACGGTTTCTTTTGGTATTCTTATGTTCTAGAGACGTTTGATTGAAGGCTTGGGCAAGGAGGAACGACTAGATCTAGATCTAGTCCCTACTTCGACAAAGGTAAGTGTTTGGAGCCACTGTAGGAGGGTGGCCGAAGGTGTGTATTGCATAGGGGTAAGTATTTGATTTGGGTTGTAGATATTAATGTGGTTTAATCGATTGTAGGATCGTTTGGAGGAGATCTTACCAGTGAAATTGTCAAACAGGTGTGTAACGAACCCTTCTTTAGCTTAAATCGACAAAGGCCATAGTGACTGAAAAGTGACCGAAAAAAATGACTGAAGGGTCAACAGTATGTGAAATTGTGAGTATGCGAATACTCAATAGATGGTAGAACCCGTAATCGCAAGTGACAAGTGGGCTAAGTGTGCAATTTCATGCGTTTCGGTAAGATGGGCCCCGATGGGCTGAATATGGGCCCAATGGGCTTATGGGCCCACATGAGTAAAAATGAGCTATAGACGTATTCTAATAGACTGTAGGCTTAAAATAGGTTAAATTAATAATTAACTATAAGTTATGGACTAAATGGGTTTAAATCGCTAAAAAAGACAGTGTAGGGCCATTAGGGGTTTTAGGGCTTAGTGACTAAAACTTGGTAACTCGTGTTAAATAAGTTACAGTGACGAAAGTAGAGTTATTAGTGACGTAAAATAGGAATAAAACCCTAAAAAGTGGATTATTTACTGAAACACCCTAAAAAGTGAGAAATTACAGTTTTACCCCTAGGTATAAAATGACTGTTAGACCCCTAGGGTTAAATTGGATTGTTTTGCATGCTTTATTACTTCTGTTTATTATATGCCATGTCATGATCATCTAATGCATGGGGTTGGGGTGTATATGATTGGAGGAAGTGCTAAAGGGCTTTTGCCCTAGTTTATCGAAAAGGGCTTTGCCTCAGTTTACCGAAAGAGGCTAGGCCTCATGTTATATAACAAAGCAGCTATGCTGCCAGTGGAGATTAGCAGTTGGGTGGGTTGAGTAGTTCTCCCCACATGGTGTGTTGGTTGGTACGGGTAGAGAGTAGCGGTTGGGTGGGTTGAGTAGCTTCCCCACAGATTGATATGGGTTTTTGCATGCATTCATGATTTATTATTGAAATGAGCCTTTAGGCCATACTGTTTACCGATATATGAAAGGCTTCGGCCCGGTGATATTGTATCTGAAAAGGGGCTAAGGCCTAGTACCGATAAACAAAAGGCTTCGGCCCAGTTAATATTGAGTTGGATTAGCGCTTAGGCCTAGTGGGCCTGAGTTGATTTGGGCTCTGGATAGGATTCTTTACACACTGAGTTTACCAAACTCACCCCCTCTTCTTTCCATCCTTGCAGGTGAACCTTAGACTGTGGACTTGGAGCTGGGAGGGATTCAGAGTGGCCACAGAAAATCGAACACTGCTTTAATAAGTTTTTCATTTAATTTATTACTTATTTCTTTCATTATTATTTCTATTTGGGTTGTAATAAGGCCACTAAATTTATTTTCCTATGGGGTTTTAGCTATTAATTTTTACATTACTTAAAGTTGATTAGAAAATATCTGTGCGAGTTTTCCTAAATTTAATTCAACATTTTCAAAACTCGTCACACGAAGCAAATGAACAACAAAGTAAATCTTTATAAAATTGGCACCTACATATTTAACCGGGAATTTCTCTTAAAAACTCCAACAACAGTTTTCACCAAATTCACTCTAAGATTAGTAACTAGTTCACGTGGTTAGGTATAGGTGATGTGACACACCGGACTTGGCCATAACGTCTGGGCTAGGTTTAGGGTGTTACAATAGATCTAAGGCGCCCAAAACATACATCAGGTGTATTTCGAAACCAATCCGAGAACTTTCAGGCACTTAGAAAGGTTTTTTTTGCTTAAAACTGGGCCACATGCCCGTGTGGAGTTGGACACACCCGTGTGGGTAGGCCATGTGGTCACACATGCCCATGTCCCTAGCTCGTGCTGAATTTATTTATAAAAATCAACCTACAGGGGTTTTGACATGGCTTGGGTACACGCCCGTGCCTATGGCCCCTGTCTTTCACACGGCCTAGACATGCCCATGTCAATAACCCGTGGAGTATTCTGACTTGAACACTATAACCATTAGGAGTGCACACAGCCAAGGTACATGCCCGTGTGCTCAACCAGTGTTCTATTCTGACTTAGCTAATTTGGATGCAGGGGACACACGGTTTATTAACATGCCCATGGGGGCTGGCCGTGTGTCACACACGGCCTAGGAACACTCCCGTGCGCCTAACCGTGTGCACAACTATAGGCTATTTTCCAAGCTTTTTTGCCACCCTGAAACTGAACTAGAACAATACCAATTCATACCAACTATAAACTCTCCGATATATATATACATACAGTAAAACATTCGTCATCGTGGCACTCACATGCCAACATGCATAACATGAATTTCATCTTTATTTCATAATATCATTAAGGCAATATTAGCCAATTTATATGGCTATTACAAAATGACACTTATCAACATGATTCAACATCCTATACATGCCATACAAAAAAAAAGACTAACTTCACTATACCAAAATGAATCCCGTGATAGTGTGACTTCAAGCTCAGACTGTGAGTGATCCTTGAGCTAACTTCTGCAAATCTACATGGAAAGGGAAAATGAAAAAGTAAGCATAAAAATACTTAGTAACTTGCATGAATAAAGTAGCAATAAAAATCACAGAACATTTATCTAAATGAGTACCATAGGAAATATCATGGGCTTTCTTAATTATACACGTAACTTACTTCATCTCATGACTTACTCATGCTCATATCTTACTCATTCTTATGATTGCTCATTCTCATGTCATACTCCATTTCATGTCATACATTGTCGTCTTTCTCATTACTTATACAATTACACCTGTAACACTCATCACGAACTTTAGTCTTTCTAGTTAATTAATCAACTTAAACTAATTCTTTCATTAATGCCTCTTTTGGGATATAGAAGGATATCCGTAAGCATATCTCATGTTACGATGCCAATGCCATGTCCTAGACATGATCTTGCATAGAATCGCAAGTTAATGCCAAAGCCATATCCCAAAAATGGTCTTACATGGGATCTTATATTGATGTCGATGCCATGTCCTAGACATGGTCTTATACGAGATCGTACTCTGATTTTGATGCCATATCCTAGACATGGTCTTACACGGGATCTCATATAGGATGCCTATGCCATGTCCTAGACATGGTCTTATATGGGACCTCATGCTGATGCCAATACCATGTCCCAGACATGGTCTTACATGGGATCTCAATTCAGTGCCGATGCTATGTCCTAGACCTGGTCTTATACGAGACCTACAAATGCTCATGACATGGTTACGGTATCCTTCTGATCCTTATTCGCTTGCATATAATTTTTTTTCATGTTTCATTATTTCTTGATAGAAACTCATATCAATATTCTCATGAAATTGATACATTATCTCAATAATCATCAACATGAAACTTATACATAGTTCATACAAGATTACATCCATGTCTTCATGAAGTATCATAATTTTATAGAAAATCATCATAATGAAATTTGCATAACATATAAGCTAAATTATCACATACAACGTACCTCGGGTCCAAAATGTGGTTGAATGCTCGGTTTAGTCTGCTACCTTACTTTTTCCCCAGTTTTGGTCTGAGCTTCGTGTTTCTTGATTTGAAGCTTGAAAATGAAGGAAACCCTAGCTATAGAGTCCCTCGAAATTTCAGCATACAAGGAAGAAGATAGACAAGATTTTTTTCCTTCTTTTTCCCTATTTCTTAATTAACTTTACCAAATGACTAAATGCCCTTAGATCCTTTCTTTGATATTTTTCCCTTCCATGGGCATTTTTGTCCATCATTCTAAAAATTGGTCTAATTGCCAAATAAGGACTCCGAATAATTTTTCTAATGCTAAATCATCCTTAAAGCTTCTAGAAACTCAATTTTGCAATTTTTGCAATTTAGTCCTAAAGGACCAATTAATCACTATTTCATAAAATTTCCTTTATGGAATTTTCTCAATATCATGCAAGCATGCCATAAATTTAGAAATAATCATGGAATGAAATTTTCCACTTCAGATTTATGGTCTCAAAACCACTATTCTGACTAGGCCTTATTCGGGCTGTTACAAGCATTGCCCTAAATCAAATTAAAATAATTATTTGTATTAAATTTAATGGAAAAAAGAGTACGTGACAAAATTTCAAAAAAAAAAACAAATATTAAACTTACATTCTTGTTCATTTTTTCTCAATTTTTCCTTGCTTGCAAGCCGCACATGCAAGACAAAAAGTTAAAAAGAACTATAACTTAAAAAATTAAATACTTTAGAGTAAAAAAGGGTGAGATGGAGGAATTGCCCTATGAATATCGAAAAAGCGAATGGATGATTTTGAAGCGAAATGTTGAGAAGGTGAAGGGGAAATTTTTGGGTCATGACTTAAGAGGTATTGACAATTTGAAATCAAAGCTCGTGCCTGGTTTATCACTAGTTTACCCTCAACATTTTTTATTTTAAATTTAGATTTCTATTCCCCCTCAAGAACCCTCTTGCTCTTTCCAACAATCGATGGAATTTTATAAATCAAGAAAAAGAAATGGAAGTGAGGAAAAGAAAAACTTTATTGAGAAAAAGAAAAAGAAAGTAGAAAAATTGGAAGAGAGGAATATGGAAGGAATAGAAGGAGAAAATGTTTTACCTAACGCTGCGATGAAGGTGATTATCCATCCGCTTTTTTCATGTGAGAAAATGGGGAACATTTCTGTGGTTTAAACACCGAATCAGTAATCGGTGGTGAGGAAACAGAATAGAAATCAGACAATTTCATTGCATAGGCCTGTAATGGAATAATCCCATAATAGGGCATTCCATTAAACCAAATAGGTGTTTAGAGTGGGCCTACAAAATAGGGTTGTAATGGCTATGCCATTACATTGAACCAAATATGGCCTTAGGGTGCACCAATTTTATTTGTTAAGAAAAATGATGGATCCATGAGATTATGTATTGATTATCGACAACTCAACAAAGTCCTGATAAAGAATATGAATCCATTACCACGTGTTGATGATCTGTTTGATAAGTTGAAAGGTGCAATAGTATTATCCAAGATTGATCTTCGTTCTAGTTACTATCAATTGCAAGTTATAGATGTAGATGTACTGAAAATCGCATTCAGACCAGGTAGGGACATTATGAATTTCTTGTGATGCCGTTTGGTTTGACTAATGTACCTATAGTATATATGGATTTCATGAACATAATTTTCAGACCGTATTTAGACAGATTTTTCGTAGTATTCATTAATAATATTTTGATTTATTCACGGGATGAGTATGAGCATGTTGAGCATTTGAGAATTATTTTGCAAACTTTGTGCAAAAAGCAATTATTCGCTAAGTTTAGCAAATGTGAAATCTGGCTTTGAGAAGTTAGATTTCTAGGACATTTTGTATCAGCTGAGGGCATCAGAGCTGATCCGAGCAAAATTTCAGTTGTTGTTGATTGGAAGCCTCCGAGAAATGCATCTAAGGTTAGAAGTTTTCTAGGTTTAGCTAGATATTACAGAAGATTTGGCAAGGGATTTTCGATGATTGCTACACTATTGACGAGATTATTGCAAAAAGATGTTAAGTTCGAGTGGTTTGAGAAATGTTAGCAAAGCTTTAATCAATTAAAAGCATTGTTAAACGAGACACTGGTTTTTTTCACAAGAGTAGGGTAAAGAATTCGTGATTCATAGTGATGTATCGTTAAATGGTTTGCGCTGTGTTCTGATGTAGGAAGACAAAGTGATAGCTTGTGCTTCTAGAAAGCTGAAACCACATGGGAAGAATTATCTGACACATGATTTAGAGCTTACAGCAGTTGTGTTTGCTTTGAAGATTTAACGACACCATTTATACGGTGAAGAATGCATATATTTACAGATCATAAAAGCTTACAGTATTTAATGTCGCAGAAAGATTTGAAGTTGAAACAATGTAGATGGCTTGAGCTATTGAAAGACTATGATTTGACCATTAATTATCATGTAGGAAAAGCTAACGTAGTTTCTTATGCTTAAAGTAGAAAGTCTTTGTCTACTTTGCGAGTGTTGAATATGTGATTGATGTTGTCTGATGATGGTTGGATCTTAGTTGAGTTGAAAGCCAGACCGATGTTATTGTAATAGATTTGCAAAGCTCAGAAATGCGATGAAGTGTTGTTAGCAAAATGAAAACGGATTGAGTCGACTCCTGATTCTGATTGGATCTAATGATAGTTTATACTTCAAAGGTAGGTGCATTCTGAAAAATTAGATCTTGTCTAGAAGATTTTAAAAGAAGCTCATAATAGTAGTTTACCTATTCATCCTGGTAGCAATAAAATGTATAGTGATTTGAAATAAATGTACTGGTGGCTGGGTATGAAACGTGAGATTTCTAAGCTCGTATCGAGATGTTTAGTTTGTCAGCTAGTTAAACCTTCTAGTTTGTTATAGCAGTGATGATTCCGAAGTGAAAATGGGAGCGCGTCACGATGGATTTTGTATCGGGAGTACCTGTGTCTCCGAGAAAGAAAGATGCAATTTGGGTCATTGTTGACCATCTGACGAAGTCTACGCATTTTATTATAGTGTGTACAGATTACTCACTCGAGAGATTAGCAGAGTTATATGTTGCTGAGATTGTCAGATTGCATGGGGTGCTAGTTTTTATTATTTCTGATAGAGATCCACGGTTTACGTCTAGATTTTGGAGTAGGTTGCATAAGGCTTGGGTACATGTTTGCATTTTAGTACCGCGCTTCACCGTTAGACTGACGTCATTCAGAGCGAGTGATTTAGATACTCGAGGATATGTTCTGATGCTGTGTTTTGGAATTCGATGGCAACTAGGAGAAATTTCTACCGTTAGTTGAATTTGTGTATAATAATAGTTATCAAGTGAGTATAAAGATGGCATCATACGAAGCTTTGTATGGTCAAAAGTGTCGAACTCCATTGTATTAGACTGAGCTCAGGGAGAAAAAGCTTCACGGGGTGATTTGATACGAGAAACCAAAGAAAAAGTTAAAGTTATTCGAGACAGTTTGAAAACAGCTTCAACCGATAGAAATCTTATGCGGATTTAAAGCGAAAGAACATTGAGTTTCAAATAGACGATCATGTGTTTTTTAAAGTATCGCATTGGAAGAAAGTTCTACGATTCATTCGTAAAGGAAAGCTAAGTCCACGATTAATTGGACTGTATGAGATTATTGAAGGTATTGGACCAATAGCTTACAAATTAGCATTGCAGTCAGAATTAGAAAAGATCCATAATGTGTTTCACATATCTATGTTATGACAAAACAATCAGACCCTTCGCATGTAATCTTACTTATCGATGTCGAGATTCAGCCTAATATGATGTACAACAGAGAACCGATTAGAATTCTTGCTCGAGAGGTTAAAGAATTGAGAAAGGAAAACAAAGATTTAGTAAAAGTACTTTGGAAATGACACAATTTAGAAGAAGCCACCCAGGAATTGAAAGAAGCTATCAATGCGCAATACCCGAAGCTCTTTTCTGGTAAGATTTTTCGGGACAAAAATTCCTTTAGGGGGAGAGTTGTGACAACCCATTTTCAATGAAATCAAAATAGTGGTTTATGGACCACAAGTCTGACATGAAAATATTTATTTTTTTGTTATTTTAATGTGTACAGTATGTTAGTAGTGTTGTATAAAAAATTCATTAAGAAATTTTATCGTTTACATGTTTAATTTAGTAAAAATGTCTAAATCGTAACAGAGGCAAAAGTAGAGTTCTAATAGTCAAAGGTATCTATTAGCTATGAAATTAAATAGTTACGGGATTTATGTGGTAATTAGACCATTGTTATATTAAGTGGACATTTATGGACACTAAATAGGTGTTTTTAAAGGTTAATAATAAGGTTTAAAAAGCAATTTAATAAATAAATTAAGTAAAATAAAGAATAACAATAGTGTTGTCTCCCAAAATGCATCCATCCACCGAAAATTAAACTTAGAAACTCCATTGAAGAAGTTTCAAGGTTCGGCCAAGTCTCCTTATGCATGTAAGTGAATTTTGGTCCCGTTTTAAATGATTTTTATGTTTTCGGATTCGTTGTAGCTTAATCCAGTTAGCCCAGGCACTAAGTTGAAAAACTATTAAAAAGTTAGGGTTTTACCATGAATGTTTTCATGTGATCTTTTATGTTTGATGGAAGAAAATGAATCTTTGTTGATAAATAAACAAGTTTTGTAAAGTGATTTTGGTTGAAAATGTCAATTAAGGATTTATTTGTAAAATGTGTAAAATACATGGCAAAATTGTGAAATAATGATTTATATGAGTTGCTATGGGTTTATATAGTATTTGACAAGCATAGTATGTGGATAAATTGCATGAATTTCAATTTATGGGCTTAAGGACTAAACTGTAAAGAAGTTAAAATATTAAGGGTAAAAGTGTAAATTTATAAAATGTTGTATTTTTGACTGAATTGAATAGAATGAATATTGAATGGATTAAATTTGCTTACTTAGATCAAGTTAAGCCTCGTACGGATCGAGATAGATGGAAAGATAAAGTATCAGATTAGTTGATCCTATTTCGTCATTTTTTGTGATCGAGGTAAGTTCGTATGTTTAAATAGCATCTTACAATATTTGATTTAAATGCTATTATGTTATTCATCATATCATGTCATGACAGAAATCCAATGATGTTATGATGACTATACTGTAACTGCCCGTTTTTGGTTAAATTGAAATAATAGTTTCGAAACCATAAATCCGAGGTTAGAAAATTATTTTAATATTATTTTATGTGTTTACATCATGATAGTATGTATGTGTGAAAGTTTCGTGATTTAATTTTATTGTTTGGATGTCCAATTCGATAAAAAAGGACTAAATCGCGTAAAGCATAAAAGTTGAGTTCTATTAGCTAAAGGTGTCAAATAGCTATAGAACTTAAAAGTGAAACACCTTACGTGGGAAATAGCCGATTTATGAGATAGTGGATGATAGTGGAGTGGCATTTGGTGTAATTATTAATGTTTTTAAAGGTTAACTAAGTAAATAGTTAATAAAGGTTAAAATAAGTAATAATAAAACAATTTAGCTTATAACAACCCAATTTAGGGCCTAGTCAAAATAGTGGTTGTGAGACCACAAATTTGAAGTAGAAATATATGTTTTATGGTTTTTATGAGGTCTATGATATGATTGCATGGTTGTGTGAAAATTTCATGAATAAATTTTATGATTAAGTGATCAATCTGTCTTTTAGGACTAAATTGCAAAAAATGCAAAATATGAAATTCTAGAAGTTTTTAAAGTATGAAATAGTATTAGAAATTTTATTAGAGGTCCTTATTTAGTAATTAGACCATTATATTTCATGATGGACAAAAATGGACATGGAAGGGAAAAATCTCAAGGAAGGGTCTTAAGGGCATTTTGGTCATTTAGTTAATAAAATAATAAAAAGGGAAAAAGAAGTCAAAATTGGTGTCCATCTTCTTCTCCTTGTGCTGGAATTATCAATAAGCCATAGCTAGGGTTTGTTTCATCTTCAAGCTTGATAGTAAGAGCATCCTAACCCCATTTTTAATGTTCTTTACATTTTTAAGATCCTCGTAGCTCGATTTAGCTATTTCTAGCCATATTTTAAGATAGGGTTCATGTTCAAAAACTTACCCATGTATGACATGCATGTATTTTGATGTTTAATGGAGGAATATGAAAGTTGGATGTGTGATAGACATCTTTCTCTAGGTGATTTTTCATGGAAACACCTAAAAAGGACCTATTTGTAAAAGTGATAAAATGTGTAGTAAAAATCTAATTTGAAGGAAAATCTGAGCTATTATAAGCTTAAGGTAGGTTCAGCTAGGCTTGGGTAACCAAGAAAATGAGTACATTTCATCGTACGAGCCTAGGGACCATTTTACAAATATGTGAAAGTTTAGGGGTAAAATTATAATTTTTTTGAAGTATGATTCATAGGCTATTTTAGTCAATGTGATAATTGAATAAGTGAAATTTGTCATTATAGATCAAGAAACTTGAAGTCCGAACCTAAATCGAGGAAAGAATAAAGTGGTGGACTAAATTGAATAACTATCTATATTTTGGTACCGAGGTAAGTTTGTGTGTAATAAATCGACATCATGTTATTGCGTCTTTAAATGCTTGACATTGCATGAAATGTATATTCTTTTTATGAAATTGGTTACTGAGGTCTCGATGAATAAATTATGAAGCTATGCTATATCGAAGTCCCGATTGAACATTAGGAAGAGAAAGGATACCCTTGTCACGACGTTAGATTAATAAGGTCTCGTATAAGACCATATATGGGATATGGCATCGGCAATGAATTGAGATCCCGTGTAAGACCATATCTGGGATATGGCATCGGCATTGAATAGTGATTCCGTGTAAAACCATGTCTGGGACCTGGCTTCGGTATGAAATTGTGTAAGACCATGTCTGGGACAAGGCATCGATATACGATCTCGTGTAAGACCATATTTGGGATATTGCATCGACATCGATATGAGATCCCATATAAGACCATGTCTTAGATATGGCATCGGCATCAACATGTGATCCCATGTAAGACCATATCTAGGATATGGCCTTGGCATCTTACCACGTGTATGACGTTTTCCAAGTATCCTTTGATATTCCAAGTGGTTCAACGGGGAAAGGAATTAAAGTTTATGCTAAAGATGAAAAAGGCTAAATTTATGTGATGGAGTGATACAGGTACGTGTGTGAAACTCACGAGAAATGAGTCTGGTGTGTGATATGTGGTCGGTAAGAATGAGCATGAGTAAGCCATGTCAACATTCACTTGAAAATTATGTGCTAATTCGTAATGTAATATGTGGATGTTATTACAAGATTTTTATGTTGTTATCTATTACATGCAAACTTACTAAGCTTTATGCTTACTCACTTTATTTTCCCTTTTCTTGTAGTATTGCCAAGCTAGCTCAGGGATCGAGGGACATCGGAGCTCGATTCACACTATCAACTATTCTTTTAGGTATAGTAAAGTTTGATTATTTTGGGTATGGCATGTATAGGAACTTGGTCATTTTGTTATATGTCATAGTGGTTAGCCAATGTTTTGGCTATTGATGTTACTTATTTCATTATGTAGATGGCCATTGGAATTGGCCAATGCTAGTTAAGTTATATTTATTAAATGATGATGAAATTCATGAAAGTGCAAACTTGCAAAATGAATGAGTAATGTGTAAAGTATATGCATGATGAATGTACTATGAAATTGAGGTGTGGATGTCTTGATTTTGGATATTGGAGATGTATTATTGCTATGCTATGTCTTGTTGGGAATGGTATAAGTGTGGTCGCTTTTCAGGGTGGCAAATGGCTTGGTAAATAGCCTTATATTTGTCCACACAGGTAGACATACGGGCATGTATCTACGCTGTGTGTGACACACGGTCAACCCCATGGGTGTGTTGATAGGCCGTGTATCCCCTGCATTGTAACAGCCCTAATTTTGACCCTAATCGGGAAGTGGTTTCGGGACCACAAAACCGAGTCACGACGAAAATTAGATGCTATATTTTATGTCCTTTATATGTGAAGTATTGCGGGTGAAAATAGCATGTCTTAAAATTTTCTTTGTGATGTGAATTTTTTTTTTATGAATTAGGACTAAAGTGAGAACTTGAAAAATATGTTAGAATAATTTAGAAGGTTAATTAATACATGGATTAGAAAAAGAGGACTTGCATGTCAATTACTCCTTTTTCAAGATAGTGGCCGGCCATAATGATGGTGATTGTTAAATTATGCATTTTTTTTTAAATTAGAATTTTTTTGTTAAATGGCTTTGTTTTATGAATTAGTTTAATAAAGCTTTATATTATGTTATTAAGGAAAAATAAAATGAAAATAGGGTGATAATAACAAGGAGAGTTCATTTTGTTCATCTTTTTAGCCGAAAGTTAGAAAGGGAAGAGAGAAAATTTAAGCTCAAGCATTCGGCACCTCCCTTTGGGAGATTAAGGTATGAAAACATGTTATTTTGTTGGAAAATTAGTGATTTTGAGTCTTTTGTTAATCCTATCCATTACCCATGAGTTCATCCTTTGAAATGTTCATAGTATACTTTCGGTCATGGGACGTGAGCATGAAATTGGGCAATGCTTGATGAAATTTGATTTATGGAAACTAGTTGATTAAAATGATGTTTTAGGGGTTGTTAAATTGTATGTTTCGTTGGTCAAATATAGAAATTGATTTTAGGTTGAATGTTAGGCCGAATAGGTTGAGGATAGAAATGGATTTTGTTTAGTTGAGTGCTTTGGTAGTTTAATTAGATGTTAGACGAAAGATGATATGAAATTAGTAACCAATTTGTGTCTTGATTGAGTCAATAGACTCATGCATTCGGCTAATGTTATGTTTGGTAAGGACTAAATTAAAATAATTTCGCTACAATGCCTTAACTTTCAATTTATACCTATACGAGCTTTTGACTACCCTTTTTGAAGATGAGTTAAATTTGGAGATAGACAAAACATTAGATATTCGGTCATATCCTTTTTAGAATAGATAAAATTTGCTTTGAGTGATGTCTTAATTCAAGAAGTGATATGTTAAATAAGCTTGAAACTTTAAATTTTGATATGGTGCCGTTTAGATAGCTTTCGGCTCTTGTGTTTATGAAATTAGTTTTGAAGGGGAAAACTATGTTTAGCTCAATTTCTTAGATGGAAACTTTGGTTATGTGACATTGTATTATTTTTGAATGCTGTTCTATTCTAGTTTTAAAAATGATTAGTAAATGAAATTAGCACTTGTATTTATACATTTGCCGAATTTAATAGTGGTTAATGACTTGAGTTGGTTGAACATTGTTTTGTTAACTAGAGATTTAAAAGTGTACCTATGAGTATGCTTACTATTATATCCTTGAAACCTATGGAGGGATGTTCGGTTTTGGGGACTAAATGATGATTTTTGTTTGAGTAATGACCGAATGAACTATAGGTTATACGTGGAGAAGTTTAGTTCAAATGAGTATATATGGATTAGTAGAGAATGGCATTCGGCAATATGGAATTTAGACCTTAAATTTAGTGCTGGTTGAGCTTAGTAGCTATATGACCTTAACCGGTTTACATGGGTTTGTAATGAATTAAATTTCATTTCTCTTAGCTCAAGAACACATAGCGACAGCTTCGGACAAAGGAAAGGAGAAGGCCGCCGACCAGTAAATTGAAAACAATCATCGATCACTGAGGTAAGTTTTAAGGGGCATAGCTCATCATACTATTCAATGCTTTACACGAATTATGATTTATTTGGAAATGGTGGAATGGGCATATAGCCGAATGATTACAAGTCCTAGAAATGTCCGAGAAAGAAAGATTTGAGTTACGTATTGTTTATATGATTTTTGACTATTAAATATTGAAATGATGTCATACTATGTGTAAATTTTTGAATGAGGCAAACGAGTATTATTATGAAATAAATTTTGCGGAAGATAATCCGGGTTAATCCCGAAGGGCGATTGCGCCATTGTGATATCCGGGCTAATCCCGAAGGGCGGTTGCGCCATTGTGTTAACCGGGTTAGTCCCGAAGGGCGATTGCGCCATTGTGATATCCGGGCTAATCCCGAAGGGCGGTTGCGCCATTGTGTTAACCGGGTTAGTCCCGAAGGGCGATTGCGCCATTGTGTTATCCGGGATAATCCCGAAGGGCTCATGAGCCATTGTTGTACCTGAATTTATTCCGAAGGGCTTTCGAGCCAAAAGTCGTTGCTAATTAAATGAGACCGTTACGGTAAGGTGACCGGGTATTGGTTATATTCTATTGATGAATAAATTCTATTGGGTTACGATTCATCGATTATGCATCGTTGACTTATAAAAGTGTTAGTGGATGTCTAAACACTTATGGCCTTACGTTACACGAAGCTACTTATACCATTGTAGAAATTGTGTTATATTCGGCTATAGATTAATTAAGTCAAGTGCTGAAAGTTATTCTTTATAATTATAGTTAATAATACCTGTTGTTTAAAGCTTACTAGGCATTTTAAATGCTTACTCGGTTGTTTTCCTCTTCTGTTTCCTTCCTTAGATCTCGTTCGCTAGCTGCGGTCTCGGGATACTTGTGCTGGAAATCATCTCTACTATCAAGACTCTCTTTTTGGTATTTTAAATAGATAAACTTTCGAATGGCATGTATAGTTTCTTTTTGTCTTATGATCGTTGAGAGGAATACTCTTATTTTGAAGTTGTAAATGAGTAAATATGTATAGCCATGCGAAAATGGCTTGTCTTGTTGTCATATATGCTATATATAGTCGATGTGAATGTGTGGATATATTCGGTAAATGTGTTGGAAATTTTGAGTGAATTATGCTTATATATGAATCAATGCACTCGTTAGTAAGAGATGATTCATGTTCGGCCATGCCTAAGAGTAACTACCAAATGAATAGTGTGTTCAGCTTCGTAAATTTTAAGATGCTCCATGACATTCGTCTATGTCTAAGCTATTCAATTTATTACCATATGAATTGTAATATTACTTTTAGAAGTATTATTGGTTCTTTGCATATTGACAATTCAGGTGCACATGTTTATCATTCAAGAAATGTTTGAAACCTTATAAGAGTGGTTGCTAATATCTTTTCATACGTCTTATTTCAAAACTAGTTTTATGTCAAAGTTAGGTACCGTAAACTTAGGAGCATGACTTAGGTTTGTTGGAGTTTTTAAAAAAAAAAATTTTTGTACTTGTCTTGTAATGCCTCATGACCCTCCGGCGACGGGTGCGAGTTAGGGGTGTTACATTTAATTGGTATCAGAGCTACGGTTTAGTCGATTCTCAAACTACCGTAGTAAGTAAGAGTTTAGCTATACATGCCATTTAATGTCATTTTGATAGTAGGATGACTTCTGATAATTGAAATGTGATTTTCTTTGGTATAGAATGGATCCCGAACCCGATCGAACCGTAGCGGACGATGTTAAGAGTGTAGCTCCTGCTCCCGCGCAAGGGACAGCGCCACCTGACTCTCAGCCAAATATGGGTCATCGAGATGATGATATTAGACCAGCTTTTTATGCGATCATGAGTGACTGGTTCGCTCAATTCGCTAGATCGAATCCGGCTGTTCCGCAACCTCCGCCCCTGAATACTCCATTTCTGACTTTCACGACCCCTCCTGTGACCGATCCAATGAGATCGAGTAGGCCCCCTGTTGACAAAATTAGAAAATATGGGGCCGAAGAGTTCCGGGCTAGCCCTAGTGATGATGCCAAGCGGGCCGAGTTTTGGCTCGACAATACCATTCGAGTGTTCGATGAACTGTCCTGCACACCCGAGGAGTGTCTTAAATGTGCAGTGTCCCTGTTACGTGACGCTGCCTACTACTGGTGGAATACTCTAGTTTCTGTTGTTCCGAGGGAATGGGTCAATTGGGAATTCTTTCAAACTGAGTTCCGTAAGAAATACATCAGCCAGAGATTCATCGATCAAAAACGGAAGGAATTTCTAGAACTCAAACAAGGTCAGATGTCAGTGGCCGAGTACGAGAGAGAGTTTGTACGCCTCAGCCGCTATGCTCGCGAATGTGTATCCTCCGAAGCCATCATGTGTAAGCGTTTTGAGGATGGATTAAATGAAGATATCAGATTGTTGGTGGGGATTCTGGAAATTAAGGAGTTTGTCGTACTAGTTGAGCGGGCTTGTAAAGCTGAAGAACTCAGTAATGAGAAAAGAAAAGCCGAAGGTGGAGATAGAGAGTTCCGTAAGAGGTCCGCGGGGAAATCTGTTCAGCGATCGTCCAAGAAGACTAGAGATGACATGGGCCGATCTAAAAATACATCGAATTTTCCTAGATATGAACGTTCTCGACCTCTCGCTAGTTCGCGGACCACTTCCATTGCCAGTGTCGAAAATGAACGTCGGGATAGACTGGATTGCAACTATTGTGGTAAATGGCACCCGGGGAGTTGTAGGCATCGTGACTGCTCTTGTTTCAGATGTGGTTCTGCCGACCATTTTATTAAAGATTGTCCGAGAAATGATGAACGCACTCCCGATCCGACTCAGAAACCTAGTGGAGCAGCTTCACGGGGTAGACACCACGACGGGGTGGAGATATTAGCGGCAGTCAGAGAGGGACTAGAGACACTGCGGTTAGATCCGAGGCTCGTGCACCTGCCAGAGCGTATGCTGTCCGTGCCCGTGAGGAAGCTTCTTCTCCGGATGTTATTACGAGTACTTTCACACTTTTTAACACTGATGTTATTGCTCTGATTGATCCTGGCTCAACCCATTTGTATGTATGTGAAACTTTAACCTCCAGTAAGACTCTTCCTGTTGAGTCTATTGAATTTGTAATTCGAGTGTCAAACCCTTTGGGCCGTTGTGTTCTGGTTGATAAAGTATGTAAGAAATGTCTGTTAATGGTTCGAGATTTTTGTTTTCCGGCTGACTTGATGCTTCTACCATTCGATGAATTTGACATTATTCTCGGAATGGACTGGTTGACCGTTCATGACGCGATAGTAAATTGTAAGCGGAAGACTATCGATTTGCGATGTTCGAATAATGAAATAATTCGAATCGAGTCCATTGATCTAAGTGAGCCACCTGCAATTATTACAACCATGTCAGCTTAGAAGTACGTGAGGAAGGGTTATGAAGCATATTTGGCCTATGTGCTAGATAGTAAAGTTTCTGACCGAGAACTTGGGACGGTGCCCGTAGTCTGCGAGTTTCCAAACGTCTTTCCCGAAGAATTACCGGGATTGCCGCCTGTAAGAGAGGTCGAGTTCAGTATAGAGTTGATTCCAGGTACGATGCCGATTTCAATTGCCCCGTATCGTATGGCACCTACCGAACTAAAGGAATTAAAATCTCAGCTGTAAGAGTTGACGGATAGAGGCTTTGCGCGACCTAGCTTTTCGCCTTGGGGTGCACCGGTTTTATTCGTGAAAAAGAAAGTCGAGACTATGAGATTGTGTATCGACTATCGACAGCTGAACAAGGCCACGGTGAAGAATAAGTATCCGTTGCCCCGAATCGATGACTTGTTCGATCAATTGAGAGGAGCCTCAGTATTTTCGAAAATAGACCTGCGATCCGACTATTATCAGTTGAGAGTTAGAGATTCTGACGTACCGAAGACGGCATTCAGAACGAGATACGGTCACTATGAGTTCTTAGTGATGCCGTTTGGACTCACCAATGCCCCCGTAGTATTCATGGATTTGATGAATCGGATATTTAGGCCGTTTTTGGACCGCTTCGTAGTAGTGTTCATCGACGATATTTTGATCTATTCTCGTGATGAGTCAGAGCATACCGAGCATTTGAGGCTGGTACTTCAGACTTTGCGGGATAACCAATTGTATGCGAAGTTCAGTAAGTGCGAATTTTGGTTGCATGAAGTCGGCTTCTTGGGTCATATAGTATCTGCTTCGGGTGTTCGAGTTGATCCGAACAAAATTTCAGCTATCCTCGATTGGAAACCCCCTAAAAACATTACCGAAGTTCGAAGCTTTTTAGGACTTGCTGGTTATTACCGACGTTTCGTCCAGGGTTTTTCGATAATTGCGACTCCATTGACGAGACTACTGCAAAAAGATATCAAGCTCGAGTGGTCGGATAAGTGTCAGCAAAGCTTCGACCAGCTTAAAACCCTTTTGACAGAAGCTCCAATGTTAGTCCAGCCAGAAACCGGCAAAGAGTTTGTAGTTTATAGTGATGCATCTCTGAACGGTTTAGGCTACGTTTTGATGCAAGAAGGCCGGGTTATTGCTTATGCTTCGAGACAGTTAAAGCCTCACAAGCGAAATTATCCGACTCATGACCTTGAATTAGCCGCTATTGTTTTTGCCTTGAAGATTTGGCGACATTATTTGTTCGGTGAGAAATGTCACATCTTTTCCGATCACAAAAGTCTCAAGTATCTGATGACTCAAAAAGATTTGAATTTGAGACAAAGGCAGTGGTTAGAATTGCTAAAAGATTATGAGCTTGTTATCGATTATCACCCGGGGAAAGCTAATGTCGTTGCGGATGCTCTTAGTAGAAAATCTTTATTTTCCTTGCGAGCAATGAACGCGAGGCTAACCATGTCAGTAGATGATGTGTTGATTGCTGAATTAGTAGCAAAACCTGTGCTACTTCAACAGATTCGTGAGGCGCAGAAAGCCGATGAGGACTTAGTTGCCAAACGAGTTCAGTGTGAGTCGAAGGTGAATACAGAATTTTGAGTCGACAGAAATGATTGTTTGAGATTTAAAGACCGATTATGTGTTCCGAAGAAGTCAGAGCTAGTTTCGACGATTTTGGATGAAGCTCATAGTAGTCGAATGTCGGTTCATCCGGGCAGTACGAAAATGTATAACGATTTGAAGCGAAACGAGACATCTCTGATTTTGTATCTAAATGCTTAGTATGTCAGCAAGTAAAAGCGGAACATCAGGTGCCGGCGGGATTACTTCAACCGATTTTGATACCTGAGTGGAAATGGGATCGCGTTACAATGGACTTTGTGTCGGTTTACCGTTGACGCCGAGCAAAAAGGACTCCATTTGGGTTGTGGTTGATCACTTAACGAAATCAGCCCATTTCATCCCGGTTCGCACTAATTTTTCGCTTGATAAATTAGCGGAATTGTACGTTTCTCAGATTGTGCGACTTCATGGGGTGCCGACTTCTATCGTTTCTGATCGAGACCCTCGATTTACCTCTAGATTTTGGAGGAAGCTGCAAGAAGCTTTGGGTACTAAACTTGATTTCAGCACTGCTTTTCATCCGCAGACGGACGGTCAATCTGAACGGGTTATTCAGATACTCGAGGATATGTTGCGATGTTGCATCCTTGAGTTTAGGGGCTCGTGGGAGAAATACCTACCGCTAGTCGAATTCGCGTATAATAACAGCTTTCAGACAAGTATTCAAATGGCACCTTACGAAGCTCTTTACGGCCGTAAATGTCGTACTCCTCTGTTCTGGACCGAGCTTAGTGAGAATAAGATTCTCAGAGTCGATTTAGTCAGAGAAGCAGAGCAGAAAGTGGAGATAATTCGCGACAGTTTGAAAATGGCGTCCGATCGTCAGAAATCGTACGCGGACTTAAAGCGTAAAGACATCGAGTACCAAGTGGGTGATAAGGTGTTTTTGAAAGTTTCACCGTGGAAAAAGATATTCTGTTTTGGTCGAAAAGGCAAGTTGAGTCCAAGATTCATTGGACCATACGAAGTTTCAGAACGTATTGGGCCGGTTGCTTATCGACTAACTCTGCCCCCTGAACTTGAAAAGATCCACGACGTCTTCCATGTATCGATGCTCCGTCGCTATAGATCCGACCCTTCGCATGTGATTAGTCCGTCAGAAATTGAAATTCAGTCTGATTTGAGCTATGAAGAAGAACCGATTCGTATTTTAGCCCGCGAAATAAAAGAATTGCGAAACAAGAAGGTCCCATTAGTAAAAGTGCTATGGCTCAAGCATGGAATCGAGGAAGCAACTTGGGAGCCCGAGAGTACTATGAAAGAAAGGTATCCAAATCTATTTTCGGGTAAGATTTCTGGGGACGAAAATCTCTAAAGGGGGACAGTTGTAACAGCCCTAATTTTGACCCTAATCGGGAAGTGGTTTCGGGACCACAAAACCGAGTAACGACGAAAATTAGATGCTATATTTTATGTCCTTTATATGTGAAGTATTGCGGGTGAAAATAGCATGTCTTAAAATTTTCTTCGTGATGTGAATTTTTTTTTTTTATGAATTAGGACTAAAGTGAGAACTTGAAAAATATGTTAGAATAATTTAGAAGGTTAATTAATACATGGATTAGAAAAAGAGGACTTGCATGTCAATTACTCCTTTTTCAAGATAGTGGCCGGCCATAATGATGGTGATTGTTAAATTATGCATTTTTTTTTAAATTAGAATTTTTTTGTTAAATGGCTTTATTTTATGAATTAGTTTAATAAAGCTTTATATTATGTTATTAAGGAAAAATAAAATGAAAATAGGGTGATAATAACAAGGAGAGTTCATTTTGTTCATCTTTTTAGCCGAAAGTTAGAAAGGGAAGAGAGAAAATTTAAGCTCAAGCATTCGGCACCTCCCTTTGGGAGATTAAGGTATGAAAACATGTTATTTTGTTGGAAAATTAGTGATTTTGAGTCTTTTGTTAATCCTATCCATTACCCATGAGTTCATCCTTTGAAATGTTCATAGTATACTTTTGGTCATGGGACGTGAGCATGAAATTGGGCAATGCTTGATGAAATTTGATTTATGGAAACTAGTTGATTAAAATGATGTTTTAGGGGTTGTTAAATTGTATGTTTCGTTGGTCAAATATAGAAATTGATTTTAGGTTGAATGTTAGGCCGAATAGGTTGAGGATAGAAATGGATTTTGTTTAGTTGAGTGCTTTGGTAGTTTAATTAGATGTTAGACGAAAGATGATATGAAATTAGTAACCAATTTGTGTCTTGATTGAGTCAATAGACTCATGCATTCGGCTAATGTTATGTTTGGTAAGGACTAAATTAAAATAATTTCGCTACAATGCCTTAACTTTCAATTTATACCTATACGAGCTTTTGACTACCCTTTTTGAAGATGAGTTAAATTTGGAGATAGACAAAACATTAGATATTCGGTCATATCCTTTTTAGAATAGATAAAATTTGCTTTGAGTGATGTCTTAATTCAAGAAGTGATATGTTAAATAAGCTTGAAACTTTAAATTTTGATATGGTGCCGTTTAGATAGCTTTCGGCTCTTGTGTTTATGAAATTAGTTTTGAAGGGGAAAACTAAGTTTAGCTCAATTTCTTAGATGGAAACTTTGGTTATGTGACATTGTATTATTTTTGAATGCTGTTCTATTCTAGTTTTAAAAATGATTAGTAAATGAAATTAGCACTTGTATTTATACATTTTCCGAATTTAATAGTGGTTAATGACTTGAGTTGGTTGAACATTGTTTTGTTAACTAGAGATTTAAAAGTGTACCTATGAGTATGCTTACTATTATATCCTTGAAACCTATGGAGGGATGTTCGGTTTTGGAGACTAAATGATGATTTTTGTTTGAGTAACGACCGAATGAACTATAGGTTATACGTGGAGAAATTTAGTTCAAATGAGTATATATGGATTAGTAGAGAATGGCATTCGGCAATATGGAATTTAGACCTTAAATTTAGTGCTGGTTGAGCTTAGTAGCTATATGACCTTAACCGGTTTACATGGGTTTGTAATGAATTAAATTTCATTTCTCTTAGCTCAAGAACACATAGGGACAGCTTCGGACAAAGGAAAGGCGAAGGCGGCCGACCAGTAAATTGAAAACAATCATCGATCACTGAGGTAAGTTTTAAGGGGCATAGCTCATCATACTATTCAATGCTTTACACGAATTATGATTTATTTGGAAATGGTGGAATGGGCATATAGCCGAATGATTACAAGTCCTAGAAATGTCCGAGAAAGAAAGATTTGAGTTACGTATTGTTTATATGATTTTTGACTATTAAATATTGAAATGATGTCATACTATGTGTAAATTTTTGAATGAGGCAAAAGAGTATTATTATGAAATAAATTTTGCGGAAGATAATCCGAGTTAATCCCGAAGGGGGATTGCGCCATTGTGATATCCGGGCTAATCCCGAAGGGCGGTTGCGCCACTGTGTTAACCGGGTTAGTCCCGAAGGGCGATTGCGCCATTGTGATATCCGGGCTAATCCCGAAGGGCGGTTGCGCCATTGTGTTAACCGAGTTAGTCCCGAAGGGCGATTGTGCCATTGTGTTATCTGGGATAATCCCGAAGGGCTCATGAGCCATTGTTGTACCTGGATTTATTCCGAAGGGCTTTCGAGCCAAAAGTCGTTGCTAATTAAATGAGACCGTTACGATAAGGTGACCAGGTATTGGTTATATTCTATTGATGAATAAATTCTATTGGGTTACGATTCATCGATTATGCATCGTTGACTTATAAAAGTGTTAGTGGATGTCTAAACACTTATGGCCTTACGTTACACGAAGCTAATTATACCATTGTAGAAATTGTGTTATATTCGGCTATAGATTAATTAAGTCATGTGCTGAAAGTTATTCTTTATAATTATAGTTAATAATACCTGTTGTTTAAAGCTTACTAGGCATTTTAAATGCTTACTCGGTTGTTTTCCTCTTCTGTTTCCTTCCTTAGATCTCGTTCGCTAGCTGCGGTCTCGGGATACTTGCGCTGGAAGTCATCTCTACTATCAAGACTCTCTTTTTGGTATTTTAAATAGATAAACTTTCAAATGGCATGTATAGTTTCTTTTTGTCTTATGATCGTTGAGAGGGATACTCTTATTTTGAAGTTGTAAATGAGTAAATATGTATAGCCATGCGAAAATGGCTTGTCTTGTTGTCATATATGCTATATATAGTCGATGTGAATGTGTGGATATATTCGGTAAATGTGTTTGAAATTTTGAGTGAATTATACTTATATATGAATCAATGCACTCGTTAGTAAGAGATGATTCATGTTCGGCCATGCCTAAGAGTAACTACCAAATGAATAGTGTGTTCAGCTTCGTAAATTTTAAGATGCTCCATGACATTTGTCTATGTCTAAGCTATTCAATTTATTACCATATGAATTGTAATATTACTTTTAGAAGTATTATTGGTTCTTTGCATATTGACAATTCAGGTGCACATGTTTATCATTCAAGAAATGTTTGAAACCTTATAAGAGTGGTTGCTAATATCTTTTCATACGTCTTATTTCAAAACTAGTTTTATGTCAAAGTTAGGTACCGTAAACTTAGGAGCATGACTTAGGTTTGTTGGAGTTTTTAAAAAAAAAATTTTTGTACTTGTCTTGTAATGCCTCATGACCCTCCGGCGACGGGTGCGAGTTAGGGGTGTTACATGCATCCAAATTTAGTAAAACATAATGCCAAGTAGTAAACACACGAGCAGAGACACGATCGTGTGTCTCAGCCGCGTGAAGGACACGACCTTAGGACATGGGTGTGTTCCCATGCAACAGCCCGATTTTGACCCTATTCAGAACGGTGGTTTTGAGACCACTAATCCGAGTCAGAAAAAGATTTTAAAATTATTTTTGGTGTTTATAATGTGTGAATTTGTGTGTGTAAAAATTTCGTTCGAAAATTTTATTGTTTGGATGCCCGATTTAATAAAAAGGGATTAATTGCGTAAGTTATAAAAGTTGCTAACTATTTATTAAAGTGTTAATGTGCTATTGTCTTTATAGTGTGGGGTCCTTAAAAGGAAATTATACCATAATTAAAATAGTTGGACGGATATGGCTATATTTTATAATGGTTTTACATTAAATAATAAAGGTTAAATTTGTAACTATATTAAATATGTTAATAAAATATAAAAAGACATGCATTTGTCCATATTTTTCTTGGAATGCCGAATGTTAAAGGTGAAAGACACCATTTTTGAGCAAACTAAGTTTGACCATTGCCGTCTTTAATTAAGGTATGTGTCTAGCTTGATTTTTGATATTTTTTACGTTTTTGAGATCGTTGCTTCGAATACTATCCGACCCATGCTTGAATTTCTGATTTTGATGAATGTTTTGAGTTATGCCATTGATGAATAATTGTGTTTTGTGATGTTTGATGATGAATTATGAAATATATGTTTTGGACTAATATATTTTGTATTGGAATTTTGGATGAATTTGAGTAATTAGGACTAAATTGCAAAAATAATAAATTAAGGGACTAAAATGTGAAATAAATGGAATGTGTGGACTTGTATGAGTAAGATGAATATTTGGCCTAGCTATGATTTATTGAAATTTTCCACATTTTGTGTTTTGTGCAATTTGGACTAAATTGTAAAAAGTGTAAAATGTCAGGGGTAAAATGGTAATTTGCCCATTTATGTGTTTTTAGACTAAATTGAATGGAATTATATTTGAATTAGTTTATTTTGAATACATTTAGATCAAGAACCAAAGAAATCAGATTTGGATCGGGGGAAAACCAAAGTCGTTGATTAATCGTCCCGTTCCGATTACCGTTGTCTAAGGTAAGTTTATAAGCAAATAGACGTTGTTAATTTTGAATAAATATGATTTATATATGCTGATTCGAAATGTTTGAGAATAAATATCTAGTAGCCAAACATGTGTAAGCTTGTGAACTATGTTTACGATTACGATTTGACCGATATACGACGTCCGAAAAGCCCCGTACAAACCTTAGGAATAGCTAGGATGCATATGTCATGACATAAGATTTTCAATATGTGTTCTCGTGTAAGACCATGTTTGAGACATTGGCATCGATATGTGGTTGCGTGTAAGACCATGTCTGGGACATTGGCATCGTATATGTGATTCATGTAAGACCCTGTCTGGGACAATGGATTGATATTTGACTACATGTAAGACCACGTCTGGGACATTGGCATTCTACGATATGTGTGATTATCCGAGTATCCTATTTAATTCCAAATGTTCAACGGGCAACGATAAATGTGATCGAATGTGTTAAACGAGCTAAAATGATCAGGTATGTGATAGTTACTACCTATTTGAAAATAAGGTAAGTTCTAATAGTTGAAATGATATTATGTGTTATACATGTTATAATGTAAAATTTATGTGTATACAATGCAAGTTTAAATTTGGCCAAATGATATATGTATATGAAACTAGAGTGTGATATATGTGTATACTTGTATGAATGTGCATATATTCAGTTTTGTGATGAGAATGTGAATTTGGAGGTAAATGATAATTATGTTATTGAACATATGAGTATTCAGTCTTAAGACAATGAAATGTGAAAATTTATGAAATGTTATAAAAGTTGTAGATATGATTATATGTTCTTGATTGAGATTAAATTAATTTGGCCTTGCTAACTTAATGTTATTATGCATTCGTTGTTATATATTTGCTTATGACTTACTAAGGTAAGTTAGCTTACTATGTGTGTATGTTTACTTCTGTTTCATAGATTTTGAAAGCTAATTACGAGCTTGGGGATCGTCAGCGAAGTCATTTACACAATCGTCTATTTATCGGTACTTTTGAAGTTTGAATTCGAAACTATGGCATGTATAAGCTAATTAATATGTCTGAATTTGGGTATGTATATATATAAGCCATGCGAAAATGGCTTGTTTATTATGTCAAGTTAGTTTTATGCTTTGATTAAATGATGGTTACATATGTTTTGATGAATCGGCCAAAGTATAGTTATAAGTATGGACTATGCTTGACATGTTGTTTGTGGTTTTAATGATTTGGATATGTTATGTATTTGATGTGTGATGGTATATTTGGGATATAGCATAAGTATGATAGGTAATAAGCTACAAATTATGAGTACAAATTATAATTGGGATATGCTTTCCATTGTGGTTTCGAGTATGGATAGATTAATTTGAAATCATGGAATTTAGTATATTTAATTATGGTCACATAATTTGTTATATGAAATAAGTAAGAAGTTAATTATATCACCTTTACATGTATGGGGTTATATGATACACGAATAGGACATGGTTGTGTTATACTTTGTAATTTCAGCTTGGACAATGAATTGGTTATTGGAAGAGTTTTGATTGCGGTTTAATATTGTGTAAATTAAGATGTATAAATTGTCTTGGAAGTTGAGTTAAAAGTGATAATGTGGTGTATTCATGTTCGGTTGGAGATGGATAATTTGAATGTACCTATTTGATTGATTTGGACATATTTTTCATGTGATATTGTTATTTGACTTATTATAGCTATTTGGTTATTTAAATGTAATATACTTTTGGATTTATGTGCATTATTTGATTTTGTAAACAAAGTGGACATTGTAACAAGGCATGTGTACTAAGCATAATTATAATCGGCTAATGCTTTGAACAATTTACCAAATGAATAGTAATATTTGTTATAAGGAAACATGTTGGTTATATGTATTAAATAAGGATGCATTCGGTTTATGCTTTAAAAGAAAGATGACAATATGAATAGTAGATTTTTTTATGTTTTAAATGGACAATTGGATATTACTTGTAATAAAAATTTACATGCCAAATGGAGTAGGGTAAAAATGATTTGTATTTAAATATGTATGCTTTATAAGTTTCATGTATGTAATCCTTGATTGGATTATTTGCATTATATTTGACATAAGCTCATGTTATGTGTATTTGGTTTATATAGTACTAATGTTTATAAACTTTGTGATTGGTTGTGCATTTGAAATGACTTAGATATGATTTGTAATTATTTAAATTATTTATATATATGTTAATATCAGGTTGATTTAAGATTTTAAACATGTGTATATATAGGATTGTACGATATGTGTTTTGTTTGGTAATACCTTGTAATCCCACTCCAGCGACAGATACGGGTTAGGGGTGTTACATCCCAGGCCATGTGAAGTCTGCACATTAATTGCGAGAATTAAATTCGCCACACGGCCTAGCACACAAGCGTGTGACGTGGCCGTGTGACCAAAAATGTTTGCTGACATCATAAATAGAATGTTAAGGTTTTCACACACGGGCTAGACATGGGCGTGCCATGGCCGTGTGAGGGACACAGGCCATAGACACGAGCAACTAAGATGCTGTATGAAAACCCTTGTAGGTTCGAAAAGAAAAATAAAATCCACACGGACTAGGGACATTGGCGTGTGTGACCACACGACCTCCCCACACGGGTATGTTCCTTTCCATACAGACGTGTGGCCCTATTTTGAACAAAAATTATTACCTGAAGAAAGGGAAAAGAGAAGATATTTTCTTCTTAACCTATCTTAACTGATTAAACATTACATTAGTCATTGGGTAGCCTTATCCAAATCTACAATTTTTAAGAAAACTAATCGAGTACCTACTTGTGTTCCATAACTATCTTGGTTCTTGTTTGGGTGGTTCCTGACTATTGTTCCTTCCATTTTGATTGGCTCAAAGACAACCTTATCAGATACTCTACACTACTGATCTAAACTCATATCATAAAGATCATTTCCATTTTCCATAACGGAGTTTGCCCACTCTATGTGCCATCAATGCTTTTTGGCAAATCCTTCCTTACCAGACACACTTCTTGATCACTTTGTGCCAACTTAGTATTCGCCAACAACAAGGCATCACAGGCATGCTAAAAGGGTTCTTATTAGTATTCGCCAACATCAATGCATCACAGGCATGCTAAAAGGGTTCTTATTAGTATTCACCAACATCAAGGCATCACAGGCATGCTAAAAGGGTTCTTATTCTTAGTCTAGTTCTAACACTATACATACCCAAAACTTATCTTATCTGTCTTAATTCCATAAATAATATCTAGACATTAAGGCTTCACCGAGCGAGATGTTACATCTCTCGCCCACTGAGGAAATTTTGTCCTCGAAACTTTTCATCCTTCTAAGAACTTGGTTGGCTATTTAACATCACAGCAA
The DNA here is from genome assembly GCA_020496765.1 of Gossypium stocksii. NCBI lineage: Eukaryota > Viridiplantae > Streptophyta > Magnoliopsida > Malvales > Malvaceae > Gossypium > Gossypium stocksii. Next base: position 46,990,461 of record CM035627.1, read on the forward strand.
CAATGTGCAAGCGTACACTATCGATGCAAGTATAGTAGACAGATATGAGTCTGTCGGATATCGATCCCACAAGGATGGTTGTCTTTTGTCTATCAATGTCAGTGCAATAAATAGATAAAATGAGATAAATATTAAGAGTAGTTATCGAAGCAATAACTTAAAAATAATAAGATAAAATATAATAGTGAGAAACTAGATCCCCAACATGAATATTCAACAAAATACTAAGTGTTCACAAGGTAAAAAAGATAGGTGATTGTCGATGCATTAAACTGCAATGAATATCTTACCAAGCCTAACTTCTATATTTAATCTAAGACTTAAACATGCACATTAACCACAGCTTCTAAAGCTAGCAATGGAACACTATGAAGAACAAGTGGATTAAATTCCTCTAATCCTCAAGCAACTTCAGTTGCCATGCTTGTTAGCTTGAACTGTCGCTACACTTTGCAATGTCAGTGACCGCAATAACATTTCCATGCTAAAAACATTCAAACTCAAAGATTAAACAGTAGAAGCAAGATTGAATAAAATAACATTCAACCTAGAAATCATGTGTACTTCCATACAAACTTGAAATAGAAAGTAATCAACATCATTTAGAAAAGAAATATAAAAGAAACAAGTGGAGAGAACTATTCCTAGAAAATCTCGATATGATCTCTCAACTCCCTTTTGTGTTACACTCAAGGCTCCTCGTCAAGAGCAAACCTGCATCCCGTTCACGTCGATTCTCTTAGAGATTTAAGTCGCCATAGCTAAAAAGCTTCACAAGAAAGGTTGAAGAAGATCCTCTTCTCTCCTCCCCATTTTCACAGAAATATATTGATATTTATCCAAATAGCGCATGTGTCCTTTCATCAGACTCATCCTGCCTCTGTACGTACAAGTTAGTTGTACCAGACTGGATAGCTTACACTTCTTTGTTGTTGTTCAGACAGCTATCAAATGTGGCGACAATTCTAAGCGCAATCTGAAAACATTCAGGTAGAGACATCAGTATCAAAACGTGACAAAATTAAGGATAAATAGGATGGGATCCATTGAGTTATAAAATGTAATTTATTGAATTGAAAATGCTAAAATATGTGCTAAAGATAACTAAATGGGTACAAATTAACCAATGAGTAGGGAGAAAGCATATGTCCTTTCTAGTACTGTCACACCCCCAAACTTGAGTTTTTACTTGTCCTCAAGTAAAACAGAAACTAGCAAGGCTACACAAGAATTCACTAAGGCAAACGATCATTTTAGCAACTTGAATCACCTAAAATTCCAATGAATTTGTCACTTCAAATGACAAAATATTGCATCGACAATACATAAGTATGAGTGAATAAGATTGTAACTTCATCAAAACCAGTATCATACTTTAAATCCTAAATTCTATCTACCAATACAAAATTTATTGTATAATATATGTGTCTCACTCTTTTATTTTTGTGAACAAGGGATATTATTGAATTACTATACCCTTGTTCCTGAGAAGTAACGATGGAATGCAACAATCCCCCAAGGAGTACGTAATTGTGTCGACTCATACTCGTGCAGCGATAACTTTTGGCCAGATTCATTTTTCTAACGCTTGCATTGGAGTGTTCCCCCTTTAAAATTTCACATTACATGATACGACCACACCCCAAGTCAAGCCTAGCTTGAGCAAGGAGCCTTTGGAGCTGCCACAAGGTCCTATTACCCGAGCATGAGCCAATCACTTCAAAGAAGCTATCTCGGCCTTAGTAAACCAACTGTGTAGTGAAACTTTGGCTGGACACTTCGAGAGAGCTTGGACCAGCCCTACAAGTTTACCTTGCAATCTTTTGCTAGCTGAACTTAGCTCAAATCTAGTTCCATGAGTTTGATTTAGCTCAATTGAGCTCATACTTATCTTTTTAATTTATGCGATTTAGCTTGCTGGAATAAAGTTAGTTGTTTAATTAATTTAGTTCATTTAGTTTAGCTCATAAATATGTTTTAGTTTGAAATTAATTAATCTTGTGTTAAATGTGTTTTATTTTAATACAAGCTTTTAATATGTCACAACTATTACATGTTATTAATTTGTCTTAGTCTATTACATATTTTTAATATATTCTTCAGCCGAATTGAATATACATAAATTAATGTGTCTTAGCTTAAATACATGTTATAAATATGTCTTAGTGTAAAACATGTTTTTAACGTGTCATTGTGCTGCCAAAGTTATTATGTCTTGAATTAATTAATATGTTCACTCATGTGCAGCCAAATGCAAGGGACAACATTAATGTAAGTCAGATGATGGTTTAGCTCTTTCAAGCATCCCTTCGTGAACCCTAAAGGCCAAAGGAGCTGATGCTTTCTTTTCCCCAAGCTGATTGTCTAGTTCTCTAAAGCAACTTTGAAGGTGTTCACATTACTGGAAATTCCTTTCACATGGAATGACTATTCGGATAAGAGCTTTCACACACAAGGGACTTCTCTAATTCAGTTTCACACCTACATGGCCCTTGCAATGCTCCAAGCTGCTCATTAAGCTCAATGGCTATTCAAATCATCAAGGCAGCTCAATTAAAGCTACTTCACTCTCCTTTGCCAAATCTAATCAGCCAATTCAGCTTCTATTCATGCCAAATTAATTCCAGTTGAATGAAGACCTCTAGAAGCTATCCATTGGCATCACCAAGGCTGAAAAAGCTTCAAGGAACTTTCATGGAAATTTTCTGGAATTTCCAGCTCATTAAAAGCTGAAACCAAATGTCCATTTAGTTACTCTTATGCCTATTTGGCTAGCCTAGGAATTTTACTATAAATACTTAGCTATTTGCTAGTTGTATAGACTTTTGCTTCTTGAATGAATTTTATCTTATTTGTGAGTATTTCAACTCTCAAATGTCGTCCAAGACTCAGCCTGACTTATCTACTTAGCTAGTGGCGTCAATTTGTTTCTTCGATCCGAACTTATCACTCTCATAGTGTGGCACCTAAAAGGATACCTTTGGTTCTTTCCTTCATAGGTAATGGGTCAAGGTCCTTTCCTATCACCCAAAATCAACTTAAGAGTCCTATAAGTCTTGGGTCGACACGTATATAGTGTTGGTTCATTCTTGACCCTTAAGCCCATTTCATCCCATCACCAATATCCATTCTGTTTCCTTTGTTTCCAATGCTTAGCCGAGCCTATCACCTCTATTACTTAGCCATTTTGAACCATATTTGATCGCTTAATAGTTATCCTAGTCGAATTCACCCTTTGTTCCAAAACTGAACAGTACTTCTCCTTTTGATGATCGGGCAACTACACGACTCGAGCATCTTAACGAGGCCGTAGTCAGATCATTTGGTACCAGAGCTACTTAAAACGAGGAGTACGGACATTTCCAGCAATTTTGGAATAGGTTCGTAAAAAAAATTCAAAGAAATTTGTAATTTGTGTACAAAGAAGTAAGTATTTGTGTTTAACACTTTGTATTTATGAAAAAAGGAAAGAAATTCAAAGTATTAAAAAAAAAAAGAATGTGTTTGGAAAGTGTTCAATTGTTCTTGATCCATCAAACTCCCTTCTATCATCATCCAACACCAGCTCGCCACACTCTAGCATCCAAATTTATTTCTTTCAGCCTACGTTTCACCTCATTCATTAACTACCATTACAAACCATTTTTTGTAGCCGACTCCCTAGTATTAAGTCTTCTACGAAATCACGAGAGGGGAAATGAGTGGTAAAAGGCACGGGTGAAGTGAGAGCATTAGAGGGAAGAAAAGGCCGTAAAGAGTGTAAACATGAGTATGAGTGCCGACTAATTTCATTTCGAGTGAAACATGAGGATTTGTTGTGAGGTTTCTTTTAAGTGCCTTGAAGTCCTGAACATAACATGACGGAAAGAGGCAATCATCAACCAATAAGGAACGTAGCACCCAGAGGAGGTGGAGTACCTGACTTAAGCCAACAAGTGTGAGAATTCCAACACATGCTGTGGAATGACTTGGAATCATTGAATGAGCATTTGGAACGAGTCGAGGAGAGGGCCCAACGAGAACGCACTCCTTAAGGTATGCAAAGAAATTGAGGTTGCCTAAAAATCAACGAAGATGATCTCTATGACCCAAGTGAAGCCGAGAGCAACCAATGGTCAAATCAAAGTGATAGGCATAGAGGTCCAAGGAATCGAGGCCATCGAGAGTGAAGGTGAGTGGACGATGATCTAAAGAACATAAAGCTTTCCATGCCACTGTTACACGGCAAATCTGGCCCGTAGGCTTACCTCGAGAGGGAGAAAAAGATTGTATTGGTTTTCGAGTGCCATAACTACTCCGAAACCAAGAAGGTGAAGTTGGCCGCGATTGAATTCTCTGACTACGCGATGATTTGGTAGGACCAACTCACCACAACCTGAAGATGGAACGGAGAACGGCCAATCTCAACTTGGGCTGAGATGAATGCGATGATGCGACGGCAATTTATTCCTTTCTATTACCACCGCTAGCTTTATCAAAAGCTCCAAAATCTCACCCAAGGTACGAAAAGCATCGAATATTATTTTAAAGAAATGGAAATAGTGATGATCCGAACTTATCACTCTCGTAATGTGGCGTTCACCAATTCGATACATTTGGCTCCTATCTCCCTAGATAGCGAGTTAAGGTCCTATCCTTGCTATTATCATCACTAAATCACCTTAAGGTCTTATAAGTCTTGGGCCAACACTCATCTATATTATTGGTTCATTCTTGACCTTTAAGTCTCAATTCCATTCCATCATCACTATCAACTTGAATCCTTTGTTTCCTTTGTTTAGCCGAATTATCAACTTCCCTTTCTTAGCCATTTTGAGCCATTTTTGTTAACCAAATACTTCCTTTAGCCGAATTCACCCTTTGTACCGAAACGGAATGATACTTCTCCTTTTAACGATTGAGCAACTATGAAAGACTCGAACCATCAACAAGGTCGTGGTCGTATCAATACACCTACATTAGAGTGTCTATTATTCATTACTATCTATACAGTTGTGTATTTGTAAAAGGCAGATTCATAAAAGATTCAAAGAATGCTACTAGTCATCCATTACTAATGCAACCTAAATCATTCATCAAAGAATTGAAGATACAACATTCAGTCAAATTTATCCAACTCACTCATTGATAGTTCACATGATTCAAGAATTAAGAATGTAACAAAAATTTTCAAATACGTTTCCATTAACACCGAATAAACCTTGCATGTTTCAAAAAAATTATATTTTGAAATGTGGTTGTATTCCCAAAACCCATATGCATTCCCCCAAACTTAAAGATTACATTTTCCCCAATGCAATAACATTAAAATGCAATGACAATAAAAACGTAAAACCCCTTACCTGTATTCGATGCCGGGACAGGGTACGAAGCGTTACCTTACTTGAACACATACCAACATTCAGTTCTGGTTCCTTAAACTTTATTCTAAATTAAAACTTTTCAAACGTTGACTTACAGTCCTCAATGTGGACCTACAAGGCCCAAAACATGGTTTGGGAACAATCTGCGACCATTCTAGGTACTTAGAAAAATATAGACAAAAACTACTAAAAACAGGGCACACACCCGTGTGGATGGGCTACATGCCCGTGTGGCCTCTAGACATGGTTGTGCTAATGACCCATGTGATTCACATGCCATAACCAGTTAGGGACACACCGATGCCCCACCTCTGTGTGGATTTATTTTCTAACTTTAAACTTAAAGGGTTTTCACATGGCCTGGCGCACGCCCGTGTGCTCAGCCTTTGTCCCTCACACGGCCATGACATGCCCGTGCCGTAGCTCATGTGTAAAAACCTTGACATTCTATTTCAGACGTCAGCAACCATTTATGGTCACACAGTCATGGTACATGTCCGTGTGTTAGGCCGTGTCTTCCACACAATTGAAACACACGGCTGTGTCTCAGTCCGTGTTTTTACTATTGGGCAATTAACTTTTTCAATTCAAAGTGCAGGCGACACATGACCTAACCAAACACTCATGGGGCGGATAGTGTGTCTCACACAACCTAGACACACGCTCGTGTGTCTATCCGTGTGGACAAAAATAAGGCTATTTACTAAGCCTTTTGCCACCCTGAAACAAGATCACACACAAATGAAAACATAACAAGTCCCAATACTCAACCAATGGCCATAATTTGCATCCACACCTATTCACAAAACCAAACCAATGCATTCATACTATCACTTCTAGTACATACATTCATCCATGCCAATTACTCATTCTTGAAGACATCAATATTTGCATTTATAAACTAATAGCAAAATTTAGCCAATATCCATGGCCTTACACAAAATGAATCCAATTCAATGACATGCTAACCTTTGTGTCACCACAACAATATGACACCTGACAAAAGAATAAGTCCCTATACATACCATATTCAAAACATTAAAACTAACTATACCAAGTGCTTCTTTTGATAGTGTGATCATTACCTCTGACTTCTTTTGATCTACGAGCTAAGTAGGTGGCACTATAAAAAAATAGAAAGCAGAGGGGTAAGCATAAAGCTTAGTAAGTTGCAAGTAAATAAAAGAAAACAATTTACCATGCTATAACATGCTTTCAATACATCACAATTTGTGTGTAACACCCCAAACCCAGCCCAGACGTTATGGCCAAATTTGGCATGTCACATTGCAGTGCTTTTCGAAAACATGAACTCAGCTATTAAAGACTTATTTGAAAGTAAGAAAAACCCTCTGTAGTTATATAAAAACTTTTGGTAGATTAAGTTTCTTGTTATTATCCAAAATACTAGTTAAAATGTTAGTCTTATTAAATTGCCATTATTTTATTAAACTAATTTGATTACGGAAGTTTTTCAAGACTTTGAAGGTTAAATTGAGTGTCTTTGAAAAAAACTGTTATTTTGAAAACTTGTCTTCACCTAGACTAGTAGTTTAAAGTAAACCAACAAATGCCTAATTAAAATTTAAAACCATAAAAAGGCCTTAGTACAAAATAAAAACCCAAAACGAAAATTTAAATAGAAGTATAATCATGCAAAGAGCAACTATGGTCGTGTGGCCACCTCCGAGTCCCTCGCATCACCAAATCGTCTAAAGGTGAGTTTACAAGAAACTCAGTGTGTAATCCACTTCCAAACAATTAGAATACAGTATGCAGTAACAGTCCGGGCCTGAGCCCATTAAAGTAACAGTCCGGGCCTGAGCCTATTACAGTAACAGTGTGGCCTTAGCCCAGTACAGAAACAGAATCAATGCGGTAATGCAACAGTGAAACCCACCCCAATCCAACTAGACACACCACTTCGTACCACCAGTCACACCATGTGGGGATAAAAATCAACCCACCCAACATGACACACCAATATTAGCACCGGTTGCGGCACTAATCAGTATCCCAGCAAAGCTACCAATAACAGTGTCGCAGCAAAGCTGCCAATAAATAGTATAAAAGGCTAAAAGCCAACAGTACAATATACTTCCTCCATAAACAGTGTCCCAACCCCATAATATGATATGTCATAACCTCATACGTGAATGCAGAATCTCATGCTCAGAAAGACAGTCAAATCAGAGCACAAATTAGTTATTTACCCTCGAAGGTAAAATAGTTATTTTACCCTATAGGGCTATTTTGGTCATTTACCTGTCTTGAGGTCTAGGTACCCTCATCAGCCTATTAGAAGGTCTACAGTCGCCTCGAGCGACTCGTATAACCTTAACAGTCATAACAGTGTAAATGGGCCCAAGGCCCATTATGCAGCCCATGTGGGCCCACAAGCCCATGTGGCCTATCAAGCCCAAAAATTTCCACGGCCATGCGAATTTCACAGTCCAGTCCAGTATTTACCCTATATTGTAGAATTTATCCGGGTGGAGCCTGCAAGTCCATTTGGCCCACACGGCCCACTTTGGCCCAACGTGGCCCAGAACAGCCCAAACCCATGAGAATGCTCATGGCAACCTCTACAGTCTAGCACCCATGTTTCATAGGCTCATTCACCACATGAGCAATTGCACGCCCATGTGGCCTCAATCGTGATAGTTTTTAGCTTTTCAGCTTTTACCGATTTACAGTAGCGTTGGTGAGATTACACACCTGTTTGCAAAACTTGTGAAAAACCTTCAAACAACAACCTTAATTAATGAGTGTGGTTTAGCCCGTCTAAAATGTTAATTGAAGATTGGCCACACCCTCTTTGCTGAAAAGCTGCATTATCAAGGGAATCCATTATCAACAATCACATAAACTAAAGATTTGAATCAATACCTATTGCCTAGATAAAACACACAACCAGAGATAGGATACTCGGCCAACACCCCAAAATGCTAGCCCATACTTTTACCTTAAATCGACTAATAAGAAAATGGTTTTGACATCTAAATACCACCAAAACCTCCTTCACTCCATGAGGAACTTTGAGAATTAAACAAATAGCACACCTAAAAGAAGAGAACAAGAATCGACTATAAGAAAACAAGAGAAGGGAGAAGCATTCGGCTTTAAGTAAAAGTAACATGAAAAAAAGCTAAAGAAACACGAGCATGAATTGAATGTACTTACGATTACTAGAGAACAACCATCAAGCTGAAATAAGATGAAGAGACGAGGAGGAGAGAATCAGTTAAGATAAAATGTGTGTAACACCCCTTGCCCGTACCTGTACGTGTCCCAATTTAAAACTTTTCCATTCATTATCCAATAATTCTTCTTATAGGCCTACGAGGCATAAATCATGGGTCAAAAATGAACCGGACATTTCGTGCACTTGTGAAAATTTCTTCAAAAACGAGTATGAACAGGGCACACGCCTGTGTAAAAAGGGCAACACGCCCTTGTGGTCCCTAAACATGGCTGTGTTGATGGTTAGTGTACCTCACACGGCCTGCGTGCGGATTTATTTTCCAACACCAACCTACAGGGGTTTTCACACGGCTCGGCGCACATCCGTGTCCCTGGCCCGCATCCACCAAACGGCCATGACACGCCCGTGTCATGGCCCGTGTGCAAAAAATTAGACATTCTATTTCTGACATCATCATTCACACGATAGTGGCACACGTCTGTGTGCTAGCCATGTCCTGCACACGGTTGAGACACACAGTCGTGTCTCATGCCCGTGGGAGAGCCTATTGGCATTTAATGCTATTCATGCAAGGTGTAGGGGAGAACGGTCGTGCCACACGCCCGTGTGCTGCTCGTGTGTCTCACACGGCTTATACATACTCCTGTATGTCTATCCGTGTGGGCAATATAGGACTATTTACCAAGCCCTTAGCCATCCTGAAACACATACAAACAAGACCCCAATCCACATACATTATAACCTACTACCAATACTGATCTAAATGCTCCTAAATAGGTATTCACACACCCACTAACTCGTGACTGAAATGCATGCTTAAACTACTAAACAACTTTGCACAATTTCAATGTAAATTCATCTCATTTCATTAAGCAAATAGAATGATTTTAGGCCAATTCCAAAGGCCTTTTACAAAATGAACTTCATAAGACAAATGGTCAGCACAATTGGCAAATTAGAGAATAATACACAAAATGACCATATGACCTATACATTCCATTACTCAAAACATAACTCATAACTATACCGAGTGCTTCGGTTGATAGTGTGTACGATATTTTCGACGTCCTTGGATCCTCAAATTACTTAAGCGGCACTATAAGAAAATGGAAATGAGAGGGGTAAGCAATAAGCTTAGTAAGTCTACATGCAAACATTTAGTACTAAATTCATACATTAAACAATTAACTGTCACATCAACAGTACCAATACTTTCAAACATGGATTTACTTACTCTTCCCACAATTCATCCAACCTTCCCAACACAATTTCACGCACAAAACTCATATCATTAGCACATACATTCCTTGCACTTATTCATCACCACATCACACATAAATTTTACTCAAGTGATTTCACAAGATAAATTCGAATCTAGCCATTCGTAATGGCATTAACAATAATAGGGTGGTTTCGCACTCAGCACACTGCTATCAATAATTCACAGTGGTCTCGCACATAGCCCACCTTTATAAGTAAGTTACGGTTGTATCACACTTAGCCTACCTTTATAAGTAAGTTACAGTGGTATCGCACTTAGCCCACCCTTATCAATATGTTCTCGATGGTGTTGCACTTAGCCCATTGATATTAATCGCCACTCAGGCAAATTGCACTTAACTCGCTAATTTGAACTCTAAACTAGTGATTTTGCACATAGCTCACTTTAACTCATAATTTATGGAAATTTAGCCATACTCTTAATTCTCATGATTTCATTCAATATCCATACCATTAACCACATATCATATGAGTCATTTATGAGAAAAAACATTAATAAAGAATGTATCATTTACATATAAACTTACCTCGGTATGCAAAATACAGGAAATGTGGAATTTACTCCAAAGCTTTCCCTTTGCCTCGTTCAATGTTGACTCCACGTTCTCCTTGATCTAAATGAATACAAATTCATCCATTTAATCACTAATTTTATTAAAACAATCCAAAAATCATAATTAGGCAAAATGACCGTTTTGCCCGTAGTCTCTTGGCAAAATGACCATTTTGCCCTTACGCTCGAAAATCAATTTTTATCGAGTTTCCTCATTAACCAAGCCTAGCCAACTCTTTTTATTCCCAATGCTACCCCAATTTCTCATTATTTCTAACACTTTCCCCTTTATTTTGCAACTTCTACAACTAAGCTGTAATATCCCGAATTAGGGCCTAATCAGAATAGTGGTTTCGTGACCACAAATCCAAGGTAGAAATAATTATTTTATAATTATTTTGATGTTTATGATATTATTTTATGATGGTGTGAAAATTTCGTGAAGAAATTCTAAGCGTAAAGTGCTTAATTTGAAATTAGGGACTAAATCGAATAAGTTGCAAAACTTGCATTCTAGAAGTTTCTAGTATGAAATTGCTTTGGAATATTAATTAGGAGGTCTTAAATATAAATTTGATCAATTTTAAGTTCATGGACAAAATTTGGACATGGATGGAATTTTTGAAAGTTTAGTAAGGAGGGGCATTTTGGTCATTTGGATATTAACATGAAATAAAAAGGGAAAAATAACACAAAATTGGTCATCTTCTTCATTACCACGAAATTTCAAGGGTTCTCCATAGCTAGGGTTTGTTTCAAGCTTCCAAGCTTCATAGTAAGTGATTCTAAGCCTCGTTTTTAATGTTCTTTACGTTTTCGTAGTCCCGGTAACTCGATAAACCTTATGTTAGCAATAATTTAAGTTAGGGTTCATATTTGGAAAAACACCCATAGGTGAAATTTGTGTATTTTGATGTTTTATGATAAAATATGAGGTTTTAAATTATGTTAGACAACTTGTGCTACGCGGTTTTAAGTAAAAACGAGTAAAATGGCTTAATCGGTAAAAGTACATATTGTTCATAAGTATGTGTTTTAGTGGAAATTTGAGCTTGCTAATGGTAAATAAATGATCAGAATGTCCTAAAATATAAAAATTTGTGATAAAATTTAATTTCCGAACTTTGGGGCAAAAGTGTAAATATGCAAAAGTTTAGGGGCAAAATAGGGGCAAAATTGTAATTTTGCCAAAATTTGAATTTAGGACTATTTTGATAATGTGAGTATTAAATAAGCTAAATGTGTTATTTTAGATCAAGAAAGACGTGGAATCAACCTTGATCAAGGAAAAGAAAAGATTTTGGACTAAATCGCAAAATTGCTATATTTTGTACTGAGGTAAGTTCATGTGTAAATAATGTAACATGATTGCTATTTTAAGTGATTTAATGCTATTTATATGATATGATACTTGTTATTATGAATATTATGCTTTGTGAAATATTATGTATTGGTATGAAAAGTATGTGATTAAATTGATAAGTATGAGATGCAAGTAATGTATTGGTTCCAATATTCCGAGGAGAACGACTGGGAAATGTGTGACTGAGGAAAATCCCGTTTGAACCTTGGGAATAGATTAGGATACAAGTGACATGTCACTAGGATGGTTGGGCATCCGAGCTCGTTGAGTTGAGTCCGAGTTCACTTATGGATGCAAATGTCCGAACTCGTTGAGTTGAGTCCGAGTTCGTGAGATGTAACTAGGCATCCGAGCTCGTTGAGTTGAGTCCGAGTTCACTTATGGATGCGAACGCCCGAGCTTGTTGAGTTGAGTCTGAGTTCGCTTATGGGCAGGTTACATGATTGATTGATTACATATGTGGCACTTATGTGCAAATGATCCGTGTATCCGAGTTATATTCCGATGTGTTCAACGGGTAAAATTCTAGCGGAATGGAAGAATACTCAAGATGAAAATGATATTTTGGTAAGTGTTGTGAAATGGACAATTTGGACAGGTATGTACTTAACCCTCGGGTTGAAACTTGATACAACAGAAATAAGGTGGTAAGATGATACACGATAGCTAGAAATGTGGTTTGTATCTTGGTGATATCATGCTATTGTTGTTGATATAATTGCTTTGTTATGTTACTTGTTATTTGCATGTGAACTTACTAAGCATTTATGCTTACTCCCTCCTTTACATTCATTGTAGTTTTTAGCGAGCCAACTTGGATATCGGGAAGGTCGAAGAAACGCTCACACTATCCGAGGAAGAATTGGTATATTGGTTTGTATGTTTTGATGTATGGCATGTATAGCAATATACTTGTTTTGTGTAAATAAGCTTGTGATATGGTTGTGGTTTGGTTGAGAAAATGCTTGATAATGATTAGTCATTGGTATGGCTAGCCTAGATAATGTTGGATGCCTTGTGAGTTTAATATGTTATATAGTTAATGAGAATTCATAAAAAGATGAAACTTGCCATAAAACAGAACACTACAACAACAACGACGTGAGTTTGAAAAATCACCAAAAATAGTAGAAAACGAATTAGGTGAAGAATTAACTAAGAAATTGAATCTTATTGTGTCTACTTTCAAACGGAAAAATCGAAATAGGAAAGGAGTTATATGTTATAAGATATTTGAGTTTTAGTGAAACAGGGCCAGAGCGATTTCTGGATCCCCTGTTCCAACTTTGAAAATTCACTATAAATTGTAAAAAAAATAATTAGGAGGTGTAATTTATATGCTCAGAATCCTTATTGAATCTAATTTTAAGATAAATAAACGGTATAGTTATATGAATTTTTTACAGGGAGAAAAGTGGTTCGTAGTAAGTAGAGGTCAGTGTAGTCAAGTCCTGAAACAGGGGTAAATTTAACTAATAAATTGTACTAATTGGTGCAATCAAAAATTTTAGAAAAAAACTAGTACATAGATATGTGAGTCTAGATTCAGGAAAAATTTACGGATCTTGATTTTGAGTTTCGTAACTCGAGATATGATTTTTTTAGCGACCATAACACAGAAACACTACTTATTCCGAAAATCAAAATAAATGATGTAAAGTTGTTTAAATGATAAATTATGTTCAGTAACACCTCAAGCTCGACTCCGGCGACGGTCTCGGGCGTGGGGGTGTTACATAAGCCCTCCTCAGGTGTTTTCATATAATTTTCCTACATCTAGTTGTTTATTCAACAACAATAACTCATTTTCTTCCCAAAAATTCCTACAATCATCACTTATTCATTCATGGAAAAATCCAAAACCTTAAACCAAAATGCAAGATAGGCCCCTCAAAATGTAGCTCATGTTATAAGGGTTCCAAAAATGCAAAAACATTCAAGAAAAAATCTTAGAAATAACTTACTAATGTGTGCTCAAAGTTGCTACAAATTTAAGCTCCTAAAACCCCCAAGAATAGCTGGAAAAAATTGGTGAGAGAGAAGGCTCAAATGAGGAAGAAAAGAAGGCTAGGCAAACTACGTACTATTTTACCATTTTAGTCACCTAACCCAACTAGGCCTTTGACTTTTCTCATCTTTTTGTTTATTCCCCTCTCTTTGGCCGGCCATGTTGATACAAATGGGCTTATTTTCCCTTTCAAACCTTCCAATTTTTATTCTCTAGCAATCTAACTCAATATACTAGCAAATTACCACTTTTGACTTATATGCGATTTAGTCCTTTTTCGCGATTAAGTCTTCAACCTCGTAAATTAGTTCTCCAAAATTTTCATGTACACTTATAAAAATATTATAACACATAAAATAATGCTAAAATAATTTTCTTAAACCTTGGGAAGTGATTGCAAAATCACTATTCTGACTAAGCCCGATTTAGGGCTATTATAGTTCTCCCCGCTAGGGATTTTCGTCCTCGAAAATCTTACCGTTGAAGAGGTTCAGGTACTGATCTCTCATCATCTCCTCTAGTTCCCACATAGCTTCTTCGACTCCATGTCGATGCTATAACACCTTCACCAACGCTATACTCTTGTTTCTCAATTGCTTGACCTCTCGAGCCAAAATCTTAACTGGCTCTTCACCGTAGGTCATATCCAGTTAAATCTCAACCTCGGTTGGTGCGATTACGTGTGAAGGGTCTAAACGATAATGGTGCAACATAGATACATGGAAAACGTCGTGAATCTTCTCTAGCTCAGGTGGCAAGGCTAATTGGTAAGCTACGGGTCCAATTCTCTCAGTTATCACATAAGGTCCAATAAACCGTGGACTTAACTTGCCTTTCCTAACAAACCGAAGGACTTTCTTCCACGTGGAGACTTTTAAGAAAACTTTATCTTCGGCTTCAAATTTGATCTCTTTTCTTTTCAAGTCTGCGTAGGACTTCTATTTATCCGAGGCGGCTCTCAAGCAATCCCAAATTACCTTAACTTTCTCTTCGGTCTCCTTGACCAAATCAACCCCGTATATTTGCTTTTCCTTAAGCTTTGACCAATATAAGGGTGTTCTGCACTTGCGCCCATAGAAAGCCTCATAAGGTGCCATCTTGAGACTTGACTGGTAACTGTTGTTGTAGGCGAATTCGATAAGCGGCATATGCTTTTCCCAACTTCCTTGGAACCCGAGGACGCAACATCTCAACATGTCTTTATGAATCTAAAGAACCCTCTTTGATTGGCCATCCATCTGCGGGTGAAATGTAGTACTAAAATTTAACTTTGACCCCAATGCCTCTTACAACTTTTTCCAAAATCGAGATGTAAATCTCAGATCCCTATCCAAAATTATCAACGAGGGCACTCCATGCAATCTCACTATCTCGGAGATATATAGATCGGCTAACTTCTCAAGTGAATAATCCATGCGAACTGGTATGAAATGAGCTGACTTTGTGAGTCTATCCACGATGACCCACACTGCATCTCTCTTCTTTGGCGACAAAGGCAGCCCAGAAACAAAGTTCATAGTAATGCAGTCCCATTTCCACTCAGGAACCAATATGGGCTGAAGTAGTCCCAAGGGTACTTGGTGTTCGACTTTTACTTACTGGCATACTAGGCACTTTTGAGACAAAATCTAAAATGTCTCTCTTCATCCTCAACCACCAATACATTTTATTCAAGTCATTATACATTTTCACACTACCCAGGTGAATCAAAAAGCTACTACCATGTGCCTCTTGCAAACTTCTCTGAAAGAGCTCATTATCCTTAGGTACGCAGATTCGGTCTCGATACATCAAGCAACCATTGACCCCAACTCTAAAGTCTGATCCATTTCCCATCTCACACTGAGCCGCTTTAGCTTGTAAATCCTTGTCATTTTTTCGAGCTTCGACAATCTCTTGTAAGAACACCATTCTAACTCTCATCTTGGCTAAAATCGAGCCATCTTCAACAATGGTCAGCTGAATATTCATAGCCCTCAAGGCAAATAATGATTTTCTACTTGAAGCATCTACGACTACATTCGCCTTTCCGGGGTGGTAGTCAATTACCAACTCATAGTCTTTGAGTAACTCTAGCCATCTTCGTTGTCGTAAATTCAAATCTCTTTGTGTCATCAGATACTTTAAACTTTTGTGGTCCATGAAATCCCGGCATCTCTCGCCATACAAGTAGTGCCTCCAAATTTTCAATGCGAACACTACAGCGACTAACTCCAAATCATAGGTTGGGTAATTTTTCTCATGTGGCTTTAGCTGTCTTGAGGCGTAAGCTATCACCTTGCCTTCTTGCATGAGCACACACCCCAATCCATTTAAAGAAGCGTCGCTAAACACCATAAATTACTTTCCCAATTTCGGTTGTACCAACATTGGAGCTTCAGTCAATAAGGCCTTTAACTTATCAAAACTCTGTGGCATTCTTTGGTCCACTCGAACTTGACATCCTTTTGTAGTAGTTTCGTCATAGGAGTGGCAATTATTGAAAACACCTTGACAAAATGTCTGTAGTATCCCACAGTCCCAAGAAACTCCTAATCTTTGTCGCATTCCTCAGCGGTTTCCACTTCATAATTGCTGATATCTTGCCCGGATCAAATCTATTTCCATCTCTCGACACGATGTGTCCCCAGAATCTGACCTCTCATAACCAAATTTCACTCTTGCTGAACTTGGTGAATAACTGCTTATCTCTTAAAGTTTGAAAAATAGTTCTTAAATGTTTTGCATGCTCACCCTTGTTACGAGAATATACAAGTATGTCATCAATAAAGACGACAACAAACTTGTCTAGGTAGGGTCGGAAGATGCAGTTCATCAAATACATGAACACCGCGAGCGCATTTGTCAAGCCAAAGGGCATGACTAGGAACTCATAGTGGCCGTACCTCATCCGAAAGGCAGTTTTTAGTACATCTTGTTCCTTAACCCTCAATTGGTAATACCATAACCTTAGATCAATTTTAGAAAACACGGTTGCTCCTCTCAACTGATCAAACAAATCGTCGATTCTCAGCAGAGGGTACTTATTCTTCACTGTAGATTTGTTGAGCTGGCAGTAGTCTATGCACAATCTCATTGAACCATCTTTTTTCTTAACAAATAAAACTAGCACTCCCCATGAAGAATAACTCGGCCTCACAAAACCCTTATCTGTCAACTCTTGCAACTGGGTCTTCAATTTCTTAAGTTCCATCGGAGCCATTCTATAAGGCACAATCAAGATAGGTGTTGTGCCTGGAACCAACTCGATGCCAAACTCTACCTCTCTCTCCAGAGGTAATCTAGGTAACTCCTCTGGAAACACATCCGGGTATTCGCATACCACTGGCGCTGAATCAATCTTTACCTCTGACACTTGAGTGTCCAACCCAAAAGTGAGATAAGCTTCATACCTTTTTTCCCAAGTATTTTTCTGCAGTCAAAGACGAAACTGTTCCCAAAAAATTGTTAGGTCCACTTGCCTCGACCCGAAGGTTATCTCCATTCCCACATCTCAATTCAATAATTTTTTTTCCACAATCCACTACTACACTATGGGTAGACAACCAATCCATGCCAAGAACCACATCAAACTCTTCGAATGGCAATATCATAAGATTGGCTGGAAAACAATGACCCCTAATTGTTAAGGGACAATTTCTACATACTTGGTTGACCAATATGTGCGTGCCTAGCGGATTAGTCACTTTTACTACAAATTTCATAGACTTAACTAGCACATTAACACTAGGTACCAACTTCATGCAAATGTAAGAATGGGTAGAACCTGGATCAACTAGAGCAAGAACAAATATATCATGAATAGAGAAGGTACACGTAATCACATCTGGGGATGAGGCTTCCTCACAAGCGCGAATGGCATAAGTTCTTGCCAGTGCTCGACCCTCAAGTCTTCCGGTCGAGTCTTTGGGCACACCCTTGTTGCCAGCCCCGCTCCTCGAGTTTTTCTGCGATCTACCCCTTAATGGTGAACTACTCGGTCGGGCATTCTGAAATCCTTCTTCCTCAGCTCTCTTACGATACTCTTTAGTAAAGTGGTTCCGAGAGCCACACTTGTAGCAAGCTCTACTATTTCCCCAACACTGGCCAAAATGATGTCTACCACATTGCGAGCATTTAGGTTTATCTGATCGAGCGCTTCCAACACTCGCAACTGAAGTGGTTTGACCTTTAGGTGTCGTGTTTTACTTACTCTTGCTTTTTCTCGAGTATCCTACTGAAGCAGTCGATCGTGTAGGAAACTCCCTCGATCTTTTAGATAAGGATTGATGTGATTTTCCCATCTGTCTCTTCTTGGAGTCGCGAGACTTTATATCTGCCTTTCTCTTCTCTTTGGCCAGCTCTTTGGCCTTACACGCTCTCTCAACAAGCAACAAAAACTCTCAGATCTCTAGTATCCTCACTAGCAACCGGATGTCCTCATTTAATCCGTCTTCAAATCGCTTACACATGGTGGCTTCGGAAGACACACACTCCCAAGCATACTTGATAAGTCTCACAAATTCTCGTTCGTACTCAGTGACTGTCATCCAACCCTACTTCAGTTTAAGGAACTCCTTTCTCCTCTGGTAGATAAACCTCTGACTGATATACTTTTTTCAGAATTCTTCTTGAAAGAACCCCCAATTTACTCTTTCTCTCAGTACAACCAACACGAGAGTATTCTACCATTGGTACGCCGCGTCTTATAGGAGTGACACCACACATTTTATGTACTATTTAGGTGTGCATGACAACTAATTGAACACTTTGAGAGTGTTCTCGAACCAGAACCCAGCTCTCTCTAGGTTTTCATCTTTGCTAGCCTAGAATTCTTCGGCCCCATGTTTCCTAATCCGATCCACTAGGGCTTGTCCCTCCTACCCGTTTCTGCTCCTTGAGGAGCTACAAGGGATATTTGATAAATCAGAGGAGGTGGGGGAGGTGGAGTGCTCGGGTTCACACAAACATTCTTCGAGTACCATTCGTCCATCATTTGGAGGTAGGCCTCTCTTACCCCTCCGCCCTAACTCAACATGACGGGCCCATTTTCTATTGGCACAGTCCCTTCAGCGAGAGCCGGCACGTTACTCTCTACATCATCAACCATATGCTGTTCAGGATCCATTACTATACGAAAAACACAATTTATGAACGTCAAGAGTCATCACACTATCATCAAATAATAATGGCATGTACAGCTAAACTCGTGCATAAGCTAGGTTAGTCATAGAATCTACTAAACCATAGCTCTAATACCACTAAATGTAACACTCATTACTCGTATCTGATGCTGGGATAGGGTACAAGACATTACTTTACTAAAATACACACAACCAACTCAACAATACTCATAGAAACGTGTCCCAATTTGAAACTTTTCCATTCATTATCCAACTATTCTTCTTATAGGCCTACGAGGCCTAAATCATGGGTCGCAAATGAACCAAAACCATTTCATGTACTTGTGAAAATTTCTTCAAAAACTAGCATCAACAAGGAACACGCCCGTCTAAAAAGACCAACATGCCAGTGTGGTCTCTAAACACGGCCGTGTTGATGGCTCGTGCACCTCACCGGTGCGAAATTATTTTCCAACGCCAAACTACAAGGGTTTTCACATAGCCTAGCACACGCCCATGTGCCCAGACCGTGTCCATCACATGGCCATGACACGCCCGTGTCGCGGCCCGTGTGCAAAAAATTAGACATTCTGTTTTTGACGTCATCTTTCACACAGCCGTGGCACACGCCCGTGTGCTGGCTGTGTCCTCCACATGGTTGAGACACGGCCATGTCTCATGCCCGTGGGAGAGCCTATTGCTATTTAATGCTATTCCTGAAAGGTGCAAGGGATACAGGGTCATGCTACATGCTCGTGTGTGGCTCGTGTGTCTCACACGGCCTAGACACACGCCTGTGTGTCTATCCATGTGGGCAATATAGGACTATTTACAAAGCCCTTAGCCACCCTTAAACACATACAAGCCCGTGTGTCTATCCGTGGGCAATATAGGACTATTTACCAAGCCCTTAGCCACCCTTAAACACATACAAACAAGACCCCAATCCACATACATTATAACTGACTACCAATACTTATCTAAATGCTCCTAAATAGGTATTCACACACCTACTAACTCATGACTGAAATGCATGCTTAAACTACTAAACAACTTTGCACAATTTCAATGTAAATTCATCTAATTTCATTAAGCAAATAGAATGATTTTCGACCAATTCCAAAGGCCTTTTACAAAATGAACTTCATAAGACAAATGGTCAGCACAATTGGCAAATTAGATAGTAATACACAAAATGACCATATGACCTATACATGCCATTACTCCAAAACGTAACTCATAACTATACCGAGTGCTTCAGTTGATAGTGTGTACAATATTTTCAACGTCCTTGGATCCTCAAATTACTTAGGCGGCACTATAAGAAAATGGAAAGGAGAGGGGTAAGCAATAAGCTTAGTAAGTCTACATGCAAACATTTAGTACTAAATTCATATATTAAACAATTAACTGCAGTACCAATAGTTTCAAACATGGATTTACTTACTCTTCCCACAATTCATCCAACCTTCCCAACACAATTTCACGCACAAAGCTCATATCATTAGAACATACATTCCTTGCCCTTATTCATCACCACATCACGCATAAATTTCACTCAAGTGATTTCACAATAAACACATTCATGCAAGACAAATTCATATCTAGCCATTCGTAATGACATTAATAATAATAGGGTGGTTTCGTACTTAGCTCACTATTATCAACAATTCACGGTGGTCTTGCATATAACCCACCTTCATAAGTAAGTTACGGTGGTATCACACTTAGCCCACCTTCATAAGTAAGTTGTGGTGGTATCACACTTAGCCCACCCTTATCAATATGTTCTCAATGGTATCGCACTTAGCCCATCGATATTAATCGCCACTCAGGCAAATTGCACTTAACTCACTAATTTCAACCCTTAACTAGTGGTTTCGCACATAGCTCACCTTAACTCATAATTTATGGAAATTTACTCATACTCTCAATTCTCATGATTTCATTCAATATCCACACCATTAACCACATATCATATGAGTCATTTACGAGCAAAAACATTAATAAAGAAGGTATCATTTACATATAAACTTACCTTGGTATGCAAAATACGGGAAATATGGAATTTACTCCGAAGCTTTCCCCTTGCCTCAGTCAATGTTGACTCCACGTTCTCCTTGATCTAAATGAATAAAAATTCATCCATTTAATCATGAATTTAATTAAAATAATCCAAAAATCACAATTAGTGAAAATGACCGTTTTGCCCCTAGTCTCTTGGCAAAATGACCATTTTGCCCCTAGGTTCAGAAATCGATTTTTATCGAGTTTCCTCATTAACCAAGCCTAACCAAATTTTTTTATTCCCATTACTACCCCAGTTTCTCATTATTTCTAACACTTGCCCCTTTATTTTGCAACTTCTACAACTAAGCCCTCATTAGGTGTTTTCATACAATTCCTTCAGCTAGTTGTTTATTCAACAACAATAACTCCTTCTCTTCCCAAAAATTCCAGCAATCATCACTTATTTATTCATGGAAAAATCCAAAGCCTTAACCAAAATGCAAGATATACCCTTCAAAATGTAGCTCATGCTATAAGGATTCTAAAAAAGCAAAAACATTCAAGAAAAACCTTAGAAATCACTTACTAATGTGTGCTCAAAGTTGCTGCAAATTTAAGCTCCTAAAACCCCCAAGAATAGCTGGAAAAAATCATTGAGAGAGAAGGCTCCAATGAGGAAGAAAAGAAGGCTAGGCAAACTGCGTACTATTTTACCATTTTAGTCACCTAAACCAACTAGGCCTTTGACTTTTCTCATCTTTTTGTCTGTTCCCCTCTCTTTGGCCGACCATGCTGATACAAATGGGCTGATTTGCCCTTTAAAACCTTCCACTTTTTATCCTCTAGCAATCTAACTCAATATACTAGCAAATCACCACTTTTGACTTTTATTCAATTTAGTCCTTTTTTGCGATTAAGTCTTCAATCGTGTAAATTAGTTCTCCAAAATTTTCATGTACACTAATAAAAATATTATAAAACATAAAATAGTGCTAAAATAATTTTCTTAAACCTCAAGAAGTGATTTCAAAATCACTATTCTAACTAAGCCTGGTTTAAGGCTGTTACAAAATGGAAATATCAAAAGGAAAGGAGAAATGTAAATAGAGGAAAGAAAGAAAAGAATTATTCGATCCATTCTACCAATTAAAGTAGAGATTCGGCCACAATGAAATAAGAGGAAAGGGTAGGGTGTATTCGGCCACTGCTAAAAGGGGAAAATAGAGTAAATTTGCACGCCACAAAAGTTAATCGAAGATTAGCTATGTTCTCCCTTAAAAAAAAATTACAATAACGAAGAATCCATTAACGATGTTAGTAAGAAAAAGAACTTGGAGTAATAATCTAAGTCTAGATAAACACTCATATTAGCATAAGGAGAAAAAAAGCATTCAGCCCAACCTTACACGAGAACCCAAAAGTTTACCTTACGCTGATCAAGAAGAGGGGTTTTATTCGGCTTTACCAAACAACAATATAGTTAAAGTGATGCTAGATAAAGGCAGGTAGAATTCGGCCAAAACAAATTAAGAGAAAGAGAAGGGGACAGAGTATATGGTAATGACAAACGACAATGACAAAAATTTAGTAGAATGAGAGTAGGAAAAAGAGTTTAATCAGTGAAAAGAGAAATAGGGTAGAGATGATAGGTTCAACCTTATGAATTTTTTGTGAAGAGGAAGAAAATGGGATGCTAAAGGGAGATAAGATTTGGCAATTGGCTTAGAAAGGGTGAAAGAAAAATGAACAAAGAGAAGGAGATGTAAAAATTCGATTAAGAAGTCTAAGAGGAGAAATAAAGAGATTCGGCCAAAGAAGAATTCAAGCTTGATGGAAGAGAGAAGCAGGGTTCGGCACAGAGAAGATGATCGAAAGAAAATAAAAGAAAGGGAGTAGAAGATTGATAAAGTTTGGCCTGATGATGGACTAAGATTGGAAGAAAATAAATTGCAAATACGGCTTCTTGGAAAGAGATGCCTAAATGGTCAAAAACAAAGAAAAACGAAAATGCCCAAAAAGAAGAATAACCCGACAATCAGAGGAGAAAAACGGCTTCAACACTCACACAAGACCGAAAATGCATACCAAAAGGACCCTTAGCCAAAGTTTTCCTAACCAAACACCCCCCAAAAGATCCCAAATTCGACCAACTCCAATTTCCTCCCCAATCCCATGAAAATATCCCTATCATGCTCAACAACCCCCCTTGATTGTCTCCATCACCCATTCAGATTTGAATTCCAACAACCAAGACCAATTCCACCCTTTACCAAGTCTCCAACCAACTTGGAGTGTTCGACTTTAACTCCACCTCTTTCCAATCCCATGCAGCAAAATAAATACACTTTGCTTGCAATGGGATTTGAACCCTAGCTCTCCCCCTTGCTTATGACGCCACAAGCCACTCCACCACAGGCACCCTTGTGTCCTGAAACTACAGCATTTAACTATTACCTTACATGCCAACGTCTAGATTCACTTAGGCAAAAATTAAAAATTTTGCCAAGGGTCAAACTTGGCCCCAGGCTTCCTAAGAACCCCCCACATGCACTTGAACACTTAGCCAACATGCCAAACACACAATTGTGATATTTCTTTACACAAAAAAATATTATAAGCTGCCACCAAGGCCTAGTACTTCTAAGCCTAAAATCTAGGGCGTTACACGTACTAATTATTCGCTTCAGAAGTTAGCTAAATTGTATGTAGCAGAGATAGTGAGACTACATGGGGTGCCAGTATCAATCATAACTAATAGAGATCCTAGATTTATGTCTCAGTTTTAGAAGAAGTTACATGAGGCATTGGGAACACGATTGGATTTTAGCACTACCTTTCACCCTCATACGGATGGACAGTCGAAAAGGGTAATTCAAATACTGGAAGATATGCTAAGAAGTTGTGTTATTGATTTCCAGGCTAGCTGGGAAGATTACTTTCTGTTAGCTGAGTTTGCATATAACAATAGTTGTTAGGCAAGTATTCAGATGGCACCATATGAGGCGTTGTATAGTCATAGATGTCGTACGCCTACTTGTTGGACTGAGCTGGGTGAACGTCAAGTGTTGGGACTAGAGTTGGTTGCGATACTGAGGACAACATTAAGTTGATTAGGGATCGGTTCAAGGAAGCATCCGATAGGCAAAAGTCATATACCGATTTGAAACGTAAAGCGATTTAGTACTCTGTGGGAGATTTGTATTTCTGAAGGTATCAACTTGGAAGAAGATTTTAAGATTTGGAAGGAAGGGCAAACTGAGCCCTCGGTTTATTAGGCCCTATCAAATTCTGAAGCGGGTGGGTCATCTAGCGTATCAGCTCGAACAGCCTCCTGAATTAGACCAGATTCACGATGTCTTTCATGTCTCTATGATGAGGCGGTACCGTTCTGATCCCTCACATATAGTGCCAGTTGAGGAGATTGAAGTTAAACCTAATTTGACTTTTGAAAAAGAACTAGTGCAAATATTGGATCGTGATGTTAAGGTACTGAAAAGGAAATCTGCTGCACTAGTTAAAGTACTTTAGCCTAATCACGATACAGAAGAAGCCACATGGGAGCCTGAAGAGGCGATGCAACAACAATACCCTCACTTGTTCTGATCAGGTAAATTTCGAGGCTGAAATTTCTTTTTGGGGGTAGAGTTGTAACGCCCTAAAATTTTAGGGTTTTTAATTTT
Organism: Gossypium stocksii; assembly: GCA_020496765.1. Lineage (NCBI taxonomy): Eukaryota > Viridiplantae > Streptophyta > Magnoliopsida > Malvales > Malvaceae > Gossypium > Gossypium stocksii. The sequence continues at coordinate 47,015,026 of CM035627.1, forward strand.
TGCATAATTTGGCATAAGTGCTTGTTTGGCTTGTTGGCTAAGTGTTTTGAGTGCGTTTAAGGGTTTAAAGGTTTAATACCCTGGGTTCAAGTTTGACCTTTGGCAAAATTTTAATTTTTGGGCTTAAGGAAACCTAGATGTTAGCTGATAGGACTTAAGTAAAGTTATTAGGGATTCATGACACAACAATGCCTGTGGTGGAGTGGTGTGTGGTGTCTTTAGCAAAGGGAAGAGCTGGGGTTCAAATCCCGATGCAAGCAAAATGTGTTTATTTTGCTGCTTGAGATTGGTAGGAGGTGGATTTGATATTAAACTCTTGAGGTGGTTGTGGACTTGGTAAAAGGTGGAGATTTGAATTGGACTTGGTGTTAGAATTGGAGGTGTGGAGTAACTTAAGGAGTGATTTAGGGAGATTTTGAGGGTTTTTGAAATGAGAGAGGTTGGAGCCGAATGGGGGAGGTTGTTTAGGCAAATTCGGCTAAGGGGTTTAGGGAAAACATTTTCTGCATTTGGTAAGGAGTAGGCTCCGAATGTCTCTTTGCCATTTTTGGGTTTTAGTACTTTTTGTTATAGATAATTTTGGCTTCGTGTTTCTCTAGAGCCGAATTTGTATAGGTCATTAGGTGCTTCCATTTTGGGTTATTTAGTACTATTCGGGTTCGTTTTCCCTAGTTCAATGTGTCAAAACCAAGACATTTCTCTCTTGACTGAATTTTGGATTACCTAAATCTCACATTTCTCCACTCTTTTTGACCAGATATTGTGAGAATCTTTCATTCCTCTTCTCTTTTAGTCGAAACTCATATCCATCTTTTCTCACTTTTCTTTTCCTCTTTGCTTTTATTTCTTCTTCCTAGTCGAACCTGGTTATTCTTCTTTGATCGAATACTCTTCATTGGCCAAACACTACTAATCTTTTTCCCCTATTATTCTTTCGATTGATCCTCTATAGCCGAACCCCTATCACACTCTTAAGTGTCTATTGACTATCTTTCTTTCTCTTATGTTTGGTCAAACCTTCTTTCTCTTATGGGTATCGTACATAACCATTGCTCTCATCGGTAATCAATTGGTTGTGGGGTCGCAACTCTTCTATTCTGCCATTGGAAGGGTAAGTGCAATCGATTCATTTTGTGTTCTTTTAATCTTACCTGGTTATCGTGGTTCAAACTAGATACTCCTCTTTTCTTAGTAGGTTAGATTTGTGCCTGTGATAGTATTAGGCTTTGTCAAGTGGTCGACTACTCCTAAATTCCATTGATTCAGTCAAACGGGCTTTTGTATAAGTACTCATTGTCTTGTTTCGGCTTTTGGATTTTAGTATTAAGGTTTCCCTTCTGATGAGATCTAAGGTTTCGGTTTGAGGTTACTACATCTTCAACCCTTCTCCTTTGGTGGGATTCATCATTATTCATAGGTGCCTAAATCTCTTAACATTCAATCAATTATCGGGGGATATGCGTTAATCACGTGGGATAGTGGTCAAACAAAGCAGTGGTTGGGCACACGTCAACAATTTGATTCGCAATCAAGTGTGTAACCACACCCTACTGTAGTATAGATCGGCAAAAGCTGAAAAGCCAAAATGCCAAACTGTCAGACCTTACGGCATACAAACGCTTGTGGACCGAGCCCACGAATCATGGGCAATAGATTATGGAGGCTATCAAGCGCGATTTCGTGCACATGGGTCGCTATGGGCTGAAATGGGCACAATGGGCCTACGTGCCCATATGGGCAAATTACCCGGTAAGTGATCGTTGGGATGTTGATTGACAAGGCTTGTGATGCCGTACGTAAAATTGGACTATGTGGGCCACACGAGCGTTTGGACCCACTTGGGCCAAACAGGGGTTTTGGGCCCATATACACAGTTTTGACCATGAAAACTATCTGAGTCACTTTATGCGACGTTAGACCTATTAGGAGATCGTATTAGGTGCCGAGACTCCGAAACTTAGTAAAATGACCAAAAAACCCATGAGGGGTAAACTTACCATTTTACCCCTAATCGCCCAAAAGACCTTTGTACCCCTAAAGATAGGTTGTCTAATATATGTATGACTATATCTGTGTCTATTAATTTGTATGCATGTTATATTTGATTATGATATGTTATTCTGTATGGGGTTGGGTATGACGTTGGAGGTAACTCTATAATAGTGGCTCTACAACGTAATTCTGTACAGTGGCTTCACCATATATTCTGACTTTGGTGGCACTACCACGATATCAGTTACTAGCAGCATGGTTGCGTATTGGTGTACGGGCTGGGTGGGTCGAGTTATTCCCCAGTGGTGTGATGGTTGGTACAGGTGGTGTTATGGTTGGACTGGGTTGGGCTTTCATGCACACATTGTTCTAATTCTGTAATGGGCTTGGGCCCACTCTCTTTCTGTATAGGGCTAAACCCAAACTGATCTGTTTCTGTATAGGGCTTCGACCTAGTCCGTTCTGTTAGGGAGTTGCACACTGAGTTTTCACAAACTTACCTTTTTATTTTAAATGTGCAGGTAACCCCCAGCCATAGATGATTTCGAGCTGCGAGGGACTCGGGTTGGCCACATGTCTTCTGCTTCCGGATTTTGTTTATATTTAATTCAGTTTGGGTATTATTTATGTAATAAGGCCATTATGGGGTTTTATTTTAACTTTCGTATTTGAGCTATTTTATTATTCAAACCATTAAAGTAGATAATTAGGTTTTCAAAATTAAAAACAAATGGTTTCATTAAATTCACACATAATGTTTTCAAATATTAAGAGTTTTCATAACTTCGAATAAATGAATACGATAAATCTAGCAACCACTTCTGCAAATACATTTTCAAACTTATAAAGATAGTTTTAACCGGTTTTGTTCTACGACTAAAATTCTAAACGGGGTTTTATTTAAAAAGAGGAAACTTTTTATCGAATAGTCTAACTTCAAACAAAACTTCTATATGACACACCAAATCTGGCCATAATGTCCGGGCCAGGTTTGGGGTGTTACATGTTGCTTCCTCAACTTCGTGTTTATGCCACAGGATTTTAACTAACAGAATTTTCTTATTTCGCAATTCTTTAATCTCTTGAGCCAAAACACGAATTTGTTCCTCTTCATATGTCATATCAGGCTTAATCTCAATTTCTGATGGACTAATCACATGTAAGGGATCCGATTGATATTTCTGAAGCATTGAAACATGGATTACATTGTGGATCTTTTCTAACTCAGGTGGCAACAATCGTCTATAAGCAATTGGCCACATACGTTCTATAACCTTATACGACCCAATAAATCTCAGACTCAATTTGCCTTTACGATCGAATCTGAGTATTTTCTTCCATGATGAGACTTTCAGAAAGACTTTGTCTCCGATCCGAAACTCTATATCCTTTCATTTCAAGTCCGCGTATGATTTCTGACGATCTAATGCTGCTTTCAGATTTGCTCGGATCATCTTCACTTTCAACTCAGTTTCTCTTATTAGATCGACCCCGTGTATCTTATTCTCACTGAGCTCAGCCCAATACAATGGTGTATGACATTTACGACTGTACAAAGCCTCATAAGGTGCCATTTTGATACTCGATTGAAAGCTATTATTATACGCAAATTCAATCAAAGGTAAGTATCGTTCCCACGTACTTTCGAACTCAATAATGCAACATCTCAACATATCTTCAAGTATTTGAATGATTCATTCGGACTGACCATTTGTTTTCAGATGGAAAGCAATGCTAAAATGTAATTTCGTACTAAAGCATCTTGCAGTTTCTTCCAAAACCGCGATGTAAATCTCAGATCTTTATCTGAAACAATAGAAATAGGCACACCGTGTAATCATACAATCTGAGAAATATACAATTCAGCTAGCTTATCGAGTGAATAATCTGTACAAATCGAAACATAGTGAGCGGATTTAGTCAATCTATCAACAATAACCCAGATTGCATTTTTACTGCTCAGAGTCAATGGTAAATCGAATACAAAATCCATTGTGATTCTGTCCCATTTCCATTCCGGTATCATGATTGGCTGAAGTAATCAAGAAGGTACCTGATGCACGACTTTTACTTGCTGACAGACCAAACATTTCGAAACAAAGTCAAAAATGCCTCGCTTCATACCATGCCATTAGTAAAGCTATTTAAGATCGTTATACATCTTTGTACTACCCGGGTGAACAAATAGCCGACTGCTGTGAGCTTCGTTCAAAATCATCTGAATCAACTCTAAATTTCTCGAAACACATATTCAGTTTTTGAACCTCAAACAACTATCAGCATCCACTCTGAACCCTGAATCAATATTCAAATCACATTGAACCCATTTTGCTAACAAATCATTATCAACTTTTCGAGCATCACAAATTTGTTGAACAAATAACGGTCTTGCGTTCAATTTTGCTATTATCGAACCATCATCAGACATAGTCATATGTGTATCCATTGGATGCAAAGCAAATAGTGATTTTTGGCTTAGAGCATCAACAACAACTTTAGCCTTCCCCGGGTGCTAGTTAATCACAAGCTCGTAGTCTTTTAGCAATTCTAACCATCGACGTTGTCATAATTTTAGATCTTTCCAAGTCATCAAGTAGTTCAAGCCTTTGTGATCAGAATAAACATGACATTTCTCACCAAACAGATAGTGATGCCAAATTTTCAACGCAAACACAATAGCTACCAATTCTAGGTCGTGTGTCGGTTATTTCTTTTCATGCTTTAACTGTCTCGAGGCATAAGCTATAACTCTGCCTTCTTGCATCAAAAGACAGCCCAAACCATTTAAAGATGCATCACTATAAATAACAAATTCTTTACCCGATTCTGGCTGAACTAACACTAGAGCTTCAGTCAAAAGGGCTTTCAACTGATCAAAACTTTTCTGGCACTTTTCTGACCACTCGAACTTAACATCTTTCTGCAATAGCTTCATCATCGAGGCTGCAATCATAGAGAAACCTTTCACGAACCGCCTATAGTAACCAGCAAGTCCTAGAAAACTTCAGACTTCAGAAACATTTCTCGGAGGTTTCCAATCAAGTATAGCTAAATTTTTTCTCGGATCAACCCGAATACCCGATGCTGATACAAAATGGCCCAGAAAACTGACTTCGCTTAACCAGAATTCACATTGACTGAACTTTGCATACAACTATTGATCTCGCAAAGACTGTAACACAAGTCTCAAATGTTTGGCATGCTCAGTTTCATCACGGCAGTAGATCAATATGTCATCTATGAATACTATCACAAATCGATCCATATACTATCTGAAGATTCGATTCATCAAATCCATGAAAACAACAGGTGCATTAGTAAGCTCGAAAGGCATGACCAAAAAGTCATAATGTCCGTAACTCATTCGAAAAGTAATCCTTGGCACATCAGAGTCCTTAACTCGCAACTGATAGTAGCCAGATCTCAACTTTATCTTCCAAAACAGTTTAGCTCCTTTCAACTGATCGAACAGGTCATTAATATGTGGCAACGGATATTTATTCTTTATAGTCACCTTACTGAGCTGTCTATAGTCGATACACATTCTCATAGTTCCGTCTTTCTTTTTCACAAATAAAAGTGGCAAAGAAACTCAGTTGCGCGAATCCCTTATCTGTTAATTCTTGCAACTGTGCTTTCAACTCTTTTAATTCAGTAAGTGCCATTCTATACGGAGCTATGGATATCGGAGCCGTCTCAGGCATTAACTCAATACCAAACTCTACCTCCCGAATAGGTGGAAAACTTGACATTTCTTCAAGAAACACATCGGGATACTCGTACACAACATGTACTGATTCAATATTTCTTTCGGCTACTTTACTATCAAGCACATATGCAAAGTAAGATTCACAGCCTTTTCTCACATATTTCTAAGCTACCATCGAAGAAATCACTACTAGTAAACCATTCAAATCATTAGAATCAATATAAATAATCTCATCACTCTGGCATCGTAAATCAAAAGTTTTTATTGTGTAGTTTACAACAGCATCATGCAAAGTCAACCAGTCCATACCCAGAGTTATGTCGAACTCATCAAATGGCAACAACATCAAATCAGCCAGAAAGCATGAATCTCGAATCATCAAGGGGCAATTCTTACACACTTTATCCACCATAACACACCGACCCAAGGGTTTTGATACTCTAACCACAAACTTAGTAGACTTAACAGGCAAAGTCTTACTGAATACTAAAGTCTCACACACATAAGAATGAGTCGAACCAGGATCAATCAATGCAATTACATTAGTATCATAAATAGTGAATGTACCAGTAATAACATCTGGGGATGAAGCCTCCTCACGTACGTGAATAGCATAGGCTCTAGCAGGTGCACGAGCTTCAGATCTGACTGCTATATATTTAGTCCCTCTCTGACTGTTACTCACATTACCTAGGTTTCTGAGTGGTCTACCTTAAGCTGCAGTATTTCCCAATCTCGTATTCTGTACTGGATTTTCTTCAGCTAACATTGGGCATTCATGAATATAATGATCCATCGATCTATATTTAAAATAAGCTCAATCATGCAATCTGCAATAGTCGGGATGTCGTTTGCCGCAATGTTTACACTTGGGTTGATTTGATCTAACATTACCCACACTAGCTACTGAGGTAGCTCTTGAGCTAATAGGTGGCCTCCTATTCTGATCTCGTCGAGAATAACCCGAAGTAGCTTTAGAATGGTTAAAATCATCTTAGAACTTCTTTGGTGCTGACTGAATTAACTTACTAAATGATCTCTTACGCGAATCTCTAACTTCAAAGTCAGCTTTTCTTTTTTCTTTCTCGAGCTCTTCAGCTTTGCAGGCTCGCTCAACTATACTACGAACTCTTTTATCTCAAGTATGCCAACTAACAGTTTAGTGTCTTTGTTCAGCCCATCTTCAAATCTTTTACACATTATGGCTTCGGTCAAAACATTTTCCCAGGCATACCGACGGAGTCTCACAAATCTCCGCTCACATTCTGTCACAGTCATACGACCCTGTTTTAACTCTAGAAATTCTTTGCGCTTCTGATCAATAAATCTCTGGCTGATATATTTCTTACGAAACTCAATCTGAAGGAACTCCTAGGTCACTCGCTTTTTTGGAACCACTGATACTAGGGTATTCCACCAATGATAGGCTGTGTCTCGAAGCAAAGATATGGCACATTTCAAACATTCATTTGGGATACAAGACAGCTCATCAAACAGACGGATAGTATTATCTAGCCAAAACTCAGCCCGCTCAACATCAACATCATCAGTAGCTTTAAACTCTTTGGTCTTGTGTTTTCTGATTTTATCAACATGTGGCTTATACAATCTCAACGGATCACTTACTTGAGGTATAATAGGCATCGAAGATGGATTAGTCGGGGGTGGAGGTTGTTGTGCAGCCTGGTTAGTCAGGATATATTGAGTAAACCAGTTATTCATCATTTGGTAAAAGGCTTGTTTAGCCTCACTCTCTTGATTACTCGAAGTCGGTCGAGAATCAGTCGGCGCTATCCCTTGTGTAGGAGCAGGTGCTACACTCTCGACATCATCAGCTACAGCTCTGTCGGGATCCATTTACTATATGAAAACACATTTTCAAATGTCAGAAGTCTTCACACTATCGCAGTATATAATATGGCATGTATAGTTAGACTCACACACGCTACGTTAGTCCTAAAATCGACTAAACCGTAGCTCTGATACCAATAAAGTGTAACACCCCTAACCTGTATCCGCTGTCAGATTCGTGTTATGAGGCATTACCGACCAAATACAACTCAGAACAAACTTTCATTTCATTAATATCCTTCTAGAACAAAATTTAAATCAAACTTTCATGCTTTGTTTCTATAATTCATATAATTTCCAAATTTACATTCAATCAATATCAAAAGAAATCTTGAAAATTCTAATATTAATCTATAACCAAGTATATTTCATTTCACATGCCAATCAATCATATATGTATATTTAAACAATTAAAACATTCAAATAAATTTACACAAAACATATTACTATCTCACTAACCATATGCGCATACTCTAAAACATGCAAATATTCATCATTTCATTCCATATGAATAACATAAACCATCATGACATTTGTTCACTTATTTGCAGCATTTACGTAACACGGATACATTTATATATATATATATATATATAATATCCTACTTATTGTGAAATTGAATATATCATCAATTCAACCAATTATGCTACTTAAAAATTTGACCAATATTTTCAAATAATATGCCATTTTAATACCGACACAAAAATCACATACATTAATCTAAATGTCTTAGCCCAACTAAATATATAATTATTCAATACTACAAATATAGCATTATCAAGTAATAAACGCATTATGACCTAATCATGCACAACAGTCGAACCACAATTAAAACACATTTTCTAACCAACAGATAACCTCACATTCCAACATAAGATATAAACACATATATTGCCATTACATTCATTTCATAATAACTAATACCCACTCGAATATATATATAAGCATTGAAGAAAAAACACATTCACCAAATATAGCATTACTCAAAACCAATACATTTAGCCAAGCACACCACGCACTTACTCAATGAACATCAATTTTCAAATTGAGCTTATTACAAAACCGATTACACATCATAACTATTTCATTCTTATCACAAATTCTAATCATTCATGGCACATAGCATAATACCCAAATTGAACTTAAACCGTAATTAAACCAAAACTGAACTCAAGCATAGAAATTCAACCATTTTCGCATGGCTCAAATTATACATAGACCAAAATACAACATTTCTAAAGCATAATCCAGCCTATACATGCCATAGGTTTGATAATTCACTTATAAAGGTACTGAAAATAGTTGATAGTGCGATAGACTTTACTGACGATCCCCGAGCTCGTAATTTGAATCTAAAATCTATAAAACAAAAGCAAATATACGCACAGTAAGCTATCTTAGCTTAGTAACTCATCAGCAAATAAACAACTAAAAAATATTATCAACTCAATTAAACTAAACCATCATACATCATCTTTATCACATTTAGTCTCAACTACCAGAGTTCATAAATAATACCTTTACATATTCAAATACTACCTTGGCCGAATACTCATGTGATTAAGATAATTAATTATCATCCAACCTTCAAGCCAAAATGTCAATATATATATACTTATATTCACTAGCTAAAAAATCATAATATAACATCGTGTACATGTAATATCTATATGGTCGAATATACATGGTCTTGTATACACATATTCAAAAACCAATTCTATAATATTCATATCATTCATTTATAAGACCAAATGCTAATTCCACCATCACATATATTCTTCTTTTGCATTACACATAATTTGTAGCAAAAATCAAGTTACTTACTTACTTTATTTTAACTAGGTAACAAGCTAATCCATACCTGGTCAGTCCAACTAGTTCTACACTTTCGTTCCCAACTTATCGATGCCCGATGAACCATTCAGAATTGGATAGGACACTCGGGTAATCACACATATCATGCAATGCCAACATCCCAGTCGTGGTCTTACATGTAGTCACATATCGATGCCACTATACCAGACAGGGTCTTACTCGCACACATATATCGGAGTCACATATCGATGCCATGGTCTTACTCACACACATATATCGAAATGCTATGTCATTACATATGTATCCTAACTATTCCTAAGGTTCATACGGGGCTTTCGAATGTCGCAACTCGATTGAAACAAATGCTTGAACATGGTTACCAAGCTTATACACATGCGGCAATGGCATATATAAATTCATATATTTCATTTCAGCACATATACTTTGCATTTAATTAAAATTAAGTACGTCTATTTGCTTATAAACTTACCTCGGACAATGTAAAATGGAACGGGACAGTTAGTCGACAACTTTCGTTTTCCCCCGATCTAAACCCGATTTCTTTGGTTCATGATCTAAACATATTCAAATTAAGCTCATTTAAACATATTTTCATTCAATTTAGTCCAAAAACACATAAATGGACAAATTACCATTTTACCCCTGACATTTACGCTTTTTACAATTTAGTCCCTATTGCACAAAACACAAAATATGCAAAATTTCACTATACCCATATTAGGCTGATTGTTCCTAGTGTTCATACAAGTCCATATATTTCATTTAGTTCATATTTTAGTCCCTCAAATTATTACTTTTTTCAATTTAATACTAATTACTCAAAATCATCAAAAACTCCAACACAAATTATGTTAATCTAAAACATATCTTTCATATTTCATCATCAAAAACAAAAATCAAAACTCTCAACAATGGCATAACTCAAAATATTCACCAAAATAAAAAATTCAAGCATGGGTTTACTAGTACTCGAAGCTTGAATCGAGCTTGGAAGGATGGCTGAACCTAGGTTTCTCTATTTCTTTTCTTTTGTTTAAGTTTCAGTGGTTGAAGATGATAATATAAAACCATATTATAAATTTTCTGTTTTATGATATATATGTTATTAGCCATTTTTACAATTTTAACCTTTTAAATTAAATTAATAAACTATATATATCACGCCCATTACTGTTTAACTATAAAACCAATGGTATAATTGTATTATAAATGCCTCCACTAATAAAGACAACAACAATTAAGCACTTTCACATTCAACCACGAAGTTTTTCATTTTACGCGATTAAACCCTTTTATTTAATCGGACAAAATTAAATCATGAAAATTTCAAAGACATAAATTCACACAAAATAAACACAGTAAATAATTTTTAGATATTTTTCTGACTTGGATTCGTGGTCTCGAAACCACCATTCCTGCTAGGGTCTAAATCAGGTTGTTACAACTCTCCCCCCTTAAGGATTTTCGTCCACAAAAATCCTACCGGTGCATAGGTTCAAATAACGCTCTCTCATTGCATCAACTCTATGTTTATGCCACTGAATTTTCACTAACAAAATTTTCTTATTTTACAATTCTTTAATCTCTCGAGCCAGAACACGAATCGGTTCCTCTTCATATGTCATATCAGGCTTAATCTCAATCTCAAACAGACTAATCACATGTGAGGGATCTGATTGATATCTTTAAAGCATTGAAACATGGAATACCTTGTGGATCTTTTCTAACTTAGGTGGCAACAACAATCTATAAGCAACCGACCCGATACGTTCTATAACCTCATACGACCCAATAAATCTCGGACTTAATTTGCCTTTACGATCGAATCTGAGTATTTTCTTCCACGATGAGACTTTCAAAAAGACTTTGCCTCCGATCCGAAACTTTATATCTTTTCGTTTCAAGTCTGACTATAATTTTTGACGATCTAATGCTACTTTTAGATTTTCTCGGATCACTTTCACTTTCGTCTCAATTTCTCTTATTAGATCAACCCCGTGTATCTTATTCTCATTGAGCTTAGTCCAATACAATGGTGTACAACATTTACGACCATGCAAAGCCGCATAAGGTGTCATTTTGATACTCGATTGAAAGCTATTATTATACGCAAATTCAATCAAAGGTAAGTATCGTTCCCACGTACTTTTGAACTCGAGAATGCAACATCTCAACATATCCTCAAGTATTTGAATGATTCGTTTGGACTGACCATCTGTTTTCAGATCGAAAGCAGTGCTGAAATGTAATTTCGTACTAAAGCATCTTACAGTTTCTTCCAAAACCGCGATGTAAATCTCGGATCTCTATCTGAAACAATAGAGATAGGCACAACTTGTAATCATGCAATCTGAAAAATATACAATTCAGCTAGTTTATCGAGCGAATAATCTGTACAAATCGAAACATAGTGAGTGGATTTAGTCAATATATCAACAATAACCCAGACTGCATCTTTCTTGCTCGGTGTCAACGGTAAATCGAATACAAAATCCATTATGATTCTGTCCCATTTCCATTCCGGTATCACGATTGGCGAAGCAATCAAGAAGGTACCTGATGCACGACTTTTACTTGCTGACAGACCAAACATTTCGAAACATAGTCAGAAATGTCTCGTTTCGTACCATGCCACTAGTAAAGCTATTTAAGATCGTTATACATCTTTGTACTACCCGGGTGAATAGATAACCGACTGCTGTGAGCTTCGTTCAAAATCATCTGAATCAACTCTAAATTTCTCGAGACACATATTCGATTTTTGAACCTCAAACAACTATCAGCATCAACTCTGAACCCTGAATCAATATTCAAATCACATTGAACCCGTTTTGCTAACAAATCATTATCAATGTAACACCCCTATCCCAAAATCCGTTGCCAGAATAGGTAAGGGGCATTATCGGACTTGTAACTCAGATTAGAGCAGTGATACTTTAAACTTATCAAACATCATAACAATTCATATAATAATCCATCAAAGCATGTTTAAAACAATCATATAAAGTTGCATCCATTCATCAAGGACTCAACTGACTCTATCATTATTATGCAGAGCATTTTCAAATATTCACAATGAATTCATGCTTAAATCAATCATGTAAAACTATATTCATAACATAGGGATCAAATTGAAAACATATAAAAGAATTGAGAAGACTTAAGAAAATTTTTGGAATTCACACAGCCGTGTGCCTAGGCCATGTGCCTCATGCGGTTGCCAAACCTGCCCATGTGTCCAGGCCGTGGCAAAACATGGCATACATACTGACTTATTGCACACGGCCATAAGACACGCCCGTGTGTCTTGGCCGTGTGGCAACCTGATTAAATTACACGGGTAATTGACACGCCCGTGTGTCAACCCCGTGTGCAAAACTGACTTAATTATACATAATAAAAAGGTCACACGGCTGAGACACACGCCCGTATGCTTGACCGTGTAGCACTAAATAGGCTTGGTACAAGCCATTTTCACACCTCAAATGCTCATGTACCTACAAGCAATAATTTGCAACATTTCATGTACCAATTGAACAACCAATTCAGCCAAAAACAAGCACATTTATACTAACTCATAATCAACCAATATTATGCCAATTTGTATCAACCAAAGATAAGCCAAATGAGCCAATTCCATACCTATTTTAACTTATCATTCTCATCCATTTCATAATCTTACTATTTCTCAAGTAAACATATACCAAAATGACCATTTTATTCACTCCATAACATTCCATTTCCACAAAGTAGATAAATCATAAGAAACATTCATGTAAGTTTAACCATTTGAAACCAAGCCATATCACATAGCTTGGATATATGTCAAAATCACTCCACATTCATTATCACAAAGATGACCATAAACATTATTTTATAAACTAGCCTATACATGCCATATTTACCATATTTACAAAGATCCAAAAGTACCGAAAGCTTGGGTGGATAGTGTGAGTGCAATCTTTGACTTGTCTGAAATTGAGCTAGCTTTCGAGTCTATAAAACACGGGAAAGAAATAACAGAGTAAGCTTTTAAAGCTTAGTAAGCCCGTATAATATAGAATTAAACTTACCGAATCAACATATAAAATTTCAAATAACATTTTCAAACCCAAATCATATGTCCACAATGCCTATTCAACCATCACAACCATGTTAGTCATATAACCACTATGTATTCATCCAATCTAAAGATGAAACAAACATGTAACATCCATGTGATCATATTTCATGTTGCAATTCCTTTATTCATCTTATACTCATACAATCATGTAACCATTTATCTATACATATCAATATCCCATGTAACATATAAATCATGTAACATATAACTTGTAAACATATACTTGTAACATGTAACTCATGTAATTCATGTAATCTATGTATTAAACATCTCATATGCATCTTGTATCTCTTGTAACATATACCATATAAACATGTACTTGTAGTAAATGATCCATGTAACTTGTATCTCACTTAACATGTATTTTATATGTTTCTTATCTGTAAATTGCCAGTTGAAAATTTTGAAACATCGAGGGATACACAGGTGATACACACACAGTGTATATATGCAACCTATAAATTCATCAATTCATCATGTATGCTCCTACTAAGCCAGTAATTGTAAGCCCGAAGGCTAAACATGTAAGCCCAAAGGCTGAACAGTAAGTCCGAAGACTAAACATGTAATCCTGAAAGATAAACAGTAAGCCCGAAGGCTGAACATGTAAGCCCGAAGGCTGAACATGTAAGCCTGAAGGCTGAACGGTAAGTCTGAAGACTAAACATGTAATGTCGAACGGTAAGTCTAAAGACTAAACATGTAATCCCGAAGGATGAATGGTAAGCCTGAAGGCTGAACATGTAAGTCTGAAGATTGAACATGTAAGCTCATGAGCTATGGTGAGTTCATAACAAATGCAAGAGCTCAACCACCCTGTAGCCCTAGTGACATGTCACTTGTATCCTATGACTTTCTACGGTTCGAACGGGACTCGGTAATCAAATTGGCCATATAATCAATATGTAATTCAACATGTATTTAATAGGCAATCTAGATTCCATAATTCATTAAACATCCAAATAACATTAAAGTAGTAATTATAAACATTATACAACTTTGATTCTAATTATACGAACTTACCTCGATTTAGGTCGCAAACTTGAAATCTACTCATCTACCTTTCGTTTTCCCTGATCAAGTTTCGGTATTTGCTTGTCTTGATCTATATTAATCAAATTTAACTCAATTATTCAACAACACATTCAATTTAGTCCAAAGGCATGTATTTTGGCCATTTTGCAAAATAGCCCTTGTATTTTTATACCTTGACATTTTAGTCCTTTATACACAACTATGCAAAATACACCAAATTTCCTTATACACCCTTATAGCCGAATTTCAATATATCCAATAAAGTTCATATCTTTCATTTATTCACATTTCTAACCATGAATTTCTATCTTCTTCAATTAAATCCAAAATACTCAATTTTGTCAAAAATTACTTTATACAACTTGTATATTACTAAACAACATTCAATAATCCACCATTAATCAGCCAAAAAACTAAACATTCAACAATGGCATATCTCAACAACATCCTAAATTTCAAAAATGAAGGTGCAGGTTAGCTATACCGAGCTGTAACAAGCTCAAAAACATAAAAATCATTAAAAACTGAGACAAAACCATACCTTGATTGAGAAAAATGCCTTAGCCGAATATAAATGCTTCCAAAACCCTTTCTTTGTTTTGATAATCAATGAAGAAGAAGGAAAAACAAAGCCAAATTCTATTTTATTAAACTAATATAACATATAATTAATAAATACCAAATTTACCCTTTATAAAACCATTTTTAATTCATGTATAATATGGGCATAAATGTCGACTAACTCAAACAAAGGGATAATATTTATTTAAGGACTTCCATTAATAAAACCATGACCAATTAAGTCATTTTACTAATAGAACTCATATTTACTGCTTTACGCGATTTAGTCCTTTTTACCGAATTAATTATTTAAACGGTAAAATTCCTTTACGAAACTTTCACAGCGTAATACTATCATGCTGTAAACTTTATTAAATAATGAAAATAACATTTTAACTCAGTTCAGTGGTCCCAAAACCACTCGTTCCAATTAGGGTCTAAACCGAGATGTTACAACTCTCCCCCTTTAGGGATTTTCGTCCCTGAAAATCTTACCGATAAATAGGTTAGGGTACTATTTTCGCATAGCTTCCTCGGGTTCCCAAGTAGTTTCATCTATTCTGTGTTTACTCTAGAGAACTTTTACTAATGCTATACGTTAATTTCTCAACTCTTTGATCTCTCGGGCCAAAATTCGAATTGGTTCTTTGCTATACGACAAATCAGGTTGTATTTCCATATTAACAGGAGAAATGACATGTGATGGATCAGATCTATATCGCCAAAGCATTAAAATGTGGAAAACATCATGTATCCTTACAAGTTTAGATGGTAATGACAATCGATAGGTTATAGGCCCTATTCTTTTAACAATCTCATGCGGCCCGATGAATCGCGGACATAACTTTCCTTTCCGACCAAAACGAATAATTTTCTTCCAGGGAGATACTTTCAAGAATACTCGATCTCCAACCTGAAACTCTATCTCTTTATGTTTCAAATCTGCATGTGATTTTTGTCTATCCGAAGCTCTTTTAAACTGTCCCAAATCACTTTCACTTTTGCTTTGGTTTCTCTGATCAAATCAACCCCGTGTATCTTTTTCTCACTCAATTTCGCCTAATATAATGGTGTTCAACATTTACGACCGTATAGTGCTTCGTACGGAGCCATTTTCAAACTCGTCTGAAAGCAGTTATTATACGCAAATTCAATTAGAGGTAAGTGCTTCTCCCAGCTATCTTGAAATTCAAGGATGCAACAACATAACATGTCATCTAGAATCTGTATAACTCTTTCAGACTATCCTTCAGTCTAGGGATGAAAAGTTGTACTGAAATTCAATTTAGTTCCCAAAACCTCTTGCAATTTGTTCCAAGACCTCAATGTAAATCGCAAATCTCTATCAGAGATAATAGACAACGGTACACCATGTAATCGTACAATCTCAGACAAGTACAATTCTATTAGTTTATCTAGGGAATAATCTATACATACCGGTATAAAATAAGCAAATTTCGTCAATAGACCTACAATAACCCAGATTGCATCTTTCTTTTTCGGAGCCAGGGGTAATCTCGATACGAAATCCATAGTGACTCTATCCCATTTCCATTCCGGAATCATCACTGGCTGTAATAAACCAGATGGTACCTGATGTTCAGCCTTTACTTGCTGACAGATCAAACATTTTGATACAAATTCAGATATATCATGTTTCATTCCCGACCACCAGTATAATTGTTTCAAATCATTATACATCTTAGTGCTACCAGGATGAACAGAAAAGCGACTTTCGTGTGCTTCATGTAATATTTTCTGAATGAGCTTGATGTTTTTCGGTATACAAATTCTATTCCGGAACATTAAACAATCATCAGTTCCAATAGAAAATTCAAAATTAGAATTAAACTCACATTGAAGTCGTTTGGCTTGTAATTCTGTATCATCTTTCTAAGCTTCACGTATTTGTTGCAGAAATACCGGTTTAGCTTTTAACTTAGCTAGAATAGATCCATCGTCACCTAGCATCATCTGAGTGTTCATAGCTCGTAAAGGGAATAAGAACCTTTAGCTCAAAGCGTCAGCTACAACATTAGCTTTTCCCTGATTATAATCAATTACAAACTCGTAGTCTTTCAGTAATTCAAGCCATCTCCGTTGATGCAGATTCAGTTCTCTTTGAGACATTAAGTATTTCAAACTCTTGTGATCTGTAAATATCCAACATTTCTCACCGTAAAGATAATGACACCAAATCTTTAATGCAAAGACTATAGCAGCCAATTCAAGATCATGTGTCGGGTAATTCTTTTCGTGTGGTTTCAACTGTCGGGAGGCATAAGCTATAACTTTTCCATCTTGCATCAATACAGCCCAGTCCGTTTAACGATGCATCACTATAAATTACGAACTCTTTACCCGATTCAAGTTCAACTAATACCGGTGCTTCTGTTAACAATGCTTTCAATTGATCGAAACTCTGTTGACATCTTTCGATCCACTCAAATTTCACATCTTTTTGAAGCAATCGGGTCAACAGTACTGCAATCATTGAGAACCCTTTTACAAATCTCCGATAATATCCCGCTAATCCCAGGAAACTTCTTATCTCAGATACATTTTTCAATGGTTTCCTGTCTAATATCGAAGATATTTTGCTTGGATCAACTCTGATGCCTTCTATTAAAACAATGTGACCTAGAAATCCGACTTCCCGAAGCCAGAATTTTCATTTGCTAAATTTAGCATATAACTGTCTATCTTTCAAGGTCTATAACATGATTCTCAAATGTTCAGTATGCTCTAACTCATCATGAGAATAGATTAGAATATCGTCAATGAACGCAATGACGCATCTGTCTAAATACGACCATGTTCTGAGAGCAATTTTTGGTGTATCAAAATCTTTAACCCGCAATTGGTAGTACCCTGATCTTAGATCAATCTTTGAAAATACTGTAGCCCCTTTTAACTAATCAAATAGGTTGTCTATTCGTGGTAGAGGGTACTTATTCTTTACTGTTACTTTATTCAACTGTTGATAAACGATACACGTTCTCATCGACCCATTTTTCTTTTTCACGAACAATACTGGAGCACTCCAAGGTGAAAAGCTCGATCATGCAAAGCCTCTGTCGATTAATTATTGCAACAGTGCTTTTATCTCTTTTAATTCAGTCAGTGCCATTCTATACGGAGCTATCAATATCGGTGTACTGCCCGGTAACAATTCAATACCAAATTCAAACCCTCTAGCTAGCGGTAAACCCAGTAACTCTTCTGGAATTCATCTGGAAATTCGCAAACAACCAGTACCCATTCAAGTTTCAATTTTGATACCTTAGTATCCAACACATAAGCCAAATACACATCACAGGCCTTTTTCACACATTTCTGAGCTCCCATAGCAGATATTACAATCGATAATTCATTTGAATCATTTGATTCAATCCGAAGAATTTCACCATTCTGACATTTTAGCTTTATTCTCTTTCGTCTGCAATTCACAACTGCCTCCTGAACATTTAACCAATCAATTCCCAGTATTACATCAAACTCATTAAATGGTAGGAGCATCAAGTCAGCTGGAAAATAGTATCCCCGAGTCATTAGTGGGCATTTCTTATAAATTTTATCAACTAACACTGACTTGCCTAATGGATTTGATACTTTGACTATGAATTCTATAGACTCAACATGTAAACTTTTTTTAAACACTAGTTCCATACAGATATACGAATGAGTTGATCCGGGATCTATCAACGCAACTATATCAGTGTTAAAAAGAGAAAGAGTACTGGTAATAATGTCAGGCGATGAGGCTTCTTCACGTGCACGTAAAGCATATGCTCAAGTAGGTACGCGTGTCTCAGATCTCACATTAGCATCTCGTACAACACTGTGATTTCCACTTTGATTCCTAGCATTCCGTGATGATCTACCCTTAGTAACAATATTGCTAACTATTGCGAATTGTTCTTTAACAGCAATAGATCTCTCTGGACAATCTCAAAGGTAATGGTCTAGTGACCCATATCTAAAACATGCTCCACTCTTTAAGCGACATTTACCAAAATGCTTTCTGTTACAATGCTTACAATCAGGTCCGGTATTCCTCACACTACCCACACTGGCAATGAACGTCGTCTGAGGCTTTGGATTACAAGATCTTGCATCTCTTTCTCTGATCGATACACCCGCAGAAGCAATGGAACGGGGATGGAAGTCTTTAGCTTTCTTTGATCCAAACTGATGTGACTTACTTGCAAATCTCTTTCTTGATTCTCTTGATTCATAATCAGCCTTTCATTTTTCTTTAGTAAGTTCTTCAGTTTTACAAGCCCTCTCAATTAAAACAACAAACTCTTTTAGCTCTAATATCCCGACTAGCAATCGGATATCTTCATTAAGCCTATCCTCAAACCTTTTACACATAATAGCTTCAGTAGAAACACATCCACGAGTATATTTATTCATTCACACAAACTCTCTTTCATATTTGGTTACCGTTATTCGACCTTGTTTTAGCTTGAGAAATTCCTTTCTTTTTTGATCAATGAATCGTTGGCTAATATAATTCTTCCAAAATTCGGTCTGAAAGAAATCCCAGTTAACTCTTTCACGCGAAACAGCTGATATTAGAGTATTCCACCACTAATATGATGCATCTCAAAGCAATGAAATAGCACATTTCAAGCATTCATCTGGTGTACAGGATAGTTCATCGAAGACCCTGATCGTATTTTTAAGCCAGAACTCAGCCCTCTCAACATCATCACTAGTTGAAGCTCTGAATTCTTTAGCCCCATATTTTTGTATCTTATCAACAGGAGGTCTATTGGGTCTCAAAGGATTCATACCTCGTGTAATTTCAGGGTTAGGTTGGGGAACCTCAGGGGTAGAGGTTGTGGAGTAGTCGGGTTTGCTCGCACAAATTCGGTAAACCATTCAGACATCATTTGGAAGAAAGCTTCTTTAGCTTCTACCTGACTCTCCGTAGCAGGACTCGATTCGGTAGGCACAGCCTCTTGTGCAGAAGCTGGAGCATTGCTCTCATCATCATATGCTATTGCTCGATTTGGATTCATTTACTATATAAAACATATTCATAAGTTGTCAATAGATTATCACACTATCACAGTTTGTATATGGCATGTATAGCTAGACTCGTATACACTACGATTGTCCTAGAATCGACTAAATCGTAGCTCTAATACCAATAAAATGTAACACCCCTATCCTGAAATTCGTTGCTGGAATAGGTAAGGAGCATTATCGGACTTGTAACTCAAATCAGAGCAGTGATACTTTAAACTTATCAAACATCATAAAAATTCATATAAACATCCATCAAAACATGTTTAAAATAGTCATATAAAGTTTCATTCATTCATCAGGGACTAAATCGATTTAAAGATTTAACTATCTCGAGGCATAAGCTATAACTCTGCCATCTTGCATCAAAATACAGCCAAACCATTTAAAGATGCATCACTATAAATAACAAATTGTTTACCCGATTCTAGCTGAGTTAGCATTGGAGCTTCGGTCAAAAGGGCTTTCAACTTATCAAAACTTTTCTAGCACCTTTCTGACCACTCGAACTTAACATCTTTTTGCAATAGCTTCATCATCAGGGCTGCAATCATAGAGAAACCTTTCACGAACTGCCTATAGTAATAGTCCCAGAAAACTTTAGACTTTCGAAACATTTCTTGGAGGTTTCCAATCAAGAATAGCTGAAATTTTGCTCAGATTAACTTGAATACCCGATACTAATACAACATGGCCTAGAAAACTGACTTCGCTTAACCAGAATTCGCATTTACTGAACTTTGCATACAAATGTTTATCTCGCAAAGTTTGTAACACAAGTCTCAGATGTTCGGCATGCTTGGTTTCATCATGGGAGTAGATCAAAATGTCATCTGTGAATACTAACACAAACCGATCTAGATACTATCTAAAGATTCTATTCATCAAATTTATGAAAACAGCAGGTGCATTAGTAAGTCTGAAAGGCATAACCAAAACCTCATAATGTCCGTACCTAGCTCGGAAAGAGATCTTTGGCACATCAAAGTCTTTAACTCGCAACTGATAGTAGCCTGATCTCAAATCTATCTTCAAAAACACTATAGCTCCTTTCAACTAATCGAACAGGTCCTTAATACGTGGCAATAGATATTTATTCTTTATAGTCACCTTATTGAGCTGTCTATAGTCGATACACATTCTCATAGTTCTGTTTTCTTTGTCACAAATAAAACTGGCACACCTCAGGGAGAGAAACTCAGTACATGACTCCCTTATCTGTTAGTTCTTGCAGTTGTGCTTTCAACTCTTTTAATTCAATAGGTGCCATTCTGTACGGAGCTATGGATATTGGAGTCATCCCAGGTATTAACTCAATACCAAACTCTACCTCCTGAATAGGTGGCAAACCCGGCAATTCTTCAGGAAACACATCCGGATACTTGTATACAACGGGTACTGATCCAATAATTCTTTCGGCTATTTTACTGTCAAACACATATGCAAAGTAAGATTCGCAGCCTTTTCTTACATATTTCTAAGCTACCATCAAAGAAATCACTGCTGGTAAACCATCCAGATCATTAGATTCAATCCGAATAATCTCATCATTATGGGACCGTAAATCAATAGTCTTTCTTTGGTAGTTTACAATAGCATCATGCAAAGTCAACTAGTGCATACCCAAAATTATGTCGAACTCATCAAATGACAACAACATCAAATCAGCCGGAAAGCATGAATCTCAAATCATTAAGGGGCAATTCTTACACACTTTATCCACCATAACACACCAGCTTGGAAAAGAGCCGAACTTAGGGCCAAACGGCTGGCCCCCACGGCCATGTGTGTTGGGCGTGTGAGTTTGTCATGGGATTTTCAGAGGTTAAGGACATCACACAAGCTGATTACACAGGCGTGTCTCATGGCTGTGTGACCAAAATTGCATTCTAATGTCATAAATAGAATGTCCCAATTTTTCACACGGGGAGCCCATGCGGGTGTGTCGAGGCCGTGTGATGAACACGAGCAATGGATACAGGCGTGTGCTCGACCATGTGAAAACCCCTGTAGGTTTGAAATGAAAAAAAATTCCAATAATTCAACACGGATAGGGGACACGGACGTGTGTGACCACACGGCCTGCCCACACGGGCGTGCCCCTATCTCACACTGACGTGCACCCTGTATTAGGTCAAATTTTCCAAAATTTTTCCAAGTTCTCAATTTGGTTTCGGGCTATTCCCAAACCATGTTTTGGGCCTCTTAGGCCCACTCTAAGGGTTTTGTGGTATGTTATGAATAAGTTTTAAATTAGAATGAAAATTGGTGGTTTGATTGTGCATGAATGATGTTGATATTGTCTGGTAATGGCTCGTGTTCGGGTAGGGCGATAAACCCGAGTAAGGGGGTTATAGAGCCAGTGTAAGACATGTCTGAGACATGCATCGGCTTTGAGACGAGAGCTAGTGTAAGAGTTGTCTTGGACATGCATCAGCCTCGAGATATACAAGCTAGTGTAAGACTTGTCTGGGACATGGCATCGACACTGATTGATGAAAACTAGTGTAAGACCATGTTTGGGACATGGCATCGGCTCAATACCCTACGTTGAAGGCTTAATGAATATGCTTTCTCATTCTAAATGGTTCAACGAGAAAATTCAGAGTAAATGTTTAGTTGTGAGATATTGTGATGATCTATGTAAGTGATACAGGTAATTAGTGTAATGCATGAAATATGAGCTCACTAGCATGTTATATGAATAGTAAAGAATGGAATCGAGTAAGTTATGTTGTAGCTATTCTTGGTACATGCATAATTCGAAATGAAATTAAAGTTATTATGTCCTGGTAAATTGTTGATATTTATTTACTTACAACTTACTAAGCTTTACACTTACTCTTCTCCTTTCCATTTTCTTATAGTGCCACCTAAGTAATTCGAGGATCCAAGGATGTCGGAAGCATCGTACACACTATCCACCAAAGCACTTGGTATAATTATGTTTTGTGGTTTGAGTAATGGCATGTATAGGTTGTCTAGATTTTTGTTATTTTGTTGCATGACACATTCTAGTTAGCCAATTGTATTGGCCATTTATATTTAGGTTTCATTTTGTAAATGGCTTTTGGAATTGGCCTAAAGCCTCCCAAGTTTGTTTAATGGAATGAGATTAAATTACATGGGAATTAAGTTATTTTACTTAGTAGTTTATTTATGCATTTTGTATCTGAATTGGTTGGAGTTTGGGCACCTATTTAGGGGCATTTAGATGAGTATGTGTGCTAAGTTATATTGTATGAAGATTGGGGTCTTATTTGTGCGTGTTTCAGAGGGGCTAAGGGCTTGGTAAATAGTCCTATCTTACCCACACGGGTAGACACACGGGCGTGTGTCTAGGCCGTGTGAGACACACAGGCCACACATGGGCATGTGGCATGATCGTGTGTCCCCTTCACCTTGCATGGATAGCATTAAATACCATCAAACTCTCCCACAGGCATGAGACACGGTCGTGTGTCTCAACCGTGTGAAGGACACGGCTAGCACATGGGCGTGTGCTACGGCCGTGTGAGTGATAATGTCAGAAACAGAATATCAAGGTTCTTGTACACGGGCCACAACACAGGTGTGTCAAGGCCATGTAAGGGCCACGGGCTGGGCACACGGGCATGTGCCAGGCTGCTGGAAAACCCTTGTTGGTTGATGTTAAAATTTAAATCCACACGGGTTCTGGACACGGGTGTGTCCCTAGTGTGCTTAGGCCGCGTAGGCACATGGGCCATCAGCACGACTATGTTTAGAGGTCACACGGGTGTGTTTCCCTCTCACACGGGCGTGTACCCTGTATTTGTTAGTGTTTGTAGAAATTTTCTCAAATGCATGAAATGGTTTCGGGTTATTTCTGAACCATGATTTAGGCCTCGTAGGCCCATTAGAAGACTTATAGAACTATGTTTAGAAAAGTTTTAATTGGGACACATTTTCATGAGTTTAAGTCAAAAGTTTACATGAGTTTTAGTATGGTAATGCCTTATACCCTATTCTAGCATCGGTTGCGGGTAAGGGGAGTTACATTTATTGGTATCAGAGCTATGGTTTAGTCGATTCTAGGACTAACCTAGCTTGTGAACGAGTATAGCTATACATGCCATTATTATTTGATGATAGTGTGACGACTCTTGAAAATAGTAAATTATGTTTTTTCAATAGAAATGGATCCCGATCAGTCTTTGGCGGATGATATGGAGAGTAATGCTTCAGCTCCCGCTGAAGGGACTGCGCCCATAGAAAGTGGACCCATGACATGGAGTCAGGGTGGAGGGACCAGAGAGGTCTACCTTAAAATGATGGATGCATGGTATCTAGAGTATGTTCGTGTGAACCCGAACACTCCACCTCCCCTACCTCCTCCAATTTATCACCATACCTCGATAGCTCCTCAAGGAGCAGAAATGGGTAAGAGGGACAAACCCTAAGTGGATCGAATTAGAAGATATGAGATTGAAGAATTTCGGGCGAACAAGGATGATGACCCGGAGAGGGTCGAATTTTGGTTCGAGAATACTATCAAGGTATTCACAGGCTATCGTGCACCCTTGAGGACTGCATTAAATGCGTGATATCACTCTTGCGAGATGCAACCTACCAGTGGTGGAACACTCTTGTGTCGATGGTACCAAGAGAAAGAATAACTTGGGAGTTCTTTCAAGAGGAATTTCGGAAAAAGTACATTAGCCAGAAGTTCATCGACCAAAAGAGAAAAGAATTTCTGGAATTGAAGCAAGGTCGTATGATGGTTGCAGAGTATGAACGAGAGTTTGTAAGGCTTAGTAGGTATGATCGGGAGTGTGTGTCTTCCAAAGCCATTATGTGTAAGCGGTTCAAAGACGGCTTGAATGAGAACATCAGATTATTGGTGGGAATTTTAGAAATTTGAGAATTTCTTGTGCTCATCAAGAGGGCGTGCAAGGCTGAAGAGTTGGCAAAAGAAAACAAGAAAGCCGACATGGAGTCTCGGGACTCGAGGAAAAGATAGATTGGGAAATCGTATCGATCCTCATCCAAGAGATCGAAGGAGTTTACCACCCGATCCAATGTGTCAGTGGAATTTTCAGGTAAGAACAAGAACGAGGAACATGTAACGTCCAAGGCTTAGACTACCTTCGTGGCAAGTGTGGGTAGTGCTCGACTGGATGAACCTCGGTGCCCACAGTGTGACAGGAGACATTTTGGTGAGTGTCGAATGAACAAAAGAGGTTGTTTCTGATGTGGCTTACTTGATCACTTCATCTGAGATTGTCTTGAGACGGATGAGGGCACACAAAAGCAAGAGATGAGAGTGAGTAATGCTCCTACGAGGGGTAGACCGCTGAAGAATCCGGGCAGTGGGACTAATACTTGAAGTGCCCCTAGAGACACTGCTGTGAGGTTAGAGGGCAAAGAGCCAGTGAGGACCTATGCTATCTGTGCCCGTGAACAGGCTTCACCCCCCAATGTAATCACGGGTACCTTCTCTATTCATGACATATCTGTGGTAGCTTTGATTGATCCGGGTTGTAACATCCCAAAATAGGGCTTGAACGGAACAGTGGTTGTGAAACCACAAATCTGAGATAGAAATAATTATTTTATAATTATTTTGAGGTTTATGATATGATTTCATGATTTTTTGAAAATTTCGTGAAGAAATTCTATGCATAAAGTGCTTAATTTGAAATTAGGGACTAAATCGAATAAATTGCAAAACTTGCATTCTAGAAGTTTTTAGTATGAAATTGCCTTGGAATATTAATTAGAGGGTCTTAAATAGCAATTTGACCAATTTCTAAAATTTTGGACAAAAATGGGCTTGTACATGAAAATTTTCAAAGAAAGGCATTAAGGGTATTTTGGTCATTTGGTAATTAAAATGAATTAAAAGGGAAATTAAGGCCAAATTGTGTTCATCTTCTTCAAGCCTTGGCTGAACCTTACCTCTCTCCATAGCTAGGGTTTCTTCAACTTCCAAGCTTCATAGTAAGTGCATCCAAGCCCCGTTTTTAATGATTTTTATGTTTTTGGAATCTCGGTAGCCCGATTTAGCTTATGCTAGCAATAATTCAACCTAGGGTTCATATTTAGAAAAATACCCATAGGTGAAATTTATTTATTTTGGTGTTTTATGATAAAATATGAGGTTTCAAATTATGCTAGACAACTTGTGCTACTCGGTTTTAAGTAAAAACGAGTAAAAGGGCTTAATCGGTAAAAATACCTATTATTCATAAGTACATGTTACAGTGGGAAATTGAGGTTGTTGTTGGTAAATAAATGATCAGCATGTCCTAAAACATAAGAATTTGGGATAAAGTTTAATTTCCGAGCCTTGGGGTAAAAGTGTAAATATGCAAAAGTTTAGAGGCAAAAATGTAATTTTGCCAAAGTTTGAGTTAAGGGCTGTTTGATAAATGTGAGTATTAAATAAGCTAAATTGCTATTATAGATCAAGAAGAACGAAATTCGGGAGTAGATCGGGTAAAGGAAAACGTAAAAGACTAAATTGTCAAGTTTAACCGTATTTTGTATCAAGGTAAGTTTACGGTAAATAAATGCAATATTTCATTATTTTACATTAATGTTGTTAATTTCCAGCATATATACATTTACTTTATGAAAATATTCGAAGTTGAACCAAAGACGAGATGATAGAGAAAAAGTATCAGAAAGCCCCGTTTGAACTCTAGGAATGTTTGGGATACGGAATGTCATGACATTTTGGGTTACCAGACAAGACAGGAATATCCCATGTAAGTCCATATTAAAAGTATGGCTTTGGTAGGACAGGGAACATCTCATGCAAGACCATGTCTAGAACATGGCATTGACAGGCTATTATCAGGCAAGAAAACCCGAGTATCCTTAGTATTCTGAGTGGTTCAACAGGCTATTGTACAGGCTAAATTACAAGAAATTCTCAGCAAAGGAAAGGTAAGTTATATTTTATGAGTTTATTGAATAATCAAGTAAGAAAGAAAGTAAGTGAATAAGGAAGAGGGTAAGAAATGAGGTGTAAGGAAAGCTTATGATGCTTGATGATACTATGATTAACTATTATTTAGGGTGAATGTTGTGATTTATTTACTTGTAAACTTACTAAGCTTAGTGCTTACTCTCTTTATTTTCCTTCTTTTTATAGTTCTTGCCAAGCCAACTCGGGGATCGCAAGGAACGTCGGAGATCCAGTCACACTATCAACAGGATCATTTTGGTATAGCTAGAAGTTTCATTTCGCGTATGGCATGTATAGGGACTTGGTTTCTTTTGGTATGAATGTCCTTAAGTTATGTTTAATGAATGGTATGTAAATACTTGTTGATGATTAGTTATTGGAATGACTAATCAAACATAGGCTTAATACTATGTATGCCTAAATAGTAATTACCACATGGAAACCATGAAAAAGGTGAAAATAGCTCAAAAACATATTCGAATAGCAGCAGTGATGTGATTTTGAAAAATCACTAAAAATAGTAGAAATGGAATTAAATAGTGAATGAGTCATAAAATTAAAGCTTAATGAGTTCATTTTCATGTGTAAGAAACAGAGTAAGCAAAAGGGTCATATATTATGAGTTATTTGCAATTGAGTGAGACTGCTCCAGATTTACTTCGTGATCCCCTGTTCTGACTTTGAAAATTCACCATAAATTGTACATAAATAATTAGGCATTATAGTTTATATGCTTAGATTTCTTATTGAGTCTAGTTTCAAATGAAATAAACAGCATACCTATTTTAGTTTTATACAGACAGAAAATTAATTCGTAGTGAACATAGGTTAGAGTAGTCAAACTGCGTAACAGGAGAGACTTTAACTAATAAAATGTACTAATTGGCTAAACTAAAAATTATATAAAAAAAAATTAGTAAGGAGTTATATGAGTCTAGTTTTTGGGAAATTTTATGGAATTGAATTTTGAGTTTCGTAACTCGAGTTATGATTTATTTAGTGACTGCAATGCAGTTGGACAGCTTTATAAGGAACAGAGAAATAATTTATTTTGGTTCGTTTAAGCAATCTGAAAAATTTTATTGATCCCGGTTTGGTCCTGAACCATTTTAATAGTATGATTTAGGGTCTCGATGACCCTTTTTAGGGATATAATGAATGAATGAAAATAAATTAATTTTAAAAGAAAATTTTTTTGTGCCCAATTGAGTAAGTTAAGTCCGGTAACGCCTTGTGCTCGACTCCGACGACGGTCTCGGGTAAGGGGTGTTACATGGGTTCTACCCATTCTTATATCTGTATGAAAGTAGTGTCTAGATTGGAATTGCTAGTTAAGTCGACTGAATATGTGGTGAAAGTGTCGAACCTATTAGGCTAGCATGTATTAGTTGACCAGGTGTGTCGAGATTGTCCCTTGACAATTAGAGGTCATTACTTCCTGGCTAACTTAATGTTATTGGCATTTGACGAATTTGATGCCATGTTGGGCATGGACTGGTTGACTGCCCATGACGTGGTAGTAAATTACGGAAGGAAGTTTATCGAGCTGAAATGTGGAAATGGGGATATTCTTCAGGTTGAATCAGGTTAATTAGATGGTCCGCCTATAGTGTTATCTTCTATGACGGCTCAGAGATATTTGAGAAAAGGATATGAGTCATATCTTGCATTTGTATGAACATTCAAGTGACAAGCAAAGATTAATTCAGTGCTAGTAGTATGTGAGTACCCAGAAGTGTTTCTTGAGGAGCTACCCGTATTACCTTCGGAGAGAGAAGTGGAGTCTGGTATTGAATTGGTTCCAAGCACAATGCCTATCTTGATCGCTCCTTATAGAATGGCTCTAACAGAACTTAAGGAATTGAAAACCCAATTGCAAGAGTTGACGGATAAAGGTTTTGCAAGACTGAGTTATTCTTCATGGAGAGCAGGGGTTTTGTTTGTTAAGAAAAATAATGGTTCGATGAGATTGTGCATAGACTGCTGCCATCTCAACAAGGTTACAGTGAAGAATTAATACCCATTGTTGAGGATCGACGATTTGTTTGATCAATTGAGTGGAGCAACTGTGTTTTCCAAAATCGATCTAAGGTCAGGGTATTACTAGCTGAGGGTCAAGTAAAAGGATGTGCCGAAAACTGCCTTCCAGACGAGATACGGCTACTATGAGTTCCTAGTAATGCCCCTGTGGTATTCATGGATTTAATGAACTGCACCTTCTGACCCTACCTGGACAAGTTTGTTGTCGACTTTGTTGATGACATACTTGTATATTCTGGCGATGAGAGTGAACATGCGGAGCACGTGAAAATCGTGTTGCAAACCTTGAGAGATAAGTAGTTGTAAGCCAAATTCAGCAAGAGTGAGTTTTGGCTATGGGAGGTTGGATTCTTGGGACACATTGTGTCGGGAGAGGGAATCAGAGTCGATTCGAGCAAAGTATCAGCAATTATTAAGTGGAAACCGCGGAGGAATGCGACAGAGATTCGGAGTTTCTTGGGTCTAGCAGGCTACTACAGACGTTTTGTAAAAGGGTTTTCAATGATCTCTACTCCTATGACGAGGCTACTTCAAAAGGATGTTAAATTCGAGTGGACTGAAAAGTGCCAGCATAGTTTTGATAAGTTAAAGGCCTTATTGACCGAAGCCCCAGTGTTGGTACAACTGGAATTGAGAAAAGAATTTGTTTTGTATAGTGATGCTTCCCTAAATGGATTGGGGTGTGTGCTCATGCAAGAAGGCAAGGTGATAGCCTATGCCTCGAGACAACTAAAGCCACACGAGAAAAATTACCCGACCCACAATTTAGATTTGACCGCCATCGTATTCGCATTAAAGATTTGGAGATACTATCTATATGGAGAGAGATGCCAGGTATTCACAGATCACAAAAGTTTAAAGTATCTGATGACACAAAAATAGTTGAACTTATGGCAACGAATATGGCTAGAGCTACATAAGAACTACGAGTTGGTAATCGACTACCACCCCGGAAAGGCAAATGTAGTCGCCGATGCTTTGAGTAGAAAAATGTTATTTTCCTTGAGGGCTATGAATGCTCAGTTCACTATAAGTGACGATGGATCGATCTTGGCCGAAATAAGAGCCAAATCGGTGTTTTTTACAAGAGATATGCGAAGCTCAGAAAAATGATAAGGATTTACAAGCTAGATTAACTAAGTGTGGGACGAATGATGGATTAGACTTCAGAGTTGGTGTCGATGGTTGTTTGAGGTATCGAGACCAAATTTACATACCTAAGGATGATAAGCTCATTTAGAGGATTTTACAAGAGGCACATAATAGTTTCCTATCTATTCACCCGGGTAGCGTGAAAATGTTTAATGACTTGAAGAAGATGTATTGGTGGACGGGAATGAAAAGAGACATATTAGAGTTAGTCTCCAAGTGCCTAGTTTGCTAGCAAGTAAAAGCCAAACACCAAGTACCTCCAGGTCTACTTCAGTTGGTAATGGTTCCTGAGTGGAAATGAGACCGAGTCACCATGGATTTCGTGTCAGGGCTACCTTTGTCGCCAAAGAAGAAAGATGTAGTATGGGTTATCGTGGATAGATTGATGAAGTCGGCTTATTTTATCCCAGTTCGTGTGGAATATTCACTTGGGAAGCTAGCTAAGCTATACGTCTCTAAGATAGTGAGGTTGCAGGGGCCCTTATCAATAATTTTGGACAGAGATTTAAATCTCGATTTTGGAAAAAGTTACAAGAGGCATTAGGGACAAAGTTGAATTTCAGCACGGCTCTTCACCCGCAGACTGATGGTCAGTCAGAGAGAGTTGTTCAGATTCTTGAGGACATGTTGAGATGTTACGTCCTCGAGTTCCAAGAAAGTTGGGAGAAGTACTTGCCACTAGTTGAATTCTCCTACAATAATAGTTATTAGTCAAGCTTAAGAATGGCGCCTTATGAGGCTTTATATGGACAGAAGGGTCGAACGCCCTTGTATTGGTCAGAACTTAAAGAAAATCAAATACACAGGGTCGATTTAGTTAAAGAGAGTGAAGAGAAGGTTAAAATAACTCGAGATTGCTTAAAAGCTGCCTCAGACGGACAAAAGTCCTACGCAGACTTGAAAAGAAAAGAGATTGAGTTTCAAGTCAGCAAAAAAGTATTTTTAAAGGTCTCCTCGTGGAAGAAAGTCCTTCGATTCGGTAGAAAAGGCAAGTTAAGTCCACAGTTCATTGGACCCTATGAGGTGACCGAGAGGATTGGACCCGTAGCTTACCGGTTAGCCTTGCCACATGAGTTAAAAAAGATTCATGAAGTCTTCCATGTATCTATGTTACGTCACTACAGCTCTGATCTTTCTCACATAATTACGCCGACCGTGGTCAAGATTCAACCGAATATGACCTATGGTGAAGAGCCGGTTAATATTTTGGCTCAAGAGGTTAAGCAGTTGAGAAACAAGAGTATAGCGCTAGTGAAAGTATTATGGCATTGACATGATTCGAGGAAGCCACGTGGGAACCAGAGGAAATGATGAGAGATCAGTACCTAGACCTCTTCAACAGTAAGATTTTCAGGGACGAAAATCCCTGAGGGGGAGAATTGTAATGGTCCAAAATCGGGCCTAGTCAGAATAGTGATTTCGAGATCACTTCCTGAGGTTCAAGAAAATTATTTTGACAATAATTTATGTGTTGTAGAATTTTATAAGTATGCATGAAAATTTTGGTTAGTTAATTTACGCGATTGAAGGCTTAATCGCGAAAAGGGACTAAATCGCATAAGGGGCAAAAGTTGTGAAATTATAGTGATTTGAGTTAATTGGATAGAGAAAAAAAATTGAAAGGTTTTAAAGGGCAATTAAGCCAATTTGTTAGTGTATGGCCAGCTAAGGGAAGGATTTAGGAGTGGAAAAGTTAAAGCTTGACATTAGGTAGGATAACTATCATTTTAATATTACCTAATGGCCTAGCCTTCACTTTGCATCATTTCTTTTTCCTCCTAGCTGATTTTCTCAGTCGAAAAGAGAGGGTTTTAAGCTTCAAATTTTAGCAACTTTTTAACACTCATAAGTAAGTGATGTTGTTGGTTTTTCTTAGTAATTTTTGTACTTTTGAAACCCTTGTAGCATAAGCTACATTTTGAGGGGTATATATTGCGTTTTGGTTGGAAGTTTTGAATTTTGCCATGAATTTCTAAGTGATATTTGCTGGAATTTTTGGGAAGAAAATGAGCAATTGTTGTTAAATAAACAACTTGTGAAAGAGTTTGCATGAGAACACATGGAAAATGGGCTTGTTTGTAAAGAGAATGAGTTGCTTTGTTAAATGCTTGAATATTGGATATTTGAAGTTGTCTTTTGAAAAAAAAAAGGACTTAGATAGGCATGGTTGATAAAGAAATTTGATAAAAATCAATTTCCGAGCCTAGGGGCCAAAATGGTCTTTTTGCCAAAGTCTAGGGGCAATATGGTCATTTTGCCAAATTTGTGAATTTTGGATTGTTTAGTTTTAACTGGTGATTAAAATAAAAAATTTTTATTGTTCTAGATCAAGATTTGCCAAATCCGATCCTAGACCGGCGGAAAGCCAAACAAATCAAGTAAACCGAATCGCCACCTTCTTTTTTGTAAACCGAGGTAAGTTATAGGTAAATGATGCAACAATCCTGAATTTTATGCATGAATTCATTGTATTGACATAATGCTTATAAGAATGTTATTTAAGCATGAAATGTTGAATGATGATGTTTAGTTACCAAGTGATGAAAGCTTGTATGATAGAGCCTGGTTGAATAATTAGAATAGAATTGGATATTCAAGCCATGACAATTGGGTGATGTGTGTGAGCTAGTGTAAGACATGTCCTGGACATGTATCGACCACATTACGAGAGCCAGTGTAAGACATGTCTGGGACATGCATCGACTTTGAGACGGGAGCTAGTGTAAGACATGTCTAGGACATGCATTAGCCTCGAGATATACAAGCTAGTGTAAGACCTGTCTAGGATGTAACGCCCTAGATTTTGGGCCTAGAAGTACTGGGCCCTGGTGGCGGCTTATAATATTTTGTTAAGTATGGAAACATCTAAATTGTGTGTTGGGTGTGTTGGTTAAGTGATTTGGAGTGTTTGGGGATGTTTGAGAAGTCCTGGGTTCAAACTAGGGCTCTAGCAATTTTTTTAGTTTTTCCCTTTAGAGGACCTTGGCATTATTTAGAAGGCCTTATAAATAGTTTTGGTTAAAATATGGCACAAGAAAGCATGTGTTCTAGTGGCAAGGAGGCGTTAAGTATATACAAGTGGTCTAGGGTTCAAGTCCTGGCATTAGCAAAATTATTACTTTTGCTCCTAAGTGAACCCTTGGTGATTAGAAGGGGATCTTGTATTTAATTAAAGATAAAATGTGACACAAATAAGCTGATGGCCTAGTGGTGGTGGCGTGGTTTAGCATGTGAGAGGGCTAGAGTTCGAATCCCACTGCAAGCAATGGACAGCTATTTTGCTACTTGAGGGCGGCAAGAGGTAGAGATAGATTCAAATACTGGAAGGTTGTTGAAGACTTGGGAAAAATGTGAGATTTGACTTGGTCTTGGTTTTGGTGGTTGTGATTTGAATTTGAAATAGGAAAGTTGGAGTGAATCAGGGAATAACCGATGGAGAAAATCATGGAGATTTTCAAAGATTTGGATGTGTGGCTAAATTTGGGGTTTTATTAGGGTGTGTATTCGGTTTTAGGGGGAAAGTGCATTTTGGGGACTTTGTTTTTGGTGGTGCCGAATTGTGTTTGTGGGTATTTATTTCTTTAGTGCCAAATTAGTCTTCATGCTTACTCTCGGTTCTTGCTTGGCCGATTGGTCTCATTTTTAGTCCTACCTTTTCTTTTCTTCAATACTGATTAGTGCATCTCCTAACTCTCGTTAGCTCTCTTCTTTCGGTTTCCTTCTAAGCCGAACCTTTCTTCATGGTTTCTTCATCTTTCTTATCTACTTCCCTTTCTTTCATTTGTTTTGCTTGACTGAATACTCTGTGGGTATCTCCTCCTTCTTTTCTTTTTCTTCAATGGCTCATTCTGTCTTTGTGTTGACCGATTATTACTTGCCCCTTCTCTCCCTCTTCTCTTTCAGTTCTCTTTGCTAAGCATTCTCTCTATCCTTTTTGGGGAGCCAAATCTCTCTACACTTGAGTAAGGGACGTGACTATTCTTCAAAGGACTCAATCTTTGGGTACACCTATTGTGTTTATTGATGACATTGTAATCTATTCACGTGATGAGACAGAGCATACCGAACATTTGAGAATCGTGTAATAGACCTTGAGAGATAAGCAGTTATATGCTAAATTTAGAAAATGTGAATTCTGGCTTCGGTAAGTCAGATTTCTGGGTCATATAGTTTTAGTAGAAGGCATCAGAGTTGATCCAAGCAAAATATCTGCAATATTAGACTGGAAACCACCAAAAAATGTATCTAAAATCAGAAGTTTTCTGGGTTTAGCGGGTTATTACTGAAGATTTGTGAAAGGATTCTCGATGATTGTCGTACTGTTAACTTGATTACTTCAGAAAGACGTGAAATTTGAGTGGACTGAGAAGTTTCAATAGAATTTCAAGTAGTTGAAAGCACTGTTAACAAAAGCACCGGTTTTAGTTCTGTAACAGCCCGATTTAGACCCTAATTAGAACGGTGGTTTGGGGCC
Organism: Gossypium stocksii; assembly: GCA_020496765.1. Classification (NCBI taxonomy): domain Eukaryota; kingdom Viridiplantae; phylum Streptophyta; class Magnoliopsida; order Malvales; family Malvaceae; genus Gossypium; species Gossypium stocksii. The sequence goes on from CM035627.1 coordinate 47,049,770, forward strand.
AGGAATTCGAGTCAAAAAAATATTTAAAAATTATTTACTGTGTTTATTTTGTGTGAATTTATGTCTGTAAAATTTTCATGATTTAATTTTGCCGTTTAGGTGTCTGATTAAATAAAAGGGCTTAATCACGTAAAATGAAAATTTGGTGGTTATTTTAAAAAGGGGGTCGAATTGCTATTGGCTTTATAAATGGAAGCCTTTAAGTTGTAAATAGTCCATTTTCATATTAAATGGGCGGCATTAGGCATATATTATATAGTTTTGTTATAAATTCATTAAGGTTAATTTAGTAAACTAATATTATAAGTCATTATAATATAAAATATATCATGAAATATTAGTGCTCATTTTTATATTCACCATTGCTGAAACTTAAACAAGAGAAAACAAATAGAGAAACCTAGGTTCGGCCATCCTTCCAAGCTCGATTCAAGGTTCATTCTTAGTCGATTTTTGATAATTTTTACATTTTTGAGATCATTGCTTTGAGTACTAGTAAACCCATGCTTGAATTTTTTTTATTTTGGTGAATATTTTGAGTTATTCCATTGTTGAGAGCTAGTGATTTTTGTTGTTTGATGATGAAATATGAAAGATATGTTTTAAATTAACATAATTTGTATTGGAGTTCTTGATGATTTTGAGTAATTAGGATTAAATTGCAAAAAAAATAATTTAAGGGACTAAAATGTGAAATAAATGAAATATATGGACTTGTTTGAACACTAGGAACATTTGGCCTAATATGGGTATAGTGAAATTTTGCATATTTTGTGTTTTGTGCAATAGGGACTAAATTGTAAAAAGTGTAAATGTTAGGGGTAAAATGGTAATTTGCCTATTTATGTGTTTTTGGGCTAAATTGAATGAAAATATGTTTGAATGAGCTTAATTTGAATATGTTTAGATCAAAAACCAAAGAAATCATATTTGGATCGGGGGAAAACGAAAGTTGTCGACTAGCTGTCCCGTTCCGTTTTACATTGTCCGAGGTAAGTTTATAAGCAAATAGACATACTTAATTTTAATTAAATGCAAAGTATATGTGCTTAAATGAAATATATGAATTTATATATGCTATTGACGAATGTGTATAAGCTGGGTAACCATGTTCAAGCATTCGTTTCAACCGAGTTGCGACATCCGAAAGCCCCGTATGAACCTTAGGAATAGTTTGGATACATATGTCATGACACAGGATTCTGATATATGTGTGCGAGTAAGACCCATTGATATGTGACTCCGATATATGTGTGCGAGTAAGACCTTGTCTTGGACAGTGGCATCGATATGTGACTACATGTAAAACCACGTCTGGGACGTTGGCATTGTATGATATGTTTGATTATCCGAGTTTCCTATCCAATTCCAAATGGTTCATCGGGCATCGATAAGTTAGGAATGAAAGTGTAAAATGAGTTGGAATGACCAGGTATGAATTAGCTTGTTACCTACTTAAAATAAAGCAAGTAAGTAACTTGATTTTTGTTACAAATTATGTGTAATGCAAAAGAAGAATATATGTGATTGTGGTATGAGCATTCGGTCTTATAAATGAATGATATGAATATTATAGAATTGGTTTTTGAATATGCATATACAAGACCAGGTATATTCGGCCATATAGATATTACATGTACACGATGTTATATTATGATTTTTGAGCTAGTGAATATAAGTGTATATATATATATATATATTGACATTTTGGCTTTGAAGGTTGGATGATAATTAATTATCTTGATCATATGAGTGTTTGGCCAAGGTAGTATTTGAATATGTAAATGTATTATTTATGAACCCTGGTAGTTGAGACCAAATGTTATAAAGATGATATATGATGGTTTAGTTTAATTGAGTTGATAATATTATTTAGTTGTTTATTTACTTATGAGTTACTAAGCTAAGATAGCTTACTGTGCATATATTTACTTCTAGTTTATAGATTTTGGATTCAAGTTACGAGCTCGGGGATCGTCAGCAAAATCTATCACACTATCCACTATTTTCGGTAGCTTTATAAGTGAATTATCAAACCTATGGCATGTATAGGCTGGATTACCTTATGAAATGTTGGATTTAATTCTGTATAATCTGAGCTATGCAAAAATGGCTTAATTTCCATGTTCGATATTGTTAAGTTTGCTTATGGTTGAGTTTATTTTGGTTATGGTATTTTCTGTTATGGATGAATAATATTTGTGATATGTGTTTTGTTGTGCATCGAAGTCGATTGGTGATTCAGATATGGTATGAATGAATTGGTCATAATATATACAAAAGCGTTGTTCAACCTGAATGTGGTTAGTTAAAGATGAAAGAATTATTAATTTGATTGTAAGTCATGAAGGTTATGAATTGATATGCTTGGGCTGATCTTTAAAATTTGGTAATGGTATGTGTTAATGATGGTGTAAGATAGAAACGATGTTATAATGATTTATAAAGAGTGATGTAAGTTTGGGTAAATGATTGTTTTAAGTAATGAAAATATTTATTAGATCCGGCTAAGCCAAAATTTTACATATATGAATTTATTAAAATTTCATGTCACATGCATGAAATGTATTTAGGTTAGTAAGTATTTATATTCGGCCAGCAATGAAAGTTTGAACTACAGATAAGGACTGAATATGATTAATTGATAACTTGGTTAAGTCATATATATGTATTTGTGAACTTTATTAATATATGTGTTGTATACGTGTAATATATGTGAAAACATAGCTATAAATATTTATTATTTGACATGGAAAATTGAATTAATGTTATATGTCATTTAGATATTGATAATTAAAGAAGCAGGGTTATATGATTGATTAATTAGATTTTTTTTTACAACATGAATTAGTAAATTGTTGGTTTAGTAATGAAGTGATATTTGAATGAATTTATGGGCTAAGTTTATGGGTATTTGGTTTAAGTTATAAAATAATTATATGAACATTATTTTTCTTTTATCTTATATGATCATAATTGTTTAATGTAATTTTGGTTTATATGTATGATGATATGCCCATTATGAAATGTGCCATTTCATGTTCTTTTGTTTTGGTCTCAATTGATAGTGGATTTATTAATGTGGCATATTACTATTACATTTGATATTACATCCGATACTGAATATCATGACAACATGATTTATATTGAGTACAAATATATAAATACGACTCTTGCATATATTGTGAATGTATGGATGTTATGTTTGGTTCAGTAATATCTCGTAACCCCATTTCGGCGACGGATATGGGTTAGGGGTATTACAAGTTCAACCTGAATCGGGTAATGAGTTTGTGATTTATAGCGATGCATCATTAAACGAACTGCGCTGTGTATTGATGCAAAATGGAAAGGTTATAGCTTATGCTTCTCGACAGTTGAACCCACACGAGAAGAATTATCCGACACATGATCTCGAGTTAGCCGCTATAGTCTTTGCATTAAAGATTTGGCGTCACTATCTGTACGGTGAAAAATGTTGAATATTCATAGATCATAAAAGCCTGAAGTACTTGATGTCACAAAGAGATTTGAATCTGCGACAACGGAGATGGCTAGAACTATTGAAAAATTACGAGTTTGTAATTGATTATCATCCGGGAAAATGCTAATGTTGTAGCAGATGCTTTGAGTCGAAAGTCTCTGTTTGCTTTGTGGGCTATGAACATTCAGATGATACTATATGATGACAAGTCTATCTTAGCTGAATTACAAGCTAAACCGATATTTCTACAACAAATCTACAAAGTTCAGAAAAGTGACACAGAGTTGCAAGCTAAACGACTTCAATATAAGTCTAATTCTAATTATGAATTTAATATTGGAGTTGATGATTGTTTAATGTTCCAGAATAGAATTTGTATACCAAAAAATACCAAGCTCATTCAGAAAATTTTATATGAAGCACATGATAGTCGCTTTTCTTTTCATCCTGATAGCATTAAAATGTATAATAATCTGAAATAATTATATTGGTGGTCGGGAATGAAACGTGATATATCTAAATTTGTATCTAAATGTTTGATCTGTCAGCAAGTAAAAGTCGAACATCAGGTATCGTCGGGTTTATTACAGCCAGTGATGATTTCAGAATGGAAATGGGACAGGGTTACGATGGATTTGGTATCGAGATTGCCCCTAACTTTGAAAAAGAAAGATACAATTTGGGTTATTGTTGATTGATTAACGAAATCTGCTCATTTTATACCAGTACGTAGAGATTACTCCCTGGATAGATTAGTCGATTTGTTCATGTCAAAAATTGTAAGATTACATGGTGTACCATTGTCTATTATCTCCGATAGAAATTCGTGATTTACATCAGGATTTTGGAAGAAATTGCAAGAAGCTCTGGGAACGAAATTGAATTTCAGTACAGCTTTTTATCCTTATACTAACGGGCAGTCTGGAAGAGTTATACAGATTCTAGAGGATATGTTATGATGTTGCATCCTTGAATTTGAAGGTAGCTGGGAGAAATACCTACCTCTGATCGAATTTACATATAATAATAGCTTCTAGACGAGTTTAAAAATGGCTCCGTACGAAGCTTTATACGGTCATAAATGTGGAACACTGTTATACTAGACAAAATCGAGTGAAAGAAAGATACACGGGGTTGAATTGATCAGAGAAACCGAAGAAAAAGTGAAAGTGATACGTGATAATTTAAAAACAGCTTCGGATAGACAGAAATCTTATGCGGATTTGAAACGTAAAGAAATAGAGTATCAGGTCGGAGACCGAGTCTTCTTGAAAGTGTCATCATGGAAGAAAATTCTCCGTTTCGGCCAAAAAGGAAAGTTAAGTCCACGATTCATCGGGCTATATGAAATAGTTGAAAAAATAGGGCCTATAGCCTATCGACTATCGTTACCGTCCGAACTTGAAAAGATACACAATGTTTTTTACATTTCGATGTTGTGTCAATACCAATCGGATCCATCACATGTCATCTCTCCCATTGAGGTTGAAATACAACCAGATTTATCGTACAACAAAGAACCGATCAAGATTTTAGCCCGAGAAATCAAAGAGTTGAGAAATAAATGTATAGCACTTGTGAAAGTTCTCTGGTGTAAACACGGAATAGAGGAAGCTACGTGGGAACCCGAGGAAGCTATACGAAAATAGTACCCTAACCTGTTTACTGGTAAGATTTTCGGGGACAAAAATCCCTAAATGGGGGAGAGTTGTAACAGCCCAGTTTAGACCCTAATTAGAACGAGCGGTTTCAGGACCACTTAATTGAGTCAAAATATTTATTTTATTATTTTAATTTATCTTACGGCATGATAGAATTACCGTACGAAAGTTTCGTAAAGAAATATTATCGTTTAATTAGCTAATTCGATAAAAGGACTAAATCGCGTAAGCGATAAATATGAGTTAAATTAGAAAAATGGATTAATTGATTTTGGTTTTATAAAAGAAAGCCTTTAAAGTGAAATTTACCCATTATTATTGAGTATGGATGGTGGTGGACAATAATGTCCATATTTTGTATGATTTTATTATAGTTTTATTAAGGTTAAAGTGGTAAATGGCCATTTAGTCATTTTTTAAATGAAAACAAATGAATTATTCCTTAGTTTTCATTCATTCTTAGCCGAAAATCAACAAAGAAATAGGGTTTTAGGTTTACATGATATTCGGCCACTATTTGCTTATTAAAGGTATGTTTTGCTTCGGTTTTTAATGATTTTTATGTTTTTGAGATCGTTGCTTTGTGTTCTATCATGCCCAAGCTTTGATTTTTGAAATTGATGATGTTTTTGAATTATGCCATTGTTGAATGCTTGGCTGTTTTGATGAATAATGGTGGATTATTGATATTATTTAGTGATATACAAGTTTTATAAAGTGATTTTTGACAAAAATGTCGAAAAAGGATTAAATTGAAAAAGATAGAAATTTTGGTGGTTAGAAATGTGAATAAATGAAAATTATATGCTTGTAAGGTATACATGAATATTCGTCTATGATGAGTATATGAAAATTTGATGTATTTTGCATATTTATGAATTAGGGACTAAATTGACAAAATGTGAAATACAATGGCTATTTTGCAAAATGGCTAAAATACATGTATTTGGACTAAATTGAATGTGTTAGTGAATAATAGAGTTAAATTTGAATTAATATAGATCAAGACAAATAAATCCTGGAACTTGATCGGGGGAAACAAAAGGTAGACGAGTAGATATCGGATATACGAGCTAAATCGAGGTAAGTTCTTATAATTAGAATTTTAATTATGTTTATGTTTGAAATGATTGAATTGAATATTATATGATTGTATAAATGAATTTTTGAAAATCAAATGTCTATTGGTTACATGATTATATTGGTTGCCGAGTCCCGTTTGAACCATAGAAAGTCGTAGGATACAAGTGACATGTCACTAGGGCTACAGGTTGGTTGAGCTCCTGCATTTGTTGTGGACTCACCACAGCTCATGAGCTTACATGTTCAGCCTTCGAGCTTACCATTTAGCCTTCAGGCTCACATGTTCAACCTTTGGGCTTACCGTTACTAGCTCAGGAGGAGCATACCGTACATGGCTCGAAAGAGAATACATGATGAGTTGACAGGCTTATAGCTTTTCATATATACACTGTGTGTGTATCACCCGAGTATGTAACACCCCTTACCCCAGACTTTCGCTGGAGTCAAGCACGAGGCGTTACCAGACTTACCTTACTAGTTCAGGGCATAAAAATTTACCTTTAAAATTAATCCGTTCACATTCATTCAATATATCCCTAAAAGGGGCCCTCGAATCCGTAAAACATAAAATTGAAATGGTTCAGAACCAAACCGAGAACATTAAAAATTTTCCGATTACTTACACAAGTCAAAACAATTTATTTCACTATTCATAATAAGACTATCCACCTGTGTAATAGTCACTAAATTAATTATAACTTGAGTTAAGAAACTTGAAATTTAAATTTGTAAATTTTCCCTAAAACTAGACTCATGAATCTTCTTATCATAATTTTTCCAGAATTTTTGGTTTGGCCAATTAATATAGTTTATTAGTTAAAATCTCACATATTTCGCAGTCCAATGGACCTGACCTCTCTTCACTAAAAAGAAATTATCTCATTATACAGAATTTAGATAACATTTTTGTTTGTTTTTAATGAAAATAGACTCACTAAGAAATCTATACATATAAATTATGACTCATAATTATTTTTTTACAATTTTTAATGATTTTTATAATTTAGAATAGGGGATCACAAAACCATTCTGAACCAGTGTCACAAGAATTTAAATATCTCAGAATACAAACTTCCTTTGCTTACTCCGTTTCTTTCCTATGAAAATAAACTTAATAAGATTTAATTCTATATCTCATTCACCATTTAATTCCATTTCTACAATTTTTAGTAATTTTTCCAAATCACGTCACTGCTGTCCCCAAACTGTTTCATAACCAACTTTTACTCTTTCATAATTTCTTTGCATTAAACCTCATTTAGCATACATATCATCAAAACATGTTCTTAATTAGCCATTTCAATAGCTAATCATTATCAAGTATTCACATGCCATTCTTAAATCATATCATAAGGACATACACATAAAATGGCCAAGTCCCTATACATGCCATAACTTAAAATGTTTCGAATCACAAAATACCAAGATAGCCTTTTGATAGTGTGATACGATCTCTGATGTCCTTACGATCCCCGAGTTGGCTTGGCGATACTATAAAAAGAGAGAAAAGAAAGAGAGTAAGCATAAAGCTTAGTAAGTTTGCATGTAAATAAATAACAACATTCTAAATGAATTATCAAGATAACTTTAACCTTCAAGCTCAATATGCATAAGCCTTGAATTTTCTTACCTGAGCCTTTCGAACATGAACTTATCTTACCTTTCCTTGAGTATACTCCTTAAATTTCCCTTTGAACCACTTAGAATACTAAGGATACACGGGTACCTTTCCTTTTTAAACTTACCATTGCCATGTCTTGACATGGTCTTACGTGGTATCCTTGCCTTATGAACTCACCATTGCCATGCCTTGGCATGGTCTCACATGGGATCTTTGCCTTATAATAGCTTATCAATGCCATGTCTTGACATGGTCTTACATGATTACCTTACCTTGTAAAACTTACCAATGCCATGCCTTAGCATGGTCTTACTTGGTATCCTTAAACCCTAATGTCATGACATTTGTATCTTACACATTCTTAAGGTTCAACCGGGACTTTTAAGTATCATTTCACCATCAATTCTTACTTAAGTCATCAATGAGTAAATTTACAAAATAAACATATAGGTGCTGAAAAATAACATCATTAATTATAAATAATAAAACATTGCATTTATTTACCACAAACTTACCTCGATACAAAACCTGATCAAATATTTTGATCTAGTCCTCAACCTTTTTCTTTCCCCGGTCTAACCCCGAATTTCGTTCCTCTTGATCTATAATAGCAAATTTAGCTTATTTAATACTCACATTTATCAAAACAGTCCTTAACTCTAACTTTGGCAAAATTACAATTTACCGTTAAACTTTTGCATATTTACACTTTTGCCCCAAAGCTCGAAAATTAAATTTTATCCCTAATTCTTATGTTTTAGGACATGCTAATCATTTATTTACCTACTGAAAACATCAATTTTTCACTCTAACATGTACTTATGAAATTAGGTATTTTTACCGATTATGTCGTTTTACTCGTTTTCGCTTAAAATTGCTTAGCTCAAGTCGTTTAACATAATTCAAGCTTCATATTCTACCATAAAACATCAAAATAGACACATTTCACCTATGGGTATTTTTCCAAATATGAACCCTAGGTTAAATTATTGCTAGAATAAGCTAAATCAAGTTACCGGGACTCTAAAAATATAAAGAACATTAAAAACGGGCCTTGGATGCACTTACTATGAGCTTGAGAAGTTGAAGAAACCCTAGCTATGGATACACAATGTAGTTTCGGCCTTATGGAGAAGATGGACAACATTTTGCCATCTTTTTCCCTTTTTAATTCCTTTTAATTACCAAATGACTAAAATGCCCTTCATTAAAACTTTAGTTATTTTTATCTATGTATGTCCATTTTTGTCCATGAAAACCTAATGGTCTAATTACCATTTAAGGACCTCTACTTCAATTATGCTCTTCAATTTAATCCTTTCCTATCTAGAACTCATATTTATCATCTTTTTGAAACAAGCCCTAAAAGGCAATTAAACATGTAATTCATAAAATTTTCTATCGATACTCTAACACATACATCTAATCACTCGGTAAATTATAAAAATTAATCAGAATAAATTTTTCTATCTCAGATTCATGGTTTCGCAACCACCATTCCATTTAGGCCCTATTTCGGGATGTTACGGAGTATCCCCCGATGTTTCCAAAGGTTCAACGGGCAATTTACTGATTTGTAATATATGAAATAAATGTTATAAAAGGTATAAAGAAATATATAGTTACATGATATATGTTCATGATTTATAAGAGATTACATGATAAATAAGGTACAAGTACATGAATTGTATGTTACAAGTATATGTTCACATGAATGACATGGAATGCATGAAGTACATGGTACAAGTACATGCTTACAAGGTATATGATACATAATACCAAAGATATAAGATGCATAAGAGTTTTTTAATACATGAACTAAATGAAATACAAGAATTACAAGATACCAGTATATGCTTATAAGATATATGATATGTTTAAATAAATTGGTATACGGTTATATGATTATATGCTATGTGAGTTATGGTAAATGAATGTATTGATAAATGAATTTTGGTTACATGGAGGTTACATGTTTGTTTCATCTTTGGATTGGATGAATACATGATTATTATATGACTAACATGTGTGTGATGGTTGAATAGGCATTTAGGACATATGAATAGGTTTGATAATGTTATTTACACTTTTAATTTTTGATTTGGTAAGTTAAATTCTAAATTATACGGGCTTACTAAGCTTTCAAAGCTTACTCTATTTTTTTCCCGTGTTTTACAGATTCAGAAGCTAGCTCGATTTTAAATAAAATCGAAGATTGCAATCGCACTATCCAAGAAACTTTCGGTACTTTTGAATCTTTGTAAATGTTGTAGGCATGTATAGGCTAGTTTATAAGTTGATGCTTTATGGTTATCTATGTGGATAAATTTGGTATAAACTTGAGCATATATTCAAGCTATGTGATATGGCTTGATTTTTGAAAAAGATGTTTTGGTATGAAACTTTTATAAAATATGTCTCTCATATGATGTTTTGATAAGAGATACTTGGCATATGTGATGGTTATATGTGGTTGTTTGATAGGTATATTATGGATGAATTGGTAAATTTGGAATATGTATGAAATAGCCAATTTGGCATATGTTTATTTGTGAGTTGGTAAGGTTTTATAATGAATGAGTTTGATTTATGAAATGTTGGTGTTTGATTTGAAATGGATACTTAGAAATTGTTCAAGTTTGTATCATACATATGACATTGAATTGGTTGGTATGAAATGGTATATTATGTGTTAGAATTGGCTGAATTGGTTAATTGTTTATGCTTTAAATGATATGCAAATGAGGCTTGTAGGTACTTGGTTTCAAGGGTGTGAAAATGGCTTGTACCAAGCCTATTCCATGCCACACGGCTAGAGCACACGAGCATGTGACTCGACCATGTGACCCCTGTATTATAGTTAAATTGGTTAGGATGCTACATGGGCTAAACACACGACCGTGTCTTGTACCCGTGAGCGCAAGCCAGTAGCTTACAAATTTTCACAAGGCCTAGACACACGGGCGTGTCTTGTGACCGTGTGCTCAAGTCAATATGTATGCCCTGTTTTGTCACGGTCTGGACACACGGGGGTGTCTGGTAGCTGTGTGAGGCACACGGTCTGGGCACACTGCCGTGTGACCCTATTCCAAAAATTTTCTTAAGTTTTCTCATATCTTTTATATGTTATCAAATTAGTCCCTGTTGTATGATTGAAGCTTCATATGTCTGTTTAAAGCATGCTATGACTATGAATGTTTGATATTCATGATTTGTGATGATATTTGTTAAAAGTTTAAAATTTTTCTGTTCCATTCTAAGTTACAAGTCCGGTAATGCCCCTTACCTATTCCAGTGACGGTTGCGGGATAGGGGTGTTACACAATTGGGCAGCCAAGAAATCAATTTTGGGACAATTATTTGAAGGTCTTCACACTCTGAAGAACATTAGAAATCGGTACACAAGATTTGCTTGAGAAACCGTCCACCCCTTGCATGATTCAAGCATGATTTCATGCTTGAATCAAGCAATCAAAGCACCTTCTCTTCCACATATCATGGTCGGCCGTAGGAGGGGGAAATCTAATGTATTGTTGCTTCTATTTTTAGTAAACTCACCCACCTACTTTAAGTATCAATACTACACTTATCTCACCTTTTCAATTATCCCATACTCATCCATTCATCCCTCATTTTCACAACATTTTGCATTCTTTCTCTTGCTCTCTTCATCCACCATGCTTATCATTCCATTTTTCCCTTAGTTTTTAGCCAGTAAAAGTCGTGAAAAGATCATCTCTTGGCTGGCCACCTTGAGGAGGAGCAGAGAAAAAGTCGTGAAAAGGTCATCTCATTAGCAAATGTGCAACAGGAGGAGTGGAGGAAAACACCTTCAATAAGAGCTCGTGAGAATGCCTACTTGAAATAGACTTTATTCTTCCCTTACTTGTTGTTTTAAATCAATTATGTTTGCAATGTGTTTTTTGATCTTGAAATCAACAATGGTGGCTTAAATCTGTTTAGCTAGGTTAATTACATTAATTTAATGAGATTTGTTTGATTCATGTTCAAAGTGTTTGTGCCTCAGTCGATCATGGTTTCAATTAAATTCAAGTATGTATTTCATTCATAAGTGATTGGATGCATTAGAATTAGCTGAGCGATCCTAACCAGATGACGACTAGTGAACGCAATAATTGAAAAGTGCATGCTTAATTTAGATCCTAACCCGACTAAATTGAAGGTTCATAATAACTTTAATGAGCTCTATTATCTTGCATAGATTTTAGGTTTATGTGATTAAACTGTTTCAAACCTAACTCATCTCTATTACTTCACATAAATACCAAGAAACCCTTAGTTTAATATGATTAGTAAAATGCATGTTTCACTAAGTAAAAGATTCTGAAAGGACTTAACTTGGTTTCCAAACTCATGAAAGATCGAGTTGTCATGGAATGTTTTTCGAACACTGTTAAGCATGATGAAAATGAATCAAGTTAATTAATGTGGTTATCCTAGCCTATTCATGTTATTGATTGTTGAAGTTGTGTTTTTGCTGCTAAATTCATTCATTTATTTAGATAATTTGCATAATTAGATTAAAATTGCATTAGGGATCAATTTTACATATAGTTAAATAACCTAGTTAATCATCATCACTCATATTATTGTGTTTTTATCACTAAATTGTTAACTTATAATTTTACAATTAATCAATTAACCTACACGGTCCCTATAGAGACGATAACTCATTTACTTACTTATTACTTGAACGACCGTGTACCCTTGCACAAACTGAGCATTATAATTACCATAGTTGAATGCTTAAATTTTATGGTGTTAAATGTTTAGGCTAGATTAAAAGCTATAAGAAAGGATAACTTGTTACAATTAGAAATATTTTATTTCGAATAACAAATAAAATAGAGACACATTGAAATCACCTTCAGATTGAATTAAATTATGTTATAGATTAAGATTTGAATCCGCCAAGAAAAGATCCTCGAAAAGTAAAAGTTGTTGAATAGACTCTCTTGTGGCAAGTGATTATTCTACAAGGTAAGTTCATATAATACGAACATTATTTAACTTTCTTTCTTCTTTTTTTTTCTTCAATTGTGACCTTACATGTATATATAGCCTTGGTTTGGCTTTTATTGTGTCGATAAAGGTTTAGCCAAGATGGGTAACATGATACCTTTGTATATAACTCAAATGAGCCTCTGATGTGAAGCATACCATGTGTTTTGAGTTCTCTTACAATGTTCATCAGGTATTATAAAGTCTGTGAAATGTAAATTGGCAAGTTAAGAAATGAGGGAATATGAAATAATTAATTACTACAATGGAAGCCTGCATCAACAATAGGTTTGAGATTAAATTTGGATATGAAGAATGGCATTGTATCACATTGCTTAATCGGTATACTTTGAGTAATGAAATATATGCACTCACTTTGTTGACGAATTGTATTGGTGAATAGGTAAATTGTATTTGCGTATTAAATTATCATAATATTATTATGTTAGGTAAGTAACTATTGAGTTTGTATGAGCTTACTAAGTATTCTAAATACTTACGCCTAGACTACTTTTGTCTTGTAGATTTGGAACGTTTAGAGCTAATTGAATAGATCAACAAGAAGTTCACACTTTCCATTGGACGTTATGGTAGACTCCCGATTTATTTAAGTCAGTCTAAGTGGCAAGTATACAGTCATTTGCTTAATTGTAAATAATCTTGGCAAACCTTGAAGGCGATTATTTTAAGTTCTTTCATGTACGATAATAAATTAAAGTTCAGTTCTGTTATATTCTGTGTTTTAAGTCTGCAAAGCCCATTGCTATGTGGGATGTCCACGAAACAATCTGTAACACCCCTAACCCCTACCCGTCGCCGGAGGGTTAAGAGGCATTACAAACAATGCACAAAAACATGAAAGTCCGTTTGCATAAAATTTCAAGCAATCTTACTAAATACATTCGAATACACCACTTATCAATTCAACTTATAGAATGCCTTGACTAATGTTTACCATTATCACAGCAAGGTTTTATACACAAGTTAATCACATACTTTAAACATTTATACAAGTAATACCAAATGTCATCTCCACTCCATGCTATATGCATAATATAAGTATATATATACCTATGAACATAAGTAGATAAGCAAGCCATTTTCGCAAGGCTTTTCATTTTTACAATTCAAAATGAAATTCTATTCCAAAATAAATGTTTTAGCCAATACATACCATTGCTTTAAGAAAGTAAACTTCAAAGGTACCAAAATATGACGACGATAGAGTGAGTGACTTAGACTTGAATCCTTCGAACCGTAGCTTCAAAAGAAGTCTATAAAACGGAATAGACATAACAAATAGAGTAAGCTAATGTAAGCTTAGTAAGTTTCAAGCTATCAAACTAACAAATCTTATCATAAATCAAACATTTACTTCACAACTTAATTCTTATTTATAAAAGAAATTCCTTGAACCGAATACATATATAAATATCTATATACAAGGGAAAATTTTACATATATTTTCACTTGCCACGAAATTCATTCATGAGAATGAAATCTCATACTTTCTTGAAATAGAACACATTAGTTAAATGGATCACAAAATTTATGCATAACATTTGTATACGGCTGTCACACTAACCACATATACATTATTCCTAGCATAGATCAATCTTTCAAACAATTTCAAATTGGAGTTCATAGTACGTACCTGGTCAAACTAAAGTATTACTTGTTTCCAATCACAGTTTACCATAGTAACCGAATCTATTATTTTTCGCATCACCGGCCTTAAGCCTGCTAGGTTTAAAACCTGAATTCAACCACCGGCCCAAGGCCTGCTGAGCACAAATCTCGAATATGTCACCGGCTTATAGCCTGCTAGGCACAAAGGCCCGAATAAAGAACACCAACGCGAAGCCTACTAGGCACGAAGGCCTGAATGTAACACCGGCATGTAGCCTGCTAGGCACGAAGCCTGAATATACGATATTCCAACTCATTTTGATTTCATACATATTCAAGCACATAATGTTAATTTCCACACAGCATAATCCATTCATAACTCATTGAACGCATTCGGCTATAGGCATATACATAAAATTTGACCACTCCTTATATTATTCATACATTCTTGCCGTAAAATATAATTTACGTGGTGCATTTCATCCTATGCAATCAATCCGCAGTGTCCTATACCGAAACATGCTTCAAATTTCATCTTTCAAATAACCATTCGGCTATAGCACATAGTAGTGATTTATTTTATATAGTCTTATTAGAGATGATCACATCGACTTATATTTCTATCTTAGCACATGTTCCATATCATTTCTCATTACGACTAAATTTAAATACTTGAAACTTACCTCGTTGGTCGATAATTATCTACGAACCGACTATTCCTCCACCTTTGACTTTCCCTTATCTGAGTGTGGCTTTCTTAGCTCTTGAGCTAAAACAAGCAATTGGAAACTTATCAAAACTTAATTGTTCCTCCTCTTGACCGAATGCAATAAGAGCTAATTATGTAAGTCATCAACTTTTATTAGCTCATTTCGTTCCTTCTTAATTTATGAATGTTTTCATGCGGCACATACTAACAAAGTATAGCATAACTTTCATCATTACACTTCACAAGCCACATTCAAATAGTATTCACACCCGCATTTAACTTAAGCATTCATAGACATAAAACCGAAAGCATGGACACTACAAATAAATTAAACATTATGCTATTAACGAAGTCATCTTACATAGTCTTGGTTGAATATAACTTGTACCCTCTCATGGCATAACCTTACTCATAATAACAACTACTCCCAAGGTACATCCATAGACTAGACTTTTATATATATAAATATATAACCGAATTATGCTTCCTTCATCCAAAATGTGAGATACAAAGCATCAAACTCTTAATGTTTACATTTTACTACCATGGCCGAAACTAACATGCTATATAAATTCAAAATTTATCAATGAGTTTCGGTTAAGAGCAAGATAAGAAGCTAACACCACTACTTAACATTTTATTACAACCATTCAAGACTCCCTTAATCATCTAAGCACAAATTACAAGCTCTTATAATTTTTCTACCTTTCTACCTAATTGCCGAATGCACCAAGCTCATTTAATGTGGAATTTAAACCATGGGTTCTTAACTACATGACCTTAACAACCAAATTTCATGGCCAATTCAAAGGAATTTCTTCCAAATTCATGAAAACAACATCCTATTCATACAAACCAAATCATGACCTTGAGCTCATAGTTCTACCAAATTCAAAATTTCCACATGGGTTTACAAGGATACAAGACAAGGAATTCAAATCTTCAATTATAATACAAAATATCAAAAAATTTACCTTGTATTCTATCCTTCCAAATGATCGATTGTCCCAAAGCTTCTTCCTCTCTTCTTTCTCTCAACTCACGGCAATGAAGAACAAATAAAAGGGACCCTTTGTTCTTTTCATCCCACTTTCCTTATTTTATTTAATTTTATTTAGTCATTTAGCCAATTATCCTAATTTTTTTCTAATATAAAGAACATATATTAGTGGAAGTAAGTTATCATGGCCGACCACTATAGAAAATATATGGGAAATTGACATGCAAGTCCAAACATTTAAGCCATGCACCAATTCGGGCCCCCTTACAAAAATGTCACACACATTTTCACTATTTTACACATAAGTTCATACTAAGAAATCACGCATTCAAACAGCACCAAATCTAAATCAATTATTCACGCAAATTATTTCTCATAAATTTAACATGGAAACTCGCATTTATTTAATATTATGACTCAGTTTTGTGGTTCCGAAACCACTTCTTAACCAGGGTCAATTTAGGGCTGTCACACAATCTGCCCTTTTTTTTAGTGTCCGTAAGAGATTGTAACGCTGGGGTTTGTGCAACTGTATACAGTCGTTATCAAGTAATAAGTAAGTAAAAGAGTTATCATCTCCACAGGGACTGTATATGTTGATCAATATTTTGCAAAATTAATGTTTTATAATGTAGTGAAAAAACACAATAATTTTAAGTGTCTGATGTAAAAATAAATAACTAGATGCAAAATTATCCTAAATGCAAATTAACCTAAGTGTGATGAATAATTAAAATGGATGAGATGGATTTAGCAACAAATTCACAAGCTTTAACAACAATAACATGAATAGGCTAGAATAATTACAATAATTGACTTGGTTCATTTTCATCATGCTTAGAATGTTCCAGAAAATATTTAATGGCAACTCGATCTTTCATGCACTTTGAAACCAGTATTAAGTCCTTTCAAAATCTTTTACTTAGAAAAACATACATACTACAATAATCATATTTAACTAAGGGTTTCTTAGATTTTATGTGAAGTAATAGGGACAGATTAGGTTTGAAAAAATATAATCACACAAAATTAAGCATACACCTTTCAATTATAGCGTCCATTAATCATCATCTGGCTAGGATTGATCAACTAACTCTAATGCATTCAATCATATTTTCATGAATGAAATACATGCATGATTTTAATTGAAAGCATGATTGATTGAAGCACAGAACATCATGAACATAAATAAAATGAAATTCATCAAATTAATGTAATCATTTTAGCTAAACAAAATTAAGCTATCATTGTTAATGAAAAGCCAACAAAGAAAATTGCAAACATGTTAAAGAACAATAAAGATTAAGGGAGAAGAAACTCTAAAATAATTTCAGCAATCTCTCAGAATTTGATCGCGGTAACTTCTTTTGATCCTCGTAATTGTTCCTTCAAAAGATGCTCCTCAAGGTGGCCAGCTAAGAGAATTTTCTCAAGGAATTGCTAGCTAAATAGAAGGCAAATAGATGCTTTATGCATATCATAAGTAAGATTCAGCCCTATTCTATTCTTAACTTTGAATATCCTGCCCGTGTCTCAGGCAGTGTGGGCATTCGAAATGGGATCACATAGCCGTGTCCCAGCCCGTGTCTAACGCCATGTAACTCACTGACTTGGGTCACATGGCCAACCACATGCCCGTGTGACTAACCCATGTAACTCACTGACTTGAATTCTAAAGAAGTATCAAGGGACACACGACCGTGTCACCTAGCCGTATGTCACACACAGCTGATACACACACCCATGTCTCTACCCGTGTAGACAAAAATAAGCTATGTTTCAAGCCATATTTCTCACCTAAATTTGCATCAACCTAACACATCAAATAGCATATGACTATATCAACAATAAGCATTCAACTAACCAAAATCAAGCTTGAAACATGCAAAATCAATACCATTGACCCAAGTGCACTTAGGCATCACAATTAGCCATTATAAAACATGCAAATATCACCTCAAAAAGTTACCTAAATGGTCAATTGCATATATACACTTTTGTGCCTAACACATAATCTATGTGCCATTTCTCAATCTCAACAATGTGGTACTCAAATTACCAATTCACAATCAAGGCATTCACATGGCAACCATACATTATACAAAATGAGGCTAACTACACATATTGTAACACCCCTTACCCGAGACCGTCGCCGGAGTCGAGCACAAGGCGTTACCGGACTTAACTTACTCATTCGGGCGTAGAAATTTGCTTTTAAAATTAATTTATTTTCTTTCGTTCAATATATCCCTAAAAAGGGTTATCGAGACCTTAAATCATGCTATTAAAATGGTTTGGGGCCAAACCGGGATCAATAAAATTTTTCCGATTATTTAAACGAACCAAAATAAAATTATTTCTCTGTTCCTTATAAAGCTGTCCAACTGCATCACAGTCACTAAATAAATCATAACTCGAGTTACGAAACTCAAGATTTAATTCTGTAAATTTTCCCTAAAACTAGACTCATATACCTTCTTACTAATTTTTTTATAGAATTTTTAGTCTAGCCAATTAGAACAGTTTATTTGTTAAAGTCTCCCATGTTACGCAGTTTGACTACTCTGACCTCTGTTCACTATGAATTAGTTTTCTCTCTGTACAAAATTCAAATAGGCATTTCGTTTATTTCATTTGAAGCTAGACTCAATAAGGAATCTAGGCATATAAACTATAATGCCTAATTATTTATGTACAATTTATGGTGAATTTTTAAAGTCAGAACAGGGGATCACGAAGTCCATCTGGAGCAGTCTCACTCAAATGCAAATAACTCATAATATAAAATCTTTTACTTACTCTGCTTCTTCCACATGAAAATAGACTCATTAACCTTTAATTTCATGTCTCATTCACTATTTAATTCCATTTCTACTATTTTTAGTGATTTTTCAAAATCACGTCACTGCTACTGTTCGAATCTGTTTTTAAGCTATTTTCACCTTTTTCATGGTTTCCGTGTGATAATTACCATTTAGGCATACATAGTATTAAACCTATGTTTGATTAGTCATTCCAATAGCTAATCATCAACAAGTATTTACATACCATTCATTAAACATACCCTAACGACATTCATACCAAAAGAAGCCAAGTCCCTATACATGCCATACGCGAAATGAAACGTCTAGCTATACCAAAATGAACCTGTTGATAGTGTGACCGGATCTCCGACGTTCCTTGCGATCCCCAATTTGGCTTGGTAAGAACTATAAAAAGAAGGAAAATAAAGAGAGTAAGCACTAAGCTTAGTAAGTTTACAAGTAAATAAATCACAACATTCACCCTAAATAATAGTTAATCATAGTATCATCAAGCATCATAAGCTTTCCTTACACCTCATTTCTTACCCTCTTCCTTATTCACTTACTTTCTTTCTTACTTGATTATTCAATAAACTCATGAATGTAACTTACCTTTCCTTTGCTGAGAATTTCCTATAATTTAACCTGTACAATAGCCCGTTGAACCACTCGAAATACTAAGGATACTCGGGTTTTCCTGCCTGATAATAACCTGTCAATGTCATATTCTAGGCATGGTCTTACATGAGATGTTCCCTATCCTACCAAAGCCAAATTTTTAATATGGACTTACATGGGATATTCCTGGCCTGTCTGATAACCCAAAATGTCATGACATTCCGTATCCCATTCCTAGAGTTCAAACGGGGCTTTCTGATACTTTTTCTCTGTCATCTCGTCTTTGGTTCAACTTCGAATATTTTCATAAAATAAATGTATATATGCTGGAAATTAACAACATTAATGTAAAATAAAGAAATATTGCTTTTATTTACCGTAAACTTACCTCGATACAAAATACGGTTAAACTTGACAATTTAGTCCTTTACTTTTTCCTTTCCCCGATCTACTCCCGAATTTCATTCTTCTTGATCTATAATAGCAATTTAGCTTATTTAATACTCACATTTATCAAAACAGCCCTTAACTCAAACTTTGGCAAAAATTACATTTTTGCCTCTAAAATTTTGCATATTTACACTTTACCCCAAGGCTCGGAAATTAAACTTTATCCCAAATTCTTATGTTTTAGGACATGTTGATCATTTATTTACCAACAACAACCTCAAATTCCTACTATAACATGTACTTATAAACAATAGGTATTTTTACCGATTAAGCCCTTTTACTCGTTTTTACTTAAAACCGAGTAGCACAAGTTGTTTAACATAATTTAAAACCTCATATTCTATCATAAAACATCAAAATAAACACTTTTCACCTATGAGTATTTTTCCAAATATGAACCCTAGGTTAAATTATTGCTAGAATAAGCTAAATCAAGTTACCAGGACTCCGAAAACGTAAAGAACATTAAAAACGGGGCTTGGAATCACTTACTATAAAGCTTGGAAGCTTGAAACAAACCCTAGCTATGGAGAACCCTTGAAATTTCGTGCTAATGAAGAAGATGGACATATTCTGCCATCTTTTTCCATTTTTTTAATCTTTTAATTACCAAATGACTAAAATGCCTTTCATTAAAAACTTTGGTTATTTCTACCTCTGTATATCCATTTTTGTCCAAAATTTTAAAAATTGGTCAAATTCTATTTAAGACCCTCTAATTAATATTCCAAGGCAATTTCATACTAAAAGCTTCTAGAATGCAGGTTTTGCAACTTATTCGATTTAGTCCCTAATTTCAAATTAAGCACTTTATGCATAGAATTTCTTCACGAAATTTTTACAAAATCATGCAATCATATCATAAACCTAAAAATAATTATAAAATAATTATTTCTATCTCAGATTTGTGGTTTGGCAACCACTATTCCGTTCAGGCCCTATTTTGGGATGTTACACATATATATACAAACCAACATATACCGAAACAAGCCAAATCAAAGGGCTAATTATATAACAATACATATAGGCTTTCATTAGCCAAATGACCTATACATGCCATATAACCAAAATACATAAATTCCAAAGGTACCAAAATGAAAGTTTGATAGTATGATGCAATCTCCAACAACTTGTAATCCAAGCGAGCTTCTGAATCACTATAAAACACGAAAAATTAAACAAAGTAAGCAATTAAGCTTATTAAGTTCATGTAACATAAAATTCAGCTTACCATTTAATCACAATTTAAGCAATTAAATATAGCATAATGCAACTCAATTTGATCTACAAGCCTAACTCATATTCATCTATAAGGTTAGACATGAAATCCCAAATCTCATAAATTCAATTCTCACATGATTCACGTACATACCTATACTTGTTCCTATCGAACTCATACACTCTTCTAACATCACTGTGCCCGTTGAACCATTTGGAATAATATTGGATACTCGGGTATTTCACACACTAAGTGCCACTACATGGTCAAAACCATCTCTATCTCATATCTTATATAGATGCTTCCTCTCGAGCCATCACTGGGTCTGCTCACACAAGCTAACGGTTAAGGCGTAACTACACGGTGCTGCTCACAGAAGCTATCGAGTAACCGCAACACATGCCGAAAAACTTAGCCACTAGTAGAACAGACGGGACCAGCGCCCAAAACACGGCAACCCCTAATAACATATCATTTGTATCCTATCTATTCTTAAGATTCAATCGGGATTTCATATGTCGCCAAATCTTCATTTAGTATTTCTGTGAAGTTGTATTCATCAAGAATGCAATAATAAAGCATTTAAAACACAATTACTTTAATGCTTATTAATATACAAACTTACCTCAAATTAGTATGGAGAGAATCGACTGATCAATTCACTACTTTGTTTTTCCCCCGATCTAATTCCGAACATGACTTTTCTTGATCTTAAAACACCAACATGCATGAACTAAACATAGCCGAATCTTCAAAGCTCCAAAATAGTGTTTTCTTAACCCTCAAATTCGATGAAGAAGATGACTAATGGATGTACCATCTTTTAATTTTCTTTTAATTTAATTTATTTATTAAATTACGATTTCAACCTTACTTAATAACCAAACAAAACATTAAACTCATGCCCATAATTGTCCACTATTTGCTTAAATGGTTTAATTACAACGTAAACCCTCCAACCATTTAATTTCACAGCAAATTGATGCCTTAATCTTATAGAACTCAAGTTTTGTACTTTACGCGATTTAGTCCTTTTATCAAATTAAGCATGCAAACGATAAAATTTCTTAACGAAATTTTCATATGACTCTTCTATCATAATATAAATATTAAAATAATAGTAAAATAAATATTTTCACTTTAGATTTGTGATCCCGAAATCATTGTTCCGATTTCACTAAAAATAAGCTATTACAGTATTCGCGTCGATCCAAGCAAGATTTCCACAATATTGAATTGGAAATTGCCAAGAAATGTTTCTGAGGTGCATAATTTTCTAGGCTTGGTGGGGTATTATAGAAGATCTGTTAAAAGCTTCTCGATGATTGCTTTGCCTTTGACATAAATTTTACAGAAAAATGTTGCTTTTGAATTGTCAGAATAGTGTCAACAGAGTTTTAATCTATTCAAATTAATGCTAACTAAAGCCCCAATATTGATGCAACTAGAATTTAAAAAAAGAATTTATTGTGTATAGTATGCTTTGCTTAATGGTCTAGGTAAGTAGATTAATTGATATATATATATATATACATATATATATATAAGAAATACCGAATTATGTATGAAGGAATGTGAATGAAATTACAGAATGACAGTGTCCCAATGAACTTAGTAAAAGACTAATACGCATGATTACATGTTATTTCCTGATGATTCCGAGATCCAACATTCATTGCGAAGTCAAAGATACATGTGACACAAATTTAGCCTAAACTGGTAGCTTTACATGTATATATAACATTGGATAGGCTTTTATTGTGTCGATAAAAGTTTAGCCTGGACGAATAATCTGACATATCTATATGTAGCTTGAATGAGCTTCTGATGTGAATCGTACCATGTGTTTTAAGTTCTTTTACAATGTTCATGAGGTAATATAAAGTATGTAAAATATGAAATTGGCAAATTAAGAAATGAGGGAATATGAAATAATTAATAACTATAATGGAAGTTTACATTAACGATAGGTTTGAGAATAAATTTGGATATGAAGAATGGCATTGTGTCGTGTTGCTTGCTCGATATACTTTACATAATGAAATACATGCACTCACTTTGTTAGTGAATAGGTTAAATGTATTTGCATATTAAATTATCATAACATTATTATGTCAAGTAAGTAACTATTGAGTTTGTATGAACTTACTAAGTATTCTAAATACTTATGCTCTTTTGTCTTGTAGATTTTGGAATGTTCAGAGCTTATTCATTAGATCAACAAGAAATTCACACTATCTGTCGGACATTATGGTAGACTCCTAATTTTTTTATTCAGTCTAAATGGCATGTATATAGTCGTTTGGTTTATTGTAAATAATCTTGGTAAACCTTGAAGGCGATTATTTTAAGTTTCGTGATGTATGATAATAAATTGAAGTTCAATTCTGTTAT
The DNA here is from genome assembly GCA_020496765.1 of Gossypium stocksii. Taxonomy (NCBI): domain Eukaryota; kingdom Viridiplantae; phylum Streptophyta; class Magnoliopsida; order Malvales; family Malvaceae; genus Gossypium; species Gossypium stocksii. The sequence goes on from CM035627.1 coordinate 47,073,464, forward strand.
GTACTACATTTTAAGTCTATGGAGCCCATTGCTGTGTAAGGTGTCTGCGGAATAGTCTACCATTTTTTTTAGTGTCCGCAAGAGATGCCCCGAATTAGATGTTAGCCTTATTTTCAAAATAGTTGTATCTGCGAAATAATCTATAGTTTCATTATTTGAATTCCTATGCTTAGTTGAATGATCCGCTATCTATTAGTCCTCAACAAAATCAGCTATGTATGTAGTATGTAAATGTTTTGAGTTTCACATAGTAACCTCCTGTAGCTCAGGTTTGGCAATCAGATCAGGTAAGTGATGTTACAATATCCATACCACTAAATATAAAAACTCAAGTCTTTGCATTTTATAAGTATCTTAACAAAATATCACATATTCAATGAATCTAAAACAAATACTTAAGCACATATTCAGTATCATCAAAACTTCAAATGTCATGTAACGCAAATCATCATAAACATCACATTCTCCCATTATATTTTTTATTTCCATTAAGCTATAACACATAAACAAATTATGGAAATAGAAGCAATGAAACAACAAATTTGGACTTAATACTGAGTTGTGCTTAGAACTCCTTCATTTGTCAAGAATGTTTTTTAAAAACCTCACTCGCTCTCAAACTCCCTAAATGTGTATCCTGCAATAAGAAAAGCGTGTTACCGATGACCATTTTAATGAATTTCATAAACATTAAAGTAATATATAAAGAAAATAGCACCTCAATGTTTTTCCAGGTATTTATTGTCCGATGAAGCAATATGATGTGTACAGTTAATGCTTTTTGGGGAACAACTGTCCAGAGAACCACGCACGACAACAACGGTTTGGCAAACAACAATAAGACATACGAATGCAATGAAAAAATGATGGGGAATGGGGTGGGTTCGACTATGAAGAACACGACGAGGAAGACTATTCAGAGATGAAGAAAATGACGGGGAAGAGGGGTTTGAAGATGAAGAAATCGATGGGGAAAAGGGTTCGGCGATGAGGAAATCGACGGGAAAATGTAGGTTCAGGGCTAGGGAAATTGACAAGAAAGGGGGTTCGGGGATAATCGACGGGGAAAGGGGTTTCAAGATAGGGAAATCGATGGGCAAAGGGGTTAGACGACGAGAAAACCGACGGGGAAGGGACCGAAAACGATAAGGAACGCCCCTATCCGTTGATGAAGAAACGTAGGCGATGATTAGGGTTTGAACCAACCGACGGTGAATGGGCAAAAAACGACGAGAAAAACGGTCGAAAATGATGAGTAATGTCGTCAATTACCGATAAATAATCGCAGACGACGATAGCAACGACTAGCCTATTATTTAAATGGAAGAAGGAGGCGGTGCGGGTCACATTTACAGCCTATTTGGTTGGCTGTAATGTTAAACCATTACAGCCTTATTTAGTGGGCCCAACCTTATTACATTGTTTGGTTGGCTGAATGGGCTATTACAGCCCTATGCATTACAGCCTTATTCAAGGCAAAATCACCGTTTACAATTCATACCTCCCCCCACGGAATACCAATTCAGCGTTAAAAGTTTTCATCTTTACTCTTTTCATTTCTTTTTCATCTGAGCATCTTCTTCTTTTTTTTTTCACGTCTGGTTCCTATTTCCTTCCAACAGTCCTCTTGGCCGCCACAAATTCATCCTCAAGCTCCTGTTGAAATCAAGGTCAACAGTTTCAATTTCCTCTCAACAAAAAACGCAGCTTGAAATCCAGATTTCCCCTTCGCTTCGGAGTCTGAGATCTGATCCCAATAACACCCAAACAAGCAAAGGTGAGCCTAAGAGCTAAGCTAATATTAAGAACAAAAAAGAAAAGAAAATCTCTCATCATTTCTCTCTTTTGTGTTTGTTTCTTGAGAAAATGGGTGTTTTTTTCTCTTGTTTCTGATGTAACATTGAGTAAAACTCTTAAAAAGTTTTAGGTTTGGTCATTCGATTCATTTTGAATGCCATTATGTAAAACTGCATGTTGATTTTTTCTCAGTGATGATGCTTTTGAATGTCATTATGTAAATTTGCGGTTGTCCGGCTTTAGATCTTTTATCGATGATTTGCTTTGTTAGTTTCCCATTAGACTGAAAGTCATCTGAGTGTGAGATTTTATAACTTTCGCTGTCTCCGCTCAGGGTTTTGAGTTTGGGTTTTTTGCTTTGCCCACTTATGATCTATAGTGTTAGTCTTGGTTGCTTAAACAATGGATGTCTTCTTTGTTAAATTGCATATCTTTTGGGTTTCATAGGATGAAATGGGAGAATCCCACTGCATTATCTGCGGCGTTTTACTTGATCTACAATGTAGTTAGGTTCATTTCATCAGATTTTTTTTTTCTTTTCCTTCAATTTCATTAGTGGAACTGAAATTTGGAAACTTTACATGGTATGGTACTGACCTATGTTACTGGAATCTGGTGACTATAATACAGATTTGTTTCTGCATGTTTGAGTATGTGTTGGCTTGGGTGTTTTAAGCAAGATGAATAGTTTTAACATAGGTGACAATTACTTTTGGAATTCATGAATCATACCCATAGTAGTTTTGTTATTTACTGGAATATTTGTTCGTTTAATACTTGCTTAGAAGTCCAAGATAGATATCATGGGCCGTGGAGTTAGCAGCGGTGGGGGACACAGTTCTTTGGGTTACCTTTTTGGGAGTGGAGAATCCCCCAAACCCACCCCCAAAAATGTCAGTCCTAGCACTGGCACCGTCAATGAAGTTCCTCAGACACAGAATGAGGTTGTCAAGGAAACCCCATCACCAGCTATTGTTCCTAAGGATATTCCTGCAGGCATTCCTGGGAACAATGCAAACAATTATTTCCGTGCTGATGGCCAGAACTGTGGCAACTTTCTTACGGTAGGAACCCTAGTCACAATTGTTTTCTAATAGTAGCTTGGTAATGTTTGAACAAATGTCTACTGTTGATCTACACGATATCTGAAATGAACTTGTGATAACTTTTTGCTTATTTTTCTAGCTTTTTAGTATCATGCTCACATTTAGATGATGTTAACAAAGCTGTCACATAGAAACATTGATGAAGAATTTTATCATACATGATTTATCTGAAGGATAGCAAGGATCATCTGCCTTGTTTATAATGTAATCACAATAAATGAATGTTTTCAGTTTTGCAACCAATGCTTGAGCTCCTAGATGAGTCTTTGATTTGGCATGGCTGGAAATAATATGTTGGTAATTTGTGAGAGCATTTCTTTTCCTTTGTCAGAGTTCTAAAAGTATTATATCATTATCTTGTTGGGAACTGTTTGATTCAACTCTTCATTTCTCTTAAGCACTTCTGTTGGCACATGTTTATATATGGGTATCGGGACATGGCCTCCAACTATGCGGAAGTTAAAAAAAAATAACATATCCACTTAGGGACACATCTGGCGCTTACACACGAGTCTGAGTTACATAGTTAGGGAGATTAATCTCTTTTATTCTAAATTCTGCAGCCTGAGTTAGGGAATCAATTTTCCTTTCTTAAGCTGCAATTTATATTGTGGCTAGTCTTGTCATTGCAAGGATGCCCATAGCACACAGATGACCCCAAATGGAAGTGCTTATGTCATTGCAAGGATCCCAAATGGAAACAGATGACCCCACAACAAGTTACATGCTGCAAGCATGCCCATAGCACAGGAACTACTTAGACAATATCTTTCACATTTTATTTGTCCTTGCTTATGATTATATCACCTTGCTGATAAGTTGAAGGAAGGATTTTTTTCCTTGGATTGATCAGGTGTGTTTCAATTCAATGTATTGGGTTTTTATTCTCGACTTTCTAGCAATGTGATACTAGCAAAATGGTGGACATATGGTGCAGGTTGCCCCAACTCTAGTTCCTCTTCTTAAATTTTAATTTCCACGAAGATGTTAGAAAAGCTGCTGTTTCAGGTAGAATGGTTATGATATACTGTTTCCATTTTACTTAAAATGTTTTCCTTTTCAAGTTTGTTAGGCTTCTATTAATTTTCTTGGCCATTTCTTTTATTTTGTTTGTAGATATGCTGGAGTTATTGCGTTCTGCAAAATTAGCTGTGGAGAAGGGAATGGCTCAATGGCGTAATGAGACCTATGTAAAGCAATTGTCTGACTACATTATTCCGGCTCTAGTGGAGGCATTGCATAAGGTTATTGTTGTTTGTTCTTAGGAGTATTCATGTATCGAAACTTGCATTATTGATCTGTTGTTTGTCATAGATGAAAACTTAAATTACCACATTCTTGCAGGAACATGATACGGAAATATGTGCAAGCATGTTAGATACATTGAATGAATGTGTACAGGTTTGTGCTATTATTAAATGAAGTTAATTATGAAGTCTCTTCTTTTCACTGTTTTCTGTTTGAAATTATTCTGCTTTTGAACGAATTTTATTGAGCAAGAAATGGTTAAAATTTATTTAAATAAATAAAAACAAGGATGGTTACTTGAACTTAATATGGTATTTTAGCATTGGCTAATAAGTTGAACTAATTCCTCAATTAAACCTGTCGTGTCTGTTAAAAACTGTTCCCTAATATTTCCTGGCTGTCTATGAGCTCTTATTTCTCTCTCTTTTAGTCAATATATGTGACTAAGCATTTGAGAAAACATTTCAGACCTCCATTCTTGGCCTTTTTCTTTCATTCATTTTGGTTCACATATATCAGTACCTTTGATAAGAGATCGTTTATAATACATGAAGTACTAAGTCTTCATGCCCAATGTCTGAGAACTTTTTTTGTACTAACTACTAATAAGTGTTTCGCCCCAATGTCTGAGAACAATTTTCCTCTTTCAGATCTCTGGTCCTCTGCTAGATGAAAGTCAAGTTAGATCTACTGTGGATGAGATAAAACAAGTAATCACTACTGGTGTTAGCAGAAAAAGTGAGAGAGCTGCAATATAATGGCGACATCAATTTGAACTGCAGTTGATGTACATCTATCACACGGTTTTTTATTTTCCTTTTTGTACATTCCACTTGTACGTTCCAACTTGTTTGTAATTTAAATCTGGAAAACTTCTCTTGGTTCACATGTATCAAGCACGTAAATTTCTCTGTTGGATTTGGAGCAGTTGCTGAATGTTATTTGTTTTTCTTTTGGTTCAAAGCTGAATATGTTTTGATGTCAGAGAATTCTCTTTGGAATTCTTGCTGCTTAACTTTGCTCCCTTGAGAAATTATTACTCTTCTTTACAAATTTTGATCTATATCCTTACCAAATGTTTTCCATGCATCAGAAACTTTATTGAAGTGCTTCAAATGTGTAAGATCATTGTGCCCATTTTCTGAGATGCCATTTTAGACTTGCTTCTGTGGGGTTAACTTTGCTATTTATTCAGACATTTATTGAGATGAAAATTCACAAGGAATGCAAATTTGTACTACTAATTCTCTGCTATGAAACTAAATTTGGGGTTATCTTGAGTCATGATTCTTGACCAAGTTCAGATAGGCACAGCAGGACCCACTATGAACCATCAAATAACTAGCATTGTAGAGTTTCGTAAATCCGAGTCTAAATGATTGAAAGTCTTCAGCTCCTAACCAATTTAATATGATAAAGAAACATTCTTTTGGATGTTTTGTGACTTTTTTTTAATAAAAATTTTGTGTTTAATACAATTAATTAATTTTAGATTATAACAAAAGTTTTATATCAAAATTTTGTAAATAACAAATGAAACGTTGAACTCATAAAATTGCGATAATTTGAGAAGTAATGCATTCAAATAATAGTGTAATATTTGAAAATATAGTAAATAAATTATTTTAATATTTTAATATAATTAAATATAAAAATAAAAAATGATTTAATATAATTTAATATAAAATAATTATATTAAGTTTCAATGGTTAATTAATTAAAAAGGACCAAATTGGAAAAAAATGCATTCTCGGGATTCCGTTTCGGTAAATTAGACTTATAAATATTTCGGGGATTATGACATATAAACTAATGAAATCATGTAACTTTTGGTTAATATGTGAATATTATGCTTGGATGTGAAATATAATTCTCAAGTTATTTATTACCTTTTTAGCAATGAGTTATTTATTACTTATAATATTTAATTTTTTTATTATGGAATAATTAAATTATTTTTTTCAGTAATAATATTTTACCACATAAATATGTATTGCAATTTAAAAATAATAAAGTAGATTATATAGTTTTTTATAGTGTTATATATTTTGATTTTTTAATTCATATAATAATAATTATATTAAGAATGTTATTAAATTATATTTTTTATTAAATTATATTTAATAATAATTATGTTAAAATATGGTTAAATTATTTATTATTTTTATTAAATTATTTTCAGTAATAATCTTATTAAAATTTAATAACAATAACAATAATCATCTACCTTAAAAAAAATTCTGCTAAGGGTATTCTGGTCATTTTAATTTTTTTTCTTATGCTATTACAACATCATTCCATTCAACCAAACACAAGAATGCTATTACAGTTCTATTCTATTCCATTCAACCAAACAGTTGAATTACTTATTACAGCTCTATTCCATTACAGCTCTATTCCATTACAACTCTATTCAATTACAGCCCTATTCCATTACAGCCAACCAAACGTGCTGTTAGTGTTCTTTTTCTTGCTTAAGGTGTTTTTTCACCGATTAGTCTGTGCTATTTTGAGGATCGGTAACCGGGTAATGCTGATTTCCTATTTTTTGAACTTTTTTTATTCAAAGGTTGGGATTACATTGTTACATAATGTAACAGCTCACATTTTTGGAGCTTTTCCAAAGCTTATATTAACTTTTTTTTAGAGCTTATGGTAGAATTTCTCCCATATTGAAAAATAGGGTTGCTTATGCCATTGGGATCCCTTCCCTTAATGGCATTATCAGTTACAAGTTTAGGGAATTTTTTGTTTGTTTAACATAAACATAATTGATCATGCTTAGCTGTGGTTAATCGGTCAAAGCTTACTTTATTTTACTCTTTTATACTCTGTTGCCTTTAATGGCGACTGCTTTTTGAGTTTCAGTTTTAAGTTAAAAGTGCACTCATTGGATGGAAAATTCATTATATTTCTCCCGAGAAAAGTACAGCAGAATCTGAGTGGATACTTTTTGGAGTTCTTGATATTTTCCATATTATTTTTTCTACTAAAACCCATTTTAATCTTGCCATAAAGCACGTGGAGAGTATTGGTATCACTTCTGTTTGCGTGATATAGGAATTATATATATATATATATACATGTATAAAGACAAACCTTAGTGATTCCTTTTTTCCATCCTATGAATAATATATAGATAGATAGATAGCTTTTCATATTCTCCTACATATTCAATCGATACTATATTACAATATTAGATCATCTCAAAAAATATTTGAGTTAAAAGAGATCTAGGAAAATATATGTCTTTTGTTAAAAAAGAAAGTCAAGTTTGATAAAAACGTTTTAAAATTTAAATCTCAAATCTTTCGATAACGATATACATTATTTTGATTTAAAATTTATGCATTCAATTTAATTACTAAGATGCTAAAAGCAAATTTTGATTGCAACAAATCAATATGTGAGAGCATGTTATTAATTAATAGCTCAAGAATAAAACTTGAAAAGATCCATATTTGTCTTTAACAAATACATTGGCATTAGGTAATATTCCCGTCAAGGAGAGAAAAATTCTCTCATTTATTATATATAAAATTATGTACCATAGGTTTTTTTCTTTTAATTTACAAGTATTTGTTTAAACAATCACAAAGTATAAAATCAATTTATTATTATATAGATAAATTAAGAATGAAATAAAGTGTATAATCAAATTATTACAATACAAATTAAAATAATTTAAATTAAAATTAATTAACATAATTAAAATTCATACATAGTAACAGCGTATCATAAAATTCGAAAACTCATGTAAAATTACAAATAATAGATATTGAATCTTTACTAGCTTTCCCAAAGACTCATTAAATGCAAATAGCTTGCCATTTTGCGAAGAAAAAAAGGCTTTTTAATCTTATCCATTAACAGCTTGATTAGTTAGCTTTAATAATTTATATGGATTTTCTGCTGAGAGAAAAACTTAACGGAACCTGAGAAATTGATTATTGAAGATGATAAAAGGCATATGTGACTGAAATATTCAGAATTAGTTAGAATTAGATTTTGAGTTCAATTGATAAAATTAATTAGTATAATATCTAATAGCGTTTTTTTTATTATCAACATATTTTACCAATATAATATATTAGATTTTTAGTTTCACCAATTAAAAATATACCATAGCTAATTTGTTTTAAATATACTTATACAACTCCAACATTATTTCTGTTTCTTTCATCTACTTTCATCATTATTTCGTAATACTAGATTAATGACATATTCATAAAAATTATTTAATAAATATATTTATTAAAAATTCACATAAAATCAATTTATTTTTATTATAAAGGTTAAGTCAATTATTTTACAGTTCATTTTTTTTTCATGAAATAGCTTTAAACGTCATAGATATGCGAATCAAAATTCAAACAGTTTTTTTCTTCAATCTCCAATAGTCACAGTCAAATTGACTTGAATTTAAGTTATATTATTCTACTTTATGAGTATTAATCTATCGTATCAATTGTTAAATTGTCACTTCGAGCTCGTTGGCAAAACATAAAAAAAAAATTTTAACAATACAATGACTTAAATAATTTTTTTAAATAATTTAATAATTTAGATAAAAAATTTCAAATAAATTTGTGATGAAATTATAAATAACCTCCTAATTAAATCACCACAATCATAACTTACATGTAATTTAATAAATATAAATAGACACAACTCCAAGAAACCGAAGAAAAAATGTTGTCTGGGGCCCACCTCCCTGTTGACACACCAAGGCCTATTTCGATCCCGATAACCAACCAAACATCGACACGGTCTCGTGTTTGAGGTTAGCATTTTGATTTCGTTCATAAATTCAGTTACACTCAATTATCATCTGAATTACAAAAAATAATAACACATTAAACAAAACTTATGTATTCTTAATCCACTTCCAAATCATTTATCTTTAACTTAATCTTTTCGAAATTCGTCCTTACTTTACTCAACAACAAATACTAGTAATTAAAAAAAAAAGCTATAATATTTCCTTTTATTTTTTTTGAACTAAATAATATTTCCTTGTTAAAGACTAAAACAACACCACCGTTCACTTCTGCCTGTGATACCTATAGCTGTCATTTGAGGGAGCTTGATTTATATAGACAGCTGGTGACAACCTTGTTTCCCCTCTTCTTAAATTAGTTCATGCTTTTAGCATTGAAGAACTTGGAAATCATTTTCAACTTTTTTTTTTTCCTTCTGTATTTTCCCATTTCTCACTCTTCTCTTTGAGCTCCAAAACCACACCAAAGTTCCCATTCAACCAAATTGATTTTCCACTAATTTTTTTTTTTAAAAGTGTGAAAAAGGAAGGGTAAATTCACATGTCATGACTTGAAACCGTGTTCGGAAGCTTTGTTGTTGTTATCGTCGTGGTCTTGTTTCCTCCTTTTAATGTCTGGACTAGAATGTGATGAATTTGCACATGAGCCAACTGTTATTTCATCACTTTTATAGCTCAGGCATGCAGCAACATCCAACACCCCAATGGGGCTTTGGGGCACAGTGGAAACTGAGGAGTGTTGAGTTGCCACGTTAGCAGTTTTAGCAGCAGCCCCATTAATGAATGTCAAATCTTTCATCAGTTCAACACACTTCAAAACTCTACCCTGCAAAAACCAATAATAATAATAATAATGATTAAAATAAAAGCGCACATATTTTCACTGCGTCGTAATAGTAAAAGTGGATCAAAAACCAATATCTTCTAGTTGTTTACTTGTTATTTTTTACCTTCCCTACAAAGGCGAAAGATGAAACTGCCTTGTCAATGGATAATGTTTGCACATCTCCTGAAACAGAAATAGCTATTGCTGCAGCAATTTCAGAAGGCCTGAATTCCAAGAAGTCAATACCTGCATCCATTTCCCAACAAAACACTGCCTCATTTTCAGACCCCCATTAATCCTCAAACAATGAAAATGCAACAACAAAAAAATAACATAACAAATTGAACAGTGAGATAGAAACCTTTGATTGTGCTCAATATCAGTTGCAATGATCTGGATATTGACATTGACGATGGATATTGATCATTACAAATTTTACTCAGAAAGTAGTCAATGAAGGAACAAGGAGTGATCACTTGCATTTTCCACTTCAATGTGCTTAAAACCAAGACCTCCATTCTGTATATCGTTTTAGCTTCAAACACAAACTTTGGTTCTCCCACCTGCACACCAAATCAACAAAATCAATAACTTCATACTGAAAGGGGGGGGGGAAGAGAGCAAGTGATCAACATTCATAGCCAAATCAAATCTAAAATGTTATAAACCACCTGCAAATCTACAGATAGAGGCACTTTTGTCTCCTCCATTTTGGCTGCAATTGATAAACAAGCAACAGCAAGCAATTGCACGGTCCATGTTTTGCCTCTCTGTGTCATGTTAGCCCGAAACATAGAGAAACAAAATCAAGGATATAAAACAAACAAAGAATAAGTAGCTATGATGATGATGTAAGGAAAGAAAGAATCAAAGTTGATGCTAAGTTTTGAACTTACAGGTAAGTCATAAACTGAAAGGAACCGATCCAAGTAGTTAATGGATAGGCAAAGACTCAAAGGTCCAAAACCGTAATAAGCAGAAGCCTGTTGATCAAAAATGAAAGATCAAGTCAAAGATAATTTAACTTTTTTTCATAATCATCTGTGAGATCATCATTCATGACACATTATCACTGAGGATTAAGCCAAACACAGAGTCCAATTTAGTACTATGAAAAATACAGAATGAAAAGGGAAAACAGAGAAAGATGACACAATTCGATTTCTGGTTTCAATTAATGAAAAAAAAAAAGTAAAGAAAGAACTAAGAATAAACTTTAGAACAAAATACCATGATGGCTTGGAAATTGATTGATCCAAAAATAAAACTGAACATAAAAAAAAATACACAATGTGATAGTTTTAATGAGAAAGACTATTCTGCCGTCAAACCAGTTAAACATTTAAGTAATGCTCAGGAGAAAAAAACAATGATCAAATGGATCAAACAAGGGAAAAAAAACCCAATAATTTTATTTGAATAAAAACTGATTAAATAAAAAAAAAAAGGGACCTTCCAAATCCAATCAAGAGCCTCTTTCCTAACAGTCAAGTCCAAATCCCCACTTCTAAGTCTCTTGAGATAATCATCTTCAGGCAAATGCTCCACCTCCTTTTCAACCATCTCTTTGATTCGATCATCACTTTGTATTGAAAAACCAGAACTACCCATCAAATAAGTTGATCTGTTGTTTATGAAAAAAGGGTCTTGTTGATTAAAGATTTGGTTTTTAAGGTGGTGGTCACAATCAGGGGAAACCCCAAACTCCTTTATGGCATTAAAATCAAGATCATCATCAAAGCAAGAACTTGCGTTCTCTGAACAGAGAAGATTTGAGGCTGAATAATCAAGATTTTCTTCCATTTTCAAGAGAGGGGCCTAAAAGGTGAGGTATATTATAAAACCTCGAAAAAAAAAACTACTTAATTCATCAAGGTAAAAGCTTTGTGTACAAAAGGGTTTATCAGTGGCTTGTGGGGAAGTGCATTTTGTTCATTATACGATGAAGCCAATAAGAGAGAGTGAAAGAGAGTGGGGCTTAAGAGAGACTGTTTTAATGAGAGAAGCTGGGAAAGACAACTTGTATTTGTGTAAAAGGAGAAATCAGTGTAAGAGGAGAGGGCTGCCATAACAATGAACAGATACACAAAGGAAAACCATATAATTAAATGAAAAAATACAATAAATAATTAAATATGTAAGGACCTTACAATGACAAACCATTTTTATAAGGGTAAGCTTGTATTTTTGCTCTTTTAATATTGTTAAGCTTGTAGTTTGATGTAAACATTGGTTATTTAATTAATTTAAAATATCATTATTAGTGTAAAAAATTTATTACCTTTTTCATTATAATATAATTACACTTTTTAACAAAAAAAAAAAAAAATAGAAAGACATTTCATTTTTTGCCCATCACCCACCAAGCTGAAATGCTGAGACAGTGGAAATAATTGTATTTCAATGGACAACAAGAATTTGTGTCTACTCTTAAACATGTTATATTAACTGCATTTAGATAATTATATTTATACATATTATATCCTTTGTTTAAATATCATATTTATATATTTTCCTGTGGTAGCTAAATTCGGTTAAAATAGCAAGACAATGAAAAGGAAAATAGCAATTTCAATGGACAAATAGAATTTGTGTTTGTGTAAATTGACCGTGGTACTTTTGCCACTATTTTATTTTTGATAATGTACAATCCACGTCATATTATAGCTGACGAAAAGTTTTACTGCATTAAGATCCAAAGTTTAAGAATATGTTTCTGTGTCTAAAAAACTGTCTTTTTAGTTATTTGAAATTAATATTTTTTTTCAAACAAAAATTGATGTTGCTAATTACACAATAACAATTATGATAATCTTAAAACATATCTCTTTAACGTTTAATAGACAATTACGTTAAAAAAACGTTTAAAAGACAATTATCTATAATAATTAAAAAAATGATTGAATTTTTTTATAAAATTAATATATATTTTTAATTTTAAAATAGGGAAAGGGATTGGGGAATAACCATGGATGTATAGGGCAGTGGACCACGGCAAAATTCATGTTGAATTAATAGTATATTACTTATGAATCAAAATTAACTAATAAAATTTAATTTTTTAAATTTAAAAATATTTTATCATTTAAAATATATATGTATAGTTAAATAATAATAAAAATTGCACTAGAATATTTTAAATTTAAATGGAAGGAAATTTAATTAATCGAATGTAGAGTCCTATCTTAATTAAATTCACAATAACTCTAATGATATTCCAACCAAATTTAACAATTTCTTTCAAAAAATTCCATTCTCACACTTGTGTTTATAAACTTCAAACCCCATTAAAAGAGAGAGGAAGAAAGAGTTACAAGAAGAGCAAAGAAAAAGAAAAGAGCATGCTTCCCAAGTTGCAGATTCAGTAAAGAGTAAATGTGGAAGAAATGGGAGAATGAAACAGACCATGCATTGAGTTTAATTTCATAATATTTATTTAATTTAATAAATATTATATTATAATTATACATAATAAAGGCTAGCTTTCATCAAATGCTTTAAGCATCCCTCGGTTCCCCTCAATCATTGTACTAGAAAAGACATGCAAAAATAGCAAATGTCCTTGAATTCAAGCCCTAATGGTTTCCATATTGAATTCTGATATAAAAAATATATATGGAATTGTGGAAAGTTGTTAGATCATCATAACATTATGGTAGTATACATGCTGTGTATGTATAGTTATTGCGTTATAATTGAATTTAAAATATTTTATATTTATACGAATTTTGAAATATTAATAATTTGTATTACATAAAATTTAAAATTTAGTATCATGTTATTGATTCATTTCGTACCCTATTTTACTCCTTTCACGTCATGTGTTTTAATTATTTTCTATATATTATATTATATTTGTATCGTGTAACTACATTAAATCTAATATTGCCAATTTATTCATCTATTCATTTTCTAATTAATTTGGATTCTATTTTTCTCTACCTCGCAACTTTTATTCCTTCTCCTCTCAACATGAGAATTTAAATAATTGAATTTGTTCAACTTTATATTAAATTAGTATGAATAGCTTCGCGTTGTGTTAATTATTTATTATTAATTATTTTTAAGTCAAATTATAAAGTAAGTATTTGAATATTAAAATAAACTTTGAGAGTACATTTTATATTTAAAATTTAAAATTTTTATTTTTATTTTTAGAAATTTAGTCTCTCTATTTTTTAAATTTGAAAATTTATATTTAATTGTTAACACCATTAAATTCACTAGTGTAACATTTTGAAATTAAAAAAAAATTCACTTAATAACTACATAATAAAAAAAGGCATTGCAGTGGACTTGAATTTAACAAATAATTTTAATAGTATTAATAACTCTTAAAAAGTTAGATTAGCATTTTAATTAAAAAAAAGTATTTAAGTTAATCAATAACATTGTAAAAAATTGAAGGACCAAATTATGTTAAAAAGTTGAAAGTATAAAGATTAAATCTTAAATTTGAGTGTAACACAGAGATCAAAAATTGAAATTTGACTATTATTATATAATATAAAATTTGAGTGTACGATAAGGACTAAAATTGGAATTTCCCTATTTTCTATAAAATAAAATAAAAAAAGAGAGATGTTATTCCATGTGTTAGCATGAGGAAGGTCCTCTTATGTCATGAGACTAGAACTTTAATCTCGCACTCTGTGTGGCATTAGGCAATTTCTTGGGTTCAAATCCGCCTAAGTCAGCCTAACTCCCGTAAAGTAAGAATTCTCTATAGAAATTCTTCAAGGCACCAAAAATATAGTGGAAGCAAATCAAAATGAGAGATAAACGAAACAACGTAAAATACATAAGAAAGCAAAGCATGCCAAGTGTTTGAGTAAATGCTCTCAAAGTATTTTATTACTTTAGAAAGAATACAAAGAATAGATGATTACAAATGAGGGGGAGGCATCTATTTATACTTGAGCTCCCCCAAAAACAATGATATAGATTGAGTTACATCGAAAATTGAGATTAAAGCTTATCTATTATTGAGATTCTTAAGGGATTGACTCAATCATTTAAGATTCAATCCCTTAAGATTACAAAATCAAATCTTATCAGATTACAAACCTTCTAAGCTTAATTTTTCTATTTACCATGGTAACCCTAATTTTCTATAAGTGTTTTACTTGGCCACCAAAGCTTAAAGTAAATGGGCATCTCTACATGTTCCACGAACTGAGCCAGCTCAAGTGGGTTGAATGAGCCTCATTTCATCAATTGACATCCATGAGGCACTCTGTGCACATTTGTCATGAGCTTTGATCCATGAACTGTGACATTCTCCCCTACCCATCCTCGCAACGCCCTTGTTACGTCCTCAGAATGGCACCGATTTACCTCTCTTCAAAACTTTTTCGATGCTTCAGTCGGTTTCTAACTAGCCTCTCTATCAAGTAGTCCCGCCCCTTAGAACACTTTACATTGACTTTCATAGTCTCCTAACTTGAACTATTTTTGTTTTTCTTTGGTATATGTTGTTTGTAAGAGCCTGTCACTCTTAGTTGCCCACATTGTGACTTGCCTCAATCGGTATCCCCTTGATCCGCATAAATAGGCTTTGACGTACCTACACTGAACACTGGGTTAACCTTGAGATTTCCTTCCAACTCTAGTTTGTAAGCCTTTCTACTTACCTACTTCAAAACTCTAAAAGGGCGTTTGTGTCCTTGCCAAGCCAACGGTAAGTAAAAAATGAAAAAAAAAAACTAGATAAGTGTTTGAGATGTGCCTCGCTCGTTACATTTATTCATTTCAACTACCTAGTTTCCATCACCACTTTTCCCCCAAAGTTTGATACACAATCCACCTTTCTCATAGGTGGTAGCTCTACAGATAATGTAACACCCCAAAATTTCTGATTATGTTTCTGTAGTTAATTGACATAAATATTTGTCTGCTTCAATGGCTAAGTGTTCTGGGTGTGTGTGGAAGGTCCCAAGTTCAAGCCTTGACTTGAGCAAATTTTAGTTTTCTTTTAAATAAAGTTCTATCCCTAGTTAGTAGGCTTTTAAATTATGTGGGCAAAATTATATCAGAATGAGCTTGTTGGTCTGGTGGTTAAGTGTAGAGTAAGTTAGCTTAAAGTCCTGTGTTCGAATCCTTACTTAGGCGATATTTTTTGTGGGTGCCGAAAGAGAGAGTTGTGTGGAGGTGGGATTCTAAGTAGTGGGAGTTTGCTGAAGAAAATTAAGGGGTGTTAGGATTGAGGGAGTTATCAGAATTATTTATATTTGTTTTCTTTTTGGAAAAATTCGACCCTCTCCCTTCTTCTCCCAAAAAATTTCGACACCATTTTACATATTTTTCCTCTTCTTCTATTTTTGTTCCCTTTTCTTCTTGTTTCACCGTGTTAAAGTTCTATCAAAATATAGTGTCGGTTGTTTCTATTTGATAACTCCCCTTTGACATGTTTAGTGTATGACGTCTAGGAGAAGTTTCAAGCACTCGTAATCACCAATCGGAATCCTAGATTGTGCGAGAATTCCTGTTCATCGATTGAAGGTAAGGATTAGTCGCTTCTGGGCTAAAACCTCGATACGAGTTCAATTTGGGATTGTGTTTTAATCGATTTAATAGGTGTTATTGTTCAATGATAGGCTTCAGAATGCTTGGGGACTATTTTAGCATCAAACAAAACCAGGTGTGTACTCGATTGCATAGAAAACAAGATTCAGCGAAAGTCGAAAAAGCATTCTATCGACGTCACATGGGCATGTGGTCACCCATGTGGTAGGCCATGTGACAGAACACGGCCGTGTGATCGACGAGCTAGGCCGTGTGCACATGACACGGCTGTATGATGGCCAGATGAGGCCATGTGCAACAAACAAGCTCAATCAATTGGGTCGTGTGTGACACACGAGCTCAATCAATTGGGCTGCGTGCACTACACAAGCGTGTGGGCCCACACAGGTGTGTGAGATTTTGGGCCAGGCCGTATGGGTCGTGTGGGCCACATGGGCGTGTGGGCCCACACGGGCAAGCCACATGAGTGTGTGAGCCCATTTTTTAAAAAGTTCTGTAAGGTTGCACGGATTGCCCAAGTCGACTGTGGACCCACTATAGGGTCAGTAAGCATTACTTGTACCCTTAAACATGTGATCAATTAAATGATATTTGTACTGAGCCTGATAATACTGAGTGAATATATTGAACTGATTATTGCATATTAGCATGCCATTCATTGTGCGTTGTATTGCATCAGGGTTGGGTTGATGATATATGGAGGAAGTGTTCTGAAAGGCTTAAAAGCCTGTTATCTGGCAGCTCAGCTACACTATCCTATTTATGTGCTGCAGTTCAGTACAACATGGTGTGTAGGGATGGGTGGGTTAATTTAATCCCTACATGGTGTGTTGGGTTTGACGGAGATGATGTGTAGAGGCTGGTGGGTAAGACTCTGTTTTTCTGTTCTGTATTTTGTTTCTGATATGGGCCCAGGCCCTAATGTGTTTCTGAGATTGTATCTGGATGGGCTAAGCCCCAAACTGATTTTGTGATGGGCTCAAGCCCCAAACTGTATCTTACTGATTTTTGATATTGTACTATGAGAATATTTTCTGTGGGATTACACACTGAGTTTGCAAAAACTCACCCTTTTCTATTAATTTGTGCAAGTAATCCCTAAACTTAGACAGATCGGAGCGGTGGAGGACTCTGGGGTGGCTGCATGACTTATTTACAGTTTAATACTTAGCCATGGTTTTAATTTTAATTTGGGAGAATTTTTTTTGTAATCATGGCCTCTATGGATTTTTATTTAACTTTGGATTTTATACTGTTTTATGATTTATATCTGCTAGTAGTAAGTAAAACTCAGATTTTTAAAAGAAATAAATGTTTCATCAAGAATACCCACAATTACGAAAACTATTTTAAAAAGCTTCCGCAATGAATAACGTTTTGGAAATGAATAACGTTTTGAAAAAGAATAACATTTTGAAAATGCTAAACTAAATAAATAACACGATTTTGGAAGTAATAGAAGATGATGAAAATTTTTAAATGGAAAATGGTTTTAGCAAAGATACGGTTTCCAAACGTATTATCATGTGACATTGTCAGATTCGGCTATAACATCCAAGTTGGGTTTGGGGTGTTATAGATAACCCAATAGGCTTCATATCAGTTTGTCGCCTCTCTAGCATTTCCAAGGGGACCTCTCTAACACTCTGATCTATCGAGTCAATGTTCTTCCCACAATGAACATCCTCGACTAGCTGAATTACCGACAGTACCTTGGTTCCAACCCTCATGTCTCGACTTACCAGCATAACACATCATGGTTGTCGCTCAAAAAAGTTCAAGCCAAGCATGAAGTCATAATTATCTAAATGAATTACCTCAAAATCTTCTTTGCCTTTCCACTCGCCAATTTGTCGCTCAACTCCTTGTGCTAACCCCACAGTTGGGACCTTTTTAGCATTTATCGTCTTGATCATCTTAGTCGATTTGCTAACCAAGAGACTATGTTTACCCACGACTTTCTCCGATATGAACACGTCTGATGCCCCTGTACCAATAAGAGCACTCCTCTTCCGCTCTGCGATGTTGATGTCCATAAACATCAACCCTTTTTGCTTGTGATCTTTTTTGCTGGGTGTTTAAAGTGGTGAAAAGGAAATGTGGTTGATTATAGGGCTCAACAAAAAAATCAAGTTGAAAGAATTTTAGAGAGCACTTTGAGAGCTGGAATGCCAAAGTGCCAAAAGTCCTTCGCTAGTTGTAAAAGACTCTTATTTATAACATTTCAAGAATAAGAGTTATAAATCTAGCAATTAATGAGAATAATAACTGATATTTTTTCGTTACAAAGGCATTAATGGTTATTTTTATTATGGAATAATTTTATTGGTAATTGTGAATTGTGAATAAGAATTCACTATGTTTCTAAAAGAATGGTGAAGCACTCAATGTTTAATGTGATAGTTTGATTGATTTGATGAATGAGAATCTTATGAAGATGAATCTTTAAGGTGATAATGTTTTAGAGGCCCAACTTTGGAGGTTCATTTTTTTTTGTAAATGTAACGACCCTTACCTAACTTGATCGCCAGGTTTGAGTAATAGGATGCCACATTCGTTGCTGAAGCAACTACAATCACTAATACAATAAAATAATCATTCAAACATACAAATATGTCATAAATACATTTACAATATGATACATTTACAATATGATACATTTACAATATGATATAATATGATACATGTCATAAATACATTTACAATACGAAAAATAATGAAATATGACCAAATTGCAAAGTTTTCAAAATTTTAAGTCAAATATTGATACCCCTGTCAAATACCAATACCATTTTAAACTTCGATTGTAACACCCTTAACCCAAAATCGTCACCGAAATTGAATACAGGGCATTATCGGACTTAGATTAACAGTTATAGAATCACATGCAATTTAGTTTAGAATTACCGTTATCGAGGGTTTTTAGAGCATATTACAATCATTGTAGACGATTAGGATTCGAATCCTATCAAATCAGACACTCAAAAAAATTTTCACTTTTAAAACACAATCACACGCCCGTGTAATACTTGGCACGGCCGTGTTGTTAGATCGTGTGGTCCTCATACGCCCATGCTCGGCAACCGTGGACGAATCTGTCCAATTTGCCATGGACACCACACACGACTGTTTAAAGGCCGTGTACCCCACACGGTTTAAACACATGGCCGTGTCTCCTACCCGTGTGGTACACTAAAAATTAAATCAAGGTGCAGGGGAGGCACGGTCCAGGGACACGTCCATAGGGTCAGGCCGTGTGTCGCCCACAGCCTAGGCATGTCCGTGCCCTTTACCCGTGGAGCATTCTGCCAAATCTCACACGGCCATGGCACACACCTGTGTGCCCTGCCATGCAGGCCGTGTCAGGCTATATACCAAGCCTTGGCCTCCCTGAAACACAATCAAGCATAGCAACAACCAAACCAACCAATATCAAGAGCAATTACTCAAAATAACTATATTTATGAACACCGACTTACAAAATACCACATGAGTAACATAGCTTGAGCTTACAGAAACTCATTTACAGCAACTGATGTTCTATACATGCCATAAATTTACATTAGGAAACACAAAATATACTAAAAGAAGCTTGATAGTGTGTTGCGTAACACCGACTTTACGATCACAATCTAACAAGCTTGAAATCTATAGAAAAAGGAAAGGAAATGGTAAGCTACAATAGCTTAGTAAATTATATGAAATTCAAAACAATTCAACAATTCACTAAATCATTTACTTCAACATAACAATTACCATCACATATCATTGCACAATCAACTTACTCTTTGTGCACACCCCACATGCCAATCATGAACATGCTTAACAGTATCAATCTCAGTATACAATACCATTTTCAATTCACCTGTACAATCACTTCATTACAGTACAATTAATCTAATCCTATTGAGCAATTTCGAAATATGAACAGATATATAGAGGTTAGCACCTAAGTGCCGAGCAGACATGGCAGAGCCATGAGGTAGCCAAAGCTACTAACAATAGGGTAGCCGAAGCTACAATCAATGTGGTAGCCAAAGCTACAATCAGTAACAGTATAGAAGTTAACTACGGGCCTGCTCACATAAGCTGACAGGTGTCTGCAACACATGCAAGACCACCTAGCACCCGGGTAACTATAACAGTCAGAATAGTTGGGCCCTCAAGTGACATGTCACCTATATCTATATCTATTCCTACTTGCTCAACCAGGATTTACAGTCAATATATCATGCTCTAATTTCAGTGATAATATCCATTGTTCAATCATTTCATAAAATAATTATTGACATAACAACAAAGTAATGAATATTATGCTGAATTAATCGAATTCGCTAGAATTACATATAACTTACTTGGATTATCAATAGATTTACTTCTCAAATTTAATCGAGGACTTTCTCTTTCCCCCGTTCTCGGGCTCTATCAGACTTTTCTTGATCTAAATTAACACACATATCACAAATATCAATTTTCTATTTAATCACAGTCACAGTTCACATTTGGGGCAAATTTTCAATTTTACCCCTCAACTTTGCAATAATTACTAGTTAGTCCCTTGGGCTCAAAAACTCATTTTCTTTATTCCATGGGCTTATATAACCCATTTTCATAATTAGGACACTCAAAATACTCAATTTTTCACACACTTAGGAACAATTTGTAATCTCTACAAATTAGTCCCTTTTCATATACTTTCATTCAATTTCATCCAATAAAACATGTATATGACATTTAGAACTTCCATTATCTACCATTAGTGAGCCAAACACACTCATATCACAAATGGGTCAAATTTTTAGACCTCAATTTTTTTTTAAATAAATAGTAGAAATGAGAAATTCAAGCACCAATGAATTAAAAAATACAAAAATAATTGAAAATAGGACCAAATTGCACTTACATGAAAGCTTGAAAAATAAAAAACCCTTGGCTATGGAGGTAGGAAATTTTGACAGCACATATGGGGGTTTATGGAGAAGATGATGACTTTATTTTAATAAAATTTGTCATTATTCACTAATGAACATTTTGCCCCTCATGCCATATCTTAGATATTTTCTTATGTAAGGGCATTTTAGTACAAAACACAAATTAATGGGCTAATTGCAACATAAACACTTTCCATTTCATAAAACACTTCAATCAAATCATTTAATCATGCACAATGCATATTTTTCTCCTATTGCAATTTAGTCCCTAACACACAATTAATCACTAAAACAGTAAAATTTTAAACAGTATTTCCACACCAGTATTCAATCAAACAGATATCATCAGAAATTCACATAATTAAAAATTCTCATTCTGGATTTGTGGTTACGAAACCACTATTCCGTTTAGCCCCTAATTTGGGTTGTCACATCGATGTTAAGAAAAAATTGAATTAAAACCAAATGTATCGATACCAGTCATAAAATATTGATACCTTCCTCAAGATATTGATACCTTACCTCTGTATCGATACTATTTTAAGGTTCAATGATGTAACACCCAAAACCAGGCCCAGATGCTATGGCCGAATCTGGCGTGTCACATTGAAGTGTTTTTTTCGAAAACCAAGTTTTCATTGAAAACCCTTCTTTTTAAAAATTTGTGTAAAACCTCAATTTGCATTTGATCAATTCCCGATGTGATTTATTAAAAAGATTATTCCCAATTTAAGACATTATTAATAATAAAATCTTATTCGTTACGGAAGCTTAATTTAAAACAGTTGTTGTTTTGGAAAACCAGTTTCTACCACTAGCAATTATAAAACCACAAATAAAATCCCATATTTGTAATCCAGGAATTTAAAGGCCTTATTACAACCCAAACAAAAATTTAAGATAAAGTAAAGGAAACTACTAAAAATTATTAATCCCTTTGCAGTGTGGCCACCTCCGAGTCCCTCCATCCATTGAACCGCCGATTGAGGATCACTTGAAAAAAAATAAAAGAAAGGGTGAGTTTTCGAAAACTCAGTGTGTACGACCCTCGTCAAGTAGAAGCATGCATCAAACAAATTAGTTTGGGCTTGAGCCCAATTCAAATTCGGTGGCCTTTGGGCCTTAGCCCACAATAGCCTCGGTAAGGCCCGAGCCCATAATAAATTCCATATATCACATTTAACTGGGCCAAAGCCCTTTTCAATTTCAGATCAACATATATGTATGCAATGCTTATATACCCCATCCAACCTATACACCCCCTTCCAACCCACACTCTTGTGGGGAGATACTCGACCCACCCATCATTATACACTCGGTGTGACACTAGTTGCGGCACCACTTATCGTTATAGCATAGCTACTTATATTCGGTGTAGCACTGATTGCGGCACTACTTATCATATGACTTATAGCCCTCGGTGGATCCACAGTCGTCAAGCGGCCGTGCGACCCTTATATACACTTCCTCCAAACAAAATCCTAGCCTATATGCAATATATGATACATGAATGCAGCAGAAAACATATAGCATACATAACTCTTACTTATAACACATAGGGATATTTCAGTAATTTTATAAACTAAGGGTTTTTCGGTAATTTTGTAAGTTAAGGGTATCTTAGTAATTCTGCCTTACAAGGGTATTTCAGTAATTCTACCCTATAGGGGTATTTTAACAATTCTACCCTACAGGGGTATTTCAGTAATTCTACCCTATAGGGGTATTTTGGTAATTCTACCCTATAGGGGTATTTTAGTAATCTCTTAACACTATGGGTCTAATTACGCACCTTGGCCCGTCAACAAGTCTTCGTTGGCTAAAGTGAACATATACTATACACTAGGTAGGATTCCAGAGAAGATGAGGTGAGTCATTAAGACCGCTTAAGTACCAAGCTCTCCTTAGATCCAATCCTAGACATGCATATACCCATTGCCACACTTTAACCCTATGACTTGTCCACAGTTGCACTTAATTGATAAATTAAATTTTATGTTTGCTTAGCAATTATTAGATACTAGGCCTAAAAGTCCATTACATAACCCTAACGAGTCCACATACATTCATATAGCCCATCAAGCCCAATCACATTTATACGGCCCATCAGGCCCAAATCTATTCCAAGCCATACAACTAACTTAAACAACTCGTCACTTATTACTAATCTACCAATTTTGCTTACTTAGGCCCATAAGCCCGTCGGGCCCATTTGGCCCATTCTAGCCCAAGCGTGACCCAAGTCCATGAGATCGCTTATGGGGCCTCTGGTATCGTGTCGATTACCCTCTTATGAGTGTTCGCGCACTCGCAAGACTACCATAGCCAAACTTTCAGCTTGTCGGCATTTCAACTTTTCGACATTTTGGGATTTGCCGATCTATTGTGTGTGTGTAGTGTGTGTACACACTTGATAACAAAATGCGCTACAACCCCCTTTGCCATGAACCTACAATTAATATCACCATTCGATTAATCATATGTTTAACACATATCCTTACCGAAAATCGAAATCTTACCATTTGCCTTACCTTGAGCGACAAGTCCTAATAGCCGTTCTTTAATCAGTAACCGTAATTATTTCCTAGATCTGCATCAACCTTAACCGTTAAAGGCTGAATAACAGGTGACTCACATCCAACATGAGTCACCCTTTCATTACTTATGACCATTCGACCAACCCTTAAATTGGAGTGAAGATTACTTACCCAAAACCTGAAATGTAAGGAATGATTCGGCAGAGATCTAGAGAATAGAGATTCGATACTAACCCTTATAAAATCGATTATGAGAGTGAGGGAGATGAGAAGTCAATTCTTAGCAAAATCGATTGAAAGAGTAAAGTCCTTACCAAGAATCAGTCGGTCAAAGTTGAAGAAAATAGTGGTGGCACAAAAGAGATTCAGCCAAAATGTATTCAGCTTTAGAGTCTGATATGGTGAAAAGGGATATTCGGCACAAGATGAGAAAATGAAGAAGAAGAAGAATTCGACTAGTGCCAATGAAGAACCAAAGGAGAATTCAGAACCGAGGAAGGATGAAAAGGTCGACACAAAAGAAGAAAAAGAAGGTTTTGGCTTCTGAGTACTTGAGAGAACAAATAAATCATGAAAGAAAAGAAATCACCTATTACCTAGTTGCACGAAAGCAAATCGAAACCAAAAGAGAAAAAATACCGAACATATGACAAGAGAATTTGGCATTTCACTACTATAGCTGAAATTGCCTTCCCCCAATTACCTATTCGGCTCCAACTCCTCCCAACCCCCTATCTCCTAACTTTTCTCCAAGATAAGCTCCCTAATCCACTCCTTGATTATCTTATATGAACACTCTAATCAGAGTCCACTCTAACGCCACTACTAGCCATCCAAAGTGTAAAAATAAATTCCCAAATAACGCCATGCTAGCACTCGAACCTAGGATCCCTTTACCTGCTACTAACGCCACCGAGCTCCCTAAATGGCTCCACTTTGCCACTATACCACAACCTCTCTTGTGTCCTATCTCTTCTCCATTTATTTAAAGGCCATGACACTCGCAATCAAGGTTCTTTTAACATTTAACTAGAATTTCTCCATCCCGAAGTTTGAACTCCGAACTTAACAAATGGCCCTTTAACACTATAAAGACACTTAACTAAAGTACCCAACATGGATTACACATTTTAGCCGCAAAAAGGAAAGTTTGGGATTTTTGGGGCGTTACAACTCTACCTCCCTAAAAGAAATTTTGTCCTCGAAATTACCTGATCCAAATAGCTGAGGATATTGACGTCACATTGCCTCATCCAGTTTCCATGTAGCCTCCTCAGCATTGTGGTTACGCCAAAACACCTTGACTAAAGGAACAGTTTTTCTTTTCAGCATCTTAACATCTTGATCAATAATCTACATGGGCTCTGTAATGTCCCAAATTAGGGCCTAATCAGAATAGTGGTTTTGTGACCACAAATCCGAGATAGAAATAATTATTTTATAATTATTTTGAAGTTTGTGATATGATTGCTTGATGGTGTGAAAATTTCGTGAAGAAATTCTATGCATAAAGTGCTTAATTTGAAATTAGGGACTAAATTGAATAGTTACAAAACTTGTATTCTAAAAGCATTTAGTATGATATTGCTTTGGAATATTAATTAGAAGGTCTTAAATAGCAATTTGACTAATTTCTAAAATTTTGGACAAAAATGGGCTTGTACATGAAAATTTTCAAAGAAAGACATTAGGAGCATTTTGGTCATTTGGTGTCATGTATGTTTAATGTGTTACTTAGTTCATAAAATGCCATAGGAAAATGATCTTTATTATAAAACAGAATTTTTCAGCAGCAATGACTTGAGTTTGAAAAATCACTAAAAATAGTAGAGATAAGATTAGGTGGTGAATAAAATATGAAATTGAAGCTTATTGTGTCTATTTTCATATGAAAGAAACGAAACAGGTAAAAGAGTTGTATTTTATGAGATATTTTGGTTTTGGTGGAACAGGGTCAAAGCGATTTCTGAATCCCCTGTTCTGAATTTGGAAATTCACTAAAAATTGTACAAAAACAATTAGGAGTCATACTATATATGTGTAGATTCCTTATTGAGTCTAGTTTTATGAGAAACAAACAGCATAGTATTTGAGCTTTGTACAGAGAGCAAAGTGATTCGTAGTGAGCATAGGTCAGAGCAGTCGAATACTGAAATAGGGGAACTTTAACTAATAAACTGTACTAATTGACCCTCCTAAAAATTATAGAAAAAAAGTAGTAGATAGATATATGAGCCTAGTTTTGGGGAAAATTTACGGATCTAAATTTCAAGTTTTGTAACTCGAGATATGATTTTTTTTGTAACCATAACCAGAAGGACAACTTATTCCAAAAGTTAAAATAAATGGTTTAAAGTTGTTTAAATGATAAATTAAGTTTAGAAACACCTCAAGCTCGACTCCGGTGACGGTCTCGAGTAAGAGGGCGTTACATTTGGTGGTATCAGAGCAGGTTTAGTCGGTTCTCGGATTAACGTGTTGTATGTATGAGTTTTGCTATACATGCCATATATACATATTGTGATAGTGTGACGACTTCTGACCTTTTAAATGATTTTTTTATAGTAAATGAATCCCGATCCAGCTATGGCTGATGATGTAGAGAGTAATGCACCAGCTCCGGCTGAAGGGGCAGTGTCGACTGAAAATCCACCTCCTACTGTTGGTCAAGAAGGAGGAGAAAGGGGTCGGGAAGCCTTTCTCCAAATGATGAGTGCTTGGTATACTGAGTTCGTTCGTACAAACCCGAATGCACAACCTCCCCCACCTCTCCCGATTCCTCAACTTATACCCCCGATGCCTCAAGGTATGGACTTGATGAAATTACATAGAACTCCAGTTGACAGAATTCGCAAGCAGGGGGCTCAAGAATTTAGGGCAAATGTTGATGATAAAGCAGAGTTTTGGCTCGAGAATTCTATTCGGGTATTTGATGAACTGTCTTGCACACCTGAAGAATGCTTAAAATGTGCTATATCGTTGCTGAAGGATTCAGCCTATTATTGGTGGAAGACATTGATTTCTGTAGTGCCAAAAGAGAAAGTGACCTGGGAATTCTTTCAAGAAGAATTTCAGAAGAAATAAATCAGTGAAAGATTTATTGATCAGAAGTGCAAGGAGTTTCTTGAGTTGAAACAAGGCAATATGACAGTTACAGAATATGAGAGAGAGTTCGTTCGGCTGAGTAAGTATGCTAGAGACTGTGTTCCTTCAAAGGCTAAGATGTGCAGGTGATTTGAAGAAGGACTCAATGAAGACAAAAGAGTATTTGTTGGAATTCTTAAATTAGAAGAAATGGTAGTACTTGTTGACCGGGCTTGCAAGGCTGAAGAACTACTTAAAGAAAAGAAAAAGGCAGAGACTGAAATTAGAAATTGGAAGAAAAGACCGATGAGTAGTTCATTCTCACAACAATTTGGGAAATCTAGAAATATGAATCCTCGTTCCCAAGTTTCAACTGGACAATCACATGGGAATTCTGAGAAGCAAAATGTGGGTCCTAAATCTCAGACTACCTCGACAGCTAGTGTAGGGAATTCGAGATTTGTTAAGCCAGAGTGCCAGCGGTGTGGTAGAAATCATTTTGGTCCGTGTAGATCAAATGAATGTTTTCGGTGTGGTTCTCTGGATCATTTTATTAGAGACTACCCAGAGAGAATTGAAAAAGAAAAATTCCAAAGTACAAAAACTAGTGGTGCAGATTCGAGATGAAGGTATCCACGAAAAGCTGGGAGTGAAATAAGTAGTAAGAATGCAGCCAGAGATGCAGCAGCTAAACCTGAAGCAAGAGCTCCGGCTAGAACTTATGCTATAAAAGCATGTGAAGATGCTTCTTCCCCCGACGTGATCACCAGTATATTTTCTCTTTATGATGTTAATGTTACTACTTTAATTGATCCCAGTTCTACTCATTCATATGTGAGCATGAAATTGGTGTCTAGTATGAATATACCTGTTGAGAACACAGAATTTATGATTAAAGTGTCAAACCTGTTAGGCAAATGTGTCATAGTTGATAAAGTATGCAAGAAATGTCCTTTAATGATTTGGGGTTATTATTTTCTGGCTAACTTGATGTTGTTGCTGTTTGATGAATTTGATGTTATTTTGGGTATGGATTGGTTGACATTGCATGATGCTATAGTAAATTGTAAACAGAAAGTTATTGAATTAAAGTGTGAAAATGGTGAAATTCTGTGGGTTGAATCGGATAAATCAGAGGCATTATTTAGTGTGATTTCTTCGATGTCAGCTCAGAGATATTTGAGAAAGGGTTATGAAGCCTATTTGGCGTATGTGCTGAATACAAAAGAAATTGAAAAGAAAGTTGAATTAGTGCCGATTGTGTGTGAGTTCGCGGATGTATTTCCAGAGGAGTTGCCGGGTTTGCCTCCAGTCAGAGAAGTAGAATTTGGTATAGAGTTGATACCGGGAACAACTCTGATTTCGATTGCTCCGTACAGAATGGCACCAGTAGAGCTGAAAGAATTAAAGTCGCAGTTGCAAGAGTTGACTGACAAAGGCTTCGTAAAATTGAGTTTTTCGCCTTGGGGTGCGCCTGTATTGTTTGTGAAAAAGAAGGATGGTTCTATGAGATTGTGTGTAAACTATTGGCAGTTAAACAAGGTGACAATCAAGAACAAGTATCCGTTACCGAGAATTGATGATTTGTTTGATCAACTAAAAGGAGCAACATGGTTTTCAAAGATTGACTTGAGATCGGGTACTACCAGCTGCGAGTAAAAGAGTCGGATGTGTCTAAAACTGCTTTCAGAACAAGGTATGGTCATTATGAATTTTTAGTTATGCCATTTGGGTTAACAAATACTCCTGCTGTGTTTATGGATTTAATGAACCGTATATTTCAGCCATACTTGGACAAGTTTTTTGTGGTATTTATAGATGATATCTTAATTTATTCGAAAGATGAGACAGAGCATGCTGAGTATTTGAAGATAGTTTTGCAGACTTTGAGAGATAAGCAGTTGTATGCCAAGTTTAGTAAAAGTGAATTTTGGCTTCGAGAAGTTGAATTTTTGGGTCATATTGTTTTGGGTGATGGTATACGAGTTGATCCTAGTAAAATTTCAGCTATTGTTGATTGGAAGTCACCGAAGAATGCAACTGAAGTTAGAAGTTTCTTAGGGCTAGCTAGATATTATCAGTGATTTATGAATGGATTTTCTATAATTGCTGCTCCTATGACTAGACTACTCAGAAAAGATGTTAAATTTGAATGGACAGAAGAATGTCAACAGAGTTTTGAAAAGTTGAAAAAGTTATTGACTGAAGCACCAGTGTTGGTACAACCCGAGTCAGGTAAAGAATTTGTGGTGTATAGCGATGCTTCTTGAAATGGTTTGGGATGTGTACTTATGCAAGAAAGAAAGGTGGTGGCTTATGCTTCGAGGCAGCTAAAATCTCACGAAAGGAATTATCCGACTCATGACCTGGAACTGACTACTATAGTGTTTGCTTTGAAAATTTGGCGACATTATCTGTATGGTGAAAAGTGTCGAGTATTTATTGACCATAAAAGTCTTAAATACTTGATGTCACAGAAAGACTTGAATTTGAGACAACGGAGATGGTTAGAATTGTTGAAAGATTACAAGCTTGTGATTGATTACCATTTGGGAAAAGCGAATGTGGTTGCTGATGCCTTGAGCAGAAAGTTGTTGCTTGCTTTGAGAGCTGTGAATACTCAGTTGATGATATCAGATGATAGTTCGATTCTAGCCGAATTGAAAGCAAGATCGATGTTTTTACAAGAGATTTGTGAAGCTCAGAAAAGAGACAAAGATTTGCAAGTTAAAAGGAAGCAATGTGAAGTTGATACAGGATCAGATTTCAGAATCGGTTCTGATGGTTGCTTAATGTTTAAAGATTGGATTTGTGTACTGAGGGATGAAGGATTGATTCAGAAGATTTTGCAGGAAGCACATAATGGTTGTTTGTCGATTCATCCAGGCAGTACAAAAATGTATAATGACTTGAAGAAAATGTACTGGTGGAATGAAATGAAAAGAGATATATCAGAGTTTGTATCAAAATGCCTAATTTGTCAACAAGTGAAAGCTAAACACCAAGTGCCTTCGAGACTACTTCAGCCTATCATGGTTCCCGAATGGAAATGGGATCAAATTACTATGGATTTTGTATCAGGGTTGCCGTTAACTCCCGGGAAGAAAGATGCCATATGGGTAATAGTTGACAGACTGACTAAATCGGCTCATTTTATTCTGGTACGTACGGATTATTCCCTTAATAAGTTGGCTGAATTGTATATTAGTGAAATTGTTAGACTTAACGGGGTACATTTGTCAATCATTTTGGATAGAGATTTGAGATTTACCTCGCGGTTTTGGCAGAAGTTACAAGAAGCACTGGGTACGAAGTTAAATTTCAGCACTACTTTTCATCCACAAACTGATGGACAATGAGAAAGAGTAATTCAGACGAGTTTGAAGATGGCACCTTATGAAGCATTGTATGGTCATAAGTGTCGAACGCTGTTGTATTGGACTGAACTCAAAGAAAATTAGATTTATGGAGTTGATTTAATAAAAGAAACTGAAGAAAAAGTGAAAGTAATCCGAGATTGTTTGAAAGTAGCTTCGGATAGACAGAAATCTTATGCAGATTTGAAATGGAAGGAAACCAAGTTTCAAGTTGGTGATAAGGTATTTTTAAAGGTGTCTCCATGGAAAAAAGTTTTTAGATTTGGACGGAAAGGCAAGTTGAGTCCGCATTTTATCAGACCGTATGAAATAATTGAAAGAATTGGACCGGTAGCCTATCAGTTAGCATTGCCATCTAAATTAGAAAAGATTCATGATGTGTTTCATGTATCTATGCTACGTCGGTATCATTCAGATCCTTCATATGTAATTTCACCAACAGAAATTGAGCTACGACCGGATATGACTTATGAAGAAGAACCAATTAAGATTTTAGCCCGGGAAGTCAAGCAACTGAGAAATAAAAGTATCACTTTCGTGAAAGTATTGTGGCAAAAGCACAGAGTAGAAGAGACTACATGGGAAACCGAGGAAGCTATGAAAAATCAATACCCACACCTATTTACCGGTAAGATTTTCGAGGACGAAAATCCTTAAAGGGGGAGAGTTGTAATGTCCCAAATTAGGGCCTAATCGGAATAATGGTTTTGTGACCACAAATCTGAGATAGAAATAATTATTTTATAATTATTTTGATGTTTGTGATATGATTGCTTGATGGTGTGAAAATTTCGTGAAGAAATTCTATGCATAAAATGCTTAATTTGAAATTGGGGACTAAATTGAATAAGTTGCAAAACTTGTATTCTAGAAGCATTTAGTATGAAATTGCTTTGGAATATTAATTAGGAGGTCTTAAATAGCAATTTGACCAATTTTTAATATTTTGGACAAAAATGGGCTTGCACATGAAAATTTTCAAAGAAAGACATTAAGGGCATTTTGGTCATTTGGTTATTAACATGAATTAAAAGGGAAAAAGATGACAAAATTGTTATCATCTTCTTCAACCTTGGTCGAATATCACATCTCTCTATAGCTAGGGTTTCTTCAACTTTCAAGCTTCATAGTAAGTGCATCCAAGCCCCGTTTTTAATGATTTTTATATTTTTGTGATCCCTGTAGCTCAATAAAGCTTATGCTAGCAATAATTTAAGCTAGGGTTCATATTTGGAAAAATACCCATAGGTGAAAAATGTTTATTTTGATGTTTTATGATAGAATATGAGGTTTCAGATTATGTTAGACAACTTGTGCTACTCGGTTTTGAGTAAAAATGAGTAAAACAGCTTAATCGGTAAAAAAACCTATTGTTCATAAGTGCATGTTATAGTTGGAATTTGGGGTTACTGTTAATAAATAAATGATCAGCATGTCTTAAAACCTAAGAATTTGGGATAAAGTTTAATTTTCGAGCCTTGGGGCAAAAGTGTAAATATGCAAAAGTTTAGGGGCAAATTCATAATTTTGACAAAGTTAGGGTCAAGGACTGTTTTGATAAATGTGAGTATTAAATGAGCTAAATGTGTTATTTTAGATCAAGAGAAACGAGATTCAAGTCGTGATCGACGGAAAAATAAAGTTTACGAGGAATAGGCTCGATTATTGATATTTTCGTACCGAGGTAAGTTCATGTGTAAATAAGGTAACATAATTGTTATTTTAAGTGATTTAGTGTTATTTATATGATATGATGCTTATTATCATGAAATATTGTGCCTTGTGAAATATTATTTGTTGATATGCAAAGTATGTCATTAGCTTGATAAGCATGAAATGCTATCGAGTATGGGTCCCGGTGTTCCGAGGAGGATGACCAAAAATGTGTGTTTGAGGAAAATCCCGTTTGAACCTTGGGAATAGATTAGGATACAAGTGACATGTCACTAGGATGGTTGAGTTCCGAACTCGTTGAGTTGAGTCCAAGTTCGGGAGATGTAACTAGGCATCCGAGCTCGTTGAGTTGAGTTCGAGTTCACTTATGGATGCAAACGCTCGAGCTTGTTGAGTTGAGTCCGAGTTCGTTTATGGGTGGGTTACATGGTAGCTTGGCTACAAATATGACACTTATGAGTATATGATTTGTGTATCCGAGTTATATTCTTATGTGTTCAATGGGTAGATTGATAAATGAATAATGAGAGCGCCTAAACAAATGAGGTATGTTGAAACGTATTGTGAAAGAGAAATTGGACAGGTATGACCTTAAACTTTGGGTTGAGAACTTGGTAGGACGATAATGTGGTAAGATAGCTAATGTTCTTGTGCCATGAATGTTTTAGTGATGCTATTGCAATCAATGTTATGTTGAATTTCATAACTATGTTATTTGTTATTTACATATGAATTTACTAAGCATTTATGCTTACTCCATCCTTTCCATTCATTGTAGTTTTGACAAGCCAGCTTGGAAGTCGGGAAGGGTCGAAGGAACGATCACACTATCCAAGGAAGAATTTCGTACAATGGCTTGTGTATTTTGATGTATGGCATGTATAGCAATCTAATCATTTTGTGTAAATAATCTTATGATATGGTGATGGTTTGATAAGGAAATGCTTGGAAATGATTAGCCATTGGAATGATCAATCTTGATTATATTTGGTGTCATGTATGTTTAATGTGTTACTTAGTTCATAAAATGCCATAGGAAGATGATCTTTATTATAAAACAGAATTTTTCAGCAGCAATGACTTGAGTTTGAAAAATCACTAAAAATAGTAGAGATAAGATTAGGTGGTGAATAAAATATGAAATTGAATATTATTGTGTCTATTTTCATATGGAAGAAACGAAACAGGTAAAAGAGTTGTATTTTATGAGATATTTTGGTTTTTGTGGAACAGGGTCAGATCAATTTCTGAATCCTCTATTCTAACTTTAGAAATTCACTAAAAATTATAAAAAAAACAATTAGGAGTCATACTATATATGTGTAGATTCCTTATTTAGTCTAGGTTTAGGAGAAACAAACAGCATAGTATTTGAGCTTTGTACAGAGAGAAAAGTGACTCGTAGTGAACATAGGTCAGAGCAGTCGAACACTGAAATAGGGGAAACTTTAACTAATAAATTGTACTAATTGACCAGACCAAAAATTCTAGAAAAAAATTGGTAGATAGATATATGAGTCTAGTTTCAAATAAAATTTACGGATCTAAATTTTGAGTTTTGTAACTCGAGATATGATTTTTTTTACGACCATGACTCATAAGGATAGGTTATTCCGAAAGTTAAAATAAATGATTTAAAGTTGTTTAAGTGATAAATTAAGTTTAGAAACACCTCAAGCTCGACCCCGATGACAGTCTTGGGTAAGAGGGCATTACAAGATCTTCCTCGAAAGTCAGGTCCAGCCTAACCTCGATCTCCTCGACCGGTACCACATGCGAAGGATTCGAGCGATAACGCCTTAGCATGGAAACATTAAACACATCGTGGATCTGACTCAATTCAGGAGGTAATTGCAGCCGATGAGCAACCGACCCAATTCGCTTCAGAACACGATATGGCCCAATGAACCTAGGGTTTAGCTTTCCCTTCCGTCCAAACCTTAACACCTTCTTCTAGGGAGAGACCTTAAGAAAAACTAAGTCTCCCACTGCATACTCAATCTCTCGATGCTTAAGGTCGACATACGATTTCTACCTATCGGAGGCCTCCTTCAACCGATCTCGAATCAATCTCACCTTATCTTCAGTATCTGCTACCAACCCGGGCCCCAAAACTTGCCATTCGCCCAATTTTGTCCAACATGTTGGAGTACGACACCTTTGCCCATACAATGCTTCATACGGTGCCATCCTAATACTGGCTTGATAATTATTATTGTACGCAAATTCGGCTAATGACAAACAGTCCTCCCAGCTGTCTCGGAACTCAATTACACATCCCCTCAACATGTCTTCCATAACTCAGATTACCCTCTCCATCGGACCATCTGATTGAGGGTGAAATGCTGTACTAAAGTTTAATCTAGTACCCAGCGCCTCATGCAGCTTCTTCCAAAATCGCGATGTGAAACGTGGATCCCTATCCGATATTATAGAAACTGGCACTCCATGCAATCTTACAATTTCCGCAACATACAATCTAGCCAACTTTTGCAGCAAGTAATAGGTGCGGACCGATAAAAAATGAGCAGACTTAGTCAACTGATCCACTAAAACCCATATTGAGTCTTTCTTAGTAGGCGTCAAGGGTAGCCTACTAACAAAGTCCATAGTAACCCTTTCCCACTTCCAAAGTGGAATCTTCACTGGTTGAAGCAATCATGAAGGTAGCTGATGCTCCGCCTTGATTTGTTGACACGTCAGACACTTACGAACTCCGTTACCTCACACTTAAGTCCTGGCCACCAATAAAGTTCACGCAAATTCCGATACATCTTGTTTCCGCTGGGATGCATAGCATAGGGACTGCTATGTGCTTCCCTCAGAATAGATTGCCTTAGATCATCATCCTTTGGAATACACATTCTTCCATGGAAGCACAACACCCCTTCACTATTTATCTCAAAGTCCACCGTCTCCCCACTCTCCACTTATCTGAAACGAGGTCCCAAGGTCTCATCCAATAACTACTTACTTTTTATCTGCTCAACCCACACCGGCTTCACTTGAAGCTCAGGTAACAAACTACCATCATCAAACAAGCTTAAACGGGCGAACATTGTAACAACCCGAAATAGGGTCTAGTCAGAATGGTGGTTTCGAGACCACAAATCCAAGGTTGAAATATTTATTTTATGATTATAATTATGGTCCATGATGTGTTTGAATGATGGTGTGCAAATTTTGTTGAGCAATTTTATCGATGAAGTGCCCAATTTTATTATTGGGATTAAATTACATAAATTGCAAAATATGAGTATCTAATTGAAATGGGGGTTTAAACTAGAAGTCTTTAAATGGAAAATAAATGATCATATTTTGATATGGACAAAAATGGGCATGAATAGGACAAATTGAAAGAATAGTCTTTAGGGGCATTTTGGTCATTTGGGTGTTTTAGTCATAAAAAGACAAATTTGAAACCCCAAAAACAAAATCTGCACATTTCTTCTCCATGCTGCCGTTTCTCTCCAAGCCTCCATGGTTAGGGTTTCAAGCTTTTCAAAGCTCAATTGTAAGTGCATTTGATCCCGTTTTTAATGTTCTCCGTATTTTTTAGATCCTAGAAGCTTAACCTTTCTATTTCTACTATTTATTGGCACGAAAAATAAAGTTTAAAAATTGACCCATGTTTGATAATTGTGCATTTTGATGAATTATGGTAGATAATGAATGTTTGAGTGTTAAATACGATTTTTGCCTGATGAATTTCGGTAAAAATGTCAAAAAGGGGCTGGATTGTGAAAGTTGTAAATTAGTTATAAGATTATGAATTAGTGAGAATTGTGGACTGCCATGTTGTGAAAATGGTTTAGCTAAGTCCAAATTACAAGAAAATTGAATAAAGAATTGTTTTACGAGCTTTGAGGCAAAAGTGCAATTTTTGAAAAGTTAGGGGGTAAAATTGTAAAATTTGCCAAAATATGATATTTGAATTGAATTGATTAGTATGTTGATAAAATGTGTTAAATGAATGTTATTTGACATGTTAGATGATGAAAACGTGAAAATTGGACTAATATCGGGAAAGAACGAAATGGTGGACTAAAGTGGGAAAATTAGCCGTTCCGGCATCCGAGGTAAGTTGGTATGATAATAATTGTGTAATATAATTGTAGCTTGTGCTTGAATGCCTAAAATTTGTGTATTAAGTGAATTATGTGGAATAAATGTTTAATGTGCCAAGATGGTGAATTGATTTAAAATATATACCTATGGTACAAAGTGTTATGGAAATGTATTGAAATAATTATGAACTTAATATGCCTCTATAATATTGGAAAGGATGTATTGGATATGAATCCCGGTTGAACAAGTAGGAATAGACATAGATATGAGTGACATGTCACTTAAGGGCTTCTGATTTTGTCTGATTCCGTATCCCAGGTGCTGGGTGTACTTGCATGTGTTGTAGTCACCTGTCAGCTTATGAGAGCAGACCCGTGGATTACGTCTATATTTCTGTGATCTGAGGTAGCTTCGACTGCATATTCTGGTGGCTTCGGCTACATATTCTGATGGCTTTTGCCATATCTCTGTATTGGCTTCGGCCATATTTCTGTGAAGCACTTCGGTGCCAACCTCTGTATATCTATTTATATTCCGAAATTGTTCAACGGGATTAGATTAACCGTATCCAAGTGAAGAGAAAGGACATTATAAACTGTGGATGAAATTGTTAAGTGTGCTTATGATCGGCATATGATATGTATATGAAGAATAAGTGATTGATTGTGAAAAGTAAGTGAATATTATGTTTGATGCATTTACGTGATAAGTGTGAATGTGAGAACTAATGAATAGTGCAGGTATGTAAGTGTAAATGATGAGCAATATGCTCGTTAAATATTCGAGATATGGTAAGAAAGATAAGAGGTAAGTGCTACCATTAAAACTTTTATTAAGAAAGCATGAAAAAAGTGAAATTTGCATTGAAACAGTATTGGACAGTTGCAATTGTGTATGTTCGAAAAATCACCAAAAATCGTGGAAATTAAATTAAAAAGTGAATGAGATATGAATTGAAAGCTCATTGAGTCTATTTTCTTATAAAAGAAACTAAGTAAGCAAAATAAGTGTAAATTGTGAGATATTTAAACGTTAGTGAGACTGGTTCAGGATAACCTTGTGATCCTCTGTTTCGATTTTGAAAAATCACCAAAAATTGTGTAAAAATGGTTATGATGTGTAATTTATATTCTTAAATTTCTTGATGAGTTAATTTCAATAGAAACAAATGGAAATGTTATCTGAATTCTGTATAGTGAGATATTTAACTTGTAATGAACAAAGGTCAGTGAAGTTGATCAGTGAAACAGGGGAAAATTTATTGAATAAACTGTACTAATTGGCTAAGTCAAAAATTCTGAAAATTTTATGGTAAGAAGAAATATGAGTCTAGTTTCAAGAAAAATTTATGGAATTAAATTTTGAGTTTTGTAGCTTACGAAATAATTAAATTAGTGGCTGTGACTCAGAAAAAATAGCTCAAGTTAAACTTGAGAAAAGAAAAAAAAAAGAGTGATGATGTGAATAATGATTTTTTTATCCTCTTAAAATACAATTTGAGAAAGGGGAAAATTATATTTATTGAATTACTTGATATACCAACTTACTAAGCTATGAAGCTTACATCATTTTCCCATTTCTCTTATTGATGACAGGGTTTAGCTCGGGGTTGGAGATCGTCGGAGGCAGTATCATACTATCAGTTCGTTAAATTGAGGAAATCGATAATCCTCATTTTTTGTAGAGTCTAGTTACGGAAGTTTTATGATAATGCAATGTTATAGTAAATGTAGTTAATTTGGTATTCGATTGTTGGATTGGATTGGTTGTGGATGTGCTTATTTGTGTCTCAGGGAAGCAAAGGCTTGGTAGATAGCCTAACACGGCCTGCATGGCATGGTACACGGGCGTGTGCCATGGCCATGTGGGATTTGGCAGAATGCTCCACGAGTATGCAGCACGGGCGTGCCTAGGCCGTGGACGACACACGGCCTGACCTTATGGGCGTGGCACTAGACCGTGCCTTCCCTGCACCTTGATTTAAATTTTAGTGTACCACACGGCCAGGAGACATGGTCGTGTGTCTCAACCGTGTGGGAGCAGACGGCCTCCAAACGGGCGTGTGAAGTGCCCATGTCAGTTTGGATAGTTTCATCCATGGGTACCTGACATGGGCGTGTGAAGGCCACACGGTCTCACAACACGACCGTGCTAAGGGTCACACGGGCGTGTGACGTTGTTTTCCTATGAAAAGTTTTCTGAGTAATCGATTTGATAGGATTCGAATCCTAATCATCCGAGATGTCTGTATCATGTCCGAAAACCCTTAATTAGAGTGATTCTGAACTGATTTGCATGAAATTTTGTATCTATTTCTGATTAAGTTTTGTAAAGGTCCTTTAAAGTCTGGTAATGTCCTGTACTAGATTCCGGTGACGGTTTTGGGTTAAGGGTATTACAAACATAGCCCTCAAGTCTAACATAGCCCTACGACTCAATGCAT
Organism: Gossypium stocksii; assembly: GCA_020496765.1. NCBI lineage: Eukaryota > Viridiplantae > Streptophyta > Magnoliopsida > Malvales > Malvaceae > Gossypium > Gossypium stocksii. The sequence goes on from CM035627.1 coordinate 47,111,860, forward strand.
CGGCAACCACATTTGCTTTACCAGGATGGTACTTGATTGTACAATCATAATCCTTCAATAATTCTACCCACCTGCGCTGCCTAAGGTTTAACTCCTTTTGGGAAAGGAGGTACTTCAAGCTCTTACGATCCGTGTAAATTATGCACCTTTCTCCATATAAATAATGCTTTCATATTTTTAGCGTGAAAACCACCGCAGCTAATTCCAAGTCATGGGTTGGGTAACTCACTTCGTGAGTTTTAAGTTGACGTGACGCATATGCAACCACCTTTCTTTCCTACATCAATACACAACCTAAGCCCACATGCGATGCGTCACTATAAACCGTAAACTCTTTCCTAGGCTCTAGCTGAATCAACACAAGGGCCTCAGTTAAAAACTTTTTGAGCTTCTCAAAACTCCCTTGCTGCTTGTCCGACCAAACAAACGGTACCCCTTTTTGCAATAACTTACTTAAAGGTGTAGCAATTAACGAAAAACTCTCAACAAAACGCCTATAGTACCCCGCCAGGCCTAGAAAGCTTTGAACCTCATACACTGACTTAGGTGGTTTCCAATCTAGCACCGCTTCAATCTTCCGAGGATCCACCCTAATCCCCTCAACTGACACCACATGTCCTAGAAAAGTAAACTCCCTCAGCCAAAATTCGCACTTGCTGAATTTAGCATACAACTGCTTTTCCCTTAGGATCTGCAACACAACCCTTAAGTGCGCATCATGCTCATCTTCACTTCTTGAGTACACTAAAATATCGTCTATAAAGACCACCACGAACCGATCCAGATAGGGTTGGAAAACCCAGTTCATGAGATCTATGAAAGCGGCAAACACTTTTGCTAGTCTAAACGGTATCACCAGGAACTTGTAGTGGCTATAACGAGTTCTAAAAGCTATCTTATAAACATCCGCCTCGTTAACTCTTAGTTGGTGATACCGCGAATGCAAATCAATCTTTGAGAAAATCAAGGCTCCCCTCAACTGATCAAAAAGATCATCGATTCTCGGTAGAGGGTACTTGTTCTTAATGGTTAGCTTGTTTAACTGTCGGTAGTCGATGCACATTTGCATAGACCCATCCTTCTTCTTTACAAATAATACCAGTGCTCCCCACAGAGACACACATGGTCGGATAAATGCTCAGTCCAATAAGTCCTGAATCTGTGCCTTAAGTTTAACCAACTCTTTCGATGCCATTCGATAAGGGGTGATGGACACCGGAGCCCTACTAGGTAACAAGTCGATTCCAAATTCCACTTCTCTGCTAGGCGGTAACCTAGGTAGCTCATCGGGAAAAACTATTAGGAAACTCCTTAACTATTCCCAAAACCTTTACAGTAGCACTCTTAGCCTCTGTACCACTTACATAAGCCAAATAGGCTTCATAACCCTTTCCTACCAATTTCCCCACTCTTAGTATCGAAATTACATTTGACAAATAATTCCGACGTTCACCAATCACCACCACTTCCTCATCCTCTGCAGTTCTTAACACCACTCGCTTTGTAGCACAATCCAGAGTTACTCAGTGCTTTACCAGCCAATCCATACCCAGGGTTAGATCAAACTCACCAAAAGGTAGTTCCATTAAATCCGCTAAAAAGGTAACCCCTTGAACTACTAAGGGTACATCCCTAAACAACTTATTCACTCCCACCGACTAGCCTAATGGACTTAACACAATAATCTCATTTGCAGTAATTTCAAACATATCACCCAAAGGTTCAATCATATCGCATGCAACATATAAATGTGTCAATCTAATGTCAATTAATGTAGTGTGAGGTAGCTCATGAATAAAGAACATACCCGTTATCACGTCCGGAGCATCCCCGTCTTCTCGGCAACGAGTAGCATAGACCAAAGCTGGCTGCCTCGCCTCAACATGACCTGCACCTCCGCCTGGTGCTCCACGACCGCGTCTATTACCATTACTGCCTCTGACCTGACCCTAGCCCCTCAGCGGCTGTTGACCACCCCTTAGTGGCTGTACATTACCTTTGCCCACAGCTTGACCCAGATTCGGCCTCTTAGGACAATCCCTAACCTTATGCTCCACAAATCCACAGGCCAGACAAGCTTCTGTCCTCCTCCAGCACTCACCCAAATGACCTTTCTCGCAGGTAGCACAGATTCGCACCTCTGGATTAGTAGCAAGGGGTCCTGCTCTAACCAACCCATTCACTCTGGCCCTAGTCCTAGTCCTTTGTCTAGCACCAGAAGGCTCTGCATCTCGCTTGTTCCTACCCTTCTCTTTTTCCCAGTTTAAGCGCTCAATGTGCTTTACCTCCTCTGCTATCTTCACCTTCTCCACTAGAGCCGTAAAGTCTTGCTCCCTCTGTGGGATTATCAGTACCCTAAGACTATCATTGAGACCGTCCTCGAACCTTATGCAACGCTCATAATCCGTTGCCACCATCACTCTTGCATATCGACTAAGGCGTAGAAACTCCGCCTCATATTCAGCCACAGACTTATCTCATTGTGTTAAATTCAAGAACTCCTTCCTTCGCGCGTCCACATAGCTTGCACCTACATAGTTTCCTTGGAACATAGATTTAAAGAAATCCCAAGTGATCCGCTCCAGTTGGGGGCCCTCTTTCACTGTCAGCCACCACTGATAGGCTTCCTCCCTAAGCAGCGATACTGTCCCTTTTAACTTTTGCTCGAGTGAGCAGTCCAAATCATCCATTATCCTTTTAGTGGCCTCCAACTAGTATTTAGCCACGTTAGGGGCCACACCAGCAATACCCTTAAAGATCTCGGCCCCACTAGATTGAAGTCGCTCTGAAATTGACCCATGACTTCCCATACCATTATTGGGCCTAACGACCCTTTCCAAAATCCTCAGCATTGCCTATGAGAATACGTCGTCCCCAGCGGCCCGATCATACGGCCCCGTCTCGGCCATGGGTAAGGCTAGAGCCTCTCCTACTTCAACATTATGCATATGGCCCGATGCCTACGACCCAACTCTAACGCTTCCACGGCCTCTGTCGTGGCCTCTTGCACCTCTCCTAACGCTTATCGTTGGTCCACATATTATCTGAATTAGAAATTTTATGAAATTTTAGTTAATTCTAGTAATTAAGTCAATGTTTTAGGAAAGCAGTAGGTGAAGAGCTATTTTCGCAGTCGTGAATCCTCTACAGTTTCAGTTCTTCTAAGGTTTCAGTGTTTCTCTAACTAAAGAGTCTCAGTAGTTTTCTAAAGTAATCCTAGTAGTTTTTCCTACAGTATATAAGTATAACAACAATTCAATGTCAAGAGTACTTACTTGGTTCGATGTCAGAGACTCGGTGTGCCACTCAATAAGAATTTCTAAAATATTTTGATCTACTCAAAAATAGTTTTTAGACCTCGATAGTAAGACCCATTTCACAGCCCGAGCTTTACAACCGGGCTCTGATACCATTAAATATAACACCCCAAACCCGGCCCAGACCTATGGCTGAATCGGGCATGTCACATTAAAGTGTTTTTTCAAAAATCAAGTTTTCATTGAAAACCCTTCTTATTTAAAAATTTGTGTAAAACCTCAGTTTGCATTTGATCAATTCCCGATGTGATTTACTAAAAAAGATTATTCCCTATTTAAGACATTATTAATAATAAAATATTATTCGTTGTGGAAGCTTAATTTAAAACAGTTGTTGTTCTAGAAAAACCCGTTTCTACCACTAGCAATTATAAAACCACAAATAAAATCCCATATTTGTAATCCAGGAATTTAAAGGCCTTATTACAACCCAAACAAAAATTTAAGATAAAGTAAAGGAAACTACTAAAAATTATTAATCCATTTGCAGTGTGGCCACCTCCGAGTCCCTCCATCCATCGAATCGCTTATTGAGGATCACCTGAAAAAAATAAAAGAGAGGCTGAGTTTTCAAAAACTCAATGTGTACGAACCTCGTCAAGTAGCAGCATGTATCAAACAAATCAGTTTGAGCTCGAGCCCAATTCAAATTCGATGGCCTTTGGGCCTTAGCCCACAATAGCCTCGGTAGGGCCCGAGCCCATAATAAGTTCCACATATCACATTTAACTGGGCCAAAGCCCTTTTCAATTTTAGATCAGCATATATGTATGCAATGCTTATACACCCCTTTCCAACCCACACTCCTGTGGAGAGATACTCGACCCACCCATCCTTATACACCCAGTGTGGCACCAGTTGCGGCACCACTTATCGTTGTAGCATAGCTGCTCATATTCGGTGTAGCACCGGTTGCGGTACTATTTATCGGTGCAGCAAAGCTGCTTATGGCTTATAGCCCTCGGTGGATCCACAATCATCAAGCGACCGTGCGACCCTTATATACACTTCCTCCAAACAAAATCTCGACCCATATGCAATATAATGATACATGAATGTAGCAGAAAACATATAGCATACATAAGTCTTACTCATAACACATAGGGGTATTTCGGTAATTTTGTAGGCTAAGGGTTTTTCGGTAATTTCGTAAGTCAAGGGTATCTCAGTAATTCTGCCCTATAAGGGTATTTCAGTAATTCTACCTTATAGGGATATTTCAGTAATTCTACCCCTATAGGGCTATTTTAGTAATTCTACCCTATAGGGGTATTTCGGTAATTCTACCCTATAGGGGTATTTCAGTAATCTCTTAACACTATGGGTCTAATTACGCACCTTGGCCCGTCAACAATTCCTTGTTGGCTAAAGTGAACAGATACTATGCACTAAGTAGGATTCCAGAGAAGAGGAGGTGAGTCATTAAGACCGCTTAAGTACCAAGCTTTCCCTAGATCCAATCCTAGACATGCATATACCCATTGCCACACTTTAACCCTATGACTTGTCCACAGTTGCACTTAATTGATTAATTACATTTGATGTCTGCTTAAGCAATTATTAGATACTAGGCCAAAAGTCCATTACATAACCCTAACGAGTCCACATACATTTATATAGCCCATCAAGCCTAATCACATTTATACGACCCATCAGGCCCAAATCTATTCCAAGCCATACAACCAACTTAAACAACTCGTCACATATTACTAATCTATCAATTTTGCTTACTTGGGCCCACGAGCCCGTCGGGCCCATTTGGCCCGTTCTGGCCTAGTTGGCCAAAACGTGACCTAAGTCCATGAGATCTTTCATGGGGCCTCTGGTATCATGTCGATTACCCTCTTACGAGTGTTTGCGCACTCACAAGACTACTGTAGCCAAACTTTTGGCTTTTCGGCATTTCGGCTTTTCGGCATTTCGGCATTTCGGGATTTGCCGATCTATTGTGTGTGTACTGTGTGTACACACCTGATAACAAAACGCGCTACGACCCCTTTTGCCACGAACCTACAATCAATATCACTCTTCAATTAATCATATGTTTAACACATATCCTTATCGAAAATACAAATCTTACCATTTGTTTTACCTTGAGCGACAAGTTCTAATAGCCCTTCCTTAATCACTAATCGTGATTATTTCCTAGATCTGCATCAACCTTAACCATTAAAGACTAAATAACAAGTGACTCACATCCAACACGAGTCACCCTTTCATTACTTATGACCATTCGGCTAACCCCAAAACTGGAGTGAAGATTACTTACCCAAAACCTGAAATGCAAGGAATGATTCGGCAGAGATCTGGAGAATAGAGATTCGATACTAACCCTTAAAAAATCGATTATGAGAATGAGGGAGATGAGAAGTCAATTCTTAGCAAAACCAATTGAAAGAGTAAAGTCCTTACCAAGAATCGGTCGGCCAAAGTTGAAAAAAATAGTGGTGGCACAGAAGGGATTCGGAACAGAGGAAGGATGAAAAGGTCGACACAAAAGAAGAAAAAGAAGGTTTCGACTTCTGAGTACTTGAGAGAACAAATAAATCATGAAAGAAAAGAAATCACCTATTACCTAGTTGCATGAAAGCAAATCAAAACCAAAAGAGAAAAACTGCCGAAAAAATGACAAGAGAATTTGCCATTTCACTACTATAGCCGAAATTGCCTTCCCCCAATTACCTATTCGGCTCCAACTCCTCCCACCCTCCTATCTCCTAACTTTTCTCCAAGATAAGCTCTCTAATCCATTCCTTGATTATCTTATATGAACACTCTCATCAGAGTCCACTCCAACGCCACTACTAGCCGTCCAAAGTATCAAAATAAATTCCCAAATAATGCCATGTTAACACTCGAACCTAGGATCCCTTTACCTGCTAATGACGCCACCCCCAGCTCCCTAAGTGGCGCGACTTTGCCACTATACCACAAGTTCTCTTGTGTCTTATCTATTCTGTAACGCCCTCTTACCCAAGACCGCCGGAGTCGAGCTTGAGGTGTTACTAAACTTGCTTCATCACTTTTTAAACTTTAAATCAACTAATCTCACTTTCGGAGCAAGCTGTATTTCTGTGTCATGGTCGCTAAAAAATCATATCTCGAGTTATGAAACTCAAAATCAAGATCCATAAATTTTCCCTGAAACTAAACTCATATATCTATCTACTAATTTGTTTCTAGGATTTTTGGTCGAGCCAATTAGTACAGTTTATTAGTTAAAGTTACCTCTGTTTCAAAACTCGACTACACTGACCTCTGCTCACTACAAACCACTTTTCTCTCTATACAAAATACATATGACTATAACGTTTCTTTCTATTAAAACTAGACTCAATAAGGATTCTGAAAATGTAAAGTAAACCTCCTAATTGTTTTTTTACAATTTGTGGTGAATTTAAAAATTTGGAATAGGGGATCCAGAAATTGCTCTGGCCCTGTTTCACTAAAACTCAAATATCTCATAACATATAACTCCTTTACCTGTTTCGCTACTTTCATATGAAAGTAGACACATTAAGCTTAAATTTCATATTTAATTAATCACCTAGTTTGGTTTCTAATATTTTTAGTGATTTTTCAAACTCACATCACTGCTGTTACAACATTCTATTTTATGACAAATTTTCACTTTTCTATGGAAATTCATGAACTATTAACACTTTGAACATACATGGTCTCATACATGATCTAAATTAACCATTCCAAGGACTAATCATTATCAGGCATTTTCTTAACCAAACCACAACCGTATCGCAAGATTAATTACGCAAAACAAGTATACTGCTATACATGCCATATTTGAGTTATACAAGCCATTTTACCAAAATAGTTCTTCGGATAGTGTGAACAAGCCTTCGACCTATCCCGATTCCTGAGCCAGCTTGTCCAAAACTACAATGAATGAAAAGGAGGGAGTAAGCATAAATGCTTAGTAAGTTCACATTCAAATAACAAGTAACATAACAAAGCAATTCTTCCAAACAACACTAGCATGGTATCACCAAAACATATATCACATTTCTAATCATCAATTGTCATCTTACCACATTATTGTTGTTGTATCAAGTTTCAACCCGAGGGTTAAGTACATACCTATCCAAAGTATCCATTTCACAACACTTATCAAAATGACATTTGCCTCTTGAGTGTTCTTCCATTTCGCTAGAATTTTACCTGTTGAACACATCGGAATATAACTCGGATACATGGATAATTTGCACATAAGTGCCACATATGTAATCAAGTAACCATGTAACCCGCCCATAAGCGAACTCGGACTCAACTCAACGAGCTCGGGCGTTCCCATCCATAAGTGAACTCGGACTCAACTCAACGAGTTCGGACATTTGCATCCATAAGTGAACTCCGACTCAACTCGTTATCCTAGTGACATGTCACTTGTATCCTAATCTATTCCTAAGGTTCAAACGGGATTTTCCTCAATCACATATCCTTGCCGTCTTCCACAGAATACCAAAACCAATACTCGGTAGCAATTTCTATTTAACAAGTAGCGCACATAATTTGCATATTATTCGATAATAACCACAAAGCATATATTCCATGATAAAAATCAGCATATCATATAAATAACATCAATTAACTTAAAAATAACGATTATGTTACATTTTTTACACATGAACTTACCTCGATACCAAAATATCGACAATCGGCCTATTCCTCGTAAACTTTGTTTTTCCCTCGATCACGACTTGAATCTCGTTTCTCTTGATTATGAAGCTTAAAAGTTGAAGAAACCCTAGCTATGGTGGAGAGCAAAATTCGGCAGCAACCAAATGAAGAAGATGATCAATTTTGTGTTACTTTTCCCATTTTATTTCATTTAATATCCAAATGACCAAAATGCCCTTCCTTACTAAACTTTCAAAAATTCCACCCATGTCCAATTTTTGTCCATAAACTTAGAAATTGGTCAAATTACTATTTAAGACCTCCTAATTAATATTCCAAGTCAATTTCATACTAAAAACTTCTAGAATGCAAATTTTGCAACTTATTCGATTTAGTCCCTAATTTCAAATTAAGCACTTTATGCATAGAATTTCTTCACGAAATTTTCACACAATCATGCCATCATATCATGAACCTCAAAATAATTATAAAATAATTATTTCTATATCGAGTTTGTGGTCACGAAACCACTATTCTGATTAGGCCCTAATTCAGTATATTACAACTCTCCCCCCTTTAAGGATTTTCGTCCTCGAAAATCTTACCGGTAAACAGGTGTGGGTATTGATTTCTCATAGTTTCCCCTGGTTCCCATGTAGCCTCTCCTACTCCATGCTTTTGCCACAATACTTTTACAAGAGCAATACTTTTGTTCCTTAGTTGTTTGACCTCTCGAGCTAAAATCTTAATCGGTTCTTCTTCGTAGGTCATGTCCGGTTGTAATTCAATTTCTGTCGGTGAAATCACATGTGAAGGATTCGAATGATACCAACGTAACATAGACACATGGAACACATCATGAATCTTTTCTAATTCAGATGGCAATGCTAACCGATAGGCTACCGGTCCAACTCTTTCAATTATTTCATACGGCCCGATAAAACGCGGACTTAATTTGCCTTTTCGTCCAAATCTGAGAACTTTCTTCCATGGAGACACCTTTAAAAATACCTTATCACCAACTTGAAACTCAATTTCTTTTCGTTTCAAATCTGCATAAGATTTTAGTATATCTGAATCAGCTTTTAAGCAATCTCGAATCACTTTCACTTTTTCTTCAGTTTTTTTATAAGATCAACTCCACAAATCTGATTTTCCTTGAGCTCAGTCCAATACAACGACATCCGACACTTACGACCGTATAATGCTTCATAAGGTGCCATCTTCAAACTCGTCTGATAATTGTTATTGTACGCAAATTTTACCAACAGTAAATATCTTTCCCAGCTTCCTTGAAATTCCAATACACAACATCTGAGCATATCTTCAAGAATCTGAATTACTCTCTCTGATTGTCCATCAGTTTGTGGATGAAAAGTAGTGCTGAAATTTAACTTCATACCTAATGCCTCTAGTAACTTTTGCCAAAACCGCGAGGTAAATCTTGGATCTCTTTCCGAAATGATTGACAATGGTATTCCGTGTAGTTTAACAATTTCTCTAACATATAGTTCAGCCAACTTGTTAAGAGAATAATCTGTACGTACGGGAATAAAATGAGCCAACTTAGTTAATCTGTCAACCATTACCCAGGTGGCATCTTTCTTTCTTGGAGTCAATGGCAACCCTGAGACAAAATCCATCGTAATCCGATCCTAGTTCCACTCAGGAACCATAATAGGCTGAAGTAATCCCAAAGGCACTTGGTGTTTAGCTTTTACTTGTTGACAAATTAAGCATTTGGACACAACCTCCGATATATCCCTTTTCATTCCTTCCACCAATACATTTTCTTCAAGTCACTATACATTTTCGTACTACCCGGATGAATCGACAAACAACCATTATGTGCTTCCTGCAAGATCTTTTGAATCAAGTCCTTATTCTTCGGTACACAAATCTGATCTTTAAGCATCAAGCACCCATCAGAACCGATTTTGAAATCTAACTCTGTATCAACCTCACATTGCTTTCTTTTGACTTGCAAGCCTTCATCGCTTTTCTGAGCTTCACAAATCTCTTGTAAAAACATCGATCTTGCTTTCAACTCAGCTAGAATCGAACCATCATTGACATTTGCAACTAAGTGTTCATAACTCTAAAAGCAAACAACAACTTTCTGCTCAAGGCATCGGCAACTACATTTGCTTTTCCTGGATGGTAGTCAATCACAAGCTCGTAATCTTTCAACAATTCTAACCATCTTCGCTGTCTCAAATTCAATTCTTTTTGTGACATCAAGTATTTAAGACTTTTGTGATCGGTATATACTCGACACTTTTCACCATATAGATAATGTCGCCAAATCTTCAAAGCAAACACCACCGTCGCCAATTCCAAATCATGAGTCGGATAATTCCTCTCATGAGGTTTTAACTGCCTCGAAGCATAAGCCACAACCTTTCCTTCTTACATTAGTACACATCCCAAACCATTTAGAGAAGCATCACTATATACCACAAATTCTTTACCTAACTCGGGCTGCACTAACACTGGTGCCTCTGTTAATAACTTTTTCAAATCTTCGAAACTCCGTTGACATTCTTCCGTCCACTCAAATTTAACATCCTTTCGGAGTAATCTAGTCATAGGAGCAGCAATCATAGAAAATCCATTCACAAACCGTCGATAATATCCAGCTAGCCCCAAGAAACTTTTAACTTCGATTACATTCTTCGGTGGTTTCCAATCAACAATAGCTGAAATTTTACTGGGATCAACCCGTATACCATCACCTGAAACAATATGACCCAAAAATCCAACTTCCCGAAGCCAAAATTCACTTTTACTAAACTTGGCATATAACTGCTTATCTCTCAAAGTCTGCAACACTATTTTCAAATGCTCGGCATGCTCGGTCTCATCTTTTGAATAGATTAAAATATCATCTATGAATACTACAACAAACTTATCCAAGTATGGCCGAAATATACGGTTCATCAAATCCATAAACACAGCAGGAGCATTTGTTAACCCAAATGGCATAACTAAAAATTCATAATGACCATACCTTGTCCTAAAAGCAGTTTTAGGCACATCTGACTCTTTTACCCGCAGCTGATAATACCCAGATCTCAAGTCAATCTTTGAAAACCACATCGCTCCTTTCAGCTGATCAAACAAATCATCAATTCTCGGCAACAGATACTTGTTCTTGATTGTTACTTTGTTCAACTGCCGATAGTCGACACATAGTCTCATTGAACCATCTTTCTTTTTCACAAACAATACAGGAGCACCCTAAGGCGAAAAACTTGGTCTCACAAAGCCTTTGTCGGTCAACTCTTGCGACTGTGACTTTAATTCTTTCAACTCCACTGGTGCCATTTTGTACGGAGCAATCGAGATCGGAGCTGTTCCCGGCATCAACTTTATACCAAATTCCACTTCTCTGACTGGAGGTAAACCCGGCAATTCCTCTGGAAATACATCCGCAAACTCACATACAATCGGCACTGATTCCACTTTTTTTTCAATTTCTTTTGTATTCAGTACATACGCCAAATAGGCTTCATAACCCTTTCTCAAATATCTCTGGGCCGACATTGAAGAAATCACACTAGACAATGCCTCTGATTTATCTGATTCAACCCGCAGAGTTTCACCATTTTCACACTTTAATTCAATAACTTTCTGTTTACAATTCACTATAGCATCATGCAATGTTAACCAATCCACACCCAAAATAACATCAAATTCATCAAACGGCAACAACATCAAGTCGGTCATAAAGTAATAACCCCGAATCATTAAAGGACATTTGTTGCATACTTTATCAACTATAACACATTTGCCTAATGGATTTGACACTTTAATCATAAATTCTGTGTTCTCAACAGGTATATTCATACTAGACACCAATTTCATGCACACATATGAATGAGTAGAATCGGGGTCAATTAAAGCAGTAACATTAACATCATAGAGAGAAAATATATCGATGATCACATCGGGTGAGGAAGCATCTTCACGCGCTTTAATGGCATAAGTTCTAGCCGGAGCCCTTCCTTTAGATTTAACTGCTGAATCTTTGACCACATTCTTGCTGCTTGCTTCACTCCCAGGTTTTCTTGGATACCTTCCTCTCGAATTCGCACCACCTGCTTTTGTACTCTGAAAATTTTCTCTTTCAATTCTCTCTGGGCAGTCTCTAATAAAATGATCTGGAGAACCACATCGAAAACATTCATTTGCTCTGCACAGACCAAAATGATTTCTACCACACCACTGGCACTCGGGCTTAACAAATCATGAATTCCCTACACTAGCTGCCGAAGTAGTCTGGGACTTAGGACCACATTTTGCTTCCTAAAATTCCCATATGATTGTCCAGCTAAAACTTGGGAACGAGGATTCATATTTTTTGATTTTTTGGGTTGCTGTGAGGGTGCATTACTCATTGGTCTTTTCTTCCAATTTCGTAGCTCAGATTCTTCCTTTTCTTTTCTTTAAGTAGTTCTTCAGCCTTGCAAGCTCGATCGACAAGTACCACCATTTCTTTTAGTTCAAGAATCTGAATAAATACCTTAATGTCTTCATTGAGCCCGTCTTCAAATCGTCTGCACGTCTTGCCCTTTGTAGGAACATATTCTCTAGCATACTTACTCAATCTGACAAACTCCCTTTCGTATTCAGTGACTGTCATATTGCCTTGCTTCAGCTTAAGAAACTCTTTACGCTTCTGATAAATAAATCTTTCACTGATGTATTTCTTCCAAAACTCTTTTTGAAAGAATTCCCAGGTTTCTCTCTCTTTCGGTACCACAGAAATCAATGTCTTCCACCAATTATAAGCTAAATGCCTTAGCAAAGATATAGCACATTTCAAGCATTCTTCAGGTGTACAAGATAATTCATCAAATACCCGAATAGAATTTTCAAGCCATAACTCTGCTTTCTCAGCATCATCATCTACATTAGCCCTGAATTCTTCAGCCCCTAGCTTACGAATTTTATCAATTGGAGTTCTTTGAAATTTCATCATATCCACACCCTGAGGCATCGGGGGTACAGGTTGAGGAATTGGGGGAGGTGGGGGAGGTTGTACATTCGGGTTCGTACGAACAAACTTAGTGTACCATGCACTCATCATTTGGAGAAAGGCTTCTCGACCCCTTTCTCCTCCTCTCTGACCAACAGTAGGAGGTGGATTTTCCGTTGGCGCTGCCCTTTCAGCTGGAGTTGGCGCATTACTCTCTACTTCATCTGCCACAGCTGGATCGGGATCCATTTACTATAAAAAAATCATTTAAAAGGTCAGAAGTCGCCACACTATCACAATATACACATATGGCATGTATAGTGAAATCCGTACATAAAACACGTTAGTCCGAGAACCGACTAAACCTACTCTGATACCACCAAATGTAACGCCCTCGTACCTGAGACTGCCACCGGAGTCGAGCTTGAGGTGTTACTAAACTTGTTTCATCACTTTTTAAACTTTAAATCAACTAATCTCATTTTCGGAGCAAGCTGTATTTCTGTGTCATGGTCGCTAAAAAAATCATATCTCGAGTTACGAAACTCAAAATCAAGATCCATAAATTTTCCCAGAAACTAGACTCATATATCTATCTACTAATTTGTTTTTAGAATTTTTGGTCGAGCCAATTAGTACAGTTTATTAGTTAAATTTACCCCTATTTCAGAACTCGACTACACTGACCTCTGCTCACTGCAAACCACTTTTCTCTCTGTACAAAATACATATGACTATAACATTTGTTTCTATTAAAACTAGACTCAATAAGGATTCTGAAAATGTAAAGTACACCTCCTAATTATTTTTTTACAATTTGTGGTGAATTTAAAAATTTGGAACAGGGGATCCAGAAATCGCTCTAGCCCTATTTCACTAAAACTCAAATATCTCATAACATATAACTCCTTTACCTGTTTCGCTACTTCCATATGAAAGTAGACACATTGAGCTTCAATTTCATATTTAATTCATCATCTAGTTCGGTTTCTACTATTGTTAGTGATTTTTCAAACTCACATCACTGCTGTTACAACATTCTGTTTTATGACAAATTTTCACTTTTCTATGGAAATTCATGAACTATTAACACTTTGAACATACATGGTCTCATACATGATCTAAATTAACCATTCCAAGGACTAATCATTATCAGGCATTTTCTCAACCAAACCACAACCATATCGCAAGATTAATTACACAAAACAAGTATACTGCTATACATGCCATATTTGAGTTATACAAGCCATTTTACCAAAATAGTTCTTCGGATAGTGTGAACGAGCCTTCGACCTATGCCGATTCTTGAGCCGGCTTGTCCAAAACTACAATGAATGAAAAGGAGGGAGTAAGCATAAATGCTTAGCAAGTTCACATGCAAATAACAAGTAACATAACAAAGCAATTCTTCCAAACAACACTAGCATGGTATCACCAAAACATATATCACATTTCTAATCATCAATTGTCATCTTACCACATTATTGTTGTTGTATCAAGTTTCAACCCGAGGGTTAAGTACATACCTATCCAAAGTATCCATTTCACAACACTTATCAAAATGACATTTGCCTCTTGAGTGTTCTTCCATTTCGCTAGAATTTTACCCGTTGAACACATCGGAATATAACTCGGATACATGGATAATTTGCACATAAGTGCCACATATGTAATCAAGTAACCATGTAACCCACCCATAAGCGAACTCGAACTCAACTCAACGAGTTCGGATGCCTAGTTACATCTCACGAACTCGGACTCAACTCAACGAGTTTGGACATTTGCATCTATAAGTGAACTCGGACTCAACTCAACGAGTTCGGATGCCCAACCATCCTAGTGACATGTCACTTGTATCCTAATCTATTCCTAAGGTTCAAACGGGATTTTCCTCAATCACATATCCTTGCCGTCTTCCACCAAATACCAAAACCAATACTCGGTAGCAATTTATATTTAACAAGTAGCACACATAATTTGCATATTATTCGATAATAACCACAAAGCATATATTTCATGATAAAAATCAACATATCATATAAATAACATCAATTAACTTAAAAATAACGATTATGTTACATTATTTACACATGAACTTACCTCGATACCAAAATATCGACAATCGACCTATTCCTCGTAAACTTTGTTTTTCCCTCGATCACGACTTGAATCTCGTTTCTCTTGATTATGAAGCTTAAAAGTTGAAGAAACCCTAGCTATGGTGGAGAGCAAAATTCGACAGCAACCAAATGAAGAAGATGATCAATTTTGTGTTATTTTTCCCATTTTATTTCATTTAATATCCAAATGACCAAAATGCCCTTCCTTACTAAACTTTCAAAAATTCCACCCATGTCCAATTTTTGTCCATAAACTTAGAAATTGGTCAAATTGCTATTTAAGACCTCCTAATTAATATTCCAAGTCAATTTCATACTAAAAGCTTCTAGAATGCAGATTTTGTAACTTATTCGATTTAGTCCCTAATTTCAAATTAAGCACTTTATGTATAGAATTTCTTCACAAAATTTTCACACAATCATGCCATCATATCATGAACCTCAAAATAATTGCAAAATAATTATTTCTATCTCAGGTTTGTGGTCACAAAATCACTATTCCGATTAGGCCCTAATTCGGGATATTACATCTTCTCCATTTATTTAAAGGCCATGACACTCACAATCAAGGTTCTTTTAATATTTAACTAGAATTTCTCCATCCCGACGCTCGAACTTCGAACTTAACAAATGGCCCTAACACTATAAAGACACTTAACTAAAGTACCAAACATGCATTACACATCTTAGCCGCAAAAAGGAAAGTTTGGGATTTTTGGGCCATTACAGATGATTTGAATATTTACAAAAAATTTACTAAAGTACCGATACCTTTTCTAAGGTTTTGACACCTCAAGGAAAAATGACAATTTATACATTTGGTACCTATTACATGACAACCATTTAAACTTATTAGTTAGTGCAATTTTTACACAACTTTATCTGCACAAAACCAATCCCAAAATATACCAAAACATAGTATTTAACCAATACTATCATCCGTTCCATCTTTCCTACAATTTGACATCAAACATAACAATAGAATTCTTGACACGTTTTGCAAGTTGGCAAACTACAGGGAAAGGGAAAACAATGGGGGAAAGCATATTGAATGCTTAGTAAGTTCATAGGCTAAACAACATTTTTTTAATTTACAACTTAAATCGGTAAGATACTAGCTTTACGAGCTTCCTGAAACATGGAAACCGTATATCAATAAGGTGAGTTATATATATATATATATCGTATCATATAGTAATTCAACATATAATATCCCAATTCACTTATAATCAACATTGCAATGCCATTTACATAATCAATCATACATTTAATCAAATCAATATCAAATTTACATAATTTCATATATTTATCAACAATACATCCAATTTCAATTTAATTTCATTCATTATTTTGTTTCATTATTCAAAGTACGAATCGAATTCATCAATTCGTCCCATTTCCATATCGCCCCTCCGAGCTCGAATACTAGGTTCGCATGATCTTCCACATGTTATTGATATTCATATATCTCAATATGCATTTGTATCATCCAATCATAATATCAATGCAATTCGAATATCATTTATCAAATTTACATTTTATATCCCTATTAATGATAATACAAAAAAATGACATACTTTTATGTGTTAATTACATATATATTTTGAGCACGATCCTACTAATTTGGGTTGTTTATGGTTTTTTATCTTGTAGGGACTAAATTGATGGTAAAAGAAAATTTGGGGGCAAAAAGCGTGAATTTAAAGACAAAATGGGTTAGCATGCGAAATAAGGAAGAAATGGTGCCGAAAATACAATGTGTAGAAGACTTGGGGCAAAATTTCAAAGAAGAGATTTATGAACATAAAACTTTATTTAAATTTGAATTTTATTTTTAGGATTATTGTTGGGATTATAATTATATTTTTTAGATTTAATTTCAAATTATATCTTTTAAAAATTACCATATAGAGTTTACATAGGAATAAACTAGGTTTTTTATGTACGATAAATATGGGATGGAGTGACATGAATATTCACTGATCATTTCTGTAAAAAAAACTCTTTCCCCCTAAGGCTCTTACCTATTTGTTCCTTTTATTTTTCAATAAAATTCCATTCCATTAAACTTGTGTTTTTTTCCCCGAAAAGCATGAACCACTAAGCTCATCTAGCCAAAGGTTATCAAGACTCCTCCAAAAAAGTTAATGAGGCTTAGAATGTAACACCCTTTACCCATGTCTGACGCAGGGACAGGGTACTAGGCATTACTGGACTTAAATATAAGCAAACGTGCATTTCCGAGCCATAAAATTTCATAGAATTTAAAATAATTCATACACAAGCATATCATCCCTTATATGGGCCCACGAGGCTAGAAACATACATTGGGAACAATTCGGGACTAAACTGAGAACTTGGGAAACATTTGGAAGACTTAGAAAAATTTTCATGAAAACAAGGTTTCACGCCCGTGTGGGTAGGCCGTGTAGTTGCGCACACCGTGTGGCTTGGGACACGCCCGTGTCTTCAGCCCATGTAACTCTTTGTTTATAACATCATGCATAATTTGGGGTCACATAGCCAAGTCACACGCCCGTGTCTCGGGTGATGCGATCCTAGCCGCATCATGTTTCGACATAA
The DNA here is from genome assembly GCA_020496765.1 of Gossypium stocksii. Lineage (NCBI taxonomy): Eukaryota > Viridiplantae > Streptophyta > Magnoliopsida > Malvales > Malvaceae > Gossypium > Gossypium stocksii. The sequence continues at coordinate 47,129,496 of CM035627.1, forward strand.
TTTGACGACATTGGAATTGGCCCAAACTCGAGGGGCCCGAGTGCAAAATGAAGCTTTTAATTTTAGTTTGTTAATTTGGTTGCTAGAAAATAAGGACTTGATTCATTTATTTTAATTATTTTAGTCATCATTAGTATGAGTCTTTAATTATGTTATAGTTTGAACATAATTAATATGCATCTTTAATTAATGTCTTGCATTAATAATCTACATATTTAATTATGACATGCATTATGGAACTCCCATGTTAGTTTAAGTCTACATCATTAAATTAAGCCATGCATTAAGTAACTCATTTGTTCATTTAGTTTGTATCTTAAACCATACATTTAAGCATCTTAGTTGTTAAATATGTTTGTTTTTGTTTATATAAGTTTATTATTTAATTTGGTTGTCACTTTTTAATGCATAAGTTATAGTGTGTTTAATTTTTCTTAAATAAATTAATTGTGTGTTTTAGTTTGTTGTAGGAAAGGCCAAAAGGCTGGTCATATATTTAAAGCTATAATAGGGCTGTTCATTTGCCAAGAAGAATCAAATGTTGTCACATTCAATTGGCTATTTAGTTTTTGTATAAAAGAGTGTGCATATGTAACACCCCTAACCTGAACCTGATTTTGGACTAGGGTTAGAAGCATTACCGGATAGAACAGAACTTTTATGGATATTTCACAATAATCATTATAATATCACAAGCATATATCAATAATAAGTCCCTTATGAAGGTCTACGGGACCTTAAACATGCACCAGAGAAGGGTCGAGACTAAATCGATAATATTTGAAACCTTTACAGAACTTATAAAATTATTAGTTTTTTTATCTCAAGGCACACGCCCGTGTGGCTAGGCCGTGAATATAACACGACCGTACCTCCAAAATCACTTTAGCACGTGTGCAACACTGACTAAGTCACACAGTTACCAGACATGCCCGTGTGTCCAACTCGTGTGTAATACGGCCCAATATTGCAACAAAATAGGGGTTTCATGGTCGAGACACACGCCCATGTGCTCAGGCCGTGTAGAACAAAATAGGCCATTCGAAACGCCAATTTTGCCACCCCTTTTTGGGTCATCCCTACAAGTCAATTTCAAACATCATATACAACATTTCCTCATCACATATTTAATATATAAAAAAAAAAAACAAACCATATTTTCATTCATAACAAGCCATATCACATGGCTATGATATACACATTTCAAAAACATATCTTATAAATTCTAGCCTGTACATGCCACATAACCAAAATCTCAAAATACTTATGTAACAGCCCAGTTTGGACCCTAGTCGGGATAATGGTTTCGAAACCACATATTCGAGTCTAAAAAACATTTTAATATTATTTTCTGTGTCTGTGGTATATGATTTAGCATCTGTGAAATTTCTATGATTTAATTTTTCTGTCTCTGTGTTTAATTATGAAAAAGGATCAAATTGCGTAAAATTCAAAATCTGCATGTTAATTTAAAGCACTAAATTGACATGGGTTTTTATATGGGAAGTCCTTTCATGTCAATTTTACTTATTTTAGGTTAGTGGACATTTATGTCCATGAATAATATGAATTTTTCATGTTTTCATTAATAGCAATTTGGTAAAGGTATATTATTTTGTAATAAAATAAAACAAACAAAAAGGGCCATGCATATTTGTTCATCCATGGCCGAATGTTAAAATGAAAAAGAAAGAAAAAGCTCAAGCAAGGTTTGGCCACTTCTATGTTTGATTCAGGTATGTGTTTTGCTCAGTTTTTGATAATTTTTATGTTTTTGTGATCGTTGCTTCGTGTTCTACAATGCCCATATCTCAATTTCTATTTCTGTTGAAGATTTCATGAGATGCCATTGTTGATTTTATAAGATTTGAAGTGTTGATGGCTGAAAAATAATAGATATATGATAGATTGATGTATTTTTGTTTTTGAATTTTAATGAAATTAAGTATTTAAGGCTAAATTGAGAAAATGAGAATTGGGAGGATTATTTTGTGAAATAAATATATTTATGGGCTTAAATGAAAGCCATGAAAATTCGGCTAGGCTATATAGTGAATAAATTATACATATTTGTGATTTTGAGAAAAACGGACTAAATTGTTAAAGTATGAAACTGTAAGGGCTAAAATGTAAAATGCCCTAAATAAGTGTTATGGATTGTATTAAATGAAATAAATAATTGAATGGTTGAATTTCAATTGTTTTAGATCAAGAACAAAGAAAATGGGATATAGATCGAGGAAATCGAAAGTAGTTGATTTGCCGTTCGTTTCCATTTTTCCCGAAAGAAGTAAGTTCGTATTTTTAATAGATGTTATGAAATTCTGCTATAAATGCATATTATTTTGTGATTAATTGAAATGCCGAATGGTAATATAAATGTATATGCATTGAATAAGTTGTATAGATGCTATAATTGATTAATGGCATATGATCTTGATATGAGTTTGTCGTGTAAGACCACGTCTAGGACGTTGGCATCGATTTGAGATTTATGTGTAAGTGGATATACAAATATGCGTTGTATCGATCTTTATTATGTATTTATGATATTTTAACTATATTTGGTTGGCCATGAGAGCCTGAAGTATTAGCTCTGAGTCGATTCTGATTAAGTAAAAGTAAAATGATATCATGTAAGACCTCGTCCGGGATGTAGGCATTGATTACAGATATATGTGTAAGACCGTGTTTGGGGCATTGGCATCATGTATTTTCGTGTAAGACCGTGTCCAGGACACAAGCCTCGATTTGAGACTTACGTGTAAGACCATGTCTGGGACATCAGCATCGTGTTTGATTTCGTTTAAGACCCTGTCTGGGATAGAGGCATCGATATTGAATCACATTTAAGACCACGTCTGGGATGTTGGCATTGTAAAAGGCTTGTGAGCAGCTGTACTACTTTTGAATAGTTTGATGAGGGATTATGTAAAGTGGAATGAATATATGAAATGTATATTTGATTCAGGGATGTCTGAACCATGCTCAAGATATAAGAATGAAATATATATGTATATGTAAAGATGTTATATGTGCAACTGAATGGTGATCATGTGATATATGTGAGCAAATGCGTAAGTTATGTATATGACTTTTGAAATGAATGGTAAATGTATATGCAAAGCAAGTTACATGATATATGGAATTGAAATATGAAATTGTCCATATGAAATGCAAATTAATGAATGTGATGTAGTTGCAAAGTTGCATACGTGATATTATCTGATGCTTCATAATTGAAAGCTGGAATGAAATAATGATGGTGATATGTGATACATATGAGAAAGAGTTTGTTTAGATGTGTAAATTTCTCATATTGTACTTATTTGGCTTATGAAAGCATAAATTGAATGATTTATGAGAATTGAATTGAATAAGCTTGTGAAAGTTAAAGTCAGTTAAGTATTATGCACTCTATTGTATGGATGATGATTTGATATGGAAACGGGTCATACATTTGAGAAAGGTTGTGTTTTGTGCATATGAGATAGTAATGTTATGCTTATATTATTGAATTGAAATTATTTGTTGTGATAAGTTTATTAAGTTACGAGCTTACTAAGCTTTATAGCTTACTCTGTGTGTTTCCATATAACTGTAGAGTTTCAGGGATTTGCTCAGACTGGAGGTCATGGAAGATGTCATCACACTATGCTGTTATCGCTTCGGTAATTAAAGTTTTGAGTTTTTTGGTTATGTGGCATGTATAGGCTAGAATTAATGGGTATGCTTTGAGATGTATTCAAGTTGGGCCATGTGATATGGCTAGCCTTTGCTTTGAAAGCACGATTTGATTTTGGTGTATGTTATATGCTTGATAATGGTATGTTTGATGTCCGTGAGTGACTAAAAGAAATAGTCAATTAGATATGTGTTTAGATATGAACTAGATATGTTTGATATGATCTTTATGATAGAATGAATTGGTTATAAGATATATGTTATAGGTAAGTTTTGTTTTGAGTATATAAGCATGTGTTAGTATGGAAACCAGTTGTTATTAGTGGTTAATGTATTAGCATTATGGTTGAATGTTATAAGCCTAGAAATGATTGATTTTTGAATAGCAAATTGAGTTAAATGTATACTTGTTGAATTGACCCTTAGCGGGTGGAAAGTATGACTTAAACCAAGCCTGCATTGTGCCATACGGTTAGAGCACATGGGTGTGTGACTCGACCGTGTGACCTCTGCATTTGAAATGTTTGGTCAGCGTTGCACACGGGCTGGACACATGGGCACGGGCTGGACACACGGGTGTGTCTGGTGACCGTGCGGTGGTTGGCAGTGTTGTCCACGGCCAGGGTTAAGTTTAGGGCACGACCGTGTAAGACACACAGCCTAAGCACACAGCCGTGTGGCCCTAATTTGAAAATTTTATTGAGATTCTTCATATCTTTTGTATGTTTTCAGTTTAGTCCCTGATGAATGAATGAAGCTTAATCTAAACTTTTATAGCATGCTACGGTATTATGGTTACTGATTTATAATATGGTCTGAAATTGGTAATCTATGATTATTCTGTTCTGATCTGTTCTGAATATTCGGTAACACCCCTTACCTATTCCGGTGATTGTTATGGGATAGGGGTGTTACAATTTATTTACTGAATCAATAACTGGATAGTGTGGTGACGTCTCTACGACTTGCCAACCTGAGCAAATCTCCAAAAATCTATATACATAAGAAAAACACATAGAGTAAGCTTTGACAGCTTAGTAAGCCATAAGCAAATAAAACTTTTCAATGATGTTTATAATCTATCTAACTAAAACAAAATTTAACTAAATCTCAATCGCATATGCATTTATCATCCTCAAAAATTCATATGATCATATTTAGTGCTTTCCTTATTTTAGCATTTCATAAATACAATAACTTCACATATATCTTATTCATTTGACTACATTTCAATTTTATATATAGAGCACATATTCACATTTCATTTTCATATAAATAACCTATCATTTTTTACATATATACTACTTTCCATTTCTCATAATCAAATTTCTTGTTTCTTAATTCCTATGTTCAAAACATAGGACCACAATTCATTTAATGAACGTATACAACATATCATTAAATTGTATGCATTCATATCATTTGATATCATAAATTTCACATATCATCATTTGAAACATATTCACCTTTCATTTCTGTATTACATAATCGAAACACACGTACCTATATCCTATATGGAAAAACACAATTACCATTTCACTTTTCTCATATAATTCATTTAAACGTAGTTCACTCACTATTAACCACATCTCATTTTCACATATACCATATATCGACTAACCATAATCATACTCACTTTCATTACTCAATTTCATAAACATTACAACATACCTAAATCAAATGCACATTCATATACTCATTTATTTATTTCTCAAAATACCCGTTGAACCGTTCAGAATCAATAAAGATACTCGGATAGCTTTGGAAGCTTGTACAATGCCAACGTCCTAGATGTGGTCTTACATGAAATCAAATATCGATGTCACTATCCCAGACAGGATTTTACACGGAATTATATATGATGCCAATGTCCCAGACATGGTCTTACACGTAATCTCTAATCGATGCCAGTGTTCCAGACATGGTCTTACACGATATCATATATAGGTGCCTTACACAATATCTCAATTTGATGCCAACGTCCCAGACATGGTCTTACACAATATCATATATCGATGCCACTGTCCCAGACAGGGTCTTACACGATATCTCACATCTCATAAGCTCACATGTTATAACACCAGAATTCTGTACAATTCTTAAAGTTCGATCAGGACTTATATTTGTATAATTAAATTAAGTCATATTTAATGCCATTCAATTGTATGCATATAAATACAATTTAATTCGGCACATACAATACAATTACATTTCAATTTAATAACATTTATTTACTTATGTGCTTACCGCAAATCACATATGATTATTCCACAACCTTCTCTTTTCTCCGATTTATAATCAATCTATTCGTTTCACTAACAAAACATAATAAATCAATTTATTAACTAATTCAAATATCATATCAAATTTGAACTCAAACCATTTTATCATTTAATCCCAACTAGTAAAACATCTTCATTCATTACAAATTGATCAACACAAACATAGCCATTATCCAGTTCAATTCCAGTATTTAATTAATCTTATATGGATGTTGATAGCATATTAACATAACAAGAATTTCGATCAACCTACTATACATTCGTATGTGACCTTGACTAATACTTTTGGGTATTTAATGACAATTTAGACATCACTCAAATTCTGTATTTTAACGGCCCAAGTGGCCCACCAAAATAGACTTAAATAATAATTAACAATTAACTTATCAATGCACCACATATTAATTACTAATTGCACTCATCAACAGCTTAATCTAACATCAATTTAGGCATCATTAATTAACATTATTACCATTATGTTTCTTGACGTAATTAATAGTCCATTAACCACCCAAACAATATAAACATATAGCTATTTAACATCATTTAACCAGCTTATTTACTAACACTTAGACATAAATCCTGCAGCATTTATTTTTCTTTTATTCTCATTTAATATTTTCTATAATGGTTACATTGAATCCTTTAACAATCAGGTTTTAACACCATAAATTACAACTAAATAAATATCATTAATTGCACATCCAAAAGCATTCAATCATATATCTGCAGCATTAAACACTCTTTTTTTTTTCAAATTTTAGACATAATAAATACATCCTTATTTATTCATTTGCAACTTCAACCATTATTAACATAATTTAAAGTCACTCAGACCACATTTATTGACATCTAAACAACAATTTACTGTTATTTTAATACACCAAACGATAATCCATAAAACAGCATACAAACACCCTTTTCTAAACATCCTTATCCTTGCACTATACGAACAATATTAATATCATCACTGAATGGCGTAAACAGAGCACAATTAGCAATATTAATGGGATAAAATTCAGACAGCAATTTGACAGTTTCTAAAATTATCAAACACTAAAGAATAAAGATTCAAGTAAACTTGCTAATGTTACCCCACACTGATTACAACAATTCGATTTGTTCCTTCCCTCACACATTCGGTCAAAATTAAATCAACGATTTAACCAAAATTTACCAATAAAAAGCTATAGGTAATGGAGAGTTTAGAATAGTTACCGTGCCATTTCAAACTTTTAGCTTCTAATCAAACAATTTCATGGTTTTTCCACTGCATGCAGCTGGCCTCTTCTCTAATTTCCACACTTTCCTTTTCTCACTTATTGTCGGTTTAAGAGAATGAAGAAAAGATGTACATTAATATGGTTTTGTTTTATTATAATTCATATTTATAAACCAATTACCAAATTATCCATTGTAAATTAATGACAAAACCTTTTAATTGTGGTCCATTATCGTCCACATACCTATATACTAGTCAAATATCATTTTAAGGACTTATCAATTAATAAGTCATAGCAAATTAGTATTTTAACAAATAGAAAGTCACTTTTGCATTTTACGCAATTAAGTCCTTTTTATCAAATTAGATAACCAATCGGTAAAATTAATTCACGAAATTTTTTTTACACATATAAAATAATATGCTATAATTTCCAAAAATAATATTAAAAAAATAAAAATAATGTTAAGCCTGATTAGTTTCATGCACTCAAAGCTAGTTATGGTGCCAATTAAAGAGATGAATACACAAGCATTAATGCATTTGGTTAAGGGGAAATGAAGGGACATCAAGCAGCACATTTAATGGACCATTAAGCCTTCATCAAGTGAAAAAGCATGACTTTTCAGCTATGCATGAATCATGTGAAAGGACATGACTCTTTGGCTGCCAATTAAGAGTTATAACTGAGTTTTAATAGCTGACATGAATGTTAAATTTGAATAGTCACAATAATGCCAAGAAATAGTTTGTAAGAAAACATTATTTTGGGTTAGACAACTTTTTGCCAAATTTATGAACTTTTTATTCGTTTGTGAGAATTCAGTTCTCTTTGTTCTCTCTTGGACTGAATCAACTTATCAAGCTCAGCTTGTGGCGTCATTCCTTCCTTGTTAAACTGAACTTATCACTTTTCTAAGTGTGGCGTTCATCTATACCTACGGTTCCCATCTCAATGTAGATACTGGGTCAAAGTTTCATTTATTCTTCCAAACCATTTCCACCTAAGAGCTGTTTAAGATTCGGGTCAACAATCTTCCATATTGTTGGTTCTTTCTTAGCCTTAGCCGAATTTCATCCATCCATCCACTAAACTATTTTTTAACCTTAATTTTGAACCTATCTTTCAACCATTTTCAGCCTATTTCGAAACAATCTAAGCCTTACTTAATTTCATGATCGGGCAACTAAAATGACTCGAATTATCATCGAAACGAGTTTGTATCATTTGGTATCAAAGCTAGTGAAATTGAAGTAAGTATCGAAATTTTTAGCATCTCGAGATTGTGATTTTACCAAAAAAAGAAAAAAATTGAAAAAACTTAGTATAAAAAATTCAGTATCTATTGAGTTCAAAAGTGTGAAAATTAGCATTTGGGAATTCAAAAACTCATTGGTGATAAAAAAAGAACGAAAAGCTAGCCTGAAAATTTATTTGCTGCCCAAATTAGTTCATTCATTACCTATCATTCGGCCACACTTAAACCTTTCCATCTTTGTTTTCTTGCCTACCCTTTTATCCTATCATCATTTCTTACCCAAAAATCAAATTTGCGAGCCGATTCCACAACAATTGCTGATTTGTCTAAGTAGTCTATTGAGAACTTAGAGAGGCGAGTTGAGTGGGAAAAGGAAAGAGTGAGGAGAGACGAATCGAGAGAATAAAAGCCAAAGTGTGTGTGCTTTCTTTGTGAGTGGATTCATGAGGTTTGTATTGGTAAAGTATTCATTTTCTATTTGTAAACACCTTTCTTTTCCATCAATCAATAATGTTCCGAGAAGAGCCTTTAGATTTTGAACTTCAAGATTTGATGAAGGAGATGGACCAATTGTTCGATAGAAAACTAAAACCCCTACAAGAACGATTGGTTCGTCCAAGCAGTGGGGCCAGCGAGAAAGAGCCAAATGGGAGCATATATCACCAAATCAAAGGACGAAAACAAAATCGTCACGAAGAAAAACATCCAATGATTATATGGGAAGAGACTCATATCGAGATTCTTATTCATCAAAGAAGTTGAATCGATATGAAGCAAACCATGAGTTTGAAACCTTTCAAGGCTACCAACAATAAGGTAGAAGTTTCTTCTCAAGTGCCTTAAAGTATTCATCTATAGAGAAGTCCGTGCGAAGAAGTGAACGTGTTTCGTATGCATCAAAGTACTTGTCCAAGGAGGCTTATTCATGAAGAGATGATCGTGACTTATATGAAGATTCTTCCATTTCTTTCTAACAAAAAGCCTATCATTTTGATTCTTTTGTATTGTCTCCATCTTGTAATGAAATGTTGAGAGAAAAAAGAAATAAAAATAAAGGAGAGACAAGAAATGCTAATAAGAGAAAATGAGCGAATATGGAATGAAGTTGAGAGAAGAAAAAGAGAGACGAGAGAAAAAGAAAAAGAAATTGAAAAAGAAAAAGATAGTGAGATTGCAAAAGAAAGTGTGTAAGAAACGAGTGTTGTTGAAAATGAAAATGAAATTTCAAGTGAGAATAAGTCTTCAATAATTAAAGAGACCACGAAAAAAGAATGAGAGATTGAAAAAGGAACGAATAGAAAAGAAGAGCGTGAACAAGAAAAAGCAAGGAATATTTTTACTAACCAACATGCAAATTGTGCTCGTATTGTTCCTACTTTTCAAGTTTCTAGAAATCCATTTGGTGAGTTCCAACTTTGATACCTTTCCAAAGAGGGACAATTTCTATTGATCGAGAAAGGTAAGGTTGAAAGTGAAATCCAACCATAAGTGCTTAAAGGTAAGCAAGTTAAGGAGTCTTTAGCCATTGAATCACATCAATCAAATTTGAATGTTGTTGAGATAATTGCCGATGACTTAGTTTTTGAAAGATCTCCTCATTTTGAATTGGTTAATTGTCATTCTCTAGTTGTTGTTGGTAATTTCATTTTAAGTTGTGGCATAAAGATATTTTCTTATGATAAATGTTATGTTGGCAAGTTTGTTGATGAATTTAGCCTAAATCAGCATAAGCAAAATTTGATCATGTGTGATAAAGAGTTGTCACATAAAAAGCCTAATCTGTTTGTTTGTGATGGTAATATGGATTCTCTGATTTTTTGTGTGAAAACCTCATGTTTGTGCAAGTTTGTTGGAATGAATTTCAAGATGTTTGATTGTTTGAATTTGTTTATTCCTAAATCTTCCTTATTTGGCATGTGCGATTTATTGGTGACAATAACATTCTTGCTGCATTGTGATTGAAACCATGTTTTTAAGCTCGGAGCATGTTTTCATAAGTTGTTGATAAATAAAGGTAGGCATCATAAATTTATTCTGCATAAATGTGTTAAAACCTTTCGTTTGCTTCAAATTTTGTCATTATGTTCGAAAATAAGGCATGTGAATTTTGTTGACTTGCAGAATCGAAATCAAAAATTTGATTTTGGAAATTTTCTTATATTATGGTTTAAGGGATTCAAACATGTGTTGCATGATTATCACTTTGGTTTGTTTCATGTTCTTTCAATGTTGACGGTTATGGAATTTTCAAGTCAAGTTGAAATGGTAAAAGAAAGCCTTGTCTTTGATCCCGATGAATATTGTTCCATATCATTGTTTAAGGAACTTGAGCCAAGGAATCTTGTTTTCCAAGATTATAACCTTCGAATACTTTGTGAATTTGGTTTGTTTCCTTTGAAGAAAAAAAGTAAGACCGATTTCTATTTTTGATCCCAACATTAGAGTAAGTGTTCATCTTTTGAATAGGATTTCAGAAAGTTCTTTTATGTTTATCATTCATAGTGTCACTAATCTATTTCGCTCTTGTGTCGGTGACACTTTCAAATGGTTTCCTCCTAAAGAGGAAGGGCAGGTAAATAACATGCTTTCTTTGAAACCCATTTGTGGTTCTCGGGATTTTCAAAATAAATCTAATAGGTTCGTGAGCAAAAGGGTTCGTGACCTTGAAAGATTTTTCACGAGAAAATGGCCTGATTTGAGGATAAATTGTCTTCAAGAGGGAGGGTATGTTGTGATCCTGGCTGCATCATGTTTCGACACAATTCAACGATATCGAAATTGGCCCAACCTCGAGGGGCCCTGGTGCAAAATGAAGCTTTTAATTTTAGTTTGTTAATTTGGTTGCTAGAAAATAAGGATTTGATTCATTTATTTTAATTATTTTACTCATCATTAGTATGAGTCTTTAATTATGTTATAGTTTGAACATCATTAATATTCATCTTTAATTAAGACATGCACTATGTAACTCCCATGTTAGTTTAAGTCTGCATCATTAAATTAAGCCATGCATTAAGTAACTCATTTGTTCATTTAGTTTGTATCTTAAACCATGCATTTAAGCATATTAGTTGTTAAATATGTTTGTTTTTGTTTATATAAGTATGTTATTTAATTTGGCTGTCACTTTTTAATGCATAAGTTATAGTGTGCTTAATTTTTCTTAAATAAATTAATTGTGTGTTTTAGTTTGTTGTAGGAAAGTCCAAAAGGCTGGTCACATATTTAAAGCTACAATAGGGCTGTTCATTTGCCAAGAAGAATCAAATGTTGTCACCTTCAATTGGCTATTCAGTTTTTGTATAAAAGAGTGTGCATTTGGTCACTTAATTGCTGGTGCATATTTGGAACTTTTTGGTGGATATTGAAGCACTCAAATTTCATTATGGCGGCTTTTCAAATGGATCAAGAGTGATTCTTCAAGTCTGATCGGTTTCATGCACTCAAAGCTAGTTATGGAGCCAATTAAAGAGATGAATACACAAGCATTAATGCATTTGGTTAAGGGGAAAATGAAGGGACATCAAGCAGCATATTTAATGGACCATTATGCCTTCATCAAGTGAAAAGGCATGACTTTTCAGCTATGAATGAATCAAGTGAAAAGACATGACTCTTTGGCTGCCAATTGAAAGTTATAACCAAATTTTAATAGCTGATATGAGTGTTAAATTTGAATAGTCACAATAATGCCGATAAATAGTTTGTAAGAAAACATTATTTTGGGTTAGACAACTTTTTGCCAAATTTATGAACTTTTTGTTCTTTTGTGAGAATTCAATTCTCTTTGTTCTTTCTTGGACTGAATCAACTTATCAAGCTCAGCTTATGGCATCATTCCTTTCTTGTTAAACTGAACTTATCACTTTTCTAAGTGTGGCGTTCATCTATACTTGCGGTTCCTATCTCAATATAGATACTGGGTCAAGGTTTCCTTTATTCTTCCAAACTGTTTTCACCTAAGAGCTGTTTAAGATTTGGGTCAATAATCTTCCATATTATTGGTTCTTTCTTAGCCTTAGCCGAATTTCATCCATCCATCCACTAAACTATTTTGTAACCTTTGTTTATAACCTATCTTTCAACCATTTTCAAACTATTTCGAAACAATCCAAGCCTTTCTTAAGTTCACGATCGGGCAACTAAAACGACTCGAATCATCACCGAAATGAGTTCGTATCATCGGGGCCCTATCCTTCACATGGATGTGACACACGGCCATGTCTCTGCCCGTGTGGCCATGAAAATGGGTATTTACCAAGCCATTTGCCATCCGCATTTGCACAGTTCAATACACACTTTCAATAGCACTTAACATGACACAATTAAGCTACCAACACAACCACAATCAAGGCTTAACATATCAAACAATCATTTACTATTTATAACAATTATCCGCTCGAGTCATAGTCACTAAATTTATTATATCTTGAGCTATAGAACTCAAAATTATGATCTGCTTGATTTTCTAGAAACTATACTCAAATATCTTCCTACCATAAAATTTTTAGAATTTATGAATTAGCCAATATGTACAGTTAATTCTTCAAATTTATCCTTGTTCTGTTGTTTGACAATTTCAACCTTTTTTCACTAAAAATTAATTATCTCTTAGTACGGGATTCGGATGATGTTCCCATTTGTTTCTTTTGAAAATATACTCATTAAGAAATTAAACATATAAATTGCAACCGCAAGCATTTTTATACAATTTTAATGATTTTCCAAAGTCAGAACAGGGGAACCTAAAATCATTCCAACCTTGTCTCACAAAAATTCAAATATCTCATAAAATGAAATTATTTTGCTTACATCGTTTCTTCTATGTAAAGCTAGACTCAATAGTCTTTAATTTCATATTTTATTCAACCTCTAATTCGATTTCCACAACTTTTTGTGATTTTTCAAAGCTATACTACTGCTGCTGTCCAAAACTATTTTAATGCTAATTTTACTCTTTCATCATTTCTTCGTACTCACTTTCATTTAGACATACATAACACCAAAGCATATCCATAACTAGCCATTCCAATAGCTAGTCATTATCAAATATTTTCATGCCATTCATTGGCCAATATAAGCCAATTTTACATGGCTACACATTACATCAAACCTTTAACCACCACAAGCTTATATATTGAGCGAAATCATAATGACTCATACACCAAATGACTAAGTCCCCATACATGCCATAAACTGAAGAGGTTTGATTTCACTTTTACCCCACGATAATAGCTTGATAGTGTGATAACATCTCCAGCAATCTCCAACTTGAGCTAGCATACAACCTTATAATATATATGAAAGGAAGGGGAGTAAGCTATAAAGCTTAGTAAGTTTCTATGCAAATAATAAGCTTCTTACAATTGATTTTCCAAAACCAACAATATAACCACAAGATAATGTAACTTATTCGATCACATTGTCTATTCTATCAATTTGCAAGCATAATTTAACAAATCTTGTCATTAATCTAGCAATCAAAAGCCCTCCATTATAACAAACTACCACAATTATCCAGTCATTCCCAACCTCATATTATACATACACATTAATTATGATTATTCACTTTTTGAATATGTATATATATTTTGACATCTTTCAGTTGATCAAAGTACATATTTTCCCATCATCGTTTTAGTAGGCAGTTATGCCAATCATTTCTTTTTCTCATATCCGATAAATCATAATTTGTACAAATAAAATATGCTATGTCATAACTTAATTTGACACGAAAGGCAATTTCACAATCATCATCGAAATTCTCTATGTATTTCATACATCATAAGCATGGATCAATATTCACAAACTTTTATTAAACAATTTCGTGGCGGTAATATTGCTCAAACATCACCTTACCAATAGTTCGCTACTTATTGAATTAAATACTTATGAGTTTTACGTACATACCTGTGCCAACCCTTATATAATTAATCACACTCACACTTCGTTATTTCGTTGACTCACCCATTGAACCACTTGGAATTCTAAAGGATACTCAGAAGTCTTGCACATAGGTGCCACACTTATTTGTAGCCGAAGCTACCACTTATCACTTGTAGCCGAAGCTACCACTTATCACTTATCACTTATCACTTAAACACTTGGTTTCCTAGTGACATGTCACTTGTATCCTATTCGATTCCTAAGGTTCAACTGGGATTTCTCATTCACACTTATTGAAACTTTGTTGATTAAGTCACATAAATCATTCACACATTTTATATAACATTAAAGCATTAAAAATAAAATAAAATGATGCATTATTTACATACAAACTTACATCGATACCAAAAATGGTGAAAAGGACCTAACCGTCAAATACTTGTTTTTCCCTCGTTCTAGGCCCGAATCTCATTTTTTCTTGATCTATAATATCAAATTAGCTCACTTATTAGTCACATTATTCAATGTGACCTAAAAATCATATTATGGCAAAATTATGTTTTTCCCCTAAAGTTTGACATATTTACTTTTTGCCCTTAAGCTTGAAAAATGAAATTTATTCAATTTCTTTAACATACAAGCCTAGCCGAACCATTTTCATAACTATAGCAGCCCACAATTTACATCAAAACACATTTTTACTAAAAATTTTTTAACTTTTACAAATTAGTCCTTTTTAACATTTTCATCGAAAATCACTTAGTAAAAGTCGTTTCTCTAACCATAAATATGCATTTTCTACCATTAAACACAAATATACAAACATATTTATCATGGGTCAAAACCCTAGACTTTAACCATATCTCAAAATAGTGGTAGAAATAGATAGATCTTATTATGAGGATTTCAAAAACGTAAAAATCATTAAAAATGTAAAAATATGCCATATCATAACTTAATTTGACCCAAAGACCAATTTCACGATCATTGTAACACCCCTCACCTGAGACCATCGCTGGAGTCGAGCACGAGGCGTTACCAGACTTATCTTACTAATTCGGGGCATAAAAATTTACTTTTAAAATTAATTCGCACACATTCATCCAATATATCCCTAAAAGGGCCCTCAAGGCCCTAAAACATGCAATTGAAACGGTTCGGGACCAAACCAGAAACGTTAAAATTTTTTCGTTTATTTACACAAATCAAAATAATTTATTTCACTATTTATAATAAAACCGTTCACCTGCATAATAGTCACTAAATTAATTATAACTCGAGTTACACAACTTGAAATTTAAATCCGTAAAATTTCCCTGAAACTAGATTCATATATCTTCTTACCATAATTTTTTCAAAATTTTTGGTTTGGCCAATTGGTATAGTTTATTCATTAAGGTTCCCCTGTTTTGCAGTCTAATAGACTTGACCTCTCTTCACTAAAAATCGAGTATCTCATTTTACAGAATTTAGATAATGTTTCTGTTTGTTTCTAATGAAAATAGACTCACTAAGAAATCTAAACATATAAATTATACATCATAATTCGTTTTGTACAATTTTTAGTGAAATTCTAAAATTGGAATAGGGGATCACGAAGTCACTCTAAATCACTCTCATAAGAGTTTAAATATCACAAAATACAAACTTCCTTTGCTTACTCTGTTTCTTTCCTATGAAAATAGACTCAATAATATTTAATTCTATGTCTCATTCACCATTCAATTCAATTTCTACAATTTTTAGTGATTTTTCAAAATCACGTCACTGTTGCTGTCCTAAAACTGTTTCATAACCAACTTTTACTCTTTCATAATCTCTTTGCATTAAACCTCATTTAGGCATACATAACAACAATACATGTTCTTATTTAGCCATATCATAAGGACATACACACAAAATGGCCAAGTACCTATACATGCCATAACTGAAAATGCCTCAATGAAAATACCCAATTTGTAACTTGATAGTCGAAAGTGTGAAGCAATCTCCGATGACCTCCAACCCGAGCATGTTTGATAAAACTCTGGAACAGAGGAAAGGAAACAAGTAAGCTTATAAAGCTTAGTAAGTTCACATGTAAAATAATAGGCATTAGTAATGAATTTAGCTTAGTATTAAGCTTTCATAATCTACATAAATAATGTTAAGTTCTTACTTTCCAATCTTTCTCATTGGTAACCTTACCAAAGGTTCGGAATAATAAAAAAATACCTTACTTAATAGCTTGTTTATGTACCTAAAACATCTCACTTAACACATTAATACTCTCTCATAATATATAGGCATATTGCTAATCATGTCACAAAGCGTCATAAGTATAATTGAAAACTTATCACTTACTTAATACTTGAATATACTCATTAAAATACTTTTAATATCATCAACTTATAACCTCAATATTAATAAGCCTTATGTACATACTTGTGCTCTTTCCTCGTGATCTTACCTTGTCATCTCTTTGACTTACTCTTTGGATTACTCAAGTACCTTTCCTTTTGAAATTTACCATTGCCATGTCATGACATGGTCTTACGTGGTATCCTTGCCTTATGTAGTCACTGATGCTATGCCTTGGCACGGTCTTACATGGGATCCTTGCCTTATATACTCACCAATGCCATGCCTTGGCATAGTCTTACATGGGATCCTTGCCTTATATACTCACCAATGCCATGCCTTGGCATGGTCTTACATGGGATCCTTGCCTTATATACTCACCAATGCCATGCCTTGGCATGGTCTTACATGGGATCTTTGCCTTATAGTAACTTATCAATGCCATGTCTTGACATGGTCTTACATGATTTCCTTGCCTTGTAAAACTTACCAATGCCATGCCTTGGCATGATCTTACATGGGATCTTTGCCTTATAGTAACTTATCAATGCCATGTCTTGACATCGTCTTACATGATTTCCTTGCCTTGTAAAATTCACCAATGCCATTCCTTGGCATGATCTTACTTGGTATCCTTATCTTATGTTGCCATGGGTCAACCATGGTCTTTTTCTGTCAATTATTCCTTAATTTCCATGCTATAAATATGGACTTTGAAATATTAAAGTCTTGGCAATTCATAGCTAAAACATACTTGCTCAAAATTCTCAACGTTAGCCACATAACTCAATAATAATAATAGTAACAATTTCATAATAATAAAATGCTACTCAACTTACATACTTACATTCTTAATCTCATCATATCCTCAATTTATCTTACTTTCCTCAAATTATGCTATTCGATACTTTCTTGATCTTATACAAAGCCACATTACCACTACGGTCTTATATGTAAGCTTATTTGAATTCTCACTTTTAATGTCGAATCATTATCGAACATTTCTCAATTATTATCATTATATTCAAAAATCAATACTAAAACATTTATAACTAATATATCAATTTAGCATTCAAACATGCTTAATTAAATGCTTATTAAACACATGAACTTACCTCGATACCAATACGACCATTTTGACCAGCTTTCCTGATTTTCGGTTTTTCTCTTGTTCTAGGTCCAAATCTCGTTTTTCGGGATCTAAAACATCATTTTTCCCCAAAACTTTTGCATATTTACAATTTTTCCACAAAGCTCAGAAATAAATTTTTATTCAATTTCTTTGCATTTTAGGCCTAATTAAACCATTTCATAAATATGGCAGCCCACAATTCTCATTAAAACTCACACTTATGACCAATTTGATAACTTTTACGATTTAGTCCTTTCAAATGTTTTCGTTGAAAATCATTCGGCAAAAACCGTTTCTTTAACCATAAACATGCATAATCTACCATAATTCATCAAAATGCACAATTATTCAACATGGGTCAATTTTTGAAATCAAACCCTAGCTCAAATAAATGGTAGAAATAGAGAAATCATGTTACTAGGATTTCAAAAACATAAAAATCATTAAAAACGGGGCTAGAACGGACTTACAATCGAGCTTGGAAGCTTCAAAAACCCTAGCCATGGTTTCTCCATGCTATATTCAGCCTTGAGAAAGAAGATGAGCAAATTTTTGCTTCATTTTCCCTTTTTAATTCTTTTAAATTACTAAATGACCAAAATGCCCTTAAAGACTTTTCTTTCAAATTTGTCCTATTCATGCCCATTTTTGTCCAACAATTTAACCAATGATCTAATTACTATTTAAAGACCTTCAATTTAAAACTTCATAACAATTGGACACTTCTAACATATGGAACTCAACTTTTGCACTATTTACAATTTTGTCCTTTTGACTAAATTGAGTGCCCAAACGTCGAAATTTTCAAACGAAATTTTCATGAAATCTTTTCGTGAAATCGTAGATCATAAAAATATAATAAAAATAATGTTTTCCTTGTCGAATTTGTGGCCTCAAAACCACTGTTCCGACTAGGCCCAAAATCAGGATGTTACAATCGTTATCCAAATTCACCATGTATTTCATACATCACAAGCATGGATAAATATTCACAAACTTCTATAAAATAATTTTGTTGTGGTAGCACTGCTCAAACATCACCTTACCAATAGTTCACTACTTATTGAATTCAACCCGTGCCAACCCTTACATAATCACTCACACTCACACTTTGTTATTTTGCTAAATCACCCGTTGAACCACTTGGAATTCTAAAGGATACTCAGAAGTCTTGCACATAGGTGCCACACTTATTTGTAGTCGAAACTACCACTTATCATTTGTAGCCAAAGCTACCACTTATCACTTGTAGCTGAAGCTACCACTTATCACTTAAACACTTGGTTTCCAAGTGACATGTCACTTGTATCTTATTCGATTCCTAAGTTCAACCAGGAATTCTCATTCACACTTATCGAAACTTTGTCTGTTAAGTCACATAAATCATTCACAAATTTTATACAATATTAAAGCATTAAAAACAATATAAAATGATGCATTATTTACATACAAACTTACCTCGATACCAAAAATGGTGAAAATGACCTAATCGTCAAATACTTTTTTTCCCTCGTTTTAGGCCCGAATCTCGCTTTCTCTTGATCTATAATATCAAATTAGCTCACTTATTAATCAAATTATTCAATGTGACCCAAAAATATATTATGGCAAAATTACATTTTTCCCTAAAGTTTAACATATTTACTTTTTTGCCCCTAAGCTCGAAAAAGAAATTTATTCAATTTCTGTAACATACAAGCCTAGCCGAACCATTTTCATAACTATAACGGCCGACAATTTCCATCAAAATACATTTTTACTACACATTTTATAACTTTTACAAATTAGTCCTCTGACATTTTCACCAAAAATCATTTAGTAAAAGTTGTTTCTCTAACCATAAACATACATTTTCTACTCTAAACACAAAAATACACATATATTTATCGTGGTTCAAAACCCTAAACTTTAACCATATCTCAAATTAGTGGTACAAATAGATAGATCTTGTTATGAGGATTTCAAAAACGTAAAAATCATTAAAAATGGGGTTAAAACGGACTTACAATCGAGCTTGGAAGCTTGAAAAACCCTAGCCATGGTTTCCCCTTGAGAAATTCAGCAATGGGGTTGAAGATGGACAAAAATTGGCTTTTATTTTTATTTATTTAATCATTTAATCAATATACCTAACTTAAAAATATTCTATTTCACCTATTTCATGTCCATTTTTGTCCAAAAAATTAACCAATGGTCTAATTACCATTTAAGGACCTCCAATTTAAAATTTCATAGCAATTTGACACCTCTAGCTTCTGGAACTAAAGTTTTACACTTTTTACAATTTAGTCCTTTTGACTGAATTGAGTGCCCAAACGTCAAAATTTTTGAACGAGATTTTCACGAAATGATTTTGTGAAATTGTATACCATAAAAATATAATAAATTTCTCCTCATCAAATTTGTGGTCCCGAAACCACTATTCTGACTAGGCTCAAAATCGGGCTGTTACATAGAACCCGCATTTAACCCTTTTCAATGAGTATGCATCATTTCTCCGTATTAAGACACTTCCGTCCATGTCCTTCTAAAAGTTATCTTTCAATCTTGTGCAAAGGCAGCCGCTTTGTATGTTTTTGGAAGGTTGCACAGTTGGTTTGCTAACTTGCTGCGTCAGTGGTTGTCAAGCCCAAGAGACAAAATGGCGTGGCATTCGCCATTGAGAAATGATAATCTAGTATAAGAAGATCCCAAAAAAGTGACAGTTGGCTAAAGTTAGGTTCCTCTAAATCGTAAGGCTAAAACCTAAGTGGAGCTGGTGGTCGTAGGCGTCCTCTTCCAGTATAACTGGCTTATTCGGTCATGAGAAAGATCATCTAAAAGCCTATGATTGAATCAAAGGAGGATTGAGACAATCGGAGGCTGGAATCCCTCAAATCAAAAAACCCCTTCCTTTAACTCTATTTCTTTTTACAATTGCAATTTCAATTTATTCAATTTCAACTCGTCCATATTTTTAATTTTGTGTTTTTTTATTTTTTCCCAGGTCAAACGTTTTTCTTGGGCACGACTATGCCCACGATTTTGAGAAACAAGAAGCTATAGCGGTTTAGTCTTTGAGGATTTGACCCTACTTCCTGTATACTAGTCTTCTCGTTATTTTTTAGTAATTGGTTATTTTTGGTGCTTTCAACTAAAGATCAAATTTTAGTGCCGTTGCCAAGAGTTGGTAACGTACTAATCTTGTTTCTTTTTCTTATGACTAGATCTGCTCCAAGAAATCTTGCGTTCGATTCAGAAATAGAAAAGACTATGAGAGCTAATCATAAGGAAATGAAGCTATGAAAAAAGCAGTCAGAGGTGGTAGGAACTTAGAGTAATCCACTGCCGGAAATTAAAGCAAGCGACGAAGTTGAGTCTAGGGTTAACGAAAACCTTGCTCAAACACTGGAGAACGAAAGAATCAGAGTCGATCCTCTAGAAAAGGTGTCTAACACTAGGGTTAATGTAAACTCGAATCAAGCACAACCACCTATAGCTCAAACGATTCAGAAAATGGCCGAAGCTCCTACAGAATAATAGTTGTTATGCATTACGTGTCCTACTATGGATACTAATTTTAAACTTAAGTCAGGATTAATCCAGTTGCTGCCGACTTTTCATGGATTACAAAATGAAAATCCACACAAACATCTAAACAAGTTTCATATGGTTTGTCTTAGTATGAAACCTCAGGGCGTAATTGAGGATCAAATCAAATTATGTGCTTTCTCTTTTTCCCTAGCACAGTCTGCTAGGGTATGATTATTTTATTTACCTCTTAAATCTATCACAACATGGGCTAATCTTTCCCATTGGTTTCTTAACAGATTTTTTCCAGCATCAAGTACAACTAAATTAAGGAGGGAGATTGTTGGGATAAAGCAAAAGGAAGTGGAGTCTTTTTACGACCATTAGGAGTGATTTAAGAAGTTGTGCGCAAGTTGGCCACAACATGGGATAATATAATAGTTTCTTCGCTAATACTTCTACGAGGGCTGGAAGCCCATGGAAATAAACATGATAGATGCTGCCAGTGGAGGGACATTAGTCAACATGACCCCCCAAACAAGCAAGGGAATTGACATCCAAAATGGCTACAAATACTCAAGAATTCCAAGCCAATCCTGAACCCACTAAAAAGGTTCACCAGCTAAGTATTTCAACTTTATAAGATAAAGTCAAAAAAATTACTAATATTATGAATTCTCTTTTTGCAGTAAAAATGGGACCAGCCTAACTGTGTAAAATTTGTGTAACACCTGAACATACAACTCATGCATGCCCTAGTTTGTGTGATGATACTAAGGCCTATTTGGATGCTCTAGGGAACTTTCGTAGATCGACCTAAAGGCGTTATGACCTTAATGCAAGTACATATAACCCAAGATGGAAAGACCATCCTAACTTGAGTTATGGGGCAAACCTCCAGTATAACCAGCCATACCAAAACAGGTTTCCACAACAAACGCAATATTTAGGTACCTTCGTAGAAACTGTGTAAATAAATTAGTACCTAACCTGTAACACCCCTAACTTGAACCTGTTGCCAGAAAAAGGTTACGAGGTATTACTAGGGTTTACAGAATAGTTACAGATAACTCAAGTTGATTACTATTTATTTTCCCAGATTTATTATAATGTCTCTTATATGGACCCTCGAGGCCCAAAACATGTATTAGAAATGAATCGGGACTAAATCGAAATCTTAGGAAATTTTTCGTAAAATTACAAAATTTTCCTTACATAAAGGAGTCACACGCCCGTGTGGTAAGGGACACGCCTGTGTGGTCAGGCCATGTGGTTTCAAACACCTGTACCCCTAACTTGTGTAACTTTCTGACTTGTAACTCATGTAGAAATTAAAGTCACGCGAGCAAGTCACACGCCCGTGTGCTAAGCTGTGTGGTTAATTTAATTTTTGAAAATTAAGTGTAGGTTTCACATGGCCAAGTGACACACCCATGTTCTAGGCCGTCTGCCTTACACGGCTAAGACACATGTCGTGTCTCTGGCCATGTGCTCATTTTTAAGCATTGTGTTTCTCAATATTTACGATGCAGGGGATACACGGCCAGGCTACAAGCCCATGAAATAGACACACGGTCAAGACACACGCCCATGTGAACAAAATAAGGCTATTTCCAAGCCTTAATTCTCATCTATTTATGTCCATTTCCTGCACCAAAATTTGCATATATATTCAAACCAATCCAACCAACATACTCAAGCCAAATATATAAATTTGCATATTAATTTATCACATTCTTACATGTATAATGTCAAAGCTTACCTTCCATTATCATCCATTATTCCAACACATATTAACCATGTTTAGTTCTTAAATATTTACAACAAAATATACTAAACATTAGCCATTCCAATGGCTAACTACAATCAAAATGATTTTTCATACACATTACCTTAACTTATACATGCCATTATATCAAAATAAGTTCACTATTTATACCCAAAATTGAGCTGAAGGATAGTGTGATGTTGCTCCGATCGTCTCCAACCTTTACAAGCTTTTGAGCACTATAAAACAGAGAAAATGAACTAAGTAAGCACATAGTGCTTAGAAATCTCGTATAACTAAAACCAACTTACCACATATTTATTCATCAAATAAACATACATTTGCAACCCAAGTAATTTGACCATAACCTAAGCATACACAACTTCACCAAAATGTTAGTCCTTTATTTTATATAATTATCAATAATGTGGATGAGCTCATCAATTCTGGAAACCTCATGTATTCCATGTACTTTCACAAAATGATCTTATTTTGATATATTTCCTTAACTTCATATCACAACTCCCTTCTTTTCTTCATTTAAAATCTTGATGGATATGAAGGTGGTAAACCTATAGTGTACAATACTATCATTCTATCAACTCATAATCAGAAGTGCTTCTATTAGCACTAAACAGAAAGCTTACTCTCAAGCACTTTATTAGTATGCTTAGGTGAGCATGAAATAGAAAGCATATCCGAGCTTGACAACAGAAAGTTTGCAAAGAATTTGTATTGGGAAAATCATGTAACAGAATGCTTGTTTGGGGTTTGATAACAGAAAGTTCACGAAGAACTTGTATCAAATGGCTTCGAAGAAAGCTCCAAATAGCTTGGCAATAGTAAGTTCAAGTGAGCATTATTAGTAAGCTCCGAAGAGCTGTTAACAGAAAGTTCACGAAGAACTTATAAACAGAATGCTTATAGAGCGTAGATGTGTCTACAACAAATGCAGATCATGACCAAGCGAGAATGTTTCGAAGAACATGAACAAAATACTCCAAAAAGTATAAATAGTAATCTCATAAGAACACTATATCAGCAAGCTTGAGAGGGCTTATGCTCTTTCAAGCCTTAGATGTCTGCAACACATACAAGACAGTATCATTTCGGGTAACAGAACCCTGTATCCATTCGAGTCTCATTCTTTTATCTGATTCGTTCATAAACCTAATATTTACAAAATATATTCAATTTACATGCTTTTGGCCAACTCAAAGTTCATATGCAACTCATTCAAATTGATTGAATCATATCTTTATACAATTAAGTTATATGAATTTACCTCGATGCTTGTTCGTTTATAAGATCTACTAATCCGAGACTTTTTCCTTTCCTCGGTCTAGCTTCAAATTTGAGTTGTCTAGATCTATATAAATAAGTTTAATCATCAATTTCATTTAATTCATATTCAATTGCATTTAATTTATACTTTATGCAAAATTACCATTTTCCCCTAAACTTTTCATTAATGACAACTATGTCCCTAGGCTCGGAA
Organism: Gossypium stocksii; assembly: GCA_020496765.1. Classification (NCBI taxonomy): domain Eukaryota; kingdom Viridiplantae; phylum Streptophyta; class Magnoliopsida; order Malvales; family Malvaceae; genus Gossypium; species Gossypium stocksii. Next base: position 47,154,077 of record CM035627.1, read on the forward strand.
AATGAAATTCTCACAATTCAATCCTTATTCCAAGCCGTATAGAAATTTCTATGTATCATTTACAGCACTTATGTTTCACAATGAATAGCATATAACAAAAAGCTCCAAATAGCTTGGCAACAGTAAGTTCAAGTGAGCATTATTAGTAAGCTCCGAAGAGCTGTTAATAGAAAGTTTACGAAGAACTTATAAACAGAACGCTCATAGAGCGTAGATGTGTCTACAACAAATGCAGATCATGACCAAGCAAGAATGTTCCCAAGAACATGAACAAAATACTCCAAAAAGTATAAATAGTAATCTCACAAGAACACTATATCAGCAAGCTTGAGAGGGCTTATGCTCTTTCGAGCCTTAGATGTCTGCAACACATACAAGATAGTATCATTTCAGGTAACAGAACCCTGTATCCATTCGAGTCTCATTCTTTTATCGGATTCGTTCATACACCTAATATTCACAAAATATATTCAATTTACATGCTTTTGGCCAACTCAAAGTTCATATGCAACTCATTCAAATTGATTGAATCATATCTTTATACAATTAAGTTATATGAATTTACCTTGATGCTTGTTCGTTTATAAGATCTACTAATCCGAGACTTTTTCCTTTCCTCGGTCTAGCTTCAAATTTGAGTTGTCTAGATCTATATAAATAAGTTTAATCATCAATTTCATTTAATTCATATTCAATTGCATTTAATTTATACTCTAGGCAAAATTACCATTTTCCCCCTAAACTTTTCATTAATGACAACTATGTCCCTAGGCTCGGAAAATGAAATTCTCACAATTCAATCCTTATTCCAAGCCTAATAGAAATTTCTATGTATCATTCACAGCACTTATGTTTCACAAAATTCAGAAATTTTCTATGAATTTAACAAGTTTACAGTTTAGTTTGTAAATCTCAATTTCATAAAAATTCACTTTGTAAAAGTTGTTTCTCTACTAACAACCTTTCATTTTCTTCCATAAATTTCCAATTTTCAGAATATTTATCCATGGAATAAACTTTATACTTTGATATCTTTTCAAATTAGTCCCTAATTTAGATAGATTACACTATCCCGATCTCAAAAATATAAAAATTACTAAAAACAGGACTTGATTACTTACCTAATTAAGAAAAGAAAGTTTGTTTCCACTCTCCTAGGGTTTCCGCAGAAAATTTTGGGGAAGAAGATGATAAAATGATGATCTTTTAACATTGAATTAAATATCATCTTTTAAATTTCCTAACGTAACGCCCCAAAAATCCTGAACTTTCTTTTGTGGTTAAGATGTGTATGGTGTGTTTGATATTTTAGTTTAGTGTTATTAAAGTGTTAAAGGGCCATTTATTAAGTTCTGATTCGAGCTTTGAGGTGGAGAAATTTCTGTCAAATGTTAAAAGAACCCTGTTTGCGAGTGTCATGGCTTTTAAATAAATGGAGAAGAAATAGGACACAAGTGAGGTTGTGGTGTAGTGGCTAAGTGGCGCCACTTAGGGAGCAATGAGGTGGCATCAATAGCTGGCAAGGGGATCCTTGGTTCGAGTGCTAGCATGGTAATATTTTGGATTTATTTTTACACTATGTATGGCTAGTAGTGGCATTGGAGTTGAACTCTGAAGGAAGTGATCTACAGAGAAATTCAAGGAAGTGATAATAAAGAAAACTTAGGAAGAGATTGAGAAGTAGAGAAGTGGAGCCGAATTGGGAATATAGGGATAGGTAAATTCGGCTATAGTATATATAGGTGCCGTTTTTGGCGATTCTAGGCTAATGCCAAATCTTTCCTTTCTATTTTGCCGAAAACACTTTTCTCTTCAAATATCTAAAAGCCGAAATCCTTATTCTTTTTCTTTTGTTTTGTGCTGATTTCTTCCCTTCTTTTCTCATTAAACTCTTTTCTTTCTTGCTCCTAGTTGACCTTCCCTAAAGCCGAATATATTTTGGTCAAAATTCTATGGTGCCCCCTCTTTGTCTTCAACGTTGGCCGATCCATTCTTGTGTAAGTACTTTACTTTCTTTTAGTTGGTTTGTCTAGTACTGATTCTATCTCTCACTCACTCTTTCTAAATCAGTTTTGGTAGGAGATTAGTATCGAATCTCAGATTTTAGATCTCTACTGAATTGCTCATTAAACGTTTTGGGGTTTTGGGTAAGTATTCTTATTTTATTGGTTAATGTTGGCCGAATGATCATGAGTGGTTTAAAGGTGACTTAAGATGATTGCAAGTCACTTGTTATTTAGTTCTTAATGATTAAGATTGATGCAGATTTAAGAAATACTCGTGATTACTAATCAAGGAAGTGCTGTTAAGGCTTGACGTCCAAGGTAAGGCAAAGGTGGGATTACGGTTTTTGGTAATAGTGTTTGATAAGTGTATGATTAACTGTTGAGTGACATCGATTGTAGGTTCATGGCTAAGGATTTCGTAGCGTGTTTTGTTAGCAGGTATGTACATACACTTCACAGACACAATAGATTGGCAAATCTTGAAATCTTGAAATCCCGAAATGCCAAAATCCTGAAATGCGGAAATGCAAAAATGCCGAAAAGCCAAAAGTTTGGCTATGGTAGTCGTGCGAGTGCGTGAACACTCGTGGGAGGGTAATCAATGCATTATCAGAGACCCCATGAGCGATCTCATGGACTTTGGTCACGTTTTGGCCAACTGGGCCAGAATAGGCCAAATGGGCCCGACGGGCTCGTGGGCCTTGTTAAGCAAAAATTGGTAGATTGGTAATAAGTGATGAGCTAATTAAGTTGGTTGTATGGCTTGGAATAGATTTGGGCTTGATGGGCCGTATAATTGTGATTGGACCTAATGGGCCATATAAATGTGATTGGGCCTGATGGGCTATATGAATGTATGAAAGCAAGTAGACTTGCTAGAGTTTTATAATGGACTTTTAGGCCTAGTTTCTAATGAATCCTTAAGTGGCATAAAACTTAATTAACTTATCAAGTGTGTCTGTGGATAAGTCATAAGGTTAGAGTGTGGCAATGGGCATATGCATGTTTAGGATTGGATATAAGGAGAGCTTGGTACGTAAGCGGTCTTAATGACCCACCTCCTCTTCTCTGGAATCTTACCAAGTGCATAGTGTTCATTCACTTTAGCCAACGAGGACTTGTTGACGGGCCAAAGTTCATAATTAAGACCCATAATGTTAAGAAATGACCAAAATACCCCTGTAGGGTAGAATTACTAAAATACCCCTATGTGTTATGAGTAAGACTTATGTATGCTATATGTTTTCTTCTGCATTCATGTATTATTATATTGTATATGGGTCGATATTATGATTGATGGAAGTGTATATGAGGGTCACACGGTTGCTTAGCGATTGTGGATCCAATAAAGGCTTTTAAGGCATGAGCAGCTTTGTTGGAACGATGAGTAATGCCTCAACCGGTGCTACAACGAAGGCTTTTAAGCCACGAGCAGCTTTGCTGCAGCAATGAGTGGTGGCACAACCGATGTCACAATAGGTGTATAAGGATGGGTGGGTCGAGTATCTCCCCACATGAGTGTAGGGTTGGAAGGGGGTGTATAGGGTTGGTTATGGGTAATTGTGCATAGCATGCGCATATTGATATTTGTGATATGGGCTCGGGCCCAACCGAGGCCACTATAGGCTTAGGCCTAAAGGTCACTGTGTATTGTGATATGGGCACAGGCTCAACTGAGGCCACTTTGGGCTAAGGCCCAAAGGCCACCTATATTGAATAGGGCTTAGGCCCATTCTGATTGTTGCATGATTACTTGTTTGACGAGGGTTGTACACACTAAGTTTCAAAACTCACTCCCTCTTTTTAATTTTTTTTAGGTGACCCTCAGTAGGGGACTCGACGTAGGAGAGAACTTGAAGGTGGCCACACTACACTGTTATTTACTTTGAGGATTACTAGTTTTATTTACTTTCCTTATTTTACATTGTTTTATTGGGTTACAATAAGGCCTTTTATCTTCGGTTTGATTTTATATTTGGATTTTATTATTATTATAACTGCTAAAGTTTCAAACTCAAACAGGATTTCTAAAATTAAACATGTTTTCTAAATCAATATAAATATCTGAACATTTTCTTAAAACATGAGCTTTCACTGTAATTTAACAAGATATCTACACTTGGATTTTCAACTTATAAACTCAAAGCTTTTACTCAAACTTACATAAACTTTTGATTAAGTGAACCTTCTAATGAACACGTTTTAAACTAAGTTATTTTTATAACAAAACTGTTTTGAAAATAAACCCTTATTCGAACCATGGACGGACGAATGTCTTCAAAGTCTTCCAAGTATAAGATTTATACGAGTCACCCCTCAATGTGACACTGCCAGATTCAAGCCTAACTTCTAGGCCGGGTTTGGGGTGTTACATTTAGTGGTATCAGAGCCCGATTGCAAAGCTCGGGCTGTGAAATGGGCATTATATTTTGGGTTTAAAATTATTTGCAAATGAATCAAAAAGTTTTGAAGGATTTTGATGTGTGGCACACCGAGTCTCCGACGCCGAGCCAAGTAAGTTCTACTATTACTAAGCTTGTCTTAAATTGATGTACTGTAGATAGTTACTGGGCTACTTTAGTTGATAGATTCTTAGGTGGAGAAAAATTGAAGCCCATAGGAAACTTGAGACTGTAGTGGACTTGCGACTGCGAAAACAACTTTTAAACTACTACTTTCATAAAACGTTTGTTTAAATCATTAGAACTATGAGCTAATTCCATAAAATTCCTAAATCAGATAACACATAAATCGATGATGAGCGCTAGGAAAGGTGCAAGAGGCAGAGATAGAGGCCGTGGAAGTGTTACGGCTGGGTCGTCGGTATCGGGCCATATGCCCAGTGTTGAAGTAGAAGAGGCTCTAGCTTGACCCATGGCTAAGACGGGGCCGTATGATCAAACAGCTGGGGACGATGCATTGTTGCAGGCAATGCTGAGAATTTTAGAAAGGGTCGCAGGGCCCAATAATAGTGTGGGAAATCGTGGGTCGATTTCGGAGCGACTTCGATCCAATAGGGCCGAGATCTTTAAGGGTATTACTAGTGTGGCTCCCAACGTGGCTGAATACTGGTTGGAGGCCACTGAAAGGATAATGGATGATTTGGACTGCATACCTAAGCAAAAGTTAGAAGGGGCGGTATCGCTGCTTAGGGAGGAAGCCTACCAGTGGTGGCTGACTGTGAAAGAGGGCACCCAACGTGAGTGGATTACCTGGGAATTCTTTAAGTCCGCATTTCAGGGGAAGTACGTTGGAGCAAGCTATGTAGATGCCCGAAGGAAGGAGTTCTTAAACTTAACAAAGGAGACAGATCCGTGGCAGAGTATGAGGTGGAATTCCTATGGTTCAGTAGGTATGCTAAGGGAATAGTGGCCACAGATTATGAACGGTGTGTACGGTTTGAGGACAGCCTGAGAGGCAGTCTTAAGGTGCTGATAGCTCCATCGAGGGAGTAAGATTTCACAGCACTGGTTGAGAAAGCTAAGGTTGGAGAAGAGGTAAAGCGCGCTGAGCGCTTAAACTAGAATAAGGAAAGAGGCAAAAACAAACGGGATGCAGAATCTTCTGGTGTTGGACAGAGGCCTACGAGGAGAACCAGAGTGGACGGGTCGGTTAGAGCTGGGCCCCCTGCCTCTAATGCTAATGTTAGAATACGACCTTGTGTTTTTGTGGGAAAGGACACTTGGGTGAGTGCTAGAATGGCTTAGGTCGTGGAGCACCAGGTAGGGGTGCTGATTATGCTGAGGCGAGGCAGCCAACTCTGGTTTACGCAGCATGTCACTAAGAGGTCAGAGACGCTCCTGATGTGAATACTGGTACGCAACTTACCATAGTGTACTGTATAAGTATTTTGGTATTAGAATTAGAGTGCGCAGTAAAAGCGTAATGGCATAATCGGTGTTGTGTGACTATTAGATAGTTGGAAATTTTTAGGACGAAATTTCTTTAAGGGGGTAGAGTTGTAACGCCCCAAAAATCCTGAACTTTCTTTTGTGGTTAAGATGTGTATGGTGTGTTTGATATTTTAGTTAAGTGTTATTAAAGTGTTAAAGAACCATTTATTAAGTTCTGAGTTCGAGCTTTGAGGTGGAGAAATTTCTGTCAAATGTTAAAAGAACCCTGTTTGCGAGTGTCATGGCTTTTAAATAAATGGAGAAGAAATAGGACATAAGAGAGGTTATGGTGTAGTGGCTAAGTGGCCCCACTTAGGGAGCAAGGAGGTGGCATCAATAGCTGGCAAGGGGATCCTTTGTTCAAGTGCTAGCATGGTAATATTTTGGATTTATTTTTACACTATGGACGGCTAGTAGTGGCATTGGAGTTGAACTCTTAAGGAAGTGATCAGAAGAGAAATTCAAGGAAGTGATAATAGAGTAAACTTAGGAAGAGATTGAGGAGTAGAGAAGTGGAGCCGAATTGGGAATATGGGGATAGGTAAATTCGACTATAGTATATATAAGTGTCGTTTTTGGGGATTCTAGGCTAATGCCAAATTCTTCTTTTCTATTTTGCCGAAAACACTTTTCTCTCCAAATATCTAAAAGCCGAAATCCCTTATTCTTTCTCTTTTATTTTGTGCCAATTTCTTCCCTTCCTTTCTCATCAAACTCTTTTCTTTCTTGCTCCTAATTGACCTTCCCTAAAGTCGAATATCTTTTAGCCAAAATTCTATGGTGTCGCCACTTTGTCTTCAACGTTGGCTGATCCATTCTTGCGTAAGTACTTTACTTTCTTTTACTTGGTTTGTCTAGTATCGATTTCGTCTCTCCCTCACTCTTTCTAAATCAGTTTTGGTAGGGGATTAGTATTGAGTCTCAGATTTCAGATCTCTGCCGAATTGCTCATTAAGCATTTTGGGGTTTTGGGTAAGTATTCCTCTTTTATTGGTTAAGGTTGGCCGAATGATCATGAGTGGTGTAAAGGTGACTTAAGATGATTGCAAGTCACTTGTTGTTTAGTTCTTAATGATTAGGATTGATGCAGATTTAAGAAATACTCATGATTACTGATCAAGGAAGTGCTGTTAAGGCTTAACGTCCAAGGTAAGGCAAAGGTGGAATTACAGTTTTTGGTAATAGTTTTTGATAAGTGTATGATTAACTGTTGAGTGACATCGATTGCAGGTTCGTGGCTAAGGATTTCGCAGCGTGTTTTGTTAGCAGGTGTGTACATACACTTCACACACAATAGATCGGCAAATCCTAAAATACCAAAATCCCAAAATGTCGAAATCCCAAAATGCCAAAATGCTGAAATGCCAAAAAGCCGAAAGTTTGGCTACGATAGCCGTACGAGTGCGCGAACACTCATATGAAGGCAATCGATGCATTATCAGAGACCCCATGAGCGATCTCAAGGACTTGGCTCACGTTTTGGCCAACTGGGCCAGGATGGGCCAAATGGGCCCGACGGGCTCGTGGGCCCAATGAAGCGAAAATTGGTAGATTGGTAATAAGTGATGAGCTGATTAAGTTGGTTGTATAGCTTGGAATAGATTTGGGCCTGATGGGCTATATGAATGTATGAAAGCTTGTAGACTTGCTAAGGTTTTATATTGGACTTTTAACCCTAGTTTCTAATGATGCTTAAGCGGCATGAAACTTAATTAATTTATTAAGTTCGTCTGTGGATAAGTCATAAGGTGAGAGTGTGGCAATGGGCATATGCATGTCTAGGATTGAATCTAGGGAGAGCTTGGTACTTAAGCGGTCTTAATAGCCTACCTCCTATTCTCTAAAATCTTACATGGTGCATAGTGTCTATTCACTTTAGCCAACGAGGACTTGTTGATGAGAAAAAGTTCGTAATTAAGATCCATAATGTTAAGAAATGACCAAAATACCCTTGTAGTGCAGAATTACTGAAACACCCCTATGTGTTATATGTTTTCTGCTACATTCATCTATTATTATATTGCATATGGGTCGGGATTATGATTGGCGGAAGTGTATATGAGGGTCGCATGGTCGCTTGACGATTGTGGATCCAACGAAGGCTTATAAGCCACGAGCAACTCTGCTGCAACAATGAGTAGTGCCGTAACCGATGCTACAACGAAGGCGTTTAAGCCACGAGCAGCTCTACTGCAACATTGTGTGGTGCCGCAATTGGTGTCACAATGGGTGTATAAGGATGGGTGGGTCGAGTATCTCCCCACAGGAGTGTAGGGTTGGAAGGGCGTGTACAGGGTTGGTTATGGGTAGTTGTGCATAGCATGCACATATTGATATTTGTGATATGGGCTCGGGCCCAACAGAGGCCACTATGGGCTAAGGCCCAAAGGCCACTGTATATTGTGATATGGGCACAGGCTCAACTGAGGCCACTTTGGGCTAAGGCCCAAAGGCCACCGATATTGAATAGGGCTTAGGCCCAATCTGATTGTTGCATGATTACTTGTTTGATGAGGGTTGTACACACTGAGTTTCGAAACTCACTCCCTCTTTTTAATTTTTTGTCAAGTGACCCTTAGTAGGCGGCTCGACGTAGGAGAGAACTCGGAGGTGGCCACACTACACAGTTTTTACTTTGAGGATTACTAGTTTTATTTACTTTCCTTATTTTACAGTGTTTTACTGGGTTGTAATAAGGCCTTTTATCTCTGGTATGATTTTATATTTGGATTTTATTATTATAACTGCTAAAGTTTCAAACTCAAACTGGATTTCTAAAATTAAACATGTTTTCTAAATCAACATAAATATCTGAACATTTTCTTAAAACATGAGCTTTCGCTGTAATTTAACAAGATATGTACACTTGGGTTTTCAGCTTATAAACTCAAAGCTTTTACTCAAACTCACCTAAACTTTTGATTAAGCGAATCTTCTAATGAACACGTTTTAAACTAAGTTATTTTTCTAACAAAACTGGTTTGAAAATAAACCCTTATTCGAACCATGGACGGACGAATATCTTTAAAGTCTTCCAAGTATACGGTTTATACGAGTCACCTCTCAATGTGACACCGCCGAATTCAGGCCTAACTTCTAGGCCGGGTTTGGGGTGTTACACCTAAATTCCAATTTAGTCCTACTCTTTTTCTCAATTTCCATGGATGATTCATCCATAAATATCTACTAACTTTTCTTAATAGTCTAATTACCATATTAGGGAGTAAGCATAAAGCTTAGTAAGTTTGCATGTAAATAAATAACAACATTAATCATACAATATCATACACATAACATATTTATAACTTATCACAAATGTCATTAACTATCATGGATACATCTTTACTCATTTTCATTAATAATATACCATAGAACTCATAGTCATGATTTATTCGTTCACTTCTTATTGAGATCCATCGATGCATAAACTCAATAGTTATGAGCTTCATGTACATGCCTGTACCCTTTCAACATGAACATACCTTGTCTTTTCTTTGGCATACTCTTGGGATTACCTATTGAACCACTTGGAATGCTAAAGGGTACTCAAGAAATCTCATATACATGGCAGGATGCCAACGCCATGTCCCAGACATGGTCTTATACGGGATCACATATCGATACCGATGCCATATCCCAGATATGGTCTTATACGGGATCTCATATCGATGCCATGTACTAGACATGGTCTTACACGAAATCTCATAATGATGCCAATGCCATGTCCCAGACATGGTCTTACATGGGATCGCATATCGATGCCAATGCCATGTCCCAGACATGGTATTATATGGGATCACACATAACCCTAATGTCATGACATTTGTATCCTATCTATTCCTAAGGTTCAACCAGGATTTCGGAACATCAAAACCTCGTCACATTGTCATCAAGTCATTATAGTTCAAAAGTCATGGAACAATTATACATATCATGCAATAATAAAGCATTAAATACAAAGTGAAGTAATGTTGCATTATTTACCCACAAACTTACCTCGGTACCAAAATGTGACTAGTTATTTAATGTAGTCTGCAACTTTATTCTTCCCTCAGTTTAGGTTTGGACTTTGTTCTTCTTGATCCATAATAAAAAATTCACTTATTTAATCATCACATTGTTCAAATCAGTCCAACACACTTTGGCAAAATTACAATTTTGCCCTTAAACTTTCACTTACTTACAAATTAGTCCCTAAGCTCGTAAAATGACATGGACTCATTTTCTTTGCTACTCAAGCCTATTCGAACCATTTTTTATAACTATAACAGCCCACAATTTCCATTAAAACACATTTTTTCTACTTATTTTGTAACTTTTACAATTTAGTCCCTTTTAGGTGTTTTCATGAAAAATCACTTGGTAAAAGATATTTATCACACATCAAACTTTCATATTCCTTCATTAAACATCAAAATACATGCAAGTGACACATGGCTAAATTTTTGAACATGAACCCTAGCTCAAAATATGGCTAGAATTAGGTAAATCGGGTTAGAGGGTTTCAAAAATGTAAAGAGCATCCAAAACGGGGCTAGGATGTACTTACTATGAAGCTTGGAAGTTGAAAAACCCTAGCTATGGAACCCTTAGGTGTTTCAGCCATAGCTTGAAGAAGATGAGCAAATTTTGCTTTCTTTTTCCCTTTTTATTCTTTTATTAACCAAATGACCAAAATGTCCTTTTAACCCTTCTTTGAAAATTTACCCTTCCATGTCCATTTTTGTCCATTATGACATAAAATGGTCTATTTACTAAATAAGGACCTCTAATTTACACATGCATTTCAATTAATTACCCCAAAGCTCTCGAATCTCATATTTTACAACTTTTGCAATTTAGTCCTAAAAGACAAATTAGACTCTTATTTGCAAAATTTCTTCATGAAACTTTTGCACAATCATGCAAACATGTCATGGACCTTAAAATAATCATAAAACAAATATTTCTACTTCAGATTTGTGGCCTCAAAACCACTATTCTGTCTAGGCCCTAATTTGGGATGTTACATATTTCCTTCACTTCATGTCATGATTCCCTTATTTTGTTCATTTGAAATCTCGATGGATACAAGGGTGGTACACCTATAGTGTACTATACTATCATTCCATCAACTTATAATCAAAAGTGCTTCTATTAGCACTAAACAGAAAGCTTACTCTGAAGAACTTTAGCAGTATGCTTGGGTGAGTATTAAATAAAAAACATATCCTAGCTTGACAATAAAAAGTTCACAAAGAACCTATGTTGGGAAAATCATGTAACAGAATGCTTGTCTGAGGTTTGATAACAAAAAGTTCACAAAGAACTTGAATCAAGTGGCTTCCAAGAGCAGTTTACAGAAAACACCATATAGCATATAATAGAAAGCTTCGAATAGCTTGGCAACAATAAGTTCAAGCGAGCATTATCAGTAAGCTTCGAAGAGCTGTTAACAGAAAGTTCACGAAGAACTTATAAACAGAACGCTCATAGAGCGTGGGTGTGTTTACAACAAATGAAGATCACAACCAAGCCAGAATGTTCCGAAGAACATGAACAAAATACTTCGAAGAGTATAAATAGTAAGCTTGCAAGAACACCATATCAGTAGGCTTCAGAGGGCTTATGCTCATTCAAGCCTCAGATGTCTGCAACAAATGCAAGACACTATCATTTCGGGTAACAGAAGCCTGTGTCCATCTGAGTTTCATTCTTTTATCGGATTCATTCATATACCCAATATTTACAAAATATATTCAATTTACATGCTTTTTTCTAACTCACAATTCACATGCAACTCATTCAAATAGATTGAATCATATCTTTATACAATTAAGTTATATGAACTTACCTCGATGCTTGTTCGTTTATGAGATCTACTAATCCGAGGCTTTTTCCTTTCCTCGGTCTAGCTTCAAATTTTAGTTGTTTGGATCTATATAAATAAGTTTAATCATCAATTTCATTCAATTCACATTGAATTGCATTTAATTTATACTCTAGGCAAAATTACCATTATGACCCTAAACTTTTCATTAATGACAACTATGTCCCTAAGCTTGGAAAATGAAATTCTCACCATTCAATCCTTATTCCATGCCTAACCGAAATTTCTATGTATCATTTACAACACTTATGTTTCACAAAATCCAAAATTTTTCCATGAATTTTACAAGTTTACAATTTAGTTCCTAAATCTCAATTTCATAAAAATTCACTTTGTAAAAGTTGTTTATCTACTAACAACCTTTTATTTTCTTCCATAAATTTCCAATTTTCAACATATTTATCCATGGCATAAACTTTATACTTTGATATCTTGTCAAATTAATCCCGAATTTAGATAGATTACACTATCCCGATCTCAAAAATATAAAAATTACTAAAAACAAGACTTGATTACTTACCTAATTAAGTAAAAAAGTTTGTTTTCTCTCTCCTAGGGTTTCCATAGAAAATTTTGGGGAAGAAGGTAAAATGATGATATTTTAACATTGATTTAATTATCATCTTCTAAATTTCCTAAATTCCAATTTAGTCCTTTTCTGTTTCTCAATTTCCATTGATGATTTATCCATAAATATCTACTAACTTTTCTTAATGGACTAATTACCATATAAGTACCTCTCAATTTGAATTCCATAGTTATTTAAACCTTTTAGCTACTAGAATTCAACTTCTACATTCTAAGCAATTTAGTCCTTTCCTTAATTAATCACGTAATAATATTAAAATAAATTTCTTGTTAATTTGGATTTGTGGTTCCGAAACCACTATTTCGATATCATTGAATTTGGACTGTTACAACTCTTCCCCTTAAGGATTTTCTTCCTCAAAAATCTTACCGGTGAAGAGGTTCAGCTATTGCTTTCTCATGATATCCTCCGGTTCCTAGGCAGCCTGTTCTATTCCGTGTCTTTGCCATAGCACTTTCACTGAAGCTACCTTTTTGTTTCTTAATTCTTTTATCTCATGTGCTAGGATTTTGATCGGTTCCTTACCATAAGTCAAGTAAGGCTGAATCTCAACCTCTGTCGGAGAAATAACATGTGAAGGATTTGATCGATAACGCCGCAACATAGATACATGGAAAACATTATGAATTTTATCAAGTTTTGGTGGTAATGCTAATTGGTATGCAACTGGCCCAATTCTTTTTGTGATTTACTATTGCCCGATAAACCACGAACTTAGTTTTCCCTTATGGCCGAACCGGAGAACTTTTTTCCAAGATGAAACTTTCAAGAATACCTTATTACCAACCTGAAATTCAATCTCTTTTCGTTTAAGATCAGCATCGGACTTTTGACAATCTGAGGTATTTTCAGACTGTCCTTAATCACTTTCACTTTTTCTTCAGTTTCCCGAACCAACTCAACTCCATGTATGTTTTTCTTACCAAGTTCTGTCCAATACAATGGAGTTCTACATCTTCGGCCATACAGAGTCTCGTACGGTGCCATCTTAATGCTGGACTGATAGCTGTTATTATAAGCAAGTTCAACTAAAGGTAGATACTTCTCTCAGTTACCTTTAAACTCTAGCACACAACATCGAAGCATGTCCTCTAATACTTAAATTACATGTTCGAACTAGCCATCAGTTTGAGGATGGAATGCAGTACTAAAATGCAACTGAGTTCCTAAAGCTTCTTGCAACTTGCTCCAGAAATAATATGTGAACTAAGGGTCCCTGTCCAAAATAATGGAGACTGACACTCCATGTAATCTAACAATTTCAGACACATACAACTCATACAATTTATCTAAAGAAAAATCCATATGTACTAGAATAAAGTGCATTGACTTTGTCAATCTATCAACGATTACACAAATAGCATCTTTCTTCTTCGGAGACAGGGGTAATCCTGACACAAAGTCCATAGTAATCATTTCCCATTTCCATTCCGGTATCAAAATTGGCTGTAATAAACCCGAAGGTACCTGATGTTCAGCTTTGACTTGCTGACATATTAAACACGTCGATACAAACTCGAGAATGTCACGTTTCATTCCTGGACTCCAATACATTTTCTTCATATCATTATACATTTTATTACTCCTTGGATGTGCAGACATCATACCATTATGAGCTTCTTGTTGAATCTTCTATACAAGCTCTGAATTCCTCGGTACACAAACTCTGCCTCTGAATAATAAACAACCATCAGATCCAACCTAAAATTGTGAATCAGAATTCGATTCACAATGTACTTGTTTAGCTTACAATTCATCATCAGTCTTCTGAGCTTCAAAGATATGTTGTAGAAATGTCACTTTAGCTCTCATCTCAGCTATAATTGACCCATCTTTAGATAATGACAATCGGGTATTCATTGCTAGTAAAGCAAACAGAGACTTTCTACTCAAAGCATCTGTAATTACATTTGCCTTACCCAAATGGTAATCAATTACCAGATCATAATCTTTCAATAGTTCAAGCCACTTGCAATGTCTCAAATTCAAATCTTTTTGTGTCATCAAATACTTCAAGCTTTTATGATCAGTAAAAATATGGCATTTTTCACCAAACAGATAATGTTGCCAAATTTTCAGTGCAAACACTATGGTTTCCAATTCAAGATCATGTATCGGATAGTTCTTCTCATGTGGTTTTACCCGTCTTAAAGCATATACTATTAGTTTACCTTATTGCATCAAAATATAGCCTAAACCATTCAATGATGCATCACTATAGATGGCAAATTCCTTACCCGATTCAAGTAGAACAAACACAGGTGCTTTCATCAATAGATCCTTCAATCTATGAAAACTCTGTTGGCGTTCATCAGACCATTCCAATTTCACATCTTTTTGTAACAAACGAGTCATCGGAGATGATATCATTGAAAATCTTTATACAAATCTTTGATAGCACCCAACTAAACCGAGAAAACTTCTGACTTCTGATACATTTTTTAGTGGACTCCAATTGACAATAGCTGAAATTTTACTCAAATCTATTCTGATCCTTTAGCAGATATAATATGTTCAAGAAAACCCACTTCTCGAAGCCAGAACTCATACTTGCTAAATTTAGGATACAACTGCTTTTCACGTAAATTTTACAATACTATTCTCAAATGATGAACTTGTTGATTTTCGTCTCGAGAATATGCCAAAATATCATCAATAAAAACCTTTATAAATCTATCCAAATACGGTTTGAAAACTCTATTCATTAGATCCATAAATACTGCAGGCGCATTAGTCAGCCCAAATGGCTTCATAAGGAGCTGATAGTGTTCATACCTAGTTCTAAAAGTTGTCTTTGGAGCATCTGACTCTTTTACTCGTAACTAATAATAACATGAATCAAGATCAGTCTTTGAAAACACTATAGCACCCATTAACTGATCAAACAAGTCACCAATTTGAGGCAACAGGTACTTATTCTTTACTATAACTTTGTTGAGCTGCCGGAGTCGATACGCAATCTGAAGGATCCATATTTCTTTTTCACAAATAGAATCGGTACACCCTAAGGCGAATAACTAGGTCTAGCAAAACCTTTATTAGTGAGTTCTTTCAACTATGCTTTTAACTCTTTCAATTCAGTAGGAGCCATTTTATATGGTGCTATAGATATTGAAGTTGTTCCCGAAACTAAACCTGTAACGCCTCAAAAATCCCGAAACTATAAATTCTCTGCATTGATTTTGGCTTGTATAGGTAGCATTATTAGAACATTAATTTTAAGGTAGTACAAGGATTACTTGAAGTCTTAGGGATAGGAAAGACCGTAGGAAAAATTTAATTTTTACCTTAGTGGAACCCTAGTCTCGGGTAATAGGGCTCCTAAACAAATTAAGGGGAAAATAGGACACAGTTGGGCCTGTGGCTTAGTGGTAAGGTGACGTTACATGGGGAGCTATAAGGTGGTGTTACAAGCAGGGAAAGGGATGCAAGGTTCGAGGCTTAAGAGTGGTGAATTTAGGACTTTATTTTTTGCTCATGGAAGGAAGGTAGTGGCGCTAGAGTGGACTCTGGAAAGGAGTGTTCAGTAGAGAAATTTAAGGTAAGGATAAAGGAGAGAAAATAGGAGATTGAGGGAGGGGAGGTGATGGTGCTGAATGGGACTTTAGGGGAGGCTAGAATCGACTTGTGGTCTATTTAAGAGAGTGCTGAATTCTCTTGAGGGTTCTTTGGTTTTGTCAAATTCATTCCATTTCCAACCGCTCTTCTCCCTTTTATTCTTTTATCGAAATTCCATTGAGTTTCTTTTTCTCTCAAAAGTTGAATATCATCCTTGATTCCTTGAAAGCCGAATACCATTCTTGAAAGCCGAATACCATCCTTAAAAGCTGAATACTCATATCCCCTTTACTGATTTCTTTTGCTTACCTCCATCACAAATTTGTTTTGTTATTTGCTACCCTTAATTAAGCTTTTAAAAGCCGATTGCACACTCAGTAGATATCTAGGCCGCAAGATCAGAGACTAGTTTCGGTAAGTACTTAGTAACCATCTTTTAGTGGATTTTGGTAAAAGCCGAAGGGTTATCTAATCTTGCTCTTGTCGGTTAACCCTGTTTTAATAAGGGGTAGGGTTCAAAGATTTCAAGCGTGGTAAAGATCTCTAGCAAGTGGTAAGTGTACTCATTCTCAATTTCAGTTTCATAGGTGGCCAAATATAAGTGTGGTTTATAGGGGTGACTCGTGTGGAATATGAGTCACTTGATGTTTATAGTATATGTGTGTTGATGCAGATCTAGAGGATATTTGGGAATAATAGCTAAGGAGGGGCTATTAGAACTGGTGGTACAGGGTAAGGTTACGGTAAGGCTTCAGGATTTAGTAAAGATGTAGTTTAAGTATGGAAATTATTCGAGGTTGGTATTGATTGTAGGTTGAGGCTGAGGATAGTGTAGTGCGGGTCATCAACTAGGTGTGTACATAGATTGCACACACGACCAATCGGCAAAAGTCAAAATCCCAAAATGTCAGAATGCCGAAAAGTTGAAAAGCCAAAAGGATGGCACCGGCAATCACACGAGTGTGCGAACACTCTTGTTGAGATACTGATATGATTATCGATGTAACACCCCTAACCCAATTCCCGTCGCCGGAAGGGTTACGCGGTATTACTTGACTAATTCCTATGTGAACCGCCAATGGTACATTGAACAACTACCGATTGATCAAACCCGAAAAGACTGATACAATTTAAACCTTCGGCCCAAACATAATATCAAATGTTCACTTTCATAAATAAGTAAATCCCATACAAGAGAGCAAGCTACTATTCATTTGGTAAGTATAAATTAACAACTAGATGCGATGTAGTTTCAAATTATACATAACTTGTGCGGAAAGTAATATTACATTCCAGGGCCGAATATAAAAGTTAACCCGAGTAACCTATCTCATACGAGAATTAGACCAGTCGATCAAATAAATTTCTGTCATAAGAAAATAGACATGTATATAAATAAACATCTACTTTCATCCTTCATGGCAAGTTTTCATGAATCAAACTAGGATAACTATTTTAACGATGTTCAAAACCATTCCATCATCACTCATACCAACCATATAAAATGTCAAATTAATACGCAATTATTAGGAATTCCAACCTTGCCACATTCACATGGCATAGTATTATCAAAAGAGTTTAACTAATCTATTTGAGTTCCACCTATAGCTATTACATGCCATAATAATTAACGGTAGACTTTTAAAAGTACCAATCCAGCGTTGATAGATGTGATGACTTCAAAAGGGAAGAGCCCCGAGCTTCCAACGGTTCTTAGATCTATCCATAAAGAAAAAAAAAACAAATACACATAATGAGTTATCACTCAGTAAGTCATAAAACATTTAATATTTATCGAACAATTCGAATAACAAACAAGCGGTTTAACCATAATTGGCTCAACTAACTCTATAAATCATATAGCCCAAATTGGCTCATTTAAATTGAAATGAGTTCCACATTTCAAATAGCACACTAAAAAAAAAAAAATCAACAATCCTTTAACATCCATTCGGCAAACATCAATATGCCACTTTCCATCGGATTTAAATACCACTCTATATTACCATCTTTAACACAATTTCATTAGCCACCTTACCCTTATAACTAGAAAAAAAAAATGAAATCGAACCCATTGCAATTACTTTACTCACCGATTCAATGACATCCTTCCACCATTCTCAAGTATGCCATATAACATCCATCCACCAAATGTACGCACACATAGTGCCATTCGAGGTCGAAACCTACTCCCAATTAATACCATATGAAGCTCACGAATGTGCGCACACATAGTGCCATTCGAACTCTAGGAAGTACGCACACATAGTGCCAATAGGAGTCTCACGAATGTACGCACACATAGTGCCATTCGAATTCGTTAATGTACACGCACACATAGTGCTATTTCGAATTCGTGATCATACATGTACATATACTAATCATGGCTTATTTATTGAGTCATTTGTAAGACAATTCAATATTAAACAGTCTCATGACTTACCTTGTTTCAAGAGGGACAAGATTTTCCGATCAGCTAGTCAACCACTTTTTCCTTTCCTTTAGCCGAGGTTTGCTCCTTGTGATCTTGCACAAGTTCAACAATTAAGCTAATTCAATATACTTTCAACTATTGTAGTCTGATTTTATTTATTCCAATTTGGAACATCTATGCATAATATTTCAACAGTTTACCTCCTTTTCACAAGGCCACAACATCAATAACTCAACAATTGAACCCAAGTTCTTACAAATTTTCCAAACATCCAATATAACCACATGTTTAATATTCAATAAACCGAACCGAATTATTATCATTCATATATAATATACACCTACTTATTATACTATAATCGTTTATGACCTCTAATAACATCCCTAATTAAACCTCCACCAAGTTACGAATATATATATATATATATATATATAGTCCCAAAGATTCACAAAACACATCATTCACATCATTTAGATATCAACTTGATCGAATCATTCAAGGTTATAAAAACTACATTCCATCACATAAGTACATATCAATACGAGTTTAGTATAACTCAAATTATTAATTCCATAACCATTTTATAAGTAATTTAGGCTCCCCATGAACACATTCGGAAATTTACAAGCTCAAACACTTGAAATTATAACCGAATCTCCAAGGATTATTTTCTTATTCAAGCCTCAAAAAGGTACTCCATAATTTCCATTTCGGCAAGGCTCTAATTTTCCTACATTTTCTTGCTTGGCCGAAAATCATCTAAATTTTTCCAAGTCTAATTTCTTAATCATTTAATTCCAAGTACAAAACATCAAACAACACTAAGAAAACACCCTCAATGTTCGAATAGCCATCTTTCTCCATTAAGCTACTACAAGACCGAATGCCCTATCTCACAAGAACTTAAAAATTCTTTCATAGGTTTAACAAAGAGCCTCATCATCAACAAGTTCTCAAAATTTTAAAGGGAGATTTCAAGATTTCACTTACCAAATCAAGTTATGGATGACCGAAACCTTGCTATCCTCCTCTTCTTCTCACGGCAATTAGAACTTGAAAATGATCTTTTCTTTTTCTTGGTTTTTCCTCCCACTTACTAAATTCTTTTTGTTTAATATTTTAAGCATATAATATTCATATAAATTCTCCACACTATCATTTCAATTGAACAAAAATGACATCATTATTTAGTTGGCCGGCCATGAGTGTTAAATTGGAAAAATTGACATGCAAATCCTTCCTTTATAACTCATGCATTAATTAGTCATTCTTTTTCTTCCTATCTTATTATTAGACTTTAGCACATAAGTCCTTAATCGAAATTCCACCTACTAATGACATAATTGAGCATACAATTTTACACATGCAAAAATCACACACATAAAAATCCTAAGATTCAACATTTAATTATTTTCGCAACTCGGTTTAGTGGTTTCGAAACCACTTCCCGACTAGGGTCGGAATAGGGCTATTACAACTCTCTCCCCCTAAAAGAAATTTTCGTCCCCGAAAATTCTTACCGGTGAACAGATTTGGGTAACGCTTTCTTATTGAGTCCTCCAATTCCCAAGTCGCTTCTTCAATTCCGTGTTTCCGCCACAATACTTTAACCAACGGAATTTTCTTATTCCTCAATTCTTTCACCTCTCGAGCCAAAATACTGACTGGTTCCTCCTCATAACTCAAGTTCGACCGAATCTCAATTTCCGACGGATTGATCACATGTGTCGGGTCAGATCTATGTCGACGGAGCATAGAGACATGAAAGACGTTGTGAATCCTTTCGAGATCAGGAGGTAAAATCAATTTATAAGCCACAGGTCCTACCCGTTCTGAGATCTCATACGGCCCGATAAATCTTGGACTCAGTTTACCTTTACGGCCGAACCGGAGTAAATTTTTCCAAGGTGAGACCTTTAAAAATACTTTGTCGCCAACCCGATATTTGATGTCCCTACGTTTCAAGTTTGCATAAGACTTTTGACGATCAGTTGCTACTTTCAGGCTATCCCGGATTATCTTCACTTGTTGTTCTGCCTCTTTAATTAAATCCACTCCGTATAACTTATTTTTATTGAGTTCGGTCCAAAACAAAGGCGTACGGCATTTACGACCATATAAAGCCTCATACGGCGCCATCTTGATACTCGTTTGAAAACTATTATTGTAGGCAAATTCAATCAATGGTATGTATTTCTCCCACGAACCGCTAAACTCAAGAATACAACATCTCAACATATCTTCGAGTATTTGAATGACTCTTTCAGATTGACCATCGGTCTGAGGATGAAAGGCAGTGCTAAACTGAAGCTTAGTGCCCAATGCCTCGTGTAATTTCTTCCAAAATCGCGAGGTAAACTGGGGGTCTCTATCCGAAACAATAGAAGTCGGCACATCATGCAATCGTATAATCTGGGAGACATACAATTCAGCTAGTTTATCGAGTGAGAAGTCCGTACGAATAGGGATGAAATGGGCTGATTTCGTTAGTCTATCCACAATAACCCAAATGGCATCTTTCTTGCTCGGTGTTAGTGGTAAGCCGGATACGAAGTCCATCGTGACTCGATCCCACTTCCACTCGGGTATCATGATCGGTTGGAGCAGTCCCGAAGGCACTTGATGTTCAGCCTTCACTTGTTGACATATTAAGCACTTCGCAACAAAATCGGAGATATCTCGCTTCATACCGTGCCACCAATAACGGAGTTTCAAATCATTGTACATCTTCGTACTGCCCGGATGGATAGACATTTGACTATTATGAGCTTCATTTAAAATCGTTGAAATAATTTCAAAATTTCTTGGGAAACACAATCGACCTTTGAACCTCAAACAATCATTATCGTCGACTTGGAACTCTGAATCCACCTTGGAATCCCACAGAGCCCGCTTAGCAACCAATTCATCGTCAAGTTTCTGGGCGTCACAAATTTGTTGTACCAACACGGGTTTGGCCTTTAATTCTGCTATCAACATATCATCAGCGGATAACGACAATTGTATATTCATCGCTCGAAGGGCAAATAGTAATTTTCGACTTAGAGCATCTGCAACCACATTAGCTTTTCCTGGGTGATAATCGATAACGAGCTCGTAATCTTTTAATAATTCTAACCACCGTCGCTGTCTCAAATTCAGATCTTTTTGTGTCATCAAGTACTTGAGGCTTTTGTGATCGGAATACACAAGACATTTCTCCCCGAACAAATAATGTCGCCAATTTTTTAAAGCGAAAACAATGGCAGCTAGCTCGAGGTCATGCGTCGGGTAGTTTCTCTCGTGAGGCTTCAGCTGTCTTGAGGCATACGCAACAACTCGACCCTCTTGCATCAAAACACAGCCCAAACCGTTTAAAGATGCATCACTATAGATTACGAATTCTTTACCAGATTCCGGCTGAACTAACACTGGAGCTTCCGTCAGAAGAGTTTTTAGCCGATCAAAACTTTTCTGGCACTTTTCAGACCACTCAAAATTGACGTCTTTTTATAGCAGCTTAGTTAACGGTGTCGCAATCATCGAGAACCCCTTTACGAATCGTCGATAGTACCCGGCGAGTCCCAAAAAGCTACGGATTTCTGAGATATTCCTTGGAGGCTTCCAGTCAAGAATGGCTGAAACTTTATTCGGATCAACTCGTATTCCCGAGGAGGACACAACATGTCCCAAGAAGCTGACCTCGCGCAACCAAAACTCACACTTACTAAACTTTGCATACAGTTGATGATCTCGCAAGGTCTGAAGCACAAGCCTCAAGTGTTCGGCGTGCTCCGAGTCGTCTTTTGAATAAATCAAAATATCAACTATGAACACAACCACGAATCGACCTAGATACCGTCGGAACACCCGATTCATCAAATCCATGAAAGCCGCAGGAGCATTAGTGAGCCCAAACGGTATCACTAAAAACTCATAATGTCCGTATCTCGTTCTGAAGGCGGTTTTCGGTACGTCCGAATCTCTAACTCGCAACTGATAGTAACCAGATCGCAAATCAATTTTCGAAAACACCGATGCCCCTTTCAACTGGTCAAATAAATCATCTATACGTGGCAATGGATACTTATTCCTTATCGTAACTTTATTGAGTTGACGATAGTCGATGCACATTCGCATAGTTCCATCTTTCTTTTTCACAAACAGAACCGGTGCACCCCAGGGTGAAAAACTAGGTCGCGCAAAGCCCTTGTCGGTTAACTCTTGTAATTGATATTTCAGCTCCCTCAACTCGGTCGGTGCCATACGATACGGAGTTATAGAAATTGGAGTTGTACTCGGAACTAACTCTATACCGAACTCAACTTCCCTAATAGGTGGTAATCCCGGTAATTCCTCAGGAAACACATCTAAATAATCACAAACCACAGGCACGGTTTCAGGTTTTTGTTCCGTCATCTTACTACCCAATACGTAAGCGAGATAAGCTTCGCAGCCTTTCCTTACATATTTCCGAGCCAACATAGAAGATATCATCATCGGCAATCCATTTCCATCACTTGATTCAATTCGGATCATCTCACCATTCGAACATCGCAGATCTATTACTTTTCGTTTACAATTCACCACCGCGTCATGCGCGGTCAACCAATCCATTCCGAGAATTATATCGAACTCATCAAAGGGTAGTAACATCAAATCAGCAGGGAAACAAAAGTTCCGGATCATTAGTGGGCATCTCTTGCACACTTTGTCAACTAGCACATACCGACCCAAAGGGTTTGACACTCGTATCACAAACTCAGTAGACTCAACTGTCAGAGTCTTACTGAATACTAAGGTTTCACGCACATACGAATGAGTCGAACCAGGATCAATCAAAGCAAGTACACTAGTTTCATAGAGAGTAAATGTACCGGTGATTACGTCAGGGGAGGATGCCTCTTCTCGTGCACGAATGGCATAAGCTCTGGCGGGTGCATGGGCCTCGGATCGAACCGCTGCTTCGGAATTCCCTCTCTGATTGCTATTTCTACCTCCCACAGTTCTCGGCGGTCTACCTCTAGCCGTTGTACCACTTGATCTTGCATTCTGCATCTTGTTTCTTTCATCCGGTTCCATGCAATCTCGAACAAAATGATCCCGCGATCCACATCTGTAACAAGTTCGGTTAATCAATTTGCCCCAGCATTCACCCATATGCCGTCTGCCACATTGGAGACACTCGGGTCTATCTTGACGATTACTACCAACACTGGTTACGGAAATAGTTCGAGAATCCATTGAGGGTCGCTCTCGAATAGAAATCCCCGCGGACGATTTAGACTTGTTACTCTCGTTTTTAAACTTCTTTGCAGCTGAAAAAGAAGCTTTACTGGCTGTTCTTTTACGGAAATCTCTACTTTCAGCTTCAGCCTTTCTTTTCTCTTTCCCAAGTTCTTCAGCCTTGCAAGCTCGTTCGACCAGTATCACGAATTCTTTTATTTCAAGAATGCCCACAAGCAGCTTCAAGTCTTCATTCAAACCTTCTTCAAACCTTTTACACATAGCTATTTCATCAGCAACACATTCCCGGGCATAACGACTGAGTCTCACGAACTCCCTCTCGTATTTAGCTACAGTCATACCGCCCTGTTTCAGTTCAAGGAATTCTTTACGCTTTCGATCGATGAACCTCTGACTGATATATTTCTTGCGAAACTCTATCTGAAAGAAATCCCACGTAATTCGTTCTTTTGGAACAATCGAACTTAGAGTTCTCCACCAGTAATAAGCTGCGTCTCGTAATAACGATATAGCACATTTCAAGCACTCTTCAGGTGTGCAAGATAACTCATCGAAGACGCGAATGGTATTATCTAGCCAGAATTCAGCTTTCTCGGCATCATCAGTTACTGTAGCTCTAAACTCTTCGGCCCCATATTTTCGAATCTTATCCACAAGGGGTTTGTTTAATCTCATCGGATTAGCGGGTGTAGGCATTACAGGCACTGGAGGAGGATGATTTGAATTAGGGGGTGGTTGAGCAGCCGGATTTGTATGAGTATATTGGGCAAACCATTCATTCATTAAGGAAAAGAGGGTTTGCCTAACCCTATCCTCTTGATTATTCGCGGAGGGTCGAGAGTCGGCCGGTACCGTCCCTTGCGCGGGAGCAGGCGCTATACTCTCAACATCGTTCGCTATTGCTCGCTCGGGATCAGGTTCCATTTACTAAACAATACAACAACAAGGTTTAACCGTTAGAAGTCATCACACTATCAATTACTCACTTATGGCATGTATAGCTAAACTTACACGCGCTACGTTAGTCCTAGAATCGACTAAACCGTAGCTCTGATACCAATAAAATGTAACACCCCTAACCCAATTCCCGTCGCCGGAAGGGTTACGCGGTATTACTTGACTAATTCCTATGTGAACCGCCAATGGTACATTGAACAACTACCGATTGATCAAACCCGAAAAGACTGATACAATTTAAACCTTCGGCCCAAACATAATATCAAATGTTCACTTTCATAAATAAGTAAATCCCATACAAGAGAGCAAGCTACTATTCATTTGGTAAGTATAAATTAACAACTAGATGCGATGTAGTTTCAAATTATACATAACTTGTGCAGAAAGTAATATTACATTCCAGGGCCGAATATAAAAGTTAACCCGAGTAACCTATCTCATACGAGAATTAGACCAGTCGATCAACTAAATTTCTGTCATAAGAAAATAGACATGTATATAAATAAACATCTACTTTCATCCTTCATGGCAAGTTTTCATGAATCAAACTAGGATAACTATTTTAACGATGTTCAAAACCATTCCATCATCACTCATACCAACCATATAAAATGTCAAATTAATACGCAATTATTAGGAATTCCAACCTTGCCACATTCGCATGGCATAGTATTATCAAAAGAGTTTAACTAATCTATTTGAGTTCCACCTATAGCTATTACATGCCATAATAATTAACGGTAGACTTTTAAAAGTACCAATCCAGCATTGATAGATGTGATGACTTCAAAAGGGAAGAGCCCCGAGCTTCCAACGGTTCTTAGATCTATCCATAAAGAAAAAAAACAAATACACATAATGAGTTATCACTCAGTAAGTCATAAAACATTTAATATTTATCGAACAATTCGAATAACAAACAAACGGTTTAACCATAATTGGCTCGACTAACTCTATAAATCATATAGCCCAAATTGGCTCATTTAAATTGAAACGAATTCCACATTTCAAATAGCACACTAAAAAAAAAAAAAAACATCAACAATCCTTTAACATCCATTCGGCAAACATCAATATGCCACTTTCCATCGGATTTAAATACCACTCTTTATTACCATCTTTAACACAATTTCATTAGCCACCTTACCCTTATAACTAGAAAAAAAAATGAAATCGAACCCATTGCAATTACTTTACTCACCGATTCAATGACATCCTTCCACCATTCTCAAGTATGCCATATAACATCCATCCACCGAATGTACGCACACATAGTGCCATTCGAGGTCGAAACCTACTCCCAATTAATACCATATGAAGCTCACGAATGTGCGCACACATAGTGCCATTCGAACTCTAGGAAGTACGCACACATAGTGCCAATAGGAGTCTCACGAATGTACGCACACATAGTGCCATTCGAATTCGTTAATGTACACGCACACATAGTGCTATTTCGAATTCGTGATCATACATGTACATATACTAATCATGGCTTATTTATTGAGTCGTTTGTAAGACAATTCAATATTAAACAGTCTCATGACTTACCTTGTTTCAAGAGGGACAAGATTTTCCGATTAGCTAGTCAACCACTTTTTCCTTTCCTTTAGCCGAGGTTTGCTCCTTGTGATCTTGCACAAGTTCAACAATTAAGCTAATTCAATATACTTTCAACTATTGTAGTATGATTTTATTTATTTCAATTTGGAACATCTATGCATAATATTTCAACAGTTTACCTCCTTTTCACAAGGACACAACATCAATAACTCAACAATTGAACCCAAGTTCTTACAAATTTTCCAAACATCCAATATAACCACATGTTTAATATTCAATAAACCGAACCGAATTATTATCATTCATATATAATATACACCTACTCATTATACTATAATCGTTTATGACCTCTAATAACATCCCTAATTAAACCTCCACCAAGTTACGAATATATATATATATATATATAGTCCCAAAGATTCACAAAACACATCATTCACATCATTTAGATATCAACTTGATCGAATCATTCAAGGTTATAAACAACTACATTCCATCACATAAGTACATATCAATACGAGTTTAGTATAACTCAAATTATCAATTCCATAACCATTTTATAAGTAATTTAGGCTCCCCATGAACACATTCGGAAATTTACAAGCTCAAACACTTGAAATTTTAACCGAATCTCCAAGGATTATTTTCTTATTCAAGCCTCAAAAAGGTACTCCATAATTTCCATTTCGGCAAGGCTCTAATTTTCCTACATTTTCTTACTTGGCCGAAAATCATCTAAATTTTTCCAAGTCTAATTTCTTAATCATTTAATTCCAAGTACAAAACATCAAACAACACTAAGAAAACACCCTCAATGTTCGAATAGCCATCTTTCTCCATTAAGCTACTACAAGACCGAATGCCCTATCTCACAAGAACTTAAAAATTCTTTCATGGGTTTAACAAAGAGCCTCATCATCAACAAGTTCTCAAAATTTTAAAGGGAGATTTCAAGATTTCACTTACCAAATCAAGTTATGGATGACCGAAACCTTGCTATCCTCCTCTTCTTCTCACGGCAATTAGAACTTGAAAATGATCTTTTCTTTTTCTTGGTTTTTCCTCCCACTTACTAAATTCTTTTTGTTTAATATTTTAAGCATATAATATTCATATAAATTCTCCACACTATCATTTCAATTGAACAAAAATGACATCATTATTTAGTTGGCCGGCCATGAGTGTTAAATTAGAAAAATTGACATGCAAATCCTTCCTTTATAACTCATGCATTAATTAGTCATTCTTTTTCTTCCTATCCTATTATTAGATTTTAGCACATAAGTCCTTAATCGAAATTCCACCTACTAATGACATAATTGAGCATACAATTTTACACATGCAAAAATCACACACATAAAAATCCTAAGATTCAACATTTAATTATTTTCGCGACTCGGTTTAGTGGTTTCGAAACCACTTCCCGACTAGGGTCGGAATAGGGCTGTTACAATCGAGGCCTAGAGAGTGATCTCATGGTCTCGGGCCATTATTTGGCCAACCAGGCCAGACAGGGCTAAATGGGCCTGCCAGGCTTATGGGCCCAAATTGGCAAAGTTGTTATGTGAAATTGTATACTGGATTGATATGGATAATTGTATGATTTGATTTTGATAGGGCTTAATGGGCTACATAAGCATGATTGGGCTTAATGGGCTTTATGAACATGGGCTTAGTGGGCCTTATGGGATTGTAGAAATGTATGCTAGGGTTTAATGGACTTTAAACCTAGTTCTGACGAACTCTCAAATTGCATAAGACTTAAGTAAATAATCAAACATGTCTGTGGACAAGTCACTAGGCTAGGGTGTGGCAACGGATGTGTATGTGTCTAGGATTGGATTTAGGAAGAGCTTGGTACTTAAACGGTCAGAATGACCCACCTCCTCTTCTCTTGAATCCTAACTGGTGCATAATGTCCGTTCACTTTAGCCCCGAGGACTTGTTGATAGACCAAAGTTCATAACTAAAACCCGAAATGTAGAAATTACGAAAATACCCCTCTAGGGTAGATTTTATGAAAATACCCCTCTAGGGTAGAATTATTAAAATGCCCCTGTAGGGTAAAATTACTAAAATGCCCTCATAAGGTAGAATTACCGAAACACCCTTGTAGGGTTGGAATTACCAAAATACCCCTGGGTAGTGAAATGACTAAAATACCCCTAAGTGCTTAATGTGTGGAAAATTTGTATGTTGCAGTCATGAGATGTATGTTGCATTTGGTAGGGTTTGATGATACAGAAGAAGATATGCGAGGATCGCATAGTCGCTTGACGACCGTGGATCCACCGGTGGCTTTAGGCCCAATATATGAATAGCAGCTTTGCTGTAATGTTTGAGTAGTGCGGTTGTTGGTGGTACCTTTGGAGTGTAGGGATGGGTGGGTTGATATTTATATCCCCACATGAGTATAGGGTTGGAAGGGAAATGGAGTGCAAGGTTGGATTTGGGATGGGTGCATTGCATTCATGTGAAACTGATGTGATTTGATGTCATTATGGGCTAAGGCCTAAGACCACCGATATTGATAGGGTTTCAGTCCAATGTGATAAATGCATGCTGATTTGATTGCCAAGGGTCGTGCAAACTGAGTTGCGAAACTCACACCCTTTAATTTAATGTTTCAGGTGACCCTCAATAGACAGCTCGACGTGGGAGAGGACTTAGAGATGGCTACACTACAAGCTACTTAGAAGTTTTAAATAATTTCCACTTACTTTATTTTAATTACTTGATTTTCAATGGGTTGTATTTAGGCCTTGTAGCTCTGATTTGACTGTACATTGGGTTTATTATTGTTCCAGTTGCCAAATCATCAAACCTAAATAAATTTCTCAAATTAAATGTTGTTTTTTTTAAATAACTTTATCATATGGACATTTTTACTTCAACATGGGCTTTCATTATGACTTAACAAGTATTCTAAATTTCTAAATCACAAGCTTAAGTTTTTAATGAAGTAGCATTTCTATTGAACATAATTTTAGCTAAACGAAGTTGTCTTGAAATAACCTCTTTGATGTGACATTGCCAGATTTAGCCATAACGTCTGGGCCGGGTCTGGGGTGTTACAAAATCTATTGAAAATTCCACTTTTCTTTCCGGTGGTAATCCAGGCAATTCCTCTGGAAACACATTAGAAAATTCACAAACAACTAGTAATGACTGAATCTTTGACTCAGATACTTTAGTGTTTAACACATATGCAAGATAAGCATGACATCCTTTTCTAACATGCCTCTATGCTGACATAGCTGAAATTACATTAAACAGCCCATCTAGTTTATCAGATTCAACGCAGAGCAATTCACCGCTCTGATATTTTAACTCAATATATTTCTGCTTACAATTTACCACTACATCATGTTGGGTTAGCTAATTCATTCCCAAAATTACATCAAATTCATCAAAAGGTAGTAGCATCAAATCAACCAAAAAAAAATATAACCCTTAACCTTCAGTGGATAATTTTTACACATTCTATCCACCATAACACACTGGCCCAAGGGATTTGAAACTTTGACCACAAGTTCAGTGAATTCAATAGGTAAATTTTTAACAGGCACTAACTTTGTGCATATAAATGAATGTGTAGAACCAGGGTCAATCAAAACAGTAATATCAGTGTCAAGTCAAGAAGGTGTAGCGGTAATGACATCTGGTGCAGAAGCATCTTCTTTGGCACGAATGGCATATGTCTTTGTCAGTGTTCTAGCTTCTGATTTAATTGTTAATCTTTAGTAGCTCCTTGGTTACCATTAACATTACCAAGACGATGGAGTGGTCTGCCTCTCAAAGCAAGATTACTCGGTCTAGAGGTCTAATCAATGTCCTTCGTAAGATTTTTTGGGCAATCCTTAACATAGTGGTCAAAGGAACCACATCTAAAATATGCTCTGGTTTTTACGCGACACTCACCAAAAGGAAATTTATTACAAAGTTTACATATTGGTTTGGGATTTCCAACACTTCCCAAACTTGTCGCAGATGGAGAAGAAGATCTCGTGTTCAAACATTGGGAGCCCTGCTCTTTACCAAAGTACCCTGTGACTGTGGTAGCACGATCATGATAGTTCTTCAATTTCTTTGAAACTGATATTTGTGACTTGCCCATAAATCTTTTACCAGACATCCAGGCTTCTCTTTCTGCTTGTTTCTTTTCTTTGTTCAATTCCTCAATTTTATCTGCTCGGTCAACTAGTACTACAAATTTCTATAACTCGAGGATTCTAATCAACAACTTGATGTCTTCATTTAATCGTTCTTCAAAACGTCTACACATATCTGCCTCAGTTGGAACCCATTCTCTGGCATACTTGCTCAGCTGAACAAATTCCCATTCATACTCAGATACTGTCATGTTTCCCTACTTGAGCTCAAGAAATTCTTTTCTTTACTGATCCAAAAAACACTGACTAACGTATTTCTTTTTAAATTCAGTTTGAAAGAATTCCTACGTGATCTATTCCTTTCGCACAATAGAAATTAGTGTAAGTTGTATCTTTTAACAGAGACACAACACATTTCAGGCATTCAGCTGGGGTACATGATAATTATTCTAATACTCTAATAGTATTTTCTAACTAGAATTTAGCCTTTTCTGGATCATCTTCGGCAGTGGCCTTGAATTCTTCTTCCCTATATTTTTTGATTTTATTTATTAGAGACTTACTAGTTCTAACAGATTCAGTACCTTGTGGCATTTAGGAATCGATGGGGGAACAGGTGGGGGAGGTTGCTTCTGTACAGCCGAATTTGTTCTGACAAATTCAGTGAACCATTCTATCTTTATTTGGAAGAAGGCTTCTTTTACCTCCTCGCCTCGGACCTTAGATATGGGCCTTCTACTACTACTTGATGCTTCTATTTAAACTAAAGCCAGAGCATGGCTTTTACCTTCCTCAGATTCAGCTCTAGCATGGATGGATGATATTACTATAAGAAAAAAACATTTAAAATGGTTTAGAGATATCACACTATCACAATTTATATAATGGCATGTATAGCTAATCCGTACTTGCTACACTAGTCCGAGAATCAGCTAAGCCGTAGCTTTGATTCCAATAAATGTAACACCCTTAAGCCGTATTTGTAGCCGGAGAAGGGTTACGAGGCATTACTAGGGGTTTACAGAATAGTTACAGATAACTCAAGTTGATTACTATTCATTTTCCCATATTTATTACAACATCCATTATATGGACCCTTAAGGCCCAAAACATGCATTAGAATTGAATCGGGACTAAATCAAAATCTTAGGAAATTTTTCACAGAACTATGAAATTTTCCTTACATAAAGAAGTCACACGCCTGTGTGGTAGGGGACATATCCGTGTGGTCAGGCCATGTGGTTTCACACACCTGTGCCCTTATTCAATCAAAATTGTAACAACCCAAATTTCAGTGAGATCAGAATAATGGTTTCAGGACCACAAATCTGATCCAAAAATTTAAATTATTTTTATTTTATTTTATGGTCTGTATTATGCTAGGAGTGTCATGTGAAAATTCTAATAAGAAAATTTTACCAATTTAGTGTTTAATTACAAGAAGGAAAAAATCGAATAAAATGCGAAAGTGGAACTCTAGTAACTCGGTGATTAAATAGCTATAAAATTCAAAACTACAGGTCCTTAAAAGGTAATTAGACCATTAAGAAAGTATGTAGATATTTTAAGGTGACTCATCCATGGAAATTTAGAAAAAGGGGCAAGGACTAAATTGGAAACAAGAAAAATTAATTAATTAAAAAGATGATAAAAGAAATATCATCTTATTTTCATCATCTTCAACCTAAAATACATGGAAACCCTAGGATAGAGAACAAAAACTTTTAAGGCTTGATTGGGTAAGTTTTCTTGTTCTGTTTTTAGTAATTTTAATATTATTGGAACTTGGATAGCTTAATCTATCTATTTGAGGGACTAATTTATAAAGTTATCAAAGTATGAAAAATAGGTCATGGATGTATATGTTGAAAATTTGAAATTTATGGTAGAAAATGAAAGGTTGTTGATAGATAAACAACTTTTACAAAGAGATTTTTGAAGAAAACATGATTTAGCGACTAAAATGCAAAGTTGTGAAAATTGATGAAAAAGTCTAAAATTTATAGGAATTGTGTGCTGTAAATTTTTCTTTGAAATTTCGGTTAGGCTTGAAATAGGGAGTAAATTGTACAAGTTTCATTTTCTAAGCCTAAGGATGAAGTCGAAATTTATGGAAAAGTTAGAGGCAAAATGGTAATTTTGCCTAGGACGTAAATTGAGTCCGAATGAATGTAAAATGTGTGAAATTGATGATTAATGTTATTTATGTAGATCTAGACAACACAAATTGGAGGTCGAGGAAAAGAGAAGGTTTTGGATTAGTAGATTTTATGCGCGAACAAGTGTCGAGGTAAGTTCGTGTAACTTAATCTTGCATGTAAATATGTTAAATTGAATTATGCATTTGTATGGAATGTGAGTTATATGGATGTACATAAATTGAATGCTAAAAATGAATATTCAATACTTGCTTGAAAATGGTGAAAAAGGGTTAAGTCTAATTGATTATTGAATTCTGATGAATACATGTGCTTTCTCGAAAGAAATGAGATTCTGCATTTGTTGCAGTCGGGATTTAGCTCAGACGAGTAATCCTATTGACCTCATTATAGGAAGGATTTAGCCCCGACAGGTAATCCTTATATAATACCTCTCGAGTACAAGTTACGATTTGGGTTTAGCCTGGACTGGTAACCCTAATTGAGCTATTTTGAGCATATATTATAAAAAGGATTTAGCCTGGACAGGTAATCCTGTTACGATATGTGGCTCGAGAGTGTGTTCCTTGATTAACGGGTCCCTTGAATAAGAAATTGACGGCTTATTGAATCGTACACGTTGAGTGTACTAGAACATCCATCGGAATCTCAATGATTCAACGGACATAAAACTCTTGACATGGGATGAGAATTATGAGATGAAATGATAATGACTTTAAAGAATATTGCATGATGAGCTCATCTATGTTTGCTTATTTGACATGGATATTTTGGTGACTAATATATTTGATTGAATGCATGTGATTAGGAAATTTTGCTAATGGATGGAAAACATGTAACAGCCCATTTAGAGCCTAGTCAGAATGAGTGGTTTTGGGACCACTAATCGAGTTAAAATATTATTTTTATTGTTTTAATATGTTTTACCGCATGATAAATTTATTGTATGAAAGTTTCGTTTAGAAATTTTATCATTTAAGTAGTTAATTCAGTAAAAAAGATTAAATCGCATTAAGCGATAAATAGGAGTTCTATTGTATAAATGACTTATATGACTTTGTCTTTGCTTGTGACAGTCCTTAAGTGGTTATTATCCCTTTTATATAGATAGTGGACATTTATGTCCATATTATTATGATTTTATGAATGGTTTTATAAAGGTTACTTATGGTATTTTATAATTATATGTTTATTAATTTCATTAAAACATGAAAATGCTTCATTCTATTCCTTCTTCACCGATTTTAAACAAGAGAAAAGGGTTAGGGAAGCTTTTTCATTCGGCCAAGGCTTTTTGTTCAATTAAGGTATGGTTTTGTCTCGGTTTTTAATAATTTCTATGTTTTTGAGCTTGTTGCAGCTCGGTCTAGCTGACCCATACCTCAATTTCTAAAATTTTTTGTGTTTTTGAAATATGCCATTGATGAATATATGTTTATTTTGATGAATAATGGTGAATTATTGATGGTTGTTTGAAAATATACAAGTTTTACAAAGTGATTTTTTGATGAAAATGAGTTTTAAGGATTAAATTGAAAAAGGTAGAAATTTTATAGTTAGAAGTGGAAATAAATGAAATATATGTGATGGTATGAGGTACTTGAATATTCGGCTATGATGAATTGAGAGTCCTATGGTGTAATGTGCTATTTTGTGAATTTAGGACTAAAGTGTTAAAGTATGAAAAGTTAAGGGCTAATTTGTAAATAGGCCAAAATACATGTTTTTGGATTAAATTGAACAAGTTAGTGATTAAATAGCTGAATTTGTATTAATATAGATAAAGACAATCGAATCCCAGAACATGATCGGGGAAAACAAAAGGTAGAGGAGTAAATATCGGGAAATTGAGATAAGTTCGTATAATTAGAATTCAATTTGTATTACGTTTATAATAGTTGTATTAATGCCATATGAATGTGTACTTATTATGGAATGAGATTGCCTATTGGGTATATGTGAATTGGTATGAAATTGTATAAAGGTTATAAGAACAATTTGATTACCGAGTCCCGTTCGAACCATAGAAGTTGTAGGATACAAGTGACATGTCACTAGGGCTACAGGGTGGTTTCAGCTCCTGCATTTGTTACGGACTCACCACAGCTCATGAGCTATATGTTCATCCTTTGAGATTACATGCTCAGTCTTCGAAATTGCCGTTCAACCTACAGGCTTACCGTTCATCCTTCGGGATCACATGTACAGCCTTTGGGCTTACTGTTACAGGCTCGAAAGAGCATATATGAAGCATTGACGGATTTACAAGTTATACATATATACACTGTATGTGTATCACCCAAGTATCCCTCGACGTTCTTAAAGGTTCAACGGGCAAATACCGATATATGCTATGTGAGGGCCAATGTAACGCCCTCTTACTCGAGACCGTCACCGGAGTCGAGCTTGAGGTGTTACTAAACTTAATTTACCCCTTAAACGACTTTAAACCATTTATTTCATCATTTGTAATAAACTGTCCATCTGCGTCACAGTCGGTTAAAAAAAATCCTATCTCGAGTTACGAAACTCAAAATTTAGATCCATAAATTTTTCCTGAAACTAGACTCATATATCTATCTACTAATTTTTTTCTAGAATTTTTGGTTCGGCCAATTAGTACAGTTTATTAGTTAAAGTTTCCCCTATTTCAGTGTTCGACTGCTCTGACCTATGTTCACTACGAATCACTTTTCTCTCTGTACAAGGGTCAAATGACTATGCTATTTGTTTCTCCTAAAACTAGACTCAACAAGGAATCCACAAATATATAGTATGACTCCTAATTGTTTTTGTACAATTTTTAGAGAGTTTCTAAATTCAAAACAGGGGATTCAGAAATCGCTTTGATCCTGTTCCACCAAAACCCAAATATCTCATAAAATACAACTCCTTGACCTGTTTCATTTCTTCCATATGAGAATAGACATAATAAGCTTCAATTTCATATTTTATTCACCATCAAATCGTGTCTCTACTATTTTTAGTGATTTTTCAAACTCACATCACCGCTGCTGAAAAATTCTGTTTTATAACAAAATTCATCTTTTTATGGATTTCCATGGACTAAGTAACACATTAAACATACATGACACCAAATATAATCTAGATTGGCCATTCCAATGGCTAATCATTTCCAAGCATTACCTTACCAAACCATCGCCATATCATAAGATTATTTACACAAAATGACTATAATGCTATACATGCCATATTCAGAATACAAGCCATTATACCAATTTGTCCCGGATAGTGTGAACGTTCCTTCGACCCTTCCCGATTTCCAAGCTGGCTTGTCAAAACTACAATGAATGAAAAGGAGGGAGTAAGCATAAATGCTTAGTAAATTCACATGTAAATAACAACTAACATAGCTATGCAAATCAACATAACCACCAATTACATAATATTATTAAAACATTCATGACACAAGAATACTTGCTATTTTACCACATTCATGTCTTACCAAGTTCTCAACTCGAGATTTAGGCTCATACCTGTCCAACTTCCTCTTTCACCATACTTTCCAACATACCTCTTTCGTTTAGGCATTCTCATTGTTCATTTAAAAATCTACCCATTGAACTCATCGGAATATAACTAGGATACACGTATTTCACATACATAAGTGTCATATCCGTAGCTAGACAACTCAATAGCCTACGAAATTTACATAGCCAAGCTACCATGTAACTCGCCCATAAGTGAACTCGGACTCAACTCAACGAGCTCGGATGCCTAGTTACATCTCACGAACTCGGACTCAACTCAACGAGTTCAGAACTCAATCATCCTAGTGACATGTCACTTGTATCCTAATCTATTCCCAAGGTTCAAACGG
This sequence comes from Gossypium stocksii, assembly GCA_020496765.1. NCBI lineage: Eukaryota > Viridiplantae > Streptophyta > Magnoliopsida > Malvales > Malvaceae > Gossypium > Gossypium stocksii. The sequence goes on from CM035627.1 coordinate 47,190,284, forward strand.
GATTTTCTTCAATCGCACATCTTTGTCGTCTTCCTCGAAATGTCGGAACCGATACTTGGTAGCATTTCACATTTATCAAATAGCTCACATAATTTGCATATTACTAAATAATAATTCACAAAGCATAACATTTCATGATAATAAGTATTATATCATATAAATAACATTAAATCACTTAAAATAACAATTATGTTACCTTATTTACACATGAACTTACCTCGGTATCAAAATATCAATAATCGAGCCTATTCCTGGTAAACTTTATTTTTCCCTCGATCACGACTTGAATCTCATTTCTCTTGATCTAAAATAACACATTTAGCTTATTTAATACTCACATTTATCAAAACAGTTCTTGACCCTAACTTTGTCAAGATTATGAATTTGCCCCTAAACTTTTGCATATTTACACTTTTGCCCCAAAGCTCGGAAATTAAAATTTATCCCAAATTTTTATGTTTTAGGACATGCTGATCATTTATTCATTAACAGCAACCTCAAATTCCCACTATAACATGTACTTATGAACAATAGGTATTTTTACCGATTAAGCCGTTTTACTCGTTTTTACTCAAAACCGAGTAGCACAAGTTGTCTAACATAATCTAAAACCTCATATTCTATCATAAAACATCAAAATAAACACTTTTCACCTATGGGTATTTTTCCAAATATGAACCCTAGGTTGAGTTATTGCTAGAATAAGCTAAATCAAGTTACCGGAACTCCGAAAACGTAAAGAACATTAAAAACGGGGCTTGGAATCACTTACTATGGAGCTTGGAAGCTTGAAACAAACCCTAGCTATGGAGAACCCTTGAAATTTCGTGCTAATGAAGAAGATGGACATATTTTGCCATCTTTTTCCATTTTTTAATCTTTTAATTATCGAATGACCAAAATACCCTTAATGCCTTTCTTTGAAAATTTTCATGTACAGGCCCATTTTTGTCCAAAATTTTAGAATTTGGTCAAATTTCTATTTAAGACCTCCTAATTAATATTCCAAAGCAATTTCATACTAAAAGCTTCTAGAATGCAAGTTTTGCAACTTATTCGATTTAGTCCTTAAATTCAAATTAAGCACTTTATGCATAGAATTTCTTCACGAAATTTTCACACAATCATGCAATCATATCATAAACCTCAAAATAATTATAAAATGATTATTTCTATCTCAGATTTGTGGTCACAAAACCACTATTCCGATTAGGCCCTAATTCGGGATATTACAACTCTCCCCCCTTTAGGGATTTTCGTCCTCGAAAATCTTACCGGTAAACAGATGTGGGTATTGATTCCTCATAGTTTCCTTAGGCTCCCATGTAGTCTCTTCTACCTTGAAGGTACTTGGTGTTCAACTTTCACTTGTTGACAAATTAGGCATTTCGATACAAACTTCGATATATCTCTTTTCATTCCATTCCACCAATACATTTTCTTCAAGTCATTATACATTTTCGTACTGCCTGGATGAATCGACAAACAACCATTATGTGCTTCCTGCAAGATCTTTCGAATCAACTCATCATTTTTCGGTACACAAATCTGATTTTTAAACATCAAGCAACCATCAGAATCGATTCTGAAATTTGACCTTGTATCAATCTCACATTGCTTCCTTTTAGCTTGCAGTTCTTTGTCGTTTTTCTGAACTTCACAAATCTCTTGTAAAAACATTGGTTTTTCTTTTAACTTGGCTAGAATCGAGCCATCATCTGATATCATCAACTGAGTATTCATAGCTCTCAAAGTAAACAACAACTTTCTGCTCAAGGCATCGGCAACCACATTCGCTTTTTCCTGAATGGTAGTCAATCACAAGCTCGTAACCTTTCAACAATTCTAACCATCTTCGTTGTCTCAAATTCAAGTCTTTCTGTGACATCAAGTATTTAAGACTTTTTTGGTCGGTATATACTCGGCACTTTTCACCATACAGATAATGTCACCAAATCTTCAAAGCAAACACTATAGTAGCCAGTTCCAGGTCATGAGTCGGATAATTCCTTTGGTGAGATTAGCTTCCTCGAAGCATAAGCCACCACCTTTCCTTCTTGCATAAGTACACATCCCAAACCATTTCGAGAAGCATCGCTATACACCACAAATTCTTTACCTGACTCGGGTTGTACCAACACTGGTGCTTTAGTCAATAACTTTTTCAACTTTTCAAAACTCTGTTGACATTCTTCTGTCCATTCAAATTTAGCATCTTTTCTGAGTAGTCTAGTCATAGGAGTAGCAATTATAGAAAATCCATTCACAAACCGCTGATAATATCCAGCTAGCCCCAAGAAACTTCAAACTTCAGTTACATTCTTCGGTGACTTCCAATCAACAATAGCTGAAATTTTACTAGTATCAACCAGTATACCATCACCCGAAACAATATGACCCAAAAATTCAACTTTCCGAAGCCAAAATTTGCTCTTACTAAACTTGGCATACAACTACTTATTTCTCAAAGTCTGCAAAACTATCTTCAAATGCTCGGCATGCTCTGTCTCATCTTTTGAATAAATTAAGATATCATCTATAAATACCACAACAAACTTGTCCAAGTATGGTTGAAATATACAGTTCATCAAATCCATAAACACAGCAGGAGCATTTGTTAACCCAAATGGCATAACTAAAAATTCATAATGACCATATCTTGTTCTAAAAGCAGTTTTAGGCACATCCGACTCTTTTACTCGTAGCTGGTAGTACCCTGATCTCACGTTAATCTTTGAAAACCATGTCGCTCCTTTTAACTGATCAAACAAATCATCAATTCTCGGCAATGGATACTTATTCTTCATTGTTACCTTGTTTAACTACCGATAGTCTACACACAATCTCATAGAACCATCCTTCTTTTTCAGAAACAATACAGGAGCACCCCAAGGCGAAAAACTCGGTCTTATAAAGCTTTTGTCAGTCAACTCTTGCAACAGCGACTTTAATTCTTTCAGCTCTACTGGTGCCATTCTGTACGGAGCAATTGAAATCAGAGCTGTTCCCGGTATCAACTCTATACCAAATTCTACTTCTCTGACTGGAGGCAAACCCGGTAACTCCTCTAGAAATACATCCGCGAACTCACACACAATTGGCACTGATTTAACTTTCTTTTCAATTTATTTTGTATTCAGCACATACACCAAATAGGCTTCATAACCCTTTCTCAAATATCTCTGAGCTGACATCGAAGAAATCACACTAGATAATGCCTCTGATTTGTTTGATTCAACCCGCAGAATTTAACCATTTTCACACTTTAATTCAATAACTTTTTGTTTATAATTTACTATAGCATCATGCAATGTCAACCAATCCATACCTAAAATGATATCAAATTCATCAAACGGCAACAACATCAAGTCGGCCGGAAAATAATAACCCTGAATCGTTAAAGGACATTTCTTGCATCAAATTCATCAAACAGCAACAACATCAAGTTAGCCGGAAAATAATAACCCCAAATCATTAAAGGACATTTCTTGCATACTTTATCAACTATGACACATTTGCCTAATGGGTTTGACACTTTAATCATAAATTCTGTGTTCTCAACAGGTATGTTCATACTAGACACCAATTTCATGCACACATATGAATGAGTAGAACCGGGATCAATCAAAGCAGTAATATTAACATCATAAAGAGAAAATATACCAGTGATCACGTCGGGTGAGGAAGCATCTTCACGTGCTTTTATGGCATATGTTCTAGCCGAAGCTCTTGCTTTAGGTTTAGCTACTGAATCTCTGGCTACATTCTTGCTGCTTGTTTCATTCCCAACTTTTCTCGAATATCTTCCTCACGAATCTGCACCACTAGTTTTTGCACTCTAAAATTTTTCTTTTTCAATTTTCTCTGGGCAGTCTCTAATAAAATGATCCGAAGAACCACACCGAAAACATTCATTTGCTCTACACGGACAAAATGATTTCTACCACACCGCTAGCATTCAGGCTTAACAAATCTCAAGTTTCCCACACTAGCCACAGAAGTAGCTTGAGATTTAGAACTTACATTTTGCTTCTTAGAATTTCCATATGATTGTCCAGCTGAAACTTGGGAATGAGGATTCATATTTCTAGAATTCCCAGATTGTTGTGAGAATGAACTGCTCATCGGTCTTTTCTTCCAATTTCTAGTCTCAGCCTTTACTTTTTTCTTCTCTTTAAGTAGTTCTTCAGCTTTGCAAGCTCGATCTATAAGTACCACCATTTCTTTTAATTCAAGAATCCTAACAAATACCTTTATGTCTTCATTGAGTCCTTCTTCAAATCGTCTATACATTTTAGCCTCTAAAGGAACACATTCTCTAGCGTACATACTCAACCAAACGAACTCTCTTTCGTATTCGGTAATTGTCATGTTGCCTTGTTTCAATTCAAGAAACTCCTTGCGTTTCTGATCAATAAATCTTTCACTGATATACTTCTTCCAAAATTCTTCTTGAAAGAATTCCCAAGTCACCTTCTCTTTCGGTACCCAGAAACCAATGTCTTCCACCAATAATAGGCTGAATCCCTCAGCAAAGATATAGCACATTTTAAGCATTCTTCACGTGTGCAAGACAATTCATCAAATACCTAAATAGAATTCTCGAGCCAAAACTCTGCTTTCTCGGCATCATCATCAACATTTGCCCTGAATTCTTGAGCCCCTTGCTTGCGAATTTTGTCAACTGGAGTTCTATGTAATTTCATTAAGTCCATACCTTGAGGCATCGGGGGTATAGGTTGAGGAATCGGAGGAGGTGAGGGAGGTTGTGCATTCGGGTTCGTACGAACGAACTCAGTATACCAAGCACTCATCATTTGGAGAAAGGCTTCCCGACCCCTTTCTCCTCCTTCTTGACCAACAGTAGGAAGTGGATTTTCAGTCGGCACCGCCCCTTCAGCCGGAGTTGGTGCATTACTCTCTACATCATCAGCTACAGCTGGATCAGGATCCATTTACTATAAAAAAATCATTTAAAAGGTCAGAAGTCATCACACTATCACAATATGTATATCACAAAATGACTATAATGCTATACATGCCATATTCAAAACACAAGCCATTATACTAATTTGTCCCAGATAGTGTGAACGTTCCTTCGACCCTTCCCGATTTCCAAGCTGGCTTGTCAAAACTACAATGAATGAAAAGGAGGGAGTAAGCATAAATGCTTAGTAAATTCACATGTAAATAACAAGTAACATAACTATGCAAATCAACATAACCACCAATTACATAATATCATTAAAACATTCATGACACAAGAATACTTGCTATTTTACCACATTCTTGTCTTACCAAGTTCTCAACTCGAGATTTAGGCTCATACCTATCCAACTTCCTCTTTCACCATACTTTCCAACATACCTCTTTCGTTTAGGCGTTCTCATTGTTCATTTAAAAATCTACCTGTTGAACTCATCGGAATATAACTCGGATACACAGATTTCACATACATAAGTGTCATATCCGTAGCTAGACAACTCAATAGCCTACGAAATTTATGTAGCCAAGCTACCATGTAACACGCCCATAAGCGAACTCGGACTCAACTCAATGAGCTTAGGCATTCGCATCCATAAGTGAACTCAGACTCAACTTAACGAGCTTGAATGCCTAGTTACATCTCACGAACTCGGACTCAACTCAACGAGTTCAGAACTCAATCATCCTAGTGTCATGTCACTTGTATCCTAATCTATTCCCAAGGTTCGAACGGGATTTTCTTTAATCGCACATCTTTGTCGTCTTCCTCGAAATGTCGGAACCGATACTTGGTAGCATTTCACATTTATCAAATAACTCGCATAATTTGTATATTACTAAATAATAATTCGCAAAGCATAACATTTCATGATAATATATCATATAAATAACATTAAATCACTTAAAATAACAATTATGTTACCTTATTTACACATGAACTTACCTCGGTATCAAAATATCAATAATCGAGCCTATTCCTAGTAAACTTTGTTTTTCCCTCGATCACGACTTGAATCTCATTTCTCTTGATCTAAAATAACACATTTAGCTTATTTAATACTCACACTTATCAAAACAGTCCTTGACCCTAACTTTGTCAAAATTACAAATTTACGTCTAAACTTTTGCATATTTACACTTTTGCCCCAAAGCTCGGAAATTAAACTTTATCCCAAATTTTTATGTTTTAGGACATGCTGATCATTTATTCATTAACAGCAACCTCAAATTCCCACTATAACATATACTTATGAACAATAGGTATTTTTACCGATTAAGCCGTTTTACTCGTTTTTACTCAAAACCGAGTAGCACAAGTTGTCTAACATAATCTAAAACCTCATATTCTATCATAAAACATCAAAATAAACACTTTTCACCTATGGGTATTTTCCAAATATGAACTCTAGGTTGAATTATTGCTAGAATAAGCTAAATCAAGTTACCGGAACTCCGAAAATGTAAAGAACATTAAAAACAGGGCTTGGAATCACTTACTATGGAGCTTGGAAGCTTGAAACAAACCCTAGCTATGGAGAACCCTTGAAATTTCGTGCTAATGAAGAAGATGAACATATTTTTCCATCTTTTTCCCTTTTTTAATCTTTTAATTACCAAATGACCAAAATACCCTTAATGTCTTTCCTTGAAAATTTTCATGTACAAGCCCATTTTTGTCCAAAATTTTAGAATTTGGTCAAATTGCTATTTAAGACCTCCTAAGTAATATTCCAAAGCAATTTCATACTAAAAGCTTCTAGAATGCAAGTTTTGCAACTTATTTGATTTAGTCCCTAATTTCAAATTAAGCACTTTATGCATAGAATTTCTTCACGAATTTTTCACACAATCATGCAATCATATCATAAACCTCAAAATAATTATAAAATGATTATTTCTATCTTAGATTTGTAGTCACAAAACCACTATTTTGATTAGGCCTTAATTCAGGATATTACAGCTAAAAAGAGTATATGAATTATATGTTACATGAATTATAAACTTTACATGAGATACTTAACATGAAATATATGTCATAAGTATTTGATATATGATTGTGATATGTAAATGTTTTACTTGGAGAATGAATGATTCAGGAGGTTACAAAGACTAAGATATGTGGATTTGTTAAATAGGCAATATGAACATGTGAATTGGGTTGGTAATTATAGCATGCTTATTTCTATTGATTCGGTAAGTTAAATTCTAAGTTATACGCACTTACTAAGCTTTTAAAGCTTACTCTGTTTACTTTCCCTTGTTTTATAGATTTGGAAGCTATCTCGATTTTCGGACAAGTCATAGATTGCAATTACACTATCCATCAAGCTTTTGGTACTTTTGGATTTTGTAAATGAAATGGTCATGGCATGTATAGGCTAGTTATTAAGTTAATGTTTATGGTTAGCTTTACTAATGAATGTGGTATGTTTTTAGGCACTTATTCAAGCTATGAGATATGGCTTGTTTGTAAATGTTTAACTTATTTTGAATGCCTTTTATGATGTGTTCTATATGGTAAAGTTTGTGATGAATAGTATGAATGGAGTTGATAGAAATGGTAAGTGTTATGTTTAAATTGGTTAGCTAAGAAATGATCCATTATATGTTTGAAATGCTTGGTTTGGTTGCCAAATTATCTATGAAATGGTATGGTTATATGATGTTTGAAGGGATGACCCATTTGGGTGGCAAAATGGCTTAAATCAAGCCTGCATTGTGCCACACGGTCAGAACATACGGGCATGTTTGGTAGCCGTGTGGTATTTGACAGTGTTGAGCACGGACTAGACACACAGGCGTGTCTGGTGACCATGTGGGCTTTAGCAGTGTTGCCCACGGCTAAGGAAAGTTTGGGGCATGACCGTGTGAGGTGCACGGGCTAGGGACACGGACGTGTGTTCCTAATTTGGAAATTTTCTCAAATTTTTCCCTATTTTTTTATAGTTTCCTAATTGATCCTCAATGAATGTATGTATGTTTATACGAGCTTGTTAAGCATGCCATGGTGAATGATTATAGAACTATATTGATGAATGTTGGATTCAAAATTTTACTGTTCTGATTTGAGTTACAAGTCTGATAATGCCCCTTACCTATTCCGGCGACGGTTATGGGATAGGGGTGTTACAATTTTATTGGTATTAGTGCGACGGTTTAGTTGATTCTAGGACTACCGTAGTAAGTACGAGTCTAGCTATACATGCCATGTATATGAAATGCGATAGTGTGATATCTCCTGACATCCTCTGAAATCTGTTTTATATAGTAATGGATCCGAATCAAGTAATAGCAGACGATGTTGAAAGTGTTGCGCTAGCACCTGCTCAAGGGGTTGTGCCTTCTGAATCAAGCCCTGCTACAGGAAATCAGGGAGACTCTAAGCAAGCTTTCTTCCAAATGATGTCTGAATGGTTTAACGAATTTGTGCGAGCAAACCCGGCTGCTCCACACCTCCACCCCCCTCAAGTCCCACAATCTAACCCTGAAAATATACGAGTTATGAATCCTCTGAGACTGAGTAGACCTCCGGTTGACAAGATACAGAAATATGGGGCCGAAGAATTCAGAGCTTCAGCAAGTGATGATGCTAAGAGGGCCATGTTCTGGCTTGAAAATACAATCAGGGTTTTTAACGAATTAGCTTGTACGTCTGATGAATGTTTGAGATGTGCAATCTCTTTACTATGGGATTCTGCATATCAGTGGTGGAATACTTTGATATTGGTTGTTCCACGAGAACGAGTTAACTGGGACTTCTTCCAGACAGAATTCAGAAAGAAAAATATTAGTCAACGATTCATCGACTAGAAAAGAAAGGAGATTCTAGATCTGAAATAGGGACGAATGTCAGTGACTGAGTATGAGAAAGAGTTTGTGCGACACAGTAAATACACTCGTGAATGTGTCTGTACCGAAGCAATTATGTGTAAACGGTTCGAAGATGGATTAAATGAAGATATTTGACTGTTAGTTAGGATACTTAAACTAAAAGAGTTCGTAGTTCTAGTTGATCGGGATTGTAATGTAACACCCTCTAACCCCATCTGTCGGCGGAATAGGGTTACAAGGCATTACCAAACTCATATACTAGTAAATGAACAAAATTGAATCATAAACTTGAGTTTTAATCTAAAATTTACCAAATTCCATCAAAAGGTCCTTAATATAGGCTTACGAGGCCCAAAATATGCTTAGGAAGTGATTTGGGATTAAACCAGGAACTTTGGAAACTTTTCTTTGAAAACAGGGGCACACGCCCGTGTGGCCTGGGGCATGCTCGTGTGGCCTGGGACATGCCTGTGTAGTCTGCCCGTGGGCAAGCCTGACTTTCCTACACGGCCTGGGCACACGACCATGTGTCTTGGCCGTGTGAAAACATGTTTTTTTCACCATTTTTAAGCACCTTTCACCCACTAAACATACCCGATTCATGCCCAAATCATTGACTTATAAATCTTAATCAAATACCATTCATTTCATTTTCAAACTTAGCAAAAATTCAATCATTCACTCCAAAAACTTCTTAAGGTTTATAAACCATATTTACATTCAAAACAAAAGCAATTACAAGTGACTAAACCAAACCTAGTACATGTGTGACAGCCCTAAATTGACCAAGTCGGGAAGTGATTTCGGGATCACTAAACTGAGTCACAGTTATAATTAAACATTAAATTTCATGCCTATAATATGTGAAAATATATGTGTGAAATTTTGATTCTTTGATTTTTGTCATTTGATTGTGAATTGAATCAAAAAGGGCTTATGTGAAAGATCTTGAAAAGGTGATAGGCCAAATTGAAGTGATTAATTTTAGAAGGATAGTGAATAGGTGGACTTGCATGTCAATATCACCTTTTTAATTATAATGGCCGGTCATGATTTGTAACATCCTAATTTTTGGGGCTTAGTAATTTTGCCAGATGTTTGGTGAAATTTTTAAAAGTTGGTATTTGGTTGTGAAATTCACGTTTAGAGTGTGTAAATGGGCCTATGGAAGACCCATGAGTTGGCCAAAACTCGGTGGAATTTTTTAATTTTGGACTTAAAGAATTAGGGGCTCTGGTTAGGAGGCCTTATCAAAATATGTGGGTAAAATGTTTCACAAGAGGAGCCTTGGTAGAGTGGCTAAGTGACGCCACTAGTCTCCTAAAAATGTGGTGTGTAAGTGGAAGGGAGAAGGCCAAGGTTCGACTCTCTATGCAGGTATTTGTGATGTTTATTTTTGTGTCTTGAGTAGGCAAGAATTTGAGGTTGAGTGGAACTCTGTTCACAAGAGTTTGAATTGGTCAAGTGCATGGATAATAGAGAGATAAGGGGGAGCATATCTAGGAGGGATGTTAGGAGTTTTTGAAAGGGGAAGAAATGTGGCCGGCCAAGGGGGTGTTGTAGTGCTAATTCGGCTACTAGGTTTAGTTTAGCATATTTTTCTCCTTTTTCTCACTTGTGCCGATTGACCATAAGCCAAAACACTCTCTTTTTCTTTTATTCTTTTCCTCCACAAACTTTCTTTTCTCATCTCTTTCTCCCATTAATTTCTTGTAAAAGTCAAACCTATCATCCTTTCCTTTCTCTTGTTAGCCGAATAGTAGACAAGCTAAATCCCGAAGGATTCAAAGGGGGCAGTCGATTTCTATGTAAAGGTAAATTACTATTCTTTTCTTTTGGCCGATTTCTATTCTTTCCTAAAAGCCCTTAAACTCTTCTACCAACAATCCTTTCTAGCCATAACCATCTCTTATTTCTTTGATCCAAAAGCCAAAGCACAACACCTATTGGAGACTTGGTGGCCGAATCTTAGGAGCTTGTGGTGCGATTTCTGATAGCCTTTGGGAGATTGGTCTGCTTCAGGTTGAAGGTAGTATGAAAAGGTAATGGTGGTAAGTTCTCGTATCATTAATCTATTCTATATTTTAGGTATTAGGTAAAGCCGAAACCTCCTAAAGCCTAGGGAGGTTGTCGATTTATGGTTTGGGCATTATTAGGCCTTATTCATTCGTTCTATGATCTGTTGGTAGCGAAGAGGACTACTTTGGAGGAGCAACAATGATTGGAGAATCGGTGTGAATAAGTTTAGTTCGAATTGTCGAATCCTGCAGAGGGCAAGTACGTGGTAGAGTTGAGGAAAGCAACCGTAGTCAATCATGTGTGTAACATATCCCCGTAATAGCTTAGATTCATACTTGTTAAAAAGCCGGAATACCGAATTTCGGTATTTTCATGATGTGTCGGTATTTTCATGATGTGTAAAGATGTGATGGTACGTGGGTTAGTAAGATTATGATGGACGCAGCAAACGAAGTTAATGGAACAGGTAAGAGCACGATTTCGAGCAAATTGGTAAGTTGGGCCTCGTTGGGCTAAAATAGGGCCCAATGGACTTTCGGGCCATTTGGGTAAATCTGGTAATAATGGAATCTGGATAGATTGCGTGCTAAAGCTATTAGAAACGTTACGTAACTTAGGCAAAAAGGGTCTAAATGACTAAATCAGCTACGTAGGGCCCATTAGGGGTTTTGGGCCCAATAACTCGGTTTTACTCAAATAACCTAAAAATGCTGGTTAAACACTTGGAATTGATAAATAACATGGAAAAACCTAATAAATGATAAAATTACGAAACTACCCCTAAACATGGAAAATGACTAGTTTGCCCCTAGGTTAAAATGACCATTATACCCCTAGGGTTGTAAAATGATTATGTTGATTGTGATATCGATATTTTTTTCATGAAATGATATGATATGCACATGATATGCACATGATATGCTACGATATGTATACGATATGCCATGTTATAATCATTACATGCATGGGTTGGGTTTATATGATTGGAGGAAGTGTTAAAGGGCTTTGCCCCAGTATACCGAAAAGGGCTTTGCCCCAGTTTACCGAAAAGGGCTTTTGCCCCAGTTACCGAAAGAGGCTTGGCCTCCAGTTATATGATTAAGCAGCTATGCTGCCAGTGGTGTGTTGGTTGGGTGGGTTGAGTTATTCCCCACATGGTGTGTTGGATGGTACGGGTGGAGAGTAGCAGTTGGTGGGTTGAGTAGTCTCCCCAAATGGGTTTTCTGCATATATGTATGTCTTGACAGTTGTGATATTAAAATGGGCCTAAGGGCCATACCGTTTACAGAAAAAAAGGCTTCGGCCCAGTGATATGATCTATGTAAAGGCTTCGGCCCAGTATATGTTGAAAATGAGTTGTGCATATATGGATTTGGGCTCTGAAAGGGCTTGTTATACACTGAGTTTTCCAAACTCACCCCTTATTCTAAACCTTGCAGGTGAGCCTTGATGTGGAGACTTGGAGCCGGTGGGAATTCAGAGTGGCCATGATGTTCAGTTGGACTTTCTTTTAAATGAGTTTTATTTACATATTATTATCTATTTTTTGGTTGTAATAAGGCCATTTTAATTATTTTCTTTTTGGGATTGTTTGGGTTAAAACTTTATATTTTGGGCTACTAATAATGTTTTAAAATGGGCTAGACCTAGGTTACGTTTTAAATAATTCTTGGTTTCCAACTCCTACAAAGATAAATTATAACGTTTTAACTAAAACATCACTTTGAACAAACTCCATCTCGAGATATTTTCAAAATTATCAACAACCTACAGTGTGGCAATGGTTGTGGGCATGTCGAGGATTGGATCCAATCAAGAGCTTGGTACTTAAGCAGCCTTCATGGCTCACCTCCTCTGTTTCGGATACCTACCTGGTGCACAGCTTTCATTCACTTTAGTCTTTTAAAATTATCGTTACTTTCTCTAAAGAAGGGTTTAGGATCAGAACATGTGTTTTTGAAAATGTTCCAATAAGACACGTCAGATTTGGCCATGACGTCTGGGCCGGGTTTGGGGTGTTACATTTAGTGGTATCAGAGCCCGGTTGCAACAACTCGGCTGTGGGTTTTTAACGGGTTTTTTTTTAAACTTCAAATAATGACTTTTTAATCAAATTTAAGGATTTCTAAAATACTTTTAACTCATTTTGTGGCTAAATATATGTTTTAAATGATTTGAAGAAAGAAGTGGCACACTGAATTCCCGGCACCAAGTCTGTAAGTATACTTACCTTATCATTCTAAAATGATGTTTGAGATTATATGATACTATCGTTGATATTGCTATGATGCTATAGATAGAATCAAGACCCTACTATGTTACTTTAGATAGGGTAGAGCTAAAAACAGTAAGATCGAAACTGTAGCTAGGATACGACACAACGGAAACAATTTCTGAACTCCTATATTTTCATAAGACATCTCGCAATAAACAAACTGAAATATTAAGCTAATGTCATAAAATTCGTAATCAGATAATTCGATATGAGTACTAGAAGAACTCGTGGATGGGGCCGCGGACGTGGTCGCAGAAGAGCGCGAGCTGAATCATCATCTTCAGGGCATAGGCCAGCTGAAGAAGCATCTGTGCCACAAGCAACAGAGACTGGGTCACATGATCGGGTTATAGGGAACGATGCTTTGTCCCAAGCAATGTTGATGGTCTTAGAGAGGGTTGCTGGAGCTAGTACTGGGACAGTGAATAGAGGATCTATCTCTGAGCGACTTCGGGCCAACGGAGCAGAGGTTTTTAGGGGCGTGTCTGGAGTAGCCCCGAATGTGGCTGAATATTGGCTTGAGGCAACAGAACGGATTATGGACGACTTGGATTGCCCTGTGGAGCAAAAGCTGAAAGGGGCTGTATCGTTGCTGCGAGACGAGGCTTACCAATGGTGGATCACAGTAAGGGAGAGTACCCCGGCTGAGCGGGTAACTTGGGATCTATTTAAGACTGCTTTTAAAGGCAGGTATGTTGGAGCTAGTTATGTGGATGCTCGTCGTAAGGAATTCCTAAATTTAACCTAGGGTAATAAGACTGTTGCTGAGTATGAGGTAGAATTTTTGAGGTTGAGCCGATATGCTAGTAGGATAGTTGTGACAGAATACGAGCGTAGCGTTCGGTTTGAGGATGGCCTTCGAGATGAGCTTAGGGTGCTGATAGCTCCACAGAGGGAGCGTGACTTTACTGCGTTGGTAAAAAGGCTAAGATAGCGGAGGAGGTAAAACGGGTTGAACAGCAAAATCGTCAGAGGGATCAACCTAGATTTAGGAGGGATTCTGGACCCTCAGGTGCTGCATACCGAAATGTTAAGCGAGCCAGGGTGGAGGAGCCAATTCAAGCAGTTCTAGTGAAGACCGCTAGACCGCAGACTTGCAGAGACTGTGGGAGAGTACATTTGGGAGAGTGTTGGAGAAAAACTGGGGGATGCTTTCGATGTGGGTCCAAGGAACACCAGTTTAGGGAGTGTCCTAGAAGAGCAGCTCAGGATCAAGCTGCTGAGCCAAGGGCTGTCCAACCAGTGCGAGGAGGACCACCACCACAGAGAGGCCGTGGGCAAGGCAGAGGTGGTAATGGTAATGGACGGGGACGTGGGGCACCTGGCAGGGGTGCTGGGCATGCTGAAGCTTGTCAGCCGGCGTTGGTTTATGCTACATGACGTCGTGAAGAGGGGGATGCTCCTGATGTTATAACTGGTACGTTTTTCATTCATAGCACGCCTTATAATGCTTTAATAGATGTTGGCTCCACTCATTCGTATGTTGCCTGTAATGTATCTGGGGCGTTGGGTGTGCTCCCTGAGGAAACAGTGAGTGGGGTATCAGTGATAAGTCCTTTGGGACACTCGGTTAAGATAGATAAACTCTTTAGGGAGGTGCCTTTAGAGACTCAAGATAGGGTATTCGTAGGAGATTTAATGGAGCTGCCATTTGGAAAATTTGATCTTATCTTGGGAATGGACTGGTTAACTAAGCATAGGGCGACATTGGATTATGCTGCCAAGAGGATGGTGCTGAGAACTGTCGAAGATGAGGAGGTATTGGTTATAGGGGAGCGAAGGAATTATTTTTCTGATATGGTTTCAGCCTTGAAAGCTGAAAAGTTGATTCGAAAAGGTGGCGAGGCGTATTTGGCTTTTTTAAGTCAAGCTGAGCCTGAGAAAGTGACCGTGGAGACAGTTAAGACTGTCAAGGAGTTTTAAGATGTCTTTCCTGAGGAGCTTCCTGGATTACCTCCGAATCGCGAAGTTGAATTTGGAATTGACCTGCTACCTGGAACGGCTCAGTGTCCATTGCACCTTATAGGATGGCACCAAAGGAGTTAGTGGAACTAAAAGCTCAGATACAAGAACTATTGGACAGAGGATTTATAAGACCAAGTGTTTCTCCGTGGGGCGCACCAGTGTTATTCGTTAAGAAAAAGGATGGAACCATGCGTATGTGTATCGACTATCGGCAGTTGAACAAACTGACAATCAAGAATAAATATCCCTTACCAAGAATCGACGACCTATTCAATCAGCTAAGGGAAGCGTCAGTATTTTCAAAAATCGACCTTCGGTCAGGATATCATCAGTTAAGAGTCAAAGAGGTGGATATTCATAAGACAGCATTCAGAACTCGATATGGTCATTACGAGTTCTTGGTTATGCCCTTTGGACTGACAAACGCACCGGCAGCATTCATGGACTTGATGAATCGAGTATTCCAGCCATATTTGGATCAGTTTGTAGTTGTGTTCATCGACAACATTTTGGTATACTCAGAAACGGAAGAGAAACATGATAAGCACCTTCGTACCGTTCTGTAAGTACTAAGAGAAAAGCAGCTCTATGCGAAGTTCAGTAAGTGCGAATTTTGGTTGAATGAAGTGACTTTCTTAGGACATGTTGTTTCTGCTGAGGGGATTAAGGTGGACCCTCGAAAAATTGAGGCGATTCTGGAATGGAAGCCACTGAGGTTGGTATCAGAAATTCGAAGTTTTCTGGGGTTGGCAGGCTATTATAGAAGGTTTGTGGAAGGGTTCTCTGTACTGGCGACACTGTTGACGAAACTCATAAGAAAAGGAGTACCGTTTGTTTGGACTGAGAAGCAACAAGAGGCTTTTGAGAAGTTAAAGAAAGTTTTGACCGAGGCACCAGTGTTGATACAGCCAGAGTCTGGTAAAGATTTCACCGTGTATAGCGATGCATCACATGTAGGTTTGGGTTGTGTGTTGATGCAAGAGGGAAAGGTGGTTGCGTATGCTTCCAGGCAGCTTAAGCCTCACGAGGTGAACTATCCTACTCATGATTTAGAGCTGGCGGCGGTGATTTTCGCGCTTAAAATTTGGAGGCATTACTTGTATGGGGAGAAGTGCATCATCTATACAGATCATAAAAGTCTTACGTATCTATTAACTCAAAAGGAGCTGAATCTTAGACAGAGAAGGTGGATAGAGTTGTTGAAAGATTATGATTGTTCGATTGAGTACCATCCAGGCAAGGCAAATGTGGTGGCTGATGCGTTGAGTCGTAGGACTATAGCAGAGTTGAAAGCAATGTTTGCTCGTTTAAGCTTGTATGACGATGGGAGCTTATTGGCAGAGTTACAAGTGAAACCGACTTGGGTAGAACAGATTAAGAGGCAGCAGCTATTGGATGAGTCGTTGGATTCTCTATTTCAGCAAGTCGAGAAAGAGGAGAATTCAGACTTTAGATTAAATAGAGATGGGGTTCTCTGTTTCCGAGGAAGAATTTGTGTGCCAAAGGACTCTGATCTAAGATTGATGATTTTGAAAGAGGCTCATAGTGGACCTTGTGCCATGCATCCAGGAGGAAATAAGTTGTATCGAGACTTGCGAGAGTTATATTGGTTGCCTGGACTGAAGAGAGAAGTGACTGAGTTTGTGGGAAAATGTTTAACGTGTCAACAAGTAAAAGCCGAGCATCAACTACCTTCAGGTTTGTTGCAGCCAGTGAAAATACCACTTTGGAAGTGGGAAAGGGTAACCATGGATTTCGTAAGTGGGTTGCCTTTGACACTTTCCAAGAAAGATTCAGTTTGGGTGATTGTGGATAGGCTGACGAAATCTGCCCATTTCATACCTGTTCGAACCGACTATTCACTTCAGATGTTAGCCAAGTTGTACTTAGCAGAGATAGTGTGATTGCATGGGGTGCCAGTATCAATAATTTCTGATTGAGACCCAAGATTCACATCTCAGTTTTAGAGGAAATTGCATGAGGCGTTGGGAACGCGACTGGAGTTTAGCACAGCTTTTCACCCTCAGTCAGATAGGCAGTCAGAGAGAGTTATTCAGATTTTAGAGGACATGTTGAGGGGTTGTGTGATCGATTTTAGGGGCAGCTGGGAGGATTACTTGCCGTTGGTAGAATTTGCTTATAATAACAGTTATCAAGCGAGTATTCAGATGGCCCCATATGAGGCACTGTATGGGAGGAAATGCCGTTCGCTTACTTGTTGGACTGAGTTGGAAGAGAGACGAGTACTTGGACCAGAGTTAGTGGCTGATACAGAAGACAAAGTTAAGGTAATCAGAGACCGTTTGAAAGAGGCAGCAGATCGACAGAAGTCTTATGCGAATCTTAAGCGTAAGGATATTGAGTATGCTGTAGGAGACATGGTTTTTCTTAAGGTTTCGCCTTGGAAGAAGATATTGAGATTTGGTAAGAAGGGCAAGTTGAGTCCGCGATTCATTGGGCCTTATCGAATTGTAAAACGAATAGGACCGGTCGCTTATCAGCTAGAGTTACCACCGGAGTTGGATCGCATTCACGATGTCTTTCATGTGTCAATGCTAAGGCGATATCGTTCTGACCCTACTCATATCGTGCCAGTTGCAAACATTGAGGTACAAGCGGATTTAACCTTCAAAGAAGAACCTGTGCAGATACTTGATCGCGACATTAAAGTGCTGAGAAGAAAATCTGTCCCATTGGTAAAAGTACTTTGGAGAAACCACGGCAGAGAGGAGGCTATTGGGAGCCCGAGGAAGCAATGCGTCAACAATATCCTTAACTATTCTGATAAGGTAAATTTCGAGGCCGAAATTTCTTTAAGGAGGGTAGAGTTGTAACATCCTAATTTTTGGGGCTTAGTAATTTTGCGAGATGTTTGGTGAAATTTTTAAAAGTTGGTATTTGGTTGTGAAATTCACGTTTAGAGTGTGTAAATAGGCCTATGGAAGACCCATGAGTTGGCCAAAACTCGGTGGAATTTTTTAATTTTGGACTTAAAGAATTAGGGGCTCTGGTTAGGAGGCCTTATCAAAATATGTGGGTAAAATGTTTCACAAAAGGAGCCTTGGTAGAGTGGCTAAGTGATGCCACTAGTCTCCTAAAAATGTGGCGTGTAAGTGGAAGGGAGAAGGCCAAGGTTCGACTCTCTATGCAGGTATTTGTGATGTTTATTTTTGTTTCTTGAGTAGGCAAGAATTTGAGGTTGAGTGGAACTCTGTTCACAAAAGTTTGAATTGGTCAAGTGCATGGATAATGGAGAGATAAGGGGGAGCATATCTAGGAGGGATTTTAGGAGTTTTTGAAAGGGGAAGAAATGTGGCCGGCCAAGGGGGTGTTGTAGTGCTAATTCGGCTACTAGGTTTAGTTTAGCATATTTTTCTCCTTTTTCTCACTTGTGCCGATTGACCATAAGCCAAAACACTTTCTTTTTCTTTTATTCTTTTCCTCCACAAACTTTCTTTTCTCATCTCTTTCTCCCATTAATTTCTTGTAAAAGTCGAACCTATCATCCTCTCCTTTCTCTTGTTAGCCGAATAGTACACAAGCCAAATCCTGAAGGATTCAAAGGGGGCAATCGATTTCTATGTAAAGGTAAATTACTATTCTTTTCTTTTGGCCGATTTCTATTCTTTCCTAAAAGCCCTTAAACTCTTCTACCAACACTCCTTTCTAGCCATAACCATCTCTTATTTCTTTGCTCCAAAAGCCGAAGCACAACACCTATTAGAGACTTGGTGGCCGAATCTTAGGAGCTTGTGGTGCGATTTCTGATAGCCTTTGGGAGATTGGTCTGCTTCAGGTTGAAGGTAGTATGAAAAGGTAATGGTGGTAAGTTCTCGTATCATTAATCTATTCGATATTTTAGGTATTAGGTAAAGCCGAAACCCCCTAAAGCCTAGGGAGGTTGTCGATGTAACGCCCTGATTTTCGAGATTTTTCGGGTTTTGTGAATTTTAGTGAAATTTTTTTAAAATTTTGGTGTTCTAAAGGTTGATAATGTATGTACATGTGTTAATGGGTCTATAGAAGGTCCAAGCTTAAGTCAAAACCCGGTAAAATATTAAGTTGGATTTTCAAGTGAAAGGGGACTTGGTTAAGTGGGCTTTTAAGAAAAACCGTGTAAAAGATGTCACAAAGGGAGCCTTGGTTGAGTGGCAAGGTGGTGCCACTAAGCTCCTAAAAAAGTGGCGCCTAAATGAATGATCAAGGACAAGGGTTCGAGTTGCAAGGTATGCGTGGAGTTCTTTTTAATTTTCAAGCATGAGCCTAACTTAGGTGAATTTCGGTAAGGGGTTTTAAGGACTTGGGCCGATTGCTTTAGAGGGAATGCTAGGGTTATATTATTTTCTTTTTGTTGTCATGACAATTAGGGTTAGCCACCTTAGGGTTTTTTCCTCTCTTCTACTGTCAGAAAAGCCAAGAGTTGCCTCCCTGGAAAGTTCATAGCCGATTTCTCCTTCCCCATCTCCACCATTGTTTTTTTTCATTTTTCTTCTTCCCTTTGATCTCTTCCCTAGCCGAATACCTATCTTGCATAGATCCACTCTTTCTTTTGCTTCCATTCTTCTTAAAATCAACCATAACCGATTGCTCAAAGTGCCAGAAATCCCGAAAACTGCTTCCTTTCTTGCCGATTTCTTGTAAGCCGAATCACCTCTGTTTCTTTCACCTATTGTGGCCGATTACTACACTCCCTTTAATCACCCCATTGTCGACACCATCACCCAAAAGCTACAGCCAAAACGCCATCTTCTTCTCTTATTAAAAAGCCGAAATCACCATAGTTGTAGGGAGATAGCCGAAATTACAAATCTCAGAGATAAGGTTTCTACTGACGTTTAAGGGTCAGATTTACATCAGATCTGCATAGGAACTGAAGAGAAATCGTTGGTAAGTGTTTAATCATTCAGATCTGTTCGATATTTCATGTTTGGAAAAGCCGAAAGTCCCTAAAGTTAATGGTTGTGTCGTTTTGGATTTTTGGTAAATAAAAGGCCGTTTTCTTTGTTCTTTTGTGTGTTAGTTGGATGAAAAGGTGATCAAGCAAGGGGTTGAAGACTTGGGAACATCAGATCTAGATCTAAAGGGATCTAAATCGTCAAGGTAAGAACATTAAGGCCATTAAGGGTGTTGGCCGAATGTGTAAGTAAGGTTTTGGGTAAGTTTTTGATTCAGATTAAGTGTTGATATGGTCTAATCAGTTAAGTATTGGATTGTAGGGATTAACGCATAGGAGATCTCGTAGGAGAAACTGCAAAATAGGTGTGTGTTTCGAACACCTTTCCATGCACAAATCGGTAAAAGCCAAAAAGCCGAAATGCCGAAGTTTCGGTATTTCGAGAGCTTGCGAGCATACGAATGCTCTCAAGTTGGAAGGAGAAGGTTAGTTTTGGAATCGGCACTGTTAGACGTGTTGATCGCTAAATTTTGGGCATTTTGGTAAGTTGGGCCTCGGTGGGCCAAATATGGGCCCAATGGGCGATTTGGGCCCATGTGAGTTAAACTGGATTTAAAGGTAATATCATGGACTGTAGATGTGAAAACAGTTAAAACAAGATAACCGAATGTGAAATCGGGACTAAATGGGCGTAATGGGCCAGTTGGCGTAATAGGGCTCATTAGGGGTTTTAGGGCCTTAATGCTAAAACCGAAAAACTGAGGTAACTGAACTTCTGTATAGCTGTGTGATTAATAAATACTGTAATAAGCATAACATCTATAACATGGGAGTAAAATTACTGAAATACCCTTGGGGTAAGAAATTACTGATTTGCCCCTAGGTAGGAAATTACCGTTATACCCCTAGGGCTATAATTGACTGTACTGTTTGACATAACTGTTACTGTTATTGCATGCCATGATATATATCTATTGCATGGGTTGGGTTTTGATAATGGAGGAAGTGTGAGTGGCACAGCCACGTTACTGAAAAGGGGCTATGCCTCGTACTGTTTCTGAAAGGGGCTTTGCCTCGTATACTGTTTAACTGAGCAGCCATGCTGCGACTGTGGTGTGTGGGCTGGGTGGGTCGAGTTATTCCCCACATGGTGTGTTGGTTGGTACGGGTGGTGTGTAGCGGTTGGTGGGTTGAGTAGTCTCCCCAATTGGGTTTGCATTTATACTGCATTACTGTACTGTACTGTTATGGGCCTATGGGCCAATCAGTTATCTGAATAGGGCTTCAGCCCAGTATCTATTATAGGGCCTTGGCCCAGTTTACTGCTATCTGAATAGGGCTTTGGCCCAGTATCTGACTGAGACTGGTTAGGGTTTAGGCCTAGTGGGCTTGAGCCAATTTGGGCTTTGGATGGGTTCGGCACACACTGAGTTTTCCCAAACTCACCCCTCTCTTTCCATCCTTGCAGGTGAGCCCTAGATTGTGACTTGGACGCTGGGAGGGATTCAGAGTGGCCACGAGGACTGAACTTTCTTGGTTTAACTTAAAATATTTCATATTGGTTTTTACTTTGATATGGGTTGTAATAAGGCCGCTATAACTGTTATTTGGGATTTCTTTACGGTTTTATTTCAAACTTGAACATACACTGTTTTTGAAAATTAAATCAATATTTTCTTAAACAACCTGACTTTACTAAAAACTAAGAATGATGATAAGACTAAAATGAAACGATTCACAAATGAGATAGAGATTAGGTCGAATAGTAATCAAATTGGGAATTTCAAGAAAAACAAATATGACTTTTCAAAAATCTCAAACATCAGACTTAGTACATAGGACGGCGTAGCATAGTCTAGGTGATGTGGCACACCGGACATGGCCATAACGTCTGGGCCGGGTCAGGGGTGTTACATTTAGTGGTATCAGAGCTAAGTTGCAACAACTCGGCTGTGGATCGGGTCCAAAAAGGGGTTTTCAAAATTTTTAAGCTCATAAAAGGTATTTTTGGAAAACCAGATTTTCTGAAAGAATTTTTGTTTTCGAAGTGATTTCTTTTAACTTTTCTTTTCTAAAATATGTTTAAAAAATTATTTTTAGGTCTAAGATTTTATTGAAATCTGGTACTTCGAGAGGTGGCACACTGAATCCCCGGCACCAAGTTGTAAGTATTTTCTGCCTTAACTTCTATACTGTACTGATAATAAAACTGTAGATAGCACTGAGCCTTAGATAGAATACTATGGATAAGGTAGTATTAAGGCTGTAGCACTGAGACGGTAGGGTAAACTAAACCCTAGGAAACTGAGACAGTAATTAGATTACGTTGCGCGAGAACAACTCTGAAATTCTACCTATTCATAAGATACTCCGTAATAAAAACTGAAACATTGAGCTAATGTCATAAAACTTTGTAAATCAGATAATCGATATGAGTACAAGGGCTACTCGTGGACGAGGCCGTGGACGAGGCCGAGTTAGTGCTCAAGTTGGATCGTCGTCTTCTGAGCATAGGCCAGCAGGAGAGGCACGACCACCGGTTGAGGAAAATGGGCCGTACGATCGGGCCGCAGGGGACGACGCTCTGTCCCAGGCCATGCTAAGAGTTCTGGAAAGAGTGGCCGGAGCTAATGTTGGGCCGGTGAATAGGGGGTCCATTTCTGAGCGACTCCGGGCCAATGGAGCGGAAATTTTTAGGGGCATATCTGGAGTGGCCCCAAATGTGGCTGAGTACTGGTTGGAAGCCATAGAGCGAATTATGGACGACTTGGACTGCTCAGTGGAGCAGAAGCTGAAAGGAGCGGTATCGTTGCTGAGGGACGAGGCATATCAATGGTGGATCACCGTAAGAGAGGGTACCCCAGCTGAGAGGGTAACTTGGGAATTGTTCAAGCAGTCTTTCAAGGCGAAATATGTTGGGGCTAGTTATGTGGATGCACGAAGGAAGGAATTTCTGAACCTGACCCAGGGTAGTAAGACTGTGGCTGAATATGAGGCAGAATTTCTGCGATTAAGCCGGTATGCTAGTGGCATTGTTTCCACCAAGTATGAGCGTAGTGTTCGGTTCGAGGATGGCCTCAGAGATGAGCTAAGAGTATTGATAGCGCCGCAGAGGGAGCGCGACTTTGCTGCACTGGTGGAGAAGGCTAAGATAGCCGAGGAAGTGAAGCAAGCTGAAAGGCGGAATCGTGATAGGGATCGCAACCGTTTTAAAAGAGACTCTGGAGTATCGGGAGCTGCAAACTGGAATTTTTAAGAGGGCTAGAGTAGAAGAACCAGTGCGAGCTATGCCAGTGAATGTTGTTAGACCACAGGCTTGTGGAGACTGTGGCAGACTTCATCGAGGAGAATGCTGGAAACGCAGTGGAGCTTGTTTTCGTTGTGGGTCTAAGGACCATCAGGTTAAGGACTGCCCACAGAAGCCAGCTCAGGCTCAAGCTGTTGATCAGAGAGTTGCTCAGCCTGCGCGTGGGGAACTGCCACCGCCAAGGGGCCGTGGTCAGGGTAGAGGAGGCAATGGTAATGGACGTGGTCGTGGAGCACCTGGCAGGGGTGCTGGAAATGCTGAGGCTCGTCAGCCAGCCTTAGTGTATGCTGCTTGCCGTCGCGAGGAGGGTGATGCACCTGATGTTATAACTGGTACGTTCTTAGTAGATCATACACCATATACTGCTTTAATTGATGTGGGTTCGACTCATTCGTATGTTGCTTGTGAAATTTCTGGGTCGTTGGGTGTGCATTCTGAGGAGACTGTGAGTGGGGTAACTGTGATTAGTCCTTTAGGTCACTCTGTTAGGGTAGATAAACTCTTTAGAGATGTGCCTTTAGAGACTCAAGGTAGGATCTTTCTGGGAGACTTGATGGAGTTACCTTTTGGAGAATTTGACTTGATTCTGGGCATGGACTGGTTAACCAAGCACAAGGCAACGTTGGATGGCGTGGCCAAAAGAATGGTATTAAGAACAACCGAAGGTGAGGAGGTGATGGTTATTGGTGAACGAAGGGACTATTTGTCCAATGTGGTTTCTGCCTTAAGGGCTGAAAGGTTGATGCGCAAAGGTTGTGAAGCATACTTAGCGTTTGTAAGTCAAACTGAACCCGAAGGGGTGACCGTGGAGACAGTGAGGACTGTTAATGAATTTCAAGATGTATTTCCTGAGGAGCTACCTGGACTACCTCCTAACCGAGAAGTGGAATTTGGGATTCATCTGTTGCCTGGAACAGCTCCAGTGTCCATTGCGCCTTACAGAATGGCACCAAAGGAGCTAGTGGAATTGAAAGCCCAGATTCAAGAGTTGTTAGATAGGGGCTTCATTAGACCGAGTGTGTCTCCGTGGGGAGCACCGGTGCTGTTTGTGAAAAAGAAGGACGGTACGATGCGTATGTGTATCGATTATCGCCAGTTGAACAAACTGACGATAAAGAATAAGTATCCTCTGCCAAGAATCGACGATCTATTTGACCAGCTTAAAGGAGCTTCAGTGTTTTCCAAGATCGACCTTCGATCTGGGTATCATCAGTTAAGGGTAAAAGAGGTGGATGTGCATAAGACAGCATTCAGAACTCGTTATGGTCACTACGAGTTCTTGGTTATGCCTTTTGGATTGACGAATGCACCAGCAGCTTTTATGGATTTAATGAACCGAGTATTTCAGCCGTACTTGGATCGTTTTGTGGTCGTCTTTATTGACGATATATTGGTGTATTCGGAAACAGAGAAGAAGCATGATGAGCATCTTCGAATCGTTCTGCGGACTCTAAGAGAAAAGCAATTGTATGCGAAATTCAGTAAGTACGAATTCTGGCTTCGAGAAGTGACTTTTCTAGGTCATGTTGTTTCTGCTAAGGGAATTAGGGTAGATCCTCGCATGATTGAGGCAGTTCTGGATTGGAAGCCGCCAAGGACGGTGACAGAAATTCGTAGTTTTCTGGGTTTGGCAGGCTATTATAGAAGATTTGTTGAGGGATTTTCGTTAATTGCGGCACCACTGACGAAATTGTTAAGGAAGGGAGTAGCATTTGTATGGACTGAGAAACAGCAAGAAGCTTTTGAGAAGCTGAAAAAGGTGTTGACTGAGGCGCCAGTACTGATTCAGCCGGAATCTGGGAAGGACTTTACGGTTTATAGCGATGCTTCGCATGTGGGATTAGGTTGTGTACTGATGCAAGAGGGTAAGGTGGTTGCCTATGCTTCGCGACAGCTTAAGCCTCACGAGGTGAATTACCCTACGCATGATTTGGAGTTGGCAGCGGTGGTATTTGCATTGAAAATCTGGAGACACTACCTTTATGGGGAAAAGTGTATTATATACACTGACCACAAAAGTCTCAAATATCTGTTAACTCAGAAGGAGTTGAACCTTAGGCAACGGAGATGGATAGAGTTGCTTAAGGACTATGACTGTTCGATTGAGTATCACCCTGGCAAGGCTAATGTTGTGGCTGATGCACTGAGCCGAAGGACTGTTACTGAGTTAAAGGCGATGTTCGCTCGTTTAAGTTTGTATGATGATGGGAGTTTGTTGGCCGAACTGCAAGTGAGACTGACGTGGACCGAGAGGATTAAAGAATTGCAGTGGAAGGATGACTCGTTGACTCCTCGATTTCAACAAGTCAAGGAGGGTAAGAGTGAGGATTTTGGACTGAATTCTGATGGAGTCCTATGCTTTCGAGGAAAAGTCTGTATTCCTAAGGATTCTGACTTGAGGAAGTTGATATTGAGTGAGGCTCATGGTGGAGCCTATGCTATGCACCCTGGAGGTAATAAGTTGTATAGGGATTTGTGAGAAGGGTACTGGTGGCCTGGACTTAAGCGAGAGGTGACTGATTTCGTTGGGAAATGTTTGACGTGCCAGCAAGTTAAAGCTGAGCACCAACTGCCGTCTGGATTGTTGCAGCCAGTAAAGATTCCGCAGTGGAAATGGGAAAGAGTAACGATGGATTTTGTGAGTGGCTTGCCTTTGACACCTTCAAAGAAGGACTCTGTTTGGGTAGTTGTGGATAGATTGACGAAGTCTGCTCATTTTATACCAGTTAGAACTGATTACTCACTTCAGAAGTTGGCCAAGCTGTATGTAGCAGAGATAGTGCGTTTGCATGGGGTGCCAGTTTCGATAATTTCTGATCGAGATCATAGATTTACATCTCGATTCTGGAAGAAGTTGCATGAGGCGTTAGGTACGCGATTGGACTTCAGTACTGCATTTCACCCTCAGACAGATGGTCAGTCTGAAAGGGTCATTCAAGTGTTGGAAGACATGTTAAGAGGATGTATCATTGATTTTCGTGGTAGTTGGGAAGATTATTTACCGTTGGCAGAATTTGCATACAACAACAGTTATCAAGCAAGTATTCAGATGGCTCCATATGAGGCACTTTATGGACGGAGATGTCGCACTCCTACTTGTTGGACAGAATTGGGAGAACGTAGAGTTCTTGGACCAGAGTTGGTAGCAGATACCGAAAGTAAAGTTAAGCTGATTCGAGATCGGTTAAAGGAGGCGTCTGATCGGCAGAAGTCATATGCTGACCTTAAGCGTAAGGAGATTGAGTTCACTGTTAGGGATAGGGCGTTCCTAAAGGTGTCGCCGTGGAAGAAGATCTTGAGATTTGGTAAAAAGGGCAAGCTAAGTCCGCGGTTTATTGGGCCTTATCGGATTCTTAAGCGGATTGGGCCAGTAGCCTATCAGTTGGAGTTGCCACCAGAGTTGGATCGTATCCATGATGTTTTTCACGTGTCTATGCTGAGACGGTATCGGTCGGACCCATCGCATATTGTACCAGTGGAGGAGATTACAGTAAATGCCGATTTGACTTTCGAGGAGGAACCTGTGGAGATCTTAGATCGTGATGTCAAAGTCTTAAGGAGGAAGTCTGTTCCTTTGGTAAAGGTGCTATGGCGTAATCATGGTAGAGAAGAAGCTACTTGGGAGCCAGAGGAGACTATGTGTCAACAATACCCTCAGTTATTTGGATCAGGTAAATTTCGAGGCCGAAATTTCTTTAAGGAGGGTAGAGTTGTAACGCCCTGATTTTCGGGATTTTTCGGGTTTTGTGAATTTTAGTGAAATTTTTTTAAAATTTTGGTGTTCTAAAGGTTGATAATGTATGTACATGTGTTAATGGGTCTATAGAAGGTCCAAGCTTAAGTCAAAACCCGGTAAAATATTAAGTTGGATTTTCAAGTGAAAGGGGACTTGGTTAAGTGGGCTTTTAAGAAAAACCGTGTAAAAGATGTCACAAAGGGAGCCTTGGTTGAGTGGCAAGGTGGTGCCACTAAGCTCCTAAAAAAGTGGCGCCTAAATGAATGATCAAGGACAAGGGTTCGAGTTGCAAGGTATGCGTGGAGTTCTTTTTAATTTTCAAGCATGAGCCTAACTTAGGTGAATTTCGGTAAGGGGTTTTAAGGACTTGGGCCGATTGCTTTAGAGGGAATGCTAGGGTTATATTATTTTCTTTTTGTTGTCATGACAATTAGGGTTAGCCACCTTAGGGTTTTTTCCTCTCTTCTACTGTCAGAAAAGCCAAGAGTTGCCTCCCTGGAAAGTTCATAGCCGATTTCTCCTTCCCCATCTCCACCATTGTTTTTTTTCATTTTTCTTCTTCCCTTTGATCTCTTCCCTAGCCGAATACCTATCTTGCATAGATCCACTCTTTCTTTTGCTTCCATTCTTCTTAAAATCAACCATAACCGATTGCTCAAAGTGCCAGAAATCCCGAAAACTGCTTCCTTTCTTGCCGATTTCTTGTAAGCCGAATCACCTCTGTTTCTTTCACCTATTGTGGCCGATTACTACACTCCCTTTAATCACACCATTGTCGACACCATCACCCAAAAGCTACAGCCAAAATGCCATCTTCTTCTCTTATTAAAAAGCTGAAATCACCATAGTTGTAGGGAGATAGCCGAAATTACAAATCTCAGAGATAAGGTTTCTACTGACGTTTAAGGGTCAGATTTACATCAGATCTGCATAGGAACTGAAGAGAAATCGTTGGTAAGTGTTTAATCATTCAGATCTGTTCGATATTTCATGTTTGGAAAAGCCGAAAGTCCCTAAAGTTAATGGTTGTGTCGTTTTGGATTTTTGGTAAATAAAAGGCCGTTTTCTTTGTTCTTTTGTGTGTTAGTTGGATGAAAAGGTGATCAAGAAAGGGGTTGAAGACTTGGGAACATCAGATCTAGATCTAAAGGGATCTAAATCGTCAAGGTAAGAACATTAAGGCCATTAAGGGTGTTGGCCGAATGTGTAAGTAAGGTTTTGGGTAAGTTTTCGATTCAGATTAAGTGTTGATATGGTCTAATCAGTTAAGTATTGGATTGTAGGGATTAACGCATAGGAGATCTCGTAGGAGAAACTGCAAAACAGGTGTGTGTTTCGAACACCTTTCCATGCACAAATCGGTAAAAGCTGAAAAGCCGAAATGCCGAAGTTTCGGTATTTCGAGAGCTTGCGAGCATGCGAATGCTCTCAAGTTGGAAGGAGAAGGTTAGTTTTGGAATCGGCACTGTTAGACGTGTTGACCGCTAAATTTTGGGCATTTTGGTAAGTTGGGCCTCGGTGGGCCAAATATGGGCCCAATGGGCGATTTGGGCCCATGTGAGTTAAACTGGATTTAAAGGTAATATCATGGACTGTAGATGTGAAAACAGTTAAAACAAGATAACCGAATGTGAAATCGGGACTAAATGGGCCTAATGGACCAGTCGGCGTAATAGGGCTCATTAGGGGTTTTAGGGCCTTAATGCTAAAACCGAAAAACTGAGGTAACTGAACTTCTGTATAGCTGTGTGATTAATAAATACTGTAATAAGCATAACATCTGTAACATGGGAGTAAAATTACTGAAATACACTTGGGGTAAGAAATTACTGATTTGCCCCTAGGTAGGAAATTACCGTTATACCCCTAGGGCTATAATTGACTGTACTGTTTGACATAACTGTTACTGTTATTGCATGCCATGATATATATCTATTGCATGGGTTGGGTTTTGATAATGGAGGAAGTGTGAGTGGCACAGCCACGTTACTGAAAAGGGGCTATGCCTCGTACTGTTTCTAAAAGGGGCTTTGCCTCGTATACTGTTTAATTGAGCAGCCATGCTGCGACTGTGGTGTGTGGGCTGGGTGGGTCGAGTTATTCCCCACATGGTGTGTTGGTTGGTACGGGTGGTGTGTAACGGTTGGTGGGTTGAGTAGTCTTCCCAATTGGGTTTACATTTATACTGCATTACTGTACTGTACTGTTATGGGCCTATAGGCCAATCTGTTATCTGAATAGGGCTTCAGCCCAGTATCTGTTATAGGGCCTTGGCCCAGTTTACTGCTATCTGAATAGGGCTTTGGCCCAGTATCTGACTGAGACTGGTTAGGGTTTAGGCCCAGTGGGCTTGAGCCAATTTGGGCTTTGGATGGGTTCGGCACACACTGAGTTTTCCCAAACTCACCCCTCTCTTTCCATCCTTGCAGGTGAGCCCTAGATTGTGACTTGGACGCTGGGAGGGATTCAGAGTGGCCACGAGGACTGAACTTTCTTGGTTTAACTTAAAATATTTCATATTGGTTTTTACTTTGATATGGGTTGTAATAAGGCCGCTATAACTGTTATTTGGGATTTCTTTACGGTTTTATTTCAAACTTGAACATACACTGTTTTTGAAAATTAAATCAATATTTTCTTAAACAACCTGACTTTACTAAAAACTAAGAATGATGATAAGACTAAAATGAAACGATTCACAAATGAGATAGAGATTAGGTCGAATAGTAATCAAATTGGGAATTTCAAGAAAAACAAATATGACTTTTCAAAAATCTCGAACATCAGACTTAGTACATAGGACGGCGTAGCATAGTCTAGGTGATGTAGCACACCGGACATGGCCATAACGTCTGGGCCGGGTCAGGGGTGTTACAGTCGATTTATGGTTTGGGCATTATTAGGCCTTATTCATTCGTTCTATGATCTGTTGGTAGCGAATAGGACTACTTTGGAGGAGCAACAAGGATTGGAGAATCGGTGTGAATAAGTTTAGTTCGAATTGTCGAATCCTGCCGAGGGCAAGTACGTGGTAGAGTTGAGGAAAGCAACCGTAGTCAATCAGGTGTGTAACATATCCCCGTAATAGCTTAGATTCATACTTGTTAAAAAGCCGGAATACCGAATTTCGGTATTTTCATGATGTGTCAGTTTTTTCATGATGTGTAAAGACGTGATGATACGTGGGTTAGTAAGATTATGATGGACGCAGCAAACGAAGTTGATGGAACAGGTAAGAGCACGATTTCGAGCAAATTGGTAAGTTGGGCCTCGTTGGGCTAAAATAGGGCCAAATGGACTTTCGGGCCATTTGGGTAAATCTGGTAATAATGGAATCTGGATAGATTGCGTGCTAAAGCTATTAGAAACGTTACGTAACTTAGGCAAAAAGGGTCTAAATGACTAAATCAGCTACGTAGGGCCCATTAGGGGTTTTGGGCCCAATAACTCGGTTTTACTCAAATAACCTAAAAATGCTGGTTAAACACTTGGAATGGATAAATAACATGGAAAACCCTAATAAATGATAAAATTACGAAACTACCCCTAAACATGGAAAATGACTAGTTTGCCCCTAGGTGAAAATGACCATTATACCCCTAGGGTTGTAAAATGCTTACGTTGATTGTGATATCGATATTTTTTTCATGAAATGATATGATATGCACATGATATGCACATGATATGCTACGATATGTATACGATATGCCATGTTATAATCATTACATGCATGGGTTGGGTTTATATGATTGGAGGAAGTGTTAAAGGGCTTTGCCCCAGTATACCGAAAAGGGCTTTGCCCCAGTTTACCGAAAAGGGCTTTTGCCCCAGTTACCGAAAGAGGCTTGGCCTCCAGTTATATGATTAAGCAGCTATGCTGCCAGTGGTGTGTTGGTTGGGTGGGTTGAGTTATTCCCCACATGGTGTGTTGGATGGTACGGGTGGAGAGTAGCGGTTGGTAGGTTGAGTAGTCTCCCCAAATGGGTTTTCTGCATATATGTATGTCTTGACAGTTGTGATATTGAAATGGGCCTAAGGGCCATACCGTTTACAGAAAAAAAGGCTTCGGCCTAGTGATATGATCTATGTAAAGGCTTCGGCCCAGTATATGTTGAAAATGAGTTGTGCATGTATGGATTTGGGCTCTGAAAGGGCTTGTTATACACTGAGTTTTCCAAACTCACCCCTTATTCTAAACCTTGCAGGTGAGCCTTGATGTGGAGACTTGGAGCCGGTAGGAATTCAGAGTGGCCATGATGTTCAGTTGGACTTTCTTTTAAATGAGTTTTATTTACATATTATTATCTGTTTTTGGGTTGTAATAAGGCCATTTTAATTATTTTCTTTTTAGGATTGTTTGGGTTAAAACTTTATATTTTGGGCTACTAATAATGTTTTAAAATGGGCTAGACCTAGGTTACGTTTTAAATAACTCTTGGTTTCCAACTCCTACAAAGATAAATTATAACGTTTTAGCTAAAACATCACTTTGAACAAACTCCATCTCAAGATATTTTCAAAATTATCAACAACCTAAAGTGTGGCAATGGTTGTGGGCATGTCGAGGATTAGATCCAATCAAGAGCTTGGTACTTAAGCAGCCTTCATGGCTCACCTCCTCTGTTTTGGATACCTACCTGGTGCACAGCTTCCATTCACTTTAGTCTTTTAAAATTATCGTTACTTTCTCTAAAGAAGGGTTTAGGATCAGAACATGTGTTTTCGAAAATGTTCCAATGAGACACGTCAGATTTGGCCATAACGTCTGGGCCGGGTTTGGGGTGTTACATGATTTGTTGATTTATATTAAATATATTTGTTTTATGTTAATAATTTCATAATGGTTTTATTAAAATAATAATAGATGAATAAAGTAAACTTAAAAGGGTGAAGAAAACAAAGTTTCTCACTCTCTTTCTCAATTGCCAAAATCAAATAAGAGTTTAGTAAAGAAGATGAGCAAGTATTCGGCCTTGGGTGTGTTTAATTGAAAGGTATGAATTCTATGCTAGTTTCTTTAAAATTTGAGATTTTAAGTTAGTTTTTAAGCCTTTGACATAGCCCATGAGTTGATTTTTAGTTTAATGGTGAATCTTTCATTCGGCCATTGTTGTAAAGTATGAAGCTTTGAAGCTTCTGAGTTTTGATGATAGAATTGTATTATGGAGTGTCTGAGGGATGAATTGAGGTCAAATTTGTATGGTTATTTGTTAATATGATTTAATAATGCAACTTGTGCTTTGTGTGACTTAATTAGCTAAATGGGACATTCGGCTATGTCCATTAGAATGAATGAATCGGTGTTGAATGTTTAATTGATGTCCTTACAAGTATAGTTGAATTGGAAGGTTAATATATGTGTTTTAGATAAATTCAAGGACTATAAAACTTTCGGCTAAGGGTTTTAAATTGGAGAACCGTGTATTAGATTTGATTTTTATGTTTGGTTATTAAATGATGTTTGCACCATTGCCGAATGCTCTTGACATTGAGGTATGTGTTAGTTGAATGCAAACTAAGGAAATATGGGAATTAGCTTTGCCGTTATGTGCTAACAAAATGAAAATGGGTTAAATTGCTTATAATGTGCCAAATATAGGCTTGTTGATTTGAAATATTCGGTCATGGATGAAAGGCATGATGTTTTTGTGAATAAAGTGGAAAGCTAAATTTTTTGTGTTTGTGTGAACAATTGCCGAATGTACTTAAGGGTTGAAATGAATCTATCATGTGTCATTGTAATCTTAGTATAGTAAAACTTAGTTGGAAGTTCCATGTAGATTATGTGGTAGTACCGAATGTGTTATGTGATTAGGGTAACCATGTGAATTCGGCCATTAAGGTTATTTGTATATTTTTGGCAATGTGGTATAAGTGTATTGATCGTAAATTAATCAATTGGAATGTGAGAAATGATGTGTAAGATTATATTATAATTGAGCTAATTGTAACTAATATGGCCTATTTAGTTTCTTGTTATATTCGACTATAAGCAATGCATAATGGAGTTGTAATAAGATAAATTTGTTTAATTTAGCTCAAGAGCAACGAGAGCCAAACTCGAATAGGGGGAAAACTAAAGTGCTCGAATAATTGCTTTCAATCTTCGACAACTTTTTGAGGTAAGTTCTTAAGAGTTTGGTTTGATTTGTTATGCTTATTGGTTAAATGAAAGCAGCTAAAAGAAAGTTGTTATTAGTTTGTCAATATGCCGAATGAGAATGGAATGGAAACTATTGGTCGAAGATAGCTATTATGCTTATAATTTGAGTTAAATGTGAAAAATGAGATGTCTAATGAGCACTTTGATGGATATAAATATATGTCATATGAGTGATAAACGAGATTATCACAAGTTGGGATTAGTTAAAAGCTAAAGTTAATTATGTTTATTCATGTTATTAGTAACCATATGGGAAGGCTGAATGTGATGTGAAGTTTTAAATTTGGTAATTGCCGAAAGTGAATAGAATGTGGGCCATGAGCCGAATGTGTCTTGTGCATATAAATGAATTTGAGAGATTATGTGTTATGATGCATAAATTATACCTATGGGATTTGATTGAATGATGGAAGCCTTTGTGTAAATGTATATGTGTTATGGCCATAGGGAATTTGATTTTCGTAATGTGACATTCGGGCTTCAAGCCTAGCAGGCTATAATGCCGGTGAGATGGTATCAGGCTTCGAGCCTAGCAGGTTATAATGCCGGTGAAATGATATCATGCTTTGAGCCTAGCAGGTGAAATGCCGGTGAAATAAATTTAGACTTAAAAAGTCTAGCAGGCGTTGAGCCAGTGACGAATCTCGGGTTTATACCTAGCAGGCCGAATGTCGGTGATTTGATAAGTGCATGTGACAACAAGGTTTTGTGCATAAATGATAAGTAAATTCGCATAATATAATAAACTGTCCAGGTACGTGATACTTACTTATTATGTGAGAATGAATCCAAATGAATTGTGAGTTGCTCAATTGTGTATATTCGACTTATGTGATGTCATTTATAGAAATAAATAATCTATGTATAGTCTAGAATACAAAAATGATGTGTAAATGTGGACATGATAATGTGTTTGAGAATATTCGGCCAAATGGTAACATACTTAGAAAATGTTTATTTGCAAATCCGAATGGTTGATTCTATTTGTGTTTGAATTTTGAGCATTTCTTGAGACTTACTAAGCTTATGGAAGCTTACTCCGTTTGTTATGTTTCCTTCTGTTTGTAGATCTTGTTTTGAAGCTACGGGCTCGGGGATTCAAGCTTAAGTCACTCACACTATCGTCGTTATTTTGGTATCTTCAGTAGTTTTTTTTTTTTTTGAAACGATGGCATGTATAGGCTAAGCTCTCTATTTTGGAATTGAATTTCATTTTGATTTGTAAATATTCAAGCCATGCGAATATGGCTTATTAGTTCCTAATTATGAATGAATGGCTTGATGAAGTTATGTGAATGGTTACTTAGTACTTATGTCAAGTAGTGGGAAGAGCACATAGAATTATGTGTAAATACTTTATAAAATTTGATAGTGAGCATTTAGTAAACTATAGAGTTATATTGGCATGGATTGAATCATATTAGTGAAGTGAAACATACTCGGTTGTAATCAAATTGAAGTAGTTTACTTTTGGTAGTGTGTATATATATATGAAATTTATGTTTAGTATGTATCTATAAACTTCTGTAAGTCTTGTTTAGTTCAGTAATGCCTTGTAACCCTATTTCGGCGACGGATACGGGTTAGTGGTGTTACAACATGCCACATTTCTAAAAGATAGATTCATCACCACAATTTGAGCTGAAGTGGGGATTGATTTGGATGCTTGACTGAACTTCGACTTTACTTAACCTGCGCACGGGAAACAACCGTATGCTGAGTATTGGAAATACCCAGTGGTATTATCATAATTCAAACTATAGCAACAATCAAATATCATAAACATATATAGATAATTACAAGTCATACATATAATCTCATACTAAGTTATCATATTTCCATTGCATCATTTCCAATATTTGAATCAATACCTTATCAATAGGATTTTCAATAACTCATGAACCTTTGGTTCATCTCTCAACTACATGCAGTTGTACTTATTCAATTCACATTTCAAAAATAACACTTCATGAACTTTTAGTTCATGCTTTCAATCTCATAACACAATTTTATTTCTCATTTCATTTCACAATATCCCTTTCATTATTCATTCAATGGTTCAAATAACCAAATTCAATTGATTTTCTCTTTTCTCTTAATTACCCTTATTAACACTCTGGACTTTAGCGGATACTCGGGTTCCAACCCAAACACACCAATACGGCACATTGTGCCTAAACGGTACATAGTACCTGATCAATATATGACACATATAGTGCCTGGAACGACACACTAGGTGCCTGAATACGACACACAAGGTGCCTGGAATATGACACATAAAGTGTTTGATCGGCAAAGCTGATACATCCCATACTCTTCTGAACCCTATGGCATGCCAACTATATCCACTAAGCCGAACTAGTTAATAGGGTATCGGATTTCTTTCTCTTTTTCAATCAAACACAAATTGCTTCCAATCCACATAGTCATACATCTTTACTTTGATACACATATAATTCACAAAACAATTTCACATATAAATGTACATATTCATCAATCATATCCAACCACATTCAAATAAAATATCAATACTTATCCCAATTTCAATTTCATGCATATATAAATATGATAAAATTTAACACATAATAATAAATAACATGAATTATGATAATAGAAACCGATATTTCTCTCGAGCTACTCCTCGATCACTTTTTTCTTTCCCTTCATATTTGTAGTCTCAGTTTCCTTGTTTGCTAGAAAATTAGCATAATTATAATTAATTAATAACACGCATATTTTATATAAAATAATAACTTTCCATACAACTTTTACCATAATACCAAATTTGTCCTAAACACATTCATCTTCTTCCTTTTAACAATTCACATCATTTTCTTATTCAATTTCCATCAAAACTTCAATATAACTATCAAATTCTCACCATTTCTCCATAATTTCGAATTTCTTCCAATTTAATCCCTAAAACACAAAACTTGTAACCTCTTTTACAAATTAATCCCTTAATCAATTCAAATTAATAACTCAATCAATTAAGCCCTTAATTCAACCATTTATCCTACATAAACTTTACTCAAAAACTTAAAAACCTCCATAGCTTCCACTTAGTTTCAACAAAACTCAATTCTAAAGATTCTAAAACATTAAAATTACAAAGAAAGGACTTAATTAAACTTACCAAATAATCTCCAAGCTCCAAAACCCTAATTTTCTCTTTTCTTTTTCTTTCTTTCTTTTCTTCCCCAATTTCGTTACTTTCTCTATAACTATTTCTTTCTTTTTCTTTTTTGTTTTTTTCTATTTCATTTACTTTATTTACTTAATTTATTAATATTATAAAATATCTAATTAATAACAAATAAAAATAATACACATGTATTATCCATCACCATACACTTGCCACCATCACAAATAAATAAATAAATAAAACATAATATTACATAATTTATAATAATAATAATAATAATATAATAATAAATAAATAAACAAATATCTTTTACTTAATCAATAAGTAAATATATATCTAATATACACTTGTACTAATAATATAAATACACATGTATTTATTTTCTAACATACACATGTCACTAATTTGGTTTAATTACTAATTTAATCCTTTAACCTTTCTCCATTCTAAAATTAAACTTTTGTGCTCTGTTCAATTTAGTCCTTTTTACTAATTATTTCTAATTAAACTAAATTCACTTAATCAAAATCTAATTCAACTCATAACTTTAATAAATATTTACAGACTCGTTTTTCCTAAGACGGAGGCCCTAAGACTCGTCTTTCCAGTGCCCATGAAATTTGGGTCATTACATGTAAAGCCGAAGAACTTGCTAAAGGAAAGCGAAAAGCTAATTTTGAGTCCAGTGAATTCAGAAAGAGAATTGTGAGCAAGTCACATCAGTCCAGATCCAAGAGATCAAAAGACTTTCATCCTCGTTCTACTGCTTCTACAGGCATATCCATCAGAGAAAGAAATGTAAGATCTTCTCACTTGAGACCTTAGACAACTTCTGTGGCTAGTGCGGATAGTGTGACAACTCCCGGGCCTGATTGCAAGCATTGTAACCGGAAGCATTTTGGTGAGTGTCGATGGAAAAGCAGAGCTTGTTTCAGAAGCGGATCGCTAGATCACTATTTGCGAGATTGTCCTGAAAGATCTATAGTGATAAAGAACAGTCAACTAAAGTAAATAATACTATAACTAGAGGTAGACCGCTCAGTAATACTAGGAATCAGAGTAGAAATCGCAATGCTTCGCAAGATGCTAATGTGAGATTTGAGACACGCACTCCTGCTAGAGCTTATTCAATATGTGCACGCGAGGAAGCCTCGTTGCCTGATGTTATTACCGGTACTTTTTCTCTTTATAACACTGATATTGTTGCATTGATAGATCCTGGATCAACTCATTCATATATCTGTATGGAATTAGTGTTTAAAAAGAGTCTACATGTTAAGTCTACAGAATTTGTAGTTAAAGTATCGAATCCGTTAGGCAAATCAGTGTTAGTTGATAATATATGTAAGAATTGTCCATTGATGATTCGGGGATATTGTTTTCTGACTGACTTGATGCTCTTACCATTTAACGAGTTTGATGTGATACTGGGTATGGATTGGTTAAATGTACATGAGGCAGTTGTGAAGTGCAAATGAAAGAGTATAGAGTTGAAATGTCAGAATGGTGTAATTCTTCTTATTGAATCAAAGGAACCAAATGAATTGTTGATAATTATATCTGCTATACGAGCCCAGAAGTATGCGAGAAAGGGTTGTGATGCGTATGTAGCAACATGTTAGATACTAAAGTGTCAGAATCGAAGGTTGAATTCATACCAGTTGTTTGTGTATTTCCAGATGTTTTTCTAGAAGAGTTATCGGGTTTACCACCGATCAGAGAAGTTGAATTTAGTATTCATTATTACCAGGTACTACACCGATATCGATAACCCCGTACAGAATGGCACCGATTGAATTGAAAGAGTTGAAATGTAACACCCCAAACCTGGCCTGGACATTATGCCCGGATCTAGAGGGTCACATGGATTAAAGTTGGAAACCGTTTAAAGAACTATACATAAGATACGGTCCTGTTTACCACAAGTCTGTCTACTTAGAAAAAACTCTCTTTCCTTAGTTTGTAAATCATTATGAAAATCCAGTTACCGAGTTAGTTTGCGAAAACAAAAGAAATATAGAACGTGGTTTTTCCTTCAAAACATTTGTCATCCATTTTAGAAGCCCAGCTTGATTAATTAACCAATTTCATACCATGGTCGTTCAAAATAAACAAATACCCAAATTAAAAGTTAAAACCCTGTAATGGCATTATTACAAAACTCAAACCTAAATGGAAAACGAAAATAGAAAAGTAAACAGCGAAAGTCCAACTGGTGTAGAAAGTTGAAAACATGTGGCCACCTCGAGTCCGTCACGGCTTCAAATCCACAAAATTTGGGGGTTACCTGGATATGTCAAAATTTAACAGAGTGAGTTGATGGCAACTCAGTGTGCAACCTCCCATCAGAATAGAATGGGCCAAAGCCCCAAATAGAAAAAGGTCGAGCCCAGGCCCATAACAGATATAGAGAATATGCAAAACCCACCCCAGCTAGCCATCACACCACCCGTACCAACCAATACACCATGTAGGGATTAACTCAACCAAGCCAGCCCACACACCAATGTGTAGTAAAGCTGCTAGTACAAAAATTGTGGCAGAGCCACCAGAGTCAGAATGAGTGGCAAGGCCACTGTTTAACAGAAGATGTGGTGTAGCCACAATAACAGAACTTCCTCATTTATCATAATCCCAACCCCATGTAAGTACACAGAACAGAATACATATATATGGCATGCTTACAGAATAGTAGATACAGAATTAATCATGCATGGTTATCAACCTACCCTCTAGGGATATATTAGTCATTTCAAATACTGGGGGTAAAATGGTAATTTTACCCCTCAGCGATATTTTAGTTCTTACCGTCAGATTTTAAATCCTAAACACTAGATACAACGTCTTAATAGATCCCACATCATGCCTAGCACCCCAGATTCATTAATTAGGTCAAACGTGATTTTAGGCCCTATAGCCCCTATCGGCCCATGCGGGCCCACTCATTCGAGTGATCTATTACGCAAAATTTTTCGCTCAGAATTCCCGTTTTTACTAATTTACCCTTTAATAATCACTTATTGGATATTTTTCTCCTACGGGCCCATAGGCCTATTGGGCCCGCTTCGGCTGTAACACTCTGAATTTGGGCCTAGAAGAATTGGGCTTTGAGTCTAGGCTCGGATAGAAGAAAATCAGAATAATTGAGAAGTTTTAAATATTATCGTTTAAGGAAAAAATTTTGAATTAAATTATTCTTAGAAAATATTTCTGTATATATTATTACTGATGTTTTAAAATTTTATGAAAATTATAATTATGGTTATTAGAAAAAAATATTACTGTATTTAAAAATTATTATCATTACATAAAAACATATTTATAAAATTATTATTGTTATTACTATTATTATTATTTTTTATTATAAAAATATAAATGGCATTATTACAATTGGTGTTTAGTTTAGTAATTAAATAAATTATGAATGAATTATAGGATTTTCGGGATTTTTTTTTCGGGTTTTTGTGCCTTTGGTGAAATCTTGGAATTTTGGTGTTCTGATTGTTGAAATTATGTTTAAGTGTGTTAGTGGGCCTTTAGAAGGCCCAAGTTTAAGTTAAAACCCGGTAAAATATTAAGTTGGATTTTCAAGTGAAAGGGGACTTGGTTAAGTGGGCCTTTAAGAAAAACCGTGTAAAATATGTCACAAAGGGAGCCTTGGTAGAGTGGCAAGGTGGCACCACTAAGCTCCTAAAAAAGTGGCGCCTAAGTGGGTATTCAAGGACAAGGGTTCGAGTTGCAAGGTAAGCGTAGTGTTCTTTTTAATTTTTAAGCATGTGCCGGGCATGTGACTATTTTAAGTAGGAATTTCGGCAAGGGCTTTTATGAACCTGGGCCGATTACTCAAGTGTGATATTAGGGTTATATCTTTTTCTATTTTCTGTCATAAGAATTAGGGTTAGCCACCTTAGGAATTAATCTTCTCTTTTACTGTCAGAAAAGCCGAAACTTGCCTCCCTAGAAAGCTTCTAGCCGATTTCTTCTTCTTCACCTCTACCATTATTTTTTTCACTTTTCTTTTTCCTCTTCGATCTCTTCCCTAGCCGAATACCCTCCTTACTCAGATTCACTCTTTCTTTTGCTTCCACCCCTCTCAAAATCAACCATAGCCAATTGCTCAAAGTGCCAGAAGTCCCAAAAACTGCTTTCTTTTGCCGAATCTTTCTAAGCCAAATTATCCCTGTTCCTTTCACCTGTTGTGGCCGATTACTACATCCCCTTGAGCCACATCATTTTCGACACCATCACTCAAAATCATAGCCCAAATCGCCATCTTCTTCTCTAGTTGAAAAGCCGAAATCACCATAGTTTTAGGGAGATAGCCGAATTTGCAGATCTCATAGATAAGGGTTCTACTAACATTTAAGGGTCAGATTTACATCAGATCTGCATAGGAATCGAAGAGAAATCGTTGGTAAGTGCTTAATACCTCAGATCTGTACATTATTTCATTTTTTGGAAAAGCCGAAAGTCCCTAAAGTTAGGGAGATTGTCGATTTGGACTTTTAGTAATTCAAAGTGGTATTTTTATTCTTTTTGAGTGATAGTTAGTGAGGAAGGTGATCAAGAAAGGAGTTGAAGGCATCGATATCACCAGATCTAGATCTAGTGCACCTAAATCGTCAGAGGTAAGTTTTCATGGCCATTAAGGGTGTGGCCGAATGTGGTAAGGGATTGTGGCTTTGGTTTTTCGTAGATCTATTGATTAATCAATTAGATATTGGGTTGTAGGAACTGTCGCATAGGAGATCTCGTTGGTGAAACTGCAAAACAGGTGTGTGTTTCGAACACCCTTCAATGCTTAAATCGGCAAAAGCTGAAAAGCTGAAATGCCGAAATTCCGGTATTTCGAGAGCTTGTGAGCGTGCGAACGCTCTCGAGTTGGTAGGAGAAGGTTGGTTTTGGAATCGGCACTGTCAGGCGGGCTGACCGCGAAATTTTGGGCGCTATGGTAAGTTGGGCCTCGGTTGGCCGAATATGGGCCCAATGGGCAATTTGGGCCCAGTTGGGTAAAAATAGGTTTAAAGGCAATAATATGGATTGTAGGTGTAGAAACTGTTAAAACAAGATAATGGATTGGAAATTAAGGCTTAAATGGGCCTAATGGGCTATAATGGCATGGTAGAGCCCATTAGGGGTTTTAGGGCCTAAGTGTTAAAACTGATAAACTGAATTAAATGAGTTTCTGTAACAACCACTGTAATAGTAGAGGCTGTAATAATGATAAAAACTGTAATAAGAGAACAACATTACTGAAATACCCTTAGGGTGAGAAATTACTAATTTACCCCTAAGTATAAAATTACCATTATACCCTAGGGCTAAAATCGACTGTACTGTTTGACATGACTGTTTCTGTTACTGCATATCATGATGTATGTATGTCTGATGCATGGGTTGGGTTTATATTGGAGGAAGTGTGAGTGGCACTGCCACGTTACTGAAAGGGGCTATGCCTCGTACTATTTCTGAAAGGGGCTTTGGCTCGTATACTGTTTATTTGAGCAGCCATGCTGCGACTGTGGTGTGTGGGCTGGGTGGGTCGAGTTATTCCCCACATGGTGTGTTGGCTGGTACGGGTGGTGTGTAGCGGTTGGTGGGTTGAGTAGTCTCCCCAATTGGGTTTGCATTTATACTGTATTACTGTACTGTACTGTTCTGGGCCTATGGGCCAATCTGTTATCTGAATAGGGCTTCAGCCCAGTATCTGTTATAGGGCCTTGGCCCAGATTACTGTTTCCTGAATAGGGCTTCAGCCCAGTATCTGACTGAGACTGGTTAAGGTTTAGGCCCCGTGAGCTTGAGCCAATTTGGGCTTTGGATGGGTTCTGGACACACTGAGTTTTCCCAAACTCACCCTTTCTTTCCATCCTTGCAGGTGAGTCCTAGATCGTGACTTGGACGCTGGGAGGGATTCAGAGTGGCCACGAGGACTGAACATTCATCATAGTTGGTTTTTTTTTTATTATTTAACTACCTTTTATTGGTTTTATTTTGATATGGGTTGTAATAAGGCCGCTATAACTGTTATTCGGGATTTCTCTACCGTTTTATTTCAAACACAGACCTACACCGTTTTCAAAATTAAACAAACATTTTATTAACCAACCTGACATTACTGAGGACTAAGGAGGACAATAAGACTAAAATGAAACGATTAACAAATGAGATAGAAATTAGGTTGAATAATAATTAAATCGGGAATTTCAAGAAAAACAAGTATTACTTTTCAAAAATCTCAAACATCAGACTTAGTATATAGGACGGCGTAGCATAGTCTAGGTGATGTAGCACACCGGACATGGCCATAACGTCTGGGCCGGGTCTGGGGTATTACATCGGCCCAACCGAGCCCAACATAGCCTAAGTGTACAGATTCACCCCTAATGTTCTCCATGAACTAAAACTCATTTTATAGGCTCAGATTGGCCCAATAGCATTCGCACGCTAATGGGCTCCTATATGCCGGCGTTCCAGCATTTCGGCTTTTGCCGACCTACACTACAGAGGGTGTAGTTACACACCTGTTTTGCAATACCCCGCCGAGATCTGCACTGATTTATCCTACAATCGTTTACAACGCACTATTAATTATCATCCATCGAAATCAACAAAATTAACACATACCACATTTGGCCATATCCAACCAACTTATCATTACTTACTAGTGGCGAGCCTTGTCACTAGATCTCGGTTGTTCCCCTAAATCACACGATGCACCACCTTTGTGACTTTTGATTCCATGAATAACTGAAATATAACAAATTGAACAAGAAGTGATTTAAATCAACCTATAAGAAAAAGCCTCAAAACCGATTGGCAACAAGGAGATAGGCGTTTTTCGACTTTTTCCCATAATCTTTTATAAGAAAGGAAATAAAGGCTAAAGTTCTTACCCGAACGATTGCTTGGCCGAAAGGACGAAGAAGGAACCGCTACTCTCTAAGCCTAGATTCTATCTAAACTTAATTTAATAACAACAAGAGGTGTATGAACTAGGGTACTTGGTTTTGAAGGAATAGACCAAAATGATGGCCTAGATTCGGGTAGCAAGAGAATTGAATTCGACTTTGAAAAGAATGAGTGAGGGGCGGAGCAATAAGATTTGACTCCAAGAGATAAACAGGGAATCGGTTCACCACTAGCTAGAGCAAAGAAAGATGAGAAAAAAGATTCAAAGAGAGGAGAGAAAGGTTATCCGAAAACTAGAAGAAATATGAGATTTGGCTCTATCAATGAAACAAAGGAGAAAGGAAGGAAAGTATAGGTTTGGCTATTGCAA
The DNA here is from genome assembly GCA_020496765.1 of Gossypium stocksii. NCBI lineage: Eukaryota > Viridiplantae > Streptophyta > Magnoliopsida > Malvales > Malvaceae > Gossypium > Gossypium stocksii. Next base: position 47,233,887 of record CM035627.1, read on the forward strand.
TATAAGTGAAGTAGAGCCCTTGTGGTATGGTAAGTTTCGGCAATGAAGCAAAAGTAGATATCCCACTAATGAAAAGCACCAAATTGGACAAAACGAGATCCCCCAAACAGCAAAAACAAAATGCTAAATTCCCAAAAGTCCCTAAATCAAAATCGGTACCAAATGGCCGAATACACACCCCTTAGACACCCAAATTCGACCAAATCTCTCCTCACTCCTCAATCCTCAAATTTCCTCCCTGATTTGCTCCTTAATCTACTATTGCTCAAATTGAAATTTCAATTCAAACTTGCCATGATCCAGTCAACAACCACCTTCAGAGTTCGAACCCCAGTCTACCACTTGCCGCACACTCCTAGTAAAAATATATAAATACTTGCTTGAAAGGGGATTTGAACCCCAGTCCCCCTTGCTCATGGCGCACACTCCTTGCTCCCCACCTTGCTAATGATGCCACAACCACTCCACCACTAGGCTCTTTGTGACATGAGTTCACGAAAATTAAACTTAAACCACGTGAGCTAAGATCCCTACCTTCCTAAGCCAAAAATCAAAATTCCACCAAGACCTAGTGTAACAGCCTGAAATAGGGTCTAGTCAGAATAGTGGTTTCGTAACCACAAATTCGAAGTAAAATTTTGAATTTTTGTAAAATTTTGATAAAATTTGATTTATTAATATTTGATGTGAAAGTATTGTTTGAAAAATTTTATTGATTAAGTGCCCAATTTATGTTTGGGATTTAAATTGCATTAGTTACAAAATATGATGTATAGAGTTTAAGTACCCAATTGAAATAGGGGTTTGAATTGGAGGTCTTTATGTTGCAAGTAGACCATTAAATAGTGTCATGGAGACAAAAGGTGTGACAACCCAAATTAAGCCTTAATCGGGAAAGCGATTTCGAAACCGTTAAACTGAGTCAGGGAACCTCGAAAATATTATTATGCATGAAATTTCTTTGTGTTTGATAGTGTGTACAAATTTTGGTGCCGTAAAATTTTTGATTTAATGGTTAATTAGTGAATAGGACTTTAGTGATAAAATTTGGAAATGATATAGGTTAAATTGGAAGGACCGAATATTGCATGGCTTTAAAATACTCGGCCTTGCATGTCAAAATTACCAATATTCTTTTAGTGGCCGGCCATGCAAGCTTTTAAAGAATTAATTTTTACATTTTCTTATATTAAGGGACATTTGATTGGTGGATAATTATAATGTCAATTTTAATGATAAAGAAAATGGTGAAAAGAACAAGGCAAAATTTATTTTCTTTCTTGTTCTTCAATTGCCGAAAGTGAGAAGGGGGAAAAAGGGCTAAGGCATTCGGCTATAGTTCTAGTTTAAATCAAGGTAAGTTCATTTTGGTTTTTGATAAATTGTTTATGGAATTTAGTTGCTCACTACATTATTGTCATGGCCCATACGATTGATTTCTTTGAAATTTAGTAAGTGTTGCATTCGGCAATGGAGGGAAATGCATTGATGTTATTGATAAATTTGGAGTTTGATATTATAAATAGTTGAATGAGCGTTTAATGTGTAAAATGAGGCTATTAACCGTGTGTTTTGAGTTATATGTTTAAATTAAGGGAAATGATGTTTTTTTATGATTCAATTGGTTAAGGAAGGTTTCGGTTGAGGTCTATTTTTCTTGAGGAAATGTTTTTGAAAGCTCTTTTGATAAGTGAACGGCTAGGAATTTAGATGTAGCTTAGAAATTTTTGGTTAAAAGTGAAATATAGAAATCTATGGGACTTTCAGCTAAGAAGGTTTATGGATAAAAGAATATATATATACTCACTCATAATCGGCCTTGGTATGAATGTATTGGCTTAGTTGAAATTTAGATGTTAAAACATTATAACAAGTATGTGCACTTAGCCGAATGATGTCTTAGTGAAAGAAATAGGAAATTTTCGTGTTTTAAGACATTTGTAAACATGACTAAAATTTTGTGAAGATTTTATGCTTAAGTATTAATATATATAACATATACATATGTGAGTGAATTGTTAATTTTAAGGAACAATCGGCCATAAACTTTTATAATGAGATTTTGACGATTTAAATTTTGTACCTTTAGCTCAAGAGCATCGAGGAACAACTTCGGATAAGGGGAAAGCCAAAGTGACAGAATAGTCGCCCCGTAATTAATCGGAAAGTTACAAGGTAAGTTTTAAGAAATAAATTTTAGCTTATGACCTGATGAATTTACACTATGCATGCATATTATGTAAATTTTAGACTTAAAGACTAAAGTCAAATTTTGTTACGAGAAAAGATAAATTTGCGGAATGTTTGGAAAATCGTTTGCCACGTTGAATTTAGCCATCATTCGAAATGAAATTTTCCTTACATTATTTTTAGAGAATCGAATGTTGTGTATTAGGTATACATGTTGTTATGGTAATTAAGTAATGAGAAAGATATTTGACTGTGACTTGATTTACATATATACGAGTGCGAATGTATTGAGTTTGATGATCTGAGCTTAGTCTCGAAGGGTTTTCGAACCAATGTGATGATCCGAGCTTAGTCTCGAAGGGTTTTTGAACCAATGTGATGATCCGAGCCTAGTCTCGAAGGGCTTTAGAGCCAGTGAGAAAATCGGACCTAGTTCCGAAGGGCTTTAAGCCAGAGCCAAATTCTGATGTAATTCCGAAGGTCATCCGTGTTTATGTTATTTAAGGGTTGAAATTTCGAAGGAGTTTGTGTGTGAAATTCTCAAATTTACATTAATATAATCCAATAAAGGAATCCACATGCTGTACGTCATTCAGGTATATAACTTATTCCTATTCGAGAAGGTGGTTCTATTAGATTTGTGATTTCAGTAATTTATGAGGACACTTTGTCTGTTGTTGAAATGATTTTTTGAATGTTTGCGACCTGATCATTAAGTAAAGTTCAAATTATAAGGGATCAATCTTATGTACATGTGGTTTGTGTGTATAACTCCGATTTTAGTATGGAAATTGAATTAGAACATATTTGGTCTTGATAACTTTAATTGAGTACTTTGCTACTACTTTTGCAATATGGTTAAAGAAAAGATAGAATGAATACTTGATAGGTTGCTATTCGAGCAAGAGGATAAATGAAAAAGAAAGCTTACCTTCCATTCAGATTTATAAATATATACTTACTTAATAATTTCGTTGTTTATAACTTACTAAGCATTTGCATGCTTTCCCGGTTTTGTTTCAAATGCTCTGTTTTACAGTTTCAGTACAGCAGCTACGGACTCAGTGATCTTAAGTCAAAGTTGTTCACACTATCCAACCTTAAATTGGTATTTAGTAGTACCCCTTTAAAGATGGCATGTATAGGATAGATTTTGATACTTCTAGTCCTGTAAACGTTCTAAGCCATGCGAAAATGGCTCCCTAAGACACTATACTCATATTTTTGCTTATAGTTAATTTATTTTTGTTTGGTACGGTAAAATATTGAATGGATTGACTCGTAGTTGTATATGTTCATTTGAGAATTATGCATATTAAGAAATAGGTGTTGCAGTTATTCTAAGCCTTGTTATACGAATATGCAAATGTGTTATAAACTTGGGAAAAGTCTTGTATTCGGCTATGACTTAGGTAATTACAAATTGAATAACAAAATTTTGCATGTCAAAATAACAGTCTTTAAGTAAGATGTTTAATCTGATCTGCTTCATGATAAGCAATACCTTATAACTCTATTCCGGCGACGGTTGGAAGTTATAGGGTGTTACAAAAGGGCATTTCTAGAAATGTTTGTTAGTTATGTCATTAAGGGCATTTTTGTCCAATGAAGAAAAAGACAGAATAAGATGATATAAGCATCATCTTCTCTATGGAAAAAGAACCCATAGCTGCCGATTTTCATGTCTTCCATGGCCAAGGGTTTCTTTGCTTTCCATGCTCATTTGTAAGTGCAATCTTGCCCTGTTTTCGATTATTTTCGTATTTTTGTGTTCCCTTAAACTTGAATATCACGATTTTACCATTAATTTGAAGAGAAATCAAAGTTTAAAAATATACCCATTTGTCATAAGAGTGTATTTGGTTGATTAATGGTAGATAACGAAGGCTAAAAGGGTTATATGCATGTTTTTGGTAATGGAATTGATTGAAATTGTATAAAATGGGACTAATTTGTAAAGTTTACAAATTATGCCTAAATGTGTTAAATTTTGATAAACTGAGTGTCATTATTGTGAAAATGGGTTGAACAAGTCCATGGAATAAAGAAAATGAAATTTTGAGTCCTAGGGACTAAATTGTGATTATTGAAAAGTTGAGGGGTAAATTTAAAAATTTACCCAAAAATGTGAATTGTGTCCATAATTGAATAAATGATTGATAATTGTATTCTATGTGTTAATTTAGACCAAGGAAGATGTGATAAAGCCCGAGTACGGGAAATAGAGAAATCTCGAGAATTAATTCGTTGATGATTCAGGTAAGTTGTATGTAAATTCTAGCATATTTGCTAAAATATAATTGTCTATTCATGATTGATTTGTAAGTTATGAAATGACTGGAAATCCGGTATACTTCCGTGTTTCTAAGAATAAGGTATGTTTGGTGAACTTCCGATGGATAATTAGATGTATTTTTAAAACTATTGATATGTGGATTACGATATGACTGGAAATATGGTATGTATATATCTGTAAATATGGAATTAAAGTAAGTACAGTAAATTACGATTGATTGTTTGATGTGCTTCTGAAATTATTCGGCTAATCAGTGGTTATATCTCTGAAATTGTGATAATGATGAACTGTCTGTAAAATCCCTATTGAGCAAGTAGGAATAGACGTTGATATAAGTGACATGTCACTAGAGGGTTCTAATTCTGTCTGATATAGTTCCCGGGTGCTGGGTGGTCTAGCATGTGCTGCAGACACCTATTAGCTTATGTGAGTAGGCCCGAGGTAACTTCTGTTCTGATTCTATAATGTAGCTTCGGCTACCATTTTGTGATGTAGCTTCGGCTACCCCTCTGTTAGTAGCTTCGGCTACCTCATGGCTCTGCCATGTCTGTGAGGCACTTCGGTGCTAACCTCTGAATATCTGGTCATATTCTGAATCTACTCAATGGGATTAGTTTATCTGTACTATGATGAAGTGTTTCTGCAGGTGACATGAAATAGTTCTGTACATTGAGATTAGTACGGTTAAGCACATATATGATTGGTATGTGAAATGTGCCCAAAAGAGTAAGTTGAGTATGGAATGATATGTATTAATAATTGTTATGAAGTAATTGGGAATTTGCAATGTTCATTGCTCTAATTTGCATACGACTTACTAAGCTATTATAGCTTACTTTGTTCTAATCTTTTCCCCCTTTCAGTGTATGAAAATGGTTGGATTGGAAGCCGAGTCTTCGGAGTAAGCTTCACACTGTCAAGTCTTATTAGTACGTTATGTTTCTAGCGTAAGTTTATGGCATGTATAGAAGGTTATGGATATGTATAGTCAATTTGTAAGCTTATAAGCATTATGTTTCTAATGTGGTATATAGAAGTAAATGTTTGTATAAGTAAAGTATTATTTGGATTGGTTGTGGATGTGCTTATTTGTGTCTCAGGGAAGCAAAGGCTTGGTAGATAGCCTAACATGGCCTACATGGCATGGGACACAGGCGTGTGCCATGGCCGTGTGGGATTTGGCAGAATGCTCCACGGGTATGCGGCACGGGCGTGCCTAGGCCGTGGACGATAGACGGCCTGACCTTACGGGCGTGCCACTAGACCGTGCCTTCTTTGCACCTTGATTTAAATTTTAGTGTACCACACGGGCAGGAGACACGGCTGTGTGTCTCAACCGTGTGGGAGCACACGGCCTCCAAACGGGCATGTAAAGTGGCCGTGTCAGTTTGGACAGTTTCATCCACGGGTCCTTGACATGGGCGTGTGAAGGCCACATGGTCTCACAACACGGCCGTGCTAAGGGTCACACGGGCGTGTGATGTTGTTTTCCTATGAAAAGTTTTCTGAGTAACCGATTTGATATGATTCGAATCCTAATCATCCGAGATGTCTGTATCATGTCTAAAAACCCTCAATAAGAATGATTTTGAACTAATTTGCACAAAATTCTGTATCTATTTCTGATTAAGTTCTGTAAAGGTCCGTTTAAGTCCAGTAACGCTCTGTACTTGATTCCGGCGACGGTCTCGGGTATACGGGTGTTACACCTAGGCTTTAACCCAGGACTTCCAAAGACCCCCTAAACACACCCAAACACCAACATAGAACACCCAAATATGCAGTTACTAAAAATAAGCAAAAGTATAGAAGCCCTAAAATCTGAGGCGTTACAACTCTACCCCCTTAAAGAAATTTCGTCCTCGAAATTTACCTGATCAAAACAAGTGTGGATAATGCTAATGCATTGTATCCTCAGGTTCCCATGTAGCTTATTCCGTATCATGATTGCATACAAGTACTTTAACTAGTGGAACAGACTTCCTCCTTAGTACCTTCACATCACGATCCAAAATTTGCACTGGTTCCTCAACAAAGGTCAGATCAGACTTAACCTCTATTTCTTCAACTAGTATGATATGGGAGGGATCAGAACGATACCGTCTTAACATAGAAACATGGAAGACATCATGGACTCAATCCAACTCCAGAGGCAACTCAAGCTGATAAGCCACTGGACCCACTCTTTTCAAAACCCGGTAATGTCTAATAAAATGAGGGCTTAATTTACCCTTCTTTCCGAATCTTAGGATTTTCTTCCAAGGTGAAACCTTTAAGAACACCATTTCCCCTACCGGAAACTCAATTTCTTTGCGCTTCAGGTCCGCGTATGACTTCTGCCTATCAGATGTTTCCTTCAACCGGTTTCTAATTAGCTTAACTTTATCCTCTGTGTCGGACACTAACTCTGGCCCCAACATCTGTCGCTCCCCTAACTCGGTCCAACAGATAGGTGTATGGCACCTCCGACCATATAACGCTTCATATAGTGCCATCTGAATACTTGCCTGCTAACTGTTATTATAAGCAAACTCTGCTAACGGTAAGTAGTCTTCCCAGCTACCTCGAAAATCAATAACAAAACCTTTTAGCATGTCTTCCAACACTTGAATTACCCTTTCTGACTGCCCATCCGTCTGAGGGTGGAAAGCAGTGCTGAAATCCAAACGTGTACCCAATGCCTCGTGTAACTTCTTCCAGAACCGAGACGTAAATCTGAGGTCTCTGTAAAAAATAATCGATACCGGCACACCGTGAAGACGAACTATCTCAGATACATACAACTTAGCAAGCTTCTGAAGAGAATAATCTATTCTGACTGGTATGAAATGGGCAGATTTGGTTAACCTATCAACTATTACCCAGACTGAGTCTTTCTTGGAAGGCGTCAACGGTAACCCACATACAAAGTCCATGGTTACCCTTTCCCACTTCCATAGTGGAATTTTGATAGGTTGCAGAAGCCCAGAAGGTAGCTGATGCTCAGCTTTCACTTGTTGGCATGTCAAACACTTGTTCACAAATTCTGTTACCTTGCGCTTAAGTTCAGGCCACCAATACAGTTCTCGTAGATCCCGATAAAGTTTGTTCCCTCCAGGATGCATGGCATATGGGCTACCATAAGCCTTTTTCAGAATCAACTGTCTCAAATTAGAGTCCTTTGGCATACAGATTCTCCCTCAAAAACATAGAACTCCTTCACTGTTTAATCCAAAATCAGAATTCTCACCGCTAATCACTTGCTGGAACCGAGGAACCAAAGATTCATCCAACATTTATTTTTTCCTTGACCTGCTCGATCCAAGTTGGCCTTACCTGAAGTTCTGCCAATAGACTTCCGTCATCATAAAGGCTAAGACGAGTGAACAACGCTCTCAGATCAGATACAACCCTACGGTTTAAAGTGTCTGCTACCACGTTCACCTTTCCAAGGTGATACTCAATAGAGCAATCATAATCTTTAAGCAACTCGATCCATCTTTGTTGCTTAAGATTTAGCTCCTTTTGAGTAAGGAGGTATTTGAGGCTCTTATGTTCTGTGTAAATAGTACACCTCTCCCCATAGAGAGAATGCCTCTAGATCTTTAATGCAAACACGACTGCTGCTAACTCCAAGTCTTAAGTGGGGTAGTTCACCTCATGTGGTCTAAGTTGCCGTGAAGCATACGCAACTACATTCCCTTCTTGCATCAACACACAATCTAGCCCAACATGCGACGCATCACTAAACACGGTATACTCCTTTCTAGACTCCAGCTGAATTAAAACAGGCGCCTCCATTAACACCCTTTTCAGTTTCTCAAAACTCTCTTGTTGCTTGTCAGACCAGACAAATGGTACCCTTTTTCGTAACAACTTCGTCAACGGTGCAGCAATGATAGAAAACCCTTCCATGAACCTCCTGTAGTACCCCGTTAAACCCAGGAAACTCCAAATCTCAGACATCATCTTTGGCGGTTTCCACTCCAACACCGCTTCTATCTTTCGGGGGTTAACTCTAATCCCCTCGGTAGAAACGACATGTCCCAAAAATGTTACTTTTCGAAGCCAAAACTCACACTTACTGAATTTGGCGTAGAGTTGCTTCTCTCTCAGAATTTGCAGAACTATACAAAGATGCTTATCATGATCCTTCTCAGACTTTGAATATATCAGAATGTCATCTATGAAGGCAACCACATACTGATCCAAGTAAGGTTGAAAAACTCGATTCATAAGATCCATGGATGCTGCCGGTGCATTCGTCAAACCAAACGACATTACTAAAAACTCGTAGTGCCCGTACCTCGTCTTGAATGTCGTCTTGTATATGTTTGCCTCCTTAACACTTAATTGATGATAACCAGACTGAAGATCGATCTTGGAGAATACCGAGGCTCCCTTAAGCTGATCAAATAGATCATCAATCCTTGGTAGAGGGTACTTATTCTTGATAGTTAGCTTGTTCAACTGACGGTAATCTATGCACATATGCATCGTTCCATCTTTCTTCTTAACGAAAAGTACTGGTGCTCCCCACGGAGACACACTCGGTTGGATAAAACCACGATCCAGAAGTTCTTAGATCTGTTCCTTTAACTCAACCAACTCATTGGGTGCCATCTTGTAGGGGGCGATGAATACGAGAGCTGTTCTTGGCAGCAGATCAATACCAAATTCGACTTCGCAATTTGGAGGCAAGCCAGGCAACTCATCAAGAAAAAATCTATGAATTCCTTAACAGTCCTTACTTCCCCCACTGAAAAACCTTTGGACTTAGAATTGCTCACATAAGCTAGAAACACTTCGCAACCTTGACGAATCAACTTTTTGGCCCTTAATGCTGAAATAACATTTGTCAGATAATCCCTTTGTTCCCCTATTACAACTACCTCGTCACCCTCTGAAGTCTTCAGTATAATTCACTTTGTAGCACAATCCACGTTCGCTTGATGCTTCACGAGCCAGTCCATCCCCAAGATGAGATCAAATTCTCCGAACGGTAATTCCATTAAATTTGCAGAAAAGATTTTACCTTGATTTTTTAGGGGTACCTCTCTAAAAAGTTTGTCTACTCTAACCGAGTTACCCAGCAGACTAACTACAGATACCTCACTCATAGTGTTCTCAGATTGCATACCCAACTTCCCAGATACATCACAAGCCACATAAGAATACGTGGAACCAATATCAATCAAAGCAACATAAGGCACGCTATGAATTAGAAACATAACAGTAATGACATCTGGTGCATCACCCTCCTCGCGCCTACGAGTAGCATAGACCAACGCTGCTGTCGAGCCACCATATTTTCGGCACCTTTGCCTGGTGCTCCACGACCCTGTTCGTTACCATAACTGCCGTGACCTTGTCTGTGACCCCTAGGTGGCAGTCCACCTCTCACAGGTTGAGTGACTCTCCTTTTTGCAGGTAGCACCTGAACCGGCATCTGAGGGCAATCTTTCACTTGATGATCCATAGCCCCACATCAAAAACATGCACCTTTGCTCCTCCTACACTCGCCTGGATGTGACCTCCCACATTTAGCATAAACCCGAGCCCTTACCACATTAGCTGCCGCTGCTCTAACTGGTTTTGCGGCCCTGGTCCTATTGACAGGCCTCCCAGATAGACCCGCATCTCTTCGGAACCTATTTCTCTCCTTTTCGTAGTTCTGCCATTCTGAGCGCGTGACATCCTCGACTATTTTAGCGTTCTCAACCAAGGCAGCAAATTTGCGTTCTCTCTGCGAAGTGATCATTACCCTCAATTCATCTCTTAGCCTATCCTTAAAATGTATACTGCACTCATATTCGGTCGCCACGATTCCGCATGCATATCGGCTTAACCTTAGGAATTCTGCCTCATACTTCACTACAGACTTATTTCCCTGAGTTAAGTTTAGAAATTCGTTCCTACGGGCATCCACATAACTTGCCCCAACATATTTTCCCTGAAAGGTTGTCTTAAAGAAATCGCATGTTATCCAATCAGCTACTATACCTTCTTTCACAGTGAGCCACCACTGGTAGGCCTCATCCCGTAATAGAGATACTGCTCCTTTTAACTTCTGCTCCACTGAGCAGTACAGGTCATCCATAATTCGCTCAGTGGCCTCCAACCAGTATTCGGCCACGTTCGGAGCTACACCAGAAATGCCCCCTAAAATTTCTGCTCTATTTGCTCGGAGCAGTTCAGAAATTGACCCATGGTTTACTGTTCCAATACTTGCTCTGGCAACCCTTTCCAAAACACAGAGCATTGCCTAGGATAGAGCATCATCCTCGGCTACCCGATCATTAGACCTAGTCTCTATTGCTGGTGGCCCTGGTGCTTTCGCAATACGCATGTGCTCTGACTCAGAAGATCCTGCTTGCGTAATTCCCTAGCCTCTACCATGGCCTCGTCCACATGCAGCTCTCGTGCTCATATCGTTTTATCTGATTTAAGAAATTTTATGCCTTAGTCATTGTTCAATATTTATTATAGATGTCTTATGTAAAAATCAGAGATTTTTAGGGCTTATTCTCGCAAATCCAGATCTCTCTACAGTTTTCGAGTTTCTAAAGTTTCAGTTTTCCTTACAGTTTCAGTTTGCCCTAAGTACAGAGTCTCAGTACTAACTAAAATAGTGTCTCAGTTATTTTATGTATAACATAATATATCAGAATGATTCAGAAAACTGACAGATTTGGGTCGGAGACTCGATGTGCCACATTTCAGTGATAATTTAAAACTACATGAGAGAAACCTTTTGATATGTTAGCCAGAAATTTTAAAAGAAGTTTGCTAGAAAATCCTTTTTAATTTACAACTTTTTTGAAAATACTGAAAAAAAGAAATCATTTTTTTCAAACCCCTCCATAGCTGAGTTGTTGCCACCTGGCTCTGATACCAATAAATGTAACACCCCAAACGTGGCCTGGACATTACGCCTGGATCTAGAGGGTCACATGGCTTAAAGTTGGAAACCGTTTAAAGAACTATACATAAGATAGGGTCCTGTTTACCACAAGTCTGTCTAGATGGAAAAAACTCTCTTTCCTTAGTTTTGAAATCGTTACGAAAATCAAGTTACCGAGTTGGGTTGCGAAAACAAAAAAAATATAGAACATGGTTTTTCCTTCAAAACATTTGTCATCCATTTTAGAAGCCCAGCTTGATTAATTAACCGGTTTCATACCATGGTCGTTCAAAATAAACAAATGCCCAAATTAAAAGTTAAAACCCCGTAATGGCCTTATTAAAAAACTCAAACCCAAATGGAAAACGGAAACAGAAAAGTAAATAGAAAGTCCAACTGGTGCAGAAAGTTGAAAACATGTGGCCACCTCGAGTCCGTCACGGCTCCAAATCCACAAAATCTGGAGGGTACCTGCATATGAACTAAAACTCATTTTATAGGCTCAGATTGGCCCAATAGCATTCGCACGCTAATGGGCTCCTATAAGCCGGCGTTTCGGCATTTTAGCTTTTACCGACCTACACTACAGAGGGTGTAGTAACACACCTGTTTTGCAATACCCCGCTGAGATCTGCACTGATTTATCCTATAATCGTTTACAATGTACGGTTAACTATCATCCATCGACATCAACGAAATTAACACCTACTCAGATTGGCCCAATAGCATTCGCACGCTAATGGGCTCCTATAAGCCGGCGTTCCGGCATTTCGGCTTTTGCCGACCTACACTACAAAGGGTGTAGTTACACACCTGTTTTGCAATACCCCGCTGAGATCTGCACTGATTTATCCTATAATCGTTTACAATGCACTGTTAACTATCATCCATCGAAATCAACGAAATTAACACCTACCACATTCGGCCATATCCAACCAACTTATCATTACTTACCTTTGTTGAACCTTGTCACTAGATCTCAATTGTTCCCCTAAATCACATGATGCACCACCTTTGTGACTTTCGATTCCATGAGTAACTAAAATATAACGAATTAAATGAGAAGTGATTTAAATCGATGTAACACCCCTAAACCGTATCTGTAGCCGGAGGGTTGGGAGGCATTACCATATAAGCACGAAATTCATTTAACTTTATACGAATATATTGCGTGGGCACACTTAACTAATCGAACCTATGAACATGCATAACAATGGCACTTTGAATCTACTTACAATGCTAAATGACCCATACTATTCATGTGGTAAAAACCTCATGTCTTAGCCAATTTCATAATCATATTTACTAGGGACGAATGTACTTGTAAATACATCTCATCTTACGGTTATTCAATTCCATGACATTTGAAAATATTGAACAAACATGCTTCCAAGAAATTTTCACTAAATTTCCTTACCTTAGTCGATTTTCATATCTCATATTCATGCATTTCTTTACTAATATAGGATAAGTAATATCAAAGGGCACCAACTAAATGCTATGCACTTATATGCTTATATGCCGATTTCACATAGTTATCCAAGACACACAACTTAACCAAATTATCATTATTCATTTATTATTTAACTCATCAAATATCAACCACAGCATGTATATCACGTTAGGCAACCCTTCCCACAAGGACACAATATATAATCATACCTACTAAGGTCAAATAAGCATGCAACACTCAATTCACAATCACTTACCGAATGCACACATGCATTCCAAAATTCAACATTTGTTCATTTTTTTCTCATTCAATTCATATACGCTCTTCAAAAGAAAACATAAAATGCACGCTATTTCTATTCTTAATAACCAAATGCACAAGCCTTCACATTTATTCACAACCAACATGATCAAGCTTAAAATCCATATTCAAATAAAAGGTAATATAGCAAGCCATTTTCGCATGGCTATACATATATACATAATCAAAATGATACTTATTTATCATCAAAGGTACATGCCATTTTCAAGATTTAGCTACTAAGTATTGAATGATCTTTGATAGTGTGGATGACTTTGATTTTGAGATTTCTCGAAACCATAGCTAACGAACGAGATCTATAAAACAGAGAATTAAGAGCAACAGAGTAAGCATTTTTATGCTTAGTAAGTTTTAAGCAATAAAATCATTAAATTAAATCAAAGCATAGTAATCTTAAAGCTTGTCATCTCCTATTTGGCCGAATGTAACCATGACTAAATATACTACCTTTGTTCATTTCATATCATTTCAATTTTCCTTACACACACATTCATATAACATAGATAATTTCTTTTTATCCAACAAGCTTCATTATTTGGCTGAATACATTCAATTCAATTACAAGGCTAAATTATTACGTAAACGCATTTTCACATATACATGTTACTTCACAAATCAACCACATATACTCACATGCTTAGAGCCAATCTTATCCTAATACCACTTGAGTCGAAATTCATATATCATAAGTAGATCATAGACTTTCATGTAATCTCAAACAATGGCAAGAGCATCACTATCCAAATGTGTATTCATAATCTAAAACGAATCAAATTCACAAATGGGTATGAGGTACGTACCTGACTAATTTAAGGTAGTGAGCACATATGTTGGGATTATTACGACATAAATCGTATAATTCTCAAACGAATGCCTGCAGGATTTTTTTTAACACGGATATAACACCGGCACAAGGGCCTTTCGGGACTTGGCCCAGATATAACACTGGCACAAACGCCCTTCGGGACTTAGCCCGGATATAACACTGGCACAAACGCCCTTTAGGACTCAGCTCGGATATAACACTGGCACAAACGCCCTTCGGGACTTATCCTGGATATAACACTGAATCTTTATGCACATTTATAGATCAAGTATACACTTCACAATTTTATATCACATTGGAATTTCATTTGCTTCATTCGCACACAAGCACATAATATATAACTTTCATTTAACATTCGTTCTATATGCATACAAGGATCACATATCCACCTAATTTTCCTAGCTTATTTTCTAGTGATCATTCGACTATAGGCTTTATACACAACTGTCTCATAAACAAATTTAGATAAAGTAAGGTCAATGAGCCATAATTCATATATCATACACTTCTAACATGCCATTCTAACTTTTTATGCTAAACTTAATTACTTAAAACTTACCTTTATAAATTGTTAAATGATTAAAAGCGGCTATCCAAGTACTTTAGCTTTTCCCTTATCCGTATTCGGAGTCCCTTGCTCTTGAGCTTAAAATATAAACAAAGTTCACTTATCAAAATTCTATCATATTTACTTATAACCGAATGTTCCTTTAAGTTCAATAAGATACATATACAAAACATATATATATTATTATCACATAAATTTCTATTCAGTCGAATGTTCAATTATAGATTAAAAATTCACATCTTGATTTCCAACCTTTAACTAGACATTTTACAAGCATATAAACTAGTACCAATTTCTTCTTCTTGACTACCGAAAATATGATACCAAGTTTAATTACAATTGTGTATATATATATATATATCAAAACCTTATTAATAACTAAATAAAATATAAACATCACTTAATTATCACCAATTTCATATTCGGTAAACCCTTAAAGTAACTTAACCATTTATAACTTATCTTCTATGGTACATTCGACCTTAACAAAATGTCCCTTACAAGATCATATTAACTAATTCATGAACCGTTTAAAACATCTACTTCATAATGCTTTATTATTCAATCAAATTAACAAATTAAATTAAATTTCCAATACCAACTTCACAATCGGTAAAACTCATTTATAAACTAAAATTCTTAGTTTTCAATGCCAATACATCCAAGCATCATTCGGCACCTCATTTTCATCATTTTTTTTTTATCAATTCACTAATTTTTATTACCCTCAAAATCTAAATATACATTTGGTATAATACACACATACATAGTCATGAGAATCGATTTCTTTATAGCAAATCAAAACTACCAATATGCAAATTAACTAACTCAACTTCCCTTATTCATCTTTGCTCAAAGAAATATAAAACAAAACAACCAATTCATACAAATTTCTAGCATGGCCGAATGTACTTAGTACTATATTTTTTTTAAAAAAATTTGACATGGGCCATGAATGGAACTCTTCAAGTAACTCAAATCATACAAAAATTTCCAAGAAGAAACATTAACATACCTTAATTTAGGCTAATCAAGGTAACCGGATGCTTGTTCTTCCTTTCCCTTATTTTCCTTTCAATTTTCGGCTAAGTAGTGAAAAGATGAACCAATTTTCTTTTTCTTTCCTTATCATTCATTTTGTTAATTGTTTAATTCACAAATTATTATTTTAACACATAAAATATTAAAGGAAAAATACATTTAGTGCTATCCATCCTTTCATGGCCAGCCACTACTTCAAAAAAGGGGAGTTTGACATGCAAATCCCCTTTTTTTGAAGCATGCAAGATTCAATCCTTTAACATCTATCTTTCATGCTTTAAAAAATTTCACATATAAGTCCTCTTTGATTAATTTCACACTCATATGATCAAATTCAAACATAAAATTTTCTCACACATTAATTCACATATAAAAAACATAAAATATATAATTTAATTATTTTTAAACCTCGATTTTGTGGTCCCGAAACCACATCCTGACTAGGGTCAATTTATGGCTGTAATCGACCTATAAGAAAAAGCCTCAAAACCGATTGGCATCAAGGAGATAGGCATTTTTCTGGCTTTTTCCATAATCTTCTATACGAAAGGAAATAAAGGCTAAAGTTCTTAACTGAACGATTGCTTGGCCGAATGATGATAGAAGGAACCGCTACTCTCTAAGCCTAGATTCTATTTAAACTTAATTTAATCACAACAGGAGGTGTATGAACTAGGGTATTCAGTTTTGAAGGAATAGACCAAAATGATGGCCTAGATTCAGGTAGCAAGAGAATTGAATTTGACTTTGAAAAGAATGAGTGAAGGGCGGAGCAATAAGATTCAGCTCCAAGAGATAAACAGGGAATCGGTTCACCACTAGCTAGAGTAAAGAAAGATGAGTAAAAAGATTCGAAGAGAGAAGAGAAAGGTTATGTGAAAACTAGAGGAAATATGAGATTCGTCTCTATCAATGAAACAAAGGAGAACGAAAGGAAAGTATAGGTTTGGCTCTTGCAAGATAAGTGAAGTAGAGCCCTTGTGGTATGGTAAGTTTCGGCAATGAAGCAAAAGTAGAGAACCCACTAACGAAAAGCACCAAATTGGACAAAACGAGATCCCCAAATGGTAAAAACAAAATGCCGAATTCCCAAAAGTCCCTAAATCAAAATTGGCACCAAATGGCCGAATACACACCCCTTAGACACCCAAATTCGGCCAACTCTCTCCTCACTCCTCAATCCTCAAATTTCCTCCCTGATTGCTCCTTAATCCACTCTTCTTCAAATTAAAATTTCAATTCAAGCTTGCCATGATCCAATCAACAAACACCTTCAGAGTTTGAACCCCAGTCTACCACTTGCAGCACACTCCTAGCAAAATATATAAATACTTGCTTGAATGGGGATTGGAACCCCAGTCCCCCTTGCTCATGGCGCCACACTCCTTGCTCCCTACCTCGCTAATGACGCCACAGCCACTCCACCACTAGGCTCCTTATGGCATGAGTTCACGAAAATTAAACTTAAACCCCGCGAGCTAACATCCCTACTTTCCTAAGCCAAAAATAAAAAATCCACCAAGACCTAGGCTTTAACGCAGGCCTTCCAAAGACCCCCTAAACACACCCAAACACCAACGTAGAACACCCAAATATGTAGTTACTGAAAATAAGCAAAAGTACAGAAGCCTAAAATCTGGGGCGTTACATGAAAGCACAGTTACAAGAATTAATAGATAGAGGCTTCGCGAGACCGAGCTTTTCACCTTGGGGTGTTCCAATATTGTTTGTGAAAAAGAAAGACGGGTCAATGAGAATGTGTATTGATTATCAGTAATTGAATAAAGTGACAGTAAAGAATAAATATCCTCTTCCACGAATCGATGATTATTTTGATCAGTTAAAATGGGCTACTGTATTTTCAAAGATTAATATAAGATCGGGTTATTACCAGTTACAAGTTAAAGATTCAGACATACCAAAGACTGCTTTCAAAACACGGTACGGTCATTATGAATTTTTAGTTATGCCTTTTGGGTTAACTAATACCCCGGCAGTGTTTATGGACTTAATGAACCGTATTTTCAGATCATATCTAGACAAATATGTTGTTGTATTTATTGACGACATTTTGATCTATTTACGTGATGAGATGGAGCATACCGAACATTTGTGAATCGTGTTACAAACCTTGAGAGATAAACAGTTATTCGCCAAATTCAACAAATATGAATTTTGGCTTCGAGAAGTCAGATTTCTAGGTCACATTGTTTCTGCGGAAGGCATCAGAGTTGATCCGAGCAAAATATATGCAATTATAGACTGGAAACCACTGAAAAATGTATCCGAGATTAGAAGTTTTCTGGGATTAGGGGGATATTACCAAAGATTTGTAAAAGGATTGTCGATGATTGCAGTATCATTAACTTGAATGCTCTAAAAAGATGTGAAATTTGAGTGGACGGATAAATGTCAGCAGGGTTTTGAACAGTTGAAAGCCTTATTAACAGAAGCACCAGTTTTAGTTCAACTTGAATCGGATAAAAAGTTTGTGATTTATAATGACGCATCGATAATCAGACTGGGCTGTGTTTTGATGCAAGACGGGAAAGTTATAGCTTATGCCTCCCGAGAGTTAAAGCCACACGAGAAGAATTACTCGACACATGATCCTGAGTTAGCTACAATAGTTTTTGCTTTAAAGATTCGGCGACATTATCTATATGGTGAGAAATGGTGAATCTTTACAGATCATAAGAGTCTAAAATACTTGATGTCACGAAAAGACTTGAATATGTGACAACGGAGATGCTCGAATTACTAAAAGACAATGAATTTGTGATTGATTATCACCCTGGAAAAGCTAATGTTGTAGCTGATGCATTAAGTCAGAAATCTTTATTTGCTTTGCGGGCTTTGAATAGTCATATGAAGTTATGTGATGACGGATCTATGATAGCCGAGTTAAAGGCTAAACCGATTAGTCTAAAACGAATCTGCGAGGCTAAGAAGAATGATCATGATCTAGAAGCTAAGTGACTTCAATGTGAGTTAAATTCTGATTCTAAATTTTCTATCAGGGTTGATGATTGTTTAATATTCCGAAATAGAATTTGCATACCGAAAAATAGTGAACTTAGTCAAAAAGTTTTACATGAAGCAGACGACAGTTATTTTTTAGTCCATCCGGGTAGCACGAAAATGTATAATGATTTGAAGCAATTTTACTGGTGGTCAGGAATGAAACGGGATATATCTGAGTTTGTATCAAAATGTTTAATATGTCAACAAGTAAAGGCCGAACATCAGGTATCGTCAGGTTTATTATAGCCTATTCTAATTCCGGAATGGAAATAGGACAGAGTTACAATGGATTTTGTATCAGGATTACCCCTGACTCCGAAGAAGAAAAACGCAATCTGGGTCATCGTTGATAGATTGACCAAATGTGCTCATTTTATACCGGTACGTACAGACTATTCTCTGGATAGATTAGCTGAATTATATTTATCAGAGACTGTGCGACAACACAGTGTACTGTTGTCTATTATTTCTAATAGAGATCCGAGATTTACTTCGAGAATCTAGAAAAAGTTGCAAGAAGCTCTAGGAATGAAATTGAATTTTAGTATAGCATTTCATCCCCAAATCGACGGTCAGTTTGAAAGAGTTATACAGAAGATATGTTACGATGTGGTATTCTTGAATTAGAAAGTTGCTGGGAGAAATATTTACCCCTTATTGAATTTGCGTATAACAACAGCTTTTAGATGAGTTTGAAAATGGCTCCGTATGAAGCACTGTACGGTCGTAAATGTTGAACACCGCTATACTGGACTGAGTTGAGTGAGAAAAAGTTACATGGGGTTGATTTGATCCGAGAAATGGAAGAAAAAGTAAAAGTGATTCGACATCATTTGAAAGCAACATCTGACAGACAGAAATCATACGCTGATTTAAAACGAAAAGAAATAGAATTTTAGGTCAGAGATAGAATATTTCTAAAAGTGTCATCGTGGAAGAAAATTCTTCGTTTCAGTCAGAAATGAAAGTTAAGTCCTCGGTTTATCGGGCCGTATGAAGTTATGGAAAGAATAGGACCTGTAGCTTATAGACTATAGTTACCGACTGAACTTGAAAAGATTCATAATGTGTTTCACGTTTCAATGCTTCATCGACATTGATCCGATCCGTCTCACGTCATCTTTCTCATTGATGTGGAAATACAGTTTGATTTGTCGTATATTGAAGAACCGATCAGAATTTTGGCTCGAGAAATTAAAGAATTAAGAAATAGATGGATAACACTTCTAAAAGTTCTTTGGTGTAAACACGGGATAGAAGAAGCTACGTGGGAACTCAAGGAAGCTATGCGAAAACAATATCCACACCTGTTTCCTGGCAAGATTTTAGGGGACGAAAATCCCTAAAGGGGGGAGAGTTGTAACAACCCATTTTAGACCCTAGTCAGAATGAGTGGTTTCGGGACCACTTAACCTAGTTGAAATATTATTTTTATTGTTTTAATATGTTTTACCGCATGATAAATTTATTGTATGAAAGTTTAGTTTAGAAATTTTATCGTTTAAGTAGTTAATTCAGTAAAAAGGATTAAATAGCATTAAGCGATAAATAGGAGTTCTATTGCATAAATGACTTATATTACTTTTTCTTTGCTTGTGAGAGTCCTCAAATGGTTATTATCCCTTTTATATAGATAGTGGACATTTATGTCGATATTATTATGATTTTATGAATGGTTTTATAAAGGTTACTTATGGTATTTTATAATTATATGTTTATTAATTTCATTAAAACATGAAAATGCTTCATTCTATTCCTTCTTCATCGATTTTGAACAAAATAAAAGGGTTAGGGAAGCTTTTTCATTCAGCCAAGACTTTTTGCTCAATTAAGGTATGGTTTTGTCTCGGTTTTTAATAATTTCTATGTTTTTGAGCTCGTTGCAGCTCGGTCTAGCTGACCCATACCTCAATTTCTGAAATTTATTGTGTTTTTGAAATATGCCATTGATGAATATATGTTTATTTTGTTGAATAATGGTGAATTATTGATGGTTGTTTGAAAATATACAAGTTTTACAAAGCGATTTTTGATGAAAATGAGTTTAAAGGATTAAATTGAAAAAGGTAGAAATTTTGTGGTTAGAAGTGGAAATAAATGAATTATTTGTGATGGTATGAGGTACTTGAATATTCAGCTATGATGAATTGAGAGTCCTATGGTGTAATTTGCTATTTTGTGAATTTAGGACTAAAGTGTTAAAGTATGAAAAGTTAAGGGCTAATTTGTAAATAGGCCAAAATACATGTTTTTGGATTAAATTGAACATGTTAGTGATTAAATAGCTGAATTTGTATTAATATAGATAAAGACAATCGAATCCCGAAACTTGATCAGCGAAAACAAAAGGTAGAGGAGTAAATATCGGGAAATCGAGGTAAGTTCGTATAATTAAAATTCAATTTGTATTACGTTTATAATAGTTGTATTAATGCCATATGAATGTGTAATTATTATGGAATGATATTGCCTATTGGATATATGTGAATTGGTATGGAATTGTATAAAGGTTATAAGAACGATTTGATTACCGAGTCCCGTTTGAACCATAGAAGTCGTAGGATACAAGTGACATGTCACTAGGGCTACAGGGTGGTTTCAGCTCCTACATTTGTTGCGGACTCACTACAGCTCATGAGCTATATGTTCATCCTTCGGGATTACATGTTCAATCTTCAGACTTACTGTTTAGCCTACGGGCTTACCGTTCATCCTTCGGGATCACATGTTCGGCCTTTGGGCTTACCATTACAGGCTCGAAAGAGCATATATGAGGCATTGTGATGCGGTCGTTGAAAACACCAAATTAACCTATTCCCTGCAAAATAATGAAAAAAATAGTAAAGGGGAAGTAGGGTCGAGATCCTCAGGGACCAGACTATACGAATACTCGTTTTCTCGATTTCCTGGCCGAAATCGTGCCCAAGAAACCTGCGTTCCTGGGAAAAATAAAAAAAACAGAATTTAAGAATTGATTTTGGAAGTGAAAATAGAATAAAAACAGAATTTGAAGTTTACTAAAATTATGATTACGAAAATAATAAAAATAATAAAGAGAGTTTTAAGAGGAAATAAATTCTTATGGGAAAGTTCCAGCCTCCGATTGTCTCATTCCGCCTTGGGCTCAATCCTCGGCTTTTGAATGATCCTTCTCGACTCAAGTAAGCCAGTTATAGTGGAAGAGGACGCCTACGACCACCAGCTCCAAAGATTTGACTTACGATTTTTAGGGAACTTGACTCTAGCGAGAAATTCTCTGCTAGATCAACGCTTCTCAATGGCGAATCCCACGCCACTTTGTCTCTATGGCTCACCAACCTCTGACGCAGTAAGTTGTTGAACCGATGGTGCAACCCCTCCAAAACACACAAAGCGGCCGCCTTTGGATACGTTGAAAGGTTTACTTCTTAAGGGCCATGGACGGAAGGGTCAGCCCGTAGTGCGGAGAAACGATGAATACTTGGTAGGAAAGGGGTTAAGTATGGGTTCTAAGCCTCAAGAACCTTGTGGGGAAATATTGACAACTTTCTTCTAGAAGAGGTTTAGTGGCTCATGATAGTGGTGGGAAAGAAAAATATAAATATGGAAAAAGAAATTTTTATTAAAAGAATTATGGAAAGAAACAAAAACTTAGAGGGGGAGAGTGTTACAGAAAAAGATGAACCAAATTAAAGTCACTTCACCCCCTATTTATAGTGCTAGAAAGAAAGTCTAATTTAACTTAAATTCCTAAAAGATAAATACATTTAAATAAAAATAATTAAAATAAAATCCTAAAATAAAATCCTAAAATAAAATCCTAATAATTATCCTAACAATAATTATCCTAATAAAATAAAATAAAATAAAATAAAATAAAATAGAGTCTTCCAAAATAAAATCTCTTCTATTTGCTTTTAAGTCCTTGTGCCTTCCATGTTCGCACTTTTGGCACCAGATTTGTCCCATGTTGCATATTGGCTCATTTAATCTCCAAATTGACGCTTTTTCCCTTGAATTTACTTTTCGCCTCCAATTTAGTCCTTAAAAGATAAAAAGACATAAATAGCTCAAGTTAGTAGGCTCAAGCTCAAAATAAACACATGATTATTATATAAAAACACGTCTTTTTAGAGTATTATCACATTGACGGATTTACAGGTTATACGTATATACACTGTGTGTGTATAACCCGAGTATCCCTCGATGTTCTTAAAGGTTCAACGGGCAAATACTGATATGCTATGTGAGGGCTAAAGAGTATAAGAATTATATGTTACATGAATTATAAACTTTACATGAGATACTTAACATGAAATATATGTCATAAGTATTTGATATATGATTGTGATATGTAAATGTTTTACATGGAGAATAAATGATTCATAAGGTTACAAAGACTAACATATGTGGATTTGTTAAATACGGAATATGAACATGTGAATTGGGTTGGTAATTATGGCATGCTTATTTCTATTGATTCGGTAAGTTAAATTCTAAGTTATACATGCTTATTAAGCTTTTGAAGCTTACTCTATTTACTTTCCCTTGTTTTATAGATTCAGAAGCTATCTCGATTTTCAGACAAAGTCAGAGATTACAATCACACTATCCATCAAGCTTTTGGTACTTTTGGATTTTGTAAATGAAATGGTCATGGCATGTATAGGCTAGTTTTTAAGTTAATGTTTATGGTTAGCTTTACTAATGAATGTGGTATGTTTTTGGGCACTTATTCAAGCTCTGAGATATGGCTTGTTTTGTAAATGTTTAATTTATTTTGAATGCCTTTTATGATGTGTTCTATATGGTAAAGTTTGTGATGAATGTGTGGGCATTGATATGATTTAGTATGAATGGAGTTGACAGAAATGGTAAGTGTTATGTTTAAATTGGTTAGCTAAGAAATGATCCATTATATGTCTGAAATGCTTGGTTTGGTTGCCAAATTATCTATGAAATGGTATGGTTATATGATGTTTGAAGGGATGATCCATTTCGGTGGCAAAATGGCTTAAATCAAGCTTGTATTGTGCCACACGGTCAGAGCACATGGGTGTGTGACTCAGCCGTGTAACCCCTATCTAAGATAGTTTTAGGCAGTCTTGCACACGGCCTAGACACAGGGGCGTGTCTGGTAGCAGTGTTGAGCACGGACTGGATACACGGGCGTGTCTGGTGACCATGTGGGGTTTGGCAGTGTTGCCCACGGCTAAGGTAAGTTTGGGGCGCGAACGTGTGAGGTGCACGGGCTAGGGACATGGCCGTGTGTTCCTAATTTGGAAATTTTCTCAAAGTTTTCCCTATTTTTCCTATAGTTTCCTAATTGATCCTCAATGAATGTTTGTATGTTTATCTGAGCTTGTTAAGCATGCCATGGTGAATGATTATAGAATTATATTGATGAATGTTGGATTCAAAATTTTAATATTTTGATATGAGTTACAAGTCTAGTAATACCCCTTACCTATCCTGGGGTGTTACAAAACATGTTATTGTTTGCTTATGCTTAAATCTAATAAACGGGATTGGTAAGTTTAGTTTTTCGTTATACGAACTTACTAAGTATAAATACTTACTCTGTTTTATTTTCCCTGTTTTATAGTGCTTGGAAGCTCGCGAAGGCTAGAAAATCATTAGAGCATCGTCACACTATCAACTAGCTTATTTTGGGTATATATGATTGAATCCTTTTGGTATAATGGCATGTACAGGACAACTTGACCATTAGTGGCTTGATAATGGTGTTTGTAATCTAGCCATTAGAATGGCTAGAAATGGTTGTTTTGATATACTTATAATGCCATGCTATGGTAGTTAAATATATGTTAAGTAGTTTATTATGACTTTCATACATGGCATGTTAAATATATGAGATCATAGGCTGGTAATCCCTAAGTTAATTCAAGGTAAGTTATGAACACACATTTGCATGTAATACTATGCCATGATGAATGATGAATTGTTTAATTTGAATGCTTGGGGATGGTTGGTATTGGATATGTGTTTCAAGTGCAGGTTTTGGGTGTGATTTTGGGTGAGAAATGAAGCTAGAAATGGCTTTATTTTGGCAACACGGGCAGACACACGGGCATGTGTCTAGATCGTATGTGACACACGATAGGGTACACGGGCATGTAGTCTGGCCGGGTGTCCTCTGCACCTAAATTTTTTATGAAACAGAATGCTCTGAATTGAGCACACGAGCAGAGACGCAGGTGTGCGTCTCAGCTGTGTAAGGCACACGGCCTAGAACATGGGTATGTCCCTTGGCCGTGTGAACCTTGCACCTATTTTTTGAAAATTGGAATTAGTCACATGGCCTACCACACGAGTTTGTGAGTTGGCCGTGTGGCAGCAATTTGTTCATGAGTTGTAAGTCAGAGAGTTACACTGGTTAGGGATATAGGCGTGTGAACCCTTACGGCCTGGCCACATGGGCATGTCCCATCCACACAGGCGTGTGACTCTTAATAGTGAGAAAAATTTTGAGATTTTGCGAAAAGTTCCCCACAAATCCGATTTTGTCCTGAATCGATTCCAATGTATGTTTTGGGCCTCATGGGCCCTACTAAGGGACATTGTGAATTATTTTGGAATATGAATAGAAATTTTACATGAATTAGCTGAATATGTGTCGAGGGTTTTGGTAATTTTTCGAACCCTATTCTAGCAATGGATATGGGTTAGGGGTGTACATTTAATGGTATCAAAGCTATGGTTTAGTCGATTCTCGGATTTGACGTAGCAAACATGAGTTTAGCTATACGTGCCATTATATAAACTACGATAGTGTGATGACTTCTAATCATTTTAAATGTGTTTTTCATATAGTAATGTCATCTAACCGAGCTAGAGTTGAATCAATGTAACACCCCAAACCCAGCCCAGAGGTTAGGGCTGAATTCGGCTGTGGAACATTGAAGGGTGATTCGTATAAATCAAGTACGTTGGAAGACTTTGAAAACCATTGTCCGTTTGTGGTTTAGATAAAGGTTTATTTCCAAGCTAGCTTCGTTAGAAAAATATTTTAGTTGAAAACGAAATCTATTGAATGTTTGCTTAATTAAAATCCGAGTTTGGAAACCTTTGTTAGTTATCTTGTTTAATTACAGCGGAAGCTCATATTTAAAAAAAAAGGTTTAAATATTTATGTTTACTTCAAAATGCCATTTGATTTAGAAAGCGTGTTTAAGTTTGTAAAAAAAAATAAAAACCCAAATATAAAATCAACCAGAGATAAAAGGCCTTACTACAACCCAATAAAAACAGTTAAAGGTAAAATAAATAAAACTATTAAATTATTAATCAACTTGCAGTGTGGCCACCTTCGAGTCCTCTCCTACGTCGAGCCGCCTACTGAGGAACACCTGAATAATATTAAAAGAGGGAGTGAGTTTACGAAAACTTAGTGTGTACGTCCATCAACAAACACATAACATGCAATAAACAATTTGGGCCTAAACGCTATTCAATATCAGTGGCCTTTGGGCCTTAGCCCATAGTGGCATTAGTTGGGCCTGAGCCCATATCACAAATATCAATATGAACATGTGATGTGCAATTGATCCCTCCAACCCTGTACACCTCCTTCCAACCCCAAACTCCTGTGGGGATATAAATATCGACCCACCGATCCCTGCACACCCTTGTAGCACCGGTTGTAGCACTACTCATCATTGCAGTAGAGCTGCTAATCATAATATCCGTTGTAGCACCGGTTGCGGTATTACTCAGCATTGCAGTAGAGCTGCTATTCATAATATGGCTTAAAAGCCTTCGTTGGATCCACAGTCGTCAAGCGACTATGCGATCCCCATGTAGCACTTCCTCCAATACAAACCCATCCCACATGCAACATGGTATCATATGAATGCATCACAATAGTACATATGACATACAAAATCATACAATAACACACATAGGGCATTTTAGTCATTTTTCCCTTAGTCATATCGGTCGTATTTTATCGTGGGCCCAGATACACATCTGGCCCATTAACATTTTCATAATTATTCAGAGCATTTAATGCTACTATTATAAGAGTTACAGATTCACTCGGCCCAAAGGCCCAACGGAGCCCAAATGGGGCCCATACACTTATATGGCCAGTTAGGCATAAATCTATCACAAACCATGTAATTAGCCTAATTGACTCATCAAATCCTACTAACCCGTCCATTTTACTTGTGATGGGCCTACGGGCCCATCGGGCCCATTTCGGCCTAGTCGGCTAAACGGTGGCCCATGTCCATGAGATCGCTTATGGGGTCTCTATCGTCGTATCGATCTCTCCGCACAAGTGTTCGCGCAGTCGTGTGGTTGTTGATGCCAGCCTTTCGACTTTTCAGCTTTTCGGCATTTCAGGATTTTGGCATTCGCCGATTAGTTGTGTGTGCGGTGTATGTACACACCTTCAACTTTATATCAAACAATCAAACATAGGTTAGAAGTATACACCTGACCACATAGAGTACTAAGTAATCATAATCGCCAGAACCTATATTCAAATATTGTACTTCATTAGTCACTTCCTATTAACGCAAAACAAATCCACTATAATTACTTACCGAAGGACAAACTATACTTGCCTTGATCGACTGTGAATTGCGTATTTAATCTGAAGTCTGTTGTAGCCCCCGTTTCGCATCTAGGCAGAAAGTCCCGAACTTTCGACACCTTACGTCACTTAAACTTGGGAGTAGTGGTTACCTGCTCAGGCCTAGCCAATATGTTCATCATCTCTTTACCACTAATGTCCTCTTTGCTCATTGAAATTTCTAGAACAATCCAAGTGACCAATACCCAAATGGTCAGAGAAGGGGAAAGAGCTTAATCTAAAGAGAAGTGGGAGAGTAGTTACCAAAATGCGGGAGAGAGAGAGAGAGTTTGGCTTTTAGGGGCTTGAGAAGGAGATGCGATTCAATCCAATTTGAGAAGGGAAGGGGAAGGAAAAATATTTGGCATGAAAAGAAAAGGGAGATGAAAGGTTTGGGATTATTCAAGTATTTGTCAAAGGGAAAGAAACAAAAAGAATCAAGAGATTGGAAGAAATTTCCCCTAATTATGCGAATAAAGCACTAAAACACAACAAATGTTTTTGGCTCCTATTCGACACTTGAAACCTATGAGTAACCTTGCATTTACCATATTCCTTACTTGGCTCAACCTCATAACCAAGTTAAATTCCTTTTTCTCTAATTTTATCTCCATCCACATTAATCCTCATCTACAATTCCCATCCGAACTTCTACTCCCACAAGAACTTTACTCCAATTCAAATTCTGGACGTCCCAATCAGCAAAATAATTGTTCTTTTTACGCACTTGGTGGCTCAAACTCCAGTCCTCCAGGCTTCCAAAACACTACTTGCTGCTGCACCACAACTCCTCTTGAGCTATAATTCGGTCACGAATGATTATAAGGCTTACACGCCTAAGCCTCGGTTTACTTAAAAAGTAAAATTCAAAACTTCACCTGACATGGGATTCGAACCTGCGCCCTCTCAAAACCCATAGCACGGTACTTGCCATTGCACCCTAGGCGTTCCTTGTGTCATACTCCCTCCTCAACTTCCTTTAAGGCCTATTAACCCGTAACCAAGCTATTCAAAGAAATCTAAAAAGTATTGCTGGTAACTAGATTCGAACCCCTAATCCCTTAGCTATGCTGCACGTCTCTTGCCACCACGCCGCCTACCTTTTTTGCGTTGCTTTTCCTCCCTAACTAATTAAGAAGCCTACCTGCCACCCACCAGGTTGTTTAAAAAAAACCAAACATTCTTACGCATGCCGCGACTTGAACCCTACTCCCCTTTCCTGCTTCTAACGTCCCCTTGCCACCAGGCCAAGCGCTCCCTTGTGTCGAGTTTCACCAGGCTTAGTTAATAAGCCTTTCGCCTCATGGTCAGGGTTCTTTGGAAAAAATTATAAAATTTTGCTGAAGCCCGAGATCGAGCCCATGACTTTTCTCACACTACCAACCCTTCCAAATTCACTTAGCTAAATAACTAAACATACAATTTTAAAAATTGTAAACACATTTTAAATTGTTCAAGCCGCCTTCTAACTGATCCCAACCTCAAGGCCCAATACTTCTAGGCCTAAAATTTAGGGTGTTACAATCCGAGGAAGTTGAGAGCAATCCTTCAGTTTCAGTTTAAAGAGTTGCTTCCGTGTCTGGTAGTGGATGGCCCATATCTGAGGGCCAAGGTGACGAGGTAAAATAGGCCTTCTTTCAATTGATGAATGAGTGGTTTACCAAGTACCTAAGAACAAACCCAGTTGTACCATGACCTCCACCACCTGATCCCCATCTGGTTCCTGAAGTACCACATGGTGTTGAACCTGTTAGAATTGGTAAGCCTCTGATAGATAAAATCTATAAACATGGGGTAGAAAAAGTTAGAGCTGTCGTAGATGATGATCCAAAAATGGCCGAGCTTTGGCTAGAAAATACTACCCAGGTTTTTGATGAATTGTCTTGTACACCTGCTGAATGTTTGAAATGTGTGGTATTCTTACTAAAAGACACTGGTTGTCATTGGTGGAATACCATAAATTCAGTTGTGCCAAGAGAAAGCATTACATGGGAATTCTTCCAAGCTGAATTCAGAAAGAAATATGTGAGTTAGAGATTTATGGATTAGAAAAAGAAAGAATTTTTAGAACTCAAGTAGGGAAATAACGAGATTTTGTTCGGTTGAGCAAATATGCCAAAAAATGGGTTCTAACCGACGTCGAGATGTGTAAACATTTTGAAGAGGGTCTAAATGAAGACATTAAATTGCTGATAAGAATTCTAGAGATAAGGAAATTTGTTGTGTTAGCCGATCGAGCACAAAAAGTTGAGGAATTGAGTAAGGAGAAAAAAAAGCTGAAAGAGAGGCTCGAGTTTCTAGAAAAAGAACTATCAGTAAGTCATAATCATTTGCTTCTAAGAAATTAAAGAAGTACTATGATCATGTGAACACTTCTACAGGACATTCTAGAAGTGAGCGAGGCTCTCAACGTTCTAACCTGAGGTCTTCATCTCCATCTGTGACCAGCGAGGGTAGTGTGGGAAATCCCAAGTTGAAGTGTAAACATTGTAACAAATTTCAACATGGAGAATGTTGGTCTAGAAGTGGAGCTTGTTTTGGGTGTGGTTCACTTGACCATTTTCTCAGGGATTGTCTAGGAAGAGTTGAGGAAGAGAGAGAACCAGTTCGAAAGCCCAGTAATCCTGTCTCGAGAGACAGACCACCCCGTCATCTCGATAATGTTAGTGGTAGTCGAGGTATTACCAGGGATATAACTGTTGGATCTGAGGCATGAGCATCTACAAGGACATATGCTATTCGTGCTAGACAAAAAGCCTCAGCACTAGATGTCATGAC
Organism: Gossypium stocksii; assembly: GCA_020496765.1. Lineage (NCBI taxonomy): Eukaryota > Viridiplantae > Streptophyta > Magnoliopsida > Malvales > Malvaceae > Gossypium > Gossypium stocksii. The sequence continues at coordinate 47,263,845 of CM035627.1, forward strand.
TGGTACATTTTCTCTACTTGATGCTAGTATTACTGCTTTAATTGATCCTAGTTGCACATATTCATATATATGCACAAACTTAATAACTGTTAAGAATTTGCCTATTGAATTCACTAAATTTGTAGTTAAAGTTTCAAACCCCTTGGGTCAATGTGTTATGGTGAATGAGGTCTGTAATAACTATCCTTTAATGGTAAAGGGTCATTGCTTTCCGACTGATTTGATGTTATTGCCATTTGATGAATTTGACGTGATTTTGGGAATGGATTAGTTAACCCAATAGGATGATGTGGTCAATTGTAAACAGAAATATATTGTATTGAAATGTCAAAGTGGTGAATTACTTTGTGTTGAATCTGATAAACTAGATGGATTACCTAATGTGATTTCAGCAATAGCACCACAAAAATGTATTAAAAAGGGTTATGACGCTTACCTTGCATATGTGTTATATACTAAAGTATCTGAGTCAAAGATTCAATCAGTGTCAGTTGTGTGTGAATTTCCTCATGTGTTCCTAGAAGAATTAGCTGTCTTACCATTAGATAGAGAAGTGGAATTCTCTATAGATCTCGTACCAATGACGATGCCGATATCCATAGTGCCTTACAGAATGGCTCCTACAAAATCGAAAGAGTTGATAGTACAGTTGCAAGATTTGATTGACAGAGGTTTTGCTCGACCTAGTTTCTCACCCTGGGGTGCATCGGTTCTGTTTGTTAAGAAGAAAGATGGATCGTTAAGGCTGTGCATTGATTACAGATAGATAAAAAAAAGTTACCATAAAGAACAAGTATCCATTGCCTCGTATTGATGACTTTTTTGATCAATTAAATTGTGCTACAATAATTTCAAATATTGATCTACATTCTAGTTATTATCAACTACGGGTGAAGGATTCAGATGTACCAAAGATAGCTTTCAGAACCAGATACAAACACTATGAGTTCCTAGTAATGCCATTCGGCTTGACAAATACACCTGCAGTGTTCATGGACCTAATGAACTGAATTCTTAGCCCCTATTTAGACAGGTTTGTGGTAGCATTTATAGATGATATTTTGGTTACACTCGAGATGAAAATGAATATGCTGAGCATTTGAGAATAGTGTTGCAAACCCTACGAGAGAAATAGTTGTATGCTAGAACGAAGAAAAATGTGCAAGTGTACACAATCGCAACAAGTAATAAAGTGACAGGTAAAAGTCGAGTTATCGTACCCACAGGGACAGTTAAAAAGTGTTATTTATGGAATTAATTGTAAAACACTTTGGTGATGAAAAGAATATTTTGGTTTTAAAAAGATGATTAAAAACTAAGAGTTAAAACTAAATAAAATAATTAAAATAAAACAAAGGAATTCTAGTGCACGATTTCAAAGAAGATTTAATCAAGATGATATAATTGTGTTGGATTAATTACATTTCTTAACCTAGAATTATTAAACTTATGTTTATACTTGTTACGAATAACTTCATGGCAACTCGGTAATTTGCTAACTTATGAACATATTTATACATAAAAAATCTATTCATCTCTTGTACATATTCCTATGCCATTTCGATCAATTAAACAGATTTATAAAGATAAACATGTTATTGCACATACATACTTATTAAATTAAATAATCTCTCGCATATTCCTATGTCAATTCAAATGATTAATTCAACCTAATAAGCATATAAAAGACTATGTGAGGTAACAAAGTATCCTTACCTTGAAACAATTTAATCACAATAATCTTGCAAGTTATGCAAGGCATATGTATCGCTAATTGAATCTTCAGCTACCTTAGAAGAAGTAAACATGCAATGATTAAGTACTGTGTCCATTAATTACAATTTCAATGTGCTTAAATAATTAATTCTTTAGTTATCCAAACAAGTATGATGCCCGGATAACTTAAGCATGATTTTACTTAATCAAGCATTTTACCGAGGCCTATAACGGCATAAACATAAATTTGACAAATTAAGATGACGAAATGCAATCAATCGAACACGAATGAAATTCAAGCTAGATTGATTAAAATAACCATTTCAAAGACATGAATAGTCATAGATATGTTCATCATAAAAACAACAGGGATTAAAAAGATAGGGAACAAGAAGCAAATCCGGTGGTTTTCTATGGCTTGACTGATTGCTCCATTCTTCGTCTCCGTTGTCCTCGCCGGTCAAGGCTTCTATGAATACTCGCTTGCTACCCAAAATGGCTGAGAAAACACCTCTTTTCCAAGAGGAGAAATTGGCACAAGAAGGCTTGGTTTTTGGAGGGAAAAGAGAGAATGGAGAGGAGAGAAATGAATGAGAGAATGTGAGAGTTGATGAATGATCGTGGATGATTGAAATAGGCAGAAAAGGGGGGTATATATAGCTAAGGGTGGCTGCTAAAAATAGAAATTTTCAACAGCCAAAGAGCCCCCTCATGGCCGGCCATCTTACATGGCAATGTTGAGACTTTCAACTTTGCCAAAATTAGCTTGGGGCAAATCCATAAAGCCTTAATTTAAGGTGGGGTTTGAACGCAATTTAGAAGTCTTTCAAGGGATTGTTTGCAAGCTTAAATAATCAGCTAAAATTTTGATTTGGGTCAGCATTTAAACGGTTCTGGGCTACCCAATTGGTGGCTAGTTCGGTTCGCTCAATTTGGTTTAGCTGGTGCTGTTCAACTGGGCCCATTTTCCATAATTAATTAAAATTAATTTATCTAGCCGAAATTAAATTAGGAGTAAATTAAAATTAATTATATTATGAATTAATACACATTTTTGGACCGTCTTAGGCTAGAAATTATGTAACGCCCTGAATTTTGGGCCTAGAAGTATTGGGCCCTGAGTTTTGGATCGGTTGAAAGGCAGTTTAAATAATTCAAATGTGTGATTTTGGAGTGTTTGGAGGGTACTGTGAAGTCCAGGGTTCAAGTTAGGCCATAGGAGAAATTTTGATTTTTAGCCTTAGTGGAGCCCTGATCTCAAGTGGTATGACTCTGAAATAAATCAAGGTAAAATAAGGCACACAAATGAATGTGGTGTAGTGGCAAAGTGGCACTACTTACGTGACAAGGAAGTGACACTATAAAGGAAGCAAGGGGGTCCAAGGTTAAAGTCTTGGCTCTTGCAATTTATTTTGGTTTTTCTTTTAAATAAATCTGGAAGCGAGTAGGCGGGCTTTAAAGTTAAATGTGTTGGAATTATGACACAAAGGAGCTTGTGTCCTAGTGGTGGTGGCGTGACATGGTTATTGAGAGGACTATGGTTCGAATTCCTTTACACGCAAAGGTTGATTATTTTGCTAATGCTTTAGTTTTGGGGATTGATGGAGAATCCCACATCGGGAAGCTAACATGAGAATAGTTGAGGAGCTAGCTTTAAATAGAGCAAACCATGAGGAGAGTAGGCATACCTTTCTTGGCTTATCCCTTTCACATTGTGGCGTGTTCGTTTGGGTTAGGCGTTGGATCATTCGTTAATCTGTATGCCGTTGGGTCACGGTGGTAGTGGCCGTAGTGGATCGACACACCCCCTAGGGAGTCAAGGGTGCAATTATTGTTGGCTTTTGGCCATAGCAGCATTCAGAGCATGGGTTAACTTCAGATACCTATCAGGTGTGTACTTCACCCTACTCTAGCTATAGAACAGCAAATGCCGAAATGGGCCATGTGGGCCCATGGGCCCAATTGGGCAAATTGTATAATGGTGTAGTAAATATTGGACTAGACTAGGTGAATCTCATATATGTGGCTAGTTTTGGACTAAAGGGCCACACGAGCGTGTGGGCCCACCTGGGCCGAGAACGGGCTTTAGGCCTATTCACAATGTTATCTCTGTTTAGAATACTTGAGTCGTCTGAGGCGGCTGTAGACTTTCTGAGGGATTGATAAAATTATTGAGATACCCTTATAGGGTAGAATTACGGTAATACCGCTGATTTGTAAAATTACGAAAATACCCCCGAGTTGCAAAATTACCGAATTACCCTCGATTTGCAAAATTACAGAAATACCTTTAATTTGCAAAATTACAAAAATACCCCCGATTTGCAAAATTACCGAATTACGCTTTATTTGTAAAATTACAGAAATACCGCCGATTTGTAAAAGTACTATTTTACCCCTAATTTGTAAAATTATCGTTTTACCCCTAATTTGTAAAGTTACTGTTTTACCCCTGATTTGTAAAGTTACCATTTTACCCCTCATTTGTAAAGTTACAGTTTTTCCCCTGATTTGTAAAGTTGTCGTTTTACCCCTGATTTGTAAAGTTACTGTTTTACCCCTGATTAGTAAAGTTATTGTTTTACCCCTGATTTGTTAGAATTATCGTTTTACTCTCAATTTACAAAATTACAGAAATACCCTGATTTACAAATTACGAAAATACCCCGAATTTTAAAATTATCGAAATACCCCTAATTACAAAATTACTAAAATACCCTTGTAGGGTAGAATTACCGAAATGCCCCTGTAGGGTAGAATTACCGAGATACCCTTGTGGGGTAAAATTACCATTTTGCCCCTAGGTGTTAATTGGCTCTTTTGCCCTTATGGGCAAGTGACTGACTTGGACTGTGCGTTTGACGGATTTGACTGTGTTTGTATGACTGTGATTTAACTGACGTGACCGTTGTTGTGCGATTGATATGTTTTAATATGTGTTTAAATGACTGATACTGAACATGGCCATTCTGCATACATGTGTGATGATTGAGCATAGCATACACGACATATTGGGTTGGGACATTGATATGGAGGAAGTTCTGTTCTGATAGGATTGCACGGGTCGCACGAGACGACTGTGGATCCAGTAATAATATGATAAGGTCGCATGGGTCACACGAGATGATTGTGGATCGACTGAGGGCCTAATGCCAGTTATTTTGAGTATGGCTCTGTACTATCGGGATCATGGCTTTGTGCCGATTATGATACCCCTATCTTATTTACTGATGACTGTGTGTCGATCACATTTACCCGTGGCTGTGTGCCAGTTATATTACCCTAATTGATGGCTATGTGCCAATCCTATTACAGTTACTGATGGCTTTGTGCCAATTATGATACTGCTACTAAAGGCTTAAAGCCACATTTAAATTAGCAACATGGCTGCGTCATTGGTGTGTAGGGCTGAGTGGGTCGAGTTATTCCCCACATGATGTGTTGGGTTGGTATGGGTGGTGTGATGGTTGGACTGGGTTGGGATTGCATTCAAATATTGTTCTGATTCTGCTATGGGCTTGGCCCACACTATTCTGTATAGGGCTAAGGCCCAGACTGATCTGTTCTGTATAGGGCTTCGGCCCAGTCTGTTTTGCATATCTACATTATACTGTTATTGATTCTATTTTGGGCTTAGGCCCACCTGATTTTGATTTTGATTTTGATTCTAATCTGATAATGTTTCTGATTCTGTAATGGGCTAAGGCCCATCAAGTACTGTTTGTTATAGTGGGCTAAGGCCCAATTGATACTGGAATTGTAGCAGAGCTGGGGCCTAGACTTTTAATTCTTTTGTATGACTAACTGTTCGTTTTATATGGTAGGGGATTACTCACTGAGTTTTCATAAAACTCACCCTGTTTAATAATTGTATAGGTAATCCCTAGCTTTAGGAGGATCGGTGCTATGAGGGACTCGAAGAAGGCCACACATTGCTTATGCTCTGTCTTGGTTTACTTTTAAGTACTTTATTCCGGTTTGGGTTGTAATAATGCCTTTTAAACTTTCTGGTTTTTACATTTGGGATTTTATTTATTGTTTTATAATTGCTAGAAGTCAGACATGGTTTTTTCGAAACAACAACTATTTTTCAAAATATCACATTTCCGCAACTATTTTAAATTATGCTTCCGTAACAATTAAGGTTTTAAAGGTAATAACATTTTACAAGAGAATGTCTTTTAATAAACCATGTTTTAAAGATATGCATACGAAATTCGAGATTTTGCACAAGTTTTAATAAGAAGGGTTTTCAATGGAAACAAGGTTTTCGAAAAACACCTCAATGTGACACGTCAGATTTGGGCCTAACTTCTAGGCCGAGTTTGGGGTGTTACAAATTATTTCGCCTTGTTACTTCAAATTCCTTCTCGATTTTGTTCTTCTAACGGTGTCTGTTGGGTCAATTTTCGCCCTTTGTACGAATCTATCAAAAAGAGTCGAAATTCACTAAAAATAATTGCAAAATTGACTAAAAATTAACATGTTCAAATTTTTAATACAATTTAATTTTTTATAAAAATTAATTCTTTTATGACAAAAATTCCATCGAAAATGCATGATTTTAAGTAGAAAAAGTTATGAAAAAGTCTATAAATTTTTGTGTTTCCACACCCCTAAGCTTAAATCATTGCTCGTCCCGAGTAATGCACAAATTTCGAAAAGAATTTCTCGGAAACACCATTGAAAAACTCCTTCAGTACAACTTTCTTCTTAAAATTATGAATTGAATATACTTAGGCTCAAAAATAAGAAATTTGCTTATTATGCTATTGAAGCATACATATCATTCAAATTAAATTCAACAAGTATTATAATAGTAAAATTAGACTAAATATTTCTTTAATAAAGACATGTTAACACTCACCAATTTGATTTTTATTCACTTATTCAAGACTAAGCTGCAATCATTAAGTTTAACTTATGTCTTCATATATTGATCTTAGTAATTTCTCTCCACTAATGTAGGTAGCATAGAACTTGAATCAATAGGTCTTTATGAAAGTTGTAATGTGGCTAGGCTAGGGGTAGGTAAAAGATAGATAAATTTTGGCTTAAATACCCTATACTCGGCGTAAATCGAACCTTCGAAATATTTACCTTCGATACACCAACTTACTTATCTTTGACATGCTCTTTTGTACCTCTATTTCTTTCGAGTACATGTGCTTTTTTTTTCACAAGCACTTGTTTCATGTACTGCAATTTTCGAGCAATTGATACTTGTTTTCAACTCCCCCAAACTTATTTTCAAACTATATTCTGAATAGTACTGAGTCTAGTGTTGGGGACAATTTTAAAGATAATTAAGAGAAAAGTGATGGCTAGATATTGCAAAGGTCCAAATAAGATTAGGCCATATAGTCTCAAAGTTGGGTTTCAAAGGATGATTTTATCATGGTTGGCTTGGAAGGCTCAAACGGTCCAAACAATAATTGCCTAAATCATTTTCAATATATGCTTTCTAGGATTTCGCCTCAAGAAACTACTAAGTCAATTCTAAAGACTTAGACCTTCATGCATGCCTAATTTTTGGTTAGGAACTAAAAATTCATGGTACGATTCACGTGCTTTATTAAAAATACATTCATCTCATTATTAAGCTAACATAATAATTTATTGAAATAATAGAACTTTATTAATACTAAAGTTTAGCATACTTAATAAAATTTCACATTTATTGAACAAAATATATCTCAATCATAATTAAAAGAAAAATTTTATTCTGAGAATAATTCAAATTTTCGGTCCCCCCACTTAAAGTGAACAATGTCCTCATTGTTTAAAGTGAATAAATACTATACACCAGATAGGATTTTAGAAAAGAGGAGGTGAGTCAAATTGACTGCTTAAGTACCAAGCTCTCTCTAAATCCAATCCTAGACATGTATATACCTATTGCCATAGTTTACACTCTGTGACTTGTTCAGATTCTATTCATGATTCCTATCTCTTGTTTTATTATGAAAAAAATAAAAATGTAACACCCCTATCCTGTAACCGTCATTGGAATAAGACAAGAGTTACCAGAAATTTGAAAACAGATCAAAACTGTAAAATTTTGAACATTTCTTGAATAAAAGATTCATTTATAAACACAATTACTAGACACAAACAAAGACCAAATTTAAATCTTATAAAAGTAAACTCCCTAAAGGTGCCTTATTCACATGGCTATAACAGTTACAATTTGGAATTATCAGTCACTTTAGTCTATTCTATACATGCCATACAAGTTCCAAAACATAACAGTACCGACACGATAGATAGTGATAGTGTGACGAGTTGCTGACGATCGCCGAGCAAATAGCCAGAATCAACAATCTATAAAACAGAGAAACGTAACAACGGAGTAAGCTTTCATAGGCTTAGTAAGTCATAAGTAAAACAAATAACTTTGCTGAAATAAACACATTTATCTCATACACAAGGTCCAAGTGAAGTCTCATTTGGCTGAATAAGCCTACACAAAATTTGCACATGGTCTAATTAATATTTCCTTGTCCTTGAGTTTATTGTCACAAAATGTTTTCACCCAATATCATTTACCAATCATTTCTTTTGTTCAATAAAGTCAATCTAGAATTCCATAACGAACTATAATTTCAATAATCACATCACCTAGCTACCACATATATTACCATGATAATGACCAAGATGGTCGAATACTCACAAGCACCCAAGGCACACTTAGTATATAATTTCACTTGAATCTAAATTCCTCTATTATAGTTTAATCAAATACGTTCTCATGACATTACGCATTGGCCAAACGTATCATAGTCACATGAACTGTGGTCACATTTACATTCGTACACTTTTTCACATATGCATCACTTTATATACTTTTGATTCAATCCAATTTAAAAATCACATACAAGTACATGATACATACCTGGTCAACTTAATGTACTGAACATCTTTAATTATTGTTTTACTACTAAGTCACATAGTCTTAGACCTTGCACAAATCACATTTAATAGTGTCAAGAGATATCACCATTCGGTCAAATAGTTCAAACCCTATATATGCACATAAAATTTATCTATCTCATCCAAACTTGAGATCATATACTCTTTCGCATCTAAAAGCTTCATTGCTACTTCTAATTCAATCAATCGAACTAAAACAAAACACTATAATTACATTCGATTTCCATGTTTCATGTCAGAATCTTTCATGAATAATTTCATAGAATCAATACTCGTTTAACATAACATGTAACCATTTCATAATTGACTCCCAAAGCACATTCATAATTCAATCGAAGTTGAATTCACATAGCAAGTAAGCATCACGTACATAATACTTAACCTTTGTACACTTAAAATTTCCATAATTACCATTTAAACAAATTCAACCTTTCAATACTCCTAACCACTTGTTCATATGCACTCATTTTGTGCACATACATGAATGTATATACGTATTTAGAAACTTAGTTCTTTAGTTCATAATCATATCAATATCTTCGAATAATTCAACATGACAAGTATTAAATTTCCGTATAGGTATATAAAGGACCAAACATATTCCTTATCACATATACATAAAATGACCGAATACAATCCATACCTTATATTTGCACACCTAGCCGAATACAACTCAACTTGATAGATTTTCAGGTAGCTAATTATATCATTACCTTAAAGGTATGCAAATAATCTTCGATTTGAAATAATTCAACGGCACTTAGCCTGCTAGGTTTTAAGAACCTGTATTCATCACCGGCTCGAAACCTGCAGAACCTTAAGCTCGAACATAGCATCAGTACAAAGCCTGCGGGACTTTAGCCTTGATATATTACCAAAAGTATTTTCATATACTTCTTACTAACCTTGGCCTCATCAAATGTCTAATAATATAAACGTTTCACAATTGGTCATTCAGCCACATTATATACACATAAGTTTATGTACATTTCACATTTGCCTATTTGGCCACACCACATATACAAGCATATATATAAGATAATGCTTTTATCATCACTTGCTAATATATCACATATTTTGCTTTCATTAAGTAACCACTCGGCCATATTACATTTCTGAGTAACCATTCGGCCTCACTATACAAATAAAGATAGCACATATTTCACAATAGTTATTCATCATTACTTCACAAGCAACCTTAGCAAAGCTCACTGAATCAAACAACACATCACCTATATATATATATATATATCATTTAATTACAATCCGCTATATGCACAAACATATTTATATTTTGGTTCTCACGGTATGTATGTCTATATATACATAATCAACTTTATTCCAAATTTATTTACTCAAAACTTACTTCAATATTCCCGAACAGTCAAGGATTGGCTATTCAACCACTTTAGCTTCTTTTCATAAAGGCCATTCGGCCATATCATATATATATATACACCCTTTCAATTTATTCATCATTTCATAGCAGCCATTTAGCAGCATCTCATATATAACTTACCTATAATTTATAATAACCATTCGGCTATAAACATTTAAATACAATAGAGACATAATCTTTTTAATATGTACTTAGCATATTATACTCAATTATATCATAGGCTTAAATACTTAAGAACTTACCTCTAAAGTCGTCAAATGACTATGGATCACTATTCCACAAGTTTAGCTTTTCCTTTATTCGAGTTTGGTTCTTGAGCTTAGTTCAACAAAGCTTAAACTAGTTTAATCACTCGATCAACTTATTATAAGTAAGAAAGTTTACTCATCAATGAAACACATACATTCAAATAATTAATATTACCTTAGTCGATTATCAATCATCAATTTAAATCATACGCTTATATAATTATACTTTTCATTTTAATCATACAATTACATATAACTTAAGTACCTATAGTCCCTAATGAATATACTTACATTCGGCCTTAGGTAAAGAATTAATTAAAACATACTTTAATCTTTAATACATTCGGTCACTAGGGAAAATAACTTTAAACATATTCCAATTGTATATGTATGTATATAAATATATATATATATATATATAGCATACATTTTTACTCAACTAATCCATTAATACCACCTTTGGTCTTAGTACATATATTTCAAATTTATTAACATTTAAAACCTACTAAAGCTCATGCATTTCTTCCATGACTGAATGGATATAACCATATATATATTCATTTTAAACCTACTATTACATATAAGGCAATACATATAACACATTTATAATATTTTATTACACTTCAAATGTTTTCATTCACAAAAATCAAGCTCAATTTCTTTCATTTCAACTTACTCAACCAACATTTGTTTTAAATTAAAATCAAGTGCATTTGGCAAGGACAAATTACAAGTTTAATTTATAAAACAAATATTTACACATCATTTTTACAATTCAAACTCTTAAATCTCCCCCTACCAAATGCTTTCTAATATTACTAACACATTGCATTTGATCAACCTATTAATAAACATCATAATCGGCCATACCTATATAGCCAATACAACAAAAATTCGAACTTATACCAATACCAAAATTACATTCGACAATGCCTTCTCAAACCATGTTGACCGATTTTCTCAATATCATAAAACATCCTTCTATGCACAATCCACCAACCTAGACCTCAACCAACTTCCATTACCAACTAAAGTATGAAAACATCCAACCTTTCATAATTCCTTCACATAGCAGCGTGCATAAACCCTCACCAAATTTTAAATTTTCACATGGGTAATGGTAAGAACTTAAAGATAAATCTAATATCACAAAATTACTCCAAACAACATTCAAAACATACCTTAATTTATCAAGGGAGGGTGCCGAATGCCTTGGGGATATTATCCCAACTCTTTCACTATGTTTCGATTAGTAAGAAAAAGATGAACAATATTGTTTCTTTCATTTTCTTCTTTTATTCATTTTAATTTTTAATTCATTTTTTTATGTTATTTTATTCACTCATCAATTTAATAATATTGAAATATTGTACTTAGTGGAGAATCATTATTACATGGCCGGCTACTTATTGTAAATAGGGCAATTTGACATGCAAATCCATGCTTTTACACTTTTCCATTATTTGGTCCTTAATCATTTACCTAACACATTTTCAAAGTTTCACAGCTAAGCCCTTTTAAGAAATTCACATTCATGAGACTAAATTAAAGCACCAAACTTTCACACATGCACAATCACACGTAGTAGATATGAATTTTAACATTTAATAAAATTTATGACTCGGTTTTGTGGTCCCGAAACCACATTCCGACTAGGGTCAAATTTGGGCTGTCATAAAAAATTCCTAATTAACCTAATCCTAAAATAACCTAAGAATAAAAATAAATTAAAGTTGAGGTCCTCCCTTTTTTATTTGTTTACCGGTCCTTCTGAATTTGACTCATCTTTTGCTCCATCGTTATTGCCTTTGCATGAATCGCTTGCTCCTTCTTCGATAATGAACTCTATGGTTCAAATATGAAATCTGGAAAGTCAGGCACAAAAATAAATGGGTCATTATAAATTTTCCCAAAGGCACTCCTCATCGAGTCATCCCTTATATTTTAGAATCTCCAGTAGGCTTGTTGTTGCCATTGCATGTGTTGCATTAAGTCCATCAGCTTATACAGCTCATCTCGAAGATCTGGGCTAGGCGATAGAGCTCCAAACATTGAAGTTTCGATTTCAGGTTCAGCTTCTGGTTCCATTAGTTTTGCCTCTTTAGGGATTTCAGTTGATTGCTCTGGCGGGATCTCTATGGGGTCATCTTCTACTTCTTCGGGATCCTAACTTTCTTCAACTCGTTACTGTAGGATAAAATCTCCAGCTGCTCTGTAGAGGTCCCAATCAGTGATCGTGCCTTGACTATACCCTGTGTTCCTTACGTTCGCAAGAATTTTTGCTTTTAAGCACCGAATTGTTATTGTAAAGGGAAAATAAGCTGGGCCAGAATGTCTAATGGCACAATTTTGCATTTCTCTTTAGATGATTTTACCCACGTCAATGGTCTTTGCAGTTAAAATTGAGTATAATAGGACCATTCGCTCTAATGAGATTGTAGTCCCAAGCGAACTAGGCATCAGGCTAAAACGGATGAGATAGAACCATACCTTCGCAAGTGGTGTCAAATATTCTCTTCAACATGTGTGAATTCCTTGCTTTGACACAATCCACTTAGAACCTGGAACTGTAAGCTTCTTGAGAATTTCTTGCAAATTTTCAGGCTTAATGTTGCTTAACAAAGAAGAATATTCATCGTTTTCAAAATCAGGTAATTCAAAGAACTTATTAATAGCATTTGAATTTATTGGTACCTTGATTCCGCGAACTGGAACTTCGGTCGACTCGCTTGTGGTTAAGTTCGCACAGAATTCACGAACTAGTTCCTCATCCATACTTGGTCTCTTTTCACAAAACAATTCCCAATTGAGGGCTTCAGCAACTTGACGAATACGTGCCATAAAGTCTTTATAGTTGCTTTCCTTCAATGTGAAGCCTTTATCTGGATGCATCTATTGATTTTTGAAGATACGTCCGTATCTTACTTTGGCTTCTTTACATGGAACTTGTTTTGCATTTCGTCAAATTGGAGCGAGGCACGAGTTCTCTTGCGAGGCATAATTGACCCGATCATCAGATGGAAAAACTTATACTCAAAAATTTAATTCATAAAAATTGTTAGTAATTCAATAAATTAAAAAAATTAAATAATTTTATAAAACTAAAATTTTAAAGAAAATTAAGTCTTACCACATTTTAAATATATGAGAACCCTAAGAAAAATAATGATAAAAAAATAAATGGCAATTTAAAAGGAGGGTTAGACGGTTTTAGGTTAAAGGCTTGGTGTATGGGTGTGCCGCACAAGGGCCTGGCGTGGGGCGTGTGTTGCGGCTTGGACTTGCAAGCAACAGCAAGGGCCTTCGGCAAGAAGGGTGTGCACGCAAGAGTTGATCTAGATGTGCGAGTAGCATGTGCAGCTTCGTTGAGCAAGCTTGGAGCACGCTCGGCACCTAGGCACTGGTGTAGGAATCGGCCTAGGCAACTACTAGGCAGGAGCAGCAGGCGCGCGAGTGGGAGCTAGGCAACAGACAAGCGTGCGGATGGTGCGCTGGTGACAAGGCCTGATGCACTAAAACATGCGGATGGTCTGCTAGGCGTGTGCTAGCCGAATGTTGGGCTACTGGCCGAATGGCTGCTAGGCAAGTTAGGCTAGGAGGTTCCAACACTTGGGGAATTTTGTGGTTCAGGTTTTGGGTGATTGATAGATGGGAAGATAGGTGGAATTTATAGTATGAGTAATAGGAATTAGAATGGAACTCTTAGTATAATTTAATAATTAAAATAAGAATCTAATTCTAATCCTACTCAAAATTAACAATAACTAATAATTAAATAAATGCATATGAAATTATCAATTGCTATTAAATTATTAAGATAAACATAAAATATAATTAAAATAAAATTAATACTAATTCTTAACTAAGTTGATAAAAATTAATTTATAAATTATAATGGATATAATTATATATATATATTAAGATTTATCATATTATTAATATATAATATATATAGCAAAATTATTTGTTTCTAGATGCCTTAAAAAATACTTACAAATAGAGGCACCTAGTTTTTATTATTTACGAAAAGAATGATCAAATTTTAAAAATATTTCAATTAAGTCTCTAGACTTAATGAAAAATTTAAAATTGAGTTGCAAATTAAAACTTGGATCAAAATTGACCCTTGTATTTGAAAAATAAAAAATTTATTTCGTTATTTAGGAAATAATTTCTCAGAAAATTATGCAAAAATCAATTCCCAAGAAAGATTAGAGGGGTCACAAGCAGTCCCACTTAAGTTCCAATCTCTTAGACAATTTATTTAAACATAATAAACTAGAAAATATACCTTAAATTTATTTAAAATAAGAAAATTTAAATATCTGATAACCTGAACAAGACTTGATCCCGTTCAAGGTTTTCTCCGTAATAATGTTACAAACATTGAGCATTGACTTGAAAATTATCTCCCTTACCTTGGAGTTCAACAACTCCATATGGATATACGCGATGAATTGTAAATGGACCGGACCAACGTGATTTTAACTTACCTAGAAAGAACTTCAATCTGGAATTAAATAACAAGACTTGCTGACCTGCTTCAAATTCTCTAACTCGAATGTCCTTGTCATGCCATTTCTTGAGTCTTTGTTTGAGAAATTTGGCATTTTCGTATAAGAACATTCGAAATTCATCTAGCTTGTTGAGTTGGAGCATCTGTTTCTCTTTAACAAGCTTAAGATCCAAATTAAGTCGTCAAAGAGCCCAGTAAGCTTTGTGCTCTAACTCCAGGGGTAGATGACAGGCTTTTCCGAAGACCAACCTATAAGGTGACATTCCTAAAGGTGTCTTATATGCTGCTCTGTAAGCCTATAAAGCATCTTCTAGTCTTTTGGACCAATCTCGTCGGTTCGGGCAAACTACCTTCTCAAGTATGCCTTTGATCTCCTTATTCGCTAGCTCAGCTTGCCGATTCATCTGTGGATGGTAAGCTATAGCAACCTTGTGTTTCACTACACGATTGTCTAACAACCATTTTAACCACTTGTTCAAAAAATGGGCCCCTTCATCACTGATAATGGCTCTTAGGGTTCCAAACCTTATGAACACGTGTTTTTGCAAGAACTTCATAACAACCCCAGCATCATTTTTCAGATAAGCTTCAAGCTCGACCCATTTGGACACATAATCTACTGCTACCGATATGTACTTGTGACCGAAGGACGGAGGCAACGGACTGAGAAAATCAATATCCCAAACATCAAACAATTCTACCTCGATGATATTTGTTTGAGGCATCTCATTTCTGTTAGTGACATTTCCAACCCTCTGACATCGATCACAACTCTTTACGTAAGCGTATTCATCCTTGAATAGTATAGGCCAAAAGAATCCAGCTTGTAATACTTTGGCTGCAGTAAGAGTACCTCCGAAGTGTCCCCCACTCAGAGCTGAGTGACAATGGTATAAAATCTTTGGTATTTCTTATTCTTCCACACATCTCCTGATCATCTGATCTACACACCTTTTAAACAAATATGGCTCTTCCCAGAAATAGTACTTCACATTGTGAACAAACCTTTTCCTTTGTTGGTATGTCTTATCAATCAGCATCAAACCACAAGCTAAACAGTTAGCAATATCAGCAAACCAAGGGGTGTTATGGACATGATCTACCTTCAGTATATGTTCATCTGGGAATGTCTCCTTATTCGATACAAGTGCAGAATACCCTTTTTGTGGCTCCAATCTGGACAAGTGATTTGCTACTTGATTTTCTACTCCCTTTCGATCTTGAATTTCCAAATCGAACTCTTGAAGTAGAAGTACCCACCAGATCAGTCTCGCCTTAGCATCTTTCTTGGCAAGTAAATATTTAATTGTCAAATGGTCCTATAGACAGTCACTTTGGTACCTACAAGATAAAATCGAAACTTGTCGAAAGCAAATACAATAGCAAGTAAGTATTTTTCTATTACCGTATAGTTCAGTTGTGCTCCTGTTAGAGTTCGACTTGCATAGTAAATGAGATGAAAAACTTTGTTCCTTTGCTGGCCCATTACAACTCCAATTGCGAAGTCACTTGTGTCACACATCAATTCAAATAGCAGATCCCAAACTGGTGTGATGATGATGGGTTTTGTAACTAATCGATTGTTCAAATCTTTGAATGCTCTTAAACATTCGTCATCAAGCTTGAATGTCGTGTCCTTTTCCAATAATTTGTACAAAGGTTTTGCAATTTTGGAGAAGTCTTTGATAAATCTACGATAGAAACCGGTGTGGCCCAAGAAGCTCCTAACACCCTTTACAGATGTTGGAGGTGGGAGTTTCTTAATTACATCTACCTTTGCTTTGTCTACCTCGATTCCCTGTCTCGATATCCAATGCCCTAAACAATACCTTCTTGTACCATGAAATGACACTTTTCCTAGTTGAGTACTAGATTTGTTTCTTCGCATCATCTTAGTACCTTAGCTAGATTGGCTAAACAGTCATCATAAGTGTCTCCAAATACTGAAAAGTCATCCATAAAAGCTTCCAAATACTTCTCAACCATGTCAGAAAAAATAGACATCATACATCTTTGAAATGTAGCAGGTGCATTACATAAACCAAATGGCATGCGTCTAAATGCAAACATACTGTACGGGCATGTGAATGTTGTCTTGTGCTGATCTTTCGGTGCTACTGTAATCTAATTATACCTTGAGTATCCATTGAGAAAACAGTAATAGTCTCGCCCTGCAAGTCTATCAAGCATCTGGTCTAAGAATGGCAAAGGAAAGTGATCCTTCCTAGTCGCCTTGTTCACCTTTCAGTAGCCAATGCAAATTCTCCATCCTGTAACCATTCTAGTTGGCATCAATTCTTTTTTCTCATTCTCGATGATCGTGATACCCCCTTTCTTCGGCACGCACTGGACCAGACTCACCCGTGAACTGTCTGAGATGGGGTAAATGATACCCGTATCTAACCACTTGATAATTTCCTTCTTTACTATATCCTTCATAATGGGATTCAATCTTTGTTGCCCATTGATCGTTCCTTTTTTTCCATCTTCTAATATGATATTGTGCATGCATACAGATGGACTAATACCATGAATATCGGCTATGGTCCATCTAATAGCCTTCTTAAATTGTTTCAAAACTATGATAAGTTTCTCTTCTTGCTCAGTAGTTAATTCTGCTGAAACAATCATAGGCAGAGTAGAAGCGTTACCTAAATAAACATATTTTAAATGTGAAGGTAATACCTTGAGTTCTAACTTAGGTGGCTCTTCAATTGACACTTTCGGTTGGGTGTAATCCCTTTTCTCTAATTCCAAAAATTCAACCCAGGATTATGGATGAAATCCCTTTTTATTAGCTTCTAGCAAAGCTAAGTCTTCATCTTCCTCTTCATTATTTGGAGGGTCTGATGTTAGAATTTGTTCCAATGGATCCTCAACATAGTTGAGTTCATCTTCCACTATTAATTCCTCTAAATCGGATACTATAGAACAATCATCAATTGTGTCAAGAAATCGCATTGACTTAAAAATGTTAAATGTTACCTGATCATCCTGAACACACATAGTTAGCTCACCCTTCTGCACATCAATAAGGGTCCTTCCAGTTGCTAAAAATGGTCTTTCAAGGATAATTGGCACTTCTTTATCTGCTTCAAAGTCTAGAATTACAAAGTCACCAGGGAAGATAAATTTATCTACACGTACCAAAACATCTTCAATTTTTCCTCCTGGATGTGCTAAGGATCGATCTGCTAGTTGAAATGTAACCGTAATAAGTCTAACTTCACCTATCCCCAACTTTCTAAATATTGACATAGGCATCAAGTTGATACTCGCACCTAAGTCACATAATGCCTTACCACAATAGGTTGCTCCAATGTTACACGGTATGGTAAAACATCCAGGATCCTTCAATTTTGGGGGTAGTTTGTTCTGAAGATATGAACTGTATTCCTTTGTCAGAGCTACCATTTCAAATTCTCCAAGTCTTCATTTCTTAGACAGGATATCCTTCACGAACTTGATATAATTCGGCAATTACTCAAGTGTTGCAACCAACGGGATGTTGATATGAAGTTGCTTGAGTACGTCTAAGGACTTCTTGAATTGAATCTCTTAATTCTGTTTCTGAAGTCTTTGAGGGTAGGTGGTGGTGGTTTCTTTACAGGAACTGGTACTAGTTGTTTCGTCTTCTGTGGTAATTTTGCATCTAATAGAGCTGTTAGTTGTTTAGAATTAGTTGGTTCTGAGGTTACCTTGTCGGGTTTTGTAGTTCTGGTTTTGGTGAAACTAGAATTTCAACACTCGGTTGAACTTCCTTCGAATCTTGAGCATCAGCTTACTCCTTTTCAGCTTCGATAGCATCAGCCTTTATTGTCTTTCCACTCCTCAACGTCAGCGCTTTGTAATGATTCTTTCCCGAATTTCTCAAATTTTCTATATCACTAGGTAAGGTACCTTATGGTCGGTTCCTAAGTTCAGTAGCAAGTTGGCCCATCTGGTTTTCCAAATTCTCCAATGTAGCTACTTGGCTTTGGATTAAGGCATCATTCTTTGCCATGTATGCCTTCAGCAGATTCTCTAAGCTGTTGGATAATTCAACTTGAACTAGTTTCTAAACTTGTTAAGGGAAACTAGATGGCTGGGTTGGTCTGGGTTGGGCGTAAGTGTTAATGGTTCCAGCTCCTTGGTTAGTCCAAGAAAAATTCGGGTGATTTATCCATTATGGGTTATAAAAATTGGATTGCAGCCCTTGCTTTCCTTGATTTTGGTTTTGATTACCTATGTAGTACATGGATTCTGGGTTTAATGGACATTATTCAAACAAATGTCCTTCCCCACAATAGACATAGGCTATATTCTCAAATTGGTTAGGCGGCTGTGCTGCAAAACTATTAGACCTATTAGTAGTAAGATTTTTAAGCATTGAGGATATTGAGGATATCTGAGATGCGAGTGAAGTGAGAGCATCTACTTCATGTATTCTAGTGACTCATCTTCCTGACGCTGCTCGACTGGTTGGCCATTGATAATTATTGCTGTCGATCCTCTCGATGATTTCATAAGCCTCATTATAAGACTTAGAAAGGAGAGCACCATTCGCAGAAGCGTCTACTACCATCCTTGTGTGAGCGTTGAGACCATTGTAAAACGTCTCAAGTTGGATGCAATGTGGGATTCCATGATGAAGGCACTTTTGTAATAACTCTATATCTTTCCCATGCCTCATACAAGGATTCATCATCCGTTTGTTGGAAGGCATTGATCTCATTCCTCAACTTAGCATTCTTGCTAGGCGGGAAATATTTCATAAGAAATCTCTCTGCTAACTCTTGCCATGTGGAAATTGAGTTCGGTCACAATGAGTTTAACCAGGCTCGAGCTCTGTCCCTCAGCAAATATGGGAATAGCTTCAATCGTAATGCATCTTCGGGTACTCCGACTAACTTGAAAGAGTCGCTCACCTCCATAAATAGTATCAAGTGCGTGTGAGGGTCTTCGGTAGGCATTCCACTGAATTGGCCCACTGTCTAAACCATCTAGAACATAACTGGCTTCAGCTCAAATTGTTGTGTCTCGATTACGGCTCTCCTAAGACCCAGGTTAAGATCATTGAATACTGGCACGACATATTGTCTTAAGGCTCTATCCCTATCATTAGTAATAAGGATAGGATTTTGAGCAGGGTTTGCTCCATTTCCTTGATTCATATTTTCAATGTTCATCTCCCCGGTCCTTCTCTAATTCGCTTGTCTTCTTCACTCTTGAAAGGTTTGTTCTATCTCAGGGTCTACAGGGAGTAAATCGATAATTCGGTCAATACTCATAAACACCTGAAATGTTCATAGAAAAATTAATTAAGTTAAAATTAAATAGAAAATTAAACCAAAATGTAAAACTAACAAATTCACAAACAATGACTTTTAAAAAAAATCCCCAGCAACGGCACCAAAAACTTGGAACGACGAAAAATGTGCAAGTGTACACAATCGCAACAAGTAATAAAGTGACAAGTAAATGTCGAGTTATCATACCCACAGGGACTGTTAAAAAATATTATGTATGGAATTAATCGTAAAACACTTTGGTGATGAAAATAATATTTTGGTTTTAAAAAGATGATTAAAAACTAAGAGTTAAAACTAAATAAAATAATTAAAATAAAACAAATGAATTTTAGTGCACGATTTCAAAGAAGATTTAATCAAGATGATATAATTGTGTTGGATTAATCACAATTCTTAACTTAGAATTATTAAACTTATGTTTATACTTGTTACAAATAACTTCTCGGTAACTCGGTAATTTGCTAACTTATGAACATATTTATACATCAAAAATCTATTCATCTATTGTACATATTCCTATGCCAAATCGATTGATTTAACAGATTTATAAAGATAAACATGTTATTGCACATACATACATATTAAATTAAATAATCTCTTGCATATTCCTATGTCAATTCAAACGATTTATTCAACCTAATAAGCATATAAAAGACTATGTGAGGTAACAAAGTATCCTTACCTTGAAATAGTTTAATCACAATAATCTTGCAAGTTATGCAAGGCATATGTATCGCCAAATACAATGCTAATTTAATCTTCAGCTACCTCAGAAGAATTAAACATGCATTGATTAAGTACTGTGTCCATTAATTACAATTTCAATACGCTTAAATAATTAATTCTTTAGTTATCTAAACAATTATAATGCCAGAATAACTTAGGCATGATTTTACTTAATCAAGCATTTTACCAAGGCTTATAACGGCATAAACATAAATTTAACAAATCAAGAGGACAAAATGCAATCAACCCAACACGAATTAAATTCAAGCTAGATTGGTTAAAATAACCATTTCATAGACATGAATATTCATAGATATGTTCATCATAAAAACAACAGGAATTAAAAAGATAGGGAAAAAGAAGCAAAGCTGGTGGTTCTCCGTGGCTTGACTTGTAATATCCCGAATTAGGGCCTAATCGGAATAGTGGTTTTGTGACCACAAATCTGAGGTAGAAATAATTATTTTATAATTATTTTGATGTTTATGATATGATTTTATGATGGTGTGAAAATTTCGTGAAGAAATTCTAAGCGTAAAGTGCTTAATTTGAAATTAGGGACTAAATCGAATAAGTTGCAAAACTTGCATTCTAGAAGTTTCTAGTATGAAATTGCTTTGGAATATTAATTAGGAGGTCTTAAATAGCAATTTGACCAATTTTAAGTTCATGGACAAAATTTGGACATGGATGGAATTTTTGAAAGTTTAGTAAGGAGGGGCATTTTGGTCATTTGGATATTAACATGAAATAAAAAGGGAAAAATAACACAAAATTGGTCATCTTCTTCATTACCACGAAATTTCAAGGGTTCTCCATAGCTAGGGTTTGTTTCAAGCTTCCAAGCTCCATAGTAAGTGATTCCAAGCCCCGTTTTTAATGTTCTTTACGTTTTCGTAGTCCCGGTAACTCGATAAATCTTATGTTAGCAATAATTTAAGTTAGGGTTCATATTTGGAAAAATACCCATAGGTGAAATTTGTGTATTTTGATGTTTTATGATAGAATATGAGGTTTTAAATTATGTTAGACAACTTGTGCTACTCGGTTTTAAGTAAAAACGAGTAAAACAGCTTAATCGGTAAAAGTACATATTGTTCATAAGTATGTGTTTTAGTGGGAATTTGAGCTTGCTAATGGTAAATAAATGATCAGCATGTCCTAAAACATAAGAATTTGAGATAAAATTAAATTTCCGAACTTTGGGGCAAAAGTGTAAATATGCAAAAGTTTAGGGGTAAAATTGTAATTTTGCCAAAATTTGAATTTAGGACTATTTTGATAATGTGAGTATTAAATAAGCTAAATGTGTTATTTTAGATCAAGAAAGACGTGGAATCAACCTTGATCGAGGAAAAGAAAAGATTTTGGACTAAATCGCAAAATTGCTATATTTTGTACCGAGGTAAGTTCATGTGTAAATAATGTAACATGATTGCTATTTTAAGTGATTTAATGCTATTTATATGATATGATACTTGTTATTATGAATATTATGCTTTGTGAAATATTATGTATTGGTATGAAAAGTATGTGATTAAATTGATAAGTATGAGATGCAAGCAACGGATTGGTTCCGATATTCCAAGGAAAACAACTGGGAAATGTGTGATTGACGAAAATCCCGTTTGAACCTTGGGAATAGATTAGGATACAAGTGACATGTCACTAGGATGGTTGGGCATCCGAACTCGTTGAGTTGAGTCTGAGTTCACTTATGGATGCAAATGTCCGAGCTCGTTGAGTTGAGTCCGAGTTCACTTATGGATGCAAATGTCCGAGCTCGTTGAGTTGAGTCCGAGTTCACTTATGGAAGCGAACGCCCAAGCTCGTTGAGTTGAGTCCGAGTTCGCTTATGGGCGGGTTACATGATTGATTGTTTACATATGTGGCACTTATGTGCAAATGATCCGTGTATCCGAGTTATATTCCGATGTGTTCAACGGGTAAAATTCTAGCGGAATGGAAGAGTACTCAAGATAAAAATGATATTTTGGTAAGTGTTGTGAAATGGACAATTGGGACAGGTATGTACTTAACCCTCGGGTTGAAACTTGATACAACAGAAAGAAGGTGGTAAGATGATACACGATAGCTAGAAATGTGGTTTGTATCTTGGTGATATCATGCTATTGTTGTTGATATAATTGCTTTGTTATGTTACTTGTTGTTTGCATGTGAACTTACTAAGCATTTATGCTTACTCCCTCCTTTACATTCATAGTAGTTTTTAGCGAGCCAACTTGGATATCGGGAAGGTCGAAGAAACGCTCACACTATCCGAGGAAGAATTGGTATAATGACTTGTATTTGGAGTATGGCATGTATAGCAATATACTTGTTTTGTGTAAATAATCTTGTGATATGGTTGTGGTTTGGTTGAGAAAATGCTTGATAATTATTAGTCATTGGTATGGCTAGCCTAGATGATGTTGGATGCCTTGTGAGTTTAATATGTTATATAGTTCATGAGAATTCATAAAAAGATGAAACTTGCCATAAAATAGAACACTACAGCAACAGCGACGTGAGTTTGAAAAATCACCAAAAATAGTAGAAAACGAATTAGGTGAAGAATTAACTATGAAATTGAATCTTATTGTGTCTACTTTCATATGGAAGAAGCAAAATAGGTAAAGGAGTTACATGTTATGAGATATTTGAGTTTTAGTGAAACAGGGCCAGAGCAATTTCTGGATCCCCTATTCCAAATTCGAAAATTCACTATAAATTGTAAAAAAAATAATTATGAGGTTTAATTTATATTCTCAGAATCCTTATTGAATCTAGTTTTAATATAAATGAACAGTATAGCTATATGAATTTTGTACAGGCAGAAAAGTGGTTCGTAGTAAGTAGAGGTCAGTGCAGTCAAGTCCTGAAATAGGGGTAACTTTAACTAATAAACTGTACTAATTGTCCCAGCCAAAAATTGTATAAAAAAATTAGTAGATAGATATGTGAGTCTAGATTCAGGGAAAATTTACGGATCTTGATTTCAAGTTTTGTAACTCGAGATATGATTTTTTTAGCGACCATGACGCAGAAAAACTGCTTATTCCGAAAATCAAAATAAATGATGTAAAGTTGTTTAAATGATAAATTATGTTCAGTGACACCTCAAGCTCGACGCCGGTGACGGTCTCGGGCGTGGGGGCGTTACATGACTGATTGCTCCGTTCTTTGTCTTCGTTGTCCTCGTCGGTCAAGGCTTCTATGAATACTTGCTTGCTACCCAAAATGGCTGAGAAAACACCTCTTTTCCAAGAGGATAAATCGGCACAAGAAGGCTTGGTTTTTGGAGGAAAAAGAGAGAATGGAGAGGAGAGAAATGAATGAGAGAATGAGAGAGTTGATGAATGATGAGGGATGATTGAAATGGGCAGCAAAGGGAGGTTTATATAGCTGAGGGTGGCTACTAAAAATATAAATTTTCAACAACCAAAGAGCCCCCTCATGGCCGGCCATCTTACATGGCAATGTTGGGACTTTCAACTTTGCCAAAATTAGCTTGGGGCAAATCCATAAAGCCTTAATTTAAGGTGGGGTTTGAACGCAATTTGGAGGTCTTTCAAGGGCTTGTTTGCAAGTTTAACTAATCAGCTAAAATGCTGATTTGGGTCAGCATTTAAACATTCTGGGCTGCCCAATTGGTGGCTAGTTCGGTTCGCTCAATTTGGTTTAGCTGGTGCGTTTCAACTGTGCCCTTTTTCCATAATTAATGAAAATTAATTTATCTAGCCCAAATTAAATTGGGAATAAATTAAAATTAATTATATAATGAATTAATACACATTTTTGGACCGTCTTAGGCTGAAAATTATTTCACCTTGTTACTTCAAATTGCTTCTTGGTTTTGTTCTTCTAATGGTGTCTGCCGGGTCATTTTTTACCCTTTGTGCGAATCTGTCAAAATAATCGAAATTCACTAAAAATAATTGTAAAATTGACTAAAAATTAACATGTTCAAAAATTTAATAAAATTTAATTAATTTATTAAAATTAATTATTTGTGACAAAAATTCCATTGAAAATGCATGATTTTAAGTAGAAAAAGGTTTGAAAATGTATATAAATTTTTGTGTTCCCATATGCCAAATTCAATAAGTGTGAATTTTGGCTACAAGAAGTTAGTTTTCTTAGGCATATAGTAACGGCTAAAGGTGTCAAGGTAGACCTGAATAAAATTTCAGCCATTGTTAACTGCAAGCCACCTAAGAATGTGTCTAAGGTCCGAAGTTGTCTAAGACTATCTGGATATTATCGAAGGTTTGTAAAAGGTTTTTCAATGATAGCTTCTCCGATGACCCAATTATTGCAAAGGATGTTAAATTTGAATGGACTGATAATTGCCAACATAGTTTTGATAGATTAAAAGCTTTTTTGACAGAAGCTCCAATATTAGTTCAACCAGAATTGGGTAAGGAATTTATAGTTTATAGCGATGCGTCATAAAATGAGCTAGGCTGTGTTATGATGCAAGAAGGCAAGGTAGTGGCCTATGCTTCAATACAGCTAAAACCACATGAAAGAAACTACCCAGCACATGATCTTGAATTGGCAGCAATTTTGTTTATCTTGAAAATCTGAAGGCATTACTTGTTTGGTGAAAAATGTCACATATTCACAAATCATAAAAGTTTGAAGTTTTTAATGTCACAGAAAGATCTGAATTTGAGGCAGCGCAAATGGCTAGAATTATTGAAAGTTTATGATCTTGTCATTGATTACAATCTGGGAAAAGCCAATGTAGTGGCAGATGCCCTGAGCAGAAAATCTTTGTATACCTTGTGAACAATGAATACTCGATTGTCATTATCTGATGATAGTTCAATTATAGCTGAGTTGAAAGCTAGACCAACATTTTTGCAGCAAATTTTTAAAGCTTAAAAAGATGATGATAAGCTATAAGCAAAACAGATACAGAGTGAATTGGCTCCTGACTCAGAATTTCAAATCGAGACTGATGGTTGTTTGTTATTCAGAGGCAGAGTATGTGTACCAAAAGGTTCAGGATTAGTACAAAAGATTTTGAATGAAGCTCATAATGGTAACATGTCTATCCATCCTGGTAGTAATAAAATGTACAATGATCTGAAAAAGATGTACTGGTGGCCAGGAATGCAACAAGATATCTTTGTGTTTGTATCTAAATGTTTGATATGTCAGCAAGTAAAAGCTGAACATCTTTTGCCTTTTGGACTATTACAACAAGTTACGATTCTAGAATGGAAATGGGAAAGAATTACTATGGACTTTGTATCGGGGTTACCCCTGTATCCAAAGAAGGAAGATGCCATTTGGGTAATTGTTGATCAGTTTACAAAGTCCGCACACTTTATTTCGGTACGTATGGATTTTCCCTTGGATAGATTGGTTGAGTTGTATGTTTCTAAGATTATCAGATTGCATGGAGTGCCTGTCTCCATCATTTCAGATAGAGACCCTCAGTTCACATCTCGATTTTAGAGCAAGTTGCAAGAAGCTTTGGGTACTCAGTTACACTTCAATACTGCATTTCATTCCCAAAAAGATGGTTAATCTAAATGGGTAATACAGATCTTGGAAGATAAGCTTCGATGTTGTATACTTGAGTTTGAAGGTAACTAAGAAAGGTATTTTCCCTTGGTTGAATTTGCTTACAATAACAGTTATCAGTCAAGTATTAAAATGGCACCATATGAAGGTTTATATGGCCGCAAATATACGACTCCATTGTATTGGACAGAACTCAATGAGAAAAAGTTACACGGAGTTGACTTAGTCTGTGAGACCGAGGAAAAGGTGAAAGTAATTCAGGACAGTTTGAAAATAGCTTCTAATCGTCAAATATCCTATGCTGATTTGAAATGAAAAGAAATATAATTTTAGGTCAGTGACAAGGTATTCTTGAAAGTATCACCTTGGAAGAAAGTTCTCTGGTTTGGTCGTAAAGGAAAACTGAGTCCACAGCTCATTAGACCATACGAGCTTTCAAAGAGAATTGGATAGGTTGCATATCGGTTTATTTTACCACGAGAACTTGATCGGATTCATGATGTTTTTCATGTGTCTATGCTACAGCAGTATCAATCCGATCCTTCACATGTTATCTCTTCGACAGAGGTAGATATTCAACCTGATATGACATAAAGTGAAGAGTCGATTAAAATCCTAGCTCGAGAAACAAAAGAGTTAAGAAGTAAAAGGGTAGCATTGGTAAAAGTTATTTGGCAATGACATGGTATAGAGGAGGCTACTTGGGAACCGAAGGATACTATGAGAAAGCAATATCCAAACCTTTTTACTAGTAAGATTTTCAAGGACGATAATCCTTAAGAGGGGAGAGTTGTAACAACTCAAATTTCAGTGAGACCGGAATAGTGGTTTTGGGACCACAAATCCGATCTAAAAATTAAGATTTATTTTATTTTATTTTATGGTCTGTATTATGCTAGGAGTGTCATGTGAAAATTTTGATAAGAAAATTTTACCGATTTCGTGTTTAATTATGAGGACCAAATCGCATAAAATGCGAAAGTGAGACTCTAGTAACTAGAGTGATTAAATAGCTATGAAATTCAAAACTAGAGGTCCCTATAAGGTAATTAGACCATTGAGGAAGTATGTAGATATTTTAAGGTGACTCATCCATGGAAATTCGGAAAAAGGGTAAGGAATAAATTGGAAATAAGAAAAATTAATTAATTAAAAAGATGATAAAAGAAATATCATCTTATTTTCATCATCTTCAACCTAAAATACATGGAAACCTTAGGAGAGAGAAAAGAAACTTTCAAGGCTTGATTGGGTAAGTTTCCTTGTCTCGTTTTTAGTAATTTTGATTTTTTTGAAACCGGGATAGCTTAATCTATCTATTTGGGGGAGTAATTTGTAAAGTTATCAAAGTACGGAAAATGGGTCATGGATGTATATGCTGAAAATTTGAAATTTATGGTAGAAAATGAAAGGTTGTTGATAGATAAAAAACTTTTACAAAGAGATTTTTGAAGAAAACATGATTTAGGGATTAAAATACAACGTTGTGAAAATTGATGAAAAATTCTGAAATTTATAGGAATTATGTGCTGTAAATTTTATTTTGAAATTTTGGTTAGGCTGGGAATAGGGAGTAAATTGCACAAGTTTCATTTTCTGAGCCTAGGGATGAAATCAAAATTTTTGGAAAAGTTAGGGGCAAAATGATAATTTTACCTAGGATGTAAATTGAGTCCGAATGAATGTGAAATGTGTGAAATTGATGATTAATGTTATTTATACAGATCTAGAGAACACAAATTCGAGGTTAAATCAAGGAAAAGCGAAGGTTTTGGATTAGTAGATTTACTACGCGAATAGGTGTCGAGGTAAGTTCGTGTAACTTAATCTTGCATGTAAATATGTTCAGTTGAATGATGTGTTTGTATGGAATGTCAGTTATATGGATGTACATAACTCCAATGCTAAAAATGAATATTTAATATTTGCCTAAAAATTGTGAAAAGGGGTTAAGTCCAATTGATTATTGAATTTCGATGGATACATGTGCTTTCCCAAAAGGAATGAGATTCTACATTTGTTGCAGACGGGATTTTGCTCAGACGAGTAATCCTATTGACCTCATTATAGGAAGGATTTAGCCTCGAAAGGTAATCCTTATATAAGACCTCTCGAGTACATGTTACGATTTGGGTTTAGCCTAGATTGGTAACCCTAATTGAGCTCTTCTGAGCATAAATTATAGAAAGGGTTTAGCCTGGACTGGTAATCCTATTATGATATATGGCTCGAGAGCGTGTTCCTTGATTAAATGCCCTAATAGGTCCCTTGAAAGAAATTGAAGGTTTATTGAATTGTACACCTCGAGTGTACTATTAGAACATCCATCAGAATCTCAATGATTCAATGGACATAAAGCTCTTGACATGGCATGTAACACCCCTAACCCAATTCCGTCGCCAGAATGGGGTGATGAGGTATTACCAGACAATGCACAACTTTTATACAATTAACTAGTTACATTTCAAATTTAATATCACATTATAATCGTGCGTTTATTATCATCTAATACAACATGTATTAAGACACATAGATTAATATTATATGCGGCAAAGATTCATAAAAACAGGGTCTATTAATTTGCATTAATAGTTGTATGTATTAATACCTCATATTATATTTACCGACTTCTTAACTTGCTAGAATAAATATTAATACCAATTTTAAAACATTACAAGTCACTAAATAATTAAACAAACACATCACCATATAGTCATACCATTTGGCCGAACATAAGTATACACTCAATCCCCTCAATACATTACTTAACAAAATTTACTATTCATTTAATCTTCTACCAATACTTGAGCCAAATGCGAATGTACCTAATATTTATGCTTTAATAAGTGTTCACTTTCAACTCAACTCAATCATTAAACATGTCAAAACATTTCAAAGAACCAAATCCATATTTTAAACATAGTATGTTTTTCTCATCAATATATTACAAAGTTACATATATATATATATAATACATAATAACCATTTTTAACTAACACTTTAACTAGCCAAAACCGAATTCATACATGCTAACATTACCTTTCATGAAACATATAACATAAGTCCTATACAAATCTTATTTAATGATCTCATATTCAACTAAATATCTAATTAAACATATAACCAAATCAACAAGTCATTTACTTATAACATGAATCATCACATCAATCTAATTAACACCAAACACATTATCCACTTTTGACCAAAACACATCAAATATAATTCATACCTATTTATAACATAGTCGAATCAACTAACCATATGTCGTTATAACAACCACATTGTTACTCTTAGCATGAAACCATACTTCTCATAGTAAAGTTTAGGCCATATTCGCATGGCCTATATATACATACCAAAATTTAACTTGCTCACAAAAAAGTTTAGCTTATACATGCCATAAGTTTTGAGTTTAGCTTCTAAAAGTACCGATAATCAAACGATAGTGTGGATAACTTCACCGATGATCCCTGAGCACGTAACGACCTCCAAAATCTATAAAACCATTACACAAACAAACACACAAGTAAGCTAATTTAGCTTAGTAAGTCTTAAGCAAATGTACAGCCCATTACATTAATAAATAATTGAAATAAAACTAATTCATACTTTTATGTTCACTTATTCATGTTCAGTTTGCTATGATTCAACATATCAAACATCTAGCCATACATCAAATCATATTTGCCAAATTCACATGTGGCTATAAACATAACTTTAATTTATACTATCATATTTACATTTATATGTTTGGCCGAATACTTAGTTCCATGAGTTTATCAACTTTCATTTTCATTTCATAAAATTTGCATTATAATTGCAATAGCAAACTTTCTTTAAAACATAAAAATAACTAACTATCACATACCTGTTCACTTTAGCTCGATTTAAATATGTAATTATCACTTCAGCACAAAGTCTCATAAGTATAAACTCTTAATAGTTCACCGGCATCAAGCCTACTAGGGATAAACCTGAATTCCCACCGGCACAAAGCTTGCTAGGCTCAAAGACTGATTTTTTTTATACACTGGCATTAAGCCTGCTAGGCGAAAAGCTCAATTTCTATTCACCGGCAATAAGCCTGCTAGGCATATAGCCCGATTTAAATTCAATTGTAACTCAATCTTCATTCAACATCTCAATATCATATCATAATTTAAATCAATCTAATATACAAAATTATTTTTACCTCATTCGGCCAACCATACATTTGTCTATATATATTCCAAATTAATGCTTAAACTAATTTTTCATTCAAAAATAAAATATTTAAATTGCTTATAGACTTACCTCGTGTATCGACGAACGACGTAAACCGACTATTCGTCTATTTTTGTTTTTCCTCGATTTGAATCCGATTTTCTCTTTTCTTGATCTAGATTGATTTAAATTAAACTTATTTAATCAAATATTCAATCCAATTCACTCAAGAACACATAAATGGGCAAATTGTATTTTTGCCCCATACATTTTACACATTTAGCAATTAAGTCCAAAATTCATAAAACACAAAACAAACATAGTTTGCTTACACTAAGCTATGGCCGAATACTCCCCATGCCCCTATAGGTCCTTACAATTAATTTATTTTACAATTTAGTCCCTCTATTTACCATTTTTGTAATTAAGCCTTATTTACTTAATTCTCATGAAAATTTCCAATACAAACTTAATAATCTAACACATATCTTCATTTTAACAACATCAAACAAAAATTTCACCAAGATATCAATAATGGGAGAACACAAAATCATCATCAAAATAAAAAATTAGAACATGGGCTTTGAACATTTCATAGCAACGATCTCAAAAACATAAAAATTATCAAAAATCGAAGACAAAACATACCTTAATTGAGCTTGAGAAGTTGTCGAATGCTAAACTCTTTCTCTTTTCTTTTTATTTCTTAATATTTAGTGAAGATCACTTATAAATGCATGTTATAAAAAAATTTATGTTTTATTTAATCATGTTATTAAGCCTTTTTACCATATTAACCTTACTTAAATAATATGAAACCATTATAAAGCTAGGCTAATGCCATCCATGACTATTTCATATGGTATATTTGCAACATAAAACCATCCTTAAATAAAAACATGGCAATTCGGCTATTCGCTAAATAACATGCTTATTTTACATTTGTTGCAATATAATCCTTTTTACTAATCAAGCACTCAAACATCAAAATTAAAACAAGAAAATTTTACGAATTGAAATTCACATGTAATAAATAGATAAAATAATATTAAAATCTTCTACTGACTCAGATTTATGGTCTCAAAACCACCATTCTGAATAGGGTTAAAACCGGACTGTCACATGGCATGAGAATTATAAGATGAAATGATAATGATTTGAAAGAATATTACATGATGAGCTCATCTATGTTTGCTTGTTTGACATGGAGATTTTGGTGACTAACATGTTTGATTGAATGCATGTGCTTAGGAAGTTTTGCTAATGGATGGAAAACATGTTATTGTTTTGCTAATAGGATTGGTAAGTTTAGTTTTCCATTATACAAACTTACTAAGCATGAAATGATTACTCTATTTTATTTTCCCTATTTTTTAGTGCTCGAAAGCTCGTGAAGGTTGGAAAATCATTAGAGCATCGTCACACTATCAACTAGCTTATTTTGGGTATATATGGTTGAATCCTTTTGGTATAATGGCATGTATAGGACAACTTGACCATTGTTGGCTTGATAATGGCGTTTGTAATCTAGCCATTGGAATGGCTAGAAATGGTTTTTTTGATATACTTGTAATGTCATGCTATGGTAGTTAAATATATGTTAAGTAGGTTCTTATCACATTTTTATGTGGCATGTTAAGTATATGAGATCATAGGTTGGTAATGCCTAAGTTAATTTAAGGTAAGTTATGAACGCACATTTGCATGTAATACTATGCCATGATGAATGATGAATTGCTTAATTTGAATGCTTGTGGAAGGTTGGTATTGGATATGCATTTCAAGTTAGGTTTTGGGTGTGATTTTGGGTGAGAAATTAAGCTAGAAATGGCTTTATTTTTTCAACATGGGCAGGCACATAGGCTTGTGTCTAAATCATGTGTGACACACGACCGAGTACATCGGCATGTAGTCAGGCCGTGTGTCCTTGCACCTAAGTTTTTATGAAACAGAATGCTCTGAATTGAGCACATAGGCAAAGACACAGGTGTGTGTCTCAGTCGTGTGAGGCACCCTGTAACACCCCAAACCCAGCCTGGACGTTATGGCCAAATCTAGTGTGTCACATGAACCTATGACTACGTATGTGTACATTGGTTATAATGACAAAATGATTTTGGTAATACAATTGCTTAGAGAAAACCAGTTTATTAGATTTTTAGTTACCCATTTGTTACGTTGCAGCATTTAGAAAACTTTATCCAAGTTTGATTAAAACCCGCATGGCTCGTAGCTAGTAGTTTCAGTAAAGTATAAATAAACCAGTAAAAAAAAAACCATAAAAAGAAAGAAATTTAAAGAGCGGCCTTATTATAACTTGAAACCCAAAAATAGTAAAATAAGATACCTAAAATAAAGTATAAACTGAATTTGTAGATGCTGTGGCCACTCCGAATCTCTCACAGCTCCAAGCCCACTATGGTTGAGGGTTACCTGCAGAGATGAAATTAAAGAGTGAGTTTGGTAACTCAGTGCGTAACAAATCCCAACCATAGCCCAAATAGGTCAAGCCTCAGCATTAGATTTATTTGGGCCTTGGCCCAATACAGAAATCAGGAGATAGCCCATAGGCCCATAATAGATACAGAACAGATACAGATTATGCAAACAGAAAACCCAACCCAGATCCATCCATAACACCCCCGTACCAGTCATACACCATGTGGGGAGACTACTCGACCCACCCATCCGCTACACACCATAGAAATTTGCAGCGAGGCTGCCAGATATTGTGACAAAGTCACCAGAGACAGATATCGTGGCGAAGCTACCCGAACAGATATATGTGGCGAGGCCACCAGAACAGATATATGTGGCGAGGCCACCAGATTGCAACGAGGCTGCCAGAACACTTCCTCCATCAATATAGCCCATACCCCATGCAACAGATATACATGTTATAACATACCACATACAGAATCTCATGCATCAGATATACATATTATGGAATAAAACATACAGAAATAGAATATCATACGTTTCATACAGAATTAGCCCTAGGGGTATAATGGTCAATTTGCACCTAGGGGTATAATGGTAATTTTCCATACTTAGGGGTATTTTAGTCATTTTTCACATTTTCAGAGATTTTATGCATGACCAAGTAATTATTAGTCCATAGGTGTACACAGAAGTCCGTTTAACCTTAGTTTCCAATTTTGCCCTTTTTAGCCCAAAGCCCCTAATGGGCCCTACTATGTCCACTAAAGTCTTCAGCCCGTTAAGTCAAATTTTATGCTCAGATTACCAGTGTTAACCATATTATTAATTATACGCCGCCAGAATGCCTTTAACGCCTATTTTACCTATATGGGCTCGAAAGCCCATTGGGCTCACTTTCTGCCCATCAAAGCCCAACTTACCAAAACGCGAGAAGTTTCACCCCTTTGCAATTCTATCACCACCAACTCCAAGTTTAGCCACAACAGAGTATATGGTTATTCATAGATCCTCCCAAGACCGACCTTTCAGTCACTTTCGGTCAGTTTTCGGTCGTTACGGCCTTTACCGTTCTTAGTCTATAGCGGAGATATGATACACACCTGTTTGCGATATAACCGATGAAATCCCCAATGTAATTTATCCTACAATCCATCATTTACACGGTTAGCCAAAGAACCTACGAAACCGATGCCAAGATAGGCTTTAGGGAGATGATAGGTTTCAGCTTTAGGTTAGAAGAGGAGAAAAGAATGACCTTGAGGTGCACAAAAGAAAAAACTAAAAATGCTATACCCAAACGGCACAAGAACTCCAAAACCCCTAAAAAAATCGGCACACTAACCTTGAATTACCAAAAATTCTATGCCTTGACTTGCTTGCCGATTTGCACCATAGAGAGTCCTTTGGCCGGCCACTTCCATTCAAATTTTAATATCCTTAAATTGCTCCTTGATTTACTCTCATGGAAAATTCAAACTCTTTATGACAGAGTTCTACTTGAGCACCAACACTTACCACACATGCACATAAAAATAAAAGGACTTAATGCTTACCTCACAGCTCGTACCCTGGACCTCTCACTTCACTTAGGCGCCACTTTTTCAGGAGCTTAGTGGTGCCTCCTTGCCACTCTACCAAGGCTCCCTTTGTGACATATTTTACTTAGTTTTTTCTTAAGAGCTCTCTTGGTCCAGTTCCCCATTTCACTTAAAAACACACTTTGCTATTTTTAGCAAATTTTAGCCGAGGTTTGGGCCTCCTAAGGGCCCACTAATACACGTAAACACAAATTTAGCCATCAGGACACAAAATTTTCACAACTTTACCAAAATCACACTTAACCTAAGAAATCCCAAAAATTAGGGTGTTACACACCCGGCCTAGAACATTGGCATGTCTGTTGGTCGTGTGAACCCTGCACCTATTTTCAAAAATGTGAATTAATCACATCGCCTAGCACATTGGCGTGTGACTTGGCAATGTGACATCAATTTGTTCATGAGTTGCAAGTTAAAGAGTTACACAGGTTAGGGACACGTGCGTGTGAACCAACACAGCCTGGCCTCACAAGCATGTTCTGCACCACACAGGCGTGTGACTCTTAATAGTGAGAAAAATTTTAGAATTTTACAAAAAATTCCCCGAGACTCCGGTTTGGTCCCGAATCGATTCTCATGTATGTTTTGGGCATCGTGGGCCCTACTAAGGGACGTTATGAATGATTTTGGAATATGAATAGAAATTTTACATGAATTATTTGAATATGTTCTGAAGGTTCTGACAATGCTCCGAATCTTGTTCCGGCGATGGATACGAGTTAGGGGTGTTACAAACAAACTCAAGCCAAATATATAAATTTGCATATAATTTTATCACATTTTTACATGTAGAGTGTCAAAGCTTACCTTTCATTATCATCCATTTTTCCAACACATATTAACCATGTTTAGTTTTTAAACATTTACAAAAAAATATTCTAAACATTAACCATTCCAATGGCTAACTACAATCAAAATGATTTGTCATATAGATTACTTTAACCTATAGATGCCATTATATCAAAATAAGTTTAGTATTTATACCCAAAATTGGGCTGAAGGATAGTGTGACGTTGCTTCGACCGTCTCCAACCTTTACAAGCTTCCGAGCACTATAAAACAGAGAAAATAAACTATGTCTCCAACCTTTACAAGCTTCCGAGCACTATAAAACAGAGAAAATGAACTATGTAGGCATATAGTGCTTAGTAAACTCATATAACTAAAACCAACTTACCACATTTATTCATCAAATAAACTATGACAGCTTTATTTTGACCTTAACCGAAAAGTGGTTTCGAGACCACAAAACCGGGTCTGAAAATCTTTTAAAATATTATTTATAGTGTTTTATTTTGTTAATTGCATAATATGATAGTTTGGTGGTTTAATTTAGTCATTTGAATGTTAATCTATTTAGTAAGGGATTTATTTGAAAAGCTTATAAAATAGTGGGATAAATTGAATAAGGGCCGAATTGTTGAGTTCTTCAATGGATTGGACTTGCATGGTTAATAAATAAACCTTAAATTGGATGGACGGTAATGTCTATAATAAAATGAATATGGTTAACATGTGTATAAGGGTAAATTTGTAGTCATGATTAATGTTTATGTTTGAACGTTTGGCAGAATGGTATTTGTGTGAATGAATTGAGTAATATTTATGTTTAAAAGCATTTGTAGTCATGATTAATGTGATATCTTAGAAATCTTATGTGATAATCATATATATATATGTGTATGTTTTATATGTACCTTGGTTACCTTAAGGGACATTTGGCTATAAGCTAACATGGTAGGATTTTGATAAGTGAAAATTTGTTTATTTTCACTAGCTCAAGAGCCAAGGACTCCAAATACGGATAGGGGGAAAGCTAAAGTACTCGAATAATTATTCCAATCGTTCAACAACTATTAAAGGTAAGTTCTTATGTGTTTGAGCTTAAATAATTTAGTATGCTTAAAAGTTGAATACTTATAATTAGGAAAATATTCGATTAAATAATCGTATGCATAGAGCCGAAACAATAATAGAAATAAGATTGAATGCCGTATAGGACTAGCACAACTAGTCAAATGTGATATATTAAATGTTGATGTGCCAAGATATGTGTTAAGGTGTGATTTATGCCCTATGTATGGTGCATTGATGATAATCGTGAACAAAGCTAAGTATTTCATTTATATATGGCTATAGTATAAGTTATAAAAGTATGGGATAGTATGTGATTTGAATATCAAAATGTGATGTTCGGGTGGTGGCCTAGCAAGCTATAAAGCTGGTGAAATGACTTCGGGCTTCGAGCCTAGCAGGCTATATTGCTGTGAGATTGTATCGGGCTTTAAGCCTAGCAGGCGAAATGCCGGTGAATGAGTTCAGACTGAAAGTCTAGCAGGCTTAGTGCCGGTGGTAGATTCGAATTCAAAACATAATTGACAAATGAGAGGTGACTTGATAAAAGTCTAAGATTTGAGACTTTGCGATTGAATGATAACTGAAATGATATGATACCTTAAGACGGCCATGTATGTATCTTGTATTTATACCTGAATTCATTTTGGATCGAATCTCAATTACGTAGTGAAATGTGTATATGTGAATTGGTATTAAGATTATTTATACGAATAAGATAGATTCGATCATTGTGTGAAGTGATGTGGACATATTAATTTTCTTATGTTAGCTAAATGCGTAGTCAAGTGACATTTATATGTTAAATGTGCCAGGTGTATCTGAGTATATTCGGTCACTTAGAAATTATAATGAAAGTGACATTTTCATAGAAATTGAATGTGGTCGAGTACCTATACTTTCGGCCTCTATGAAATTTATATACGTGAAGTGAGTATGTGATATCAAATTTTAAGTGAATGGGATGTTAATTGAAATATATGATATAGTGATTAGCCCTTTTTAGTTAAGGATGTTTTACCTTGAATTTGTATATGAAATTGAAAGGAGCTTAATTCAGTAAAGTTAATTGAATTCACATAAGACTTACTAAGCCTATATAAGGTTACTCTATTTGTTTCGTTTTTCTGTTTTATAGATCGTTGTCTCTAACTACGAGCTCGGGGATTCAGTCAAAGTCATCCACACTATCTAAACTCAATTTTGGTATCTTTAAAGACCTTATGTTTTGTTAATGGCATGTACAGGCTTAACCTTTTGTTTTAAAACTAGCTATATTTTGGCTATGTATATATATAGTGGCCATGCGAAAATGGCTTAATTATTTTGGTTAGTAAACCTGTTGTTGAATATATGTTTGTGAAATACTTTGGTTATTAATCAACATGTTCGGTTAAGATAATTATGTACATATACATGTATATGCGTGTACACTTGGTTTTTGTTATAAATATTAAAACATCGAGTATGGCCAGTAATTCATTTATGATGTGATTATTGAATGATGTCTAAGTTACCCTTGAATGTCCTAAGTTTAATTTCGGTCAAGTAATGCCTAGTGACCCTATTCCGGCGACGGACAGGTGTTAAGGGTGATACATTTTATTGGTATCAGAGCTACAGTTTAGTCGATTCTAGGACTAACGTAGAGCGTGTGAGTTTAGCTATACATGCCAAAATGTGATTTTATGATAGTGTGATGACTTCTGACAGCTAAAATGTGTTTTTCGTATAGTAATGAATCCCCATTCTGATCGAGCCGTAGCTAATGATGTCGAGAGTGTAGCGGCTGCTCCCGCGCAAGGGACTACGCCGAATGACTCTCAGCCGAATACCAGTCATCAAGATGATGATATGAGACAAACCTTTTATGCTATGATGAGTGACTGGTTCACTCAATTCATTCAAAATAATCCAGCTGTTCCACAACCCCCGCCCCCGAATACTCCACTTCTGACACCTGTAGTGCCACCTGTGACCGATCTGTTGAGATCAAGTAGGCCCTCGTTTGGCAAAATTAGAAAATATGGGGCTAAAGAGTTTCGAGCTATAGTTAGCGATGATGCGGAGCGAGCTGAGTTTTGGCTAGACAATACTTCAGTCGTTGTAGATTGCATAATCACTCCTGTTTTAAATGCGGATCCGCTGATCACTTTATCAAAGATTGTCCGAGGCTAGTTGAGCAGAATACTAATCAGACCGAAAGGCTTAGTAACACCACAGCACGAGATAGGCCACCTAGACACCCGGGTGATGTTAGTGGCAGTCAGAGAAAGACTAGAGACACTGCTATTCGATCGGAGGCACATGCACCTGCCAGAGCATATGCTATTCGAGCCCGTGAAGAAGCTTCTTCCCCAGATGTTATTACTGGTACTTTTACTCTCTTTAACACTAATGTTATTGCTCTGGTTCAACTCTTTCATATGTGTGTGAAACTTTAGCATCCAGTAAGACTCTCCCTGTTGAGTCTACTGAGTTTGTGATTCGAGTAACCAATCCTCTAGGTCATTGTGTATTAGTTGATAAAGTGTGCAAGAAATGTCCCCTAATGATTCGAGACTTCTACTTTCCGGCTGATTTGATGTTGTTACCATCCAACGAATTTGACATTATTCTCGGGATGGATTGGTTAACTGTGCACGATGCTATTGTGAATTGAAAGCGAAAGACTACTGATTTGTGATGTTCGAATAATGAGATAATTCGGGTTGAATCTAATGATCTAAACGGACTACCAGCAGTGATATCCTCTGTACTGGCTCAGAAATATATGAAAAAGGGCTGTGAAGCTTATCTTGCATATGTACTGGATAGCAAGGTATCTAAACGAAAGCTCGAGACTGTGCCTGTGGTTTGTG
The DNA here is from genome assembly GCA_020496765.1 of Gossypium stocksii. NCBI lineage: Eukaryota > Viridiplantae > Streptophyta > Magnoliopsida > Malvales > Malvaceae > Gossypium > Gossypium stocksii. The sequence goes on from CM035627.1 coordinate 47,303,170, forward strand.
AGTATCGAGATGTATTCCCTAAAGAATTACGGGATTGCCACCATTTAGAGAGGTTGAGTTTGGCATAGAGTTGGTTTCGGGTACGACTCTGATTTCGATTGCTCCATATCGTATAGCTCCGACTGAGTTGAAAGAGTTGAAATCCCAGTTGCAAGAGTTGATAGATAGAGGCGTTGCACGACCGAGCTTTTCACCTTAGGGTGCACCAGTATTATTTGTGAAAAAGAAAGATGGGACTATGAGAATGTGTATCGGCTATCGACAACTGAACAAGGTGACTATAAAGAATAAATATCCGTTGCCTCGAATCGACGACCTATTTGATCAGTTAAAAGGAGCTTCAGTGTTCTCAAAGATTGATATGCGATTTGGCTATTACCAGTTGCGAGTTAGAGACTTAGATGTGCCCAAGACTGCTTTCAAAACAAGATACAGACACTACGAGTTCTTAGTGATGCCGTTTGGGCTCACTAATGCCCCTACGATTTTCATGGATCTGATGAATCGGGTGTTCAAACAATTTTTAGATTAGTTTGTGGTTGTGCTCATAGACGATATTTTGATTTATTCTTACGACGAGTCCGAGCATGACGAACATTTGAGGCTTGTACTTCAGATTTTACAAGATAATCAGTTGTATGCAAAATTCAGTAAATGTGAGTTCTGGTTACGCGAGGTCAGCTTTCTGGGACATGTTGTATCTACATCAGGTATTCGTGTTGATCTGAGCAAAATCTCAACTATACTTGACTGGAAACCTCCGAGAAATGTTTCAGAAGTTCGGAGCTTTTTGGGACTTGTCGAGTACTACCGACGATTTGTAAAAGGTTTCTCGATGATCTTAACACCGTTGACGAAGCTATTGCAGAAAGACGTCAAATTTGAGTGGTCTGAAATGTGTCAAAAAAGTTTCGACCAGTTGAAAACACATTTGACGGAAGCTCTAGTGTTAGTTCAGCCAGAGTCCGGTAAGGAGTTCGTGGTTTATAGTTATGCCTCTTTGAACGGTTTGGGCTGAGTTTTGATGCAAGAGGGTAGAGTTGTTGCTTATGATTCAAGACAATTAAAGCCTCACAAGAGGAACTATCCGACTCACGATCTCGAGTTAGTCGCTATTGTGTTCGCTCTAAAAATTTGGTGTCATTATCTATTTGGAGAGAAATGTCACGTCTATTCTGATAACAAGAGTCTCAAATATTTAATAACTCAGAGAGACTTGAATTTGAGACAAAGATAGTGGCTAGAATTACTGAAAGATTACGAGCTTGTCATTAATTATCATCAAGGAAAAGCTAACGTAGTTGTCAATGCTCTTAGTTGGAAATCATTGTTTGCATTACGAGTGATGAATGTACATTTGTCTGTGTCTGCTGGTGATGTGTTGATAGCAGAATTAAAAGCAAAACCAGTGTTAATACGGCAAATCTGTGAAGCTTAGAAAACTGATGATGATTTGGCTGCTAAGCGAGCTCAGTGTGATTCGAGTGTAGATTCAGAGTTTCGAATTGACGAAAATGATTGTTTGAGGTTTAGAGATCAATTGTGTGTTCTGAAAAGTTTAGAGCTTATTCAGATGTTTTTGAGTGAGGCTCATAATAGTCGAATGTCAGTTCATCCGGGTAGCACTAAAATGTACAATGACTTGAAACGTCAGTACTGGTGGCATGGTATGAAACGAGACATCTCTGATTTTGTATCTAAATGTCTTATATGTCAACAAGTGAAAGCAGAGCATCAGGTGCCTTCGGGATTACTACAGCCGATCATGATACCTGAGTGGAAATGGGATCGAGTCACGATGGACTTTGTATCTGGTTTACCGTTGACATCGAGTAAGAAAGACTCTATCTGGGTTATTGTTGATAGATTGACGAAGTCAGCTCATTTCATCCCTGTTCATATAGACTTTTCACTTGACAAACTAGCATAATTATATGTCTCTCAGATTGTACGATTGCACGGAGTGCGTACTTCTATTGTTGCGGATAGAGACTCCAGATTTACATTGCGATTTTGGAAGAAGTTGCAAGATACTTTAGGCACCAAGTTGTATTTTAGCACTGCTTTCCATCCCCAGACAGACGGTCAATCCGAGTGAGTGATTCAGATACTCGAGGATATGTTAAGATGTTGCATTCTCAAGTTTAGTGGCTCGTGGGAGAGATATTTACCTTTGATTGAATTCGCCTACAATAACAGTTTTCAATCTAGTATCAAGATGGCACCTTACGAGGCTTTGTACGGTCGTAAATGCCGTACACCTTTGTTTTAGACTGAGCTCAGTGAGAATAAGATTTTCAGGGTTGATTTGATCAAAGAGGATGAGCAGAAAGTAAGAGTGATTTGTGATAGTTTGAAAGCAGCATCGGACCGTCAGAAATCGTATGTAGACCTGAAGCGCAAAGATATAGAATATCAGATTGGGGATAAAGTCTTTTTGAAAGTATCACCATGGAAAAAGGTACTTCGATTTGGTCGTAAAGAAAAATTGAGCCTGAGATTTATTTGACCGTACGAGATTTCAGAACAGATTGGGCTGGTTGCTTATAGATTGATTATGCCACCTGAACTTGAAAAGATTCACAATGTTTTTCATGTCTCGATGCTCCGTCGGTATAGATCTGATCCCTCGCATGTAATTAAACCATCTGAGGTTGAAATTCAGTCTGATTTGAGTTATGAGGAAGAACCGATTCGTATTTTGGCCCGCGAGATAAAAGAATTGCGAAATAAGAAAATTTCGCTAGTTAAAGTTCTTTGGCTTAAACACGAAATCGAAGAAGCGACTTGGGAGCTTGAAGACTAGATGAAAGAGCATTACCGTAATTTATTCACTGGTAAGATTTTCGGGGACGAAAATCCCTAAAGGGGGGAGAGTTGTGATAGCCTTATTTTGACCCTAACCGGAAAGTGGTTTCGGGACCATAAAACTGGGTTTGAAAATCTTTTAAAATATTATTTATAGTGTTTTGTTTTGTTAATTGCATAATATGATAGTTTGGTGGTTTAATTTAGTCATTTGAATGTTAATCTATTTAGTAAGGCATTTATTTGAAAAGCTTATAAAATAGTGGGATAAATTGAATAAGGGCTGAATTGATGAGTTCTTCAATGGATTGGACTTGTATGGTTAATAAACCAACCTTAAATTAGATGGATGGTAATGTCTATAATAAAATGAATGTGGTTAACATGTGTATAAGGGTAAATTTGTACTTTATTAATTAGGTGTTTATAATAAAACATAAAGCATAAAAAAAATTCTTACATGTTTTCTTTGTTAATGGCCGAAATATGTTAGAAAAGGGGAAGAAGAACATTGAGCTTTTGGCACTTTGATTTCTTTCATTAGGTAAGCTTCTTTGATAATTTTTTTATGGATATTTGATTTTTGGAATGGTTATGTAGTTATCTAGTCAACCCATGGATCAATTTTTGTTTATGTATTTGACATATATGTTTCGATCATGGATAAATTTGTATGAGATTTTGTATTTTATACTTAAAAAATGAGAATTGATGGTAGTATGGATATGAATTAGCTAAATGATGAGAAAAACGAGACTTAGACATCTCTATGATATTTGGCTTTGTATCAATAGATTAGAAAAGTGGTAGTTGAAGTTTTTTGCTAAAAATGAGCTTGCAAAGTAGTAAATTATGTGATAATTGAATGGTTTGGGTTGTTTGCATATGAATTGATTTAGTGAAAGACCTATGTTATCTAAGTGTGAAGTTCGGCCTTGGCATGACTTTTATTAAAGGACATTTAAATTGTTAGCTTTTGGTTATATGTTAAATTGAATGTGATGGTGATTATAGAATTTGAGTACTGTTTACGTCGTAAGGTGAATTGTGTTTTGAATTGAAGTTTTATAAGTTAGCTAAAGATGAAATTTAATAGCCTTTGATATTCGGCTTTGGGTTTAATGTAGTGAAATTTGTAATGTTTGATGTTTAAATTAGAAAGGTAGAAAGAGAAGTTTTGATTTGGTTATAAATTGGTATTTGCGGCTTAAATGTTTATTTGAAAATTAGCTATCGTGCTTGTGTGTTTGTGCAAGGACCGAATGAGAGCCTAAATGATTTGGTAATATTCGGCTAGTTGTTAAGTAAAGCAATATGAGGTAGATGTTTTTAATTGGTTTGTGAAATGTACAATTGGGATAACTTAATATTATGCTCCTAGTAGTCAAAAGAGGGATTCGGTCTTAGCTATATGCTTGTATAATTTGGGGTTGGATGCTTTGAAGGATAAGTTATAAGCTTTTGCATTTGGATAAGATAAATTGTAGTGAAACGTTAGTTAAAGACTAGAAAACGAGATGTGAATATTAATCTATGCATGAACGTTTGGCTGGATGGTATTTGTGTGAATGAATTGAGTAATGTTTATGTTTAAAAGCATTTGTAGTCATGATTAATGTGATATCTTAGAAATCTTATGTGATAATCATATATATATGTGTATGTTTTATATGTACCTTGGTTACCTTGAGGGACATTTGGCTATAAGCTAACATGGTAGGATTTTGATAAGTGAAAATTTGTTTATTTTCATTAGCTCAAGAGCCAAGGACTCCAAATACGGATAGGGGGAAAGCTAAAGTACTCGAATAATTAGTCCAACCGTTCAACAACTATTAAAGGTAAGTTCTTATGTGTTTGAGCTTAAATAATTTAGTATGCTTAAAAGTTGAATACTTATAATTAGGAAAATATTCAATATAATAATCGTATGCATAGAGCCGAAACAATTATAGAAATAAGATTGAATGCCGTGTAGGACTGGCATAACTAGTCAAATGTGATATATTAAATGTTGATGTGCCAAGATATGTGTTAAGGTGTGATTTATGCCCCATGTGTGGTGTACTGATGATAACAGTGGAAAAAGCTAAGTATTTCATTTATATGTGGCTATAGTATAAGTTATAAAAGTATGGGATAGTATGTCATTTGAATATCAAAATGTGATGTTCGGGTAGTGGCCTAGCAAGCTATAAAGCTGGTGAAATGACTTCGGGCTTCAAGCCTAGCAGGCTATATTGCCGGTGAGATTGTATCGGGCTTTAAGCCTAGCAGGCGAAATGCCGGTGAATGAGTTTAGACTGAAAGTTTAGTAGGCTTAGTGCCAGTGATAGATTCGAATTCAAAACCTAATTGACAAATGAGAGGTGACTTGATAAAAGTCTAAGATTTGAGACTTTGCAATTGAATGATAATTGATATGATACGATACCTTAAGACGGCCAGGTATGTATCCTGTATTTATACCTGAAATCATTTTGGATCGAATCTCAATTACGTAGTGAAACGTGTATATGTGAATTGGTATTAAGATTATTTATATGAATAAGATAGATTCGATCATTGTGTGAAGTGATGTGGACATATTAATTTTCTTATGTTAGCTAAATGCGTAGTCAAGTGACATTTATATGTTAAATGTGCCAGGTGTATCTGAGTATATTCGGTCACTTAGAAATTATAATGAAAGTGACATTTTCATAGAAATTGAATGTGGTCGAGAACCTAGACTTTCGGCCTCCATGAAATTTATATACGTGAAGTGAGTATGTGATATCAAATTCTAAGTGAATGAGATGTTAATTGAAATATATGATATAGTGATTAGCCCTTTTTAGTTAAGGATGTTTTACCTTGAATTTGTATATAAAATTGAAATGAGTTTAATTCAGTAAAGTTAATTGAATTCACATAAGACTTACTAAGCCTATATAAGCTTACTCCGTTTGTTTCGTTTCTCTGTTTTATAGATCGTTGTCTCCAACTACGAGCTCGGGGATTTAGTCGAAGTCATCCATACTATCTAAAATTAATTTTGGTATCTTTAAAGACCTTATGTTTTGTTAATGGCATGTATGGGCATAACCTTTTGTTTTAAAACTAGCTATATTTTGGCTATGTATATATATAGTGGCCATGTTAAAATGGCTTAATCATTTTGGTTAGTAAACCTGTTGTTGAATATATGTTTGTGAAATGCTTTGGTTATTAATCAACATGTTCGGTTAAGATAATTATGTACATATACATGTATATGCGTGTACACTTGGTTTTTGTTATAAATATTGAAACATCGAGTATGGCCAGTAATTCATTTATCTTGTGATTATTGAATGATGTCTAAGTTACCCTTGAATGTCCTAAGTTTAATTTCAGTCAAGTAATGCCTAATGACCCTATTCCGGCAACGGACAGGGGTTGAGGGTGTTATATAAACATACACATGCAACCTAAGTAATTGACCATAACCTAAGCATACACAACTTCAGCAAAATGTTAGTCCTTTATTTCACATAATTATCAATAATGTGGATGAGCTCATGAATTCTTGAAATCTCAAATATTTCATGTACTTTCACATAATGATATCATTTTGAGTTATTTTGTAACACCACCTGTGTTCATTACAGAAACAGGATACGAGGTGTTACTAGGCTTAAACATAAACATTCATGCAAAACTGGACCATAAAATTTCAAACTTCTCATTCATATTCATATCATCTCTTATATGGGCCCACAAGGCCTAAAACATACATTGGGGGTGGTTCGGGATTAAACTGAGAACTTTCGAGACTTTTGGGAAACTTAGAAAATTTTCATGTTTTAGAGATCATACGCCTATGTGGGCAGGCCGGGTGGACTCACACGCCCGTGTTCCAGGCCGTGTCCAGAATAGGGGACATTCCATTTATGACATCATCACCCAAATAAGGTCACGCGGCCAAGGCACATGCTCGTGTCCTTAGACCATGCGGCGAATTAAATTCCAAAAATTAGGTGCAGACTTCACACAGCCTGGGCGCACGCCCATGTCCTGAGGCTGTGTCTTTCACACGGCCGAGACACACGACTGTGTCTCTACCCATATGTTTACTACTGGACATTCTGTTTTGCAAAATTAAGGTGCAGGGTACACACAGCCTATTCACTCGCCCATGGGGCTAACCGTGTGTCACACATGACCTAGACACACACCCGTGTGTCTACCTGTGTGGACAAATATAAGGCTATTTACCAAGCCTTTTGCCATTGTGAAACACAAGCACTCTTACACTACTTCAAAGGCACATAATATAGCACATTTAAGTTATCAAACATCTCAAAACCTAGCCATCCACACATCATGTACTTAGCAACTTAAACATGCAAGCCATCATAACATCATCATATGCATATACCAATAACCAACATTGGCAAATTTCATATGGCCTTATACAATAGAATCATTCATCAAAATAAGCCAACATTTTCACCAAATCAATTATGACATAGAACAAAAAGACCAAGTCCCTATACATGCCATACTTAAAATGTTAAGACTAGCTATACCCAAAATTTTCCAATTGATAGTGATAATATGATCAAGCCTCCGACGTCCTTCGACCCTGAGCTAGCTTGACGATATTATAAGAAAATGGAAAGGAAAAAGGGAGTAAGCATAAAGCTTTGTAAGTTTGCATGTAAATAAATAACAACTTTAATCATGCAATATCATACACATAACATATTTATAACTTATCACAAATGTCATTAAGTACCATGGATTACCCATTGAACCACTTGGAATACTAAAGGATACTTAGGAAGTCTCAAATACATGGTAGGATACCAACGCCATGTCCCAGACATGGTCTTACATGGGATCACATATCGATGCTGATGCCATATCCCAGATATGGTCTTATACAGGATCATATCGATGTCATGTCCCAGACATGGTCTTACACGAAATCTCATAACGATGCCAATTCCATGTCCCAGATATGGTCTTACATAGAATGGCATATCGATGCTAATGCCATGTCCTAGACATGGTCTTACATGGGATCACACATAACCTTAATGTCATGACATTTGTATCCTATCTATTCCCAAGGTTCAACCAGTATTTTGAAACATCAAAACCTCATCAGATTGTCATCGAGTCATTATAGTTCAAAATTCATGGAAAAATTATACATATCATGCAATAATAAAGCATTAAATACAAAATGAAGAAATGTTGCACTATTTACCCACAAACTTACCTCGGTACCAAAATGTGACTAGTTATTCAATTTAGTCGGCAACTTTACTCTTCTCTCAGTTTAGGTTCGGACTTTGTTCTTCTTGATCTATAATAATAAAATTCACTTATTTAATCATCACATTGTTCAAATCATTCAATAAATCATAAATTGGCAAAATTACAATTTTGCCCCTAAACTTTCACTTATTTTACAAATTAGTCCCAAAGCTCGTACAATGACATGGACTCATTTTATTTGCTACTCAAGCCTAGCTGAACCATTTTCATAACTATAACAGCCCACAATTTCCATTAAAACACATTTTTTCTACTTATTTTGTAACTTTTACAATTTAGTCTCTTTTAGGTGTTTTCATGAAAAATCACTTGGTAAAAGATGTTTATCACACATCAAACTTTCATATTCCTTCATTAAATATCAAAATACATGCATGTCACACATGGGTAAATTTTTGAACATGAATCCTAGCTCAAAATATGGCTAGAAATAGGTAAATCGGGTTACGAAGGTTTCAAAAATGTAAAAATCATCAAAAACGGGCTAGGATGTACTTACTATGAAACTTGGAAGTTGAAAAACCCTAGCTATGGAACCCTTAGGAGTTTCAGCCCTAGCTTGAAGAAGATGAGCAAATTTTGTTTTCTTCTTCCCTTTTTAATCTTTTATTAACCAAATGACCAAAATGCCCTTTTAACTCTTATTTGAAATTTTACCCTTCCATGTCCATTTTTGTCCATTATGACATAAAATGGTCTATTTACTAAATAAGGGCCTCTAATTTACACATGCATTTCAATTAAGTACCCCAAAGCTTCTAGAATCTCATATTTTACAACTTTTGCAATTTAGTCCTAAAAGATAAATTAGACTCTTATTCGCAAAGTTTCTTCATGGAACTTTCACACAATCATGAAAACATGTAATGGACCTCAAAATAATCATAAAACAAATATTTCTACTTTAGATTTGTGGCCTTGAAACCACTATTCCTTCTAGGCCCTAATTTAGGATGTTACATATTTTCTTCACTTCATATCATGATTTCCTTCTTTTCTTCATTTGAAATCTCAATGGATACAAGGTGGTACACTTGTGGTGTACTATACTATCATTCTGCCAACTCATAGTCAAAAGTGCTTCTATTAGCACTAAACAGAAAGCTTACTCTCAAGCATTTTAGCAGTATGCTCGGGTGTGCATGAAACAGAGAGCATATCTGAGCTTGACAATAGAAAATTTACAAAGAACCTGCGTTGGGAAAATCATGTAACAGAATGCTTGTCTTGGGTTTCATAATAAAAAGTTCACAAAGAACTTGAATCAAGTGGCTCCGAAGAGCACTTTATAGAAAACATCGGTTAGCATATAACAAAAAGCTCCGAATAGCTTGGCAACAGTAAGTTCAAGCGAGCATTATCAGTAAGCTCCAAAGAGCTGTTAACAGAAAGTTCACAAAAAACTTATAAACAGAACGCTAATGGAGCGTGGGTGTGTGTACAACAAATGCAGATCACAACCAAGCCAGAATGTTCCGAAGAACATGAACAAAATACTACAAAGAGTATAAACAGTAAGCTCGCAAGAACACCATATCAGTTAGCTTGAGAGGGCTTATGCTCTTTCGAGCCTCAGATGTCCGCAACAAATGCAAGACACTATCATTTCGGGCAACAGAAGCCTATGTCCATCCGAGTTTCATTCTTTTAACGGATTCATTCATATACCCAATATTTACAAAATATATTCAATTTACATGCTTTTGGCCAACTCACAATTCACATGCAACTCATTCAAATCAGTGGAATCCTATCTTTATACAATTAAGTTATATGAACTTACCTCGATGCTTGTTCGTTCATAAGATCTATTAATCCGAGACATTTTTCTTTCCTCGGTCTAGCTTCAAATTTGAGTTGTCTAGATCTATATAAATAAGTTTAATCATCAATTCCATTCAATTCATAGTCAATTGCATTTAATTTATACTCTAGGCAAAATTACCATTACCTTAAACTTTTCATGAATGACAACTATGTCCCTGGGCTCGGAAAATGAAATCCTCACAATGCAACCCTTATTCCAAGCGTAACCAAAATTTCTATGTACCATTTACAGCACTTATGTTTCACAAAATTTAGAATTTTTACATGAATTTTACAAGTTTACAATTTAGTTCCTAAATTTCAAATTCATAAAAATTCACTTTGTAAAAGTTGTTTATCTACTAACAACATTTCATTTTCTGCCATAAATTTCCAATTTTTAACATATTCATCCATGGCATAAACTTTATACTTTGATATCTTTTAAAATTAATCCCTAATTTGGATAGATTACACTATCCCGATCTCAAAAATATAAAAATTACTAAAAACAAGACTTGATTACTTACCTAATAAAGCAAAGAAAGTTTGTTTCCTATCTCCTAGGGTTTCCAAGAAAATTTTGGGGAAGAAGATGATAAAATGATGATATTTTAACATTGGTTTAATTATCATCTTTTAATTTTCCTAAATTCGAATGTAGTCCTTTTTTGTTTCTCAATTTCGATGGATGATTCATCCATACATATGTACTAACTTTTCTTAATGGTCTAATTACCACATAAGTACCTCTCATTTTGAATTCCATAGCTATTTAATCCTTTTAGCTATTAGAATTCAACTTCTACATTCTATGCAATTTAGTTCTTTCCCTAATTAATCACGTAATCGGTAAAATTTTCTTATCAGTATTTTCATATAACATTCCTACCATATGGTAAACCATGCAATAATATTAAAATAATTTTCTTTTTAACTCAGATTTGCCGTTCCAAAACCACTATTCCGATATCACTAAAATTGGGCTGTTATAACTCTCCTCCCTTAAGGATTTTCATCCTAAAAAATCTTACCAGTGAAGAGGTTCGGATATTGCTTTCTCATGGTATCCTCTGGTTCTTAGGATTTTCGTCCTAAAAAATCTTACCACTATTCCATGTCTTTGCCATAGCACCTTCACTAGAGCTACCTTTTTGTTTCTTAATTCTTTTGTCTTATGTGCTAGGATTTTGATTGGTTCCTCACTATAAGTCAAGTAAGGCTAAATCTCAACTTCTGTCGGAGAAATAACATGTGAAGGATCTGACCAATATCACCGTAACATAGATACATGGAAAACATTATGAATTTTATCAAGTTCCGACGGTAGTGCTAATCGGAACACAACTAGCCCGATTCTTTCTCTGATTTCATATGGCCCGATAAACCACGGACTCAATTTTCCCTTACAGTCAAACTAGAGAACTTTCTTCCAAGGTGAAACTTTCAAGAATACCTTATTACTGACCTGAAATTCAATCTCTTTTCATTTAAGATCAGCATAAGATTTTTGACGACATGAGGCTGCTTTCAGACTATCCTTAATCACTTTCACCTTTTCTTCAGTTTCCTAAACCAAATCAACTCCATGTATCTTTTTCCCACCGAGTTCTATCCAATACAATGGAGTTCTACGTCTTTGGCCATACAAAGCTTCGTACGATGCCATCTTAACGATGGACTGATAGCTGTTATTATAAGCAAATTCAATCAAAGGCAAATACTTCTCCCAATTACCTTCAAACTCTAGGACACAACATCGAAGCATGTCCTCTAAACTTGAATTACACATTCAGACTGGCCATCAGTTTGAGGATGGAACGCAGTACTAAAATGCAATTGAGTTCCCAGAGCTTCTTACAACTTACGCTAGAAACGAGATGTGAACTGGGGTCTTTGTCTGAAATAATGGAGATTGGCACTCCATGTAATCTAACAATTTCAGACACATACAACTCAGCCAATTTATCTAAAGAAAACTCTATACGTACCTGAATACAGTCCGCTTACTTTGTAAACCTATCAACGATTACCCAAATAGCATCTTTCTTCTTCGGAGACAGGGGTAATCTTGACACAAAATCCATAGTAATCCTTTCCCATTTCCATTCCAGTATCAAAATTGGCTATAATAAACCTAAAGGTACCTGATTCTCAGCTTTGGCTTGCTAATATGTTAAACATCTCGATAGAAACTCAAAAATGCCACGTTTTATTCACGGCCACCAATACTTTTTCTTCAAATCATTATACATTTTATTACTCCTAGGATGTACAAACATCACATCGTTATGAGCTTCTTTTAGAATCTTTTGTCCAAGCTCTGAAATCCTCGGTACACAAACTCTGCCTCTGAATAATATACAACCATCAGATCTGCCCTAAAATTCTGAATCAGAATTCAATTCACATTGTACTCGTTTAGCTTGCAATTCATCATCACTCTTTTGAGCTTCATAAATTTATTGTAGAAATGTCAGTTTAGCTCTTATCTCATCTAAAATTGACCCATCTTCAGATAATGACAACTGAGTATTCATTGCTCGTAAAGCAATTAGAGACTTTCTGCTTAAAGCATCTACAACTACATTTACCTTACTCGGATGAGAATCAATGACCAGATCATAGTCTTTAAACAGTTCAAGCTACCTGTGCTGTCTTAAATTCAAATCTTTCTGTGTCATCAAATACTTCAAGCTTTTATGATTAGTAAAAATATGATATTTTTCACCAAATAGATAATGTCACCAAATTTTGAATGCAAACACTATGGCTGCAAATTCAAGATCATGTATCGGATAGTTCTTCTCATGTGGTTTTAGTTGTCTTGAATCATAAGCTATTACTTGACCTTCATGCATCAAAACATAGGCTAAACCATTCAATAATGCATCACTATAGATGGCAAATTCCTTACACGATTCAGGTTGAGCTAACACAGGTGCTTTCATCAATAGATCCTTCAATCTATCAAAACTCTGCTAGCATTCATCAAACCATTCAAATTTCACATTTTTTTTGTAACAAAGCAGTCATCAAAGAAGCTATCATTGAAAATCTTTGTACAAATCTTCGATAGTACCCAACTAAGCCGAGAAAACTTTTGACTTCTAATACATTTTTTGGTGGACTCCAATTAGCAATAGCTAAAATTTTACTTGGATCTATTTTGATGCCTTCAGCAGATATAATATGTCCAAGAAAACCCACTTCTTGAAGCTAAATCTCACACTTGCTAAATTTAGCATACAATTTCTTTTCACGTAAAGCTTGCAGTGTAATTCTCAAATAATCAACATGCTCATTTTCATCTCGAGAATATACCAGAATATCATCAATAAACACCACTACAAATCTATCTAAATACGGTTTGAAAATTCTATTCATCAGATCCAAAAATACTACAGGAGCATTAGTCAGCCAAAATGGCATCACAAGGAACTCATAGTGTTCATATGTGGTTCTAAAAGCTACCTTTGGAACATCTAAGTCTGTTACCCATAACTGATAATAACTTGAACGGAGATCAATCTTTGGAAACACTGTAGCACCCTTTAACTAATCAAACAAGTCATCAATTCGAGGAGACGGGTACTTATTCTTTACTGTAACTTTGTTGAGCTGCTGGTAGTCGACACACAATCTCAAGGATCCATCTTTCTTTTTCACAAACAGAACTGGTGCACCTCAAGGTGAATAACTAGGTCAAGCAAAACCTCTATCAGTGAGTTCTTGCAACTATGCTTTTAACTCTTTCAATTCGGTAAGAGCCATTTTATATGGTGCTATAGATGAGTTATTCTCGAAACTAGATCTATTTAAAATTCCACCTTTCTTTTCGGTTGTAATCCAGGCAATTCCTCTAGAAACACATTAGAAAACTCACAAACAATCGGTACTGACTGAATCTTTGACTCAGATACATAACATTGTTGGATACCATCAAACAAATTCTTTGATATGCCAAGTTTCTTAAGGAGCTTTGTACCAACAAGCAAAAACTAACTGGAAATGAAACAGTAAATGTTGGTGAAAATGCATCTATGATCTTGCAGCGGAGGATGCCAATAAAATGTAAAAATAGAGGCATGTTTGCAAGACCATGCAAAATAGGACACTTAGGAATTAAAAAAGCTATGTGTGATTTAGGGGCCTCCAAAAATATAATACCTTTTTCTATTTATGAATCACTTAACGTAGGTTTTTAAAGAAAACATGTGTTATCATTCAATTAGCAGACATGTCTCTTATGCATCCCGAAGGAGTTCTTGAGGATGTGTTAGTGAAAGTCAATGTACTTATCTTTTCTACAGACTTTTATTTGGTAAAAATGGAAGAGGATAACGCTCTTGGGTCTTCAGACATCTTGTTAGGGCCACCTTTCCTTAGTACCGCAAGTACTAGATTAACGTGCATAGTAGAACCCTCACGATGGAGTTTGATAGGAAGATCATGAAGTTTAACGTTTACGACGCTATTAGTCACCCAAGTGAAACCTCGAACGTAAATAATGTCGACATAATTGACTTATTAGTAGAACAAAACTTTATGTCACCTTATGAAGATAACATTTTTTATGATAATTTTGATTCAAGATCTATTTGCGAATTTGTTAATTAATTATCGGCTCCTATGAACACTAAACTTTTACCTTCTATTGTGCAGGCACCAGATCTAGAATTAAAACCACTTCCCAAGCATCTCAAGTGTGCATTTTTTGGAGAATGATGAGAACCTTGCCAACTTAAAAGGGATTAGCCCCTTAACATGCACACAAAAGATTTTCTTGGAGGAAAATACAATACCAAAGCAAGAGGCGCTGTAACAGCTCGAATTAGGGCCTAAACAGAATAGTGGTTTTGAAACCATGAATCAAAGGTTAAAATATTTATTCTGATTGAGTTTTAATGTTTATTGAGTGGTTGAATGTTTGTGTGAAATTTTGGTTGAGAAATTTTATTGATTGGATGTCCAAATTGGTAAGTTGGACTAAATTGCAATAGGTGAAAAATGTGTGTTTTAATCCATAAAGGTACTTGATTGAAATGGGTTTTTCAATTAGAGGTCCTTATTTGGTAATTAGATCATTTTATTTTAGTTTGGACAAAAATACCTGAGCAAGGATAAAATATCAAAAGGTTTACTGAAGGGCATTTTGGTCATTTGGTTAATAAAAGAAAAAAGAGAGGAAAATAAGGCCAAAATTGTGTCCATCTTCATCCTCCTTGGTTGAATTCTTCAAGAAGCCATAGCTACAGTTTCTTTCATCCTTTAAGCTTGATTGTAAGTATCTCCTAGCCCCATTTTTGATGTTATTCGTATTTTTGAAATCCTCATAGCTTGATCTAGCCATTTCTACCATTATTTTGAGCTAGGGTTTGTGTTTAGACATACATGTGTTTCGATGTCTAGTGGTAGAATATGAAAGTTTGAAGTGGGATAAACAACTTTTACTAGATGATTTTGGTGAAAATGGATACAAAAGACCTATATGTAAATATTGTATAACTGTAGAGAATGTGATTTAGTGGAAATTGTGGGTTACTATAAGAGAGAATATGAATCGGCTAGGCTTTGGTGTGTGACAAATGAACACATTTCATTTTACGAGCCTGGGGATTAAAGTGTAAAAATTGTAAAAGTTAGGGGCCAAATTACAAATTTTGCTATAGGATGATTTTGGACTAATTTGAATAATGTGTGTATTAAATAAGCTAAATGTGTCATAATAGATCAAGAAGAACGTGGAATTAACCTTGACCGAGGCAAAGGCAAGGTTTCGGACTAAATTGTAAATTGTCATATTTTGTACCGAGGTAAGTTTATATGTGAATGATATATCCTTTTTTATTTAGGTTTTTACATGTTGATACCTTAGGTGGAATGTGAGTGAATACTATTGATATTTGCTAAAATGATGAAAAGTGAGGAAATTCTCATACGAGCATTCGAAATAGAAAAAGGATACGGATGAACTCTGTGAATCTATAATTATTGGTGGGATATGTGCGAACCACCGTGAATTTATGATTATTGGTGGGCTATGTGTGAATCACCGAGTATCTATGATTATTGGTGGGCTATGTGCGAACCACCGTGTGTTTGTTATCATTGGTGGGCTATGTGCGAACCACCGTGTATCTGTTATTAATCTGAAGTGTTCATCGGGGAAATTAACTAAGTGGAATTTCATGTGACAAAGTGGTGATAAGTGTAGGGCTATAAGTACATGTACTTGTGAGCACTGTTTATCATATGTGTGTGAACTTGGGTAAGGTGTGAAATGAGTAAGTGGAACTCCAAGAATTTGAATTGCTCATGCTTACTATGTTATGTTCTTGAATGTTAAATATATGGTGTGATATTTATTGTTTACATATAGACTTACTACGCTTAAAGCTTACTCCCTTCTCTTTTCCCTTGTTTTATAGTGTAGCCAAGCCAGCTCAAGATACGGAGATTATCGGAGGATCATCTACACTATCAACACTTTTTGGTATATTGAAATTTACATTGAATTATGGCATGTATAGGGACTTGGTTATTTTGTATAAGTGTCATATTTGGTTGAGCCTATGTTGTTGGCTCATATTGGTGAAATGATCATTTTGTGTAAGGCCATTTGAAACTGGTCAATATGGGTTTTATTATATGCATAAAAAAATGAGGTTATTCATGAATTTAGCATTCATTTTTTTGAGTGGCAATTGTGTGTGATTCTTAAATATACCGAGTGTGGTATGTGAAGAATGTGTTATTTGAATATAGAATTTATGTTGTAATTGAGGCTATGTAGATGTTTAATAATATCATGTTGAGTGATGATGAAAAAGGTATGAGTTTGCATTTGTTTTTGGGTGGCAAAAGGCTTGGTAAATAGCCTAACTTATGTCCACACGGACGACCACTTCGCCATGTGTGTAGGGCGTGTGATTTCTGCATGAAAATTTTACAAATTTGATTTGTCACACAACCTAACACACGGGCGTGTGCCGTGGCCATGTGATCTAAAATGTGTGTTGACGTCATAAACAGAATGTCCAATTTTTTTACACATGGGAAGAGACACGGGCGTCTATCTTGGCCGTGTGAGGGACACAACCTAGTACACGG
This sequence comes from Gossypium stocksii, assembly GCA_020496765.1. Classification (NCBI taxonomy): domain Eukaryota; kingdom Viridiplantae; phylum Streptophyta; class Magnoliopsida; order Malvales; family Malvaceae; genus Gossypium; species Gossypium stocksii. The sequence goes on from CM035627.1 coordinate 47,320,207, forward strand.
AGTGTGCTCGGCCGTGTGAAAACCCTGTAGGTTCAAAATGAAAAATAAATTCACACGGGCTAAGGACATGGGTGTGTGTGACCGCATGGCCTGCCCACACAGGCGTGTCCCTATATTACACGGGCGTGTGCCCTGTTTTACCTGAAATTTTCTAAAATTTTAGAAAGTTCTCGGTTTATTCTCGGACCATTCTGAAAGTACGTTTTGGGCCCCGTAGGCCATTTAGTGACTTATTGATGTAATGTGAAAGGTTTTAAATTTTAAAGGGAAAATTTTTGTTTCGAAATTGTTTGGTTGCAAGTGTTATTGTCTGATAACACCTCGTACCCTATTTCGGTGTAGAACACAGGTAAGGGGCGTTACATTTTAGTGGTATCAGAGCTATGGTTTAGTCGATTCATGGACTACTAGAGCATGTGTGAGAGTTTAGCTATACATGCCTTAAATACATTGTGAAGTGTGATGACTCCTGATAATTTTAAAGTGTTTTTTTAGTAAATGGATCCCGACTGAGCTGCGGCTGATGATGCTACAAGTAATGCGCTGGCTCCCAAATGATGAATAATTGGTATACTAAATTTGTCCGAGTGAATCCTAATGCTCAACCTCCTCCACGCCCTCCTATACCCCAACCGGTCCCTGTAGCTCCTCAAGGTATTGATACGGTAAGATTATCCAAGCCCCCAGTTGATAAGATTCAAAAATAAGGGGCCGAAGAATTTAGGGCCAACATAGATGATGATCTAGAGAAAGCAGAGTTCTAGCTTGAGAATTCTATACGGGTATTTGATGAACTTTCTTGCACGCCTGAAGAATGCTTAAAATGTGTTATCTCATTGCTAAAGGACTCAACATATCATTAGTGGAAGACATTGATATCTGTAGTTCCGAAAGAGTGGGTAACATGGGATTTCTTTTAAGAGGAGTTTTGAAAGAAATATATAAGTCAATAGTTCATCGACCAAAAATGGAAGGAATTCCTTGAGTTGAAACATGGGAAAATGTCTGTGGCAGAGTATGAACGTGATTTGTTAGACTCAGTAAGTATGCCCAAGAGTGTGTGTCTACCGAATCTATTATGTGCAAGAGATTTGAGGATGGGCTGAATGAGGATATTAGATTGTTAGTTGGGATCTTAGAGTTGAAAGAATCTGTGGTATTGGTCGATAGAGCTTGCAAAGCCAAAGAGCTGAATAAAGAAAAGAGAAAAGCTATGATTGAGGCCCGAGATGCAAGAAAGAGGCCAATGAGTAAGCGTTCCAATCCCAATCAAAGAGGTCCAAAGAAATGAGTCCTTGAATGACAGTTTCAACTATATATTCACACCAAGACCATGGTAACACATCTTCGGGTTCTAAGGTTCAAGCTACTTCAATGTCAAGTGTGGGTAATGTGAGACATAATAAACCCGAGTGTCAAAATTGTGGTAAGCAACATTTCAGTGAGTGTTGGGGAAATAGCTGAGCTTGTTACAAGTATCGCTCTCGAGAATATTTTATTGGAGACTATCCTGAGAAAGTAGAAGAAGAAAAATTTTAGAGTCTTAGACCTACTAATACTACTAGCAGAGGTAGACTATCGCGAAATGCCGAAGGTAGAGGTATGTAACACCCTAAACCTGGCCCAGACATTATGGCCAAATCTGGTGTGTCACATGGTCGATGAATTACAAGTCATTCTTTAATTAGTATGTTAAGGGTGTCTTAGCAAAATCATTTTTAAGAGGTTTGAGGGAAAGTAGGTTATTTAATTTATGGAAGATCCTATCCACTATTAATTGGTGTTTCTTTCGTTAGGAGGCAATATCTAGTTATTTAGGTGATCCCGTTAAAACGTACAATGTGTTTTGAAAATGTTGATTAATTTTTAAATAAATAAAAAACCCATGCAGCCTTAGTCTATTTGTTATAAGCAACTTACAATTAAACCCAAAATAAAAATAAAAAATAAAAAATGAGCGGCTTTATTACAACTTGAAAACCCAAAAACTATGAAATAATAAAATAAGTAACTGGAAAGTAAGTTTAAAAAAAAAAAACCAGAAAGCAGTCCTCGTGGCCACTCCGAGACCCACCAGCTCCAAGTCTTCTAAGGTTGGGGCTCACCTGCATAGATGGAAAGAAAGGGGGTGAGTTTGGAAAACTCAGTGTGTAAGCTAAACCAAACCAGAGCCTAAATCAGTTCAAGTTTAACTGGGCCTAAGCCCTATCCAGATACAGTATTAACTAGGCCTTAGCCATATTCAGTAATTAGTGTTTAACTGGGCTTTAGCCCTATTCAGAAATCAGTGTAGCCCTTAGGCCTATTACAGTAACAGAATAGTATTAATGCATGTATGCAAACCCAGCTCAATCCAGCCCTACACACCACCCGTACCAGCCCTACACACCATGTGGGGTATAACTCAACCCACCCAGCCCTACACACCACAGTCGCAGCATGGCTACTTAATCAGATAACACGACCAAGCCACTAACAGTAAAACGAGGCAAAGCCTCTAACAGTAAACGTGGCATTGCACTTAGCACTTCCTCCATCAAAAACCCAATTCTATGCAACAGTTTAAAATGTCATGGCATATAGTGAACAGATCAAATTTAGCATGCATTTCAGTCAATTTAACCCTAGGGGTATAATGGTCAATTTGCACCTAGGGGTAAAACAGTAATTTCCCATCCTTAAAGGGTATTTTAGTAATTTTACCAATTTTTAGGGTTTCATGCTTATTATAGTTTGTTACAGTCCAAGTGTCATCAAGGTAACTAATTTAGCCCATTTTATCAACTTAAAGTTATCGGCCCAAAAACTCTTAATGGGCCCTACGGTGCCCACAAGCTATTACGGCCCACTAAGCCCAAATTTACCCATTCGTTTTAGCAGTCTTAACGTTCAGGTTACTAGAATCCACTTACCACTCGTTTTCACTCATATGGCCACGTAAGCCCATTAGGCCCAAATTCGGCCCTTCGAGGCCCAAAATCACCAACATGCACGAAAACGCGCACACAGCACTCTTACCATTTGCGATTACTGATTTTACTGAGTCAACCGACCCACGAGCGCTCGCACTCTCGCAAGCCCATGAAATGTCAGAATTTTGGCATTTTGGCTTTTCGACTTTTCAGCTTTTGCCCATTTAGTCTACTAGTAGGTGTCGTTTACACACCTAATTTGCGATATACTCAGAAGTCCCTTGTGTGAATATCCTACAATCGATTAAATTGCATTGTTAACTAAAGATCCAATTGAATAATCACTAACAACTTAATATACCTATTCGGCTATAACAAAGCATCCCTAGTCTCTTACCTTTGTCGATTCTAACCACTAGATCTAGATCTAGATTGCCTTGATATCGCTGATCCCTTAGCCTCCACTAGATCCACCTTACGAAAACCATAGAACTTCATTAGTAACCAAAACTTACCACTCAACATCCTCAGAAAAGGTCTAGGCCGATTAACCCTAGAAGGTAGTTTCAGTTTGAGAAGAAAAGAAGAAAAGAAATGTGGTTTGGCTCTTTGAAGAAATCGGTACCACTAGGTTTGTAAATTGCATTTTCGGATTTTTAGATCACAAGAGAACAAGGCCAAAAGAAAGAGCAAAGAGCCCTAAAAGTTCTATACCTAATCGGCACCAAAAAGAGAGTGACCAACCTAGCCAAAACCCGAAGACTAGCCCTTCAAGATGTCGGCACATACCATTCCTAGTTCCCGAAATTACAATCTCCTAAAAGCCCTAGCCAAATGTGCACCTTCAACCCTCCACTTGGCCAACACACTCTCCAATTCAAAACTCTTGAAACTTCTCCCCTTATCCCTCATTGACTCAATCCCATAAACACTTCAAACTCTTCCCAACAGAGTTTCACTTAGAGTCCACCACATGCCTTGCACATGCATTAAAATAATAAAACATCGTATTGCTTACCAATAGACTTGAACCTAAGCCCTTACACAACTTCCACACACCATCCCCTTGTCCCTAAGTGGCGTTACATTGCCACCTTGCCATAAGTCATCTTGTGTCTTACTTTGACAACATTTCTTAAAAGCCCTCTTAGTCAAAGCCACTTCTTCCTTAAGTCTAAAATTTTAAAATTCTACCAGGTTTTAACTTAAGCTTGGGCCTTCTAAAGGACCACTAGCATACTCAAGGCATAAATTAATACATCTAGACAAGTAAAAATTAAATTCGCACAAAATCTCAAAAATCCCAAAAATTAGGGCGTTACAAGGTAGTAGTAAAAGTATGGTGAAAGATTCACCTGTGAGGTTAGAAACGAGAGCACCTGCTAGAGCTTATGCTATCCGAGCACATAAGGATGCATCATCTCAAGATATGATTATTGCTACATTCTCTCTTTACAATACTAATTATATTGCATTGATTGACCCCAGATCCACTCCTTCTTATGTTTGTGTGAATTTGGTAAATAGTACGAAATGGCTTGTTGAATTGACTGAAATTGTGATTAAAGTGTCAAACCCTTTAGGCAAGTTTGTGTTAGTAGATAGGGTTTGCAAGAATTGTCCTTTGATGATTCAAGGTCACTGTTTTCTGGTTAATTTGATGTTATTGACATTTGACGAGTTTGATGTTATTTTGGCATGGATTGGTTGACATTACATGATCCCAAGGTAAATTGTAGATAGAAAATCCTTGAGTTGAAATGTGAAAATGGTGAAATTCTTTGGGTGGAAACAACTGAAACAAATAAGTTGCCTATGGTGATTTCGTACATGTCTGCTTAAAAGTGTATGAGAAAAGGGTGTGAAGCTTACCTTGCGTATGTGTTGAATACTGAGATGTCTAAGACGAAGCTTGAATCAGTGCCAGTAGTTTGTGAATTTCTAGATGTGTTTCTAGAAGAATTACTTGGGTTGCCTCCGATTAGAGAGATTAAGTTTGCTATCGATTTGTTACCTAGGACAGCTCTGATCTCCATTGCACCGTATAGAATGGCCTCAACTAAATTGAAAGATTTAAAGGCTCAGCTATAGGAGTTGACAGATAAGGGATTTGTAAGACCTAGTTTTTCTCATTAGGGTGCTCATGTATTATTTATAAAGAAGAAAGACGGATCTTTGAGGCTTTGCATTGACTATCGTCAGCTTAACAAGGTAACTATAAAGAACAAGTATCCATTACTAAGAATTGATGATTTGTTCGATTAGTTAAAAGGAGCAACAGTGTTCTCAAAAATAGATTTGAGATTCGACTATTATCAGTTGAGAGTTAAAGAGTCAGATGTGTCGAAAACTACTTTCAGAATGAGGTATGGACACTATGATTTTCTTGTGATGCCTTTCGGTTTAACTAATGTCCAGCTATGTTTATGGACTTGATGAATCGAATTTTTGGGCCATATTTGGATAAGTTTGTGGTAGTGCTCATAGATGACATATTAATTTATTCTCAAGATGAGTCTGAACATGCCAAATTTTGAGAACGGTATTGCAGATTCTGAGAGAGGAGAAATTGTTTGCTAAGTTTAGTAAAAGTGAGTTTTGGCTTCATGAAGTCAGATTTGTAGGATATATAGTTTCAAGTGATGGTGTTTAGGTTCATCTGAGTAAAATTTCAGTGATTGTTGATTAGAAACCGCCAAAGAATATATCCAAGGTTAGAAGCTTTTTGGGTTTAGCTAGGTATTATCGACATTTTGTCGAGGGATCCTCTATGATTGCTTCTCCTATGACTAAGCTGCTTCAAAAGAGTGTTAAGTTTGAGTGGACTGAAAAATGCCAACAAAGTTTTGAGAAGTTAAAAGCGCGATTGACTGTAGTACCAGTACTAGTGCAAGTCGAATCAGGGAAAGAGTTTGTGATCAATAGTGATGCATTATTGAATGGTCTTGGATGTGTATTGATGCAAGAGGGCAAAGTGGTAGCGTATGCTTTAAGACTTCTAAAGCCACATGATAAGAATTACCCGATGCATGATTTGGAGTTGGCCGTCATCGTCTTGACTTTGAAGATTTGGCGTCATTATTTGTATGGTGAGAAATGCCGAATCTTTATCGATCATAAGAGTTTGAAATATTTGATGAATTAAAAGAATTTGAATTTACGACAATGGAGATTGCTCGAATTGTTAAAGGATTATGAGCTAGTGATTGAATATCATCCCAGAAAAGTGAATGTAGTCGCAGATGCTTTGAGTAGAAAATCTTTGTTTGCATTGAGAGCTATGAGTACAAGTTTGACATTGTCTGATGATGGTTCTATATTGGCTGAGTTGAGGGCTAGATCGTTGTTTCCCTAGCAGATTTGTGAAGCCCAAAGGAATGATAGTGAAATGCAACTCAAGAGAGCTCAATGTGAATCAGGTGGTAACTCTGATTTTCGGATTGGTTCAGATGATTGCTTGATGTTTCGTGATAGAATATGTGTACCAAAAGATGATGAGTTGATTCAGAAAATTTTCCACGAGGCCCACAGTGGTCGTTTGTCAGTACATCCTGGCAGTACAAAAATGTATAATGATTTGAAGAAGTTGTATTGGTGGCCGGGTATGGAAAGAGACATCCTTGGGTTTGTGACAAAGTGTTTGATTTACCAACAAGTGAAGGCTGAACATTAGGTACCTTCGAGTTTACTTTAGCCAGTGATGGTTCCCGAGTGGAAATGGGATAGAATCACGATGGATTTTATAACAGGTTTGCTGATGACCCCAAAAAAGAAAGATGTTGTGTGGGTTATTGTTGATAGATTGACGAAATCAGCTCACTTTATACCGGTATGTACCGACTACTCACTTGATAAATTGGTCGAACTGTATATTGCTGAGATTGTAAAATTACATGGAGTGCCTATGTCTATTAATTTCAGATAAAGACCCGAGGTTTACCTTGAGGTCTTGGAAAAATTTGCAAGAAGCCTTAGGTATGAAATTGAATTTTAGTATCGCATTCTATCTGCAAACTGATGGTCAATCCAAAAGGGTAATTCCAGTTCTTGAAGACATGCTCCAATGTTGTGTTTTAGAGTTTGAAGGTAGTTGGGAAAAATATCTACCTTTACTCGAATTTACTTATAACAACAGTTATCAATCAAGTACACAGATGGCAACATATGAGGATTGTATGGTCACAAGTGTCGAACTCCCTTGTATTGGATCGAGCTTAGTGAGAAACAGATTCACGGAGTTGATTTGGTTAGAGAGACCGAAAAAAAGTGAAGGTAATTCATGATTGTTTGAAAGCTCCCTCGTACAGATAAAAGTCATACACGAATTTGAAAAGAAAAGAGATTGAATTTTAAGTGGGTGATAAAGTGTTTCTAAAAGTATCTCCATGGAAGAAAATATTGATATTTGGCTAAAAGGGCAAATTAAGCCCGCATTTTATTGGGCCGTATAAGGTCATTGAGGGGATTGGAGTAGTAGCATACCGGTTAGCTTTACCAGTAGAGTTGGAAAGAATACATAATGTGTTTCATGTGTCACTATTGCGACAATATCTTTCAGATCCCTCACATGTGATTTCTCTGGCAGAAATTGAGATACAACCGGATATGACATAAGATGAGAAACCAATTAAGATTTTGGCCCGAGAGGTTAAACAGTTGAGAAAGAAAAGTATAGTCTTAGTGAAAGTATTAGGGTAGAGACAATGAGTAGAAGTGGCTACATGGGAACCGGAAGAAGCCATGAGGAAACAATACCCAGACCTTTTTACTGGTAAGATTTTCAGGGACCAAAATCCCTAAAGGGGGAAGAGTTGTAACAACCTGAACTAGGGCCTAAACAAAATAGTAGATTTGAATCCATGAATTTAAGGTCAAAATATTTATTCCGATTGAGTTTTAATGTTTATTGAGTGGTTGAGTGTTTGTGTGAAATTTTGGTTGAGAAATTTTATTGATTGGATGTCGGATTTGGTAAGTTAGACTAAATTGCAATAGGTGAAAAATGTGTGTTTTGATTCATAAAGGTACTTTATTGAAATGGGTTTTTAAAGTGGAGGTCCTTTTTTGGTAAATAGATCATTTTATTTTAGTTTAGTAAAAAATGCCTAAGGAAGGATAAAATATCAAAAGGGTTAATGAAGGGCATTTTGGTCATTTGGTTAATAAAAGAAATAAAAAGGAAAATAAGGCCAAAATTGTGTCCATCTTCATCCTTCTTGGTCGAATTCTTCAAGAAGCCATAGCTAGAGTTTCTTTCATCTTTCAAGCTTTATTGTAAGGACCTCCTAGTCCCATTTTTGATGTTCTTCGTATTTTTCAAATCCTTGTAGCTTGATCTAGCCATTTCTACCACTATTTTGAGCTAGGGTTTGTGTTTAAAATTTTACCCATGGATGACATACATGTGTTTTGATGTCTAGTGGTAGAATATGAAAGTTTGAAGTGGGATAAACAACTTTTACTAGATGATTTTGGTGAAAATGGATAAAAAGGACCTATTTGTAAATGTTGTAAAATAACTGTAGAGAATGTAATTTAGTGGAAATTATGGGTTGCTATAAGAGAGAATGTGAATTGGCTAGGCTTGGGTGTGTGAAAAATGAACACATTTCATTTTATGAGCCTGGGGATTAAAGTGTAAAAATAGTAAAAGTTATGGGCCAAATTGCAAATTTTGCTATAGTATGATTTTGGACTAATTTGAATAATGTGTGTATTAAATAAGCTAAATGTGTCATAATAGATCAAGAAGAACGTGGAATTGACTTTGACCGAGGCAAAGGCAAGGTTTCGAACTAAATTGCAAATTGTCATATTTTGTACTAAGGTAAGTTTATATGTAAATGAGACATCCTTTTTTTATTTAGGTTTTTACATGTTGATACCTTAGGTGGAATGTGAGTGAATACTATTGATATTTGCTAAAATGATGAAAAGGGAGGAAATTCCTAGATAAGCCTTTGGAATAGAAAAAGGATACGGATGAACCCCGTGAATCTATGATTATTGGTGGGCTATGTGTAAACCACCATGAATTTATGATTACTGGTGAGCTATGTACCACCCCAAACCTGGCCTAGATGTTATGGCCGAATCTGGCGTGTCACATTGAAGTGTTTTTCAAAAGCCATGTTCTTATTGAAAAACCCTTCTTAAAATTTAGTTCTTCTAGCCATGTAAAACTTGTGTAAAACCTGCATTAGTTTATTTTCGAAACGTGGTTCATTGAAAAGTTATTCCCTTATTGAAACGTTGTTATATTGCTAAAACATTGTTTGTTGTGGAAGCTTAATTTAAAATAATCAATTGACAAAAACACGGTGTTTAAAAATTGAGTTGCGAAACGATTTCAAAAATGTTGCGGAAACGTAGTGGTTTGAAAACAGGTTGTTTTTGTAAATCCGTGTTCTACTTCTAATAGATATAGTTCAAAATAAACCATAAATCCAAAAATTAAAATCCAAAAATTTAGAGAGGCCTTATTACAACCCAAACCAAAATTAAAGAACTTAACAGTAAAAAAAAAAGTAAAAGAAAACAAAACCAATTGTGTGGTCATCTCTGAGTCCCTCACAACACCGATCCTCCTAACGCTGGGGATTACCTGAAAAGTTAATAAACGGGGTGAATTTAAGAAAACTCAATGTGTAATCCCCTACTATAAAAACAAAATAGCCAGTCATGCAAAATTGAAGTAACAATCTGGGTCTAAGCCCAATATAGCAGACAGTAACAGATGGGCCTTAGCCCATTTCAAATTCATAAATAGAATACATATGGGCCTTAGACCAATGCAATAACAAAATCAGATTGCAGTATGTATGATGCATGATGCATGTTATCCCATCCAACCCTGCACTTGCCTTTGTCCAACCCTGCACTTACTGTGGGGATAAAATCAACCCACCCAACCAACACACCAAGCTTACCACCGGTTGCGACGCTAAGTCAATAGGATGGCTCAAAGCCAAAAACGGAATGCTTATAATCCATAAACAGGATGGCATAGAGCCATATTCAATAGTGGCACAAGCCATCAATAGTGGCACAAAGCCATTAGTAGTGGCTCAAAGCCATTTAATAATATGCATGGCATAAAGCCATCGGTAAAATGGACAGCACTAAGCCATTGATAATGTGTGTGGCACCAAGCCATCGGTAAAATGGACAACACTAAGCCATCGATAGTATGTACGGCACAAAGCCATCAGTAAAATGATCGACATTCAGCCATCGATTGGTCCACAGTCGTCTCGTGCGACCCGTGCGACCTTAACAGATCAATACAAATGTACGGCTTTAAGCCTTCAGTGGGTCCACAGTCGTCTCGTGCGACCCGTATGACCATAACTAATCAGTACTTCCTCCATAACATGCAACATGTATGCAACATGTCATGCCCATAATCGGTCATACAATCACAGTCAAATCATTCAAATCATAGTCATACAATTACAGTCAAATCAGTCAAAACATAGCACAAGTCAGTTATTTGCCCTCGAGGGGAAAATATTCATTTTACCATTCAAGGGTATCTTGGTCATTTTATGACCCATTAGGAGGTCCACAGCCACCTCGAGTGACTGGTGCAACCTTATCGGTCATAATAGTGCAATTGGGCCAAAGGCCCATCATGCAGCCCAAGTGGGCCCACACGCTCGTGTGGCCCGTCTAGCCCAGAACTAACCCCAATCACACAACTACACAATCAAGTCCATTACTTGCCATAAAACGTAAACTTCTATCTGTGTGGGCCCCATGAGCCCATTGGGCCCCACACAGCCCATTTTGGCCCAAAAACGGTCTAAGCCCATGAGAACGTTCTGGAGGCCTCTACAGTCTAACGCCTATGCTTGCGGGCTCGATTCACCATACGTGCGATCGCACGCTCGTGTGGCATCAAATGCTGAAGTTTCAACGTTTCAGCTTTTTCCAATCTACAGTCAAGCGGTGTTAGTGCACACACTTTTGGCTTTTCACCCGATAATAAGCATGGTATAAGTTACACACCTGTTAGGGAGTTGTGGCCGAGATGCTACTGAAGCTAAGAGCCTATGGTTAGACACAACCCTTTATTAGAGCAAAACCATTGTTAATCCAAAATAATAACATTGGAACGCTTAATCAATCATAACTACTTACCAAACAACCGATAGTAGAACCCTTCTTGTTCCAAAACCACATATTCTCTTCAATGTGTTCCCTTCTCACAAAACTGTTAACCGATTCATAAGAATCTACAATCCCATATACAAACATCTAGGACTTAAATCACTTACCAATAAAAGAAGTGTTAAAAGAATATTTCCCCATGACAGAAAAGAGGAGATACAAACAATCGGTATAAGAGATACATAAGCCGAACCTTTGAGAGAAGAACCTACTGTAATACTTACCAATAGATCAAGGGGTTTTTGGTAGACCTTCAGCAAGAAACGGCCAGGAAAAGAAGGTGTTAAAAGGAGGACTATAGATTTAGCAGAAAGGGAAAGGGATGAATAAAATAGATTTAAGATAGCAGCACTTACCACCAAGATCAGCAGAGAATAACTCAGAAAGGAGTCGGCACACCAAGGCAAGTGCAAGAACAATATTTGGTCAAAAAGTAGATTGTATTTCAGAGGCGAAGGAATAGGAAGAAAGAACCAAAATGATTCAATCACAAAAGATTAAAATTGAAAGAGATGGAGAGATAGGCAGACAATGAATATTCGTACAAAGAGTCTTGATGCTAGAGAGAAGAGGAACAAAGAAAATCGATAACCCAAAACGTTAAGAGAAACAATTCGAAAGAACTAAAATGACCAAAAGCAACACAACCAAAATGGAGAGGTTAAAATTCACCAATGAGGAAAGAGCCAAAAACAACACAATGACCAAAAGCTTACCTTTTTGCCCAAAAGCTGAAAGTGCCATAGGTGAGAGTCCACAATCGGCACACCTACTACTACTCCCTTAAAATCCCTACTTTTCCTCCAAAATTGCTCCTAAAATTACTCAATTCTTATCCCACTCACCCAACTCCCTAGCAACTGCAAATTCCCCCAACCACTCCCTATAATTCGACTACTACACCTCTTACACCTTTAACACTCCAATTTTAATCCCACTACAACACCTTGCCCACGTTAGGAGCAAAATTAAATAAAAATGCTCTATAGTGCTGATTGGCCTCGAACCCAAGCTCCCTTGCCACCCTAACGATGCCATAACCACTAGACTACAAGCTCATCTTGTGTCACATTTTCACCAAATTATCTATAAAGCCTACCTGCTAAAGCCAAGGATCACTTAAGAGCAAAATCAGAAATTTGCCAAAAGCCAAACTTGAACCCAGGACTTCTCAGGCATTCCTAAACACTCCCAATTCACTTAACCAATCCACCAAACACACAATTGTGATATTTCTTGCACACATAAACTTTTATGTGTAGCCTCCTAGCGGCTCCCATGCACAAGGCTTAATTCTTCTAAGCCCAAAATTTAGGGCGTTACAGGCTATGAATGAATCACCATGTATCTATGATAATTGGTGGACTATGTGCGAACCACCGTGTATTTGTTATCATTGGTGGGCTATGTGTGAACCACTGTGTATCTGTTATTATTCCAAACTGTTCATCGGGGAAATTCACTAAGTGGAATTTCATGTGATAAAGTGGTGATAAGTGCAGGGTTATAAGTACATGTATTCGTGAGCACTATTTATGATATGTGTGTGAACTTGGGTAAGGTGTGAAATGAGTAAGTGCAACTCCAAGAATTTGAATTGTTCATGCTTAGTATGTATGTTCTTGAATGTTAAATACGTGGTGTGATGTTTATTGTTTACATATAGACTTACTATGCTTAAAGCTTACTCCCTTCTCTTTTCATGTGTTTTTTAGTCTAGCCAAGCCAGCTCGGGATATAGAGATTGTCGGAGAGTTAGCCACACTATTAACATTTATTTACATTGAATTATGGCATGTATAGGGACTTGGTTATTTTGAATAAGTGTCATATTTGGTTGAGCCTATGTTGTTGGCTCATATTGGTCAATGGTTCATTTTGTGTAAGGCCAATTGAAAATGGTCAATATGGGTTTTACTATATGCATAAAAAATTAAGTTATTCATGAATTTAGCATTCGTTTGTTTTGACTGGTAGTTGTGCATGATTCTTAAATTGTAACACCCCAAACCCAGCCTAGAAGTTAGGCCCGAACCTGGCATGTCACATTGAAGTGTTTTTCGAAAACCAAGTTTTCATTGAAAACCTTTCTTGTTTAAAAATTTCTGTAAAACCTCAGTTTGCATTTGATCAATTCCCAACATGGTTTATTAAAAAGATTATTCCCCATTTAAGACGTTATTATTTATAAAATCTTAATCGTTGCGAAAGATTGATTTAAAACAGTTATTGTTTTGGAAAAACCAGTTTTTACATCTAGCAATTATAAAACCACAAATAAAATCCCAAATTTGTAATCCAGTAATTTAAAGAACTTATTACAACCCAAATGAAAACAATTATAGATAAAATAAATGTAACTACTAAGATATTAAACAGCTTGCAGTGTGGCCACCTCCGAGTCCACCGATACGTCGAACCGCCTACTGAGGATCACCAGAAAAATTAAAAAGAGGGGCTGAGTTTACAAAAACTCAGTGTGTACACCCTCGTCAATCATACAATATGCAGCAAACAATTTGGGCCTAGCCCATTACAGTAACAGTATGGCATATCACAGTCAGTGAGCTTGAGCCCATTACAGTAACAGTATGGCATGTAGTCAGAATCCTACCCAACCATCCTCTACACTCTATCTCCGTCCAACCCATCACTCCATGTAGGGATATAATCGACCCACCTAACCCTACACTCCATAGTGTACTACCGATGCGGCATTATCGTTAAAATGCAACAGTGCTGCCAGAATATCAGGCTAGAAGCCATTAGATTAATGCAGTGAAGTTGCCAGTACAAAACATTTCCTCCAGAAGCATATACTCGACCCCATGCAATGCAACATACTAAATGTCATGCCAACATGACACAGAACATAAGCACATATATCCCCACACACTTATATGGCCTGTTAGGCCCACACCTACCGAAAACCATGCAATTAGCCTAACCAGCTCGTCAAATCCTACTAATCCAACAATTTTACTCGCGATGGGCCTACGGGCCCATCGAGCCGATTTGGCCCATTTCGGCAACTGTCAGCCAACCAGTGGCCCGAGTCCATGGAATCACCCATGGAGCCTCTGTCATCGTATCAGAGCCTCCACACAAGTGTTCATACATAGGTGTGTTTGCTGGCGCCAACCTTTTTGGTATTTCAGCTTTTTCAGATTTCGGCTTTTGCCGATTCATCATGTGTAGTGTGTACACACCTTCGGTTTTATATCAGACAATTAAATACATGGTAGAAGTACAGACCTGACCACATAGAGAACTAAGTAATCATAGTCGCCAGAACCTATATTCAAATATTATACTTCATTAGTCACTACCCATTAATATAAAATAAATCCACTACACTCACTTACTGATGGACAAACTATACTTGCCTTGATCGACTGCGATTTGCTTATATAATCCGAAGTCCGTTGTAGCCCCTCTTACGCATCTAGACGGAAAGTCCCAAACTGCTGACACCTCACGTCGCTTAAACTTGGGAATGGTGGTTACATGCTCAAGCCCTGTCATCACCTTTACCATCTCTTTACCACTAGAGTTCCCTTTTTTCATGTAAAAAAATATGGTTATCTTCTAAATCGAGAAAAACAAAAGCAACACTAAAATGAGGGGAATGGAGGGTTGGTTCAACAATTTTCGAAACAAATAAAAGAAAATAGAGAGAAAGGGTTCGGCTTTTAGGGGGTTGTGAAGGAGTTGTGATTTAATCCAATTTGAGAAGGGAAGGAAAGGAAAAAAAATATTTGGCACAAAAAGAAAAGAGAGATGAAAGGTTTGTGATTACTCAAGTATTTGTCAAAGGGAAAGAAACAAAAAGAATTAAGAGATTGGAAGAACTTTTCCCTTAACTATGCGACTCAAGCACAAAAATAACCCATGTTTTTGTTTCCCAATCGGCACTTGAAACCTATGACCAGCCTTGCATTTGCCGCTTCCCCAATCAGCTCAACTTCATCAAATTAAATTCCCTCAATCCAAAATAGCCCTCATCCTTATCCCATCCGAAACTCCACCGATTGGATCACTTCAAATCCCTTCCATAGAATAGCAATCAAACTCAATTACCTTCCTGGCGTGAGCAGCAAAATTACATATCCATTTGTGCATGCAGTAGCTCAAACTCTAGACCTCACTCCCGCATCCGCGTCTCACACAACACGCTGCTTGCCACTGCACTAAAACTCCTCTTATGCTATAATTTGTTCACGAATATTTATAAGGCTTACTAGCTGAAGCCACAGTTGCTTAAGAATAAAAACCAAAACTTCGCCTGCCTAGGGATTCGAACTTACGCCCTCTCGGATCCCCTAGCAAGCTGCTGGCCAATGCACCCTAAGCACTCTATGTGCCATATTTCATCCTCAACTCCTTTTAAAGACTATCAATGCGCAACCAGGTTATTCGAAAAAAATCTAGAAACATTACTGCTAACCAGATTCGAACCTCTACCCTCTTGGCTATGCTACATGTCCCTTGCCACTAGACTACATCTTATCTAGTGTCACGTTTTTATCCCAATATTTATTAAGCCTTCTTGCCATCTTCCAGGTTTGTTAAAAAAAGCAACCAAAATTCTCACATGCCGCAGCTTGAACCTAGAATCCTTTGCCTATTCCTAATGCCTTCTGCCACTAGGCCAGGCGCATTCCTTGTGTCATGTTTTACCAGACTTTATTAATAAGCCTTCAACCTAATGCCCAAGGCCCTTTAGAAAAAAAAAGCAAAAATTTTGCTAAGGCCCTAGATCGAGCCTAGGAATTTTCCCACACTGCCAACCCTTCCTAAATCACTTAAATATTAAACTAATCATGCAATTGTAAAATTTTTAAATGCATTTAAATTATTCAAGCTGCCTTTGAACCAATCCCAAACTCAAAGCCCAATACTTCTAGGCCCAAATTTTAAGGTGTTACATAAATATACCAAGTGTGGTATGTGAAGAATGTGTTATTTGAATATAGAATTTTTGTTCTAATTGAGGCTATGTGGATGTTTAATAATATCATGTTGAGTGATGATGTAAAGGGTATGAGTTTGCATGTGTTTTTAGGTGGCAAAGGGCTTGGTAAATAGCCTAACTTATGTCCACACGACCATGTGTATAAGGCGTGTGATTTCTGCATGAAAATTTTGGACATTCGATTCATCACACAGCCTAACACACGATCGTGTGCCGTGGCCGTGTGATCTAAAATGTATGCTGACATCATAAATAGAATGTCTAGTTTTTTTTACATACGGCTGAGTAACAAGCTTATGACATGACTAACTGAGTAATTGGGGTAAGGTGCTTGGGTTATCATTCTACTTCATGTAAAAAGGTTGTGTGACGTGTTAGATAAAACTCCATTAACCAGAGTTAATCAAAAAAAAATTAATTAAGAGTGTGTTGTGTAACACCTCTTACCCAAGTCTGACACCGGGACGGAGTACGAGGCGTTACTGTACTTAATCATACTCATCGTATAAAATCGGTCTATAAAATTTCATTTCCAATTGAAACTTTCCATTCATTCTCTTAATATCCTTAAGACAGGCCTACGAGGTCCAAAACATACATCGGGTTCATTTCGGAACCAATCCGAGAACTTTCAGGCACTTAGAAACTTTTTGCTTAAAACAGGGCCACACACCCGTGTAGGATCAGACACGCCCGTGTGGGCAGGCCGTGTGGTCACACACGCCCATGTCCCTAGCCCGTGTCAAATTTATTTTTATTTTGAACCTACAGGGGTTTCTACACGGCTGAATTAGATGCCCATGTCTGTAGCCTATGTCCTTCACACGGCCTAGACATGCCCGTGTTCTCACCCCGTGCTACAATCTGACTTTACTCAAGAATAAATTGGAATTCACACGGCCAAAGCACATGCCTGTGTGCTCAGCCCATGCCCAACACTGACTTAGCTAATTTGAATATAGGGGACACACAGTCTATTAACACGCCCATGGGGTTGACCATGTGTCACACACGGCCAAGGCACACGCCCGTGTGCCCATCCGTGTGGACAATTATAGGCTATTTCCAAACCTGTTTCCCAACCTGAAACTTATTCAACCACAAAATCCATTTCAATAAGACACAATATGACATTTGATAACATCAATTACTCAAAACTTAGGGCATTCATCATCATTCACTCATCCTACTTAAACATGCAACTTGCTTTTCCATAATTTCATCAACATTGCATAGAATTAACTAAAGCAATATTAGCCCATTTCCAAAGGCTATTACAACATGACTTGATTAATACCAATAGCCAACACATTTGGCTACCCCAAAATGACACATATCAAAAAGATAAAGTTTCCTACACATGCCATACTCAAAATAGCTAACTATACTATACCCAAAATGGATGGCTTGATAGTGTGACTTTGAGCTTCGACTTTAACAATCCCCAAGCTAGTTTGACAAGACTATAAGGAAAAGGGAAAAGAAAATGAGTAAGCATATATATGCTTAGTAAGTTGCATGAAATAAAATAGCAACATAGTTAAAGAAACATCATATAAATCAAAAGTCATGAAATATCATATAAGGTCTCATTCATTCTCATGACTTACTCAATCTCATAATTTATAAAATCTCATAACTTACTCGTGCTTTTCTTTCTGTATTTCTCACAACCATATATTTTCAATTTTCTGTGACATACTCATATGCACCTGTAACACTCATCATAAAACTTTAGTCTTTTTTATTAAAATAATCAACTAGGATACTTTACCTGTTAATTCATTTAGAATACCGAAGGATACCCGTATGTCAATCCTCATGATAAAATGCCAATGCCATATACCAGATATGGTCTAACATGGAATCACATGTCAATACCAATGCCACGTCCCAGACATGGTCTTACATGGCATCACGTCTGGATGTCGATGCCATGTCCAAGACATGGTCTTATACGAGATCGTAAACTGATGCCGAAGCCATGTCCTAGACATGGTCTTATAGGGGATCTAAGTCTTATCTCGGTGCTGATGCCATGTCCTAGACATGGCCTTATACGGGACCTCATATCGATGCCAATGCCATGTCTAAGACATGGTCTTACATAGGGATCTCAGTTTGGTGCCAAAGCCATGTCCCAGACATGGTCTTATGTAAAGCCACAAAAATCTCAAAATTTTTAATTTTGTGTGTTAAAGCTTTGCTTGCATGATTAAAACTATTAGGGTGTTATTTTAAGGTATTATAGGGTTTCTATGAAGTCCCGGGTTCAAGGTAGACCATAGGAAAATTTTGATTTTTGGTCTTAGTGGACCTTAGGAACCATTACATTTAAATAAATAAAGAGGAAATAAGATACATATGGGCTTATGGCCTAGTGGCAAAGTGACACCACTTTGGGAGTATGGGGGTGATGTCACAAGGAAAGTATGGAGGTCTATGGTTTGAGTGGTCGCATGGGGAAATGATAAGTGTTTATTTTGCAAATCTAGGGAGCAAGTGGTGGACTTGGGGTTGAACTCTAAAGAGAATAGTTTAAAGTGGTCAAAGGAGGGATTTCTAGAGTGATAAAAGGAGGAAATTTAGAGAAAATTAAGGGATTAGGTTGTTAAATGGAGTTGGAGCTGAATTGGCAATTAGAGGAAGGAGGGATCGACTTGGGTATTGGTGTAGCCGAATGATTTTAGCCAATTTTCGGCGTTTATGTGTTACGATTTTCGTTTCTTTTCTTTCACTCTTTGCTCAACTAGGGAATATTATTGTTTTTCTTAAACCACACTCATTTTCTTAACCCCTAAAAAGCCGAATTCTCTCAGTATTCTCTTGGATTGGTACCAAATTTCCCCTCCTATTTCTCTACTTCTTCTCGTATCATCTCATAGCCGAACATCTTCTTTCAATTATTCTTTCTTGTGTCAATTCTTTGCTTGTTCAATCATAACCCGAATCAATTATTTTGTTTCTAAGTTGGCCAGATCTACTCCTCCCTTCTAAAAAATGATTTATACTCTTTGGGGATTCAAGTTCTTGCGGACAAGCAATCTCGTGATTGGTAAGTGATCTAGATCTTCATCGATTCTTGTCTATCATGCCTACGTTCTTTCTACTATACATTTAAAGGAAAAGCCGAAGGCTAATCTAGTCTCTTATTCATCTGTTCTCTAGTGCTGAACCTATTCTCTTCTTAAGGGTTGACGGTTTTCGACTAATTTGTTAGCCTATTGTCAGAGGTAAGTGATGGTGTTTTTAAGTGTGGCCAAATAGGGGTTCTTTGGATGGTTATGCATCTTCTAGAGTAGTGTATGTTTAGATTTGTTACTAGGTGTTATTGATTAATAAGAGTTATGGCACAGTTAAGTCATAAGGAGACAGGATCGACTCTTAAACAATCGATTTAGGAATTATAAGCCAATTCGATCAAGGTAAACATTAATCCTGTGAGTTAATGTTGGTATTTGAAGGGCTATTGAATTTCCTTAGTTGAATGGCTAACTGCATGTATTATTCAAATATAGGTTTTGTGCTCGTGAGCTACTACATCTCTTCCTATTAAGGTGTGTACATACACCGCACACACCACAATTCGGCAAAAGTCGATATCTCGAAAAGCCAAAATCCCGAAAAGCTAGAATGTCAAAAAGTTGAAAAGCCGAAAGGTTGGTGTCGGCAACCATACGAGTGTGCGAACACTCATGTGGCGATACCGATGTGATGACAGAGGCCTTAGGAGCGATCTCATGGCCTCGAGACATTTTTTGGCCAACTGGGCCAAAATGGGCCTGATGGGCCATGGGCACATTATAAGTAAAATGGATAGAATGGTTGAACTTAATGTGCCAAATAGGCTAGTGATGGGACTGATAGTTGATTTGTGCCTAATGGGTCGTGTGAGTACGTGGGCCCATTTTGGGCAATGTAATGGGCTTTTGGACACTAACGAATTTGTAAAACTTGTAAAATTGATGTAACACCAGCGAATGATTGTAAAATGTTAATGGGCTGAGTTGTGTACTCAGGCCCACGATAAAATATGATCGATATGCCCTAAGTGTAAATGACTAATATGCCCCTAAGGGCAAAAATGACAAAAATGCCCCTGTTCAATATATGTATGATTTGATGCATTCATGAAATATTATGTTGTATATGGGTCGAACTATGAAACAGAGGATGATATATGAGGGTCGTATGGTTGCATGACAACCATGGATCCACCGATAGCTTTTAAAGCCCATTATATGATTAGCAGCATTGCTGCAACGATTAAGTTAGTGCCGCAACAGGTGCTACCACTGGAGTGTAGGGATGGGTGGGTTGATACTTATATCCCCACAGGAGTTTAAGGTTGGAAGGGAAAATGGAGTGCGGGGTTGGATTGGGATGGGAGCATTTCATACATACAATATTGATGTGATATGGGCTCAGGCCCAACTAAGGCCGCTATGGGCTAAGGCCCAAAGCCACTGTGTATTATGAGATGGGCTTAGGCCCAACTGAGGCCACCATAGGCTAAGGCCCAGAGGCCACTATTATGGAATAGGGCTTAGGTCCAAATTTATTATAGTTTGTTTTGTATCCTCGAGGGTCGTACACACTGAGTTTTTGAAAACTTGCTCCCTCCTTTAATTTTTTTAAGTGACCCTCAGTAGGCGGCTCCACGTAGGGAAGGACTCGGAGGTGGCCACACTACAAGTTACTTAGTGCATTACTAGTTACATATATTTTATCTTTAATTATTTTTATTTGGGTTGTAATAAGGCCTCTATCTTATGGTTTGATTTTATATTTGGATTTTATTTTTTTTATTATAACCGTTTAATTATCAAACTTAAACATGTTTTCTAAATCAAATAACCTTTGAAGTCAACATAAACTTTTATGAACATTTTCCTAAAACATGAGCTATCATTGTATTTAACAAGATATGCAAACTCGGGTTTTCAACTATCGAACTCAAAGATTTTATTTAAACTCACCTGAACTTTTAATTAAGCAAACCTTTTAATGAATTCATTTTATACCAAATAATTTTTCTAGTGAAACTATTTTGAAACCGATGAATGATTTTGAGGCCTTCTAGGTAAACGATTTATACGAGTCGCCCTTGAATATGACACCACCAAATTCGGCCATAACGTCCAGGCCGAGTTCGGGGTGTTACATTTAGTGGTATCAAAGCTAGGTTGTAAAGCTTAGGTTGTGAAATGGGCCTTGGATTTTGGGTTTTAAATTTGTTTCCAAATTAATTTAAAAGTTTTGAAGGATTTTGATGTGTGGCACAACCGAGTCTCTGACGACGAGCCAAGTAAGTACTCTTACTAATAAATTAAGTTAAACTGTTATACTATATAAAACCTACTAGGATTACTTAGTTAGAAACCTCCTGAAACACTCTTTAGTTAGAGTAAGATTGAAACCTTAGAAAACTGAAACTATAGAGGACTCACGACTGCGAAAATAGCTCTTGAACTACTGTATGCATAAAACATTTGCTTAATTACTGAAATTATGAACTAAATGTCATAAAACATCTTAATTTAGATAATATGCAAAGAAAACGATGAGTGCTAGAAAAGGTGCGAGAGGCCACGGCAGAGGCCGTGGAAGCGTTAGAGCTGGGTCATCGACATCAGGCCACATGGCCAATATTGGAATGGAGGAGGCTCCAGCCTCACTAGTGGCTGAAACGAGATCGTACAAATGGGCTGCCACTACAGACAATGCATTATCATAGGCTATGTTAAGAATTTTGGAACGGGTCGATGGGCCCAACAATGGTATGGGAAGTCGCGGGTCAATCTCAGAACGACTTTGATCTAATGGGGTAGAGATCTTCAAAGGCGTGGCTGGTGTGGCTCCGAATGTGGCTAAATACTAGTTGGAAGCTACTGAAAGAATAATGGACAATCTAGATTGCACATCCGAATAGAAGCCGAAAGGGGCAGTGTCACTACTTAGAGAGGAAGCCTACCAGTGGTGGTTGACCGTGAAAGAGGGCACTCAACCTGAGTAGATCACCTGGGAATTCTTCAAATCCACATTTAAGGGGAAATACATTGGAGCAGGCTATGTGGATGCTTGAAGGACGGAGTTCTTGAACCTAACCTAAGGAGACAGATCAGTGGCAGAATATAAGGCTGAGTTTCTACACCTCAGTCGTTATGCAAGAGGAATAGTAGCAACGGATTATGAGCATTGCATGCAATTTAAGGACGGTTTAAGGGACAGTCTTAGGGTGCTAATAGCTCCACAAAAGGAGCGGGACTTCACAGCATTAGTGGAAAAAGCAAATATAGCGGAGGAAGTGAAGCGCACAGAGTACCTGTACTGAGGTAAAGAAAGAGGCAAGAACAAACAAAATGTAGAAGCTTCTGGTGTAGGACAGAGGCCTATGAGGAGGACCAGAGTTGATGGGCCAGTCAGAGCTGGGCCCCCTGTTGCAGCTGCTAACACTGGGATACCATGTTATGCTGTTTGTGGAAAAGGGCTTTTGGGTGAGTGCTGGAGGAGGACAGGAGCCTGTCTGAGCTACGGGTCGTTTGAACATAGGATTAGGGAGTGTCCTAGAAGGCTAGGTCAGATGCAAGTCGGTGGCAGAGGTAATGTGTAGCCGCAGAGAGGTGGTCAGGCCAGGGGCGATAATGGTATAGGTCGCAAACATGGAGCATCGGGTAAAGGTACAGGGCAAGCGGAGGCGAGCCAGCCAGTTTTAGCCTGTGCTACTCATCACCGAGAGGACAGGGACACCCAAAATGTGATAACGAGTATGTTATTTATTCATGAGCTACTTTATACTACACTCATTGATATTGGGTCGACTCATCCGTACATTGCATACAACATGACTGATGCTTTGAGTGATGTATTTAAGACTACTGCAACTGAGATCACTGTGTTGAGTCCTTTAGGACAGTCTGTAAAAGTTAATAAATTGCTTAGAGATGTGCCCTTAGTAGTCCAATGGGTGACTTTTATAGCGAACTTGATGGAATTGCCTTTTGGCGAGTTTGATCTAATCTTAGGCATGAATTGGCTAGTGAAACACCGGGGGACTTTAGATTGTGCTGTGAAACGAATGGTATTGAAAACCACAGAAGATAAGGAAGTGATGGTAATCAGGGAACGAAAGGATTACCTGTTGAATGTGATTTCGACTTTTAGGGTGGAGAAGTTAGTAAGGAAGGGTTGTGAAGCTTATGTAGCCTACATTAGTGATGTGCAATCTAATAGTCTCACTATTAAGGATTTGAGAGCGGTAAATGAGTTCCCTGATGTTTTTCCGGAGGAGTGCCTGGGTTACCTCCCAATAGGGAAGTGGAGTTTAGAATTGAGTTGTTATCTAATACGGCTCTGGTGTCCATCGCTCTCTAAAGAATGGCACCAAAGTAGCTGGTGGAACTTAAGGTGCAGATTCAGGAATTGTTGGACCGGGGATTTATTAGATTGAGTGTGTCTCTATGGGGAGCATCTGTATTATTTTTGGAGAAGAAGGATGGGTCCATACGTATGTGCATCGGTTATCGACAGTTAAACAAGCTAACCATCAAGAACAAGTACTGTAACGCCCTGATTTTCAGGATTTTTCGGGTTTTGTGAATTTTAGTGAAATTTTTAAAATTTTGGTGTTCTAAAGGTTGATAATGTATGTACATGTGTTAGTGGCCCTATAGAAGGCCCAAGTTTAAGTTAAAACCCGGTAAAATATTAAGTTGGATTTTCAAGTGAAAGGGGACTTGGTTAAGTGGGCTTTTAAGAAAAACCGTGTAAAATATGTCACAAGTGAGCTCTTGGTAAAGTGGCAAGGTGGAGCCACTAAGCTCCTAGAAAAGTGGCGCCTAAGTGGATATTCAAGGACAAGGGTTCGAGTTACAAGGTAAGCATAGAGTTCTTTTTAATTTTTAAGCATGTGCCGGGTATGTGCCTAACTTAAGTGAATTTCGGCAAGGGGGCTTTAGGGACTTGGGCCGATTGCTTTAGAGGGACTACTAGGGTTATATCATTTTCTTTTTTCTATCATGACAATTAGGGTTAGCCACCTTAGGAATTTTTCTCTGTTCTACTGTCAGAAAAGCCAAAAGTTGCCTCCATGGAAAGCTCATAGCTGAATTCTTCCTCTCCACCTCTACCATTGTTTTTTTTCATTTTTCTTCTTCCCCTTTGCTCTCTTCCCTAGCTGAATACCCACCTTGTACAGATCCACTCTTTCTTTTGCTTTCATTCCTCTTAAAATCAACCATAACCGATTGCTCAAAGTGCTAGAAATCCCAAAAACTACTTCCTTTCTTGCCGATTTCTTGTAAGCCGAATCACCCCTATTCCTTTCACCTGTTGTGGCCGATTACTACACTCCCTTGAATCACACCATTGTCGACACCATCACCCAAAATCTACACCCAAAACGCCATCCTCTTCTCTTGTTGAAAAGCCGAAATCACCATAGTTGTAAGGAGATAGTCGAAATTGCAAATCTCAGAGATAAGGTTTCTACTGACGTTTAAGGGTCAGATTTACATCAGATCTGCATAGAAACTGAAGGGAAATCGTTGGTAAGTGTTTAATACTTCAGATCTGTTCAATATTTCATATTTGGAAAAGCCGAAAGTCCCTAAAGTTAAGGATTTTGTCGTTTTGGACTTTTGGTAAATCAAGTGGTGTTTTCTTTGTTCTTTTTGTGTGTTAGTTAGAGAAGAAGGTGATCAAACAAGGAGTTGAAGACATTGGAACATCAGATCTAGAACTAAAGGGATCTAAATCAGCAAGGTAAGAACATTAAGGCCATTTGAGGTGTTGGCCGAATGTGTAAGTAAGGCTTTGGGTAAGTTTTCAATTCAGATTAAGTGTTAATATGGTCTAATCAATTAAGTATTGGATTGTAGGGATTAACGCATAGGAGATCTCGTAGGAGAAACTGCAAAATAGGTGTGTGTTTCGAACGCCCTTCAATGTGCAAATCGGCAAAAGCCAAAAAGCTGAAATGCCGAAGTTTCGGTATTTCGAGAGCTTGTGAGCGTGCGAACGTTCTCAAGTTAGTAGGAGAAGGTTAGTTTTGGAATCGGCACTATTAGGCGTGTTGACCGCTAAATTTTGGACATTATGGTAAGTTGGGCCTCGGTGGGCCAAATATGGGCCCATGGGCGATTGGGTCCATGTGAGTAAAAATGGGTTTAAAGGTAATATTATGAACTGTAGGCGTGAAAACAGTTAAAACAAGATAACTGATTATGAAATTGGGACTAAATGGGCCTAATGGGCCAATCGACGTAATAGGGCTCATTAGGGGTTTTAGGGCTTGAATGCTAAGACTGAAAAACTGAGTTAACCGGACTTTTGTGACAACTATGTGATTAATAAATACTGTAATAAGCATAAAATCTGTAACATGAGAGCAAAATTACTGAAATACCCTTAGGGTAAGAAATTACTGGTTTGCCCCTAGGTAGAAAATTACCGTTATACTCCTAGGGCTAAAATTGACTGTACTGTTTGACATGACTGTTACTGTTATTGCATGCCATGATATGTATCTATTGCATGGGTTGGGTTTTGATAATGGAGGAAGTGTGAGTGGCACAGCCACGTTACTGAAAAGGGGCTATGCCTCGTACTGTTTCTGAAAGGGGCTTTGCCTCATATACTGTTTAACTGAGCAGCCATGCTGCGACTGTGGTGTGTGGACTGGGTGGGTCGAGTTATTCCCCACATGGTGTGTTGGCTGGTACGGGTGGTGTGTAGCGGTTGGTGGGTTGAGTAGTCTCCCCAATTGGGTTTGCATTTATACTGTATTACTGTACTGTACTGTTCTGGGCCTATGGGCCAATCTGTTATCTGAATAGGGCTTCAGCCCAGTATCTGTTATAGGGCCTTGGCCCAGATTACTGTTCCCTGAATAGGGCTTCGGCCCAGTATCTGACTGAGACTGGTTAGGGTTTAGGCCCAGTGGGCTTGAGCCAATTTGGGTTTTGGATGGGTTCTGCACACACTGAGTTTTCCCAAACTCACCCTTTCTTTCCATCCTTGCAGGTGAGCCCTAGATCGTGACTTGGACGTTGGGAGGGATTCAGAGTGGCCACGAGGACTGAGCTTTCATCATAGTTGGTTTTTTTTTATTTAATTACCTTTTATTGGTTTTATTTTGACATGGGTTGTAATAAGGCCGCTATAACTGTTATTCGGGATTTCTCTGCCGTTTTATTTCAAACACAAACCTACACCGTTTTCAAAATTAAACAAACATTTTATTAACCAACCTGACTTTACTGAAGACTAAGGAGGACAATAAGACAAAAATGAAACGATTTACAAATGAGATAGGAATTAGGTTGAATAATAGTTAAATCGGGAATTTCAAGAAAAACAAGTATTACTTTTCAAAAATCTCAAACATCAGACTTAGTATATAGGACGGCGTAGCAAAGTCTAGGTGATGTAGCACACCGGACATGGCCATAACGTCTGGGCCGGGTCTGGGGTGTTACATTTAGTGGTATCAGAGCCAAGTTGCAACAACTCGGCTGTGGATCGGGTCCAAAAACAAAGGGGTTTCAAAAATCTAAAAGTCCAGAAGGGTATCTTTGGAAAATCAAATTTTTTTGAAAATTTTCTTTTGGTTTTAAACAAACTTGTAGTTTTTAAACATTGTTTTTTTTGAGGCCTCAAAGTATTTGAACTACTAAACCGGAAAGTGGCACACTGAATTCTCGGCTCCAAGTTGTAAGTATGTTCTGCCTTAAATTCTGTACTGTACTGATAATAAAACTGTAGATAGCACTGAGCCTTAGATAGAATACTATGGATGAGGTAGTATTAAGGCTGTAGCACTGAGACGGTAGGGTAAACTAAACCCTAGGAAACTGAGACAGTAATTAGACTACGTTGCGCGAGAACAACTCTGAAATTCTACCTGTTCATAAGATATTCCGTAATAAAAACTGAAACATTGAGCTAATGTCATAAAACTTTGTAAATCAGATAATCGATATGAGTACAAGGGCTACTCATGGACGAGGCCGTGGACGAGGCCGAGTTAGTGCTCAAGCTGGATCGTCGTCTTCTGAGCATAGGCCAGCAGGAGAGGCACGACCACTGGTTGAGGAAAATGGGCCGTACGATCGGGCCGCAGGGGACGACGCTCTATCCCAGGCCATGCTGAAAGTTCTGGAAAGGGTGGCCGGAGCTAATGTTGGGTCGGTGAATAGGGGGTCCATTTCCGAGCGACTTCGGGCCAATGGAGCGGAAGTTTTTAGGGGCATATCTGGAGTGGCCCCGAACGTGGCTGAGTATTGGTTAGAAGCCACAGAGCGAATTATGGATGACTTGGTTTGCTCAGTGGAGCAGAAACTGAAAGGAGCGGTATCGTTGCTGAGGGACGAGGCATATCAATGGTGGATCACCGTGAGAGAAGGTACCCCAACTGAGAGGGTAACCTGGGAATTGTTTAAGCAGTCTTTCAAGGCGAAATATGTTGAGGCTAGTTATGTGGACGCACGAAGGAAGGAATTTCTGAACCTGACCCAGGGTAGTAAGACTGTGGCTGAATATGAGGCGAAATTTCTGCGATTAAGTCGGTAAGCTAGCGGTATTGTTTCCACAGAATATGAACGCAGTGTTCGTTTTGAGGATGGCCTCAGAGATGAGCTGAGAGTGTTGATAGCGCCACAGAGAGAGCGTGACTTTGCTGCACAAGTGGAGAAGGCTAAGATAGCTGAGGAAGTGAAGCGAGATGAGCGTCAGAACCGCGATAGAGATCGTAATCGCTTCAAGAGAGATTCTGGATCGACTAGTGCTGCGAGCGGAAACTTTAAGAAAGCAAGAGTGGAGGAACCAGTGCAAGCTGTGCCAGTGAATGTTGTTAGACCGTAAGCTTGTAGAGACTGTGGCAGAGTTCATCGAAGAGAATGCTGGAAACGCATTGGAGCTTGTTTTCGTTGTGGGTCAAAGGATCATCAAGTCAAAGACTGTCCACAGAAGCCAGCTCAGGCTCAAGCTGTTGATCAGAGGGTTGCTCAGCCTGTGCGAGGAGGACCGCCACCGCCAAGGGGCCGTGGTCAAGGTAGAGGAGGCAATGGTAATGGACGTGGTCGTGGAGCACCTGGAAGGGGTGTTGGTAATGCTGAGGCTCGTCAGCCAGCCTTGGTGTATGCTGCTCGTCGCCGCGAGGAGGGTGATGCCCCTAATGTTATAACTGGTACGTTCTTGATATCTAGTATACCATACACTGCTTTGATTGACGTGGGTTCAACACATTCATATGTTGCTTGTAAGATTTCTGGGTTATTGGGTGTGCATTCTGAGGAGACTGTGAGGGGTGTCACAGTAGTTAGTCCTTTAGGTCACTCTGTTACAGTAGACAAACTATTTAGGGAAGTGCCTTTAGAGACTCAAGGTAGGATCTTTACTGGAGATTTAATGGAGCTACCTTTTGGTGATTTCGATTTGATTTTGGGTATGGACTGGTTAACCAAGCATAAGGCAACGCTGGATTGCACGGCCAAAAGGATGGTACTGAGAACAATTGAAGGTGAGGAGGTGATGATTATTGGTGAACGTAGGGACTATTTGTCTAATGTGGTCTCTGCCTTAAGGGCTGAAAGATTGATGCGTAAAGGTTGTGAAGCATATTTGGCGTTCATAAGTCAAATTGAACCCGAAGGGGTGACAGTAGAGACAGTGAGGACTGTTAATGAGTTTCAAGACGTTTTTCCTGAGGAGCTTCCTGGTTTACCTCCTAACCGCGAAGTTGAATTTGGGATCGATCTGTTGCCTGGAACGGCTCCAGTGTCTATTGCGCCCTACAGAATGGCACCAAAGGAGCTAGTGGAATTGAAAGCCCAGATTCAAGAGTTGCTCGATAGGGGTTCCATTAGACCGAGTGTGTCTCCGTGGGGAGCACCGGTGCTGTTTGTGAAAAAGAAGGATGGGACGATGCATATGTGCATTGATTATCGCCAGTTGAACAAACTGACGATCAAGAATAAGTATCCTTTGCCGAGAATTGACGATCTGTTTGACCAGCTTAAAGGAGCTTCAGTGTTTTCCAAAATTGACCTTCGATCTGGATATCATCAGTTAAGGGTAAAGGAGGTGGACGTGCATAAGACCGCATTCAGAACTCGTTATGGTCACTACGAGTTTTTGGTTATGCCCTTTGGATTGACGAATGCACCGGCAGCTTTTATGGATTTAATGAACCGGGTATTTCAGCCGTACTTGGATCATTTCGTGGTCATCTTTATTGATGATATATTGGTGTATTCGAAAACAGAGGAGAAGCATGACAAGCATCTTCGAATCATTCTGCAAGTATTGAGGGAAAGGCAACTGTATGCGAAATTTAGCAAGTGCAAATTTTGGCTTCGCGAAGTGACTTTTCTAGGTCATGTTGTTTCTGCTGAGGGGATTAGGGTAGATCCTCGTAAAATTGAGGCAGTTCTGGATTGGAAGTCTCCAAGATCAGTTTCAGAAATTCGCAGTTTTCTGGGCCTAGCAGGTTATTATAGAAGATTTGTTGAGGGATTTTCGTTAATCGCGGCACCACTGACGAAATTGTTAAGGAAGGGAGTAGCATTTGTATGGACTGAGAAATAGCAAGAAGCTTTTGAGAAGCTGAAAAAGGTGTTGACTGAGGCGCCAGAATCTGGGAAAGACTTTACGGTTTATAGTGATGCTTCGCATGTGGGATTGGGTTATGTACTGATACAAGAGGGTAAGGTGGTTGCTTATGCTTCGCGGCAACTTAAGCCTCACGAGGCGAACTACCCTACGCATGATTTGGAATTGGCGGCAGTGATATTTGCATTGAAAATCTAGAGACACTACCTTTATGGAGAAAAGTGTATTATATACACTGACCATAAAAGTCTCAAGTATCTGTTAACTCAGAAAGAGTTGAACCTTAGGCAACGGAGATGGATAGAGTTGCTTAAGGACTATGATTGTTCGATTGAGTATCACCCTGGCAAAGCTAATGTAGTGGCTGATGCACTGAGCCAAAGAACTGTTACTGAGTTAAAGGCGATGTTCGCTCGTTTGAGTTTGTATGATGATGGGAGTTTGCTAGCAGAACTGCAAGTGAGACCGACTTGGACTGAGAAGATTAAAGAGTTGCAATGGAAGGATGATTCGTTGACTCCTCGATTTCAGCAAGTCAATGAGGGTAAGAGTGATGATTTTGGACTGAATTCTGATGGAGTCCTATGTTTTCAAGGAAGAATTTGTATTCCTAAGGACTCCGACTTAAGGAAGTTGTTATTGAGTGAGGCTCATGGTGGAGCCTATGCGATGCACCCTGGCAGTAATAAGTTGTCAGGGATTTGCGAGAGGTGTATTGGTGGCCTGGACTTAAGCGAGAGGTGACTGATTTCGTGAGGAAATGTTTGACGTGTCAGCAGGTTAAAGCTGAACACCAGTTACCTTTTGGATTGTTGCAGCCAGTGAGGATTCCGCAGTGGAAATGGGAAAGAGTAACGATGGATTTTGTGAGTGGATTGCCTTTGACACCTTCAAAGAAAGACTCTGTTTGGGTAGTTGTGGATAGATTAACGAAGTCTGCTAATTTTATACCGGTTAGAACTGATTACTCACTTCAGAAGTTAGCCAAGTTGTATGTAGCAGAGATAGTGCGTTTGCATGGGGTGCCAGTTTCGATAATTTCTGATCGAGACCCTAGATTTACTTCTCGATTTTGGAAGAAGTTGCACGAGGCATTGGGTACGCGTTTGGACTTTAGTACTGCATTTCACCCTCAGACAGATGGTCAGTGTGAAAGGGTCATTCAAGTGTTGGAAGACATGTTAAGAGGATGTGTTATCGACTTTCGTGGTAATTGGGAAGATTATTTACCGTTGGCAGAGTTTGCATACAACAACAGCTATCGGGCAAGCATTCAGATGGCTCCATATGAGGCACTTTATGGGCGGAGATGTTGTACTCCTACTTGTTGGACAGAGTTAGAGGAACGTAAAGTTCTTGGACCAGAGATAGTGGTAGATACTGAAAGTAAGGTTAAGCTGATTCGAGATCGGTTAAAGGAGGCATCTGATCGGAAGAAGTCATATGCTGACCTTAAGCGTAAGAAGATTGAGTTCGCTGTTGGGGATATGGTCTTCCAAACGGTGTCGCCGTGGAAGAAGATCTTGAGATTCGGTAAAAAGGGCAAGCTAAGTCCGCGGTTTATTGGGCCTTATCGGATTCTCAAGCGGATTGGGCTAGTAGCCTATCAGCTGGAGTTGCCACCAGAGTTGGATCGTATTCATGACGTTTTTCATGTGTCTATGCTGAGACGGTATCAGTCGGACCCATCGCATATTGTACCAGTAGAGGAGATTGCAGTGAATACCGATTTGACCTTCGAGGAGGAACCTGTGGAGATCTTAGATCGTGAAGTCAAAGTCTTAAGGAGGAAGTCTGTTCCATTAGTTAAGGTGCTATGGCGTAATCATGGTAAAGAAGAAGCTACTTGGGAGCCAGAGGAAGCGATGCGTCAACAATACCCTCAGTTATTTGGATCAGGTAAATTTCGAGGTTGAAATTTCTTTAAGGGGGTAGAGTTGTAACGCCCTGATTTTCGGGATTTTTTGGGTTTTGTGAATTTTAGTGAAATTTTTAAAATTTTGGTGTTCTAAAGGTTGATAATGTATGTACATGTGTTAGTGGGCCTATAGAAGGCCCAAGTTTAAGTTAAAACCCGGTAAAATATTAAGTTGGATTTTCAAGTGAAAGGGGACTTGGTTAAGTGGGCTTTTAAGAAAAACCGTGTAAAATATGTCACAAGTGAGCTCTTGGTAAAGTGGCAAGGCGGAGCCACTAAGCTCCTAGAAAAGTGGCGCCTAAGTGGATATTCAAGGACAAGGGTTCGAGTTACAAGGTAAGCATAGAGTTCTTTTTAATTTTTAAGCATGTGCCGGGCATGTGCCTAACTTAAGTGAATTTCGGCAAGGGGGCTTTAGGGACTTGGGCCGATTGCTTTAGAGGGACTACTAGGGTTATATCATTTTCATTTTTCTGTCATGACAATTAGGGTTAGCCACCTTAGGAATTTTTCTCTGTTCTACTGTCAGAAAAGCCAAAAGTTGCCTCCATGGAAAGCTCATAGCCGAATTCTTCCTCTCCACCTCTACCATTGTTTTTTTTCATTTTTTATTCTTCCTCTTTGATCTCTTCCCTAGCCGAATACCCACCTTGCACAGATCCACTCTTTCTTTTGCTTTCATTCCTCTTAAAATCAACCATAACCGATTGCTCAAAGTGCCAGAAATCCCGAAAACTGCTTCCTTTCTTGCCGATTTCTTGTAAGCCGAATCACCCCTATTCCTTTCACCTGTTGTGGCCGATTACTACACTCCCTTGAATCACACCATTGTCGACACCATCACCCAAAATCTACACCCAAAACGCCATCATCTTCTCTTGTTGAAAAGCCGAAATCACCATAGTTGTAGGGAGATAGCCGAAATTGCAAATCTCAGAGATAAGGTTTCTACTGATGTTTAAGGGTCAGATTTACATCAGATCTGCATAGGAACTGAAGGGAAATCGTTGGTAAGTGTTTAATACGTCAGATCTGTTCAATATTTCATATTTGGAAAAGCCGAAAGTCCCTAAAGTTAAGGATTTTGTCGTTTTGGACTTTTGGTAAATCAAGTGGTGTTTTCTTTGTTCTTTTTGTGTGTTAGTTAGAGAAGAAGGTGATCAAACAAGGAGTTGAAGACATTGGAACATCAGATCTAGATCTAAAGGGATCTAAATCGGCAAGGTAAGAACATTAAGGCCATTGGAGGTGTTGGCCGAATGTGTAAGTAAGGCTTTGGGTAAGTTTTAAATTCAGATTAAGTGTTAATATGGTCTAATCAATTAAGTATTGGATTGTAGGGATTAACGCATAGGAGATCTCGTAGGAGAAACTGCAAAACAGGTGTGTGTTTCGAACGCCCTTCAATGCGCAAATCGGCAAAAGTCGAAAAGCCGAAATGTCGAAGTTTCGATATTTCGAGAGCTTGTGAGCGTGCGAACGTTCTCAAGTTAGTAGGAGAAGGTTAGTTTTGGAATCGGCACTGTTAGGCGTGTTGACCGCTAAATTTTGGACATTATGGTAAGTTGGGCCTCGGTGGGCCAAATATGGGCCCAATGGGCGATTTGGGTCCATGTGAGTAAAAATGGGTTTAAAGGTAATATTATGAACTGTAGGCGTGAAAATAGTTAAAACAAGATAACTGATTATGAAATTGGGACTAAATGGGCCTAATGGGCCAATCGACGTAATAGGGCTCATTAGGGGTTTTAGGGCTTGAATGCTAAGACTGAAAAACTGAGTTAACCGGACTTCTGTGACAACTATGTGATTAATAAATACTGTAATAAGCATAAAATCTGTAACATGAGAGCAAAATTACTGAAATACCCTTAGGGTAAGAAATTACTGGTTTGCCCCTAGGTAGAAAATTACCGTTATACCCCTAGGGCTAAAATTGACTGTACTGTTTGACATGACTGTTACTGTTATTGCATGCCATGATATGTATCTATTGCATGGGTTGGGTTTTGATAATGGAGGAAGTGTGAGTGGCACAGCCACATTACTGAAAAGGGGTTATGCCTCGTACTGTTTCTGAAAGGGGCTTTGCCTCGTATACTGTTTAACTGAGCAGCCATGCTGCGACTGTGGTGTGTGGGCTGGGTGGGTCGAGTTATTCCCCACATGGTGTGTTGGCTGGTACGGGTGGTGTGTAGCGGTTGGTGGGTTGAGTAGTCTCCCCAATTGGGTTTGCATTTATACTGTATTACTGTACTGTACTGTTCTGGGCCTATGGGCCAATCTGTTATCTGAATAGGGCTTCAGCCCAGTATCTGTTATAGGGCCTTGGCCCAGATTACTGTTCCCTGAATAGGGCTTCGGCCCAGTATCTGACTGAGCCTGGTTAGGGTTTAGGCCCAGTGAGCTTGAGCCAATTTGGGCTTTAGATGGGTTCTGCACACACTGAGTTTTCCCAAACTCACCCTTTCTTTCCATCCTTGCAGGTGAGCCCTAGATCGTGACTTGGACGCTGGGAGGGATTCAAAGTGGCCACGAGGACTGAGCTTTCATCATAGTTGGTTTTTTTTTTATTATTTAATTACCTTTTATTGGTTTTATTTTGACATGGGTTGTAATAAGGCCGCTATAACTGTTATTCGAGATTTCTCTACCGTTTTATTTCAAACACAAACCTACACCGTTTTCAAAATTAAACAAACATTTTATTAACCAACCTGACTTTACTGAAGACTAAGGAGGACAATAAGACTAAAATGAAACGATTTACAAATGAGATAGGAATTAGGTTGAATAATAGTTAAATCGGGAATTTCAAGAAAAACAAGTATTACTTTTCAAAAATCTCAAACATCAGACTTAGTATATAGGACGGCATAGCAAAGTCTAGGTGATGTAGCACACCGGACATGGCCATAACGTCTGGGCCGAGTCTGGGGTGTTACAAGTACCCTCTGCCGAGAATAGATGATCTATTTGATAGCTCAGGGAAGCCTCAGTCTTTTCAAAGACTGATCTGCATTCAAGGTGCCATCAACTGAGGGTTAAGGAGGTAGACATTTATATGACAGCTTTTAGAACTCATTATGGACATTACAAGTTTTTGGTAATGCCATTTGGGCTGACAAATGCACCTGCTGCTTTCATGGATCTTATGAACCGGGTTTTTCAACCCTATCTAGACCAGTTCGTAGTAGTTTTTATAGATGACATCTTAGTGCAAGAATTGAAGATGACCACGATGTGCACTTAAGGGTTGTGTTGTACATTTTAAGGGAGAAGCAGTTATACGCCAAATTCAGCAAGTGTGACTTTTGGCTAAGGGAAGTCACTTTGCTTGGACATGTGGTTTCTGCTAAGGGAATAAGGTTGATTCTTAAAAAATTAAAGCGGTGTAGGACTGGAAACCTCCTTAGACAGTGTCATAAATCTAGAGTTTTTTAGGCCTGGTAGGGTACTATAGACGGTTCATAGAGGGGTTCTCATTAATTGCCGCACACTTGACCAAGTTACTACAAAAAGGGGTGCCATTTGTTTGGACTAATAAGCAGTAAGAAAGCTTTAAGAAGCTTAAAAAGGTTTTAACGGAGGCTCCTGTTTTGATTCAACCAGAGCCTGGTAAGGAGTTTACGATTTACAATGACGCATCGCATGTGGGTTTGGGTTGTGTGCTAATGCAGGAAGGAAAAGTGGTTACATATGCGTCGCGCAAGCTTAAGACACACAAGGGAAATTACCCAACCCATAATGTGAAGTTGGCGGCAGTGGTATTCGCACTTAAGATATAGAGGCATTACTTGTATGGAGAGAAGTGCATCGTTTATACAGATCACTAGAGTCTGAAGTACCTCCTTACCCAGAAGGAGTTGAATTTGAGGCAACGCAGATGGATTGAGCTGCTAGAGGATTATGATTGCACGATCGAATATCACCTTGGCAAAGCAAATGTGGCAACTGATCTGGGCCGTAGGGCTATGTCAGATTTGAGGGCTATGTTTGCTCGGTGAAGTTTATATGATGGCAGCCTGTTAGCTGAGTTGCAAGTGAAGCCATTGTGAACTGAGCAGATAAAAGATAAACAGGTGTTGGATGAGACTCTGGGTCCCCGATTTAGGTAGGTTGAGAATGGGGAAACATCGTATTATGGGGTATGGTGATGGGTTGCTGTGTTTCCATGAAAGAATTTGTGTACCAAAGGATAACGATCTAAGGCAGTCTATACTGCAAGAAGCGCATAGTAATCCCTATGCTATGCAACCTAGTGGAAACAAGATGTATCAGGATTTACGTGAGCTTTATTGGTGGTTGAGACTTAAGTAGGAGGTTATTGAGTTTGTGGGCAAGTGCTTGACATGTCAGCAGGTAAAGGCAGAACACCAGTTAACTTCAGGATTACTTCTGCCGGTTAGAATCCCACTCTGGAAGTGGGAAAGGGTTACTATGGATTTTGTTAGTGGGCTACCCATAACGCCTACTAAGAAAGACTCCGTATGGGCTATCGTAGATCAGTTAACTAAGTCTGCCCATTTTATACCATCCACGCTAATTACGCATTACAAAAGTTAGCGAGGTTATATGTGGCAGAGATTTAAGACTGCATGAGATGTCGGTCTCTATAATATCTGATAGTGATCCTTGATTTACGTCACGATTTTGGAAGAAGCTGCATGATGTGCTGGGCACTAGGTTGGATTTTAGTAAAGTTTTCGAACCTCAAACTGATAGTCAGTCGGAAATAATAATTCAAGTTTTGGAAGATATGTTAAAGGGATGTGTAATTGAGTTTCAGGGCAGTTTGGAAGACTGTTTGCGAATTCGCATATAATAACAGTTATCAGACAAGTATTAGGATGGCACCGTATGAAACTTTATATGGGCGAAGGTGTCGTACTCTGACTTGTTAGACAAAGTTAGGTGAATGGCAAGTTTTGGGCCCTGAGTTGGTGGTAGATACAGAGGATAAGGTGAAAAATTCGGATAAGTTGAAGGAGGCATCAGATAGGCAAAAGTTGTATGCTGATCTTAAGTGACGGGAGATTGAATATGCAGTGGGAGACTCAGTATTTCTTAACGTCTCCCATTGGAAGAAGGTGTCAAGGTTTAGACGGAGGGGCAAGTTAAGCCTTGGATTCATTGGGCCATACCGTGTGTTGAAGCAGGTTGGGCCTGTTGCCTATCAGCTAGAATTACCTTCTGAACTAATTCAAATACACGATGTGTTTCATGTGTCCATGCTAAGGCATTATCGCTCAGATCCTTCTCACATCATGCCGGTCGAGGGGATTGAGGTTAGGCCAAACCTAACTTTCAAGGAGGAGCTGATCGAAATAATTGATCATGGTGTTAAGATGTTGAGAAGGAAGTCCGTTCCAATAGTTAAAGTGCTTTGGCGTAACCACAGTGCTGAGGAGGCTACATGGGAACCTGAGGAGGCAATGCGATGTCAATATCCCCAACGGTTTTAATCAGGTAAATTTTGAGGACGAGATTTCTTTTAGAGGCTAAAGTTGTAATGCTCCAAAAAATCTCAAAATTTTTAATTTTACGTGCTAAAGCTTTGCTTACATGATTAGAACTATTAGGGTGTTGTTTTGAGATATTATAGGGTTTCTATGAAGTCCCGGGTTTAAGGTAGACCATAGGAAAATTTTGATTTATGGCCTTAGTCGAACCCTGGCCTCAGGAGCCATGACATTTAAATAAATAAAAAGGAAATAAGACACATATGGGCTTATGGCCTAGTGGTAAAGTGATGCCACTTTGGAAGTATAGGGGTGACGCCACAAGGGAAGTAGGGAGGTCTATGGTTTCAGTGGTCGCATGGGGAAATGATAAGTATTTATTTTGTGAATCTGGGGAGCCAGTGGTGGACTTGGGGTTCAACTCTAAAGAGAAGAGTTTAAAGTGGTCAAAGAAGGGATTTGTGGAGTGATAAGGGGAGGAAATTTTGGAGAAAATTAACGGATTAGGTTGTTGGAGGTGTTAGAGCTGAATTGGCAATTAGAGGCAGGAGGAACCAACTTGGGTATTGGATAAGTGCTGAGTTGGTCATTATTGGGGTGTAGCCGAATTCTTTTGGCCATTTTTCGACATTTGTGTGTTACGGTTTTCATTTCTTTTCTTTTACTCTTTGCTCAACTTGGGAATATTGTTGTTTTTCTTAAACCACACTTATTATTTTAAGCCCTAAAAAGCTAAATTCTCTCAGTATTCTCTTGGATTGGTACCGAATTTCCCCTTCTATTTCTCTACTTCTTCTCGTGTCATCTCATAGCCGAACATCTTCTTTCAAACCTTTTTTCTTGTGCCGATTCTTTGCTTGTTCTCTCATAACCCAAATCAATTTTGTTTCTAAGTTGGCCAGATCTACACTCCGTCAATCAATTTTGTTAAGAGCCGATTTGTCCTTCTGCTCTCAAAGCCGAATGCACCTCCTTTTGCCATTCCCAAGCGGATCTTGTCATTCCTCCTAAGAGTTGGCTGAATACTCTACCCTTCTAAAAAATGATTTATACTATTTGGGGATTCAAGTTCTTGCGGGCAAGCAATCTCGTGATTGGTAAGTGAACTAGATCTTCATCGATTCTTGCCTATCATGCGCACATTCTTTCTTCTATACTTTTAAAGGAAAAGTCGAAGGCTAATCTAGTCTCTTATTCATTTGTTCTCTAGTGCCGAACCTGTTCTCTTCTTGAGGGTTGTCGGTTTTCGACCGATTTGTTTGCCTATTGTCAGAGGTAAGTGATGGTGTTTTTAAGTGTAGCCAAATATGGGTTCTTTGGATGGTTATGCATTTTCTAGAGTAGCATATGTTTAGTTTTGTTATTAGATGTTATTGATTAATAAGAGTTATGGCGCAGTTAAGTCACAAGGAGAAAGGATCGATTCTTAAACAATCAATTTAGGAATTATAAGCTGATTCGATCAATGTAAACATTAATCCTAGGAGTTGATGTCGGTATTTGAAGGGCTATTGAATTTCCTTAGTCAAAGGGCTAACTGTGTATATTATTCGAATATAGGTTTTGCACTCGTGAGCTGCTACGTCTCTTCCTATTAAGGTGTGTACATACCGCCGCACACACAATGATTTAGTAAAAGCCAAAATCTTGAAAAGTTGAAATCCCGAAAAGAAGGAATGTTGAAAAGTCAAAAAGCTAAAAGGTTGGCGCCGGTAACCCCACGAGCATGCAATCACTCGTGTGGAGATACCAATGTGACGACAGAGGCCCCATGAGTGATCTCATGGCCTCGAGACACTTTTTGGCCAGCTAAGCAAAAATGGGCCCGATGGGCCGTGGGCCCTTATAAGTAAAATGGACAGAATGGTTGAACTTAACGTGTCGGATAGGCTAGTTATGGGACTGATAGTTGATTTGGGTCTATTGGGCCGTCTGAGTACGTGGGCCCCTTTTGGGCTATGTAATGGGCTTTTGGACCCTAATGGATTTGTAAAACTTGTAAAATTGACGTAACACCAGCGAATGATTGTAAAATGTTAATGGGTTGAGTTGTGTACTCAGGCCCACAATACGATATGATCGATATGCTCGAAGTGTAAAAGACTAATATGCCCCTAAGGGCAAAATGACAAAAATGCCCCTGTTCGATATATGTATGATTTGATGCATTCATGAGATATTATGTTGCATATGGGTTGGACTATGAAACAGAGGATGATATATGAAGGTCGCATGGTTGCTTGACGACCATGGATCCATCGACGGCTTTTAAAGCTCATTATATGATTAGTAGCTCTGCTGCGACGATTGAGTTAGTACCGCAACCGATGCTACCACTAGAATGTAGGGATGGGTAGGTTGATATTTATATCACCACAGGAGTGTAGGGTTGGAAGGGAAAATGGAATGCAGGGTTGGATTGGGATGGGAGCATTTCATACATACGACATTGATGTGATATGGGCTCAAACCCAACTAAGGCCGCTATGGGCTAAGGCCCAAAGGCCACTGTGTATTATGAGATGGTCTTAGGCTCAACTGAGCCCACCATGGGTTAAGGCCTAGAGGCCACTATTATGGAATAGGGCTTAGGCCCAAATTGATTATAGTTTGTTTTGTGTCCTCAAGGGTCGTACACATTGGGTTTTTGAAAACTCACTCCCTCCTTTAATTTTTGTAGGTGACCTTCAGTAGGCGGCTTAACGTAGGGGAAGACTCGGAGGTGGTGTGACAGCCCTAATTCCGATCCTTGTCGGGAAGTGGTTTCGTGACCGCTAAACCGAGTCTTGAAAATAGTTATTATAAAATTTCATTGTTTAAATACGGTGTTAAATGCATGTGTGGAAGTTTCGGTTT
Source organism: Gossypium stocksii (assembly GCA_020496765.1). NCBI lineage: Eukaryota > Viridiplantae > Streptophyta > Magnoliopsida > Malvales > Malvaceae > Gossypium > Gossypium stocksii. The sequence continues at coordinate 47,360,113 of CM035627.1, forward strand.
TGAAATTGATAAATTCAATAGGAATTTATTAATAGGGGTTTAGTTGAAAAGTTTAGAAACTTTGTTAGGCAAATTAGAAAGGGGCCAAATTATGTATGGATTATAATAAGTGGACTTGCATGTCAATTCTCCCTATTTTTGTTAGTGGCCGGCCATGCAAATGATATTATTGGGGGTTAGCATAATGGAAATAAAATAATAGGAAAAAGGTGGTGAAAATAACAAAGAAAATGAGTGTTCTTGATTTTGTGTTTGCCGAAATTCAAAGTTTAGAAAAGGGGAAAGAAAAGAGCTAGGCAATCGGCCAAACTCTAGCTTCAATCAAGGTATGTTTTTTTTGTAAACTCATGAGAATTGGTGGTGGATTATAGTTGTTAGTTAAGTACCTAGCATGGCCCATATGTTGAATTTCTATTTTTGTACTTGGAAGATGCATTCGGTCAATTGTAGGCATGCGTTCGAATGGTGTCAAGGTTGGGATTTGAGGCTACAAATTGCTAAATGAGTCCATTATAGATTATTTGAGACCATTATACATGTGATTCGTTTGAGTGATAGGTGATTCGGTCAATGCTTTATTCATGCCGAATGAGTGTGGTTGATAGCCAAATATAAGGCGTTAGGCTATTAGGTTGTTTTGACTCATGTATTGAGAAATTGGTTGAACAATTAAATAGGTATTGAGATGTGGAAGGAATGGAAATTAGAAGCTCATGAACTTATTTTATCATGTTCTAATTTTGTTGTAGTTAATGTATTAAAAAGACCTTCTCGGTCACGATGGTAAAATATGTTGATGAATTGTACCTTTGAAATTTGATTAATTGATGAGTACGTGTTTTGGTTGTTAAGAAACAATCGGCCAATGTGATTTGGTATCTTTAAATGTGCCGAATGTGGAAATAGAAATAAAGTATTTATTTTTTTTGACTAATGAAAAATGTATGTTAGCTAAGAAGGGAACATTCGGTCTTTGCATGATTTTCAAATAAGGATGTTAGTTCTAGCTTTGAGTCATATTCAAAAATGAGTATGAGGAATGATATGATATGAGAGCTATTGATGTTGTGAGCCATTTTGCGTCTTGAATTGCTTGTTAATGAGTTAACTAAGGATGTGATTTAATAGTCTTGAAATTCGGCTTCGAGTGTTTAGAGGATCGATGACTAAATTAGAAGTATACAAAGAGGAGATTTGAACTTGAGGTAAATAAGTGCTTATGGCCTAGGTGTCTAATGGAAGATTTCATGGTACTTGTGTGTTGGTTAAATGTCCGAAGTAAAGCCTAAATGAGTTGATCACATTCGGCTAAATTGATTAATGAAGCAATATGAGGTTTATATATATTATATATTATTATTATTAAGCTTGTGTATGGTAAGAATAGAATTTGATTCTTATTACATGGGTGTATAAGTTGCATACAAATATATATACGCCTTGTTGTTCATATATGAAATTCGATTTTAAGCTATCATAATAAGAGGTTAATAAGAGAAAATTTTTTCAATCAAGCTCAAGAGCTTAAAGGGACTGCAACGGATAAGGGAAAAGCAAAGGTCACGGAATAGCCAAGTCAAGATTTCTCAAAAAGATACGAGGTAAGTTTTTGAGTAATGAATTTTATTTCATGACATGATGGAACCATAGTATGTATGCGTAATATATTGGTTGAGACTTAGGTACATACTTGAAAGATGTTGTGAGAATGAAAACCTATGAAATTGTTGGATGTTGATTATTACTCGAATTCAGTTATTATAAGAAATATTGCCCTTTTCCTATGATTATTGAACCGAATGTTGCATTGTTTGGGAAATATGCCGTGATTGCATTCAAGACATGGAAATGACACTTAACTATGATATGTTACATATGTACGTGTGAATATTCATTAGAGTTAAAGCCGAGCTTAGTCTCGAAGGGCTTCCGAGCCAGAGTTAAAGCCGAGCTTAGTCTCGAAGGGCTTCCGAGCCAGAGTTAAAGCCGAGCTTAGTCTCGAAGGGCTTCCGAGCCAGAGTTAAAGCCGAGCTTAGTCTCGAAGGGCTTCCGAGCCAGAGTTAAAGCCGAGCTTAGTCTCGAAGGGCTTCCGAGCCAGAGTTATAATCGAGCTTAGTCTCGAAGGGCCTAAAGCCAAGGATAAGATTTTAGTGATCCTGAGAACTTGTCGTTGTGGAAATCGGATATAAGTTAATGTATGAGCTCACATCAAAATAATAATTGCTCTAGTTATAACATATGCGCACGTAAGGTGAGAAAGGCAGGTACGCATTCTAGACTCTTAATGGTTTAAAATATCATTAGAGTTGGTTTGGTTGAGCCTGGTGAAGAGTCTGTGAACCATCGTTTAATATCATTCGTATGCTTAAGAAATCCGACCTTGAGCTGTATATATATATATATATATATATCTATAAAATCCTTGGGTTCCTTGCGTTCTCTTTGAATTATGTCGGTGAGTAATTAGTAAAATGATATGCTCATTTTCGGCCAAAACAGGTTATAGAAATGAGAAGTTAATTTGCATCCTTCATATGTAATTGACTGAGTTACTTAAGAACTTACTAAGCACTTAATTGCTTACTTTGTTGTCCCTGCTTTCGGTTTTGTAGATTTTGATCGGAAGCTACGGTCTCGGGAGTTCCAGTATCGAAGTCATCTCTATTATCAAAGTCTCGTTCGGTATTTAATTATTTTTAACTCTAGTGAATGGCATGTATAGGCTTAACTCTCCTTTTGAAACAAGTTATATATATTTTGATTGTGTAAATATTAAAGCCATGCGAAAGTGGCTGGTTATTTTAATTAGCTTAGTCCCGTAATTACAATCAATGGTTGTGAAATGATCTAGTTTGATGGTACTTTCGGTTAAGACTTATATACATATATGTGTGCATATCCGATGGTGGTCACATTTATTGAATTACCAATGTTAATGCAAGAATTGTACTATACATATTTGTTTACATTAGTCTCTTAAAAAGAGTTCCTTTGTAAATTCGTGTTTGCCTTGAGGACTGTATTAGATGTTTAATGATGGATGACCTATTCCGGTGACTGATGAGGGTGTTACAGGTGGCCACACTACAAGTTGCTTAGTGAATTACTAGTTACATATATTTTATCTTTAATTATTTTTATCTGGGTTGTAATAAGGCATCTATCCTCTGGTTTGATTTTATATTTGGATTTTATATTTTATTATTATAACCATTTAATTATCAAACTTAAACATGTTTTCTAAATCAAATAACCATTGAAGTCAACATAAACTTTTATGAACGTTTTCTTAAAACATGAGCTATCATTGTATTTAACAATATATGCAAACTCAGGTTTTCAACTATCGAACTTAAAGCTTTTATTTAAACTCACCTAAACTTTTAATTAAGCAAACCTTTTAATGAATTCGTTTTATACCAAATTATTTTTCTAACGAAACTGTTTTGAAACAGGCGAATGATTTCAAAGTTTTCTAGGTATACGATTTATACAAGTCGCCCTTCAATGTGACACTGTCAGATTCGGCCACAACGTCCAGGCCTGGTTAGGGATGTTACATCTTACACAGGACCTATATATCTCATGTCATGACTACGGTACCCTTCGTATTCTTTAACATTTAATCGAAATTTCTCTTGTGACGGTCTGGTTTAGACCCTAATAGAAATGGTGGTTTTAGGACCACGAATCAGAGTCAGAAAAATGTTTTAGAATTATTTTTGGTATTTATAATGTGTGAAATTGTGTATGCTAAAATTTTGTTTAAAACTTTTATCGTTTAGATGCTCGATTTAAAAAAAGGGGCTTAATTGCGTAAAATGAAAATTTGGTGGTTTACAGTGCAAGGGTCGAATTGCATTTGTTTTTATATCATGGAGTGTTTAAATTGTAATATTAAAATGATGGACAGTTTAATGCATGTTTTATAATGATTTTTATTTTAGTTAAAAAGGTTAATTTGGTAATTAAACAAATCATTAAGTTATAATAAAACATAAAATAAAAGAAAACATTGTTATTTTCATCTTTGCATGACCGAATATCATAAAAAAGAGAATAAAAAAACAAGCTAGGGCATTCGGCCATTGTTGAGTTTGATTAAGGTATGTAATAAGCTCGGTTTTTGATAATTTTTACGTTTTTGAGATCGTTGTTACAAAATGTTCAAAGCCCATGTTCTAATTTTTTATTTTGATGATGATTTCATGTTCTACCATTATTGATATCTTGGTGAAATTTGTGTCTGATGTTGTTAAATAGAATATATGTGTTAGATTATTAAATTTGTATTGGAAATTTTCATGAAAATTAAGTAAATAGGGCTTAATTGCAAAAATGGTAAATAGAGGGACTAGATTATGAAATAAATTAAATGTGAGGACCTGTAGGGGCATGGGGAGTATTTGGCCTTAGCTTAGTGCAAGCAAATTACGCTTATTTTGTGTTTTATGAATTTTAAACTAAATTGCTAAAAGTGTAAAATGTATGGGGCAAAAGTGTAATTTGCCCATTTATGTGTTTTTGAGTGAATTGGATTGAATATTTGATTAAATAAGTTTATTTTAAATTAATCTAGATAGTGAAAAAAGAAAATCGGATTCGTATCGGGGAAAAACAAAAATAGACGTATAGTCGGTTTACGTCATTTGTCGATATCCAAGGTAAGTCAATAAGCAGTTAAACATTTTTGTTTTGAATAAATATTTGTTTACAATGTTAAAATTTAAATATGTGGCTAATTGGGTGATAGCCAAATATATCGTATTTGAAATGAAAATGTTTGAGATGTTTGGACTAAGTTTTGATAATGTGAAATTGAATGGAATATGTGTGATAATCGAATTTCTTATGCTTGAAGGTGTGCTTGAGTTGATTGTGAAAAAAAAGTATAATTTGGGCTTTATGCCTAGCAGGCTCAATGCCGGTGAATAGAAATCAGGCTTAATGCCTAGCAGGCTTATTGCCAGTGAATATAATTCGGGCTACATACCCAGCAGGCTTCATGCCGATGTGAATTCAAGTTTATACCTAGTAGGCTTGATGCCGGTGAATTATAAAGAGTTTATGTTTACGAGACTTTGTACTGAAGTGATAAATGCATATTTAAAACAAGCTAAAGTGAACAGGTATGTGTTAGTTAGTTGTTTTTGTGTTATAAGGTAAGTTGGCTATTGTAATTATAATGCAAGTTATATGAGATGAAAATAAAAGTTGATGAATTCATGGAACTATGTATTCGGCCAAACATGTAAATGTAAATATGATTGTATGAATTAAAGTTATGTTTATAATTACATGTGAATTCGGCAAAGATGGATTGATGTATGGCTATATGTTGATATATTGAATTTTAGCAAATTAAACATGAATGAGTGCACATTAAAGTATGAATCTTTTTTTATGTCATTGATTTATTAATGTTAATGGGTTGTATATTTGCCTATGACTTACTAAGTTATAATAGCTTATTTTGTGTATATGTTTGCCTTGGTTTTATAGATTTTGGACGTCGTTACATGCTCGGGGATCGTCGGTGAAGTCGTCCACACTATCGTTTAATTATCGGTATTTTTAGAAGCTAAACTCAAAACTTATGGCATGTATAGGTTAAACTATCTTGTGAACAAGTCTTATTTTGGTATGTATATATAAGCCATGCGAAAATGGCCTGATCATTTTGCTAAGTATAGTTTCATGTTTTAATTAAATAATGTGGTTGATATATGTGATTGTGGAGTGTTTATTTAGCTTTGGTTTATAATTAAATGTCACGATATGTTCTGATGTGTAGTTGGTATAATTTGGTAAGCTTTAGGTTTAATTAATCTTGGTTAGTATAATATTATATATGCGATATATTAGATGTGAAGCTAAATTGTGGTTGGCATATTTGATTGAATAGATAAATTATTAAGCATATTTATTGAATAAATGTTGGTTATATGTTTACTTATGTATTTAGTTGAAAATGAGATCATTGAATTAGGCTTGTATATGACCTTTGTAATATATTTCATGATAGATAATATTGGCATGTATGGATTCGGTTTTGGTTAGTTTAAGTGTTAGTCAAAATGGTTGCTATGTATTATGCATATATGTATATTTGTGATATATTAATGAGAAAAGCATATTAAGTTTGATATATGGGTTTGGTTCTTTGAAATGTTTTGACATGTTTAATGATTAAGAAAGTTGAAAGTGGACATTTGTTTGAGCATAGATATTATGAGGAATTGCATTTGGCTCAAGCATTGAAAAAAGACCAAATGAATAGTAACTTATGTTAAGTAGTGATAATGAAGAGTTTGAGTGTATACTTATATTTGGTCAAACGGTATGACTTTATGGTGATGTGCTTGTGTAATTATTTAGTGACTTGTAATGTTTTAAATTGGTATTAATATTTGTTCTAGCAAGTTAAGAAGTTGGTAAATATACTATGAAGTATGAATACATATAGTGATTAATGCAGGTTAATAGACCTTGTTTTTATGAATCTTTGCCGCATATAATATTAATCTATGTCTCTTGATACATGCTATATTAGATGACCATAAATGCGTCATTATAATATGTTATTTAAATTTATAATGTGATTAGTTAAATGAATAAAAGTTGTACATTGCCCGGTAATGCCTCATAACCCCATTCCAGCGACGGATTCAGGTTAGGGGTGTTACATCTCTTTTATTTCATCATCATTTCTTCGTAACATTCATGTCAATATATTTCATGGAAATACAAATAATTCACGAAATATCACCATGATAATTTTTATTATACAAAAATGCTAAATTATTACATACAACTTACCTCGATTTCAAAATTCGAGAAATATCGAAATTCACTCTGATCTTTGCTTTTTCCCCGGTTTCGATCCAGGCTTCATGTTCTTAAGCTAAAACGATAAATTTCATCCATTTAGTACCCACGTTGGCTAATTAGCCCATAATTCATACTTTGGCAAAAATTATGATTTTGCCCCTAAACTTTCACTTATTTACAAAATAGTCCCTAGGCTCATATAATGAAATGGACTTATTTTCCTGGTTACTCAAGCCTAGCCAAACTTTATTTATGCTCATAAAAGCCCCTATTTCTCATCAATTCACACTTTTACTACATATTTTTGTACTTTTACAATTTAGTCCCTATTAGGGATTTTCATGAAAAATCACTTACAGAAAGATGTTTACTACACTTCAAACTTTCATATTCTACTACTAGACATCAAAATACTTGCATGTCATGCATAGGTCTATTTTTGAACATAAACCCTAGCTCAAATTAGTGGTAGAACTAGCTAGTTTGGGTATATTTTTTAACATAAACCCTAGCTTAAATTAGTGGTAGAAATAGCTAGATTAAGCTACGAGGATTTCAAAAATACGAAGAGAATTAAAGCAAGCTAAAGGTTCTCTTTGTTTTCATATGCATTATGCCTAATTTTTATAAAACTTTGAAGTGATACTTCTTTCATGGTAAAATCTAAATTACACAGTCGGATAAGAACCATACTTGAGGGAAAGCATGGGCTAAGTAGGAGGAATATGATAATACTCCAAAATGACATACTTTTATGTATTAATTACATATATATTTTGAGCACGATCCTATTAATTTGGGTGTTTATGATTTTTTATCTTGTAGGGACTAAATTGATGGAAAAAGGAAATTTAGGGGTAAAAAGTGTTGATTTAAAGACAAAATAGGTTAGCATGCGAAATAGGGAAGAAATGGTGCTGAAAATACAAACTGTAACGCCCTAATTTTTGGGTTTCTCTTAGATTGTTGTTCATCTAATAAAATGTTTGAACTTTGGTATCTGGGTGTGTAATGCATGTTTGGGGAGTGTTAATGGGCCTATGGAAGGCCCAGGTGTTGGTTAGAAACTCGGCAAAATTTTGTATTTTTGACTTAGGAGATAGGGGGCCGTTGGAAGTAAGTGTCTTAAGAAATTGTGCGTGAAATATAGCATAAAACAAGTCTTGGTAAAGTGGCAAAGGAGACGCCACTAAGCTCCTTAAAAAGTGGCGCCTAAGAGAGCTTGGGGGTCCAAGGTTCAAGCTCCAGGGGTTGCAAAGGAGGCGTTTTATTTTTGTGCTTGAGCAGGTAAGAGTTGGAAGCAGAGTTGAACTCTATTGAGGAGTGGTTGAATTGGTCATGAGAGGATTTCATAGAGTGATAAGGGGAGCTTGTTGAGGAGGATTTTTAGGTGAGTTTGAATTTTGAAAGGAAGTGGCCGGCCAGGGGATTCTGTTTAGAGTGAATTCGGCAAAGTGCATAGGTAGTGTTTCGGCAATTAGGCTCCTTAGTGTGCCGAATTCTTTAGGTTTGTGCACTCTTTCTTTTACCGACTTTAGGTGACACAGTAGGGTTCTCTTTTGTGATCCTTTTTCCTTGTTTTTGACTTAGTAGCCGCACCTCATACCTCAGAAACCCCACTACTGAATTCTCTCTAGTAACCAAAAGCACTCTTCTGCTTTCCTCTTCACTCATTCTCTTTTTCTACTCATCTTGCATTCTAAGCCGAATTATTCTCTTCTTCTACAAGCCTCTGTCGACCATCTTTTTACCCAAATCCCTCATTAAGCCGAATGTTATTTTTGTTCAAAACCCCACCATGGCCGAATACTTTATGTGATCGAAACCATACTCCTTTGTTTACCTATTGACCGAAATCTATCACTTCTTCTTCTCCTTGATTCTCTAGCAAGCCGAACCTCTTAATACCCATTATTTGAGCCATCGAATCACGCTCCCAACTCAGTGTTGTGTCGACAAGGGTACCTGCAAGAGGATCTAGAAGCCGAATCTATTTGGAGACATTCTTTGTAGTTATTAGAGTTAGATCTAGTATAGATCTAAATTAGTGGAAGTGTAGAGACGTCTTCTTCGAGGAGAAGTGTTGGTAAGTGCTCGAGACCTTGTGTACATTCGTTTATGATTATTTAAGGCAAGAAGCCGAAACCCTTTCAGGGGGAGGCTAACGTTAGTGACTAAGGGCTGGTTGGCCTCTTTCTCTTGTTTTGCTTGCGTTAGTGTGATCAAGGGGTTGTGCAGCTAAGGATTCGGAAGGCTAATCGCAGGAGGACAGCGGGATCTAGTCCATATTCAGCAGAAGGTAGGGACTTTAGGGTCTTAAGCCATGTAGGCCAATTTTGGTAAGGATTTATGACTCTTTGGTTATCGAAGATTAGACTAAAAAGTTAGTGTTCAATTGTAGGCTCTCTCTACGTGGGTTTCGTCAACGCTTCGACAGTTAACAGGTGTGTAACATACTCCGACTATAGATTAGGACGGCAACGGCCGTAATGACCAAAAGTGATCGACAAATGACCGAAAGTGACCGGAAACTCGGTCTTGTGAAATCTCTGTGTAATCGTTAACGCTGTTAGGGTCAACTTTAGATTCGACGGTGACAGAATTGTAGAAGGTGCGATTCTGAGCTTTTCAGTAAGTTGGGCTTGAATGGGCTAAAAGTGGGCCCAATGGGTTTCCGAGCCCATATCAGTAAAATTGTCATTAAAAGCATTCTGGCGGTATGTTGAGAATAAACTAGTTAAAATTAACAATCTAAACATTAAAACTTGGAGTTAACGGGCTTAAGACGATAATGGATTTAGTAAGGCCCATTAGGGGTTTTTGGGGCTACAAAGGGCAAAATTGGAAAATAAGGTTAAAAGGACTTCTGTAAACACTAATGGACTAGTAATTACTTGGACTTGCATAAAAACCCTAAAAATCGGTAAAAAACTAAAATACCCTTAAGTATGGAAAATTACCATTTTACCTCTAGGTGCAAAATGACCTTTATACCCCTAGGGTAAATTCTGTATGAAACGTATGATTTTCTATTTCTGTATGTCATATCTCATAATACATGTGTATATCTGATGCATGAGATTCTGTATGTTATATGTCATAACATGTATGTCTGTTGCATGGGGTTTGGGTTTATGATGGAGGAAGCGTTCTGGCAGCCTCGCTGCAATCTGGTGGCCTCGCCACATATATATATCTGTTCTGGTGGCCTCGCCACATATATATCTGTTCTGGTGGCTTCGCCACAATATCTGTATCTGGTGACCTCGTCACAATATCTGGCAGCCTCGCTGCAAATTTCTGTGGTGTGTAGCGGTTGGGTGGGTCGAGTAGTCTCCCCACATGGTGTAAGGCTGGTACGGGGGTGTTATAGATGGATCTAGGTTGGGTTTTCTGTTTGCATATTATATCTTATCTGTATATGTTATGGGCCTATGGGCTTAACCTGATTTCTGTAATGGGCCAAGGCCTAGTTAACTCTGATTCTGAGGCTTGATCTGTTTTAGCCTATGGTTGAGATTATGTTACACACTGAGTTCTCAAACTCACTCCTTCATTTCATCTCTGCAGGTAACCCTCAACCATAGTGGGCTTGGAGCTGTGAGAGATTCGGAGTGGCCATAGCATCTGCAAATTCAGTTTTCTTTTCATTTTAAGTATTTTATTATTCTATTTTGGGTTTTAATTATAGTAAGGCCGCTATTTAAATTTCTTTATTGGTTTTAATTTCTTTAATGATTTAATTCATATTTTATCGAAACTGCTAGTTATAGGCTGCGCGGGTTTTTCAAACTCCTAAAAATGTTTCCAAAACTCAACAAGTTCAAAATATGGATAATATAAAGGCTTATCAAAATGTTTTTCACAACCTTGATATTTTACTAGAAATATTTCCTAAGTCACAACAAGCAAAAGGTCGTAAACTTAGTTATAGGTTCATGTGACACACCAGATCTGGTCATAACGTCCAGGCCAGGTTTGGGGTGTTACACAAACTGTAGAAGACTTGGGGCAAAATTTCAAAGAAGAGATTTATGAACATAAAACTTTATTTAAATTTGAATTTGATTTTTAGGATTATTTTAGGATTATTATGATATTGTTTAGATTTACTTTCAAATTATATCTTTTAAACATTATCATCTAGAGTTTAAATAGGAATAAACTAGGTTTTTTATGTACTATAAATAGAGGATGGAGTGACATGAATATTCACTGATCATTTCTGTAAAAAAGCTCTTTCGTTCTAAGGCTCTTAGCCACTTTGTTCCTTTTATATTCTAATAAAATTCCATTCATTAAACTAGTGTTTTTTTTTTCCGAAAAGCATAAGCCACTAAACTCATCTAGCAAAAGTTATCAAGACTCCTCCAAAAAGTTCATGAAGCTTAGAACCTGCACTTAACCCTTCTCAATGAATATTCACCATTTATCTGTATTACAGGACTGATGCTTCCGTCCATGTCCTTCCAAAAGTAATCTTTTCATCTTGTGCAAAGGAGGTCGTTTTGTATGTTTTAGGAAGGTTGCACAGTTGGTTTGCTAACTTACTACGTCAGTGGTTGTTGAGCCCAAGAGACGAAATGGCGTGGCATTCGCCATTGAGAAATGATGATCTAGTGTAAGATGGTCCAACAAAAGTGACAGTTGACTAGAGTCAAGTTCCTCTAAATCATAAGGCTAAAACCTAAGTGGAGCTGGTGGTCATAGGTGTCCTCTTCCACTATAGCTGGCTTATTCGGTCATGAAAAGGATCACCTAAAAGCCTATGATTGAATCCAAGAAAGATCGAGATAACCAAAGGCTAGAATCCCTCAAATCGAAAAACCCCTTCCCTTAATTCTTTTTCTTTTTACAATTGTAATTTCAATTTATCCGATTTCAACTCGTCCATATTTTTAATTCTGTGTTTTTTTTAATATTTTCCCTAGAAAGACGTTTTTCTTGGGTATGACTGTGCCCAAGATTTTGAGAAATAACAAGTTGTAGCGATCCAGTCCTTGAGGATTTTACCCTACTTCCCCTATACTATTATTCTTTTCATTATTTCTTAGGGATAGGTTATTTTTAGTGCTTTCAATGATACACCAATTAACTTGACTCAGACTCAATGGCTATACAGATCCAACCAACACACCAATTTGACATCTAGTGCCTTATCAGACAATTTTGAACTAAATAGTTTGCTACCAATGCTCATTGGTATAACCGAAGTAAAATTCGTGTCTAACACTAATCGACTAGTATTCAAAGTCACTCGTACTCTATATATCCTATGGCATGCCAACTATATTTGACTCTGCTCAAACAGTTAATAGGGTGACCAATAATCTAATTTCATTTTAAGTTTGATTCTCATTCTATCAATCTCAATATCATCAATTCATCAACCAAGATATCATTTCATACATAACATAGTATAATTCATCCCAATTCCAAGCCAATTTCACAATTTTAGTAAGTTATACTAATTTCAATTTTAGTCAATTTAATCCTCTATCTCGATAATCAATCATATTCAGACCAATACAATTCGACCGGTCATAATCAACTATCAGCTCATTAAATATCTTAGATTTCAATTCATCATATTCAATTTATCGAACAAATTATCATTTCTTTACGATTTAATCCATATCTCACTTATTATAACAAATTATAAATAATTCAAACTACTACTAAACATACAAAAAATCATAAATTTAATATAAAAAAAATTTAAAAGCAATCATACCATGTGACTTAACTAGCCAAAACAAAAAATAACCAAATCTTTAAGGACTAATAAGCAATTTTGCCTTTTCCCCGATTATCCTTGGTTTGGTTCACTTTTCGATCTGTACAATAATTCAGTTCAACTTATTAATTCCAACCCTATTATTTCATCCTATTATAACCACGTATCATTTTAATTTCATTATTTAAATGCTACCTAAAATTTGCATTTTTTTCAATTTAGTTCCTAAAATCGAAATTGTGATATCTGTAGCACCCCAGACCCTACCCAGATGTTATGGCCGAATCCGACGATGTCACATCAAAGAGGTTGTTTCCAAAATGACTTTATTCATTTGAGAACATGTTCGATAAAAAATTTACTTGGTTAAAAACTTAAGTTTGTGATTTAGAAATTGAAATTCATGTTAAGCCAAAATGAAAGCCCATGTTTAAACAAAAACGCCCATATGATAAAGTTATTAAAAAAACCACATTTAATTTGAGAAATTTATCTAAGTTTTAAAAAAACTAGGCAGTCGAAACATTAATAAACCCTAAATACAGTCACATCGGAGACACAAGGCCTTATTACATCAATTGAAAATAAAGTAATAAAACTAAAGTAATTAAAAAGAAATAATTTATTTAAAATTCCTAAGTAGCTTGCAGTGTGGCCATCTCTGAGTCCTCTCCCACGTTGAGCCGCCTATTGAGGGTTACCTAAAACATTAAATTTAAGGGTGTGAGTTTCGCAACTCAGTGTGTACACCCCTTGGCAATAAAATCAATTCAATATACACATATCACATTGGGCCACAGCCTTAACAATATCGGTGGTATGGGCCTTAGCCCACATTGACCTCATATCATATCAGAATCACATGAATGCAATGCTCCCATCCCAAATCCAACCCTGCACCCCATTTACCTTCCAACCCTACACTCCTGTTGGGATATAAATATCAACCCACCCATCCCTACACTCCAAAGGTAGCACCAACAACGGCACTACTCAAACGTTGCAGCAAGGCTGCTATTCATATAATGGGCTTAAAGCCACCGGTGGATCTACGGTCGTCAAGCGACTATGCGATCCTCATATCTTCCTCTGTTCAATCAAACCCACCCAAATGCAACATACATTTCATGAATGCACATATAAGTTTTTCCACACATTAAGCATTTAGGGGTATTTCTATTATTTCACTACCCAGGGGTATTTTGGTAATTTCTACCTTACAAGGGTGTTTCAGTACTTCTACCCTACGAGGGTGTTTTAGTAGTTCTACCCTACAGGGCATTTTAGTAATTCTATCTTAGAGGGGCATGTCATAATTCTACCCTAGAGGGGTATTTTCATAATTCTACCCTAGAGGGGTATTTTCATAATTCTATCCTAGAGGGGTATTTTCATAATTTCCTAAAGGTACAGATTTTAATTATGGATTTTGGCCCATCAACAAGTCCTCGCAACTAAAGTGAACGGACACTATGCACTAGGTAGGATTCAAGAGAAGAGGAGGTGGGTCACTCGGACCACTTAAGTGCCAAGCTCTTCCTAGATCCAATCCTAGACATGCACACATCCATTGCCACACCTTAGTCTAGTGACTTGTCCACAGACATGTTTAATTATTTCATTAAGTCTTATGTAAAATTTGAGAGATCAGAACTAGGCATATAGTCCATTAAAAACCCTAGCATGTTTTTCTACATTCCTTTAAGGCCCATCAAACCCAATCATGTTCATAAACCCATTAAGCCCCAAACATACTTATGTAGCCCATTAGGCCCGATCATAATCCAACCATGCAATCATACATATCCACCCATCATAAAATTTTACATCACAACTTTGCCAATTTGGGCCCACAAATTCGGCAGGCCCATTCAAGATTCAGGATTTCAGCTTTTGCCGATTTTTTGTGTGTGTAGTGTATGTACACACCTGATTGACGACCCGCACTACACTATCCTCAGCCTCGACCTACAACCAAAACCATTTTCGAATCAATTCTATACCTTAAACTACAACTTTATCAAATCTAGAAGCCTTACCATAACCTTACCATGTACCACCAATTTTAATAGCCTCTCATTCGCTATTATTTCCAAATATCCTTAGATCTGCACCAATACACACATATTATCAACATCAAGTGACTCGTATTCCACACGAGTGACCCCTATCAACCACATTTACATTCGGCCACCTATGAAACTGAAGTTGAGAGTGAGTACACTTACCACCCACTAGAGATCTTTTCCACGCTTGGAATCCTAGAACCCTACCCCTTGTTCAAATAGGGTTAATAGACAAGAAAAAGAAAAGATTAGATAGCCCATTAGACTTTACCAAAACGGACTAAAAACGGTTAACTAAGCACTTACCGAAACTAATCTCCAATCTTGCGGCCTAGATCTCTACTAAGTGTGCAATCGGCTTTTAACCACTTGATTAAGGGTTGCAAATAACAAAAACAGGTTTGTGATGAAGGAAAACAAAAGAAATCAGGAAGAGGAGGTGGGTATTAGACTTTTAGGAGATTTAAGGGAAAAAGTCGACAAGGACTATAGGTATTCGGCATTTAAGAAATTAGGGATGGTGTTCGGCTTTGAGAGATAAAGAACTTTAGTGAAATTTTGATAAAAATGAAAGGGAGAAGAAAAGGGAGAAGAGAGGTTGGCTAAGAAGTGAATTCGGCAAAATCCAAAGAACCCTCATGCACATTTGGCATTCTTTTACATAGGCCCCTAGCCGATTCTAGCCTCCTTAAAGTCCCACTCGGCACCAACACTCTCCCTCTCTCAATCTCCTATTTTCTCTCCATTATCCCTACCTTAAAATTCTCTCCTGAACACTCCCTTCCAGAGTCCACTTATGCACCACCACCTTCTTTCCATGAGCAACAAAATAAAGTCCCAAAACCACCACTCTTGAGCCTCGAACCTTGGACTTCATTCCCTACTTGAAACGCCACCTTGTAGCTCCCATGTAACGCCCCCTTGCCACTGGGCCACAGGCCTTACTGTGTCTTATTTTCCCCTTAATTTGTTTAAGAGGCCTATTACCAAAGACTAGGGTTCCACTAAGGAAAAAATTAAATTTTTCCTACGGTCATCCCTATCCCTAAGACTTCAAATAATCCTTGTAATGTCCTAAAATTAATATTCTACAGTGCTACCTATACATACCAAAGTCAAAGCACAAAATTTCATAATTTCAGGATTTTTGGGGTGTTATAATATCTTTCTTTAATAGCTCGATACAAGGCCTAAACAGAATAGTGGTTACAAAACCACAAATTCGAGGTTAAAATATTTATTCTGATTGAGTTTTAAAATTTATTTTGTGTTTTCAAAATTTTGTGAAATTTTCGTTACAAAATTTTATTGCTTGTGTGTCCAATTTGATAAATTGGATTAAATTGCAAAAGTAGTAAAATGTGCATTATAGAAGGTAAAGGTGTTTAATTTAAATGTGTTTTATTTATTTTTTTACGGTTTATATTTTTATAGAATTATTTTGTAAAAATTTTGTACGAAAATTTCGACGTTTGGGCACTCAATTTAGTTAAAAGGACTAAATTGTAAAAAGTGCAAAAGTTGAGTTCTACATGTTAGAGGTGTCCAATTGTTATGAAATTTTAAATTGATGGTCCTTAAATGGTAACTAGACCATTGGTTAATTTATTGGACAAAAATGGACATGAAATGGGTGAACAAAATATTTTTTTTAGTTAGGGGCATTTTGGTCATTTAATGATTAAATGAATTAAAAAATCAAATAAAAGCCAATTTTTGCTCATCTTCTTCCTTAAGGCCGAAAATAGCATGGAGAAACCATGGCTAGGGTTTTTCAAGCTTCCAAGCTCGATTGTAAGTCCGTTCTAGCCCCGTTTTTAATATTTTTTACGTTTTTGAAACCCCGGTAACATGATTTCTCTATTTCTACCATTTATTTGAGCTAGGGTTTGATTTCAAAAATTGGCCCATGTTGAATAATTGTGTACTTTGATATTTATGATAGATTATGAGGCTTTAAATTATGTTTAACAACTTGCGCTACTCGGTTTTAAGTGAAAACGAGTAAAACGACATTATCAGTAAAAATACCTAATGTTCATAAGTATATGTTAGAGTGAGAATTTGATGTTTCCATTAGTAAATAAATGATCAGCAAGTTATAAAACATAAGAATTAGGGAAAAAGTTTAATTTTCGAGCTTTGGGGCAAAAGTGTAAATATGTAAAAGTTTTGGGGCAAAATTGTAATTATTTTAAAGTTGGAATTAAGGACTATTTTGATAAATGTGAGCATTAAATAAGCTAAATGTGTTATTTTAGATCAAGAAAGATGTGAAATCGACCTAGATCGGGGAAAGGAAAAGAGTATGGATTAAATTGTAAAATTTCTATATTTTACACTGAGGTAAGTTTATATGTAAATAATGTATTTTTTTTTATTATGTTATGATATTTTATTTTGTGACATGTAAAATAAGTTTTAATATTGTACAATTAATGGACATAAACGGTGATTGTGGTTGATGAATTGAGATTAAAGGAGGAAATCTCGGTTGAACCTTCGGAATGGAAAAACGTGGTGCTAAGTGGATATACCAGGGTTATACGTGTAACGTGGTGCTAAGTGGATATGCCACAATTACACATATTGATTCATGTAAATTGGTGCTAAGTGGATATGCCACCGTTACATATATTGATTCATTAACATGGTGCTAAGTGGATATACCGCAGTTAAACATGTAATGTGGTGCTAAGTGGATATGCCACGGTTATACATGTTAATTTGAAAAGTGGCGCTAAGTGCATATGCCACAATTACATGTTAGTCCAATAGTGTGGTGCTATGTGCGTATACCACTAAGTTAGGTATTAATTACAGATGGTGGAGCTATGTGCTAAAACTACCGGATATTGTTACTTTCCGAAGTGTTCCCTGGGAGAAACAAGTTTGCTAAATGGAATTTAACATGAAAAATGTGGGGATAAATACCGAAATACGAGTATATGATTTTTGAATTATGAGTTAGATATGTGATTAAATTTTGATAAGATGAATATGGATAAGTATTAACTTGAAAGTTGACAATAAGAAATTTTAGTGAAAGAGTTGAAATTTAGAATAAACAGTTTCAAACAACAACAGAGGAATGAATTTGAAAAATCACCAAAAATGGTAGAAATTGAATTAGAAGCTGAATGAGATATTGAATTAGAGATTATTGAGTCTATTTTCATATAAAGAAACAGAGCAAGCAAAAGAATTCTATATTTTGAGATATTTATATTTTTCTGAGACTGGTTCAGAATGACTTCGTGATCCCCTATTCTGATTTGGAAAAATCATTAAAAATTGTACAAAAATATTTATAGAACATAATTTATAGGGGTGGATTCATTATTGAGTTTATTTTTAGTAGAAACAAACGTGAACATCTTTCGAGTTCTCTATAAAGAGAAATTAAAATTTTAGTGAAGAGTGGTCACGACTGTCGGGTAGCGAAACAGGGGAGTATTTAATGAATAAACTGTATTTGTAACAGCCCACTTTTGACCCTAATCGGAACGAGTGGTTTCGGGACCACTTAACTGAGTCGAAATATTCTTTTCATTACTTTAATAAGTTTTACAGCATGATAGATATATGGTGTGAAAGTTTCGTACCGAAATTTTATCGTTTAAATAGTTAATTCGGTAAAAAAGATTAAATCGCATAAAGCGATAAATAGGAGTTCTATTGCGTAAAGGGATTAAATGGCTTTGGTTTTCTAAAAGAAAGGCCTTAAATGGTTATTTTACCATTTTAATGGTTGGTGGACATTCATGTCCATATTTTATATGGTTTTATAATGGTTTTATAAAGGTTAAAGTTATCATTTGGTTATTATATGTTATATTAGTTTATTAAAATACAAAATGGCTTTAATTTTCATTATTCTCCACCGATTCTTCAAGAAAAAACATAGGGTTTTTAAGTTTTTAACTTTCGGCAAGCTTAATCCATCAATTGAGGTATGTTTTAGCTTCGGTTCTTAATGATTTTTACGTTTTTGAGATCGTTGCTTCGTATTCTAGCTAACCCGCACCTCAATTTCTAAATTTGGTTGTGTTTTTGAAAAATGCCATTGATGAATCCATGTTATTTTAATGGTTTTTGATGAATTATTGATTTTTATATGGAAATATACAAGTTTTATAAAGTAATTTTTGATGAAAATGAGTTTTAAGGATTTATTTACAAATAAATAAAATTTATGTGGTTTTGAATGTAATTAAATGAAAGTTATGTGCTTATAATGACTATGTGAATATCCGGCTAGGTTGAATTGAGGGATTTATTGTGTAATTTATTATTTTGTGTTAAAAGGACTAAATTGCCAAGTAGTTGAAAGTTTAGGGGCTAATTTGCAAATATGCTAAAATACATGTTTTTGGATTAAATTGAGTGTATTGTTGATTAAATAGCTGAATTTGTATAAATATAGATCAAGATAATCAAATCCCGAAACTTGATCGGGGAAAAAGAAAAGTAGACGAATAGACTCGAGATTTGACTAAATCGAGGTAGAATAGACTCGAGATTTGACTAAATCGAGGTAAGTTTGTATAATTAGAATTGGATATGTATTTTAATCATAATGATTGTAATATTGCTATATATATAAAAATAGCCATGAAAGGTGGATTGCCTATTATATGTATATGAATTGATATGGAAATGTTTAAAGAATACAAGTACAAACGGAATACCGAGCACCGTTAGAACCGTAGAAGTCGTAGGATACAAGTGACATGTCACTAGGGCTACAGGGTGGTTTGAGCTCCTGCATTTGTTGCGGACTCACCACAGCTCATGAGCTATATGTTCATCCTTCGGGATTACATGTTCAGTCTTCGAACTTACCGTTCAGCCTACGGGCTTACCGTTCATCCTTTGGGATCACATGTTCAGCCTTCGGGCTTACCGATACAGGCTCGAAAAAGCATACATGATGTATTGACGGATTATATGTTATATGTATATACACTGTGTGTGTATCACCCGAATATCCCTCGATGTTCTTAAAGGTTCAATGGGCAATTACCAATACAAGTTACATGAAATTCTAGAGATATATGAATTACATGTTATATGAGATTTACATGGACTATATGAATTGATTTACATGAATTACATGTTATAAGTTTTGAGGTTATGCTTATGATGCATGAATGTTGTATCTTGTACATGAATGGTTTTTGAAATTACATGTACCAACAAGTGTATGCTTGTGAGATAGGCAACTTGAACATATGAATTGACTTGGCATTAGTTATGTGTTAACTTTTTGATTTGGTAAGTTTAAATTCTACATTATACGGGCTTACTAAGCTTCTAAAGCTTTCTCTGTTTATTTATTCCTTGTTTTATAGATTTGGAAGCTAGCTCGATATTCGAATGTGTCAGAGATCGCCATCACACTATCCATCTAGCTTTTTGGTACTCTTGGAACTTTGTTTTGAAATGGTCATGGCATGTATAGGCTAGTTACTAAGTTTATGTTTATGGTTAGCTTATTAATGAACGTAGTATGTTTTGGTATTAATTCAAGCTATGAGATATGGCTGGTTTTGTAAATGTTTAATCCATTTTTGAATGTATTATATGATGTTTTTTATATGGCAAAGTTCATAATGTTTTGTGTAGCTTGGTTAGCTTTGACTTGATGAATGAATTGGTTTAGATTGATGCATATTTGGTACATGTTTAGATGATGAATAATGTTTGGAAATTGTGTTTTGAAATGGTTGTTTTGGTTGTCAATTTGTTTATGAAATGGTATGACTATGTGATGCTTGTAGGGATGACCCATTTGGGTGGCAAAAAGGCTTAAACCAAGCCTACATTGTGCCACACGGTCTGAGCACAAGGGGTTGTGACTCAGCCGTGTAACCCCTGCACCTAATAGATTTTAGGTAGAAATGCACACGACCTAGACACACAGGCGTGTCTGGTAGCCGTGTGGTAATTAACAGTGTTGACCACGACCTGGACACACGGGCGTGTCTAGTAACTGTGTGGGGTTTGGTAGTTTCAACCACGGGCTGAGTGATTAGGGCGTGTCTAGTAGGACACGACCGTGTGGGTGTACACGGGCTAGGGACACGGTCGTGTGTCCCTAACTTGAAAGTTTTCTCAATGTTCTCCCTATCTTTCACATGATTTCAATTTGATCCTGTATGAATGAGTATATGTTTATATGAATTTTTAAAGCATGATTGGATGAATGATTATTGAATTGTATTGTGATTGAAAAGTTCAAAAATTTTTACTGATCTGATCTGGGTTACAAGTCCGGTAATGCCCCGTACCTATTTCGGCGACAGTTACGGGATAGGGGTGTTACAGTATTAATTGGCCAAACCAAAAATCCTAAAATTTTTATGGTAAGAAGAAATATGAGTCTAGTTTCTGGGAAAATTTACGGATCTTAATTTGGAGCTCTGTAGCTCCGGATAAAAATAATTTAGTGACTGCGACTCTAATAGACAGCCTGTATTGATTTTAAGTAAATGATAATTTCATATGAGATTAAGATTGTATAATTGTGGAGACATATTTTGGGATTTATAAATGCCATTAATAATGTATTATTATTATTTTTTACATATTCACTTATAATGCTTACTCCCTTCCCTTCCTTTTTCTTATAAAGTTTTAGATGCTAGCTCGAGTTGGAGGTCGCCGGAGATACTATCACACTATCAGGCTAAGGTTAGTATTAAAAGATTCTAAAATATTTATAAGTTTATGGCATATATAAGGACTTAATTATATGTATATATGTTACTGAGTTGGCCTAGAATGTTGGCCTAAATTAATGGAAATTTTATTATTGTATAATACCATGTGATATGACTGATAGTAGCTATGTTATGAGTCATAATGATACAATACATGAACGAGTATGCTTGCATGTTAGTAAATGATTTATTGTATATATGATGAGAATGTGATTAGATTCTAAATTGAAAGAAATTTTATAGCCAGTTTCTGTATTTGTAAGTGTAAAAATCTAGTGATGTCTCGTACCCTATTCTGGCATTAAACACGGGTAAGAGGTATTACATTTAGTGGTATTAGAGCTATGGTTTAGTCTATTCTTGGACTACTGTAGCGTGTGTGAGAGAGTCTAGCTATACATGCCATATGTGGACGTGATAGTGTGATATCTTCCGACCCCGATGAGATTGTTTTGTTAAGTAGAGATGCTTTCCAACTGAGCTATTATCGATAATGCGAAAAGGGAATAAGTAAGTAAGTATAACTTAGTGAATATATTAATTTATTGAGATGGATCTTTATGGTTCGAGTTGATATACATGTTTGTTAATGGTGTGTAATTGATTAATTAATGGTGGTGGAATATGGATAAGATGCTACTGTTCCAACTGAATATTATAAATAGATCAGTAAGATTGAATCTTTGTAGTGGATAAATGTGATGGGCTTATTATGAGTGGTAGATGCTTATACATGATAATGATGAATGTGTTACCAAAAAGCTTGAATGTGTGTTCATGATGAGTTGAAAAGTTGAGATGTATAAATCAAATGTCTAATATTACTATATATGTGTATGTATGAAAGTTAAAATTTTTAAAGGCTTTACAATATTCACTCCCCCTTGTCGGAATAGAGTCATATGACGAAGTTCATCAGATTTACATTGAATAAGCTCATTAGTGAGAAATAAAGAGGATAATGTGATTAGAGAGGGGAAATGGCTTAGTTAGTAAAGATAATTATGACTGAGATATCAAATGATTTTTCTAAAGATTATTCAAAATACGCAATGTTACTGTTAAAAAAAAAAGAAAAAAATCTATTCATGAGTAATCGATTTATTCAGGCATGTTATCTACAAAAATAATTTACTGGATATTTCTTATAAATTAGTTCTTTTAGTGAACTGAATAATGTGGAATTATTGGTGACTTTAGTAGTTATTGCACAGTGGTAAAATAGAAAAGATGTATGACTGCAATTGTTATGATTATATATCTTATGATAATATTTTTTGGGGGTATTTTACTTGATTTGTTATATACAGAAATATATGTAATTATTCATTTTCAAATGTGATTACTATTTTATAGAAAAGTTGGCTAATCATGATGTTAAATGGAATTGTTGAAAGTCTGATTAAAATATGAGCGGTACTGCTTTATCTCTTTTTCTGGTTTTCTAATCAATTATGCTTGAGAGAAAATTTGATAAAAAGATTCATATGATGTGGTTTTCTACTTCTATTGGTTGAAGCTCTGAATTATAAATATAATATAATATAATATATATTCGAGAAAGATATTTATTCGTCAGAGACCATTATAGTTACTATTATAACTCCTGATTCGAATATGGGAGTTTAGTAATATGAGTCACAGATGGTGGATATCATGTTATTAGACTGGTTGTTATTGGGACTATTTTCAGTCTTTTCTCTTCTGTTTGGGAAGTATTATTGATATTGAAGTATTATTTTATTTATAAGGTTAAGACGCTGATCTTATTATGGTACTATGGTTTCAATTAGTATGATAGTTACAATTTCAAAAATTTTAAAGCTTCGGTATTGATAATTGATAGCTATACTGATGATACAATTATGTTTAAACATGACAGTTACAGTTGAGTAATCTATGAAATTTTTTCAGGGCATTTTATGTATCTAGGCATTATCAGAAGTAAATGTGGTTGCTTGTTTTATGATGAAAGTATCATTGATCTGATTGATTTATGATCATTGTTCTTTTATTTTCCATTGGTATTCTATTCTATTACGTTAGAGATAAGAAGCTGACCGTGAATTCATATGAAATTACCCTTCTATTTCTTCTGGTTGTTGTCCTGTTTACATCTACATGGAAAATGTATTATCTCTGTTACAATTGACTATAGAATGAAAAAACAATGCATATTTTCTACTGGTTTTTTTGAATAGTCGTCAGGTTCCTTATTATTTCGTACGAATGATGTTTTGGAATATACTATATGGTTTTGTATCTTAAATTTCCTTATCTCAGTTTTATTATCATTCTTATAGGTTAGCTTATCATGTATGGCATATCTTTAAAGTAAATATTGACAAAGGTGAGGATTATGATAGTTTAAGTTCAGATTGTACATTGATTTCCTTTCCCCAGGTAATCATGGCTATTATCAGTGACTTCAAACAAGATGTTATGTTTCATCTGAGTTAATACAGTTAGTAAGTATTTGTGACTAGTATGTTGAAAGAAATATGAGAAATTGTATGTTTGATCTATTCTAACGATATGAAGAAGTGATCATTGTGGAATGCTAATAAATAGTTAGGGTCAACTCAGTAATTTCAATCAGAGTGAGCTGTTCAGTTAGAAGATAAATTAAACTATGTGTATTTATGTGCATCCTCTAGTCCGGAAATGATGTTGTGCATACATAGATTTATAGACGAACAGTCTGAAGGAAGAATTTATATTCCTGAAAGTATGACACGGAGACATATCGATTGGGTTTTTCCTTAACTAAAAGAATGTGTGTGAATACCAACAAATCTATGAGAAAGGTTAAAATATTGTAGGTGCTTGAATGAAAATTTTTGTTTACCTTATGAGTATTGGTTTCAATGATTTACCTTGTTGATGGAGGTTTGGTTTTAATTAAACCGACGTTTTTGTTATAAATTGGAGAAACTCATAATTGAATTGGTAAGTCTTAAGTTAAATGAACTCAGCATGAGCTAACTTTTGATTCTGAATTTTAAATTAGATCTGATTACTGATACTATTATTCTAAGACAGAATTGGTGTATTGAGCAACACAGGGTATGCAGAGAGTTTTCATTTAGAGCTCATCGTAGTATTTTATCTATTCATTTAAAAAGAAATAAAAAGTAAAGTGATTTGAAATAAATGTTCGGGTATACAGATATGAAATTCGATATTTCTGATTTTTGAGTTCATATGTCATTTTGTTATCAGAGTTAGGTTAAATGACAAAATGCAATCAGGACTGTTATAGTCAATGATAAGTCAGGTTTGATATTGAAACAAAAATAATATGAGTTTCGTATCGGAATTTCTCTTATTCTTAGAAAATGAAAGCTGTTATTTGGATTGTGATTGATCGATGATGAAAATCCTTATGATTATTTCAGAATTTGAGGATTATATTATTGATTATGGAAATAGCTACAGGAAACTTTGTGTACAAGAATGAGTCGAATTGTGATTATGATAAAAAGTGAAAGTAATTGTGAAAATTGGAAATAGTTTTCGACTGACATAGAAGTATACAGAATTGACACTTAGTTATACTATATTTCAGTTTGATGACAAAGTGTTTCTAAAAGTATTATTTTGAAGAGGATTGGTTGTGGATGTTTAAGAAATTTCGAGAAAAGGTATTGAATCTCTTTACTAATAAGATTTTTGGGGACGAAAATCCCTAAAGCGGGGGAGAATTGTAATAGCCCGCTACAAGGCCTAAACGGAATAGTGGTTAGGAAACCACAAATTCGAGGTCAAAATATTTATTCCGATTGAGTTTTAAAATTTATTTTGTGTTTGCAATATTTTGTGAAATTTTCATTACAAAATTTTATTGTTTGTGTGTCCAATTTGATAAATTGGATTAAATTGCAAAAGTAGTAAAATGTGCATTCTAGAAGGTAAAGGTTTTTAATTTAAATGTGTTTTATTTATATTTTTTTTATGGTGTACATTTTTATGAAATTATTTTGTAAAAATTTCGTACGAAATTTTTGACGTTTGGGCACTCAATTTAATCAAAAGGACTAAATTGTAAAAAGTGCAAAAGTTGAGTTCTACATGTTAGAGGTGTCCAATTGTTATGAAATTTTAAATTGAAGGTCCTTAAACTGTAATTAGACCATTGATTAATTTATTGGACAAAAAAGGACATGAAATGGGTGAACAAAATATTTTTTAGTTAGGGGCATTTTGGTCAGTTAATGATTAAATGAATTAAAAAAATCAAATTAAAAGCCAATTTTTGCTCATCTTATACCTCAAGGCTGAAAATAGCATGGAGAAACCATGGCTAGGGTTTTTCAAGCTTCCAAGTTCGATTGTAAGTGTAATAACCTGAATTAGGGGTTAATCGGAATAGTGATTTCGTAACCACAAATTTGAAGTGAAAATTTTTAATTATGTGGATTTTTGAAATTTTTAATTATGTAGATTTTTTATGATACCTGTTTGATTGAATACTGGTGTGAAAATACTGTTTGGAAATTTTACTGTTTTGGTAATTAATTGTGAGTTAGGGACTAAATTGCAATAGGAGAAAACAATATGCATTGTGCATGATTAAATGATTTAATTGAAGCTTTTATAAAATAGAAAGTATTTATGTTGCAATTAGTCCATTAAATGGTGATTTGGACCAAAATAGCCTTACATGGAAAAATATCTTAAGAAATGGCTTGAAGGGTAAAATAGTCATTAGTGAATAATGACAAAACCAATTAAAATAAATCATCATCTTCCCCATTCTTCTCCTTATGTGCTGTCGAAAATTGAAGCATCCATAGCCAAGGGTTCTTTGATTTTCCAAGCTTCATTGTAAGTGCAATTTAGTCCCATTTTCAATTATTTTTGTATTTTTTACTTCATTTGAGTTTGGATTTCATGATTCTACCATTTATTTGAAGAAAAATTGAGGTCTAAAAATTTACCCATTTGTGATATGAGTATGTTGTCTATAGTGATGCGTCGTTAAATGGACTTGAATGTGTTTTGATGCAAGAGGGAAAAGTGATAGCTTATGCTTCTCGACAGTTGAAACCGCATGAACGGAATTATCCAACTCATGATGTGACAGCCCTATTTTTGACCCTAGTCGGAGAGCGGTTTCGAGACCGCTGAACCGAATTGAATAAATAATTAAATAAAATATTACATGTCTAAATATATGTGACCATGCTTGTATAAAAATTTTTAATGCTTTAATTTTTCGAAATTAATGTCTATTGAAGTAAAAAGGACTTGTATAAGAAGATTTAAATATGTGTGCGGCTAAATTCAAAAGACTAAGGATGGAGTGATGAAAAATGCAAGGACTTGCATGTCAAATTTGCCATCTTTGGCCGGCCATATGGGATAATGATTCAAAATATGTGTATTTTATGTATATTTCATAATTTTATATGTATATTATATATCATGAAATAAATAAAATAATAAAAAGAGAATGGTGAAAAGAACAAGGTTGTTTACCTTTGTTCTTTATTGCCGAATTCACTAAAAGAAAAGGGGAGAGGAGAAAAACTAAGTTTTGGTCATTCTAGCATCAAATTAAGGTATGTTTTATGTGATTATTTCAAATTCTTGCAAAAATTGAGTAAGATGTTTAGCTCCCTATTTAGCCCACTTTGAAACTTTTGTTTTGGTTGAAAATTGAGCATTCGGCCATGTTCATGTATTAGCTAAATTTGTTGATAATTGGATGTGAGTACTATGGAATGAAATTTTGTGGCCCCTCCTGTGACCGATCCGGTGAAATCGAGTAGGCCCCCGGTCGACAAAATTAGAAAATATGGGGCTAAAGAGTTCCGGGCTACACCTAGTGATGATGCTAAGCGGGCTGAGTTTTGGCTCGATAATACAATCTGAGTGTTCAACGAGTTGTCATGTACGCTGGAAGAGTGTCTGAAATGTGCGGTATCTCTGCTACGCGACTCTGCCTACTACTGGTGGAACACTTTGGTTTCTGTCATCCCGAGAGAGCGAGTTACCTGGGAGTTCTTCCAAACTGAATTCTGCAAGAAATACATCAGTCAGAGATTCATCGATCAGAAACGAAAGGAATTTCTTGAGCTTAAAGAAGGCCGGATGTCAGTAACCAAATATGAGAGAGAATTCGTGCGACTCAGCTGATATGCTTGCGAGTGTGTATCATCCAAGGCTATCATGTGTAAAAGTTTCAAGGACGGATTAAACAAAGATATCAGATTGCTGGTGGGAATTTTGGAAATCAAAGAGTTCGTTGTACTAGTCGAGCAAGCTTGCAAGGCCGAAGAGCTCGGGAATGAAAAGAAAAAGGCTGAAGATGGAGCTGAACAGTTCCAAAAGAGATCTGCTGGAAAGTCTTTTTAGCAATCATCCAAGAAAATTAGAGATGATTCGGGCCGATCTAAGAATACCTCGGGTTTTTCTAAACGTGATCATCATCGACCCCCCGTGAGTTCGCGAGCTCCTTCTGTCACTAATGTTTGAAATGAACATCGGGACAGATCTGATTGTAAATATTGTGGTAAATGGCACCCGGGGAGCTGTAGATTTCATGATCGTTCCTGTTTTAGATGTGGATCTGCCGATCACTTTATTAAGGATTGTCCGAAGGTGGATGAACGCAATCCCAATCCAAGTCAAAGACCTAGTGGTATGGCTGCACGAGGTAGACCACCGAGGCGTAGAGGAAATACTAGCGACAGTCAGAGAGGGGCTAGAGACACTGCAGTCAGATCCGAGGCTCGTGCTCCTGCCAGAGCATATGCTATTCATGCTCGAGAGGAGGCTTCTTCTCCAGATGTTATTACCGGTACTTTCACTCTCTTTAATACTGATGTAATCGCTCTGATTGATCCCGGTTTAACCTATTCATATGTGTGTGAAACTTTAGCCTCCAGTAAGACTCTTCCTGTTGAGTCTACTGAGTTTGTAATTCGAGTGTCAAATCCCTTGGGTCGTTGTGTTCTGGTTGACAAAGTATGCAAGAAATGTCCCCTAATGGTATGAGATTTCTGCTTTCCAGCTGACTTGATGCTTTTACCCTTTGATGAATTTGATATTATCCTTGGAATGGATTGGTTGACTGTACACGATACGGTAGTGAATTGCAAATGAAAGACTATCGATTTGCGAGGTTCATATAATGAGATATTCAGATTGAATCCACTGATTTAAACGGACTACCGGCCGTAATAACTTCCATGTCAGCCCAGAAATACGTGAGAAAGGGCTATGAAGCGTACCTGGCTTATGTGCTAGACGACAAAGTATCCAAGCAAGAACTTTGGACTGTGCCCGTAGTTTGTGAGTTCTCAGATGTGTTTCCTGAGGAATTACCAGGATTGCTGCCTGTTAAAGAGGTTCAGTTCGGTATAGAGTTGGTTCTGGGTATGACTCCGATTTCGATTGCCCCGTACCGTATGGCACCTATCGAGTTAAAAGAATTGAAATCTCAGCTGCAAGAGTTGACAGATAGAGGCTTCGCACAACCGAGTTTCTCACCCTGGGGTGCACTAGTTTTGTTTGCGAAAAAGAAAGATAGAACTATGAGAATGTGTATCGACTATAGACAATTGAATAAAGCCACCGTAAAGAATAAGTATCCGTTGCCCCGAATTGACGACTTGTTTGATCAGTTGAAAGGAGCTTCAGTGTTTTCAAAGATTGATCTGGGATCCGGTTATTACCAGTTGAGAGTTAGAGATTCTGACGTGCCAAAGACCGCATTCAGAACAAGGTACGGACACTACGAATTTTTAGTGATGCCGTTCGGGCTCACTAATGCCCCTGCGGTTTTCATGGACTTGATGAATCGGGTGTTTAGACCGTATCTGGATAGTTTTGTGGTGGTATTCATTGACGACATTCTGATTTACTCTTGAAATGAGACCGAGTATGCTGAGCATTTGAGACTTGTGCTCTAAACTTTACGCGATAATCAATTGTACGTGAAATTCAGCAAGTGCGAGTTCTGGTTGCACGAGGTCGGCTTTTTGGGACATATAGTGTCTGCCTCGGGTATTCGAGTCGATCCAAACAAAATTTTAGCTATTCTTGACTGGAAACCCCCTAGAAATGTTTTCGAGGTTTGAAGCTTCTTAGGACTTGCCGGTTATTACCGACGATTCGTCAAAGGTTTCTCAATGATTGCAACACTATTGACGAGACTGCTACAAAAAGATGTCAAGTTTGAGCGGTCTGGAAAGTGTCAGAAAAGTTTTGACCAGTTTAAAGTTCTTTTGACGGAAGCTCTAGTGTTAGTTCAGCCAGAATCGGGTAAAGAGTTCGTAGTTTATAGTGATGCATCTTTGAACGGTTTAGGCTGCATTTTGATGCAAGAAGGTCGAGTTGTCGCATATGCTTCAAGGCAGTTGAAGCCTCACGAGCAGAATTATCCGACTCATGATCTTGAGTTAGCTGCTATTATTTTCGCTCTGAAGATTTGGCGTCATTATCTATTCGGTGAGAAATGCCACATCTTTTCTGATCATAAGAGTCTCAAATATTTAATGACTCAAAGAGATTTGAATTAAGACAAAGACGGTGGTTAGAGTTACTTAAGGACTACGAGCTTGTCATTGATTATCACCCGGGAAAAGCTAATGTAGCTGCAGATGCTCTTAGCTGAAAATCACTATTTTCCTTACGAGCTATGAACGTGAAATTAATGTTGTCGGCAGACGATGTGTTGATTGCCAAATTAAAAGCAAGACCCGTGTTACTTGGACAAATTTGTGAAGCTTAGAAAGTCGACGATGATTTAGCTGCTAAGCGAGTTCAGTGTGATTTAAGTGTGAATTCAGAGTTTCAAGTCGACAGAAATGATTGTTTGAGGTTCAGGGATCGTGTGTGTATTCCGAGAAATTCAGAGCTTATTTCGATAATTCTAAATGAGGCCCATAATAGCCGAATGTCTATTCATCCGGGCAGCACTAAGTGTTTGGTATGTCAGCAAGTAAAAACGGAACATCAGGTGCCTTCGGGATTACTTCAGCCGATCCTAATACCTGAGTGGAAGTGGGATCGAGTTACAATGGACTTTGTGTCCGGTTTACCGCTAACGCGAGCAAGAAAGACTCCATTTGGGTTGTTGTTGATAGACTAACAAAGTCAGCTCATTTCATCCCGGTTCGTACGGACTTTTCACTTGATAAGCTAGCGGAATTGTACGTCTCCCAGATTGTACGACTGCACGGACTGCCGACTTCTATTGCTTTAGACCGAGATCCCCAATTTAATTCATGATTCTGGAAGAAATTGCATGAGGCATTGGGTACTAAGCTCCATTTTAGCACCGCTTTTCATCCACAGACTGACGGTCAATCCGAACGGGTTATATAGATACTCGAGGACATGTTGAGATGTTGCATTCTCGAGTTTAGCGGTTCGTGGGAAAAATATTTGCCTTTGATTGAATTTGCGTATAATAAAAGTTTTCAATCGAGTATTCAAATGGCACCCTACAAAGCTCTCTACGGTCGAAGATGCCGTACACCCCTCTTTTGGACTGAGCTTAGTGAGAATAAGATTCTCGGGTTGATTTAGTCAAAGAAGCAGAACAGAAAGTGAAAACAATTCGTGACAGTTTGAAAATGGCATCCGATTGTCAAAAATCATACGCGGATCTGAAACGTAAAGATATCGAGTATCAGATTGGTGATAAAGTGTTTTTAAAAGTTTCACCTTGGAAAAAGGTGCTCAGATTCGGTCGTAAAGGCAAGTTGAGTCCGAGATTCATCGGACCGTACGAGATATCAGAACGGATTGGGCCAGTTGCTTATAGGTTGATTTTGCCCCTTGAACTTGAAAAGATCCATAACATTTTTCATGTATCGATGCTTCGTCGTTATAGATCCGATCCCTCACATGCGATTAGTCTGTCAGAAATTGAAATTCAGTCCGATTTGACCTATGAAGAAGAACCGATTCGTATTCTAGCTCGCGAGGTGAAAGAATTGCGAAACAAAAAGGTTCCGTTAGTAAAGGTGTTGTGGCTCAAGCACGGGATCGAAGAAGCGACCAGGGAGCCCGAAGACGCTATGAAAGAACGATACCCAAATCTGTTTTCTGGTAAGATTTCCAAGGACGAAAATCCAAAAAAAAGGGGGGGAAGAGTTGTGACAGCTCTATTTTTTACCCTAATCGGAGAGCGGTTTCGAGACCGCTGAACCGAATTGAATAAATAATTAAATAAAATATTACATGTCTAAATATATGTGACCATGCTTGTATAAAAAATTTTAATGCTTTAATTTTTTGAATTGAATGTCTATTGAAGTAAAAAGGACTTGTATAAGAAGATTTAAATATGTGTGTGGCTAAATTCAAAAGACTAAGGATGGAGTGATGAAAAATGCAAGAACTTGCATGTCAAATTTGCCATCTTTGGCCGGCCATATGGGATAATGATTCAAAATATGTGTATTTTATGTATATTTCATAATTTTATATGTATATTATATATCATGAAATAAATAAAATAATAAAAAGAGAATGGTGAAAAGAACAAGGTTGTTTACCTTTGTTCTTCATTGCCGAATTCACTAAAAGAAAAGGGGAGAGGAGAAAAACTAAGTTTTGGTCATTCTAGCATCAAATTAAGGTATGTTTTATGTGATTATTTCAAATTCTTGCAAAAATTGAGTAAGATGTTTAGCTCCCTATTTAGCCCACTTTGAAACTTTTGTTTTGGTTGAAAATTGAGCATTCGGCCATGTTCATGTATTAGCTAAATTTGTTGATAATTGGATGTGAGTACTATGGAATGAAATTTTGTGATTTTATTTGAACTATATGATGTTTAGATAATGACTTAAGCACCATTGCATTAGAACATGTGGAGTATATGCAAGAATTTTTATGTTGGGTTGGAAATGCTTATTTGTTCATAAGGATGATGAAACTCTTGTGGATTTTGATGAATTTGGTTATGAGGAGAATCAAGGATAAATGTTAAGCTTCTAGTCTAATGCATGAAAGAAATTTTGAACCCATGATGATGTTAGTATTCGACCATAAAAAGGAAAATTCTTTTTTTTTTTTAAAGTGACTAATGTCTCTCATGTTTTTATTTGTAATGATAATTGTTGCTAAATTGAACTAGTTAAATGACTTTATGAAGGATCAAACATAGTTGTGATTGGCTTATGCGTTTAAGCCTTTCTTATTAAAGCCGATTGGTGCTTGTAGAAAATGGTTAGGCAAATTCGTGTTAAAGCATGTGAATAAGAGTTAAGAGAACCATTTTGCATTTTAGGTTCGGTACTAGTGAATAATGAGCTAAGAAATTGAGTTCAAAAGGGTAATATAGTGAGCAAAATTTCCATGCATATTTTGACATTAA
The DNA here is from genome assembly GCA_020496765.1 of Gossypium stocksii. Taxonomy (NCBI): domain Eukaryota; kingdom Viridiplantae; phylum Streptophyta; class Magnoliopsida; order Malvales; family Malvaceae; genus Gossypium; species Gossypium stocksii. The sequence continues at coordinate 47,392,810 of CM035627.1, forward strand.
ACTCCACATGATTTTGAGCTTACTAAGTGATGACATGAAATTTTGCTAAAGTGATATATATGTGTGAACTTAAGCTGAATGTAATTTTTGACCGAAGGTGTGAATAAGGGAATAAAAATGATAGAAAACGATTTATGGCCAAGGCGTTTAGGAGTTAACATATTCGGCTCTTGTAGGTTGTTGTGTCATGAATAATGAGTTGATAAAAAGACTATGTGTATCTAAGTTTAATAATAGCTTGGTTGTGATTTGTGATGTAATTGTGCTTGGTTGGATGTGTCTTGGTTGGAATAAAATGTAACTATCAAGAGAGATGGGTGAATAAAGTCTAATATGATCAAACTTGCGTGACGTAGCTCAAGAGCATAGAGGGACAACATCGGATAAGGGAAAAGCTAAGGTGACAGAATAGTCGACCCGTAAATACTCAGAAAGACACGAGGTAAGCTTTAAGTTAATGAATTTAGTATAAAAATCTAGAAATGCATGATAGAGTTGTATGAAACGTGAACCACGGCTCAATGACCTTACCTTATCTAAATTTTGTGCGTGAGATACTGGTTATAAAGCATATAGCCGAATGATTCCTAGAGAATAAGCTATGAAAGTTAAGTGAGTATGTGACCCTTATACATATGTGGACCGAATGTCCAATGGAAGTATTTTTGTGTATTTATATGCGCGTGAAGCAAGTGAAATCTCAATGTGATATAGAAATTTACGATGTGTACACTCAACCCATAAATGTGCATTAAGATTTGATGGTGAAACCGGGCTAAGTCCCGAAAGGCATTCGTGCCAGGGTTACATCCGAGCTGAGACTCAAAGGGCCTTCGTGCCAGAGTTGAATCCGGGCTATGTCCCGAAGGGCGTTTGTGCCAGTGGTAAATCTGGGCTAAGTCCCGAAGGGCTTTAGGGCTAGCGTTATAAACGGGTTAAGCCCGAAGGCATTCGTGCTAAAAGGAAAAAGAAAAATACATGGTTTATGTATTAATCATCATAATAAAAGTGCTCATTACCTTAAGTCTGTCAGGTACGTACCTCATACTCAGTGTGAAATTGATTTGTTTTAGATTTTAACCACACATTGGGTTAGTGAAGCCTTGACTATAGCCTAATGTTACATGAAAGTCAATGACTTACCTATGATGTGTGAATTTTCAATTCAAGTAGAATTATACTAAATTGAACCCTTAGCATATACGCATATTTGATTAAAGTATGAAGCTACATGAATTTGTGAGTATGAGTATAATTCAAGATTCGCATTGAATGAAATTGTATGCTTTCTGCCAAAGGGATGAGTTTTAGTTTAAATAGAAGTATGTTTTAAATTCAACTGATTTCATTGCTTAAAACTTACTAAGCATAAATGCTTACCCCGTTGCCTTGGATTGTTTGTTTTATAGATCCCGTTTGTTAGCTATGGTCTCGGGAATTTCATGATCAAAGTTATCTACACTATCTGAGCCCTTTCGGTACTAGTAGCTAAACTTTGAAATGGCATGTATAGGCTTGACTTTTGGATTATAAATCAATATCTTCTTGATGATGTATATAAGTATAGCCATGCAAAAATGGCTTGCAAAGTTACCTTTCCTTTTGAGTATGGACTTTTAGCTTGGTCACGTTGATTGAGAATGAATGTGAAGGTGTGTGCTTTCGGTTGTTAATATTGGAAGTAGTGTGTTTCTCGAGAATTATGTTGAAGATCATGTATGGGCTAAAGGTGTATGTTCGGCAATTACTATTAAATTGAATGGTGCATGTTAAAAAAAATTGTTAAATTGTTCTCAGTAGGAAGGGTATGTAAGTATGGGTAGAACTAAAGGAATGAGGACGCATAATTCATTTCGATTCAAGAGAATCATTGGTGCTTAGTAGATAACATACGGCAATGCCTAATTAAATGATAGACATGTATGTATGAAAGATTACTTTTAAAATTTGGCCATGACTTTCGAATAGAGTATAGAGAGGTTAATGCATGAAATATTTCAAGTATGATTGAAAGGTTTTGTGATTTGAGTACCTATTGGATAAAATGTGTATATATGCATGTTCGGTTCTAATACATAGGTTGTATGCTTGGCTTGGGTTTAAAAATGTTACCAGATGAATAGTAACTTTGTTTAACTTGTATAATCGGCTAAATAGTGAAATTTTCATGCATGCTCATATGTATTAAAATAGTGAATGCTTGAAATCATATGGGGTAGATATACATATGAACTTATACATTTTGAATTGAACTTGGTTATATGCATATGTTTAGGCTGTTATCCGCAAAGGTACAAATGTGAATTTTGCAAATGGAGTGTGTCCAATATTTAGTACTTGTCAGGTAATGCCTAATAATCCCTTCGGCAACGGACATGGGATTAGGGGTGTTACTCATGACTTGGAGTTAGCCGCTATTATCTTTGCAATGAAAATATGGCGACATTATTTATATGGAGAAAAGTGTCGTGTGTTTACCGATCACAAAAGTCTGAAATATGTTATGACACAGAAAGATCTGAATTTGCGCCAGAGAAGGTGGTTAGAGCTGTTAAAAGACTATGAAATAGTGATAGATTATCATCCGGGAAAGGCTAACTTGGTAGCGGATGCTTTGAGTAGAAAGTCCCTTTTTGCTCTATGAGCTATGAATGTGAGGTTAGATGTGTCTGATAGGGGCGTTTTGATTACGGAATTACGAGCTAAGCTAGTTTTTTTACAAGAAATTTATGAGGCTAAGAAAGTAGATAATGAGTTGGAATCTAAAAGAGAACAATGTTTAGAGAATGAAGATTTTGAATTTAGAGTTGATTCGAATGGCTGTTTAATGTACCATGACAAATTATGTGTACCGAGGAATTCTAAACTGATTGACAAAATTTTGCATGAAGCTCACAGTAGTGGTATGGCAATACATCCCGATAATGTGAAAATGTATAATGATCTGAAGAAACTGTATTGGTGGCCGGGTATGAAGCGGGACATCTTGGAGTTTGTGTCAAAAGTTTGATCTATCAGCAAGTGAAAGCTGAACACCAAGTGCCACCTGGGTTACTGCAACCGATTTTTATTCCTAAATGGAAATGGGATAGAGTTACAATGGACTTTGTATCTGATTTGCCTCTGACACTAAGAAAGAAAGATTCAATTTGGGTAATTGTAGATCGACTAACTAAATCGGCTCACTTTATTTTTGGTACGTACAGATTTTTCATTTGATAAGTTGGCCGAATTATATATTGCTAAGATAGTACGATTACATGGCATACCACTGTCCATAATCTCCGATAGAGATCCTCAGTTTACTTCGAGGTTTTGGAAGAAGCAGGATGCCTTAGGTACTAAATTAAATTTTAGTACGGCATTTCACCCTCAGACAGACGGGCAATCTGAAAGAGTAATTCAAGTGCTGGAAGATATGCTTAGGTGCTATGTATTGGAGTTTGAAGGTAGTTGGGATAAATACCTGCCTTTGATTGAATTTTCTTATAATAACAGTTATCAGTCCAGTATAAAAATGGCACCGTATGAAGCGTTGTATGGACAAAAGTGTCGAACTCCACTGTATTGGACCGAATTGAGTGAGCACCGCTTACATGGGGTCGATTTGACAAAAGAGACAGAAGAAAAAGTAAAGATAATTCGAGATAATTTAAAGATTGCATCAGACCAGCAGAAATCGTATGTGGATTTAAAAAGAAAAGAAATTGAATTTCAAGTGGGTGATCAAGTGTTTCTAAAAGTGTCACCGTGGAAGAAAATTCTGAGATTTGGCCAAAAAGGTAAATTAAGTCCGTGCTTTATTGGTCCTTACAAGGTGATTGAGAGAATTGGCCCGGTAGCTTACCGTTTAGCCTTGCCATCCGAGTTAGACAGAATTCATAATGTCTTTTATGTTTCTATGTTGCGATGTTACCGATCAGATCTGACACATGGATTTCACCAACTGAAGTAGAAATTAGATCAGATATGACTTATGAAGAGGAACCGATTAAGATTCTGTCATGGGAAGTAAAACGATTTAGAAATAAGGAAATACCGTTAGTAAAAGTATTGTGGCAAAAGCATGGTGTAGAAGAAGCAACGTGGGAAACTGAGGAGGTTATAAGGAAGCAGTACCCTCAACTGTTCACTGGTAAGATTTTCGGGGACGAAAATCTTTAAGGGGGAAGAATTGTAATAACCCGAATTAGGGGTTAGTTGGAATAGTGGTTTCGTAACCACAAATTCGAAGTGAAAATTTTTAATTATGTGGATTTTTATTTGATATCTGTTTGATTGAATACCGGTGTGAAAGTACTTTTTGGAAATTTTACTATTTTGGTGATTAATTGTGAGTTAGGAACTAAATTGCAATAGGAGAAAAAAATATGCATTGTGCATGATTAAGTGATTTAATTGAAGAGTTTTATGAAATAGAAAGTATTTATGTTGCAATTAGTCCATTAAATGGTGATTTGGACCAAAATAGCCTTACATGGAAAAATATCTTAAGAAATGGCTTGAAGGGCAAAATAGTCATTAGTGAATAATGACAAAACCCATTAAAATAAATCATCATCTTCCCCATTCTTCTCCTTATGTGCTACTGAAAATTGAAGCCTCCATAGCCAAAGGTTCTTTGATTTTCCAAGCTTTATTGTAAGCGCAATTTAGTCCCATTTTTAATTATTTTTGTATTTTTTAGTTCATTTGAGCTTGCATTTCATTTAAAGAAAATTTGAGGTCTAAAAATTTATCCATTTGTGATATGAGTATGTTTAGCTCACTAATGGTAGATAATGGAAGGTTTAAGTGCCATATGCATGTTTTATGGGATGAAAGTGAATGAAAGTACATGAAAAGGGACTAATTCGTAGAAATTACAAATCGTTCCTAAATGTGTGAAATAATGAATATTTAAGTGTCATAATTGTGAAAATGGGCTTTATAAGTCATTGGAATAAAGAAATTGAGATGTTGTGTTATGGGACTAAATTGTAATTATTGTAAATTTGAAGGGCAAATTTGGAAATTTACCTCAAATATGAGCTGTGACTGTATTAATTTAGATAATTGATATATGTGCTATATGTGTTAATTAGATCAAGAACGGTCTGATAAGGCCCGAGATTGGGGAAAAGAGAAAGTCCTAGACTAATTTCGAAAATTAGTCCTTTTTGGGCAATTCAGGTAAGTTATATGTAATTCTAGCAAATTCGATTAGCTCTATTTAAATATTTCCTTCTATGATGATACATTGATAATTACTCTATGAGGTGACTGAAGATATGGAAAGTTGTATTGACTGTAAATTTCGATTGATCATTGTATGTGCTTCTGAAACTACAGATTTATGTATTGTCTTTAAATCTTGATTGAGCAAGTAGGAATAGATATAGATATAGGTGACATGTCACTTGAGGCCCACTGTTCTGACTGTTATAGTTACCCGAGTGCTAGGTAGACTTGCATGTGTTGCAGACACCTATCATCTTATGTGAGCAGGCCCGTGGTTAACTTCTGTACTGTTACTGATTGTAGCTTCAGCTACCCTACTGTTAGTAGCTTTGGCTACCTCATGGCTCTGCCATGTCTTGTAACGCCCTGATTTTTGGGATTTTTCAAGTTTTTGTGATTTTTGGTGAAGTCTTGAAATTTTGGTGTTTTGGTTACTGAAATTATGTTTAAGGATGTTAATGGGCCTTTAGGAGGCCCAAGCCTAAATCAAAACCCAGTAGAAATATCAACTTTGGTTTTTAAATGAAAGGGGCTTGGTTAAGTGGGCCCTTAAGGTAAAGTTAGCAAATTAAGACACAAGTGAGCCTTTGGTAAAGTGGCAATGTAGCGCCACTTAAGTGCCTAAAAAAGTGGCGTGTGGACTAGGTTTAAGGGCCAGAGTTCTAATCGCAAGGTAAGCAGAGGATATTTTTATTTTTGTGCATGTGCCAGGCATGTGATTAAACTCAAGTAGAATTCGGCTAGGGCTTTAGGAAGGTTGTGTCATTTGCTTGAGTAGCCATTAGGGTAAGTTTTAATTTCCTTTTTCTATCTTGCCGAATTAGGGTTAGCCACCTAGGGTTTTCACTTTTGTTCTATTATTTTCTTAGTGTATCAAAAAGCTGAAAAGCAAGAAAAGTCTCCCATTGTGCCGTTTGCCATAGCCGAACCTATTCCTCTCTTCTCCTCCCTTCTTCCATTCCTTTTTCTTCTTCTTTTCTTCTCTAGCCGAAACATCCTCATCACTCTACTCATCTCTTCTTTCATTCCCATTTTCTTCTAATCCTCTATAGCCGATTGTCATAAAAGCTGAAATCCCGAAGGTTGAGCTTGGGTGCCGATTTCTTCTAGCCTAACTCCTGTTTTCTTTTTCATCTCTTTTGGCTGATTTTCACATCCTCTAAACCTCTAACTCTGTCGACAACATCACTTCAAAACCACAACATCAAATCTTCTTCTTTTTCACCATTCCAAAAGCCGAAAACACTATATTTTTAGAGACTTAGTAGCCAAATCTTTAGATCTCTAAGACTCGATCTCTACTAGTGTTTAGGGGCTAGATTTGCATCAGATCTGAGTAGAAACGGAAGTAGAATCATTTTGGTTAAGAGTTCCTGTGGTAAGTACTTGACATCTCTAATCTATTCTTTATTTCAGGATTTAGAAAAGCCGAAATCCCTGGAGGTTTAGAAAGGCTTTCGATTGGGGCTTAAGGCTCTAAGGGTTATTAACAATCGATTTATTTTGGTGTTAGTGTGATCTAGAGGCTACTGATCGAGGGCTTGGATAAGTGGAACAACTAGATCTAGATCTAGTTACTAGTTTCGACAAAGGTAAGATCTCAAGGGCCTTAGGTGTTGATAGCCGATTATGGTAAGTAAGTTTATGATGGCTGTCATGGTATTTTGGATCTGATGTGTCTAGTGACCGATTGTAGGATATCGTGGGAGATCTCGTTAGCAGTTGTCACAAATGAGGTGTGTATCGAACACCCTTCTGTAGTTTATATCAGCAAAAGCTGAAATGCCAAAATTTCGGCATTTTGTGGGCTTGTGAGCATGCGAGCGGTCATAAGTCGGTTGGAAATCACTGGATCTGTAATCGCAAGTGGTAAGATGGTTGAGTGCGCAATTTCGTGCACTTCGGTAATTTTGGGCCTCGATGGGTCGAATGTGGGCCCAATGGGCTTATAAGCCCACATGGGTAAAATAAGAGATAAACATGTTCTGATAGACTGTAGGTCCAAAACTACTAAGACTGGTAAACCGATCATTAAACTTGGACTAAATGGGCTTAAGCAGCTAGTAGACACTGTAGGGCCCATTAGGGGTTTTAGGGCCCAATGACTGTAATCTGCTAAAATGGGCTAAACAAGCTACTGGGATAAAAGTTAGACTATTATTGATTAAAATGTGCATGAAACCCTAAAATTTGGAATAACTACTGAAATACCCCTTAAGGGTGCGAAATTACTATTTTACCCTTAGGTGCAAAATGACTGTTATACCCCTAGGGCTAATTTTGACTGAAATGCATGATTTACTGCTTCTGTTTACTGTATGCCATATCATGATTATCTGTTGCGTGGATTTGGGATTGTTGATGGAGGAAGTGCAAGTGGCATTGCCACGTTTTCTGAAAGAGGCTTTGCCTCGTACTGATATCTGAAAATGGCTTTGCCCATTCTATTTTCTGAAAGAGGCTTTGCCTCGTATTTCTGTTAGTGGCTTGGCCACCTTATCTGATTATGCAGCTATGCTGCCACTGTGGATTGTAGCGGTTGGGTGGGTTGAGTAGTCTCCCCACATGTGATGGGCTTTGCATTCATGCATGATATCTTTTCTGTTACTATAATGGGCTTCGGCCCAGATATTACTGTGACTGGTTAGGGCTAAGGCCCAGTGGGCTTGACCTGAATTGCGCTTTGGATGGGCTTCTTTGCACACTGAGTTTCCAAACTCACCCGTTTCTCTCTATCCATGCAGGTGTGTCCTAGATTGGTGGACTTGGAGCTGGGAAGGATTCAGAGTGGCCACGAAGACTGCATTTCTAGTTTAATTAAATTATTTATTTCTTATTTCAATCATTTCCTTTTTAATTTGGGTTTGTAATAAGGCCGTTCTATTTGTTTTTGCTTTGGGTTTCAATTACTTGTTCTTACTATACCTTAATTATTTTGAATATGGCTGCATGAGTTTTTCTCAAAATTAATAGAACGTTTTCCAAAATCAGTCACACGATTTATTCGAGTAACAAAGTTAAGTTTTATAATAAATCTCTTAATAACTAGTATTGGATAGGACGTTCATCAATAAACCGGGAATTTCTCTTAAAACTTAAATATCAGTTTTTGCAAAGCTCACCCTAAACTTAGTAACTAGGTAACATGGTTAGTTGTACGTGATGTGACACACTAGACTTGGCCGTAACGTCCAGGCCGGGTTTGGGGTGTTACATGTCTGTACAGCACTATGTGCTAACCTCTGTATATCTGTTCATATTCTGAAATTGCTCGATAGGATTAGATTAATTGTGTTATGATGAAGTGATTGTGCAGGTGAACTGAAAATGGTACGGTATACTGAGAATGTTATTACTAAGCATATTCATGATTGGTATGTGATATGTGCACAAAGAGTAAGTTGATTGTACAGTGATAAGAGATAACATTTACCACGTTAAAGCAAATGGCATAATGAATTGTTCTATTGCTTGAATTTCATATGACTTACTAAGTTATTGTAGCTTACCCCTTTTCTTTTCCCTTTTCCTTAGATTTGAGCTTGTTAGATTGGGATCGTAAAGTCGGAGCCACGCGACACACTATCAAGTTTCTTTTGATATATTTCATATTTCAAGTGTAATTTATGGCATGTATAGTACAATTTGTTGTAGTAAAGGCTATTTTTTTATGCCTAAGTTACATTACTCATATGATATTCTGTAAGTAATGATTATAAATGAAGTCCTTTGAGTAAATTACTCTTGAATTGGTTGGGTTTGATTATGCATGTGCTTGAATGTGTTTCAGGGAAGCCAAGGCTTGGTATATAGCCTGACACGGCCTACACGGCAAGACACACGGGTGTGTGCCATGGCCGTGTGGGATTTGGCAGAATGATCCACGGGTGAAAGGCACGGGCGTGCCAAGGCCGTGGGCTACACACGGCCTGACCCTACGGGCATGTCCCTGGACCGTGCCTCCCCTGCACCTGAATATTTTATTTAGTGTACCATATGGGCAGGAGACACGGCCGTGTGTCTCAACCGTGTGGGGTACACGGTCCCCAAACGGTTGTGTGGAGTGGCCATGGCATAATGGATAGTTTCGTCCATGGTTGTCAAACACGGGCGTGTGAAGACCACACAGACTAATAACACGGCTGTGCCAATAGTCACACGAGCGTGTGACGGTGTTTTAAAAGTGAAAAATTTTCTGAGCATCCGATAATGATAGGATTCGAATCCTAACCATCTGTAATGTCTGTATTGTGATGGAAAACCCTCGATAAGGGAAATTTTGAATTGAATTGCATGTGAATCTGTGACTGTCATCGTGTAAGTTCTGTAAAGGTTATTTCGAGTCTGAGAATGCCTCATACTCGATTTCGGTGATGGTTTCGGGTTAGGGGTGTTACAGCAAGTCCGTTTTAGCACCGTTTTTAATGATTTTTTACGTTTTTGAAATCCCGGTAACATGATTTCTCTATTTCTACCATTTATTTGAGCTAGGGTTTGATTTCAAAAATTGACCCATGTTGAATAATTGTGTATTTTGATGTTTTATGATAGATTATGAGGTTTTAAATTATGTTAAACAACTTGTGTTACTCGATTTTAAGTGAAAACGAGTAAAATGACATAATCGGTAAAAATATCTAATGTTCATAAGTATATGTTAGAGTGAGAATTTGATGTTGTCATTAGTAAATAAATGATCAGCATGTTCTAAAATATAAGAATTAGGGAAAAAGTTTAATTTCGAGCTTTGGGGAAAAGTGTAAATATGTAAAAGTTTAGGGGCAAAATTGTAATTTTTCCAAAGTTGGAATTAAGGACTGTTTTGATAAATGTGAGCATTAAATAAGCTAAATGTGTTATTTTAGATAAAAAGGACGTGAAATCGACCTAGATTAGGGAAAGGAAAAGATTGTGGATTAAATTGTAAAATTTCTATATTTTACACTGAGGTAAGTTTATATGTAAATAATGTATTGTTTTTATTATGTTATGATATTTTATTTTGTGACATGTGAAATAAGTTTTAGTATTGTACAATTAATGGACATAAACGGTGATTGTGGTTGATGATTTGAGATTAAATGAGGAAATCTCAGTTGAACCTTAGGAATGGAAAAACGTGGTGCTAAGTGGATATATCACGATTATACGTGTAACGTGGTGCTAAGTGGATATGCCACGATTACACATATTGATACATGTAACGTGGTGCTAAGTGGATATGCTATAGTTACATATATTGATTCATTAACGTGGTGCTAAGTGGATATACCACGGTTAAACATGTAACGTGGTGCTAAGTAGATATGCCACTGTTATACATGTTAATTTGAAAAGTTGCACTAAGTGCGTATGCCACAATTACATGTTAGTCCAATAGTGTGGTGTTATGTGCGTATACCACTAAGTTGGGTATTAATTACAGAAGGTAGAGCTATGTGCTAAAACCACCGGATATTGTTAATTTCTGAAGTGTTCACCGAGAGAAACAAGTTTGCTAAATGGAATTTAACATGAAAAATGTGGGGATAAATACCAGAATATGAATATATGAGTTTTAAATTATGAGTTAGATATGTGATTGAATTTTGATAAGATGAATATGGATAAGTATTAACTTGAAAGTTGACAATAAGAAATTTTAGTGAAAGAGTTGAAATTTGGAATAAATAGTTTCAAATAGTAGCAGAGGAGTGACTTTAAAAAATCACCAAAAATGGTATAAATTGAATTAGAAGCTGAATGAGATATTTAATCAAATCTTGTTGAGTTTATTTTCATATAAAAGAAACAGAGCAAGCAAAAGAATTCTATATTTTGAGATATTTATATATTTATAAGACTGGTTCAAAATGACTTTGTGATCCCCTGTTCTGATTTGGAAAAATCATTAAAAATTGTACAAAAATATTTATGGAACATAATTTATATGGCTGGATTACTTGTTGAGTTTATTTTTATTAGAAACAAACATGAACATCTTTCCAGTTTTGTATACAGAGAAATTGAAATTTTAGTGAAGAGTGGTCAGGACTGTCAGGTAGCAAAATAGGGGAGAATTTAATGAATAAACTGTATTAATTGGCCCAACCAAAAATTATAAAATTTTTATGATAAGAAGAAATATGAGTCTAGTTGCTGGAAAAATTTACGGATCTTAATTTGGAGCTCTGTAGTTCCGGATAAAAATAATGTGACTGGGACTCTAATGGACAGCTTGTACTGATTTTAAGTAAATGATAATTTCATGTGAGATTAAGATTGCATAATTGTGGAGACATATTTTGGGATTTATAAATGCCATTAATAATGTATTATTATTATTGTTTACATATTCACTTACTAAGCTATAATGCTTACTCCCTTCCCTTCCTTTTTCTTATAGAGTTTTAGATGCTAGCTCGAGTTGGAGGTCACCGGAGATACTATCACACTATCAGGTTGAGGTTAGTATTAAAAGATTCTAAAATATTTATAAGTTTATGGCATGTACAAGGACTTGATTATATGTATATATGTTACTGAGTTGGCCTAGAATGTTGGCCTAAATTAATGGAAATTTTATTGTTGTATAATACCATGTGATATGACTAATAGTAGCTATGTTATGAGTCATAATGATACAATATATGAACGAGTATGCTTGCATGTTAGTAAATGATTTATTGTATATATGATAAGAATGTGATTAGATTCTAAATTGAAAGAAATTTTATAGCCGGTTTGTGTATTTGTAAGTGTAAAAATCCAGTGATGTCTTGTACCCTGTTCCAGCATTGAACACGGGTAAGAGGTTTTACACTTTCAAATTTGAGCCTCGATTTTGAAATCAATCTCAATTACATACTTCTATGAACCTCTATTATTTATAATTATAGAGTTTTCACATAAATTTTGAAATTTAAACACTTTAGTTCTTTTGTTCAAAAACTAACAATTACACTTTAGAATCTAGTCCTTTTTCACAACTAAGCTTAAAATATAACCCATTTCTATTAATGGATAGTGGATTTTAATGTTGTCATCCACTACTCTTAATTAATTAGAATTAAGATTAATTAGTTAAGGTTTATTAATTTAAAATTTTGATTAATTAAAGTTAATTGATTTTTAATTAAACAAATAGAAAAAAAGTGATATCTTCTTCATATTTTTCTTGTTGGAAAAATGTTAGAAGGATGAAAACCCATGTGTCCGGGCCGTGTGAAAACAAGACATACATACTGACTTGTGTAGACGGCCACAAGACACGCCCATGTGTCTTGGCCGTGTGGCAACCTGACTTGGCTACATGGGTACCAGACACGCCCGTGTGTCCAGCCTGTGTGCAGTACTAACTTAACAAGCAGCAAAATAGGGGCCACACGGTCGAGACACACTCCCATGTGCTCTGGCCCTGTGGCACGAAATAGGCTTGATTTAAGCCATTTTCACACCCCATAAGGTCATATACCTAAAACATCAATTACATAACAATTACATATACCCAATGCACAACCATATTAGCCAATTCTAAACATCAAATAAACCATTTCATATCAACCTATTCAATGTCACATGAATAACACAAACATGAATACATTTCAATATCCATTTCAAGTTCATACCTACACTTCATATCTCAATATCATCAATCCCATACATAGCATAATATCATCATAATTCACAATTAATCTTATACCAAAAATGACCATTTGAACTTCTCTTAATCATTCATATAGCAATTCATTCAAGACCATAAAACATACCATTTCCACATTCAACAAATTAATGTCATTTACCAACTTACCATATCAATGCATTCACATATCATATAAAGACATATCATATAAAGTCTTCATACTAAGACATCCATTTCAAGATCAAGCCATATCACATAGCTTGATTAGGTGCCAAAACATACCACATTCACTAACACATAGATGGCCTTAAACATTTACTTATAAACTACCCTATACATGCCATAATTCACATCATTTACAAGGTTCCAAAGTACCAAAATCTTGTCTGGATAGTGTGATGGCAATCTTCAATCTTGTCCAAATCGAGCTAGCTTTTGAAATCTATAAAACACGGGAAAATAAACAAAGTAAGCTTTAACAACTTACTAAGCCCATACAATATAGAATTTAACTTACCGAATCAACATTTATAACGTAAAAACATAATTAGATCAAGTCATAAGTCTCCAATGCCTATTCAATCATCACATACACATGTTAGTAATGTAACTACCATGTATTTATTCATTCCAAAGATGAAACAAATATACAACATCCATATAACCACAACTCATGTATCAAACCATTCATTTACCTTATACTTATATAGCATATAATCATATAACCATGTAAACATCTATCTATACATATCATATATTTCATATAACATATCAATCATGTATCAATTATTTTATAAGCATGTACTTGTAACATGTAATTCATATAACTTGTAGCTCATTTAACCTATAATCTCATGTGAATCATGTACATATATCATGTGATCATGAATTTCTTAAACCTTTTATAACATGTATCTCATATATACATATTGGTAATTTGCCCGTTGAACCTTTGGAAACATCGAGGGATACTCAGGTGATACACACATAGTGTATATATGTAAACCTGTAAATCTGTCAATTCATCATGTATGCTCTATTGAGCCATGTACGATATGCTCCTGCTAAGTCCATAACGGTAAGCCCAAAGGTTGAACATGTAAGTCCGAAGGCTGAACGGTAAGCCCGAAGGCTAAAGATGTGAGCCCAAAGGCTAAATGATGAGCCTAAAGGCTGAACATGTAAGCTCATGAGCTATGGTGAGTCCACCACAAATGCAGGAGCTCAACCAACCTGTAGCCCTATTGACATGTCACTTGTATTCTACGACTTTCTACGGTTCAAATGGAACTCGGTAATCACTTTAAACATGTATTCAATTGGCAATTTTATTTCATAGATCATTATACAATCATATAACATTAAAATTAGCAATTATAAATATAATACAAGTTCAATTCTATTTATACGAACTTACCTCGATTTGGCTCGTAAACTCGATATCTACTCGTCTACCTTTCGTTTCCCCCAATCAAGTTCTGAGATTTGTTTATCTTGATCTGTATTAATTCAAAATTAACTCAATTGTTCAATAACACATTCAATTTAGTCAAAATACATGTATTTTAGCCATTTTGCAAAATAGCCCTTGTATTTTCATAACTTGACATTTTAGTCATTTATTCACAAAATAGCAAATTACACAATTTTAGTCACAATTCATCATAGTCAAAGATTCATGTGCTCCATAAAAACACATATCTTTCAATTATTCACATTTTTAACCACAAAAATTCTATCTTTTTCAATTTAATCCCAATTACTCAATTGTTTTCAAAAATTACTTTATAAAACTTGTATATCTACTAGCAACCATTAATAAATTATCAAGAAACATCAAAATAGACATGTATTCAACAATGGAAGATTTCAAAAACATAACCAATTTCAGAAATTGAGATACAGGCTAGCTAGAACACATTGTAACGATCTCGAAAATGTAAAAATTATCAAGAACCGAGTTCAATACATACCTTAATCAAGCAAAATAGTGGCCGAAAGCTTCAAAACTCAAAAACCCCAAATTTTCTCTTCAATTTCGAAAGAATAAGAACACCAACACTTACTGCATGTTTTGTTTTATTAATATTAACATTTTAATCAATTTACTAATATAAAATTAGTTTAAAACATATAAAACATATCAATTAAAGTCCATTAATGTCCATTGACTAAAACAATGGTTTAATAACCATTTAAGGCCACTAAAATCAAAATCCAAAGCAATTTAATACCTTTAACAAATAGTATGTCACTTTTATCTTTTGTGCGATTTAGTCCATTTTACCGAATTAGCTGATCAAACGGTAAAATTTCTTTACGAAACTTTTGTACGATAATTCTATCATGCTGTAAAAATATTTAAAATAATAAAAATAATACTTTGACTTGGTTAAGTGGTCCAAAAACCACTTGTTCCAATCAGACTCAAAAATGGGTTGTTACAACTCTCCCCCCTTAGGGATTTTCGTCAGAAAATCTTACCGGTAAACAGGTTAGGGTACTATTTTCGCATAGCTTCCTCGGGTTCCCACGTAGCTTCCTCTATTCCATGTTTACACCAAATAACTTTCACAAGTGCTATACATTTATTCCTCAACTCTTTGATTTCTCGGGCCAGAATCCTGATCGGTTCTTCTTTGTAAACCTGACTGGATTTCAACATCAATGGGAGAGATGACATGTGACGGATCAGATCGGTATTGACGTAGCATCGAAACATGAAAAACATTATGCATCCTTTCAAGTTCAGAGGGTAACGATAATCGATATGCTCCAGGCCCTATTCTTTCAACAATTTCATATGGACCGATGAATCGCAACTTAACTTTCCTTTTCAGCCAAAACGGAGAATTTTCTTCCATGGTGATACTTTCAGGAATACTCGATTTCTGACTTGAAATTCTATTTCTTTACATTTCAAATCCGCATAAGATTTCTGTCTATCCAAAGCTGCTTTTAAACTATCACGTATCACTTTCACTTTTTATTTGGTTTCTCTGATCAATTCAACCCCATGTATCTTTCTTTCACTCAATTCTGTCTAGTATAACGGTGTCTGACATTTACGACCGTATAAAGCTTCATACGGAGCCATTTTCAAACTCGCTTGGAAGTTGTTATTATAAGTAAATTCAATCAGAGGTAAGTGTTTCTCCCAGCTACCTTCAAATTCAAGGATGCAACATCGTAACATATCCTCTAGAATCTGTATAACTCTTTCAGACTGCCCGTCAGTTTGAGGATGAAAAGCTATACTGAAATTCAATTCGTTCCCAGAGCCTCTTGCAATTCTTTCCAGAATCTCGATGTGAATCTCAGATCTTTATCAAAGATAATAGACAATGGTACACCATGTAATCTCACAATCTCTAATAAATACATTTTGGCTAATCTATCCAAGGAGTAATCTATACGTACCGATATAAAATAAGTAGATTTCGTTAATCGATCAATAATAACCCAGATTGCATCTTTCTTTTTCAGAGTCAGGGGCAATCCCAATACGAAATCCATCGAACTCTGTCCCATTTCCATTTGGAATCATCATTGGCTGTAATAAACCTGACGGTACCTGATGTTCGGCCTTTACTTACTGACAGATCAAACATTTAGATACAAATTCAGATATATCACGTTTCATTCCTAACCACCAATATAACTATTTCAAATCGTTATACATTTTAGTGCTACCCAGATGAACAAAAAAGCGACTATCGTGTGCTTCGTGTAAAACCTTCTGAATGAGCTCGATATCTTTCGGTTAACAAATTCTATTCTAAAACATTAAACAATCATCAGTTCTAATAGTAAATTCAGAATCAGAATTAAACTCACATTGAAGTAATTTAGCTTGCAAATCTGTGTCATCTTTCTGAGCTTTACAGATTTGTTGTAGAAATATCGGTTTAGCTTTTAACTCAACTAAAATAGATCCGTCATCACAAAACATCATCTGAGTGTTCAAAACCCACAAAGTAAATAGAGATTTCTGACTCAAATCATCAACTAAAACATTAGCCTTTCCCGGATGATAATCAATCACAAACTCATAATCTTTCAGTAGCTAAAGTCATCTCTGTTGTCGCAGATTCAAATCTCTTTGTGACATCAAGTACTTCAAACTTTTATGATCTGTGGATATTTGACATTTTTCACCGTACAGATAGTGACGCCAAATCTTTAATGCAAAAACTATAGTAGCTAACTAGAGATCATGTGTCGAGTAATTCTTCTCGTGTGGTTTCAATTGCCGAGAAACATAAGCTATAACTTTTCCTTCTTCTATCAATACACAGCCCAAACCATTTAACGACGCATCACTATAAATTACAAACTCTTTACCCGATTCAGGTTGAACTAAAACCTGTGCTTCTGTTAACAGTGTTTTAAATTGTTCAAAACTCTGTTGACACTTCTCAGTGCAATTAAATTTCACATCCTTTTGAAGCAATCTAGTCAACTGTACTGCAATTGTAGAGAACCCTTTTACAAATCTCCGATAATATCTTGCTAATCCTAGGAAACTTCTGATCTTATATACATTTTTCGATGGTTTCTAGTCTAAAATTGCAAATATTTTGTTCGGGTCAACTTTGATGCCTTCTGCTGAAACAATGTGACTCAGAAATCTGACTTCCCAAAGCCAGAATTCACATTTATTGAATTTAGCATATAACTACTTATCTCTCAAGGTCTACAACACGATTCTTAAATGTTCAGTATGCTCCGTCTCATCACGTGAATAGATCAGAATGTCATCAATGAATACAACAACAAATCTGTCTAGATACGGTCTGAATATACGATTCATCAAATCCATAAACACCGTAGGAGCGTTAGTCAAACCAAAAGGCATAACTAAGAATTCATAATAACCGTACTGTGTTCTGAAAGTATTTTTCGGTATATCAGAGTCTTTAACCCGCGACTGATAGTAGTTGGATCTCAGATCGATTTTTGAAAATACTATAGCCCCTTTCAACTTATCAAACAAATCGTCGATTCGTGGTAAAGGATACTTATTCTTTACAGTCACTTTATTCAATTGTCAGTAATCTATACACATTCTCATTGACCCATCTTTCTTTTTCTCGAATAACATGGGAGCACCCCAATGAGAGAAACTCGATCATGCAAATCCTCTATCTATTAACTCTTGTAACTGTGCCTTTAGCTCTTTTAATCTGATCGATGCCATCTTGTACGGAGCTATCGATATTGGTGTAGTTCTCGGTAACAATTCAATGCTAAATTCAACTTCTCTGATCGACGGTAAACCTAATAACTCTTCTAGAAATACAGCTGGTAATTCACAAACAACTGGTACAGCTTCAAGCTTTATTTCTGATACTTTAGTATCGAATACATACGCTAAATACACATCACACCCCTTTCTCACACATTTTTGAGCCTGCGTAGTAGATATCACACTCGGTAATTCATTCGAATAATTCGATTCAATCTGAAGAATTTCACTGTTCTGACATTTCAGCTCTATACTCTTTCGTCTGCAATTCACTTCCGCTTCGTGCATATTCAGCCAATCCATGCCTAGTATCACATCAAACACATCAAATAGTAGGAGCATTAAGTCAGTCGGAAAACAGTATCCCCGAGTCATCAGTGGACATTTCTTACATATTTTATCAACTAACACTAACTTGCCTAATGGATTCAATACTTTAACTACAAATTCTGTAGACTCAACATGTAAACTCTTTTTAAACACTAATTCCATACAGATATATGAATAAGTTGATCAAGGATCTATCAATGAAACTATATCAGTGTTATAAAGAGAACAAGTACCAGTAATGACATCAGCCGACGAGGCTTCCTCACGTACACATATAGCATAAGCTAGAGCAGGAGGGCGTATCTCCAATCTAACATTTAAATCTCATGTAGCATACGGTTTCCACTCTAATTCCCAGCATTCTAGGGTGGTCTACCTCTGGTAACAGTATTGCTAACTTTTACGAATTGCTCTTTAACAGTAGTAGATCTCTCTGGAAAATCTCAAAGGTAATGATCTAGTGACCCAAATCTAAAACATGTTCCACATTTCGATCGACATTCACCAAAATGCTTTCTATTATAATGCTTACAATTAGGCCCAGTATTCCTCACGCTACCCACATTGGCAACAGACGTCTTTTGGGGCTTCGGATTAAAGGATCTTGCATCTCTATCTCTGATCGTTACACCCGCAGAAGCAGTGGAACAGGGATGGAAGTCTTTAGCTTTCTTTGATCCAAACTGATGCGACTTACTCGCAAATCTCTTTCTAGACTCTCTCGATTCAAAATTAGCTTTTGGTTTCTCTTTAGCAAGTTCCTCTGCTTTACAAGCCCTATCAATCAGAAAAAACAAACTCTTTCAGTTGGACAATCCCTACAACAATAAGATATCTACATTCAATCCATCCTCAAACCGTTCAAACATAATGGCTTTGGTTGAGACACATTCAGAAGCATACTTACTGAGTCATACATGTAACACCCCAAACCCGGCTTGGACATTATGGCTAGATCTAGTGTGTCACATGGACCTACATCTAAGTTTATGACCTTTTTGCTTGTTGTGGCTTAAGTGAGATTTTCATTAAAACAGCAAGTTTGTGAAAAGTCATTTTGTTAAGCCTTTAGGTTATCCATATTTTGAACTTGTTGAGTTTTGAAAACCTTTTTAGGAGTTTGAAAAACCCACGCAGCCTATAACTAGCAGTTTCGATAAAATATGAATTAAATCATTAAAGAAAATAAAACCAATAAAGAAATTTAAATAGCGGCCTTATTACAATTAAAACCAAAAATAGAATAATAAAATACTTAAAATGAAAAGAAAACCAAATTTACAGATGCTGTGGCCACTCCGAACCTCTCACAGCTCCAAGCCCACTATGGTTGAGGGTTACCTACAGAGATGAAATTAAGGGGTGAGTTTGACAACTCAGTGTGTAACATAATCTCAACCATAGGCCAAAACAGATCAAGCCTCAGATTCATATTTAATTGGGCCTTGGCCCATTACAGAAATCAGGTTAAGCCCATAGGCCCATAACAAATACAGATCAGATATAATATGCAAACAGAAAACCAAACCCAGATCCATCCATAACACCCCCGTACCAACCTTACACCATGTGGGGAGACTACTCGACCCACCCAACCGCTACACACCACAGAAATTTGCAGCGAGGCTGCCAGATATTGTGACGAGGTCACCAGATACAGATATTGTGGCGAAGCCACCAGAACAGATATATATGTGGCGAGGCCACCTGAACAGATATGTATGTGGCGAGGCCACCAGATTGCAGCAAGGCTGCCAGAACGCTTCCTTGATCATAAAAACCCATACCCTATGCAACAGATGTAAACATACTATAGCATGCAACATACAGCATCTCATGCATCAGATATATTCATATTAAGTGATAACTCATGCAGATACATAATATTATACATTTCGTACAGAATTGGCCCTAGGGGTATAATGGTCTTTTTACACCTAGGGGTATTTTGGTAATTTTCCATATTTAAGGGTATTTTAGTCCTTTTCCATATTCTCAGAGATTTTATGCATGTTCAATTAATTATTAGTCCATAGATATCCACAGAAGTCCATTTAAGCTTAATTTCCAGTTTCGCCCTTTTTAGCCTAAAACCCCCAATGGGCCCTACTGTGTCCACTAATGTCTTAAGCCTGTTAAGTCCAATTTTTAGGTTCAGATTACCAATTTAACCATATTATTACTAACCACGTCACCAGAAAGCCTTTAACAGTCATTTTACCGATTTGGGCTCGGAAGCCCATTGGGCCCATCTTTGGCCCATCGAAGCCCATCTTACCGAAATGCTCGAAATTGCACCTTCTGCAATTTCACCATCGTCAATTCCTAGTTTGACCACAATAGATTATTCGGCTACTCTGAGATCCTTCCAAGACCGATTTTCGGTCACTTTTGATCGGTCACTTTAGAACAGTTTTCGGTCATTACGGCCTTTGTCGTCCTAGTCTATGATGGAGATACGTTACATACCTGTTAACGGATAAAGTGTCGACGAGATCCACGTACGAAAGCCCTACAGTTAATCACTAGAGTGTTAGTCTAACAATCGGCAACACATAAAGCCTTTACCTACTAACCATAATCGGCCAACATGGCCTAAGCCCTTACAATCTTACCTTCCTGCCGAAAGTGGACTAGATCCCGCTGCCCAGCAGTGTTTAGCCTTCCGAATCCTTTGTTGCACGACCCCTTGATCTTACTAGCGCAAACAAAATAAGAGAAAGAGGCCAACAAGCCCTTAGTCACTAACGTTAGCCTCCCCTAAAGGAGCTCGGCTTACAACCTTAACATAGGTAACTAACGAAAGAGTACTTACCACTATGATAATCGTCCCAAGAAGAGCCCTAAATAGAAGTGTAATCTTGATCCACAATAACTCCTTACATGAATCCTAAAAGAAAATAGAGTTGGTCTGGGGTTCGGCCTTAACACCACTAGATATGAAGGTCTTTGATTCTGACGAAGAAAAGATGAGATTCAGGTCCACAAAATATTTGGTTCATCAAGAGACAAGGAGTTTTGATGAAGTTAAAGAAAAGAAAAGAGAGAGGGAAGGATGATAATGAGATGATTCGGTTATGGGGTTATGGGAGATGTTTAACAGAAAAAGAGAAAGACGAGAAGTATGAGGCTAATGAGAATTCGGCAGGTTGCAATGGAGGTTTCGGCCAATAGAAGAATCGGCAATGGAAGGTTTTGTACAAGCCTTACGGTTTACAATGGTGAAGAAGATGATATGGGTGGAAAAAGAAGAGATACGGTTGAGCAAGAGAAAAATGGGAGAAGGAGAAGAGGAGAAGTGGGCAATCGGTTACAGAGGAAAACGGCACAATAAGGTGTTTTTGGAAGACTTACATTCGGCTTCTAGCAAAGAAAGAGTGAAAGAGGGAACACTATAGCACCTTACCCTATTCGGCTAAGCAAAGAAAGCATCCAAAAAAAAAAAAAAAGAAAACCCAAAGGAGATTCGGCACTTACAAGAGCCTAAAGCCGAAAATAATTTCCCTACAGCAAAATGCCGAAATTGCCTTACCAAGAGTCCTCTGGCCGGCCACTATTTTCAAAATTTAAATCCCCTCAACCCACTCCTTGATTCACTCCTATGACCGATTCAAACTTCTTCCAAGCAGAGTTTTACTCTGCTTCAAACTCTTACATGCTCCTTGCACAAAATAAAACGCCACACTTGCATTTTCTGGGACTTGAACCTTGGCCCTTCTTCAAGCTCCACACGCCACATTTTTAGGAGACTAGTGGCTTCACTTAGCCACTCTACCAAGGCTCTTTTTGTGTCATAAACCACACACAATTCCTTAAAACACTTACTTCCCAAGCCCCCCTATCTCCTCAGTTAAAAATACAAAATTTTGCCTAGTTTCTAACATCACCTGGGCCTTCCATAGGCCCATTAACACTCCTCAAACATGCATTACACATCCACATACTAGAGTTTAAACATTTTATTGGATAAAGAACAATCTAAGAGAAACCCAAAAATTAGGGCGTTACAACTCTGCCCTCCTTAAAGAAATTTCGTCCTCGAAATTTACCTTATTTGAACAAATAGGGATATTGCTTACGCATTGCCTCCTCTAGTTCCCAAGTAGCTTCCTCTCTGCCATGATTACGCCAAAGTACCTTTACTAATGGAACCGACTTTCTCCATAGAACCTTCACGTCTCGATCCAGAATCTACACAGGCTCCTCCTCGAAAGTCAAATCAGGCTGTACTTCCACTTCTGCAACTGGTAGGATATGAGTAGGGTCAGAACAATATCGTCTTAACATGGATATGTGAAACACATCATGAATCTTATCTAGCTCCGGAGGTAATTCCAACTGATAAGCCACCGGACCTACTCGCTTAAGAACCCGATAAGGCCCAATAAACCGTGGGCTTAGCTTGCCTTTCTTACCAAATCTTAATATCTTCTTCTGAGGCGAAACCTTCAGAAAGACCATGTCACCCACTGAGTACTCAATCTCCTTACGCTTCAAATCTGTGTAAGACTTCTGCCGATCAGATGCCTCTTTTAACCGATCCCTAATCACCTTGACCTTCTCCTCGATCTCTGCTACCAACTCAGGTCCAAGAACTTGCCGCTCGCCCAGCTCCGTCGAACAACTAGGTGAACGACACTTACGCCCATACAGTGCCTCATAAGGTGCCATATGGATGCTAGCCTGATAACTGTTATTATACGCAAACTCTGCTAACGGAAGATAATCCTCCCAATTGCCTCGAAAGTCGATAACACACCCCCTTAACATGTCTTCCAGAATCTGAATAACCCTTTCTGACTGACCATTAGTTTGAGGATGAAAAGCCGTGCTAAAGTTCAGTCACGTTCCCAACGCCTCATGCAACTTTTGCCAGAACCGAGATGTGAATCTAGGATCTCGATCTGAAATGATAGACACTGGCACCCCATGCAGTCGTACAATCTCTGCTACATATAATTTGGCTAACTTCTGAAGTGAATAATTAGTATGCACGGGGATGAAATGAGCAGTTTTAGTCAATCGATCTACAATCACCCAAATCGAGTCCTTCTTCAACGGCGTCAAGGGAAACCCACTTACAAAATCCATGGTCACCATCTCCCACTTCCAAAGTGGTACTTTTACTGGTTGCAGAAGTCCAGAAGGTAACTGATGTTCAGCTTTCACCTGCTGACAAGTCAGACATTTCCCCACAAATTCTGTTACCTCTCGCTTCAGCCCAGGCCACCAATATAGTTCCTTTAAGTCATGGTGCATCTTATTACCTCCAGGATGCATAGCACACAGTCCTTTATGAGCTTCATTCAGAATTGCTTGCCTCAAATTAGAATCCTTCGGGATGCAAACTTTACCTCAGAAACATAGAACTCCTTCACTGTTAAGTCCAAACTCAGAAGTATTCCCATCCTTAATCTGCTGAAATCGAGAACCCAGAGACTCATCCCTCGACTGCTTTTCCTTAATCTCATCCACCCAGGTTGGCCTTACTTGCAATTCTGCTAACAGACTACCGTCATCATATAGACTCAATCGAGCAAACATCGCTCTCAAATCAGATACAGTTCTACGACTTAGGGCATCAGCCACCATATTAGCTTTACCTGGATGATACTCAATTGCACAGTCATAATCCTTAAGCAACTCTACCCATCTTCGTTGCCTAAGGTTCAGCTCCTTCTGAGTCAGCAAGTACTTAAGGCTTTTATGATCTGTGTATATAATACACCTTTCTCCGTACAGATAATGTCTCCAAATCTTAAGTGCAAAGATCACTACTGGTAGCTCCAGATCATGGGTAGGATAGTTTACTTCGTGAGGTTTAAGCTGTCGCAATGCATAAGCAACCACTTTACCCTCTTGCATCAACACACAGCCCAACCCAACATGTGATGTGTCACTGTACACGGTAAAATCTTTTCCAGACTCTGGCTGTATCAGTACAGGTGCCTCAGTCAGAACCTTCTTTAGCTTCTCAAAAGCTTATTGCTGCTACTCGGTCCAAATAAATGGTACTCCTTTCCTTATGAGTTTTGTCAACGGTGCTGCCATCACAGAAAATCCTTCCACAAATCTTCTATAATACCCAGCTAGACCCAGAAAACTTTGAATTTCCACCACTGACCTCGGTGGTTTCCATTCCAAGATTGCTTCAATCTTTCGAGGGTCCACCTTAATCCCCTCAGCAGAAACAACATGCCCCAAGAAAGTTACCTCCCTCAACCAGAACTTACACTTACTGAATTTCACATAAAGCTCCTTTTCCCTTAACACTTGCAGCACCACACGGAGATGCTCATCATGCTTCTCCTCAGATTCAGAATAGACCAAAATATCATCGATAAATACGACTACAAAACGATCCAAGTATGGCTAAAACACTCGATTCATCAGATCCATAAATGCTGCAGGTGCATTGGTCAGCCCAAATGGCATAACCAAGAACTCATAGTGCCCATATCGAGTTCTGAATGCTGTCTTGTGAATATCCACCTCTTTCACCCTTAACTGATGGTATCCAGATCGAAGGTCGATTTTAGAAAATACTGAAGCTCCTCTAAGTTGGTCAAACAAGTCATCGATTCTTGGCAACGGGTACTTATTCTTACTCGTCAATTTGTTCAACTGCCGATAATCGATGCACATTCGCATTGACCCATCTTTCTTCTTCACGAACAACACTAGTGCTCCCCACGGAGACACACTTGGCCTAATAAAGCCTCTATCCAACAGTTCTTGAACTTGAGCTTTCAACTCCACTAACTCCTTCGGTGCCATCTTGTAAGGTGCAATGGACACCGGTGCCGTACCAGGCAACAAATCGATCCCAAACTCAACCTCTTGATTCGGAGGTAATCCTGGAAGCTCTTCAGGAAACACATCTTGAAAATCGCTAACAGTTCTAACTTTGTCCACGGTCAGTTCCTCAGTTTCTGCTTGACTTATGAATGCCAAATAAGCCTCGCATCCTTTTCGGATCCACTTCTCAGCTCTCAAAGCCGACACCACATTAGACAGATATCTCTACGCTTACCTATCACCATAACCTCCTCATCCTCTGCGGTCTTTAACCTCATTCGCTTTGCAGCACAATCCAGAGTAGCCCTATGCTTAACAAGCCAATCTATTCCCAAAATAAGATCAAATTCTCCGAAAGGTAGCTCCATCAAGTCTCCAGAAAAGATTTTTCCTTGAGTCTCTATAGGCACGTCTCTATACAGTTTGTCTACCCTAACCGAGTGACCCAATGGACTTAGTACAGATATCCCACTCACTGTCTCCTCAGAGCGCACACCTAGCAACCCAGATATAGCACATGCAACATAAGAATGGGTAGATCCAACATCTATCAACGCAGTGTATGGCATACTAGAAATAAAAAACGTACCGGTTATGACGTCAGGAGTATCACCCTCCTCTGGGCGACGAGGTGCATACACCAACGCTGGCTGACGAGCCTCAGCAAAACTAGCACCCCTACCAGGTGCTCCTCGTCCTCGACCATTACCATTTCCACTTCTGCCTTGTCCACGACCCCTCGGGGCTGGTGGTCCACCCCTTACTGGTTGAGCAACCCTCTGATCCATAACTTGAGCCTAATCAGGTTCTTGGGGACAATCCTTAACCCTATGCTCCATAGATCCACATCCGAAGCAAGCTCCAGAACGTTTCTGACACTCGCCCATATGTATCTTACCACAACTCCTACAACCCTGCGGTCTAACAGTGTTCATGGGTACTGCTCGTACTGGCTCTACCACTCTTGCCCTCTTGACATTCTTGTTGGCCCCACCTGATGGTCCAGAATCCCTCCGGAAGTGGTTCCTATCCTTTTCGCGATTCTGTCTTTCTGTCTGTTTTACTTCTTCAGCTATCTTAGCTTTCTCAACCAAAGCAGCAAAGTTACGCTCCCTCTGCGGAGCAATCAGCACCCTCAGTTCATCCCTCAGACCATCCTCAAAGCGCACGCTACGCTCATATTCAGTAGCAACTATCCCAGAAGCATATTAGCTCAGCCTCAGAAATTTAGCCTCGTACTCAGATACTGTCCTACCTCCCTGAACCAAATTCAAGAATTCTTTCCGGCAGGTGTCCACATAGCTAGCCCCAACATATTTCCCTTTAAAGGCTGTCTTAAACAGCTCCCAAGTTACCTCACCAGCTGAAGTTCCATCTCTCACTGTGAGCCACCACTGATAGGCTTCATCTCTAAGCAACGATACTGCTCCCTTCAGCTTCTGCTCCACGGAGCAGTCCAAATCATCCATGATTCGCTCTGTGGCCTCCAACCAATACTCGGCCACATTTGGGGCTACACCAGACACGCCCCTAAAGAACTCTGCTCTATTAGCCCGGAGTTGTTCAGAGATAGATCCCCGGAATCCATTACCGGTACTTGCCCCAGCAACCCTTTCCAGAACTCGTAGCATTGCTTACGATAGGGCGTCATCCCCTACACCCCGATCATGCGACTCCACCTCCGTTGCCGGTGGTATCGGTACATCAGCTGCTGGCGCATGACCCGAAGATAAAGATTCAGCTCGTGCACTACCTCGGCCACGTCCACGGCCCTTATCAGGAGCTGCTCGTGTACTCATTTCGTATTATCTGTTTTAGAAATTTTATGAGTCAGATTAATATTCCAGTGTTTATTACATATGTCTTATGAATAAGTAGGATTTCAGAGTTTGTTTTCTTTCACGGACACCTAGCTACAATCTCAGTCTACTTATCAAAGTTTCTATAGTTTCAGTAATATCCTAACTAAAGTATCATAACAGAGTCTTAGTCAAGCATATAATCAGAATTGTAGAATTATTCAGAAAAGTTCAGAAAACTTACAGGCTTGGGCCGGAGATTCGGTGTGCCACTCTTTCAAAAGATTACAAAGGAAAACTTAATTTATTGCTTGAAAATAAATCATTTATGCATGAAAGGAGTTCATCAAAACAAGTTCCAATTAATTTTGAAAACACTTGTTAAAAACATGATCTTTCAAAAATCTTTGTTCTTATTATTTGAAAACTTCCATTTTTAGACCCGATCCATAGCTGAGTTGTTGCAACCTGGCTCTGATACCACTAAATGTAACACCCTAAACCCGGCCTGGAAGTTATGGCTAGATCTGGTGTGTCACATGGACCTACATCTAAGTTTATGACCTTTTTGCTTGTTGTGGCTTAAGTGAGATTTTCATTAAAACAGCAAGTTTGTGAAAAGTCATTTGTTAAGCCTTTAGGTTATCCATATTTTGAACTTGTTGAGTTTTGAAAACCTTTTTAGGAGTTTGAAAAACCCGCGCAGCCTATAACTAGCAGTTCCGATAAAATATGAATTAAATCATTAAAGAAAATAAAACCAATAAAGAAATTTAAATAGCGGCCTTATTACAATTAAAACCCAAAATAGAATAATAAAATACTTAAAATGAAAAGAAAACCGAATTTACAGATGCTGTGGCCACTCCGAACCTCTCACAGCTCCAAGCCCACTATGGTTGAGGGTTACCTACAGAGATGAAATTAAGGGGTGAGTTTGACAACTCAGTGTGTAACATAATCTCAACCATAGGCCAAAATAGATCAAGCCTCAGATTCATATTTAATTGGGCCTTGGCCCATTACAGAAATCAGGTTAAGCCCATAGGCCCATAACAGATACAGATCAGATATAATATGCAAACAGAAAACCCAACCCAGATCCATCCATAACACCCCCGTACCAGCCTTACACCATGTGGGGAGACTACTCGACCCACCCAACCGCTACACACCACAGAAATTTGCAGCGAGGCTGCCAGATATTGTGACGAGGTCACCAGATACAAATATTGTGGCGAAGCCACCAGAACAGATATATATATGGCGAGGCCACCTGAACAGATATGTATATGGCGAGGCCACCAGATTGCAGCGAGGCTGCCAGAACGCTTCCTCCATCATAAAAACCCATACCCCATGCAACAGATGTAAACATACTATAGCATGCAACATACAGCATCTCATGCATCAGATATATTCATATTAAGTGATAACTCATGCAGATACATAATATTATACATTTCGTACAGAATTGGCCCTAGGGGTATAATGGTCTTTTTACACCTAGGGGTATTTTGGTAATTTTCCATATTTAAGGGTATTTTAGTCCTTTTTCATATTCTCAGAGATTTTATGCATGTTCAATTAATTATTAGTCCATAGATATCCACAGAAGTCCATTTAAGCTTAATTTCCAGTTTCTCCCTTTTTAGCCTAAAACCCCCAATGGGCCCTACTGTGTCCACTAATGTCTTAAACTTGTTAAGTCCAATTTTTAGGTTCAAATTACCAATTTAACCATATTATTACTAACCACGTCACCAGAAAGCCTTTAACAGTCATTTTAGTGATTTGGGCTCGGAAGCCATTGGGCCCATCTTTGGCCCATCGAAGACCATCTTACCGAAATGCTCGAAATTGCACCTTCTACAATTTCGCCATCGTAAATTCCTAGTTTGACCACAATAGAGTATTCGGCTACTCTTAGATCCTTCCAAGATCGATTTTGGGTCACTTTTGATCGGTCACTTTAGAACAGTTTTCGGTCATTACGGCCTTTACTGTCCTAGTCTATGATGGAGATACGTTACACACCTGTTAACGGATAAAGTGTCGACGAGATCCACGTACGAAAGCCCTACAGTTAATCACTAGAGTGTTAGTCTAACAATCGGCAACACATAAAGCCTTTGCCGAAAGTGGACTAGATCCCACTGTCTAGCAGCGTTTAGCCTTCCGAGTCCTTTGTTGCACGACCCCTTGATCTCACTAGCACAAACAAAATAAGAGAAAGAGGCCAACAAGCCCTTAGTCACTAACGTTAGCCTCCCCTAAAGGAGTTCGGCTTAAAACCTTAACATAGGTAACTAACGAAAGAGTACTTACCACTATGATAATCGTCCCAAGAAGAGCCCTAAATAGAAGTGTAATCTTGATCCACAATAACTCCTTCCACGAATCCCAAAAGAAAATAGAGTTGGTCTGAGGTTCGGCCTTAACACCACTAGATATGAAGGTCTTTGATTCTGACGAAGAAAAGATGAGATTCAGGTCCACCAAAAATTTGGTTCATCAAGAGATAAGGAGTTTTGATGAAGTTAAAGAAAAGAAAAGAGAGAGGGAAGGGTGATAATGAGATGATTCGGCTATGGGGTTATGGGAAATGTTTAACAGAAGAAGAGAAAGACGAGAAGTATGAGGCTAATGAGAATTCGGCAGGTCGCAATGGAGGTTCAGCCAATAGAAGAATCGGCAATAGAAGGTTTTGTACAAGCCTTATGGTTTACAATAGTGAAGAAGATGATATGGGTGGAAGAAGAAGAGATACGGTTGAGCAAGAGAAAAATGGGAGAAGGAGAAGAGGAGAAGTGGGCAATCGGTCACAAAGGAAAACGGCACAATAAGGTGTTTTTGGAAGACTTACATTCGGCTTCTAGTAAAGAAAGAGTGAAAGAGGGAACCCTATAGCACCTTACCCTATTCGGCTAAGCAAAGAAAGCATCCAAAAAATAAAAAAAAAAACCCAAAGGAGATTCGGCACTTACAAGAGCCTAAAACCGAAAACAATTTCCTTACAGCAAAATGCCGAAATTGCCTAACCAAAAGTCCTCTGGCTGGCCACTATTTTCAAAATTTGAATCCCCTCAACCCACTCCTTGATTCACTCCTATAACCGATTCAAACTTCTTCCAAGTAGAGTTTTACTCTGCTTCAAACTCTTACATGCTCCTTGCACAAAATAAAATGCCACACTTGCATATTCTGGGACTTGAACCTTGGCCCTCCTTCAAGCTCCACACCCCATATTTTTAGGAGACTAGTGGCGTCACTTAGCCACTCTACCAAGGCGCCTCTTGTGTCATAAACCACACACAATTCCTTAAAACACTTACTTCCCAAGCCCCCTATCTCCTAAGTCAAAAATACAAAATTTTGCCGAGTTTCTAACATCACCTGGGCCTTCCATAGGCCCATTAACACTCCTCAAACATGCATTACACATCCACATACTAGAGTTTAAACATTTTATCAGATAAAGAACAATCTAAGAGAAACCCAAAAATTAGGGCGTTACAGTACAAATTTTCTTTCGTATTCAGTTACTGTCATACGGCCCTATTTTAGATCAAGGAACTCTTTTCTTTTCTTGTCGATGAATTGTTGGCTAATATATTTCTTCCGGAATACAGTCTAAAAGAAATCCCAGTTAACTCTTTCACACGGAACAACTAATATTAGGGTATTCCAACACTAATACGCAACATCTTGTAACAATGAAATAGCACATTTCAAACATTCTTTCGGTGTACAAGCTAATTCGTCAAAAACCCTAATCGTATTTTCAAGCTAGAACTCGGCTCTCTCAGCATCATCACTAGCTGTAGCTTGAAATTCTTCAGCCCCGTATTTATGTATCTTATTAACAGGTGGTCTATTAAATTTCAAAGGATCCATACCTCGCATAATTTCAGGGTTTGGTTGGGGAAACGAATGAGTGGAGGTTGTGGAATAGTCAGGTTTGCTTGCACAAATTCAAAAAACCACTCTGACATCATTTGGAAGAAAGCTTATTTAGCTTCTCCTTGACTGCCCATAGCAGGACTCAATTTAGTAGGAACAACCCCTTGAGTAAGAGCTGGCGCATTACTTTCAACATCATCGGCTATTGCTCGATTTGGATCCATTTACTACATAAAACAATGTTCAGAAGTTGTCAGGAGATTATCACACTATCACAGTTTATATATGGCATCTATAGCTAGACTCGTATACACTACGGTAGTCCAAGAATCAACTAAACTATAGCTCTGATAATAATAAAATGTAACACTCCTATCCTATAACCGTTGCAGGAATAGGTAAGGGGTATTATTGGACTTGTAACTCAAACCAGAATAGTAAAGCTTTAACATTTTATCAAACATCAATTTATTTCAGTAATATCAATTATATAAACCTAGCATGCTTAAAACAGACATATAAAGCTACATTCATACATCAGGGACTAAATTGATAACATATAAAATATATAAGAAAATATAAGAAAATTTTTGGAATAAGGTCACACGGCCGTGTGCCTCACACTGCTGCCAGACACGCCATCTGATATATTTATAATTTGCATACATGTATGATATTATGCTGCATGGGGATGGTTTGTTGTAATTAGAGGAAGTGTACTGATTTATTAAGGTCACACGAGTCACACGAGACTATTGTGGACCTACCGACAGCTTAAAGCCACTTATATTACTTGCAGCTTTGTTGCAATACTGGTTAGTGTCATAACCGGTGCTAACAATAGAGTGTAGGGATGGGTGGGTTGATTTAATCCCCACAAGAGTGCAGGGTTGGACAGAAGATGGTGTACAGGGTTGGTTGGGGTTATATGCATCACGTATTCTAATTTCTGATACTGTTATGGGCTAAGGCCCAACTGATTCTGATATGGGCTAAAGCATAACTGATACTGTTATTGTGAAAGGGTTTAGGCCCAGTTTGTTCTGTTGCATATTGCTTGTATGTTTGGGAAATTACACACTAAGTTTTCCTAAACTCACCCCTTCTACTTTAACTGTGCAGGTAATCCCCAATCTTAGGTGGTTCGGTGCGATCGGAGAACTCAGCGGTGGCGACGCTTTTCACTAAGAATGATTCAGTACTTTTTATAATTTTTGGATTTAATTTTGGGTATTTGTTTTGTAATAAGGCCTTTGGAATTTATTTTTAAGTTTTAGGGTTTAAGTTTTGACTATAACTGCTAGAATTAGGGTTTGATTTTTAAAAAATGAATGATGTTTTTACAAAACAATCACAATTATGCAAAACTTTTAAAAAGAAAATGTAACATCCCAAATTTTGGGTTTAACAGAAATGGGCTTTGTGTATCGGAGAAATTTGAATTTTTGTGGTCAAGAAGAATATTTTGTAATTTCAGGTTTGGATTGTTAATTAAGTGATTTGGGGTGCTTGGGGATGTCGAAGAAGTCCGGGGTTTAAAAAGGGACTTTAAGAAAAAATTTTAATTTTTAACACTAAGTGGATATTGGCATTACAAGGAAGGGTTT
Organism: Gossypium stocksii; assembly: GCA_020496765.1. Taxonomy (NCBI): domain Eukaryota; kingdom Viridiplantae; phylum Streptophyta; class Magnoliopsida; order Malvales; family Malvaceae; genus Gossypium; species Gossypium stocksii. The sequence continues at coordinate 47,425,336 of CM035627.1, forward strand.
ATGAATAATTTTTGGTTAAAGCAAGACGTATAGAAGCAGGTGGTCTGGTGGCAAGGGACGCTGGTAGCTTGTAGGCGGTCCAAGGTTCGAATCCTGTCCATTGCATAAATTCTTTTAATTTTCGCTTATGGGCATGAAAGCTTGCGTGTAAACTTTATATTTATTAGGGGTGATTTTTTTACACAAAAAGAGAATGTGGAAGAGTGGCAATCGGCGTGCTGGGTATTTGGAAAGGAGCAGGTTCGAGTCTGCTTAAGGGAAAAATACTTTTTTTAAGGGAACACGGCACACGGGAAGGAAGGCTTATATAATGTTGCGTGGGGTTATTGACATGAAAGTCGTGTTGTTTCAATGGCGATGAGCGTGCTATGGAAGCAATAGAGCGCAGGTTCGAGTCCTTTGAGCATATGAAGTTTTTCCTTTAACTCTTTTACATAACCGTGACTCCAGCAGGTATAGGTTATAATTATTTGCGACCATATTATAGTGTAAAGAGAAACGTGGTGTAGTGGCCTGCAGCATGATTGTGAGGCGCATGGACGGGGGTGAGGTCTAGAGTTTGAGCTCCCTCTTGCGCAAATAAGGTTATTTTTTTTGCTGCTTGTGCGTGAAGGCTTGGTCAAGCGGTGAAAGGCTACTGTCGGTGAAAGAAGTCAAGCAATGGGAGACATGGAATGAATTTGGATTAAAAGCTGGCTGAAATATGCAGCTATTAAAGGATTGCTTATGGGACGGTTCAGCCGAATGTGGGACTGTGTTGGTCCATTCGGTCAATTGAGTTTTTATTTGCCAAATTAGTGATTTTGGTTTCCGAATTAGGGGGATTAGGCTGAAGATTTTTATTCTTTTGATATGGATTTTTTTAATGGCTTTCCTTTTGTTTTCAGCTTTGACCGATTGGGGGAAAACCTTTGTGTGCCAACATAATCGGTTTTGGAACATTTCCTTCTTCTTAATTTTATTTTTTGGCATTCACATCTCTTTTGCTTTCTTTCTTGTATGAGTTTTAACTGAAAGGAACCATTCTTTGCTCAAACAAAAGTTGCTTGTGCCAATTTTGTTTTTCTTCCCTTGGTATTTTCTTTTCCATTCTTTTTTATTCCCAATCATACATCTCTATTTCTTTTTGTTTGAAATAACACATGCACATTCTTCTTATACCTTTTAAGCACCTTCTCTTATTATTTGATTGTATACCTTTCTCCCTCTCGTTTCTCGTTTTTATTATTGATCAATCGGTAAGAACTCTGGTACTTCATAAAGTCAATTGGGTATTCTTTTCTTGTCGAATCGTTGGCTTTGGCAGAACCTTGGTATTGCCTTCTTTCATACTCTTTCACTTTTCTATTGTGTAGGCCAAATCTAAATCTTTGGTGTTAGGACCGAGACTCGAATTCCTTTCCTCTGTGAACGTTCTTTAGCTTTGGGTAAGTACCTTAATCGCAAGTGTTCATTACGTTATTTGGAAGATTTCGTATACCTTTATGTGACTAATTATTTTCTTTTAAGCAAGGGTTTTATGGCATCGTATTTTGATCATATGATTAGGGGTTGATCTGTTTAAGAGAGAAAGGGGTCGAATCACTATTTCTTATAGGTGATCATTTTTGTTCCATTGTTGGTAAGTGACGTTAGGTTGACTGAATTATAACCTATAACATGATTTTGGATTCAATTATGGTAGTTGACTGACAAAGAGATGATGGTGACTATAGGTGAACAGTTGTCATAAATTGTGCGCGACTATCTCATTTCAGGTGCGTGTTATCACACTTTTAGATACAAAGGCGAAATGCCGAAATAACAAATGCTGAAAAGTCTGCGAATCGAGTGTTGGCCACATAGGTCTGCGAGTGCTCATGTGATTGATTGAGGTCACGAATTGTGGCCCTACATCAGAAAGCGGCTATCATGAGCAATTTCATGAGTTGGGCCGAAACAGGCCCAATGGGCTCGTGGGCCTACTAATTGGCTTTAGGCCGTATTTAAATCTCTGGACTGTTTGGCTACGTGTGTCACTAGATGACCATGGGTCTACTGATGGGCCTTTACATACTTAGGCTAACACCGGTAAATGACTGAAATACCCTAAGGGCGAAATGACCAAAATACCCCTCGTGGGTAGAATGACCGTTATAACCCTAGTGGTAGGTTGATTAATGTTTGTATGATATTGGTATGTTTTATACTGGGCATGACATCCTGCATTCACATATGATTTTATGACATGCCATCCTGCATGGGTTTGGGTTATATTGAGGGAGGAAGTATTATGGCTTATTGCCATCCTGTCTAAGTCCCATGGCCTTCCTATGTAACGCTCCAAATTTTGGGCCTAAAAGTATTAGGCCTTGAGTTTTGGATTGGTTAAAAGGCGGCTTAAGTAATTTAAATGTGTGATTTTGGAGTGTTTGGAGGGTTCTATGAACTCCCGAGTTTAAGTTAGGCCATAAGAAAAAAATTGATTTTTAGCCTTAGTGGAACCTTGATCTCAAGTGGTATGACTCTTAAATAAATCAAGGTAAAATAAGGCACAAAAAGGAGTATGGTGTAGTGGCAAAGTGGCGTTACTTAAGTGACAAGGAAGTGACGCCATAAACGAAGCAAGGGGCTCCAAGGTTCAAGTCTTGACTTTTGCAATTTATTTTGGTTTTTCTTTTAAATAAATCTAGAAGCGAGTAGGCGGGCTTTAAAGTTAGTGTTGGACTTATGACACAAAGGAGCTTGTGTCCTAGTGGTGGTGGCGTGACATGGTTATTGAGAGGACTATGGTTCGAATCCCTTTACACGTAAAGGTTGATTATTTTGCTAATGCTTTAGTTTTGGGGGATTGATGGAGAATCCCCTATCGGGAACCTAACATGAGAATAGGTGAGGAGCTGGCTTTAAATAGAGGAAACCATGAGGAGAGTAGGCATACCTTTCTTGGCTTATCCCTTTAATGTTGTGGCGTGTTCGTTTGGGTGGTGGTGACCGTAGTTGATCGACACACCCCCTGGGGAGTCAAGGGTACGATTATTGTTGGCTTCTGGGCTTAGTAGCGTTCAGAGCATGGATTAACTTCAGATACCTATCAGGTGTGTCCTTCACCCTACTCTAGCTGTAGAACGGCAAATGCCGGAATGCCGAAATGGGCCATGTAGGCCCAATGGGCCCGTGGGCCCAATCGGGCAAATTGTATGATTGTGTAGTAAATATTAGACTAGACTAGGCGAATCTCATATCTGTGGCTAGTTTTGGGCTAAAGGGCCACCGAGAGTGTGGGCCACCTGGGCCGAGAACGGGCCTTAGGCCCATTCGCAACGTTATCTCTGTTTAGATTACTTGAGTCGCCCGAGGCGACTGTAGACTTTCTAAGGGATTGATAAAATTACTGAATTACCCTCGATTTGTAAAATTATAGAATACCCCCAATTTGTAAAAGTATTGTTTTACCCCTAATTTGTAAAATTACCATTTTACTCCTAATTTGTAAAGTTATCGTTTTACCCATGATTTGTAAAATTACCATTTTACCCTCAGTTTACAAAATTACAAAAATACCCCAGTTTACAAATTACAAAAATACCCCGAATTTCAAAGTTACTAAAATACCCCTAATTTACAAAATTACCGAAATACCCTTGGTTTGTGAAATTATCAAAACTCCCCTGGTTTGTGAAATTATTGAAATACCCCTGGGTTGCAAAATTACCGAAATAGCCCTGTAGGGTAAAATTATCGAAATACCCCTTTAGGGTAGATTATCGAAATACCCATGTATGGTAGAATTACCAAAATACCCTTGTATGGTAGAATTACCGAAATACCCCTGTAGGGTAGAATTACCGAAATACCCCTGTAGGGTAGAATTACCAAGATACCCCTGTAGGGTAAAATTACCATTTTGCCCCTAGGGTGTTAAATGAATGTTTTGCCCTTATGGGCAAGTGGCGAACTTGGACTGTGTGTTTGACGGATTTGACTATGTTTGTATGATAATGATTTGACTGACGTGACCGTGGTTGTGTGATTGATATGTTTTAATATGTGTTTAAATGACTGATACTGAACATGGCCATTCTGCATACATGTGTGATGATTGAGCATAGCATACACGACATATTGGGTTGGACATTAATATGGAGGAAGTTCTGTTCTGATAGGACCACACGGGTCGCACGAGACGACTGTGGATCTAGTAATAATATGATAAGGCCGCACGAGTCGCACGAGACGATTGTAGACCGACTGAGGGCTTAATGCCAGTTATTCTGAGTATGGCTCTGTGCCAACCAACATATGGCTCTGTGCTATCGGGATCATGGCTTTGTGCCGATTATATTTGCCTAAGGCTATGTGCCTATCTTATTTACTGATGACTGTGTGTCGATCACATTTACCAAGGCTATGTGCCTATCTTATTTACTGATGACTGTGTGTCGATCACATTTACCCATGGTTGTGTGCCAGTTATATTACCCTAATTGATGGCTATGTGCCAATCCTATTATAGTTACTGATGGCTTTATGCCAATTATGATACTGCTACTAAAGGCTTAAAGCTGCATCTAAATTAGTAGCATGGCTGCATCATTGGTGTGTAATGCTAGGTGGGTCAAGTTATTCCCCACATGGTGTGTTAGGTTGGTACGGGTGGTGTGATGGCTGGATTGAGTTAGGATTGCATTCGCATATTGTTCTAATTCTACTATGGGCTTTGCCTACACTGTTCTGTATAGGGCTAAAGCCCAGACTGATCTGTTCTGTATAGGGCTTCAGGGCTTCAGCCCAGTCTGTTCTGCATATCTACATTATACTGTTACTAATTTTATTTTGGGCTTAGGCCCACTTGATTCTGATTCTGATTTTGATTCTAAGTTGATAATGTTTCTGATTTTGTAATGGGCTAAGGCCCATCAGGTACTGTTGTTATAGTGGGCTAAGGCCCAATTGATACTGGAATTGTAGCAGGGTTGGGGCCCAGACTTTTAATTATTTTGTATGATTAATTGTTTATTTTATATGGTAGGGGATTACACACTAAGTTTTCATAAAACTCACCTCGTTCAATAATTGTATAGGTAATCCCTAGCTTTAGGAGGATCAGTACTGCAAGGGACTCGGAGAAGGCCACACATTGCTTGTGCTCTGTCTTGATTTACTTTTAAGTACTTTATTCCGGTTTGGGTTGTAATAAGGCCTTTTAAACTTTCTATTTTTCACATTTGGGATTTTATTTATTGTTTTATAATTGCTAGAAGTCAGACAGGGTTTTTCCAAAACAACAACTATTTTTCAAAATATCACGTTTCCGCAACTGTTTTAAATTAGGCTTTCGTAACAATTAAGGTTTTAAAGGTAATAACATTTTACAAGAAAACGTCCTTTAATAAACCACGTTTTAAAAATATGCATACGAAATTCGAGATTTTGCACAAGTTTTAAATGGCAACAAGTTTTAATAAGAAGGGTATTCAATGGAAACAAGGTTTTTGAAAAACACCTCAATGTGACACGCCAGGTTCGGGCCTAACTTCTAGGCCAGGTTTGGGGTGTTACATCCTGCCTATAGCATTTAGCCATCCTATTATTTGGCAGCTCTGCTGCAATGCTTATGGCCCTATGCCATCCTGTTATGGCTTTAAGCCATCCTGTTAACTTAGTGCTGCAACCGGAGCTAAGCTTGGTGTGTTGGTTGGGTGGGTCAATTTAATCCCCACATGGTGTGTTGGTTGGTACAGGCAGTGTATTGGTTGGACTGGGCTAGTTTTCCATTTGCATTTATGCACTTGTCATTCTTACTGCATTGGGCTAAGGCCCACCTGACATTGTTCCTAATATGGGCTTGGGCTCATTCTGTTTCTACTTACTGCAGATCTGGTTATTTATTTTATTAGGGATTACACACTAAGTATTTGTATACTCACCTTTTTTAATTTATTGTACAGGTAATATCGAGGCATAGGTGATTTTATGTTAAGTGGAACTTGAAGGCGGCCACACTTTGCTTTTACATTGCTTTCGTTTTTACTACTTTAATTATGGTTCCAATTTGGGTTTGTAATAAGGTCGCTATTTGATTTTTCTTAAGTTTGGAATTATTTATCTGCATGTTACAATTTGTTAGCTCTAGGCTGCGTTTTACAAAAAGATATCTGTTTTCCAAAAATCACGTTTCCACAACAAGTGAGAATTCAAACAAAGCTTCCACAATCAATATGTTTTTTCCAAAGTAAATTATTTTTATAACCTGATTAATCAAAGATAGACGAAATAGTGATTTCTTTAAAATTTTTAAGAAGGGTTTTCAATGAAAACACGATTTTTCTAAAAATACTTCAATGTGACACGCCAGACTTGGGCCTAACTTCTAGGCCGAGTTTGGGGTGTTACAGAAAAGCTTCAGCTATAAACGAGATTTTAAAGTTTAATAACATTTAAAGAAAGTAACTTTTGATAATTACGCAAGATTTTTAAATTAACCTTTAATGCACACAAAGAGGTTAAACCAAGGTTGGGTTTCCAAACGAAATTACGTTTTGGAAGTGAACGGCTTATTTTGGACCCACCTTTTTAATAACAAATTGATTGATTGTTTTAAGGGTTTTCAATGACAACAAGTTTTACGCATAATACTTCAATGTGGCACCACCTGATTCAGCCATAACGTCTAGGCTGGGTTTGGGGCATTACATCATAAGCCAACACATTTGGCTAAATTAAGATGACATATAACAATAAGACCAAGTCCCTATACATGCCATACTTAAAATGTTGAGACTAGCTAGACCCAAATGTTCCAATTGATAGTGTGATCAAATCTCTAATGTCCTTCGATCCCCAAGCTAGCTTGCCGATACTATGAGAAAATGGAAAAGAGAGGGGAGTAAGCATAATGCTTAGTAAGTTTGCATGTAAATAATTAACAACATTAACCATGCATTATTATACACATAACATAATATAATTTATCACAATGTTATCAAGTATCATAGACACATTTAAAATCATGTCCTTTGCATATTGTACAATAAAACTCATGATCATAATTCATTTCTTTATTCACTTCTTATCAAGGTCTCATCAATTCATGATCTCAACATTTATGAGCTCTGTGTACATACCTGTACCCTTTCAACATGATCATACCTTGTCATTTCTTTGACATTATCTTTGGATTACACATTGAACCATTTGGAATACTAAAGGATACTCAGGAAATCTCATACACATAGTAAGATGCCAATGCCATTTCCCAAATATGGTCTTACATGGGATCACAAATCGATGCTGATAGCCCAGCTATGGTCTTACTCAATGTCTCATATCGATGCCATATCCCTGATATGGTCTTATACGAAGTATCATTTCGAAGCCATGTCCCAGATGTGATCTTACACAAAATCACATGCCAATTCCATATCCCACATATGGTCTAATACAGGATCTCAATATCCCTAATGGCATGACATTTGTATCCTATCTATTCCTAAGGTTCAATTAGATTTTTCGAGTATTAAATCTTCGTCGAATCGTTATCGAGTCATCATTAATCAAATTCGGAAAGATAATTATACAATTCATGCAATATTAAAGCATTAAATACATAATAATGAAATGTTGCATGATTTACACACAAACTTACCTGGGTACCAAAATATGACTAACAATTCGATTTAGTTCACAACCTTGTTCTTTCCTTGGTTTAGGTCCAAACTTCATTTTTCTTGATCTATAATAGCAAATTTCACTTATTTAATTATCACATTGTTCAAATCAGTCCAAAAATCATACTTTGAAAAAATTATAGTTTTGCCCCTAAACTTTTACATATTTACAAATTAGTCCCTCGGCTCGTAGAATTATTTTATTTACAAATTAGTCCCTCGGCTCGTAGAATTATTTTCATTCAATTTCTTTGTACTTTAAGCCTAGCCAAACCATTTCCATAATTATAGCAGCCCATATTTTTCATTAGAACACACTTTTACTACACATTTTATAAACTTTTACAAATAGGTCCTTTTGGACGTTTTCACCAAAAATCACTTAGTAAAAGTTGTTTATTACACATTAAACTTTCATCATATACCATGAAACATCAAAACACATGCATGTCACACATGGGTAAAATTTTTAACATGAACCTTAGCTCAAATAAATAGTAGAAATAGCTAGATCGATTGATGACAACTTCAAAAATACGAAAAACATTAAAAACGGGGCTAGGATGCATTTACTATCAAGAAGTGAAGAAACCCTAGCTATGGCTTCCTTAGAATTTCGACACCCACATGAGAAAGATGAGCAAATTTTAACTTCATTTTCCTTTTTTATTCATTTATTAACCAAATGACAAAAATGCCTTTTTTACTAAACTTTCAAATTTTATCCATGCATGCCCATTTTTGTCCAAAAATATAGAAATTGGGAAAATTTCTATTTAAAGACCTCTATTTAAGATTCCAATGCAATTTCATACTTAAAGCTTCTAGAATTTCATATTTTGCAACTTTTGCAATTTAGTCCTAAAAGTCAAATTGGACACTTATTCACAAACTTTCTTCATGAAACTTTCACACAATCATGCAAACATGTCATAGACCTTAAAACAATCATAAAAAAATATTTCTACTTTAGATTTGTGCTCTCGAAACCACTATTCCGACTAGGCCCATAATCAAAATGTTACAACTCTCCCCCTTCAGGGATTTTTGTCCCCAAAAATCTTACCAGTAAAAAGGTTTGGGTATTGTTTTCTCATGGCCTTTTCAGGTTCCCATGTAGCCTCTTCAACCCCATGTCTTTTCCATAACACTTTCACAAGGGCAAAATTTTTGTTCCTCAATTGCTTAACTTCCCGTGCTAAGATCTTGATCGGTTCCTCACCGTATGTCATATCCGATCGAATCTCAACCTTGGTTGGAGAAATCACATGCGAAGGGTCTAATCAGTATCGGCACAACATAGACACATGAAACACATGATGGATCCTTTCCAACTCAGCTGGCAAAGTTAACCGATATGCTATCGCTCCTATCCTTTTAGTAATCTCATACGATCCAATAAAGCACGGAGTCAACTTGCCTTTTCGGCCAAATATAACACTCCTAAGCCTTATTCATCGCTACTAGGGTTAAGAGGCATTACTGGACATATCGAAACATTTCAGGATCACTTTACAATCATAAGCCATACATCATAACAAAATCCCTTCTTTAGGTCAATGAGACCTTAAACATGCATTAAGGCCATATTAAACATATTTTATAGTTTCAAGAATCAGCCACATGACTTATAATCATGACATTCAAATATTCAATTTATAAATAAACTTATTACATTACCTTAACAAAATATCAAACATATCTTTTAACAACCTATGCACATTCGAATTATTAAATCACAATAAAACATAAATAACATCTAAACAAGAGACATTATCAATTATTACCACATAATGAAATATGATCTTGTTCTTTACTAATTCATGCATAAGTTATCATAATATCAGTAATCATTTTCGGACACAAAGACAAAACATAATACACCAAATCTGCATGCTCAATAACCGATCCAAATATATATATCTAGCCATTCATCTCTTCATTTATTCAGCTGGCAAATTTCCTATATAATTTATACCCATTTTTATCAAAATAAAAGTGGACCCTTATTGAGCACCAATGACCATTCAAGCATATCTATTTCGCATGCAATTAACATGCCCAAATACATATATACAACCAATCAATTATTTATATATTTGATCATCCCATTTAACTTCCAACAACCAAACCAAATCATCATGAAACATATACCTTATTTGCTATTTCAAACCGTACTCAACTAAAAAATGCACCATCCATAATATACTCATCATTTTACCTATAAGAACATAAACCATAAATCAAGAACATATCCAACATTTACCTCAATGTTCTACCAAATCATATACTCATTTACACCTTACATATAAACCATAAAACATACTTTCAACCTTTATTTTATTGAACAACTGACTCACATCATTATCTACCACACATGATATACCACATAATGTAATTTTGTCATGAGCTACTTATAAAGCCGATTATATACCATGATGTTCATTACATATTACCGAATTATATATTCAAACACCACAAACATATATGCCTCAAAATATACTTTCAATATAAACTTATATTGTAACACCCCTTACCCGAGACCGTCGTCGGAGTCGAGCATGAGGCGTTACCAAACTTATCTTACTTGTTTGGGGCATAAAAATTTACTTTTAAAATTAATTCACTCACATTCATCCAATATATCCCTAAAAAGGGCCCTTAAGGCCCTAAAACATGCAATTGCAACGGTTCGGAACCATTGTAACGCCCTGATTTTGGGCTTAGAAGAAATGGGCTTCATGTATCGGAGGAATTGGAATTTAGCTGTGCAAGTGAATAACACAATTATGTGCCGACTTTAGTGGATTAAGGGTCCTAAGAAGTGTTGGAGAAGTTCAGGGCTCAAACCTAGGCTTTAGCAAAAATTTTGGTTTTAGGTGAATAAAACCCTAGACGTTAGTATGTAAGCTTTAAGAATAATTAAGGTTAAAATGTGACACAAGAAGCCAAGTGGTCTTGTGGCAAAGTCGCGCCACATGAGAGGCAAGGAAGTGGCGAGGAGGTCTAAGGTTCGAGTGCTGGCATGGTACACTATGGGGTATTTATTTTGCACCTTTGGACAGCCAGTGGTTAAGTTGGAATTGAACTCTGGAGGAGAGAGTTTGAATTGGTCAAGTAAGGAAAATAAGGAGTGGATCATGGATCAAATCGTGGAGAAAATCAAGAAGGTTAAGTTGTTAGGGAGTTGGAGTCGAATGTGGACTTTGGTAGTACAAGAATTCGATAATAAGGGAGTAATTTGGTTCATTTTTGGCATTTGGGGAGTTTTTTTGATATAGCCAAATTTTGCTAAAAAAGTTCTACATTCTGTTTTCTTTCTTCTTTTGTTTTCAATCTCTTTGCCAAATTGGATTCAGTACCTTCTTTTACTCTCAATTTACCCCACATTTTGGTCGATTTCATTTTGACTATTTTTACCTATTGGCTGATAGCACTCTTTTCCATTACTTTTCTCTTGTGCCGAATATTATTCCTTTTTTCTCTTTAAAACCGTGCTCTTTTTCTTCATCTATTTACTTGAGCAAGATACCCTTTCTCCTTTATTTTCTTTTGTCCCTATTAACCTATCGAAGCTGAATTCTTCTTCTCTCTATTTTCTTTCCTTCATCGATCATATCCTTTTTTTTGCCTTCCCCGATTGATTGAGTTGTGGTCAAATCCATGACACTCATTTTCGTTTATTTCTTCTTCTCTTCTTTGCAGTCGACTCTTGATTGCTGTGCTTGATCAATTCTTTCCCTCCTCATCTGCTTTTGTCTACATTGATAAGGTTAGTTTGTTTTGGCCGAATGTTATAGCTGAACTTCTCTTTTCCCCAACGTCACTTTCTTTTGATCTTAAGAAGGGGGTAAACCGAATGCTAATCTGTTCTTTTCTCTATCTATTTCTCTAGCCTCTGAAGTGCCGAATCTATTCTTCTCTTGAGGGTTGACGGATTTTGATCTATTTGTTAGCCAACTATTATGGGTAAGTGGTGATGTGTTTTCAAATATGGCCGAGTGTTGGCCATGTGGTTCTTAGGATAGTATTTGTTTAATCTTGGTTATTAGATGTTGATAGTTAATGGTGATTGTGGTACGGTTAAACCACAAGGAGGTGTGGTCGACTCATAATCAAACGGCTTGGGAGGTATAAGCTGATTTAGTCAAGGTAGGTATTAATCTTGATTCCGGTTTCAATATTAGAAAGGCTTGTTAAATCTCATTAATCAAATGACTAACTGAGTATCTTATTCGAGCATAGGTTCTTCGCGTGTGGGCTACAACGTTTCTCTCCGTCGAGGTGTGTACTCACACTATTAGATCTAGATCGGTGAAAAGCTAAAATCCTAAAAAGATAAAATGCCAGAATGTTGAAATGTCGAAAAGCCAAAATTTCAGCAACGGTTGTCACACGAGCGTACGAACGCATGTGTGGATAAGCCGATGCGATAGTAGAGGCCACCATGAGCGATCTCATAGGCTTAGGCCGATTTTGGGCCGAAGCGAGCTCATGGGCCCTTGTCATGGATATGTGGAAGTTTTAAACCTAGCTATATCATCTACATGGCTACGGTCAATTTTGGGCTTAGCGGGCCAAATGTGCATGTGGGCCCTACTTGGGCCGAGTATTGGGCTTAGGCCCATTTGCACCATTATGACAATTTAGGTTATTTAGGTCACTCAAGGTGACTGTAGACTTTCTAAGAGGCCAATTATCTGTACCGAGACCTCAAAGGGCAAAATGACCAAAATACCCCTGAAGGGTAAAATGACTATTTTGCCCCTCGTGGGTAAAAGATTGATTTGTGCTATGATTTGACTGATTTGACTATAACTGTATGATTATGATTTGACTGATGTGACTGTGATTGTATGACTGGTTATAAGCATGACATTCTGCATACATAACATATTACATGGGTTGGGATATTTTACAGAGGAAGATTTGATCTGTTAGGGTCGCACGGGTCACAAAAGACGACTGTGGACCAACCGAAGGCTTAGAGCCGTATATTTGTATTGATCTGATAAAGTTGCACGGATCGCTTGAGACGACTATGGACTGATCGATGGCTTAGTGCCGATCATTTATTCCGATGGCTGAGTGTCGATCATTTTATTGATGGCTTTGTGCCACGTACCTTTGCAATGGCTTCATGCTACCCATTTTATCGATGGCTTTGTGCCACGCACACTAACAATAGCTTAGTGCTATCCATTTTACCAATGGCTTTGTGCCACGCATATTACTGATGGCTTAGTGCTATCTACTCTATCGGTGGCTTTGTGCCACGCATACTACTATGGCTATGTGCCTTTTTACTTATGGCTGTTAGCCATTCTGTCTATGGCTTTGAGCCATTCTGTTGACTTAGTGCTGCAAGCGGTGCTAAGCATGGTGTGTTGGATGGGTGGGTTGATTATATCCCCACAGACTATGCAGGGTTGGATGGAGGCAAGTGCAGAGTTGAATGGGTTAACACATATCATGCACCATACATCATTCATCATGTTCTATTCTGATATGGGCTAGGCCCAATTAATTCTGATATGGGCTAGGCCCAATTGATTCTGCTATGGATTGTGACCCAAATGGTAATGTCCTGGGCTTAGGCCCACATGTGTTCTGTTTCTGAATCTGTAATGGGCTAAGCCCACCTGTTATTATCTACTATATCGGGTTTAGGCCTAGATTGTTATTGCTTTATGTATGACTGACTGTTTTTATATAGTAGGGGATTACACACTGAGTGTTCGTAAACTCACCCTGTTTATTAACCTTTTCAGGTAATCCCTAGCGTTAGGAGGATCGGTGCTGCGAGGGACTCGGAGATGGCCGCATTGCTACTTTTGGTTTTCCATTTATGATTATTTACTTTTAAGTTCTTTTATTTTCAATTTGGGTTGTAATAGGGCCTCTCTTAATTTTTGGACTTTTTAATTTGGATTTATGGGTAGTTTTGAACTATATATATTAGAAGTAGAACACTGTTTTCCAAATATGATAATTGTTTTCAAAATACCATGATTTTGCAAAACCTCGCAAAAGCTTCCGCAACTTTGGTTTTCAAAGATAACAATATTTTTATTAAGGGATTAACTTTTCAATGAACCGCGTTCGAAAATAACTAACAAAAACTGGGGTTCTTACAAGTTTCAAATGATAAGATCTTTTAAATAATAAGAAAGGTTCTTAATGAAGATATGGTTTTCGAAAAGCACTTCAATGTGACACGCCAGATTCAGGTCATAACGTCCAGGCCGGGTTTGAGGTGTTACAACCAAACCAGGAACATCAAAAAATTTTCTAATTATATACACAAATCAAAACTATAACGCCCTAAATTTGGGCCTAGTAGGAATAGGCCTTGTGCATGGGAGCCGCTAGGAGGCTGTACGTAAATGTTTATGTGTGCAAGAATTATCATAAATGAAGGCTTGTTTCAGTGGATTAAGGGTCCTGAGAAGTGTTGGAGAAGTCCTGGGTTTAAACCTGGGCCTTATCAAAAATTTATGTCTTTCTCTTAAAAGAGCCTTAACGTTAGTGGGTAGGCCTTAAGAATATTTTTTTGTGAAAGCATGACACAAGGAAGCATGTGGTCTAGTGGCAAGGAGGCGTTAAGAGTATGCATGTGGTTCGAGGTTCAAGTCATGACGCGAGCAGAATTTTTTATTATTTCTTGAATGAACCTGGATATTGGTAGGAAGGCTTTATAAATATTTGGGGATAAAATGTGACACAAGAAGTGCCTGTGGTCCAGTGGTTGTGGTGTCATTAAGGTGGCAAGGGATCTTGGGTTCGAGTCACCCTGTGCTCAAAGGAGTATCTATTTTACTCCTTTGTTGTGAAGTGGTGGAATTCGAGTGAAAGACTACTGGAGAGGAAGCTTGAATTGGTCTTGAGTTGTTGGGAGAAGATTATACCGCATATCAAGGAGAGATTTATGGAGTGTTTCAAGGGATTTGAGGTTGGGAGAAGAAGTAGCCGATTGGAGGCAAATTCGGCTAGAGAGTTCATCAGGTACATTTTTGGAAAGTTGTGTGTGTGTAGGTGCTGAACTTTCCCTGTCACTTCAGGTTCTGTTCTTTTTTTCGACGTTTCTTGCTTATTTTCTCTATAGGGCCAAAATTGGCAAGTGACCATTCGGGTATTCTTTAACTTTAGCCAATTGTGCTTTTGTCTTTCTCTTCTTTTCTTGAGTCAAATATAACTGCTCTTCTCTATCAACCTTGAGTTTTTCTTAATTCTTGATTAGGCAGAATATATTACTTTGCTTTTTGTGTTACTTTGATCATATTCTCTACTTCTTCTCGTCTAATTCCTTTCTTCCTTCCTTGTCACATCAAAGTCAAATATTAGTCTTTTCCCCACTCGAAATCTTTTGTTGCAAAAACTAGAGTTATCGGTGTTCTTCATTGTTCATCTTCTTTTCTCTTAATCTCAAATCTTCGACTTTTTAGCCAGAGAGTTCAATCTAGGAATCTAAGGGTTGAGTCGATTGTTGGGTTATGCTTCCTTTTCTTTGCCGGTTGTAAGAGTAAGTAATGGTGATTTCTTTTAATGGTTTTCTATATTGGCACTATTCTTCTTTGTTCTACCGAAACTACCTTTCTTATATTCTCTAATGACTAGTTGGTAATTAGGGCTCCTCGAGGTGTGGAAAAAGAGACAAGCGATTGGTAGTAGTTAATATCCTACTCTAAAATTCGACCAAGGGTAAGTAGTATCGCCTTATTTTGGTTAGGAATAAGCTTGATGGCTTTAAAACTATTAAGTGTGGATGTAATCACATGTATTGCAATCTCTTAAGTTAAGTGTTTGTAACGCAGATCTAGTCAAGGGGATTAATCGTCGCTATTAGTTGAGGAGGATTTAGCAAGCTTAATCGATTGATGGGGTGACTAACTCTTAGCCTTGGATATTGTAGGTTCGTTGCTAGGAGATTCGAAGTACGCTTCATAAAATAGGTGTGCACACACACCACTGAAAATGTAAATCGGCAAATGCCAAAATGCCGAAAGATCGATAACTGTTGCCACACGAGTGTGCAAATGCACGTGTGGAGGAACCGATGTGATAGTGGAGGCCACCGTGAGCGACCTCATGGGCTTAGGCTAATTTTAGGCCGAAGCGGGCCGTATGGGCCCAATGGGCTCGTGCACCCCACACAGGCCTTTGTCAAGGATATGTAGAAATATTGGACATGGCTATATCGTCTACATGGCTAAGGTCGATTTTGGGCTTAGCGGGCCAAATGTGTATGTGGGCCCCACTTAGGCCGAGTAATGGGCCTTAGGCCCATTTAGACTGTTTATGTTACTGAAGTCGTTCGAGGCGACTGTAGACCTCCTTAGAGGTTGTAAAATTACCAAAATACCCCTGGAGTGCAAAATTACTGAAATACTCTTGTAGTGTAATTTGACTGTAATTGTATGACTGTGAAATGAATGATTTGAATGTGATTGTATGACCTATTATAGGCATGACATACTGCATAGATGTTGCATAGGTTGGGATATTGTACAGAGGAAGATCTGATCTGATAGGGTCACATAGGTCGTGCGAGACGACTGTGGACCTACCAAAGGCTTAGAGTTGTATATTTGTATTAACCTGGTAAAGTAGCACGGGGTCGCTCGAGATGACTATGGACTTACCGATGGCTTTAAGCCACTTAATTTGTTTATGGCTCTGTGCCAACCTAATTAAGGCTTTGTGCCAATTGATGGCTTTGTGCCAAATATGTTACCGTGATTGATGGCTTTCTATCGAATACGTTATCGTGATTGATGGCTTTGTGCCGAATATGTTACCGTGACCGATGGCTTAGTGCTATCCACTCTATCGATGGCTTTGTGCCATGCGTATCATTATGGCTTTGTGCCATTCTGTTTATGGCTACTGGCCATTTTGATTTTAGGCAGCATTGCTGCGATTTTGGTTAGTGTCGCAACCGGTGCTAACATCTAGAGTGTAGGGATGGGTGGGTTGATTTTATCTCCACAGTAAGTGCAGGGTTGGACGGAGGCAAGTGTAGGGTTGGATGGGGTTAACTCATAACATGCATCATAAATCATTCATTTGATTTTGTTCTGATATGGGTATGGCCTGATTGATTCTGTTATGGATCGTGACACAAATGATAATGTATTGGGCTTAGGCCCACATGTGCTTTGTTTTTGAATCTATAATGGGCTAAGGCCCAAGTGATACTGATACTGTGATGGGCTTAGGCCTAGTTTGTTACTGCATTTTTGTATGACTAACTGTTCTTTTTATATAGTAGAGGATTACACACTGAGTTTTCATAAACTAACCCCAGTTATTAACTTTTCAAGTAATCCCCAGCGTTAAGAGGATCGGTGCTAGGAGGGACTCGGAGATGGCCACACAACTGCTTTTGTTTTCCATTTACGTTTAGTTACTTTTAAGCACTTTGATTTTTGATTTGGGTTGTAATAAGGCCTCTCTTAATTTCTAGACTTTTAAAATTTGGATTTATGGTTTGTTATGAACCGTATGTATTAGAAGTAGAACATGGTTTTCTAAAAATGATAACTATTTTCAAAATACCACGATTGTGCTAAACCTCACAAAAGCTTGTGCAACTTTGGTTTTCAAAGATGACAACGTTTTTATTAAGGGATTGACTTTTCAATGAACCGAGTTTGAAAATAATTAATGAAAATTGGGGTTTTTACAAGTTTCAAATGACAAGATCATTTAAATAATAACAAGGGTTTTCAATGAAAACTTGGTTTTCGAAAAGCACTTCAATGTGACACGCCAGATTCGGCCCTAACGTCTAGGCCGAGTTTGGGGTGTTACAAAAACAATTTATTTCACTATTCATAATAAAACTGTCCACCTGCGTAATAGTCACTACATTAATTATAACTCGAGTTACAAAACTCAAAATTTAAATCCGTAAATTTTCCCTTAAACTAGACTCATATATCTTCTTACCATAGTATTTCCAAAATTTTTGGTTTGACCAATTAGTACAGTTTATTCATTAAAGTTTCCTTATTTCGCAGTCCAATAGACCTAATCTCTCCTAACTTAAAATCAATTATCTCATTATACAGAATTTGAATAATGTTTTTGTTTGTTTCTAATGAAAATAGACTCACTAAGGAATCTAGACACATAAACTATGACTCATAATTATTTTTTTACAATTTTTAGTGAAATTCTAAATTCAGAACAGGGGATCACGAAGTCACTCTGAACCAGTCTCGTAAGAGTTGAAATATCTCAAAATACATGCTTCCTTTGCTTGCTCTATTTCTTTCCTATGAAAATAGACTTAATAAGCTTTAATTCTATATGTCATTCACCATTTAATTTCATTCCTACAATTTTTAGTGATTTTTCAAATTCACATCACTGCTATTGTCCCAAAACTGTTTCATAACCAACTTTTACTCTTTCATAATTTCTTTGCATTAAACCTCATTTAGGCATACATAACATCAACACATGTTCTTATTTAGCCATATCATAAGGACATACACACAAAATGGTCAAGTCCCTATACATGCCATAACTTGAAATGTTTCAATGAAAATACGCAATTGGTAACTTGATAGTCGAAAGTGTGAAGCGATCTCCGACGACCTCCAACCCGAGCTTGTTTGATAAAACTCTGGAACAGGGGAAAGGAAAGAGGTTAGCTTATAAAGCTTAGTAAGTTCACATGTAACATAATAGGCATTAGTAATGAATTTAGCTTATTATTAAGCTTTCATAATTTGCATAAATAATGTTAAGTTCTTACTTTCCAATCTTACTCATTGGTAACCTTACCAAAGGCTCAGAATAATAATAAAAAATACCTTACTTAATAGCTTGCTTATGTACCTGTAACATCTCACTTAACACATTAATACTCTTTCATAATATATAGGCATATTGCCAACCATGTCACAAAGTGTCATAAGTATAATTGAAAACTTATCACTTACTTAATACTTGAATATACTCATTAAAATACTTTTAATATCATCAACTTATAACCTCAATATTAATAAGCCTTATGTACATACTTGTGCTCTTTCCTCATGATCTTACCTTGTCATCTCTTTGACTTACTCTTTCGATCAGTCAAGTACATTTCCTTTTGAACTTTACCATTGCCATGTCTTGACATGGTCTTACGTGGTATCCTTGCCTTGTGAATTCACCAATGCCATGACTTGGCATGGTCTTACATGGGATCTTTGCCTTATAGTAACTTATCAATGTCATTTCTTGACATGGTCTTACATGATTTCCTTGCCTTATAAAACTTACCAATGCCATGCCTTGGCATGGTCTTACTTGGTATCCTTATCTTATGTTGCCATGGGTCAACCATGGTCTTTTTCCGTCAATTCTTCCTTAATTGTCATGTTATAAACATGGACTTTTTTGTCAATTCTTCCTTAGCTGCCATGTTATAAACATGGACTTTTCCGTCAATTCTTCCTTAGTTTCCATGTTATAAGCATGGTCTTTGAAATATTAATACCTTGGCAATTCATAACTAAAACATACTTACTCAAAATTCTCAATGTCAGTCACATAACTCAATAATAATAATAGCAACAATTTCATAATAATAAAATGCTACTCAACTTACATACTTACATTCTCAATCTCATCATATCCTCAATTTATCTTAAATTCCTCAAATTATGCTATTCAATACTTTCTTGATCTTATACAAAGCCACATTACCACTATGATCTTATATGTAAACTTATTCGAATTCTCACTTTTAATGTCGAATCATTTCTCAATTATTGTCATTATATTCAAAAATCAATACTAAAACATTTATAACTAATATATCAATTTAGCATTCAAATATGCTTAATTAAATGCTTATTAAACACATGAACTTACCTCGATACCAACACGACCATTTTGACCAACTTTCCCTATTTTTAGTTTTTCTCTCGTTCTAGGTCAAATCTCGTTTTCGGGATCTAAAACATCATATTTCACTTATTTAATCAATGCACTAATCATTTCGGACCTAAAACATATTTTTTCAAAATTAAAATTTTCCCCCTAAACTTTTGCATATTTATACTTTTCCCCAAAGCTCGGAAATTGAACTTTATCCCTAATTCTTATGTTTTAGGCCGTGTTGATAATTTTTTTTCTTCTATGGCCATCAAATTCTCGCCCTATCATGCACTTATGAACAATAATAATTTTTACCGATTATGTCATTTTACTCGTTTTAACTGAAAATCGCTTAGCAAAAGTCGTTTAACATAATTCTAAGCTTCATACTCTATTATAAAACATCAAAATACACACTTTTCACATATGGGTAATTTTCCAAATATAAACCCTAGCTCGAATTAATGGTAGAATTAGCTTAATCAAGTTACCGGGATTCTAAAAATATAAAGAACATGAAAAACGGGGCTAGAATGGACTTACTATGAAGCTTGGAGGATGAATCCCTAGCCATGGTGCTCCCTTGCTACATTCGGCCATAGAGAAAAGAAATAAAGAAGATGATAGCTTATTTCATGTTATTTTGTCTTTATTCATTAATTAAGGCATTTTACCAACATTCCCTTAAATACCTTACTTACTAACCATGTCTATTTTTGTCCATCAAACTTTAATGATCTAATTACTATTTAAGGACCTCTACTTTAAACCCCCATTTCAATCAAGTACACTATAAACTAGAATACATATTTTGTAACTTTTGCAAATAAGCCCTAATAGACAAATTAAACATGCAATTTATAAAATTTCTTATTAGTAGTCTAACACATGCATCCAATCAATCGGTAAATCGGGATAATTTATCGTAATAAACTTTTCTATCTCGGCTTTGTGGTTTCGCAACCACTGTTTCGTTTAGGCCCTTTTTTGGGATGTTACATATATCATGACCAAATACACACAAATGTTATCATCATAAGCAAGCCATTTTCGCATGGCTATATGTATATAAAATTTCAAAACCAACTATATCAAAACTAGCCTATACATGCCACATAACCAAAACTCAAAGCTTTATTTATCGAAGCAATAACCGGATAGTGTGATGACGTCTCCAACGACTTCCAACCCAAGCAAATCTTTGAAAATCTATAAACATAGGAAAAACACACAGAGTAAGCTTTGAAAGCTTAGTAAACCATAAGCAAATAAATCATCTCAAGATCATATATATAATTCAACTCGAATAAGCCAAATTTAGTTAATTTCTTATACATATTCAATCACTTTTCTCATATAATCCAACGTCCCCACATTAAGTAACTTCATTAGTCTTATTTATCAATAAACATATAAACCATGTTTTCAACTTCAAATAACAATTGTTAGCTCATACATATAAATCAAGCTTGCACAATTTCATTACATAACCAACCGAAACATGGTCATTTATTACATTTCATGCACAAAGTTATAACAACTTCTTTATATGCACTTCCAAATCCGAATAACCGTTGCAATTCACACACCAAAACCATGTTTCATATTCATAATTCTCATGTCCGAAATATAGGACCACAATTTCATATAACGAGCATGTATAACACATCATTCATTATCATATATTTCACATATCGTCATTTGAATCATACTCGCCTTTCATATCTGAATTACATAAACAAATCACACATACCAGAATCATATATGGCAAAACACAATTACCATTCCACATTTCTTATATCATTCATTTGATTATAATTCGCTTGCTATTAACCACATCTCATTTTCACAAAGATCATATATCAACTAATCATAATCATAGTCACTTTCATTGCTCAATTTCATATACATTGCAACATACCTGAATCGGATACACATTCATATACTCATTTATTTCTCATAATGCCCGTTGAACCGTTCCGAATCAATAAGGATACTCGGATAGCTCTGGAAACTCGTACAATGCCAACGTCCCAGATGTGGTCTTACATGTAATCAAATATTGATGCCACTGTCTTAGATAGGTCTCAGACAGGGTCTTACATGAAATCAAATACGATGCCAATGTCCCAGACATGGTCTTATACGTAAATCTCAAATCGATGTTAGTGTCCCATACACGGTATTACATGATATCTCAAATCGATGCCAACGTCCCAGACGTGGTCTTACACGAAATCATATATCGATGCTATTGTCCCAGACAGGGTCTTACACGATATCTCACATCTCGAAAGCTCACATATTATGACACTAGTATTTTATACAATTCTTAAAGTTTGATTGGGACTTACAACTACATAATTAAATCAACTCATGCTCAAAATAAGTCATCAATTGCTTAATTCCATTCGACCGTATACATATAAATACAAATTAATTCAGCACATATAAAACATTTACATTTCAATTTAACAACATTTATTTACTTATGACGAACGAACTGGAACGACTATTCGACTTTCCCAGATCCAAATCTGATTTCCTCTTTTCTTGATCTAATTCAATATAAATTTGGTTGTTTAATAACATAATCATTCAATTTCTTCCAAAAGCACATAATTTGGGCATTTTGCATTTTAGCCCTTAACATTTCACATTTGTACAATTTAGTCCCTAATTCAAAACAATACCAAATATTCAAAATTTCATTATGCCCATGTTAGGCCGAATGCTCCATGATTCCTTACCAGCCCATTAATTTAATTTATTTCACATTTAAGCCCCTAAACTTTCAAATTTCACAAATAAATCTCTAATTTGGATTTTTATCAAAAATCATTTAATTAAACATAAAAATCAAACATCAAAGATTTATTCTTTATCATCAAACAACAATTTCACCACATTATCAACAATGGAAAATCTCAAATCCATCATCAATTCAGAAAATTAAAGCATGGGTCAGCTAATACACGAAGCAACAATCTCAATATGTAAAAATTATCAAAAATCAAACAAAATCCATACCTTAATATAGCTAGGAGAGTGTCAATCCTTTAAACAAGAAAAATGGCTTCATTCTTTCTTACATTCGGCCATTAAAGAAGAATATGCATGTGATTTATGTTTTTGTTTTATTTTATTAACTTATAATACATCATTTACCTTTTTAACATTTACAAGTTAATAAGAAAACTTAATAATGGTTGTCCATTACCGTCCATCCCACTATTAAATGGCCTAATTTCATTTTAAGGCCTCCATATTAAAAAGAACATAGCAATATAGCACTTTAACAAATAGCATGCCACTTTTACATTTTACGCGATTAAATCCTTTTATCAATTTGGACAACCAATCGGTAAAATTAACTTACAAAATTTTCACACATATAAATTAACATACTGTAAATGCCAAACCAATATTAAAAATATTTTTATGACCCTGGATTTGTGGTTTCAAAACCACTATTCCGACTAGGGTCTAAACTGGGCTGTTACAACTCTCCCCCCTTAGGGATTTTTGTCCTCGAAAATCTCACCAGAAAGTAGATTATGAATTTGCTTTCACACGGTACATTTCAAATTCATATATAACTTCGGATTTCATATCTCTTTAAACTCACAACTTAGATTCTGATCTATTTTTCGTTATACGTCATATCAAACTGAATCTACTTCTAACTATATTAAGTTACCTTCATTTTCTGCTTAATTTCTCTGATGATATTAATCTCATGAATCATTTACTCACAAAGCTCGATCCTGAAACAACAAAGTTCAATAACTGCAACCATTTATACCTCATTCAGTTTCATTTTTATACTCATCTGATAGTTTACCAAACAACAAATGTCTTTCTTGGTTGCTTTGAAACTCTAAAACACAGTGACAATTAAATATTTTGAGAATTTGAATTGCGTTTCCTAGTTTCAATGCAACCTCATACTCACAGATTATTGTAATTTCTCTCAGAATTACCATATGAGTTTCAGATCTTAATCCGAAACAATGATGATTGACACCATAGGTAGACTTACCAACACAAAAATGGATAACTCAATTATTTTATCGAAAGAGAAAATCTATACGTATAGAGGGGTTTCTTCAGACAGATAACAATATTTCAGATAACTCTATCTTTTTCAATGATAAGGATAATCCCGATACAGAATTTATCAACACTCTATTTCTATAATCAACAAGGTCAGGAATACCACATTTCACACTCATTCATCGATATCACATCTCGGATTGTTCTGCATCTTGTTAATCCCGTATGAATAGGCAAACTACCACTGAGAGTTTCTTGTAGCAGTTGCTGTATAATCGTAGAGCTTTCAAGTATACACACTCTCTATCTCGAAATAACAAATAATCCCCGATTCCACATCTGTGGTTCTGAATCAGAAATCAATTTATGCTGAACTCTTTTTTAACTAATAATTCATTGACACATTTCTGACCTTTACAACTTCGCTGAATAAATATTAATTTAGTTTTCTTACTCAGCTAGTGTAATGACCCAAAATTCACGGGCACCGGAAAAGTACATTATCGGGCATCTGTCTTAGCAAATCAAGTTCGTAAATAATTATTGGGGATAATTATGAGTCTAGTAGTGTGTTTAATTAGGTTTTAATTAAGTGAATTTAGCTCAATTTAGAATAATTAGTAAAAAGAACTAAAGTGAATAAAAGGTAAAAGTTTAATTGTAGAATAAAAGAAAATAAAAAGGGCCAAAATGGCAATTAGGCCATTTGGCATAAGTGAGGCGGCATAAGTAAACAAAAATCTAAGATTTTTGTATATATATTTTTATTATTAATTAGATATATATTATATTATATTAGTTTATAATAATATTAAATTATAATTTAAAAAATTAAATAAATCAAATATGATATAATATTATTATAATAAAATAAAGTGTAACACCCTTTAACCCTCATCCGTCGCCGGAATAGGTCATTGGACATTAAATATCGAATACGACCCTCAAAACAAACACGAAATAACATATGAACCATTTTCAGATGACCAAAGTAACCGAACAAATGATACAATTATTGATCTTAATTCGAGACAACTTATGCAATTAAGAGTGACATCAACCTTACTTAATCATGTTTTCTTTTAGTTTATGCCCGATAGTGACTTACAAAAACATACAAAAAGTACATGAATAAAGAACCATTTAACATCATTAGTGATTCAATAAATAAAACCACCACTAAATCGGCACCTATATGTATATTCATGTACCTTAACTGAAATGCCATCTAACTAGATCATATCACAAACATTGATTCACTTATGGGACATTTCGAATTAAAAGAAACAGCCACCTTCACATGGCTTTAATATTTACATCACCAAAATATAACTTGTTTCAAAAGAAGAGTTAAGCCTATACATGCCATTCACTAGAGTTTAGTAATTTAGGTACCGAACGTGGCTTTGATAGTAGAGATGACTTCGAGGTTGAGATTCCCGAAACCGTAGCCGATGAACAAAAATCTATAAAACAGAAGATTTAGAGCAACAGAATAAGCATTTTTATGCTTAGTAAGTTCAAGTCATAAACAAATCAATTTACTAAATTAGAGACATTTTCAATTTGTTCATTCAAAAAGAAAAGATTCCACCTTAGCCGAATGTACCTATACAAAGTTTGTTCCTCCTTTTTATTCGAATATACTAGTAGTCCACAAAAATACATACTCACATAATTCATAAGATCACACATAGGACAAAGAAGCCACCGGTTGTCAAAATCTCTTAAAGACCATTGTTAGCAACAAACATTACTCCTTTTGTAAGATAATTAAATAGGAAATTTTTCACTATTATGTAATTCGCGTACCTAGTTCTTTTATAATAGATGTCTCATTTACAGAGATTGATGAAATCGAATTCTTATCGTTAGCCCTACGGCTCTTCGGGATCTGCCCCGGCTTTGAACTCTAGCCCTAAGGCTCTTCGGGATTTAACCCGGCTTTGAACTCTAGCCCTAAGGCTCTTCGGGATTTAACCCGGCTTTGAACTCTAGCCCTAAGGCTCTTCGAGATTTAACCCGGCTTTGAAACACAGATATACATAAATCAAATTTAGTATATGTACTTATCACCACATTAATTTCAATACATCATTCATTTGTTCATTTCACACATTACATATATCATGGCACTTTTAAGAGGTACATTCGGTCTAAAAGCATATAAGTAAAGAACATCCCAAATTTGTTTACCAAAGGCTTCATACGAAAGAGGGCTTTCGGCTTAAGTACTATTCTCTTACATATTACACATACCATAGGTTACTTAAGTCAATGAATCATCTTCATGGGTAGTCAAAGCATATGCCATGTTAATTCGACTTACAAGAAAGAATTTTACTACTCAAACTTACCTCTAATTTTTTTTTCGGTAATATTACGAGTCGGTTATTCCGTCACCTTAGCTTTCCCCTTATCCGATGCCATTCCTCTATGTTCTTGAGCTTTAATAAGAATAACAAAATTAAATTTCATTAACCATTCTTCCCCCATACTTGAGCAAGACAAGGGATAGGAATAAAATCTCTTTATTATACATACACACATATACGTGCACCCCTATTCTGCCCAAGATGAAATTAAATTACAAGTCACATAGATGACTATAGATTTAGGGCAAGTACTTAGAGCTTTTTAACCAGCTTAACACATAATACTTAGTAATCATTATGGAGAATATGTCATATACAAAACGATGAAATCACGAGTCATCGCCCATTTCTATTAATATACGTAACAATCATACATTTGAACAAATCCCTATTCGGCTAGGCTCAAACACTTGAGACAAATCTTTAAAAATTTTCATGATAGCTCTTGTTATGCGCACCCTAATATAAACTTAAACATCCCCATAACACATTCGATACCAGCACTTAGTGCTTCTACTAGATTATTTGTTCATTGATCACCTTCGGTACATGGTAGATTTATATCTACCTCAAATCTTACAACTAAGTTATACATACTTTATTAACTTGTTTGGCCATGATCAAACTAATTTAACAACACCTAAAAGTCCAAAACCGAATGTTTATTAAGCTCTTTCTTATTTCTAGATTTGTCAAACACATATATACAATTACCAAAACTTTTAACTCAATTCATATAACCACAAGCTTATTTCTAAAATCATCTAAGGCATGTTCGGCTAATATAGAATAACATTAGCATTTATAACCGAAACATCAACTAAATTCACTTTTGGAAATCTCAGCATTTAACAAATAAAGCTAATCTTCTTGAGGATTCATGAATTATCCAAAATGGCCGAATACCATTAAAATTCTAAAATCATATCTTATCCACTTTAAAAATTAAATTAGCAATTCACATATCACTATGACCAAATTAAATTCATTAAGCATTAACCTTTCATGCAATTCTTTCATGAATTTCATAAAAAACCGAAAGTAGACACTCAATTCAAAACACAACATAACAACAACAAATTTTTCAAGCTCATTCACATATACAACCATTTCCCCTCTAAAATCATCAAAACTTTAATCCTCCTTTTCTTACAATCCATGACTAGACCGAATGCTCTTAAACACCTCCCCTCTTCAATTTAACAAAATGACCGAACACACCCACCATGAAATTTCAAGCTTTAAAACATGGGTAAGGTAAACCATGTAACAACCATCTAAAATTTCATGCAAAAATTTGAAATTTCCATTCAAACATACCTCAATTCATAAGAAAGCCATGACCGAAAATGCTTTAATTTTTCCCCACTTTTTCTCCTTTAGCTCACGGCAAGAACAACCAAAAACATTACCCAAAAATTTCTTTCTTTTGTTTTTAATTTCCTTATTTAATCACTAAAAGTCTAGTCATTATTCCACTCACTAAAATAGAAAAAAATAAATAAAATGAACAACCAATAGCTTCAATTGCATGGCCGGCCACTTATCACTAAAAGGGAAAATTTGCATGCAAGCCCAATTTTTTTTAAGCCTTGAATTCTTTAGTCACTTAAATTTATCTAGTAAAGTTTCAAATTTTCACACGCAAGTCCTTATCCCTAATTCCACATTCAAAAAGACAATTCAAACATTCAAAATTTCACACAACAATAATTTATCCCACAAGTTAAACACAGAATATTATACTCAAACATTTTTGTGATTCGGTTTAGCGATTTCGAAACCACTTCCCGACTTGGGTCGAAGTAGGGCTGTCACAACTCTCCCCCTATAGGGATTTTCGTCCCCGAAAATCTTACCCGAAAATAAGTTGGGATATCGTTCTTTCATAACATTTTCGGATTCCCAAGTAGCTTCTTCGATCCCATGCTTTAGCCACAACACTTTTACTAACGGAACTCTTTTATTTCGTAATTCTTTAACCTCTCGAGCTAAAATACGGATAGGTTCTTCCTCATAGCTCAAATCAGACTGAATTTCAATTTCTGACGGACTAATCACATGCGAAGGGTCAGATCTATAGCGACAGAGCATCGATACGTGGAAGACGTCGTGGATCTTTTCAAGTTTTGGGGGCAGAGTTAGTCGATAAGCAACCGGCCCAATACGTTCTGAAACTTCATACGATCCAATGAATCTTGGACTCAACTTGCCTTTTCGCCCAAAGCGAAATATTTTTTCCACGGTGAAACTTTCAGAAACACCTTATCACCAACTTGGTACTCGATGTCTTTACGCTTTAAGTCCGCGTACGATTTCTGACGATCGGATGCTATTTTCAAACTGTCACGAATTATCCTCACTTTCTGCTCCACTTCTCTAATTAAATCAACTCCGAGAATCTTATTCTCACTAAGCTCGGTCCAGAACAGAGGAGTACGGCATTTACGACCGTAAAGAGCTTCATAAGGTGCCATTTGAATACTTGTCTGAAAGCTATTATTATACGCGAACTCAACCAAGGGTAAATATCTTTCCCATGAACCGCTTAACTCAAGAATGCAACATCTCAACATATCCTCGAGTATCTGAATAACCCGTTCAAATTGACCGTCCGTTTGCGGATGGAAAGCTGTGCTGAAATGAAGTTTAGTACCCAAAGCTTCTTGCAGCTTCCTCCAAAATCTAGAAGTAAATCGAGGGTCTCGATCAGAAACAATAGAAGTCGGCACCCCATGTAATCGCACAATCTGAGAAACATATAATTCTGCTAACTTATCAAGTGAAAAGTCAGTGCGAACTGGGATAAAATGGGCTGATTTCGTTAATCGATCAACAACAACCCAAATGGAGTCCTTTTTACTTGGCGTCAACGGTAAACCCGACACAAAATCCATTGTAACGCGATCCCATTTCCACTTGGGTATCAAAATCGGCTGAAGTAATCCCGACGGCACCTGATGTTCCGCTTTTACTTGCTGACATACTAAGCATTTAGATACAAAATCAGAGATGTCTCGCTTCATGCCATGCCACCAATACTGTCGCTTCAAATCATTGTACATTTTCGTACTGCCCGGATGGATCGACATTCGGCTACTATGGGCTTCATTCAAAATCATCGAAACTAGCTCAGACTTTTTCAGAACACACAATCGGTCTTTAAATCTCAAACAATCATTTCCATCGACCCGAAATGCTGAATCCACATTTGACTCACACTGAACTCGTTTGGCAATTAAGTCGTCGTCAGCTTTCTGAGCCTCACAAATCTGTTGAAGTAGCATAGGTCTTGCTACCAATTCGGCAATCAACACATCATCTCTTAACATCGTTAGCCTCACATTCATAGCTCGCAAGGAAAATAAGGATTTTCGACTAAGAGCGTCAGCAACGACATTAGCTTTCCCCGGGTGATAATCAATAACAAGCTCATAATCTTTTAGCAATTCTAGCCACCGCCTTTGTCTCAAATTCAAATCTTTTTGAGACATCAAATACTTGAGACTTTTGTGATCGGAGAAGATGTGACATTTTTCACCGAACAGATAGTGTCGCCAAATCTTCAAAGCGAAAACAATGGCGGCTAATTCAAGGTCATGCGTCGGATAATTTCACTCGTGAGGCTTCAACTGTCTCGAAGCATAAGCAATAACCCGGCCTTCTTGCATCAAAACGCAGCCTAAACCGTTCAAAGATGCATCACTATAAACTACAAATTCCTTACCGGTTTCCGGCTGAACCAACACAGGCGCTTCCGTCAAAAGGGTTTTCAGCTGGTCGAAGCTTTGCTGACACTTATCCGACCACTCGAACTTGATATCTTTTTGCAGCATTCTCGTCAGTGGAGTCGCAATCATCGAAAAACCCTTGACGAAATGTCGGTAATAACCAGCAAGTCCTAAAAAGCTTCGAACTTCAGTAATGTTTTTAGGGGGTTTCCAGTCGAGGATAGCTGAAATTTTGTACGGATCAACTCGAATACCCGAAGCAGATACTATATGGCCCAAGAAGCCGACTTCATGCAACCAAAATTCGCACTTACTGAACTTCGCGTACAATTGGTTATCCCGCAAAGTCTGAAGTACCAGCCTCAAATGCTCGGTATGCTCTGACTCATCACGAGAATAGATCAAAATATCGTCGATGAACACTACTACGAAGCGGTCCAAAAACGGCCTAAATACCCGATTCATCAAATCCATGAATACTGCGGGGGCATTGGTGAGTCCAAACGGCATTACTAAAAACTCATAGTGACCGTATCTCGTTCTGAATGCCGTCTTCGGTACGTCAGAATCTCTAACTCTCAACTGATAATAGCCGGATCGCAAGTCAATCTTCGAAAATACTGAGGCTCCTCTCAACTGATCGAACAAGTCATCAATTCGGGGCAACGGATACTTATTCTTTATCGTGGCTTTATTCAGCTGTCGATAATCGATGCACAGTCTCATAGTCCCGTCTTTCTTTTTCACGAACAAAGCCGGTGCACCCCAAGGAGAAAAACTAGGTCGCGCAAAGCCTCTATCTGTCAGCTCTTGCAGCTGAGATTTTAATTCCTTTAGTTCGGTAGGTGCCATACGATACGGGGCAATCGAAATCGGTGTCGTACCTGGGATCAATTCTATACCGAACTCGACCTCTCTTACAGGCGGCAATCCGGGCAATTCTTCGAGAAAGACATCTGAAAACTCGCAGACTACGGGCACCGTCCCAAGTTCTCAGTCGGAACCTTTGTTATCTAGCACATAGGCCAAATATGCTTCATAACCCTTCCTCACATATTTCTGAGCTGACATGGTTGTAATTATTGTAGGTGGCCCACTTAGATCAATGGACTCGATTCGGATTATTTCATTATTCGAACATCGTAAATCGATAGTTTTCCGTTTACAATTTACTATCGCGTCATGAACGGTCAACCAGTCCATTCCGAGAATAATGTCAAATTCGTCGAATGGTAGAAGCATCAAGTCAGCTGGAAAACAAAAATCTCGAACCATTAACGGACATTTCTTGCATACTTTATCAATCAGCACACAACGGCCCAAAGGGTTCGACACTCGAATTACAAATTCAGTAGACTCAACAGGAAGAGTCTTATTGGAGGCTAAAGTTTCACATACATACGAATGGGTTGAACCAGGATCAATCAGAGCAATAACATCAGTGTTAAAAAGTGTGAAAGTACCAGTAATAACATCCGGAGAAGAAGCTTCCTCACGGGCACAGATAGCGTATGCTCTGGCAGGTGCACGAGCCTCGGATCTAACCGCAGTGTCTCTAGTCCCTCTCTGACTGCCGCTAACATTTCCACCCCGCCGTGGCGGTCTACCCCGTGAAGATGCGCCACTAGGTCTCTGAGTCAGATCGGGAGTGCGTTCATCATTTCTCGGACAATCTTTAATAAAATGGTCGGCAGAACCACATCTGAAACAAGAGCGGTCACGATGCCTACAACTACCCGGGTGCCATTTACCACAATAGTTGCAATCCAGTCTTTCCCGACGTTCATTTCTGACACTGGCAATAGAAGTGGTCCGCGAACTAGCGGGAGGTCGAGA
The DNA here is from genome assembly GCA_020496765.1 of Gossypium stocksii. NCBI lineage: Eukaryota > Viridiplantae > Streptophyta > Magnoliopsida > Malvales > Malvaceae > Gossypium > Gossypium stocksii. The sequence continues at coordinate 47,456,863 of CM035627.1, forward strand.
ACGTTCATATCTAGTAAAGCTTGATGCATTTTTAGATCGGCCCATGTCATCTCTAGTCTTCTTGGACGATTGCTGAACAGATTTCCCCGCGGACCTCTTACGGAACTCTCTATCTCCACCTTCGGCTTTTCTTTTCTCATTATTGAGTTCTTCAGCTTTACAAGCCCGCTCGACTAGCACTACAAACTCCTTAATTTCCAGAATCCCCACCAGCAATCTGATATCTTCATTTAACCCATCCTCAAAACGCTTACACATGATGGCTTCAGAGGATACACATTCACGGGCATAGCGGCTGAGGCGTACAAACTCTCTCTCGTACTCGGCCACTGACATCTGACCTTGTTTGAGTTCAAGAAATTCCTTCCGTTTTTGATCGACGAATCTCTGGCTGATGTATTTCTTACGGAATTCGGTTTGGAAGAATTCCCAATTGACCCGTTCCTTTGGAACAACAGAAACCAGAGTACTCCACCAGTAGTAGGCAGCGTCACGTAACAGAGACACCGCACATTTAAGGCACTCCTCGGGTGTGCAGGACAGTTCATCGAATACTCGGATGGTATTGTGGAGCCAAAACTCGGCCCGCTCGGCATCATCCTAGGGGTAGCCCGGAACTCTTCAGCCCCATATTTTCTAATTTTGTCAACAGGGGGCCTACTCGATCTCATTGGATCAGCCACAGGAGGAGTCGTGAAAGTCGAAAAGAGAGTATTCGGGGGCGGAGGTTGCGGAACAGCCGGATTTGATCTAGCGAATTGAGCGAACCAGTCACTCATCATTGCATAAAAAGCTGGTCTAATGTCATCATCTCGATGACCAATATTTGGCTGAGAGTCTGGTTGCGCTGTCCCTTGCGCGGGCGCAGGAGCTACACTCTCTACATCGTCCGCTACGGTTCGGTCAGGTTCGGGATCCATTCTATACCAAGAAGCACATTTCAGATATCAGAAGTCATCTCACTATCAAAATGACACCAATTGGCATGTCTAGCTAGACTCATACTTACTACGGTAGTCCGAGAATCGACTAAATCGTAGCTCTGATACCAATAAAATGTAACACCCTTTAACCCTCATCCGTCGCCGGAATAGGTCATTGGACATTAAATATCGAATACGACCCTTAAAACAAACACGGAATAACATATGAACCATTTTCAGATGACCAAAGTAACCGAACAAATGATACAATTATTGATCTTAATTCGAGACAACTTATGCAATTAAGAGTGACATCAACCTTATTTAATCATGTTTTCTTTTAGTTTATGCCCGATAGTGACTTACAAAAACATAAAATAAGTACATGAATAAAGAACCATTTAACATCATTAGTGATTCAATAAATAAAACCACCACTAAATCGGCACCTATATGTATATTCATGTACCTTAACCGAAATGCCATCTAACTAGATCATATCACAAACATTGATTCACTTATGGGACATTTCGAATTAAAAGAAACAGCCACCTTCACATGGCTTTAATATTTACATCACCAAAATATAACTTGTTTCAAAAGAAGAGTTAAGCCTATACATGCCATTCACTAGAGTTTAGTAATTTAGGTACCAAATGTGGCTTTGATAGTAGAGATGATGTAACACCCCTGACCCGGCCCAGACATTATGGCCATGCCCGGTGTGCCACATCACCTAGACTATGCTACGCCGTCCTATGTACTAAGTCTGATGTTTGAGATTTTTGAAAAGTAATATTTGTTTTTCTTGAAAATCCCAATTTGATTACTATTCGACCTAATCTCTATCTCATTTGTGAATCGTTTCATTTTAGTCTTATCATCATTCTTAGTTTTTAGTAAAGTCAGGTTGTTTAAGAAAATATTGATTTAATTTTCAAAAACAGTGTATGTTCAAGTTTGAAATAAAACCGTAAAGAAATCCCAAATAACAGTTATAGCGGCCTTATTACAACCCATATCAAAGTAAAAACCAATACGAAATATTTAAGTTAAACCAAGAAAGTTCAGTCCTCGTGGCCACTCTGAATCCCTCCCAGCGTCCAAGTCACAATCTAGGGCTCACCTGCAAGGATGGAAAGAGAGGGGTGAGTTTGGGAAAACTCAGTGTGTGCAGAACCCATCCAAAGCCCAAATTGGCTCAAGCCCACTGGGCCTAAACCCTAACCAGTCTCAGTCAGATACTGGGCCAAAGCCCTATTCAGATAGCAGTAAACTGGGCCAAGGCCCTATAACAGATACTGGGCTGAAGCCCTATTCAGATAACAGATTGGCCTATAGGCCCATAACAGTACAGTACAGTAATGCAGTATAAATGCAAACCCAATTGGGGAGACTACTCAACCCACCAACCGCTACACACCACCCGTACCAACCAACACACCATGTGGGGAATAACTCGACCCACCCAGCCCACACACCACAGTCGCAGCATGGCTGCTCAGATAAACAGTATACGAGGCAAAGCCCCTTTCAGAAACAGTACGAGGCATAGCCCCTTTTCAGTAACGTGGCTGTGCCACTCACACTTCCTCCATTATCAAAACCCAACCCATGCATTAGATACATATCATGGCATGCAATAACAGTAACAGTTATGTCAAACAGTACAGTCAATTATAGCCCTAGGGGTATAACGGTAATTTCCTACCTAGGGGCAAATCAGTAATTTCTTACCCTAAGGGTATTTCAGTAATTTTACTCCCATGTTACAGATGTTATGCTTATTACAGTATTTATTAATCACACAGCTATACAAAAATTCAGTTACCTCAGTTTTTCAGTTTTAGCATTAAGGCCCTAAAACCCCTAATGAGCCCTATTACGCCGATTGGCCCATTAGGCCCATTTAGTCCCGATTTCACATTCGGTTATCTTGTTTTAACTGTTTTCACATCTACAGTCCATAATATTACCTTTAAATCCAGTTTAACTCACATGGGCCCAAATCGCCCATTGGGCCCATATTTGGCCCACCGAGGCCCAACTTACCAAAATGCCCAAAATTTAGCGGTCAACACGTCTAACAGTGCCGATTCCAAAACTAACCTTCTCCTTCCAACTTGAGAGCATTCGCATGCTCGCAAGCTCTCGAAATACTGAAACTTCGGCATTTCGGCTTTTCGGCTTTTACCGATTTGTGCATGGAAAGGTGTTCGAAACACACACCTGTTTTGCAGTTTCTCCTACGAGATCTCCTATGCGTTAATCCCTACAATCCAATACTTAACTGATTAGACCATATCAACACTTAATTTGAATCGAAAACTTACCCAAAACCTTACTTACACATTCGGCCAACACCCTTAATGGCCTTAATGTTCTTACCTTGACGATTTAGATCCCTTTAGATCTAGATCTGATGTTCCAAAGTCTTCAACCCCTTGCTTGATCACCTTTTCATCCAACTAACACACCAAAGAACAAAGAAAACGGCCTTTTATTTACCAAAAATCCAAAACGACTCAACCATTAACTTTAGGGACTTTCGGCTTTTCCAAACATGAAATATCGAACAGATCTGAATGATTAAACACTTACCAACGATTTCTCTTCAGTTCCTATGCAGATCTGATGTAAATCTGACCCTTAAACGTTAGTAGAAACCTTATCTCTGAGATTTGTAATTTCGGCTATCTCCCTACAACTATGGTGATTTCGGCTTTTTAATAAGAGAAGAAGATGGCGTTTTGGCTGTAGCTTTTGGGTGATGGTGTCGACAATGGTGTGATTAAAGGGAGTGTAGTAATCGGCCACAATAGGTGAAAGAAACAGAGGTGATTCGGCTTACAAGAAATCGGCAAGAAAGGAAGCAGTTTTCGGGATTTCTGGCACTTTGAGCAATCGGTTATGGTTGATTTTAAGAAGAATGGAAGCAAAAGAAAGAGTGGATCTATGCAAGATAGGTATTCGGCTAGGGAAGAGATCAAAGGGAAGAAGAAAAATGAAAAAAACAATGGTGGAGATGGGGAAGGAGAAATCGGCTATGAACTTTCCAGGGAGGCAACTCTTGGCTTTTCTGACAGTAGAAGAGAGGAAAAACCCTAAGGTGGCTAACCCTAATTGTCATGACAACAAAAAGAAAATAATATAACCCTAGCATTCCCTCTAAAGCAATCGGCCCAAGTCCCTAAAGCCCCTTGCCGAAATTCACCTAAGTTAGACTCATGCTTGAAAATTAAAAAGAACTCCACGAATACCTTGCAACTCGAACCCTTGTCCTTGATCATTCATTTAGGCGCCACTTTTTTTAGGAGCTTAGTGGCACCACCTTGCCACTCAACCAAGGCTCCCTTTGTGACATCTTTTACACGGTTTTTCTTAAAAGCCCACTTAACCAAGTCCCCTTTCACTTGCAAATCCAACTTAATATTTTACCGGGTTTTGACTTAAGCTTGGACCTTCTATAGACCCATTAACACATGTACATACATTATCAACCTTTAGAACACCAAAATTTTAAAAAATTTCACTAAAATTCACAAAACCCGAAAAATCCCGAAAATCAGGGCGTTACAGATGACTTCGAGGTTGAGATTCCCGAGACCGTAGCCGATGAACAAAAATCTATAAAACAGAAGATTTAAAGCAACAGAATAAGCATTTTTATGCTTAGTAAGTTCAAGTCATAAACAAATCAATTTACTAAATTAGAGACATTTTCAATTTGTTCATTCAAAAAGAAAAGATTCCACCTTAGCCGAATGTGCCTATACAAAGTTTGTTCCTCCTTTTTATTCTAATATACTAGTAGTCCACAAAAATACATACTCACATAATTCATAAGATCACACATAGGACAAAGAAGCCACCGGTTGTCAAAATCTCTTAAAGACCATTGTTAGCAACAAACATTACTCCTTTTGTAAGATAATTAAATAGGAAATTTTTCACTATTATGTAATTCGCGTACCTGGTTCTTTTATAATAGATGTCTCATTTACAGAGATTGATGAAATCGAATTCTTATCGTTAGCCCTACGGCTCTTCGGGATCTACCCCGGCTTTGAACTCTAGCCCTAAGGCTCTTCGGGATTTAACCCGGCTTTGAACTCTAGCCTTAAGGCTCTTCGGGATTTAACCCGGCTTTGAACTCTAGCTCTAAGGCTCTTCGGGATTTAACCCAGCTTTGAAACACAGATATACATAAATCAAATTCAGTATATGTACTTATCACCACATTAATTTCAATACATCATTCATTTGTTCATTTCACACATTACATATATCATGGCACTTTTAAGAGGTACATTCGGTCTAAAAGCATATAAGTAAAGAACATCCCAAATTTGTTTACCAAAGGCTTCATACGAAAGAGGGCTTTCGGCTTAAGTACTATTCTCTTACATATTACACATACCATAGGTTACTTAAGTCAATGAATCATCTTCATGGGTAGTCAAAGCATATGCCATGTTAATTCGACTTACAAGAAAGAATTTTACTACTCAAACTTACCTCTAATTTTTTTCGGTAATATTACGAGTCGGTTATTCCGTCACCTTAGCTTTCCCCTTATCCGATGCCGTTCCTCTATGTTCTTGAGCTTTAATAAGAATAACAAAATTAAATTTCATTAACCATTCTTCCCCCATACTTGAGCAAGACAAGGGATAGGAATAAAATCTCTTTATTATACATACACACATATACGTGCACCCCTATTCTGCCCAAGATGAAATTAAATTACAAGTCACATAGATGACTATAGATTTAGGGCAAGTACTTAGAGCTTTTTAACCAGCTTAACACATAATACTTAGTAATCATTATGGAGAATATGTCATATACAAAACGATGAAATCACGAGTCATCGCCCATTTCTATTAATATACGTAACAATCATACATTTGAACAAATCCCTATTCGGCTAGGCTCAAACACTTGAGACAAATCTTTAAAAATTTTCATGATAGCTCTTGTTATGCGCACCCTAATATAAACTTAAACATCCCCATAACACATTCGATACCAGCACTTAGCGCTTCTACTAGATTATTTGTTCATTGATCACCTTCGGTACATGGTAGATTTATATCTACCTCAAATCTTACAACTAAGTTATACATACTTTATTAACTTGTTTGGCCATGATCAAACTAATTTAACAACACCTAAAAGTCCAAAACCGAATGTTTATTAAGCTCTTTCTTATTTCTAGATTTGTCAAACACATATATACAATTACCAAAACTTTTAACTCAATTCATATAACCACAAGCTTATTTCTAAAATCATCTAAGGCATGTTCGGCTAATATAGAATAACATTAGCATTTATAACCGAAACATCAACTAAATTCACTTTTGGAAATCTCAACATTTAACAAATAAAGCTAATCTCCTTGAGGATTCATGAATTATCCAAAATGGCCGAATACCATTAAAATTCTAAAATCATATCTTATCCACTTTAAAAATTAAATTAGCAATTCACATATCACTATGACCAAATTAAATTCATTAAGCATTAACCTTTCATGCAATTCTTTCATGAATTTCATAAAAAACTGAAAGTAGACACTCAATTCAAAACACAACAAAACAAAAACAAATTTTTCAAGCTCATTCACATATACAACCATTTCCCCTCTAAAATCGTCAAAACTTTAATCCTCCTTTTCTTACAATCCATGACTAGACCGAATGCTCTTAAACACCTCCCCTCTTCAATTTAACAAAATGACCGAACACACCTACCATGAAATTTCAAGCTTTAAAACATGGGTAAGGTAGACCATGTAACAACCATCTAAAATTTCATGCAAAAATTTGAAATTTCCATTCAAACATACCTCAATTCATAAGAAAGCCATGACCGAAAATGCTTGAGTTTTTCCCCACTTTTTCTCCTTTAGCTCACGGCAAGAACAACCAAAAACATTACCCAAAAATTTCTTTCTTTTGTTTTTAATTTCCTTATTTAATCACTAAAAGTCTAGTCATTATTCCACTCACTAAAATAGAAAAAAATAAATAAAATGAACAACCAATAGCTTCAATTGCATGGCCGGCCACTTATCACTAAAAGGGAAAATTTGCATGCAAGCCCAATTTTTTTTAAGCCTTGAATTCTTTAGTCACTTAAATTTATCTAGTAAAGTTTCAAATTTTCACACGCAAGTCCTTATCCCTAATTCCACATTCAAAAAGACAATTCAAACATTCAAAATTTCACACAACAATAATTTATCCCACAAGTTAAACACAGAATATTATACTCAAACATTTTTGTGATTCGGTTTAGCGGTTTTGAAACCACTTCCCGACTTGGGTCGAAGTAGGGCTGTCACATAAAGAGTAAAAGGAATAAAAAAAAAGAAACAAAACATAATAGAAACAGGAAACTTTCGAAACAGAACAGGGAAAGAAGAAAGAAAGGAGAAAAAAAGAAAGAAAAGGGAAAATAGGGAATTTGGAGCTAGGAGTTTAATTGGCAAGCTCAATCAAGTCCTTTTCTCATAATTTTGGTGTTTTAGAAGTCTTAAAACAAGTTTTTGATGAAATTAAGTTGTCAGTTTGGAAGTTCTTAGGTTTTTCAAACAAAGTTCATGTTGAATAAAATGATGAAATAGGGGTTTAATTGAATGAAATTCAAGTTAGAATAGATATAAGGATTGAATTGCAAAGTAAGCTATAAGTTTTGTGTTTTAGGGACTAAATTGAGGAAAATTCAAAATTAAGAAAATATGTTGAAAATTTAATAGTTAAATTTGAGTTTTAATGAAATTTGAATAGAAATAAGGTGTGAATTGGGGTTATAAATTTGGTTATTAACATTTTACACAAAACAGTTTTGGGAAGTAGCAATGGTCTGATTTTGAAAATTCACTAAAAATTGTAGAAATTGAACTAGAGGATGAACAAGGTATGAAATTAAATCTTATTGAGTCTAGTTTCTCATAGAAGAAACGGTGTAAGCAAAGAAATTTTAGATCATGAGATATAATAAGTTTTGAGAGACTAGGTCAGAATGAATTTGGGTTCCCCTGTTCTGATTTTGAAAATTCATTAAAAATTATATAAATATTATCATGGAGTGTAATTTATATGTGTGAACTCCTTAATGAATCTAGTTTCAAAGGAAATAAACAAAAACCTTATTCGAGTTCTGTACAATGAGATACTTGATTTTTAGTAGAGAGTGGTCAGAACTGTCGAATGGAGTAACAGGGGAACTTTTAATGAATAAACTGTACTAATTGGATAGATCAAAAATTCTGAAAATTTTATGGTAAGAAGATATGTGAGTCTAGTTTCAAGGAAAATTAACAGATATTAATTTGGAGTTTCGTAGCTCAAGATATAAACAATTTAGTAACAATGACTCAAATAGACAGCTTAATGGTGAAATTATATATATACATTAAAAATGGTTAAATTTGCATGTTTAGGCTCATGAATTAAATTGAATTGTGTTGTATTGATGATTATAAATTATTATTATTTTCGTAGTTAACAAAGAACCCGGGACATCGTCGCACAAAGGAAAGGAGAAAGCTATCGAGTATTAAAACAAAAAATTCACAGTTTGTATTACTATAATTCAAATTACTTTTTATTAAATGATTTATATAAATTTTATATTTAATAAGTGAGATATAAGGTAAGGATTGATATTTGAGTTGAATGAGAATTGAATTGAATGGTGAATGTGTATGTATAATTGAATTATAAATTTATTTGAAGGTGAATTTGTAATTGAAAAGTGTTCTGGATTGGAAATGAAAGTAAATTGAGAACTGAAATACCCTATTAACTAGTCGGGCGGAGTCGGATATAATTGGCATGCCATAGGATCTGAAAATGTACGGGATTTGCCGGCTTTACCGATCAGGCACTTTCTGTGTCGTATATCAAGCACTTTATGTGTCTTATTTCAGGCACCTTGTGTGTCGTTTCAAGCACTTTATGTGTCGTATACTGATCAGGTACTATGTACCGTTTTAGGCACAATGTGCCGTACTAGTGTGTTTGGGTTGGAATCCGTGTATCCTTTAAAGTCCGAATTGTTAATAGGGTGAATAATTGAAATAAGAAGATCAAATAAACTTGATCGACTGTACTAGTAAATATGAAAGAAATTGAAATTGTGGACTGAAAATTTAGATTGGAAATGAAATGCATGAAGTTAATGTGAATGTGGCGATTAAAATTTGATAAATGTGATTTGTGATTAAAATTGAAGAATAGTTGAAGATTGTTTTATTATTGCTATTAATTGGAAGTCTAAAAATGAATTGTTATTAGATACCTAATTTTTATATTTATTATTATTATTATTGCTATTAAAATTTGAATTCTGGTAATACCACTGAGTATGGAATACTCAGCGTACGGTTGTTTCCGTGCGCAAGTTAATAGGAGTCAAGTGTCCTGGTCCAGCATCCGAATGATTCCGACTTCAGCAAAAACATTTTTGGTGATGTTTTCTTTTCTTAATTGAAAGTGGCATGTACTAGGTAGTGTATAGGTTATTTAGATATGCTTGTAATGTTGGTTGTAAGAATGGTATACCATATTTTGTTATTAGCTTGATAAAATGGTAAAAATTATATTATATAATTAGTCTTAAGTTAGAATGAAAAACAAATGACGTTATTATTTTAGTTTTGATTAATATTATGAATGTTTAGTTATTAAATTACTATGTTAATTAATTGATTATAATTTAGGTGTATTTAAGTTTAAATTGTTTTTTATTGTGCCATTGGTGTTGGAATGGTTTATTTCTGGATTGAATTTGCAGGGGGTTTTATATAAAAATAAACAGAAATGCTACCGAAATTTTTATAAAAAAAAATGAATGAAATCAATTAGAAAAGTAAAAATATAATTTATATGCATTTATGATTATATTAAAATTTATTTGTTAAATGGTAATTTTCTTATTTATTATTTATTAAGAATTATCTGTAAATTGTCTGATTTGACTGGTAATGCCTTGTAACCCTGTTCCGGTGACAGTTTAGGGTTAAGGGGTATTATAGCTAGTAACTATTCATCATCTGATAAGATCTATCGCATATTCATCACTCATAAAGCACACAAAAGTTTCTTATTCAAATCATTTGAAACTATAATCATTTCCCTCAGATAATAATTACTTACAGACTCAAAAGTTTTTCAATGATTCGAGCTAGATTTGTTGTGCCAAGTTCGAATCTTTCTCTAACATTAAACATTTTAAACTCTTATAGTTGTCAAATATGTTACATGCTCTTTTCATGCAGCTTTTACTGTATGAAATCACAAGATATCTTTGTACATTCTTGTATTAGAACACATTTTGAACCATGTAATAATGTATGGATGAAAATCATAAACTCTTTATTCAACTTAGACTGAACCAGAACTAATGTTTCGGTTGAAAATATCTTCATGCAAAAGAAAGCTTCAACAATCGAACTAACTTTAATTTACCACAACATTTCTCAAATAGAATCATTCCAATAGTTATAATTCTGTATAAAGTCTTCAAGAATACAAGTATATTACTTCTACTGTGAATGTAACAACTCCTAAACCATTTGTGACAAGTGTAGGAAGTGTTGGAAGTCCTAAACCAAGATGCAAACATTGCAATAAATTGCATTTTGGTGAATGCCACATGTGGAGCAAAGCTTGTTTTAGGTGTGGTTCATTTGACCATGTTCTCATAGACTGCTTAGAAAGGCCCGAGAAAGATATTGTATAGACTTCAAGGTCGAGTAACCCTGTCTCGAGAGGTAGACTACCTCAAAACCCTGGTAATAAGAGTAGTAGTCGGGGCACAATAAAAGATTCAACTAATAAATCTAAAGCACAAGCACCGACTAGGACATATGCTATTTGTGCAAGAGAGGATGCCTCTACACCAAACGTCATTATTGGTACTTTTTCTCTTCTTGATATTGATATTACTGCTTTGATTGATCCTGGTTTAACACATTCATACATTTGCACAAATTTAGTATCTGTTAAAAATTTACTTGTCGAGTCCACAGAATTCGTGGTTAATGTCTCAAACCTCCAAGCCAGTATGTGATGGTTGATAAAATTTGTAAGAATTGTCCATTAATGATATGCAGTTACTTTTTTCCTGCTGATTTGATGTTATTTTCATTTGATGAATTTGATGTAATTCTAGGTATGGACTGGTTAACTCAGTGTGATGCAGTGGTAAATTGTAAGCAGAAGTACATTGTGTTAAAATGTCAGAAAGGTGAATTGTTCCATGTTGAATCTGATAAACTGGATGGGTTGTCTAATGTGATCTCAACTATATCAGCACAGAGATATATCAGAGAAGGATGTGATGCCTATCTTGCTTATGTAATGGGTACTAAAGTGTCTAAATCGAAGATTAAGTCAGTGTCGGTTGTTTGTGAGTTTCCTGATGTATTTTAGAGGAATTACCTGGATTACTGCCAGTCAGAGAGGTGGAATTTTCTACAGACCTTGTTCCGGGGGCAACTCCTATATCTATAGCACCCTACAGAATGGCTCCGATGTAATTAAAAGAGTTGAAAGCACAGTTACAAGAACTGACTAATTGAGGTTTTGCATGACCTAGTTCATCACATTGGGGTGCACCGATTTTGTTTGTAAAGAAGAAAGATATATCCCTAAGGTTATGTATAGATTATTGACAGTTGAACAAGGTCACAGTCAAGAATAAATATCCACTGCCTCGTATTGATGATCTATTTGATCAGTTGAAAGGTGCTACAGTGTTCTCAAAGATTGATCTCTGTTCTGGTTACTACCAGCTACGGGTAAAAGAATCAGATGTCCGAAAACAGCATTTAAAACCAAGTATGGCACTACAAGCTTTTTGTAATGCCGTTTGGCTTGACTAATGCACCTACAGTATTTATGGATCTAATGAATAGAATTTTTAGACTGTATTTGGATAAATTTGTTGTGGCATTCATTGATGATATCTTGGTATACTCCCGAGATGAAAATGAACATGCCGATCATTTGAGAATTTGCTACAAACCCTAAGTGAGAAGCAATTGTATGCTAAATTCAATAAATGTGATTTCTAGCTTCGGGAAGTTGGTTTTCTGGGACATATAGTGTTGGCTGAAGGTATTAGAGTTGATCCAAGTAAAATTTCAGTAATCGTTAACTGGAAACCACCCAAGAATGTGTCTAAAGTTAGAAGTTTTCTGGGATTAGTTAGATATTATCAGAGGTTTGTAAAAGGGTTTTTGATGATAGCTTCTCCGATGACACGATTGTTATAGAAAGATGTTAAATTTGGATGGTCTAATAAATGTCAGCAGAGTTTTGACAAACGAAAAACCTTGTTGACCAAAGCACCAGTTCTGGTTTAGCCTGAATTGGGTAAAAAATTTGTAATTTATGGTGATGCGTCATTGAATAGTTTAGGCTATGTTTTGATGCAAGAAGGCAAAGTAATAGCTGATGCTTCTAGATTGCTTAAGCCACATGAAAGGAATTACCGATACATGATCTTGAGTTGGCAGCTATTGTGTTTGCATTAAAAATTTGGCAACATTACTTGTTCGGTGAAAAGTGTCACATATTCACCGATCACAAAAGTTTAAAATACTTGATGTCACAAAAAGATTTGAATTTAAGACAACATAGATGGCTTGAATTGTTGAAAAACTATGATTTGGTTATTGATTACCATCTGGGTAAGGCAAATGTAGTTGTAGATGCCTGAGCAAAAAGTCTCTTGTAACACCCCTAACCTGTATTCTTCGCCAAAATAGGGTTACGAGGCATTACCGGACAAGACTCAATTTCTGAATAAATACATATTCATATAGTTCACATTCATACATATATAAAAACATATATCATAATCACAAGTCAATAAGTATGTCTCAAAGTCTTACCATAATTGTTTTATTAACGCATCACTCAATAATAAAGATCAAACCATTTTCGTATGGCTTTATAAATACACAACTTCCAAACTTGTCAAAGACATAAGCTAGCCTATACATGCCATAGGTTCGAAAATTCAGCTCATAGAATACCGAAGATAGTCGATAGTGTGATAAGCTTCTCTGACGATTCCTGAGCTCATAACTTGAATCTGAAATCTATAGAACAAAAACAAACATACACACACAGAGTAAGCTTTTTATAGCTTAGTAAGTCATAAGCAAATAAACAACTTAATGATATAGTCAACTCGAATAAATTAAACCAAATGATAATATCATTATCTCATCTTAGCATTTCAATAATAATATATATACTTTCATACACAATTGGTACCCTGACTGAATGCTCAAATAACTATATTAACAAAACACAATTTAAATTTCAAAGCCAAAATGTCATATTATGACCAAGTAAACTTACACTCATATACACAAGTTCATGAATCAAAATATAACATATTATGTATACACTTAGTATATGGTCGAATATACATAATCTATAACACTCATATTCGAGAATCATTTCAAAAATATTCATATTGTTTGTTCACAAGGCCGAATACACATTCCATATTCACATTCATTCTCTACTTACATTATACGTACAATGCCAACGTCCCAGACATGGTCTTACATGTAGCCACATATCGATGCCACTATCCCAGACAGGGTCTTACTCGTACACATAAATCAGAATCACGTATCAATGACAAGGTCTTACTCGTGCACATAAATCGAAATCCTATGTCATGAAATATGTACCCTAACTATTCCAAAGGTTCATACGAGGCTTGCAGATGTCGTAACTTAGTCGAAATGAATTCGGAAACATTGTAAATCAAACTCTTTCACATTCGGCTTTAATGTATATAAAATCATATATCATATGAATCGAACTTGAACCATGAAATTAGAACCAATTTCTATATTAAAATTCATAGCTCATAATCATGTATAAAAACAATCAATCTACATGTATTCGGCCAAATGTAACATGAGCATCAATTTACTTTCATAGTATATTTAATAGTTGATACACAAATAACAAAGCCACTTACTAAATTTGCATCAAATCCTCTTATTTAGTAGAAACATAAGATACTACTCATATAGTCAATTTCTATAGCCTTGGCCGAATATAAAATTTGCTTTTTACTTATGCTTTTTTCAAAGATCACTTTTAACTTTACTAAATCCTAATACAAACATATAATTTCACATAGAACTGCTTCCAAATATTAACCTCAATTTGCATTTTACTTAATAAATATCTCAAATGTGTATTTATACATATAATACAATATCAATTTGTTTAATACTTTAAAATACCAAAACCAAATCTACATGCCAATATTCCTTATCTTGTAATGTAACAATTTCATAGTCAAGGCCAAATAGATGAATACATATTCAGCTAAGCACATATAAATATACTAACATAACATTTCAAAAAAAAAATATATATATATATATATATATACATATGTATAGTTCATTTTTTTAGTCAAATAAATAACCTCTATTTGCTTATAAACTTACCTCGGACGATATAAAACGGAAAGGGATGACTAGTCGATAACTTTCGTTTTTCCTCGATCCAAACCCGATTTCTTTGATTCTTAATCTAAACATATTCAAATTAAGTTAATTCAAACATATTTTCATTCAATTTAGTCCAAAAACACATAAATGGGAAAATTACCATTTTACCCCTGACATTTACACTTTTTTACAATTTAGTCCCTATTGCACAAAACACAAAATATGCAAAATTTCACTTCACTCATGTTAGGCCGAATCTTACCCATGACCATACAAATCCAAATATTCATTTATTTCATATTTTAGTTCCTCAAATTATTATTTTTGCAAATTAAATCCTAATTACTCAAACTCATCACAAATTTCCATACAAAATATGTTAATCTAAAACATATCCTTCATATTTCATCATTAAACAACAAAAATCACAAGCTCTCTACAATGGCATAACTCACAATATTCACCAAATCAATTCAAGTATGGGTTTACTAGTACTCAAAGCAACGATCTTAAAAACGTAAAAATTATCAAAAACTGAGCTAAAACTTACCTTGGATTGAGCTTGAGAAGTGCCGAACCCTAAGCTCTTTTTCTTTTCTTCTTATTTTGTTATTTAGGCAAGAACATGATAATATGAAACCATGTTCTAATTTTTTTATGTTTTATTATTACAAGACATTTCATAATTTACCTATTTAGCCTTTGAAAAAAATTATAAAACCATGCACAATAAGGGCACTACCGTCCAAATCACTTTTATATGATTTATCAATTTATGCTTATTATATATATACATACTATTATATATTTTACTATTATAATACCTTAATAAATTTAATTAAAAAACATCTATAACATACCTACTACCGTCCACTAACATGCAAAATGGACTATTTAACACATAAATGCTTCCATTTAGAAAGCCACTAACAATTCAACCCTTATACTTTAAACCACCAAATTTTTAATTTACACGATTAAGTCCTTTTATTTAATCGGACACTCAAACAATAAAATTAAACCACGAAAATTTCACAAATATTAATTCACATATAATAAACACAGAAAATAATTTTTAAAATATTTTTTTTGACTCGAATTTGTGGTCCCAAAACCACCGTTCCGATTAAGGTCTAATTCAGGCTGTTACATCTTTATTTGCTTTGCAAGCAATGAATCTTTGTTTGTCATTGTCTGATGATGGCTCAATCATAGCAGAGTTAAAAGCTAAACGACATTTCTGCAGCAAATTTGTGAAGCTCAAAAGAGTGATAATGAATTACAAGCTAAACAGGCACAATATGAAACGACTTTTGATTCCGAATTTTAGACTGGAACTGATGATTATTTGTTATATAGAGGCAGAGTATGTGTATCGAGAAATTCAGAGCTCGCATAGAAGATTTTACATGAAGATCACAGTGGTACTATGTCTGTTTGTCCAGGAAGTAACAAAATGTATAATGATTTGAAAAAGATGTACTAGTGGCTGCGAATGAAACGTGATATTTCTGAATTTGTATCGAGATGTTTGATATGTCAGTAAGTAAAGGTTGAACATCAAGTACCTTTGGTTTGCTACAGCGACAATACCAGAATGGAAATGGGAAAGGATTACTATGGACTTTGTGTCGAGATTGCCCCTATCTTTGAAAAAAATGCCATTTGGGTGATCATTGATGCAACACCCCTTACCCGTATCCACCGCCAGAATAGGGTATGAGGTATTACCAGACTTAAACACAAACAATCTTAACAGTCAGAATCATAAATTTTTGTTCAAATTAAAAACCTTTCATACATACTCATTATGTCTCTAACATGGGCCTACAAGGTCTTAAACATACATTGGATGTGGATCGGGACTTAACTGAGAACTTTGAAGCACTTAGAAAATTTTTCATGAAAACAGTGTCACACGCCTATGTGAATTGGGACACGCCCGTGTCCCAACCGGTTTGAAAAACATTGAGCATTCTATTTATGATGTCATCAACCACTTAGGGTCACATGGCCAAGTCACACACCTATGTGCTAAGCCATGTGGCAAATTTAATTTTTGAAAAATAGGTGCAAATTTCACACGCCCTGAACACATGCCCATGCCCTGGGGTCGTGTCCTTCACACGGCTAAGACACACAGCTGTGTCTTTGCCCATGTGTTTACTACTGGACATTTTGTTTTGCAAAACTAAGTGCAAGGGACACATGGCCTGACTACACACCCAAGGGACAAACTGTGTGTCACACACGGCCTAAACACACGCCTGTGTGTCTACCCGTGTGGACAAATATAAGGCTATTTACCAAGTGCCCTTACATGTCATAACTCAAAATGCCAATAACTACGTATACCAAAAGATAATTTGATAGTGTGAGATGATCCTCTGATGTTCTCCCAATCCGAGTTAGCTTGGTGACACTATGAGATAAGGGAAAAAGAGAGGAGTAAGCTAAATAGCTTAGTAAGTTTATATGCAAATAATGAGCATTATAAACACACTTCTAACATACAATTAAAACTATAACAATTTCATGGATACTATCAAAACCTTATATTCACATCTTACTTATTCACTACCTTACCAATAGTTCATCACATATCGAACTCATCTTTTAGGAGTTTCATATACGTATCTGTGCCATTCCATAACATAATCACATGCACTCACACTTCATTGTTTGGCTAAATCACCCGTAGAACCATTTGGAATTCTAGAGGATACTTGGAAGTCTTGCACATAAGTGCCACACTTATTTGTAGCCGAAGCTACCACTTATCATTTGTAGCCGAAGCTACCACTTATCACTTGTAGCTGAAGCTACCACTTGTCACTTATCACTTAAACACTTGGTTTCCAAGTGACATGTCACTTGTATCCTATTCGATTCTTAAGGTTCAATCAGGATCTTTCTCACTTGTCGAAGCTTGGTTAGTATACACATTCAAATAGTCATTCACAAAGTATAATAATTTTAAAGTATTGAAAAAAATAATATAGCAATGCATTATTTACATACAAACTTACCTCGGTCCAAAATGACAAGTTATTTGATTTAATCCAAAATCTTTTCTTTTCCCCGATCAAGGTCGATTCCTCGTCTTTCTTGGTCTATAATACCAAAATTAACTCATGTAATTATCACATTACTCAATTTGGTCCAAAAATCACACTATGGAAAAATTACATTTTTGCCCCTAAAGTTTAACATATTTACACTTTAGTCCCTAGGCTCGTATAACGAAATGTACTCATTTTCTTTGTTACCCAAGCCTAAACGACACATATACATACTCATAAAAGCCCATATTTTACACTAAATCACATTTTATAGACATGTTTTATAACTTTTACAAATAAGTCCCTTTATGCATTTTCATCAAAAATCACCTAGTAAAAGTTGTTTATCACACATCAAACTTTCATTTTCTACCATTAATCATCAAATTACATGCACTTACTATGAAGCTTGTAAGTTGAAAAACCTTAGCTATGGAGAGTATGGAAGTTTCGGCCCTAGCTTGAAGAAGAGGAACAAAATTTGACTTCATTTTCCCTTTTTATTTCTTTTAAAATGCCCTTCAATTAAAACTTTAATATTTTACCCTTTCATGTCCATTTCTGTCCAAACTAAAGTATATTGGTCTAACTACCACATAAGGACTTCTAATTTAAGAACTCTTCACAATCAAATCCTTTTATCAATTAAAATACACATTTTGCAACTTTTGCAATTTAGTCTTAAAAATCAAATTGGACACTTTTTCACTAAAATTTCTTAACCAAATTTTCACACATCCATTCAATCATATAATAAACCTTAAAACTTTATCAAAATAAATTTTTCTACTTCAAATTCGTGGTTCCGAAACCACTGTTCTGCTTAAGTCCTAAATCAGGTTATTACAGTTAATCGTTTAATGAAGTATGCACATTTTGTTTCAGTACGTATGGATTTTCCCATGGATAGGTTAGCTGAATTATATGATTCTGAGATTGTTAGGCAACATAGAGTGCTAGTCTCCATTATTTCTGATAGAGATCTGCAGTTCACATCCCGATTCTGGGAAAAGTTGTAAGAAGCTCTAGGTACACAGTTACATTCAGCACCGTTTTCCATCCTTAGACTGATGGACAATCCAAACATGTGATACAGATTTAGAAGATATGCTTTGGTGTTGTGTTCTGGAATTCAAAGGAAACTGGGAAAAGTATTTGCCTTTAGTTGAATTTGCATATAATAATAGTTATCAGTCAAGTACTAAAATGGCACCGTACGAAGCTTTGTATGGTTGTAAATGTAGAAATCCATTGTATTAGATTGAGCTCTGTGAGAAAAAGATACACGAAGTTGATTTGATCGGTGAAACTGAAGAAAAGGTAAAAGTGATTCAGGATAGTTTGAAAGCAACCTCTGATCGTCAAAAGTCCTATGCCGATCTAAAACAAAAAGAGATAGATTTTGAGTTGGTGACAAGGTATTTCTGAAAGTTTCACCTTAGAAAAAAGTTATTCGGTTTGGTAGTAAAGGGAAATTGAATCCATGATTTATCAGGCCATATAAAATCACTAAGAGAATTGGACCCGTTGCATACCGATTGACATTACCTCCAGAGCTTGATCGAATTCATAATGTTTTTCATGTGTCAATGTTGTGACGGTACCGGTCAAACCCTTCACATATTATTTCTCCGACGGAAGTTGAGGTCTAACCCGATATGACTTACAGAGAAGAATCGATTAGAATTTTGGCACGAGAAACAAAAAAGTTAAAAAAATAAAAAGGTAGCTCTAGTGAAGGTCCTCTGGCAACGACATAGAATAAAAGAAGCTACCTGGGAATCGGAAGAAACAATGACGAAGCAATACCTGAACCTCTTTACTAGTAAGATTTTCGAGGATGAAAATTCTTAAAGTGGGAGAGTTATAATAGCTCATTTTCAGTGAAATTAGAACAGTGGTTTCGGGACCACAAATCCGAGTCAAAAAGAAATTTTATTTTAATTTTATTGCATGGTCTGCATCATGATAGGAAAGATGTATAAAAATTTTGATAAGAAAATTTTACCAATTTCATGTTTAATTACATAAAGGACAAAATTGTATAAAATGCAAAAGTTGAATTCTAGTAGCTACAAGCATCAAATAGCTATGGAATTTACCTTATATGGTAATTAGACCACTAAGAGAGGTTAGTATATATTTATGATGAATCGACCATGGAAATTAGAAAAAGAAAATGACTAAATTGGAATTTGAAATAGATAAAGATGATAATAGCCTAATATCATCTTATTTCATCTTCTTCCCCAAAAATTCTTTGGAAACCCTAGGAAAGAGAAAGAAAATCAAGCCAGCATAATTGGGTAAGTAACCATATTCCGTTTTTAGTAATTTTTACATTTCTGAGATCGGAATAACTTAGACTATCTATTTTGGGGATCAATTTGTAAAGTTATCAAAGTATTAAAGTTTTTCCATGGATGAATATCCTGAAATTTTGAAATTTATGGTAGAAAAAGAAAGGTTGTTGATAGACAAACAACCTTTGTTAAAGGAATTTTGATAAAAACATGATTTAGAGACTAAATTGTAAAGTTGTAAAATTCATGAAAAAAATCTTATTTTTGTGAAATTTGTGGACTACTATTATTAATTATGAAAATTGGCTAGGCTTGGAATAACGGATAAATTGCATGAATTTCATTTCTGAGCCTAACGACGAAATCGTCATTAATTAGAAGTATAGGGGCAAAATGGTACTTTTTCTTAAGATGTGAATTAGGTTGATTTGAATGTGAAATGTAATAAATTGATGATTAAATTCATTTATATAGATTCAAAAAGACCAAATACAGAATTGGATCGAGGAAAATAAAAAGTAACGGATTAGTAGATTACAACTCACGAACATTGTCGAGGTAAGTTTGTGTAACTTAATTATGTAATTATATGTTTGAAATGATTGAATGATTTGTATATGAATGTTGTATTGGCCATGTCAAAGAAATCTGCTTGCATATTCAGAAAATACCTGATAAAAGTTAAATCCCGTTTAAATGAATGAAATTTGATTGGATACAGTGTTCTGTTTCTCGAAATGGTAGTGGCTCTACATTTGTTGTGGACATACCATAGCTTGAAAGAGTATTATGATATAAGCACTCTCAAGCTTTTCGTTACAGCGTTCTTGCAAGCTTCTCGTTTATAGCTCTTCAGAACATCTTGATTGGTTGTGATCCTGCATATGTTGCGACACAAACGCAACTCTACATGAGTGTCCTGTTAGTGCTCGCTTGAACTTCCTGTTATATGGCTATCCGGTGCTTTCTAATTAAGTGATCTTCGGAGCTTCCTATTAAGTGCTCTTCGTAGCTACCCGATATAGGCTCTTCGTGAGCTTCTCGTTACATGGCTCAATGAGCTTCCCGTTATAGTGCTTGAGAGAGAGCTTTCTGTTTAAGTGCTCTAATGAGTACTCTCGGACATGAATTGACAAATTTTTGATTGTACACTTTATGGCTACTAACCTTGTATCCATCGATATTTCAAATGATTTAACAGGTGAAATTCTGACATGTAGACAAGTGAAAATCAAAATGGAATCAATATCTGAAAAATATATGACATGCATGGAACTTGGAATTTGATGAGCTCATCTTTGTTATTGATATTTATATAATATGAATAAATAACATGTTTGATGAGATTGTGTGCTTAAGCTACCAAATTGTTTGGATCGTATGTGTATGTTTGCTTATTGTACAAATGCATGGTAAGTTAATTTCCTATCATACGAACTTACTAAGCACTACGTGCTTACTTTGTTTTATTTCATCTGCTTTATAGTGATACGAAAGCTCGTTGGATTGGACATTCGACGAAGATCACTCACACTATCCATCAGCACTTTTCAGTACAAATATGATCCTAATTATAGATATAATGGCATGTATAGGTTTTGGTTAGCCAATGTTGGCATACAAATATTTTGGTTGTAAATAGCTATTGGAATGGCTTATGATGGATGTGTTTTGATAAAAATGCTTAATTTGGCATGCATGAGACTTGGGTTTTGCATGATCTAAATGTCTTGAAATGGTAAGTGATTATATTTAAATGTTTATGTAAGTGAAAGCTGAAATTAGGTGAGGAATAAGGCTTGGAAATAGCCTTATTTTGTCCACACGGGTAGAGACACGGGCGTGTGTCTCAATTGTGTTGACACAGCCTAGCACATAGGCATGTAATCTTTCTATATGTCCCCTGCATCTTAAAATTTCAAAAAAAGTACTTGGAATTGATCACACGGCCTGGCGCACGGGCATGTGACTTGGCCGTGTGACCCCTACACTTAATTAATTGCAAGTCAAAGAGTTACATGGGTTAAGGCTTACCTCATATGCCAAACGGCCTGAAACATGGGCATGTCACTTGGTCGTGTGAGCCACACGGCCTGACCACACGGGCGTGTGAACCCTGAACCTAGAAAATTTTTTAAAATTTTGTGAGAAATTCTCTGAGTTCCCGATTCAGTACCAACTCATTTCTAATGTATGATTTGGGCCTCGAGGGTCCATAGAAGGGACAATATGGTTAAATTATAATTAATCTCTGATACGATTATGAAATAACATAAAATATTTGAATATGATCTATAAACTCTAGTACTGCTTCTAAACCCTGTTTTGGTACGAGTTAGGGGTGTTACAGAAAATCTCTAATTAATTGCCTCTGTATCTACGTATACTCGTCGAGGTAAGTTCGTGTATGAAATTGAGTATTTATATATTTTAATTGAATTAGATATATGTGATTTGTATAATTACCATGTATAAATATCGATCGCATATCCGACGACGTACAATGATTACCAAGTCCCGTTTGAACCTTAGGAATTCGTAGGATACAAATGAAATGTCATTAGGTATTACCGATTGCAGCTCATGAAAGCTTACCAATTCTCAACTCATAGGAGCTTACCTACTGCAGCTCGTGAGAGCATACCGATTCATAACTCGTATGAGCATACATGAAGAAGAATTGATGCATTACAGCTTTACACACTATGTATAAGTTATCCTGAGTATCCAACAATATTCTAAATAGTTCAATAGGAAATGTTCTGTTCCGAGACAATATGAGTTCGATATGAACTATTATAGGTATTTACATGAAATACATGGAAATGATTTTACATGATATATAGATACATGATATGGATGTTACATGTATATGGAAACTTGATTAATTGTTGAGCTAATC
The DNA here is from genome assembly GCA_020496765.1 of Gossypium stocksii. NCBI lineage: Eukaryota > Viridiplantae > Streptophyta > Magnoliopsida > Malvales > Malvaceae > Gossypium > Gossypium stocksii. Next base: position 47,479,563 of record CM035627.1, read on the forward strand.
CATAATTATTGATTCATATATGAATTTACATGACTAATATGGTTGGTGTATATGTGCTTAGGCTATTGGCCAAGTCTTGTTAGTTTATGCTTTGTTACTTACCTATTATTTGATCAAATGGTAAGTTAAATTCTATGTTATACGAACTTACTAAGCTTAAATGCTTACTCTGTGTTATTTTTCATGTTTTATAATGAATCGAAAGCTCGTCCAGGTTGGAAGCTTGTCGGAGCTATATCACACTATCCATTGGCTCTTTTGGTACTTTTGGATGTTTAATTTTGGTTATAATGGCATGTATAGTTATTTTGGCTATTGTTGGCCTATATGTGTTGTTGTGATTGTGGCCACATGATTTGGCTTGTATCTTGGTATATTTTAGTATGTATGTAGGTAGCTATGTTGATGTGTGGTTTGATATGGTAGAATGGTGGTTTGAATATGCATTTTGTATAAGCTTTGAAGCTTGATAGATTTTTTGTGGATTAGTACTTGTTTGAATGGCTTATTTGGTATTTTAGTGTACAAGTTATATGTGAATTATATGATCATTTGATGCTAGTGATTAAATGGTATAATTGGTACCAAATGGTATGTTTTGATAATTGATCTATATGGTAAGTTTTGGTGCAAATATGCATATATGTTAGTTGATCAATTGGTTATATTGAACACATGGTTAGTCATGTTTATAAATTGATATTTGAGGTGCCTAAGGGCATATTGGTTGCATGTGATCATACCATTTGTATAAGGCTAGAAAATACATGGTTTTGGTACCTTATTATGGCTTGCTTATATGCATAATGTTGGGTGTAGGTTTGTGTCAAATTGGGTGAGAAATATGACTTGTAAATGACCTAATTTTGTCCATACGGGCAGAGATACATACAGAGACACGGGCATGTGTCTCAACCGTGTGTGACACACGGCCAGGTGACACTGCCCTGTGTCCCTTGTAGCTTTCAAAAGGTTATAAGTCAGACAGTTACACGGCCTGGCACACAAGCGTATGGCTTGGCCGTGTGGCCAAAGTTAGTGAGTTACATGAGCACGGACATAGGCTGGGACATGGTCGTGTGTCCCTATTTCGAATGCCCATACAGCCTAAGACACGGACGTGTCTCTTGGCCATGTGAGTCGCACGGCCTGCCCACACAGCCATGTAACCCCTGTAGCTTTGAAAATTTTTAAAATTTTCTGAAAAATTCTGTTGAGTTTTCAGTTTAGTACCGACTTGTTTCTAACGCGTATATAGGGCTTTGAGGGCTCGTATAAGGGACATTATGTATGGATTTGATTGGTTTTATTATGAATATTGATATGTTATGAAATGTTTGAAATTTTTTCTATTTGATTCGTAATCGTCGATAATGCTCTGTAACCCTGTTCCGACAACAGATTCGGGTTAGGGATGTTACACCATGTCCTCAAGATCAATATAGGTTTGAAGATTAAGAGCATTGGCTATCAAAATGTTCAAGCCATCCACAAATTGCACGATGGTAGTTTCTTCATCCTCTCGTATATTTGCTCTTTGCATAAGCATATCCATCTCCTTAAAGTACTCATCAACAGATTGATTACCTTGAATAAGGCGTTGAAGTCTCGTTGAGACCTTTCTATAATAATGAGAAGAAATGTAATGCTTTTGCATCACTTGCTTCAACTCGTCCCATGTTTCAATTACCCTTTCGCGGTTTCCTTGACGATCAATTCCAAGTTGAATCTACCAACTCAATGTATAATTTGAAAATCCAAAGGTCGTCAATTGGACTTTTTCCTCTTCCCGACATTTATAGTAACGAAACATAAGTTCAATTTTTGATTCTCACTCACAATAGGATCATATTTCTCTCGAAATGATGGAATGTTGAACTTTGGTTTCGCTAAAAAATGTTGCCTACGGTCATTATTAACCAAAGTCTCATCATTTGCACGAAGACAAGGCTGATCAATCTTATCTCCCTAATTATGATTCCGATGCTCAATTTTTGTACTTAGGCATTCTAAATTTTTGTTGATCGTGCCTAGAATAGTGTGACATTGTTGATCTCAAGCATTTCAAACCTCTTGATCCCTTCTCAACTTCCCAATCATAGTATTGCGAATTATTATGAAAGCCTGAAAAGAACACAACACTTAAGAAAAGAAAAATTAAGCAAACCTCACTGTTATGTACTCAGAAATAAAAATCAATTTCTTAATGATGTAAGAATTAATATTGTGAGTCTTTTAAAAAGTGTCGATATCAATCAATCAAAATGTATTAGAATCAAACTAACAAAGCAAACCTAAGAGCATTATGAGTCCAAAATAGGCTAGACATCAAAGAATTATGTTGCACGGAGGAACGAATGTGCAACGTGCTTTAACCTACTAAAACAAGAAACAATAAAGTATTAGAATGCATAAAGGAACAATCAAAAGCAAAAAACAAATGAAAACATAAGGTTAAGAGTCAATAAAAATGGCTGAAACCCAAAAACCCGAAAAATTACAAAGTAACTTGACAAACTTCATTCGAGGTGTTCCTGATTTCTAAAAATCACGAAATTTAAACCTGAGCCTCCTCAAATAATATAGACCTGATCTGAAAAGTTTTGGCACAAAATTCAACCCACATAATATTTATTTTTTTCTCTTTTTTCATATTTTCTTTTTTTCTGTACTTTTTCGATGACTTTTTTTAGGGAAATATTTTTTATAGTCTAAAATAGTGTCAAGAAATAGTATGTAAAATTTTAGATCGTTTGAAAAATGATTACCCACTTAAAAATATTTTTCCCGGAATCTGTCGAGGTAAAAAAAAAAGGTTTTGAGGCTATTTGCTAGAATTAGTTTATAAAAACAAAAAGAACACCTAAAAATGTCTAAATCTGATATCAAATAATAAAGAATGAGACGGATGAATGTGGAAGTGGATCATAAAATTTGTTAAAGTCGCGAATTTGACTTAGGGCTCTATACGTTCGGAAAGAAATTTAAATTTTTGACACAAACCTAAAACAAAATTGAATCCAAGTCAGATAAAACAATTAAGATAAATAACTAAAATAAAATAATAAATCAAATATTAGAATAATAAGGAAGCGAATAAAGAAGATAAATGGAAAGATAGGACGTGGCGTGTAAAAGTCCTAAGAAGCCTTAGAAGCACGAAGAATACACAACCCCTTTCAAGCTGCTCTAATTTCCCCTCCAAGATAGAAATCTTGACAAGAAAAAGTTTGAAGATAATCTTCACAATCTAAAAAGATTATTAAAACTCTTCTAAAAGAAACTCAAGAGAACTTCTTAAAAAGGAAAACCCAGAGAGAATTTATTAACTCAAAGAGAAATAAAATAATAATGAATTAGATGAATTGTGTACAATATAAAGGCCTATATATAGGCTAGCTAAATAAATTTAAATAAAACTCTTAAGTATATTAGAACCTTAATTTAATCTAAACAAGAAATAATTTTAAACTAAGGTTTTTTATTAATATAAGACTCCTAAATAACTTAAACTACTTAATAATTATAAAAAATTTGGAATAAAATAATAATAAAATAATAAGAGATGATAAATACATTATTTGACTCATATATAATAAAAATTAAACTTAAAAATTAAATCGAATATAATTTAAACTCGAATTAAAAGCCTGAAATTCATAATTCTCGTCATAATCTCATTTAAAAATTCTACTCGCGCAGTCTTCACTAAAACATCATAACTTGAGCTTCTAAACTCAAAATTGAGTGATTCAAAATGCATTTCGAAACTAAGAGTAAATCTTCAAACACCATGAAAACATCTCAACCTAAAAATGCTAAAATCTCATCTAAAAAGTCGTCATAAGTCTGTTGATTCTCAAACCTACAAATTAATAGCTTTGGTGATTAGAGTTTAATAAATTTCACTCCATTTATGCATATATCAACAAACAAACAACCCATAAAAAGAGATAACTATAAACACCTGGATTTTCAATTTCAGGACATAAATTTTTGATTGATTATTTAGATTTCAAAATTAATTTTTTATCGATTTAATTTAAAAATTAGAATTAAGAAATGGGCTAAAATAATTGCTTTAGTGTTAATTATTAAAATAATAATTATATCAAACCTTTTGCTTAAAGATAAATATAAAATTTGTTTTGAAAAAATAATTAATTTTTATATAAAATTATTTTATGGAATAAATTAATTCTCTTTAAATTCCTTTTCCAAAACCCAAATTAAAATTTTTGAATTTCATATTGATTTTGTTTTTACTTTTTAAAATAAACCCAAACCAAACCTGGTTTTCTGTTTTTTTTAAAAGTCCAAATTAAAATTGAATATGTTAAAAAACCCAATTTAATGCCCCAATTTTTTTCTATTTGAAAAGCCCAAATTAGTGTTCATTTTGAACAGGCCTAATAAACTTGAGCCCAGTTTTAAATTCTGTTTTGGTCCTCAATTTGGAGGACAAATAAGCTAGCAGCCCAAATTTTTCTTTAGCTTTGAGCCCAATTACTTTCAAATTTGTCTAAAACCTGTTTTGAGGTCCAATGCCCATTTAGATCCAGTTCATTTGCAAAGCCCAAAGCCCATACGTGGGATCATTTGGCAGGGTAGCCGAAACCTAGCCGCCGCAACTGCTGGCTGTCGAGTGGGAGCCGGCCACCAGTGCACAGACATACACACACACACACACACTCTCAACCCCTTCATTCCCAAAAGCGAAAACGGTTACGACAAATTTCAACTCAGATCACACATAAGAAAATCAAAATTTGTTACAACAATAAAAAATCAAAGCTGATTAATGAACAAAAACAGAAATAATCAGAGATGAAAAGTGGGTGTTAAAATAGTGTATAAAGAGGGGACCTGAAAACAAATGAGGGGGAAGTCGGTCGAAAAAAATCGGAAAAGAAAAATTCCGTTAGCTTTTCAAAAACGAAAAAAAGAAGTGACTGGGTAGTGAAGATTGAAAAAAAAAAAGAGATGAAATAAAAAGGAGAGGAAATCGAAGGTGAGAGGTCTTCTCCTTTTCGCTTTCGTTTTCGCTTTGCATGCGTGGTGACAAACGAACTCCGATTCTCTCCCCTTCTCCGTTTCTTTTACCTTTTTCTCTTTTTTTTTTTTTTTTGCAGAAAATAAGATCTGAAATCCAGATCTAAAAAAGTTAAAAGAAAGATATCAGAAGGTTTTTCTTAAGTGAGGAGAGAAAATGAAGTTTGTTTTCGAAAGGTTTTTAACAAAAAAGAATAAAGAATAAAATGTTTTGAACTCACCGGCCACCTTAGATGCTTCGTCGTCAGAGAAGAACGGCGGAGCGCTAGGCAGTAAGCAAAAAAAAAAATATTTTTTTTAAATGAAGGAATAATTGAAATTAAATGAGAATTTTAAATTTTATAGGTGTTTAATTGGATAATTTTCGAAAGAGCCCTTCCGTGTTCTTGACATTGCAAAAGGATTCTGCTGCATGGTATAGTTTTAATACAGTCCCTGTTATTTTGAAATCCTTTTAAATTGTGAAATTTCGGGTAAATTAATTGTCAATTAATTAAAACTTTTCCATATTTCATTTTCCTTTTCAAATTTTAATTTCATATTTTCTACAATGTTCTTTTGTCCTATTTTATTTTCCTTGATTTCCTTCTATATCTTGCTTTAATTTTATTAATCCTTAATTTTCTTTGATTTGAAATTTCCAATTCCTGTTTTTTTTTTTTTTGAGTATAACTTCTCTTGTATGCAATTAGATTTTAATTTAAATTTCTAGCTTTCATCAATTAGAATTTTAAGTTTTAGTAAAACTAGATTTTTAGGTTTTAATTTTGGTAAAATTAGATTATAGATTTAAATAGGATTTGATTTCAAGTTGTAGTAAAATTATATTTTTAGGTTCTAATAGGTTTATATTGTAATTTTGGCAAAATTAGTTTATAGGTTTAAATAGGATTTGATTTTAAGTTGTAGTAAAATTGATTTTTAGGTTCTAATAGGCTTAGATCGTAATTTTGGAAAAATTAGATAATAGGATTAAATAGGATTTGATTTTATAGGATTTGATTTTAAGTTGTAGTAGTATTATATTTTTAGGTTCTAATAGGTTTAGATTATAATTTTGGTAAAATTAGATTATAGTTTTAAATAGGATTTGATTTTAAGTCGTAGTACAATTAGATTTTTAGGTTTTAATAGGCTTATATCATAATTTTGGAAAAATTAAATAATAGGTTTAAATAGGATTTGATTTTAAGTTGTAATAGTATTATATTTTTTAGGTTCTAATAGGTTTAGATTATAATTTTGGTAAAATTAGATTATAGGTTTAAAAGGGTTTGATTTTAAGTTGTAGTAAAATTAGATTTTTAGCTTTTAATAGGTTTAGATTTTAATTTTGGAAAAAATTATATTAGAATTTTAATTAGTATTTGATTTAAAGTTTTAGTAAAATTAGATTTTTAGCTTTTAATAGGTTTAGATTTTAATTCTGGAAAAAATATATATTATAATTATAAATAGAATTTGATTTTAAGTTTTAGTAAAATTAGATTGATAGATTTTAAAAAGTTAGATTATAAGTTTAAATAAGATTCGTTTGTAATTTTTAATAAAAAAATAGATTTTAGGTTTTTGTTAGATTAAGTTTTAAGCTTAATTAAGTTAAAATTTCTGGAGTTATATTTAGATTTTAAGTATATAACTAGATTCTAGTTTTTAAATTCGATTAATTTAGAGTCTAGTTAGAAACTTTAGAATTAAGAAATTCTAATGATTGAACTCTGTAGGACTATTTTCGGATAGGCATTATAGGGATGCTTTAACCTTCCTTGCATGTAATTGTATTCTTGAACCCAGATTTTGGTAATGAGACCAAGTTAGTTTTTAGGATTTCTTTTATTTGCCTTAGGATTAGTCTTAAAATCTTAGGCGATAAGTGGCTAACCGACCTAGCTCAAATTGGTTAGTGGCGACTCTACTTTGTTTAGGTTCTTCATGCCCAACCTTTCTTAGGTTTAAGAGACATTTATGACACAAGTTATTCCAAACAATGGTTGTTCTAAATATAGCTATTTCTGAAACACTATTATTCTTACGATACATTGTTTCAACCCACTTTGCCATTGCCTTCAATAAATTTTTACAGTTTAAAAATCCCTTTTCCCTTCTTTATTTTGAAAATTTTGTTTATTTCTATTTTTTTAATTTCATTGTTGTTGTTGTAAGCTAATTGGTTAGATTTTTATTTTGATAATATTATTTTATTTAAGTTAGAGGAAAATCTCGTTGCTAAAATGTTACCTAGACAACCTAAAAGAACTAGGTCATACTTGGACCCTCCTCTGCCACCGACAGTGGTTCCAGAGTGATTTACAAATAAAGAGGTTGAAAATTATTTTATGCCTATCCAAGGGCGAATGTTCATTCTTGAACATGGTTTCGACCCATCCACCTCTCTTTGTAATGAGATTTAGGACTTAGTCAATTACCATGGGTGGTTCGATTTTTGTCTAGTGATTGTCGTCAGATGTGCAAATGTCTGGACCGAAAATATTGCAGCAAAATAAATAATCAAATAAACAGCGGTGTCTGCAAGTATATGAGTCAAATTGTAATATAGAAGAATGTTACAATGAAATATTCTAGGAAGTATTCTGAGGATCATACCTAAGGGAGGTTGAATTAAACAAAAATAAATTATCCACACTAGTAAGTCTAAATAGTATCGATTCAAAATCATATTATGAAAAATCAAATAAACATTAATTAATCTAATAAACCTAAAAATTAATTACTAAAAAGTAACCAATTTAACAACAAAAAATAATCCAATAAAACAGGCGGGAGCTTAACTCACTTCAGTGATCCTAATTAACTTCAGAACTCAAGTTTTATCGAGTTAGCTATTAATTAACTAGTTATTAACTCTCAGGCTCTAACTAATTAACTAATCGACCAATACACGCTTACCTGTCGGTCTCACTTTCTTGACCGGGATAAATTATGAGGTGTTCAGTAAACTTATCTCTTGATATCCTAAATTACTTCCTAGGAGTGTCACTCTCTAAGGTTTAATTACACATAATTTAAATCAACTAACCCGAATTTCAACCCTTGTTCAGTTAATTATTCACACATCTGTTCGTTAAACTCCCCAAAGAAATTAACTACTCATGGATTAAAATATAATAATTTCTAAAGTTATATTTAACAATCAAAACAACAAATTAAATAAAAGTACGGAGTAGAGAAAGAAATACATTTTTCGATATCAATTGAAGCTCGAAATAAAAATCTCCTTTAATGGTCGCGAAGATCTTCTTGATTGTAATTGGAATCAATAACAAAATAATGAAAAACTAATATATTAAAGCCTTGGATTGAAAACGAATCCAAGTTAAAGTAATAACAAAAGTATAAAAAAGGACTAAACTGAAAGGAAAATAGAACTAACTAAAAACCTAAAAATATTAAAATGGCTAACTTGGTGAAGCCTCCTCAAATTAGACTTAACATGTCTATTTATAGAGTTTATACTTAAACCTCATTAGGGTTATTAAACAACCCAAAAATCTGATTAAGGTACATTATGAGGATTAAAATACCCTTAATTATTTTTTTCCTATTTGTCACTCGGTGCCGCAACACCACAGGACCGGTGTCACGACACTACCTTCATTCTTTGGGTATTTTGGCTTCGAAGTTTGGCGTTGCAACACCACTTCTAAGTGTTGTTACGCTGTTGTCATCCCTTACCTTTCTAAGCCTGAAAGCAGTGTCCTACACACTAGATACAACCGTTAGATCATCACTAGGCCCATAGTGGCCCAGTAGATTGTTACATAACTCAAAATTGCATAAAAACACTTATTTTGTATAATTTAAACACAAAGTAATAAAAAATAGAAAACAAAATAAAAATATATAAAAACGCTATAAAATAAGCTCGTTAAGTGCAGGTAAGACCTTAATTTTGCCACAAAAAATTATGGCAGATCATCTAGTCCCAAAATCGACCACGGTTATCCCTATTGTTCTTGAATTTTATGTAAATTTAAAAGTTTACGATGGAAATAATGTAATGATTCAGGGACTATAGATTAACATTTCCCTCAGTGCTATTAGCGAGCACTATGGCATTCCATAGTATCAACATAATGATATTGAATAGATGGATTTATAATTCTATAAAAATGTTAACATGGATGACATTCTTGCCTACCTAATGAAAGGTAGAGGGGAATGGAAGTGGAAATTGTTGAATCTAATGCCCTAAGTATTGTATATTCATTTGTAAACTTGTAATCTTTTGAACAAATTGATTAACAAATTCATTGATTACATTAATATACTTTGTATAATTTTTCTCACATGATTTTTGCATGCAGAGTAAAATGGATGCAAATGTTGCTCATTGGTTGTCTAACTGTTTAACTAATGCTAAGCAGTATTACGTGGTCAGGTTATAGTACTGAAAGACAACTTGTATTAGTAGACAAACCTAAACATGTCTTTAATCTAATTGAAAATGAGCAAATAGATTAAAACATTAATATAGCGTTTATCAAGTCTAATTGGGGAGATGCCTTGTCTTAGACATCAGAGCAGATGACTCTCACAAGATAGAGACATAGATGTGACTGACTAGATTGATAGTAAATCAAACAGAACCCAAGTAGAATAGATCCTGAATCCGTTTATGAATTTATTCATTTGTGATATCATAATGTGGTATACCTAAATCCTGAATGGATGATGGACTATTTATGTGTGACTCGTACACTTTGATGTAAATAAAAGCTTGAGTTCAAATAGGTAAGGATTGAAAGTTGGTGTATTGGGTGTATGAATTCTATAATATGTAACAATATTCACAATAGTGGAATTGTAACTCTCCAAAATTCTTATTTTTGTTTTTGTGAATGTGTGACACAACTATCTGTTTGCTTCAATGGTTAAGTGTTCTGGGCATGTGTAAGAGGTCCCAAGTTCAAGCCATGCCTTTAGCAAAATTTTAAAAATTTTCTGAATAAAGCCTCACTCTTGTTCAGTAAGCTTTTATTTGATTGCTTGTAAAACCATATTGGAATGGGCTTGCTGGTCTGATGGTTAAGTGTGTGTAAATGTACCTATGGGTCTTATGTTCGAATCTCAGTGGAACCAATAAGTATAATATTTTTGCTTTTTGGTGTTTTAGGCATGTGGAGGAGTTTGAGGGGAGGTGAAATTCTAATAATGGGCAGTTATTGAGGGGATATTGTGGGAATAGTGAATTGAGTTAAACTCATCTTTTTCCCAAATAATTTTTTTTGGTTTATGATGTTTTGCTCTCCCCAACCCTGCCAAAATTTCTCTTGGTTTCCCTCTTCCTTTTTGCCGAAATCTGCCTTTGCTTTCCTTCCTTTTTTCAACTTTATTTTCAATCTGTCTTGTTTGCGCAGCATAGTTTCATGCGTTCGGTAAGTTTTGGTTTTCGTTTAATCTTAACTGTGTCTCCTGAATATTGGTTAAAGAGGGGTTTTGACTGGTTTATAGATATTAATCGAGGGGCCAAAGATCGTTCTTAAATAATTTAGGTGTGTAGGACTTCTGTTGTTCGAATGAAGGTAAGTAATAATCGATCATTGGATAAGTATTTCAACTTGGGTTTGGTTTTAATTCAATTTTAAGGCGATTAATTCATTGCTTCTAGGTCAATCTTAGGTTTTGGAGTGCTCAGGAGTGTTAAGCAGCGACATTGAATCAGGTGTGTACCCGAAAACGTAAAAAATGGGGTTTCGATAAAAGCTGAAAACCGCACTGTTGACTCTACACTGGCGTTTGGTCGTCCATGTGGTAGGCTATATGCTAGGATATAGGAGTGTGATCGACGAGGCTAGGCTGTGCGTGCAAGACACAGCCGTGTGATGGCCAGGTAGGCCATGTGCGACACACGGGCTAGGCTAATTTGGGCCGTGTGAGCCACACGTGCATGTGAGTCCACATGGGTAGTCCACACAGGCGTGTGGAATTCTAGGCCAGGCCGTATGATCCACACGGCCAAGGCCAAATTGGGCTGTGTGGGCCCACAGGGGCAGGCTACATGGGCGTGTGAGCTCATTTAACTGAAATGTTTTCTAAAGTTGCACAGGTCGCCCAAGTTGACTGTTAACCTACTGTAAGGTCGATAAGCATTACTTAGACCCTTAAATGTGTGAACTGAATGAATGATATATATACTGAGCATGATGATTATATGTATGTATACTGAATTGTATGTATAACTGCTAACCATGTGACAACATGTCATTTACTGTATGTTTGTATTGGATTGGGTTGGGATAGTGATTATTGGAGGAAGTGTACTGAAAGACTTTTAAGCCTATTGATTAGTGGCTCAGCTGCAATATATACTGAAAGGCTCTTAAGCTTATTTGATTGGCAGCTCAACTGCATTATTCTGATATGTGCTGCATTTGGTATAGCTTGGAGTGTAGGGCTGGGTGGGCGTTTTAAACCCTACAAGAAGTGTAGGGATAGACAGAGATGGTGTATTAGAGGCTGGTGGGTAGGATTCTATTTCCTGATTAATGTATATCTGATACTGAAATTGAAATGGGCTAAAGCCTAAACTGCCACTGAAACTGAAATGGGCTTAGGCCCAGACTGCGATTGATTGTTTATTGTGATTAACTGTATGCTTATTTTCTATGGGGATTACACACTGAGTTTACGTAAACTCACCTCTTCTGTTTAATGTGTTCAAGCACTCCTCAAACTTAAACTGAAACACCCCAAACCTGACCTAGATGCTATGGCTGAATCTGGCGATGTCACATTGATGTGTTTTTCGTAAAGTATGACGTCGTTGGAAACCCCTTACCTATTTAACCTCTTTGTGTTATCTTATGATAATTTTAAGACGTGTTATTCATTTATAAAATGTGAGTATTTATAAAAAATTCTTCATATTTAAAACTTAATCAATTTACAAATTGTCATTTACTTTTAAGAAAAACGTTACATATTTTCTAAATATCATTTTATTGCGGAAGGTTTTTGAAATAGCATACTTGTGCATATTTATTCGATTCGTTTTGAAAACTTTGATTGCCCCTACCTCTAGCAGTTATAAATCAAACATTAATAAAATCAACCCCAAATTAAAATAAAAACCAAAGAGGCCCTTATTACAGAAAATACCCCAAAATAAAAATTAGAAATTTTAGTTAAGTACTAAAACAGAACGAGTTAAGTCGTGTGGCCACCGCTGAGTCCTCCGCTACACCGATCCATTTCTATATCTGAGGATTACCTGTACAGTAAAATAGAAGGGGGTGAGTTTACGAAAACTCAGTGTGTAATCCCCATGCAACATACAGTAAATACACAATCAATAACAGACTGGGCTTAAGCCCTTCACGTTAGCAGTATCAATTTGGGCCTTAGCCCATCACATTATCAATAATCAAAAGGGCCTTAGCCCATTACAGTATCAGTAACAGTGACAGTCTCATAATGCATGTCCTACCCAACCATCCGCTACATATCATCTCCTATCCAACCCTGTACTCCTATGGGGATCAAATCACCTACTCATCCCTACACTTAAAAGTTAGCACCGGTTGCGGCACTAAATAGTATTTGCAGCAGAGCTATCAGTATAATAGGCTTAGAGCCATCAGTGGTTTGCAGCAAAGCTGCCAGTATAGTACATTTCCTCCAATCATATTAAACCCATCCCCATGCAATACATCATGCAAACATGTCATGTCATATGGTAATATTATACATGTACTCAATACAGTTAAAAATAGCATGCTAAAATATGGTCATACATGAACATATGTATATATACATCACATAGGGGCAAAATAGTCATTTAGTCAATTAGGGGTCTAGGTACGCTTACCGACCCTACAGTAGGTCTACAGTTGTGTAACAGCTTGAATTAGTGGCTAAACAGAAAAGTGGTTTCGAAACCATGAATCCAGGGTTTAAAATTTTATTCCAATTTAGTTATGATATTTTTTGGGTTTTTGGATAAATAGGTGGAATTTTGGTGAGTGAATTTTATTGGTTATACATCCAATTTGGTAAGTTGGACTAAATTGCAATAGTTGAAAAATATGGGTTTTATTTTATAAATGTACTTGATTGAATTAGGTTTTTAAATTAGAGGTCCTCATGTGGTAATTAAACCATTTTAACCTTGTTTGGACAAAAATGCCCAAGGAAGGGTGGAATGCTAAAGGTTTTTAAGGAAGGGCATTTTGGTTATTAGTTAATAAAAGAAATAAAATGGGAAAAGAAGTCAAAATTAAGTGTCCATCTTCCTCTCTTGGCCGAAAATTTCAAGGAACCCATAGCTAGGGTTTTGTCATCTTTTAAGCTTCATTGTAAGTGTTCTCTAGCTCCGTTTTTAATTTTCTTCGTATTTTTAAAATCCTCGTAGCTTGCTCTAGCTATTTTTACCCTTATTTTGAGTTAGGGTTGATGCTTAAAAAATTTACCCATTTATGACGTGCAAGTATTTTGATGTCTAATGGTGGAATATGAGGGTTTAAGGTGTAGTGAACTATGATTTCTAGGTGATTTTTCATGAAAGTCCCTAAAAAGGACCAAATTGCAAAGTTGAGAAATTGAGGGATAAAAGTATAAATTGATGAGAAATGTGGGTTGTTTTGGGTGCTATAGACATTCGACTAGGCTTGGGTAATCAAAGGAATCGATACATTTCAATTTACAAGCCTAGGGACTTAGTTGTGAAAATTGACAAAGTTAGGGGTAAAATGGTAAAAATTGTTGTAGGATGGTTTTGGACTAAAGTTACAATGTGTGTATTAAACGAGTTGAATGTGATGTTATAGATAACGAAGAACGAGGAATCACCCTTGACCAGGGCAAAGGCAAGTTTCAGACTAAATCGCAAAACCAACTTATTTTGTAATCGAGGTAAGTTTATATGCAAATAAACTTGATTTAATTATTTTAGAATATTTTACTTATCATGTGGGATGAAATTGAACATTAAATAGTTGTATGATACCATTTATGAATTGTGGAAGCATGGTGTGATTGAATAGGGAAATTTATGATAACAACTTATTGGATATGGATAATTGCATGAAAGAGTAGAGCTATGTGATGTAACCACTTATAATAGTAAGTAGCAAAACATCGTGGAGCTTTGTGCTGTTGCTACGATAAAATATAACATATTGTTTTAGAAGCGTGGAGCTAAGTGCTGTTACCATGACTAAAGTGAATCGATTTGTTAAGGTGGAGCTCTATGCTGAAACCATCAAGTATTTGCTGATAAACCAAAGTGTTAATGTGGAAATATTGCTAAAAGATGTCTTGTGTGGCATGTGATGTATAGATGCAGGAATGTAAGCAAATGTATGCATGGGTGAGAATTGTTATATGAAAGCAAGGGTTTATGAGTATATGCATGGATAAGCAAAATTTCATGTAGTGTATGGGAAGGATTGGTAAGATTAAATGAGTAAGTGAGATTGATGATAATTCAAGTTTTACTATAAATTAAGTGCTTGAATGGAAACAAGTTGTAATGTTATTTATTTGCATATAGGCTTGCTAAGCTTTTGATGATTACTCCTTTTTTTTCCCTTGTTTTATAGATTTAGTTAAGCCAGATCGGGATCGGATCGAGTCGTAGGATCACCCTCACTATCAATATTATCTTTTGGTATAATGGAACAAACTCTTAAACTATGGCATGTATAAGGACTTAGTGGTTTTGTAGGTGTAAGTTGGTTTGACTATATTATGGTATATGTCTTGGGGTAAGTTATTTTGAAACCTAGGCTAAGTGATTTAGCCATTGATGATGATATTTTGCTACCTATCTTTATGAGGAAATTCATGGAATACTTGGTGTTGGGTGTGTTTAAATTGAATAGGGTGATGGATGGGTAAATGGAGTCATCTTAATTTTTAAAGATGTGTTGATATGTGGTGTTAAAAGTGGGAGTGATTGCATGTGTTTTGGGGCAAAGTATGGCTTGGAGAATAGCCTAACTTAGGGCCACACGGCCAAACCCCAAGGCCATGTATGTTGGGCATGTGAACCTTACTTGTAATTTTCGGAGCTTAAGAACTTCACACGGCCTAGTCACATGGGCATGTCCCGTGGTCGTGTGACCAAAATGGCATGCTGACATCATAAACAGAATGTCCCAAGTTTTTCACACGGAGAGCCACATGGGCGTGTGCTCGACCGTGTGGTAGGACACGAGTTAGGGACACAGGCATGTGCTCAGTCATGTGAAAACCCCTGTAGGTTTGAAATGAAAATATATTTCCAAAAATTCAACACGGGTAGGGAACACGGGTGTGTTGACCATATGGCTTGCCCACACAAGTGTGCCCCTGTCTCACACAAGCATGTGTCCTGTATTAGGCCAAATTTTCCAAAAATTTTCTTAGTTCTCGGTTTGGTCTCGGATCACTCTCAAACCATGTTTTAGACATCGTAAGCCCATTTTAAGGGTCGTATGATATTTTATGAATAAGTTTTAAATTGGATTGAGAATTGGTGTTTTGATGTGTATGATGAATGGTGATATTGTTTGGTAATACCTCGTGCTCGGGTAAAGCGATAAACCTGGGTAAGGGGTGTTACAAGTCCTCTCAGGTGACCCATTCAACCTTAGCAGTCAAATAGTGAAAATGGGCCCATAGCCCATATTGCAGGCCCATGTGGGCCAACATGCCCGTGTGGCCCACATGGCTCAAAATGGCTTTGGCCGTATGGATCATAGGGCCTGGCCCAATAATTTCCACACGCCCGTGTGGTTCACTCGTGGAGGCCCACATGTCCGTAGGGCCCACATGACCCAATTTGGCCTTATACGGCCCAATACTGCTCAACCCATGAAATCACTCATGGCCAGCATCATCGATCATACGCCTATGTTTAGTCAAGTGGCTTACCTACATGGGCGCGGGGATGCCCATGTGGCATCGACGTTCACTTGTTCTAGCTTTTACTGTTTTCTATGATCTAAGTCGTGTTTAAACACACCTCGATTCTATTTGTTGAGAAACTATCCCGAGCCTTTGAAACCTACACTTGATCAAATAACACCAAATATCCATTAACCAAATACTCAATTGAGAACACACACCAGTTACCTAAGCACTAAATGGCAATATTACCTTAAAAACAATTACAGCGAAAGGTTTCGCCCTCTTAATGCCTAATAACGGCTTCTACACCTTGAATAGATCCTAGACACCAACCAACATCAGTTAAGCATTTGAAGCAGCAACACTGTATTATGCATAAACATGATAACCCACCAACCACGCGAATAGGGAACCAGAAGATTCGGCCAAGGGAGAACACAGTGGAAACCTTTGTTCACTACACCGCAAGAGTAGTGGAAAAACAAATGAAAGATCGGCAAAATAAAAAAAGAAATGTTATCACAAGAAATAAAGCAAACAAAAAAGAAACAAAAGGTATATTCGAAACACAAACCTCACAAAATTTCGACAAAGGGAAGATATGAGAGTAAGATCAGTTGACAAACAATTGAAAGAAACCAATACCCTAGTCAGAATTTTGGGTAAAAACGGGTATGATTTGATTAGAGAAGTAAATAAGATTCAGCTAAAGAAGTAAAGAAGATTTGGCTGGAGAAGTAAAGAGGAAGACGTATAGAATTTCAACAAAAGGGAGTAAACGAGGAGAACAAAAGTGGAAAACAAAAGACAGCAAGACACCGAAGCTGAAATATCGAAAGATGAAGTAGAGAGAAAAAACTTCAAAGTTGAAAACATCAAGACTAGCCGGAAAATTCTGGCATGACAGGTGGTAGCCGAATTCTCTTGAGAAAGAGTTCAATTTCGGCACCACTACTTCCTTCCCTTGATCCACTCCTTGAAAATCTCCTCACATCTCTCCACCAACTAATTTGAACTCTACTCAACCTCTTCTCTCCAAATTTTCCTCAACCAATATCCCACTTATCCAAATTCCCCCACAACCAAAAATCCCCCACTAAAATCCTTCCAAATATTCAGCCACACACCCCAACTTCTCAACCACTCAGTGTTTCAAGCAAACATCACCACCCACATAGCACAAGTAATAAAAATAATCCCTTGTTTGCGCAAGTACTCGAACTCCAGACCTCCAGCTTATTTACACTCCACTTAACCACTAGACCATCAAGCCTATTCTGACAAATTTTACCAACATTTATCCTTAAGCCTACTAGTTAAGGATAGGGGTTTATTCAATTAAAAGCAAAATTTTACCCAAGCTAAGGCTTGAACTTGGGACTTCTCAGACACTTCCCAGAACACTTAACCACTGAAGCAGACATTTATTTGTGTGTTACAAACATACGAAATTAAAAAAAATAAATTTAAAAAATTATTAGGGCGTTACATAAATGGATCGGTGCGGCGGCAGACTCGACGGTGACCATAGTTTCTAGTACTTTACTTTGATTTATGATTATATCTTTATTATTGGTTAATTGTTTATGTAAATTGGGACTTTTTGGACTTTTACCCTTAATTGTGGGTTATTATTGGTTTTATGGATTTATAACTGCGCAAACTCAACGAGCAAACGATTTTTACTTAAACAAAAGGGTTTTCCTAAAATGAACGGATTTATGTGATCGTCCCGATTTTCTTAAAATTAATGATTTCTAAAGCTTCCCAACAAACTATGTTTTTCATAGATTAAACTAATTGGCAAATGGTTTTTGAAGATAATAAGAGTTAACTAAAAATAGGCAAATCAAAAATGATTTTATCATGACAATTTGGTCTTCAAACACCTTATCATGTGATATCGCCAAATTCGGCCATAGCGTATAGGCTGGGTCCAGGGTGTTATAGCAATTCATAGCCGAAAACATGGGTAAGTTATATCCTCTCATGGGTATTACATGGTTGATGAAAGGTAAACGTGGCCACGAGTCATCCGTCTTTGTGATGGATGACTTGATCACTATTTGATAGTGACTGGCTTTTCATGAAGGAAGATGTAATAGTTACCATGAGATAAAATAAGATCATATTGGGAGAACAAATATTATCTCAAAGTGATTAAGGATATCCTATGATGGCAACACACTTATGACAAGGTCAATAGACGAGCACTGAGTAGTTACTTTTATAATGGTATGTCGTTAGAGAGAGCTCAGTCATGATACTATAGTGGAATGAATGCATGACTAAATGAGTTTATAATTAATAGGAAAAAAGTTGAAACTTAATTATAAACCATTTGAGCCTCAACTGTATATGTCCAATCGATTCCTCTGCTAGCTTGTTGAAACCAGAAATGAATTGCATGTTTGAATAGAAATGAATTGTAATGCCCCGATTTTGGGCTTAGGAGAAATGGGCTTTGTAACACCCTACGTCCCTGTCCGTCGCCGGATTAGGGTCTAAGGTATTACAAAATCAAAATACAACTACCGAGGTTCATAGATACAAAGTTAGACGCGAATTCACTGAGTTCAATAGTTGAATTTAACACTTAGGTCGGTTCGGTTAGAACATCGTATCTCATTAAAATCGTTCTATAAGCATACTAACAAATCTTTACCTTGTGACTACTAACAAATTGGCTAAATCGAACAAATTCAATAACCAAACATCATATTAGAAAAGTCATTGCATATTAGGTACTAACTAAATTTCATGCCACAACATCAAATAGTATGAGAATCACTCAAACCCATATAAGCAAACTCGAAGACTAAACAAGCCATTTTCGCATGGCTAGAAATATTTACAACTCAAAATGAAGTTTGATTCTACCGAAGGAAAATAGCCTATACATGCCATTGACCCAAAAAAAATACCATCAAATGTACCAAAATAACAGCGATAGTGTAGGTGATTAAGGCTTCAATCCTCGAGTCCGTAGCTTCCAAAATGAGATCTATAAAACAGAGGAAACAAGGGAAAACGGAGTAAGCATTACAATGCTTAGTAAGTTTTCAGCAATGTCACAGATAAAGCATTAAATTCTAACATAGTTGATCATATCTTTGTTTCCCTCTCCTTTTTGGGTAAGTCACCCTTTTTCCAAACATAGACATTCACATCACATACGAAAATGGATAGCTTCCACTCATAGTAGGTTCACATAACATATACATGTCACAAAAAGTCACATAACATTTCACATAGGCCAACTGTACTTTGATCATATTAATAATCTCATTTCATGTACACATATGAAATCACATAATGACCTTAGTATTCGGTCCAAAATCCAGCTTGCTTATAAGCCAAGGGTACATACCTGTATAGCTTAACACTTTCAGCGCAATTCATTAGCGATCGTTACCTTGAAGACCATTAGTCTTAGGCTTTATTCTCATCATCATCGAGATCTTTAGCTCGGATAAACTCTATACATAGCCATCGGGTCTCTACCCCGGACATAATCTCCGCATATAGCCTTCGGGTCTTAACCCGGACGTCATCTCTGCATATAGCCTTCGGGTCTTAACCCGGACATAGTCTCCACATATAGTCAGCGGAACTTAAATCCCGGATTCGCATCACAAATTCTCATACATATATATATATTCGCATGTAGCCGAGTTTCACATAGCCAGATTTATTTGCAATTCAATCAATTCATGTGCATACAAACAGATAACATGCTTCTCGACTTTAAATCATAAATGTACATATAATTCAAAACTTATACACGTATACTCTTCTTTTCTAGACTTTCGGCCCAAAGATCAAACATACATGAGCAATGCATTTCAAATCTCATTTTGGTCCCTTTTTTTTTTTCTCTATGAGTCATTCGGCTATTTAGCAAACATAAATAAGGTGTCTTTCTCAATGGGACATCATTCAAATATCAGCATGTATGTCATGGCATTTTAACTTAAATACCAAATTCGATTACTCTAAACTTACCTTGAACTTTCACGAGGAATTACGGGTTGGCTATTCGACCACTTTAGCCTTCCCTTTATCCAAACTCATCCCTCTATGCTCTTGAGCTAAATAAAACATTTAATTCTATTAATCCTTATTCAAGCACCTCAATGAATCATTTACACTCATAGTCAAATCATACATGCATATTCTTCTCATTGCAACACACATGGACATTGGAGCATTTCACATACATATCATAAGTCACAACAAGCTGATTTTCTGAGCAGCATTCAATAGTTTACTGATAACTGGAGCTACGAAACTCCAAATGTAGTGCTGTAAATTTTGCATGAAAATAGACTCATTTATCTTTGATCCATAAAATTTTCATAATTTTTGGTTTGGTCAATCAATACCAGAATTTTCTTAAAGTTTCCCTATTTCACTGCTTGATTGGACTGACCACTCTATACCACGAACCGAATTTCTCCTTGTACAGAATTCCAAATATGTCCTCACCTATTTTATTTGAAACTAGACTCATTAAGGAGTCTAAGCATATAAATTTTGTCTCATAAAAATTTTTATACAATTTATAGTGATTTTCCAAAAACAGAGCAGGGGACTTCAAAGTTAATCTGACACTGTCTCACTCTACTCTAAAAATCTATTTATCGGAAATTCCTTTGCTTGCAAGGTTTCTTTTATAAGAAACTAGACTCATTAAGCTTCAATCACACAATTTATTCAGCCTCTAATTCAACTCGCACAATTTATGGTGATTTTTCCAAAACACGTTACTGCTACTGTACCAAGCAGATTTTTATACAAAATCCATTCTTTAATGTTCTTATGCACATACTTAAAACATAGCATTTCCTAAGGCACCATTTAGAGTAGTCATTGCTCTTAACACCATATACATATTTCATATTCATTACATCCACAATCAAATCAATATCACCAAGTTAACCGAATGCATGCATATACACATAAGGCATTTAGCAACTTCATTCATCTTTGTTCATTTAACAATTTTACAACTAAATGCTTGAGTCCAAAATTGGAAATCATTGGCAGAAGGATACACTAGCCGAATGTTACTCAACATGAATCACAATCTCAACCGTCCCAATCAATCAAGATAACACATACTAAGTTCATGTATAATTTTTTTTTCCTTAGCCGATTACTTAGTGAACTTATGAGCAATGTTCAATTAGCTCATGTTGCAAAATATGTATCATAATTTCCATAATCAATTTATCAAATTCAAGATCAAAATACAATCAAAAGCAAAACAACTCAATCATTCAAAGAACCGAAGGTCCCTTAGGCTTTAATCCTCTCTAAAATTCTAATCTTACTAATTTGAACTCACAAATCCAACCCTTATGAATTTTAACATCATAGAGTCTATTAACAAGCTTTAATAAGCTCTTAAATCTCAAAACAAGACTTCCTAACCAAAGCTTGATATGGCCGAATGCCTTCATCCTATAAGGCTCAAGAAATTTTCACATTAACAAAGGAGAGGACCCTTAAACAAGCTCAAACAACACCTATCTTCCATTATTTAACACAAGCATTAAGGAAAGCATAATTTACCCTACACTTGGTCATGGCCGAATATTCCATCTTGTTTATCACACAAAGGTTTCATGTTTTACAAAGCTCAATTTCTTCAACAAAAATTTTCAAAACATCACCAAGGAAAACATGCATCATGACCGAATGCTTCTAGCATTTAGGGCTCGAGAAATTCAAACATGGACAAGAAGAGAGCTTCAAAACCAACTAGATTTCATGAAATGCAAAGAAAATCATCTAGAAATTGTACCTTAATCAAGATTTCCCCCAACCAAATTGCTTGAACCCTATTTCTCTTCTCCCTTAGTCAAATTCGGCAATGAAGGGAAAAAGATGAACAAAAATATTGTTTTTACCATCTTTTTCTTATTTTATTAACTATATTATTTTATGACAACTTATTTTATTTAATATAAACAAATTTATTTTCACCATTATTATTATTAATTAGCAACAAACAAAGCACAAAATGACAAACTAGGTCATCATTACCATCCACTATCATAAAAGTGGGTAATTTGACATGCAAGTCCCTTATTTTGCATGCATGCATTTATTAGTCATCACACATCTAGCTAGTTTACTTTCAAAGTTCACAACTAAGCCCTTTTAAGTGAAATTCAAATTTATAACTCTAAATTGACACACCAAACATGTCACACATGAATTAACACATATTATAGGCATCTAAATGAACATTAAATATATTTTATGCCTCGGTTTTGTGGTCCCGAAACCACATTCCGACTAGGGTCGTTTTAAGGCTGTCACAGGCTTCATGTATCGGAAAAGTTTGAATTTTTGTGGTCAAGAAAAAAATTTGCAATTCTATGTATGGATTATTAATTAAGTGATTTGGAGTGCTTGGGGGATGTCTGAGAAGTCAAGGGTTCAAACCAGGACTTTAAGAAAAAAAATTAGTTTTTGCCTTTAAGGGATATTGGCGTTACGAGGAAGGGTTTATAAATAATTTTTAGTTAAAGCTGGATGTATAGAAGAAGTTGGTATGGTGGCAAGGGGGCGCTGGTAGCATGTAAAAGGTCCAAGATTAATTTTTTTTCTATTTTCGCATCTAGGCATGGTAGCAGATGTTTAAACCTTATAATTATTTGGGCGTGTTTTATGACATATAAAGAGACTGTGGAAGAGTGGTAATACGTGTATGGTGTGCTTGGGTCAGGGGTTCGAGTCTGCTTAAGGGAAAAATGTTATATTTTTTTAAGGTTTAAAGGGAACACGACATTCTAGACGGAGGGTTTATAATTTGTTGCGTGGGGTTATTGACAAGAAAGTCATATTGGTTTAGTGGCAATCGGCATGTTGGGCATACAAATGGGACGCAAGTTCGAGTCTCTTGGCTGGTGGAATTTTATTTTTATTCTCGAATAAAACCGTGGCTTCAACAGGTAAGGGTTATAATTATTTGTGACCCTATTATAGTGTAAAGAAAAACGTGGTGCAGTGGCTAGGAGCATGTTTGAAGGCGCAATGACGGGGTGAAGTCTGGGGTTCGAGCCCCACCCTGCCAGTGGAAGGTTTAATTTTTTGTTGCTCGTGCAAGGAAGAGTTGAGCTGGCCGAATTTGGTGAAAATTGATTTGGTCAAGCGGTGAAGTCAAGCGGTGGAAGGGCATTAAAGGGGACTGATTACTGGCTATTTTTAAGCTGCTAACAAAGGAAATATTATGGGAAATTTTGACCAAATGTGGGATTAATTTTGGTGATATTCGATCATTGGCGTTTAGCTAATAAAGGATTTTTGAATTGCTTCTTTTTTTTGAAGCTTTGACCGAATGGGTGGGGAAGCTTTTATTGCCAAATTATGGTGTTTGTTGCCATATTAAAAGATTGCATTTGGATGGTTTTTGGCCGAATGTGGGATCTTATTAATGCCATTCGGTCAATGGTGTTTTGTTGCCAAATGAAAGGATTGAATTTTGGAAAGATTTGGTCGATTATGATGCCATACGATTATTAGAGAATTTGCCTAATAAAGAATTTTGATTGCTTTCCCTTTTGTTTTTCTTAGCTTGACCGACACCATCTTTTTGGCTCAAACACAAAAGTCTTGTGTGCCGATTTGGTTCTTTTTCTCTCCTCTTGCACGTTCTTTTCTCTTTTAGATTTTTCAACACCAAATGCACCTTTCGTCACTTTCTCATCTCTTTTGTTTTTGCAATCGATGCACTTCTAGCCTTGGTCCTCATCGATTCTTTCTACTCCCTTCTCTTCTCCATTTTAGCCGAATGTCTCTTTCTTTTTGTTAGACTGAAAATTCTTCTATTCTCTTTCTCTAGCCGAGTCATTATCCTTTGACGCTTGTCTTTTGTTCATGCCTTTCTAAACCAAGTTGAACATATTCTCATAACGTTGGTTTTGAAAATTGAAGGTAGGTACGATATGTGTATTTTGCTTTCTTTTTGTTTGGATGTACCTAGGAAAGGTCGAACCTCCCTTGCTCCTTTTCTTTTGGTTTCAGTCGGCCATAAGTGTTGTACCTTTGGACCGACGATGGTTTCTTTTTGTTTTATGGTATTGTTTCGGCCTCTTGTAGGTACTTCCTAGCAATTGGTTTCCTAGAGGGTGAGCAAGACTACACTTAAGGTAAGTGCTTAATGTTGAATGTTCCCATTTGGGTAGTGGCCGAATAAGCATTGTGGCCTTTGGGGTAACTTTCGAATCTTTGGATTTGTGGCTGTGCATTTTGGTTTATTAAAGGTTGGTTTGTGATTCAGGCTTTCAGTCAAGGGCAAATCATTGATTAATAGATAGCGATCTAAGTGTCTTTGACATGTTTCGTCACTCAAGAGGGAGAGGTAAGGATGCCGATTATAAGATTTGGTAGCTAGACATGTATAAGATTTATTCTGTTTAGTTAACTAATCGAACACTACAATTGATTTTTAGGTCCTGTATTGTGAGGTGATCTTCTATTCGCAAGTCAGGTGTGTTAACCACACTTTTAGATCTCGATGGCGAAATGCCAAAATCGCAAATGTTGACAGCCGACGATTCGAACGTTGGCTGCATGGGTGTGTGAGCACCCAGGTGATCGACCGAGGCCATGGACTGTGGCCTTACATCGGAGAATGGCTATCACGAGCAGTTTTTGCAAGTTGGGCCGGAATAGGCCTAGTGGGCCTAATGGGCCTGTGGGTCCGCATGAGTGAAACTTTGTAAAAAATTGTGAATTATCAACTTAGTAATTTTACACGCTTGGCTTAGACAAAATCTGGGCTCGGTGGGCCATATGATTGTGTGAGCCCACATGGGCCAACTTAATGGGCCTCGGCCCATGGACAAGTTTCTGTACTGATATGATCACATGTGTTGCTACGTGACCATGGGCTTGCATGAAGGGCCATAGAGTACTTAGGCCCACTTTGGTAAATGACTGAAATGCCCCTAAGGGCAAAATGACCAAAATACCCCTCGTGGGTAAAATGTCCTTTTTGATCTTATTTGATGTTTGAATTATTATACATGCTCTATTATATATATTTATGTGTGAATATTCTGTAATATGACATGACACGACATTAAGTATGTTGCATTGCATGGGGGCGGGTATATGGTTATGGAGGAAGTGTTCTGTACTAGCAGCTTTGCTGCAATATTCTGATGGCTTCTAGCCTAATATTCTGGTAACACTACTGCATATTATCGATAGTGCCGCATCGGTACTACACTGTGGAGTGTAGGGTTGGGTGGTTGATTATATCCCCACATGGAGTGATAGGTTGGACGGAGATAGAGTGTAGCGGATGGTTGGGTAGGATTCTGATTGCATGAAATACTGATACTGTATTTAGATTCTGATTGAATGCTATACTGATACTGTAATGGGCCCTAGCCCAGTCTGATTCTGTTATATTGTTATTGTCGAGGTTACACACTGAGTATTCGTATACTCACCCTTTTATTTTTTTAACTGTACATGTAATTCCAAGGCATAGGCGATTCGATGCTACGTGGAATTTGGAGGCGGCCACACTCTGCTTTTATATTGTTTTTGGTTTTTATTTATTTTAATTATGGTTTTTATTTTGGGTTTGTAATAAGGCCGCTACTTAATTTTTCTTAAGGTTTGGGTTAATTATCTTCATGTTTACAATTTGTTAGCTCTAGGACGCGTTTTACAAAAAGATATCTATTTTTCAAAAACCACGTTCTCACAACAAATGAGAATTCAAACAAAGCTTCTACAATGATTATGTTTTTCCAAAGTAAACTACTTTCATAATCTGATTAATCAAAGATAGACGAAATAGTGATTTCTTTAAAACTTGTAAGAAGGGTTTTCAATGAAAACACAGTTTTCTAAAAACACTTCAATATGACACGCCAGACTCGGGCCTAACTTCTAGGCCAGGTTTGGGGTGTTACATGAATGGAATGAATAGGAAAAGAAAAATAAGAAACATTCAAGAATGATTATGGTTTTCTCTAAAATGGAGAAATGAATGTATGTTTGTATCTCCCCAAACCCGGCCCAGATGTTATGGCTGAATCTAGCGTGTCATAATGCAGTGTTTTTCAAACATACGAACTCTGTTGATAACGACTTGTTTGCAAATAAAAAACCTCTTTGTGAATATATAAAACTTTAGTATGTTAATTTCCTTGTTATTATCCAATCAACTGGTCAAAATGTTATTCATATTACATTGTCATTATTTTATTAAACTAATTTTAATCACGGAAGCTTATCAAACTTTGAAGGTTGAATTGTGTGTTCTTGAAAACAATTGCTATTTTGAAAACTCTTCTTCCCCTAGACTAACAGTTTTAAAGTAAGCAAGCAATTGTTCAATTAAAATTTAAAACCACAAAAATGCCTTATTACAGAATTAAAACCAAAAACAAAAATTCAGATAAAAGTATAATCATGCATAGAACAATTGCGGTTAGGTGGCCACCTCCGAGTCCCTCGCAACACCAAATCGCCTAAGGCTGGGGATTACTTGTACAGTGATAAAGAAGGGTGAGTTTACAAAAAACTTAGTGTGCAATCCCCTACCTAACAGTTAGAGTACAGTATGCAGTAATAGTCTAAGCTTGAGCCCATTACAGTAACAATAACTTGTGGGCCTTAGCCCAATACAGTAACAGTATCAATGCAGTAATACAACAGTGAAACCCACCCCAATCCAACCATACACACCACTCCGTACCACCAGTCACACCATGTGGGGATAAAATCGACCCACCCAGCCAGACACACCAATGTTAGCACCGGTTGTGGCACTAATTAGTATCCCAGCAAAGCTGCCAGTAATAGTATCGCAACAAAGCTGCCAGTAAACAATATAAAAGGCTAAGAGTTAACAGTACAGTATACTTCCTCCACAAACAGTATCGCAACCCCATGCAATATGATATGTCATAACCTCATACGTGAATTTAGAATGTCATGCTCAGAAAGACAGTCATATCATAGCACAAATCAGTTATTTACCCTTGATGTTGGTCAATTTACCTATCTTGAGGTCTAGGTACTCTATCAACCCATCAGAAGGCCTATAGTTGACTCGAGCAACTCGTGTAACCTTAATAGTCATAACAGTGTAAATGGGCCCAAGGCCCATTATGTGGCACAAATGGGCCTACACGTGTGGCCTATCATGCCCAAAAATTACCACGGCCATGCGAACTACACAGCCCAGTCCAGTATTTACCATATATTGTGGAATTTATCTGTGTGAAGCCCAGAATCCCATTAGGCCCACACAGCCCATTTCGCCCAAATGTGGCCCAGAACGGTCCAAACCCATGTGAACGCTCATGGCGGCCTCTACAGTCTAACACTCATGTTTTTTGGGTTCGGTTCACCATACTAGCGGTCGCACGCTTATGTGGCCCCAATGGCTATATTTTTTAACTTTTTAGCTTTTGCCGATTTATAGTAGAAGTGCTGTGATTACACACCTATTTACGAAATCGAGTAACAATCCACCACACCAAAGCTTACATTCATTAAAGGCTCACAATCAGTCTTCCAAACGTTAGGGTTTACCATAAC
Organism: Gossypium stocksii; assembly: GCA_020496765.1. Classification (NCBI taxonomy): domain Eukaryota; kingdom Viridiplantae; phylum Streptophyta; class Magnoliopsida; order Malvales; family Malvaceae; genus Gossypium; species Gossypium stocksii. Next base: position 47,507,046 of record CM035627.1, read on the forward strand.
AAATCCCCAAATCGACAATCATCCTTACCTTGTCTGAATGATATACGACCTATTCCACTTAGATCGCTGGCTGAAATCGACCGCACGATTCTTGCCGATGTACTACATTAATAACAGATCTTATTAGGTAGGTTCGTTCATAAGTGTGACTTAAATCCTCAAGTATTAACTTAATAGAACCAGAGGAATATTCAGCCCATCCAAAAAGTAAGGTAACGTTTTTCCCTTAATCGAATAATAGGAGAAAGAATTCTGGTGGCTTGAAATAACACTTGCACTTCTTCACCCTTTGAAAATACCTAGAACCCATCGATCATCACACCATGAGGAAGGGATCACAATTCGGCTTTTCAAAAAAAGAGATAAAATAGAACAGATTTGAATACACATAAGAATAATAACGCAACTAGAGAGGGAACATATAAGTACCAACTAATTTATCAGAACCCTTGCAAGACCCAAACCACAACACCAATAGCAGAGCACGGAAACAATCATCCAAGTATCCAATAGCAGAGAAAAACCGAAAAAGAATAGAGAGAGGCAGAAGAGCGACAATCAGCTCGAACAAAACCAAATTGAAAGATGTAATAATTGGCCTATCAGAATAAAAGTACTTTGGAGGAGAAAGAAAGAGTGTTCGACTTAGCCAAAAAAAAGAAAGAGGAAAGCAGAGAGAGAGCAAGCAAAGTATTCTGTAATAGCCCGATGCAGGGCCTAAACGGAATAATGGTTATGAAACCACAAATCTGAGGTTAAAATATTTATTCCAATTGAGTTTTAAAATTCATTTTGTGTTTTCAATATTTTTTGAAATTTTCGTTACAAAATTCTATTGTTTGTGTGTCCAATTTGATAAATTGGACTAAATTGCAAAAGTAGTAAAATGTGAATTTTAGAAGGTAAAGGTGCTTAATTGAAATGTGTTTTATTTATATTTTTATGGTTTACATTTTTTAGAAATTATTTTGTAAAAATTTTGTACGAAAATTTTAACGTTTGGGCGCTCAATTTAGTCAAAAGGACTAAATTGTAAAAAGTACAAAAGTTGAGTTCTACATGTCAGAGGTGTCCAATTGTTAATAAATTTTAAATTGGAGGTCCTTAAATGGTAATTATACCATTGGTTAATTTTTTGGACAAAAAATGGACATGAAATGGGTGAAAAAGAATATTTTTAAGTTAGGGGCATTTTGGTCATTTAGTGATTAAATGAATTAAAAATCAAATTAAATACCAATTTTTGCTCATCTTCTTTCTCAAGGCCGAATATAGCATGGAGAAACCATGGATAGGGTTTTTCAAGCTTCCAAGCTCGATTGTAAGTCCGTTCTAGCATCGTTTTTAATGATTTTTACTTTTTTGAAATCCCGGTAACATGATTTCTCTATTTCTACCATTTATTTGAGCTAGGGTTTGATTTAAAAAATTGACCCATGTTGAATAATTGTGTATTTTGATGAATTATGGTAGGCTACTATGCGTATCCGATAATTTCGATCACATGTGTGTACTAAGTGCAGGCCACTATGTGTAAGAGATGAAATTGGTCACATGTGTGGTACTAAGTGCAGGTTACTATGTGCACCTAGAGGTGAGCAAAACTCGATTCGACTCGAAAAAATTGAAAAAATTCGAATTTCGAGTTAAATGAATCGAGTTATTCGAATTATTAGAGTTATTCGAGTCAACTCAAATTTTTTTCGAATTTCGAGTTCGAATCAAATTGAATTTTTAAATTTGAATAACTCGAATAATTCGAATAATTCGAATATCAAACTATAATATTTTACATTTTTACCCCAAACTTCCAAACCTTTTTACTTTTTTCTCAAAACTTTTACTCCTTCCCACTTTCTCCCCAAAACTTTTACTCCTCTCCCATCGCAACCCCCTATCTACCCAAAATCCATTTCCCACCAAAATTTTACTCTCCTATTTACCTTTCCTCAAAATTTTACTCCCAAAACCCCTTAAAACTTTTTATTTTCCCCCAAAATTTTTACTCCCTCCCACTTTCCCCTTAAAACTTTTACTCCATTTTCATCCCACACCCCATCTACCTCAAACTCATCTCCCCAATTTTTTTAAATATTTTCCCTCCAAAATTTTACTCTTCCTATTTACTTTCCCTCAAATTTTTACTCCCAAAACTTTTTATTTTCACTCTAAACTTTTACTTCTCACTATTTACTCCCAAATAAAAAATTAAAATTATCCAAAAAAAAACCCATAAACATAAATAGTAATAAATTTATTCATATATGCTATTTATATTATTAAATTAAATTTCACATTTTATATTATTTATATTATTGAATTGTTTATTCATATTGAATATTTATATTAAAATTGAATTATTAATGATGCCATAAATTATTCGTGTTAAAATTTTATATTGGTATTAATTTCACATTTTATCTTTAAAATAACTTTTATTAAAAAGTCACATTATTACATTTAATATATTTTTTAATTCCAAAATACATAGTGACAAGAATCTGAAGATAATTAAAATAACTAACAAAAAAAAAAAGCTAACCCGTATATAAAAGATTAATAAATAAATTATGAGGTGATGAAAGTTAAAAAAAAAAATTGATTATAATGGAAAACTTTTATTACGATGGGTGATAGTGGCTACAAGAACTCAAATTTTTTTTTTAAATTTAACTTGAACAAATATATTCGATTCGATTCGATTCGATTCGAATTCTATCTCACTCGACTCGATTCGAGAAAATTTCAAATAAAGTTTGAATGATAAAATAAGATTCGAAAACTCGATTAACTTGAAAATTTTTGATTTGATTCGATTTGATTCGGTCAAATGCTCACCCCTATGTGCACCAATTAACTTCAGCCACAAAGGTAGTTCTACGTGTAGGCCACTAAACATTTGTTACTATTTCATTCCGTTGTGTTCAATGGAAAGTGGCTAAGTGAAAATAAATAAAACTATAAGATTGCCAAGTGGAAGTGAGTGTATATATTAGCTAACTGCAGATATATGTGTATATATGTACATGAGTAACATTGATGAATGATCAAATTTTGGTAAATTTGATGTGGGCAAATGTTATTTGGAAAACCCATATAAGAAAATTTATGGGTGAGATGCGATTTGAAATAAAACAGTTTGTACAGCAACAGTGGGGTGATTTTGAAAAATTACCAAAAATGATAGAAATTGAATTTGAGGTTGAATGAGATATGGAGTTAAAGCTTATTGAGTCTGTTTTCATATAAAAGAAAATACAGCAAGCAAAGGAATTCTGTATTTTGAGATATTTATATTTTTGTGAGACTGGTTTAGAATGACTTTGTGATCCCCTGTTCTGATTTGGAAAAATCATTGAAAATTGTAAAAAAATAATTATGGATCATAATTTATATGGTTAGACTCCTTTATTAGTCTATTTTCAGAAGAATGAAACAAGAACCTCATTTGAATTCTGTAGAAAAAGATAATTAAATTTAAGTGAAGAGTGGTCAGAATTGCTAAACCGCAAAACGAGGGAGACTTCAATGAATAAACTATACTAATTGGACAAACCAAAAATTCTAAAATTTTTACGGCAAGAAGATATATGAGTCTAGTTTCTGGGAAAATTAATGGATCTTAATTTGGAGCTCCATAGCTCTGGATAAAAATAATTTAGTGACTATTACTTGAGTAAACAGCTTGAAAAGGGCTTAAGTAAATGGTGGGACTATGTGTATTTGTAATTATACTATTATGAGAACATGTTATGAAGTTTTATAAAAGTTTGTAATGAATTGATTATTATTTACATATTTATTTACTAAGCTATAATGCTTACTCCCTTCCCTTCCTTTTTGTTATAGAGTTTTAGATGCTAGCTCGAGTTGGAGGTCGCCAGAGATACTATTACACTATTAGGCTGAGGTTAGCATTAAAAGATTCCGAAATATTTATAAGTTTATGGCATGTATAAGGACTTGAATATATGTATATATGTTACTAAGTTGGCCTAGAATGTTGGCCTAAATTAATGGAAATTTTATTGTTGTATAAGACCATGTGATATGACTAATAGTAGCGATGTTATGAGTCATAATGATACAATACATGAACGAATATGCTTGCATGTTAGTAAATGAATTAATGTATATATGATAAGAATGTCATTAGATTTTAAATTAAAAGAAATTTTATAGCCGGTTTTGTATATTTGTAAGTGTAAAAATCCAGTGATGCCTCGTACCCTGTTCTGGCATTGAACATGGGGAAGAGGTGTTACATATTCAGCCAAAAGCAACAATCAACTGAAAAGAGAAAGGAAAAGGCCTTTAAAAGGAGTAACACAGAAATTCGGCAGAACTGCAAGCACCGAAACAAAAATGCACAAATGGTCTCTTGCAAATTCGGCACCACCAAATAGGAAAAAGGAATAGGGCACTAGGAGCTCAAGGAATCAGCGATAGAACAAAACTGGCAAAAATGAGAGAAACTTTCTACCAAAACCGAATACTAGGGAGTCTAGAGTCCTAATTCGGTACACCTATTCCCTTCCCACAATAAACCGAACTCCCTTTTTCCTACAACCCAAATTTGGCACAAGGAGAATCCCACTTCCGGCAAACAACTGCCACTCCCCTACTCTTTGATCCACTCCTCAAATTTCTCCATAATTTTCTCCCTGACTCACTTCCACAAATCACTTAACATCCCTTATCCATATCCCCCCTTTTCTCTCCAAATATTCAACCACAACCACCCTTCCAACATCTGAATTTCACTCCAACACAACCACTTACATGGCCAGAAGGAAAAATAAATACTCCTCTGCACCACACAGGACTCAAGCCCCAGTCTCCATGCAAACACCACACACCACTCACCACTACACCAACACCTCCTATTGTATCATAATTTAACCACAATTATTTTTAAAGCCTTCAAGCTAGAGCCCAGGTTCACTTAAGAGAAAAACCATAAATCTTCAAAAGCCAGGGCTTGAACCCAGGACTTCCTAGACGCCCCTAAACACACTTAAATCACTTAGCCATTAAAGCAAACATGCAACTTGTGTCACAACAGCAAAATTTAAAGCTTTAAAATTTTTTGGGGGCGTTACAACTCTACCCCCTAAAAGAAATTTTGGCCTCGAAATTTACCTGGTCAAAATAGGTGAGGGTATTGTTATTGCATCGCCTCCTCAGGTTTCTATGTGGCCTCTTCTGAACTGTGATTACGCCAAAGCACTTTAACCAGTGGGACAGATTTCCTTCTTAGAACCTTGACATCACGATCCAGTATCTGCACCAGTTCCTCCTCAAAGGGTAGTTCTGGCCTAACCTCAATCTCCTCAATCGGCACTATATGCGAAGGATTAGAGCAGTAACACCTTAGCATACGAGGAATACATCATGGATCCAGTCCAACTTTAGAGGCAACTCTAGTTAATAGGTAACCAATCCCACACGCTTCAGTATGTGGTAAGGCCCAATGAATCTAGGGCTCAACTTGCCCTTGCGCCCAAACCTCAATATCTTCTTCCATGGGGAGACCTTGAGAAACATGAAGTCCCCTAGAGAATACTCAATCTCTCGGTGTTTAAGATCTACATATGACTTTTGCCTATTAGATGCTTCTTTTAATCTGTCTCGAATCAATTTTACCTTATCCTTGGTATCAGATACTAACTCTGGCCCCAAAATTCACCGCTCGCCCAACTCAGTCCAACACGTAGGAGTACGACATCTACAACCATATTGTGCCTCATATGGTGCCATCTAAATGCTGGATTGGTAGATATTGTTATACGCAAACTCCACTAGTGGCAAGTAATCTTCCCAATTGCCTCGAAAGTCTATTACACAACTCCTCAACATGTCCTTCAGTATTTGAATCACCCTTTCTGTCTGACCATCTGTCTGGGGGTGGAATGCGATACTGAAGTCCAACCATGTACCCAGTGCCTCCTATAACTTCCTCCAAAATTGAGACGTAAAGCGTGGATCTCTGTCAGGTATTATAGAAACTGGTACCCCATGCAGGCTTACTATCTCGGCCACATATAACCTAGCCAATTTTTGTAACGAGTAATCAGTACGGACCGGTATGAAGTGGGTAGATTTGGTTAGTCAATCTACGATGACCCATATCGAATCTTTCTTAGTAGGTGATAAGGGTAGCCCACTAAGAAAGTCCATAGTTACCCTTTCCCATTTCAAGAAAGGAATCTTAATTGGCTGTAATAACCCAGAAGGCAGTTGATGCTCAGCCTTAACTTGCTGGCATGTGAAACACTTACTTACAAAATTTGTAATCTTGCGCTTAAGTCCTGGCCACCAATATAGTTCATGAAGATCTTGGTACATCCTGTTTCTGCCATTGTGCATAGCATAAGGACTACTATACGCCTCCTACAGTATAAACTGCCTCAAATTAGAATCCCTCAAAATACAAACTCTCCCACGGAAACACAATACCCCTTTGCTATTTAGTCCAAAATCAGAGTTTCCCATATTCTCAATCTGTTGGAAATGAGGAACCAGTGACTCATCCATCAACTATTTACCCTTAATCTGTTCAGTCCACGTCGGTTTAACTTGAAGCTTAGCCAACAAGCCACAGTCTTCAAACAAACTTAGGCATACAAACATTGCCCTTAGATCAGACATAGCCCTATGAATCAGTGCGTCGGCTACCACATTAGCCTTACTAGGATGGTATTCTATTGAGCAATCATAATCCTTAAGCAACTCGATCCATCTCTGCTGCCTAAGATTTAACTCCTTCTGAGTAAGGAGGTATTTGTGATCCATGTAAATAATACACTTCTCACCATATAAATAATGCCTCCAAATCTTTGGGGCGAATACCACCGCAACCAATTCCAAGTCATGTGTTGGGTAGTTCGCTTCGTGAGGCTTAAGCTGGCGCTCAGAGCACTTCACGTCCTCGGTGATTTTTGCCTTTTCCACTAGGGCAGCAAAGTCTCGCTCCCTCTGGGGAGCCATCAGTATCCATAATTTATCTCGAAGGCCATCCTCGAAATGAACACAACATTCATAATTGGTTGCCACCATCCCTCAAGCGTAGCGGCTAAGTCGTAAGAACTTTACCTCGTATTCTGCCATAGTTTTATCCCCCTGAGTCAAGTTCAGAAATTCCCTTCTTCGAGCATCCACATAACTTGTGCCCATATATTTTCCTTGAAATGCAGCTTTAAAGAATTCCCATACTAACCGGTTGGCATGAGTACCATCTCTCACGGTAAGCCACCACTGATAGGCCTCATCTTGCAGTAATGACACTGTACCTTTTAGTTTTTGCTCAGAAATGCACTCAAGATCATCCATTATTCTCTCCGTGGCCCCCAAATAGTATTCAAACACATTAGGGGCTACACCCGCAATACCCCTAAAAATTTTAGCTCCATTTGACCGGAGTCCTTCCGAAATCGACCCACGGCCTACAGCACCCGTACTAGTCCCAGCGACCCTTTCCAAAATTCAGAGCATAGCTTGAGATAGTGCATCATCCCCAGCCACTCGATCATATGATTCAGTCTCAGTTACCAGTGAAGCTGGTGCCTCTCTAGCCCTAATGTTAGGTATATGGCTCGATGCTGAAGACCCAGCCCTAGCACTTCCACGGCGTCTACCGCGGCCTCTTGTACCCCTTCTACAAGCACCTCTAGTGCTCATTATCGCTTTGCATATTGTCTGTGTTAAAAATTTTATGCGCCTTAGTTTATAGTTCTAGTAATTAAATAGATGTTTTACGAGCAGTAGTAGTTTAGAGTTTTGTTTTCACAGTTCGTAGGCTTACTACAGTTTTAGTTTTCCTACGATTTCTAGTTTACTCTAACTAGAGTGTTTTAGTGTAATCTACCACCTTCAATAATCTCAGTATTTCTATCTACTGCATTGTAGTTTTAAACAGACAATAGTATACAGGAAACTTACGGATTCGGTGCTGGAGGCTCGGTGTGCCACACTTTTCAGAAGAAAAATATCTTAAAATACTTCACACATTTGAAAATAACTTATTGAAATTCTAGATTTTAAAACCCACTCCGCAACTGAGTTTTGCAACTTGACTCTGATACCATAAATGTAACACACCAAACCCGGCCTAGACGTTATGCCTGAATCTAGCATGTCACAATGTAGTGTTTTTTGAACATATGAACTCTGCTGGTAAAGACTTGTTTGCAAATTAAAAACCTCTTTGTGAATATATAAAACTTTAGTATGTTAATTTCCTTGTTATTATCCAATCAACTGGTCAAAATGTTATTCATATTACATTGTCATTATTTTATTAAACTGATTTTAATTGCAGAAGCTTATCAAACTTTGAAGGTTGAATCGTGTGTTTGTGAAAACAATTGCTATTTTCAACACTCATCTTACCCTAGACTAACAGTTTTAAAGTAAGCAAGCAATTGCCCACTTAAAATTTAAAGCCACAAAAAGGCCTTATTACAAAATTAAAACCCAAAACAAAAATTTAGATAAAAGTATAATCATGCATAGAACAACTATGGTCATGTGGCCACCTCTGAGTCCCTCGCAGCACCAAACCGCCTAAGGCTGGGGATTACCTTTACCGTGATAAAGAAGGGTGAGTTTATGAAAAACTCATTGTACAATCCCTTACCTAACAGTCAGAATACAGTATGTAATAACAGTCTGGGCCTGAGGCCATTACAGTAACAGTAATAGTGTAAGCCTTAGCCCAATACAGTAATAGTATCAATACGGTAATGCAACAGTGAAACCCATCCCAATCCAACCAGACACACCACTCCGTACCACCAGTCACATCATGTGGGGATAAAATTGACCCACCCAGCTAGACACACTAATGTTAGCACTGGTTGCGGCACTAATTAGTATCCCAGCAAAGCTGCCAGTAATAGTATCGTAGCAAAGCTGCCAGTAAATAGTATAAAAGGCTAAGAGCCAATGGTATAGTGTACTTCCTCTATAAACAGTATCCCAACTCTATGCAATATGATATGTCATAACCTCATACGTGAATGTAGAATGTCATGCTCAGAAAGACAGTCATATCATAGCATAAATTAGTTATTTACCCTCGAGTGGTAAAATAGTCATTTTACCCTACAAGGATATTTTGGTCTTTTTACCTGTCTTGAGGTCTAGGTACTCTATCAACCCATCAGAAGGCCTACAGTCGCCTTGAGCGACTCGTGTAACCTTAAAGATTATAACAGTGTAAATGGGCCCATGGCCCATTATGCGGCCCAAATGGGCCCACACGCTCGTGTGGCCTATCATGCCCAAAAATTACCACAGCCATGCGAACTACACAGCCTAGTCTAGCATTTACCATATATTGTGGAATTTATCCGTGTGGAGCCGAGAAGCCCATTTGGCCCACACGGCCTATTTCGGGCAAATGTGGCCCAGAATGACCCAAACCCATGAAAATGCTCATGATGGCCTCTACAGTCTAACACCCATGTTTTGTGGGCTCGATTCACCACAAGAGCGTTCGTACGCCCATGTGGCCCCAATCTTTGAATAATAGAAGTGTTGTGATTACACACCTGTTTACGAAACCGAGTAACAATCAACAGCGCCAAAGCCTACATTCATTCAAGGCTCACAGCCAGTCTTCCAAATATTAGGGTTTACTACACTAAATCCCCAAATCGAATCACACTTACCTTCTCTAAATGATATATGACCTATTCCACTTAGATCGCTGGCTGAAATCGACCGCACGATTCTTGCCGATATACTGAATTAATAACAGATCTTATTAGGTAGGTTCGTCCATAAGTGTGACTTAAATCCTCAAGTATTAACCTTACAGAACCAGAGGAATATTCAGCCCATCCAAAAAGTAAGGTAATTATTTTACCTTAATTGAATAATAGTAGAAAGAATTCTGGCGGCTTGAAATAACACTTACACTTCTTCACCCCTTGAAAATACCTAGAACCCATCGATCATCACACTATGAGGAAGGGATCACAATTCAGCTTTTAATAAAAAAAGATAAAAGAGAACAAATTTGAATACACATAAGAATAATAACACAACTAGAGAAGGAACATATAAGTACCAACCGATTTATCAGAACCCTTGCAAGACCCAAACAACAACACCAACAGCAGAGCACGGAAACAGTCGGCCAAGTATCCAATAGCAGAGAAAAATTGAAAAAGAATAGAGAGAGGCAGAAGCGTGACAATCAGCCTGAACAAAACCAAATTGAAAGATGTAATATTCGGCCTATCAGAATCAAAGTACTTAGGAGGGGAAAGAAAGGGTTTTTGGCTTAGGCAAAGAAAAGAAAGAGGAAAGCAGAGAGAGAGAGAGAGCAAGCAAAGTATTTGGCCAAAAGCAAAAATCAACTGAAATGAGAAAGGAAAAGCCCTTTAGAAGGAGTAATACAGAGATTCGACAGAACTGCAAGCATCAAAGCAAAAATGCACAAATGGTCTCTTGTAAATTCGGCACCACTAAAGAGCAAAAAGGAATGGGGCACTAGGAATCGGTGACAAAATAAAACAAGCAAAAATTAGAGAAACTTTCTACCAAAACCAAATACTAGGGAGTCTAGAGTCCTAATTTGGTACACCTATTCCCTTCCCACAATAAATCGAACTCCCCTTTTTCCTACAACCTATCGGCACAAGGAGAATCCCACTTCTGGAAAACAATTGCCACTCCCCTACTCCTTGATCCACTCCTCAATTTTCTCCATAATTTTCTCCCTGAATCACTTCCACAAATCACTCAACATCCCCTATCCATATCCCCCCTTTTCTATCCAAATATTCAACCACAACCACCCTTCCAACATTCGAATTTCACTCCAACATAACCACTTACACAACCAGGAGTAAAAATAAATACTCCTTTATGCCACACAGGACTCGAACCCCAGTCCCCAAGCAAACACCACACGCTACTCCCCACTACACCAACACCTCCTCTTGTATCACAATTTAACCACAATTATTTTTAAAGCCTTCGAGCTAGAGCCTAGGTTCACTTAAGAGAAAAACCATAAATTTTCAAAAGCTAGGGCTTGAACCCAGGACTTCCCAGATGCCCCTAAACACACTTAAATCACTTAGGCATTAAAGCAAACATGCAACTTGTGTCACAACCACAAAATTAAAAGCTTTAAAATTTTTTTAGGTCGTTACAATGTTTCTAAAAATAGAAATGGAAATGATTGATTTGCATTCCTATATAGATTACTTAAAAAATGATTGGAAGAATAAGTTTATGTTTTTGGGCTGTTTTGAAGTCTAAAAATGAAAATAAACCATTCAATCATAGTGAACATGTTGAATTTTTAAATACTGAACATATTTTCTCAAAATTTTAAGAAGGGAAAAAAGTTTAAAATTTCACTAGGGTTAAAATCGTCTTATGTTGGGGGTAAAATAGGGATGAGAAAATTGTTTTATATAAAAATATTAAAGTTTATTTTGGGAAATAGAAAAATTGAATCGATTTGGATCATATTATAGAGTATTAGGTTAAAGAGGCTCAAGAAGTACTTGTAATTGGACTCGATGTGATAGAGGCCCAAAATCCCTTCATGGACATAAAGGGGGACACAGCCTTAGTAGGAATACTAGGGTGTGTTGTCCACTTTAATCCTATTCTAAGCAGGATGTTTTTCCTGTTTGAAATAAACTACTACAACTCAACAAGGGTTCTATTGTAACAACCCCAATTAGGGCCTAGTCGGAATGGTGGTTTCGAGACCATGAATCTGAAATAGAAAATTTTATTTCATGATTATTTTTGAGTTTGTTGTATGCTTGCATGATATTGAGAAAATTTTATGAAAGAGATTTTATGAAATAATGACTAATTTGTCTATTAGGACTAAATTGCAAAAGATGCAAATTATGAGTTTCTAGAAGGTTTAATTATGAAATAACATAAGAGAAATTATTAGGAGTCCTTATTTGGCAATTAGACCAATTTTTGGCATGACGGACAGAAATGCCCACGGAAGAGAAAAATATCAAAGAAAGGACCTAAGGGCATTTTGGTCATTTGGTAAAGTTAAGTAATAAAATGGGAAAAAGAAAGCAAAAATGGTATCATCTTCTTCCCTAATGTGCCGAAATTGAAGAGTCCTCCATAGCTAGGGTTTCCTTCATTCTCAAGCTTCAAGTAATGACTCCAAGCCCCGTTTTTCATGCTCTTCGTATTTTTAAAATCCTTGTAGCTTAATCTAGCCCTTTCTACCACTAATTGAGCTAGGGTTCATATTCAAAAACATACCCATGCATGACATGGAAGTATTTTGATGCCTAGTGGTAGAAAATGAAAGATTAAAGTGTAGTAAACACCTTTCTTTCGTTGATTTTTCATGAAAGTCCCTAATAGGGACCAAATTGTAAAGTTAATAAAATGTGTAGTAAAAGTATGAAATTGTAAGCAATGTGGGCTTTTATGGACACTAGTGAGTGTCGGCTAGGCTTAGGTAACCAAGAGAATAGATACATTTCATTATAAGAGCCTAGGGACTATTTTGTAAATATGTAAAAGTTTATGGGAAAAATTATAAATTTTGCCAAAATATGCGCTATGGGATATTTAGTCAATGTGGGTACTAAATAAGCTAAACTTATCATTTTAATTCAAGAAACACGAAGCCCGGACCGAAACCGAGGAAAAAGTAAGGTAGCAGACTAAACCAAGCATTCACCCACATTTTGGACCCGAGGTAAGTTGTATGTGATGAATTAGCTTACATGTTACGTAAATTTCATTATAATGATTTTCTATGAAATTTTGATATTCCATGATACCATGAAAATGACCTTGTGAATTATGAATAAGATTCATGATATTGACTATTAAGATAATATGTAAGTTCCATGAGAACAATGATGTGAACTTCTGTCGAAAAATGATGAAACATAAAAGTGATATTACATATTGGTAAGAATATGAAGGATACCGTAAACATATGTTGAGCAGTTGTAGGTATCGTATAAGACCATGTCTAGGACATAGCATCGGTATTGAACTGAGATCCCATGTAAGACCATGTTTGGGACATGGCATTGGCATCGAGATGTGATCCCCTATAAGACCATGTATGGGACATGGCATGGGCATCCGAGGTGGGGTCTCGTATAAGACCATGTTTGGGACATGGCTTCGGTACTGAGAGAAGATGAGGATCCCCTATAAGACCACGTCTGGGACATGGCTTGGGCATCTGATATGAGATCCCGTGTAAGACCATGTCTGGGACATGGCATCAGCATCATAGTATAATCTCGTGTAAGACCATGTCTGGGACATGGCAGGGACATCGATGTATGATCCCATGTAAGACTATGTCTGGGGCATGGCATTGGCATCATCTCATGAGATTGACTTACGAGTATCCTTTGGTATTTCTAAAAGAACTTAGATGAGAAAAGTATTCAAGTTGATAAGTTTCAAGAGAAAGGCTAAAGTTTCATGTTAAGTGCAGGTTTATATTCGAGTAAGTATGAGTAATTGAAAGTACATAGTTATGATAGTTATAGCATGAGAAGCATGAGTAAGTATATGATTGAGTAAACCATGAGAATGAGTAAAAAACTAAATAAAATTTTTGATATTTGCTTGAGTGATGTTTCATGATTTATTGCTATTTTATTCATGCAACTTACTAAGCATTTTATGTGCTTACTCTCTCATTTCCCCACTCCATGTAGATTTACCGAAATTAGCTCGGGGATCACTCACAGTCGGAGCTCGAAGTCACACTATCAAGGGATTCATTTTGGTATAGAGAAGTTAGTCTTTTTGTTGTATGGCATGTATAGGAAGTTGAATCATGTTGATAAGTGTCATTTGTAATAGCCATATAAATTGGCTAATATTGCCTTAGAGATATTATGAAATGAAGATGAAATTCATGTTATGCATGTTGGCATGTGAGTGCCACGATGACGAATGTTTTAGTGTATGTTTATATATTGATTGAAGAGTTTATAGTTGGTATGAATTGGTATTGTTCTGGTTCAGTTTCAGGGTGGCAAAAAGGCTTGGAAAATAGCCTATAGTTGTCCACACGGTTGGGCACACAGGCGTGTGCCTAGGCCGTGTGTGACACACAACCAGCCCCATGGGCATGTTAATAGACCGTGTGTCCCCTGCATCCAAATTAGCTAAGTCAGTATAGAACACGAGCTGAGCACACGAGCGTGTGCCTTGGCCGTGTGCAGTCCAGATGGTTATAGTGGTCAAGTCAGAATACTCCATGGGTTATTGACATAGGCATGTCTAGGCCGTGTAAAAGACACGAGCCATAGGCACGGGCATGTACCCAAGTCATGTTAAAACCCCTATAGGTTGATTGTTATAAATAAATTTAGCACGGGCTAGGGACATGGGCAGTGTGACCACACGGCCTGCCCACACGGGTGTGTCCAACCCCACATAGGCATGTGGCCATGTTTTAAGCAAAAAAATTTTTCTAAGTGCCCGAAAGTTCTCGAATTGGTTTCGAAATACACCTGATGTATGTTTTAGGCCTCGTAGGCCTATGATAAGGTTATGAAGAGAATGAATGAAAATTTTTAAAAAGTAAAGAAAATTTATAGCCCGAGATTACATGTTTAAGCATGATTAAGTATGGTAATGCCTCGTACCCCGTCCCAGCATCGGGCTTAGGTAAGGGGTGTTACATCTACCTTCTCTTCCTATAAACATATGGCATCAGTAGTGCTACTAACATAACTTTAAAAGATTGTTATTCTGCTAAAAAATAGAAAGAATTTATTCTCTACATATATTTTTCTAGAATAACAATTTTACCAGTTTCTATTAAGGGTAGAATTTTTTCGTTTTCAACCCATAAAGAGAAAATTTTTTCTAATTATGCATTTCGATTCAATTGGTTCAAGCCCACACTCAAAGCAGTTCCTAGTATGAGGATAGCGGAGAAGATCGTTTGGTTGAAAGTCGGGAACAATGAACATCCACTAAGTTGATAACAGATGTACAATCTCGATTAAGGTTTATTTCTATAAATATCACAAATTGGGTCAATTTTTAAAATTTTAATTTTTTGCTGTGCATGAAAACCATTTTCAAACCGAGATTTTTCTAACAATTGGTATCAAGAGCCAGGTTATGCTATGCTTATGGTGTAAACCGAGACCAAATCTATCTCTTCATCTTGTTTGATTAATATTTGATAAGATGTAACATTCTTGTAATTTTTCACATGTTTCAGGGAATGAATGCAATATTATATATATAATTGTTATATAATTAATATTTTTTTATCAAGGTTGTGGTTATTAGGAAATAGACAACGAACTATCATCTCCACATAGGATTATTTTTATTTAAAGAATTATTGTGAGCTGGAAATAGTCATGGGACATAAATGTAATTTTTTCAAAAAAAGAGTCCATGACGAGGAGAAAATGGAGAGATGGCGGTCACAGACACAAGGAATGCCCTGTGGCGAGAAACTATGTAATTATTTTTTATTTTTCATTTATTTCCTAGAAATAGAACCATGGTAACCTTGGCTGATAGTTTTATTTTATTACCCATCTCTTATATAATATAATTGTGATATATATGTATGAGATTATCCACAATTGATTTATTAAAGATAAGAAGTGTGGTAATGAGAAGGTGCATATCTAGGATTGGATCTGGCAAGGAAAGGCTTAGTTTTTACTTGTCAAATATGACTCACCTCCCTTTTCTAGGAACCTAAATGGTGCATGATTCACATTCACTTTTTCGGGTTTTCTCTTAAAAGAAAAACTATGGAGAATCAAAACTATTTGATTGACTATTGTGAATAATTGAATGTGAATATTATAAATTTTTCATAGCATGTCATACATATATGAGATAAGCATGCCATATAGTGTAGGACATAATGCCACATGTACTTGTTATCCATATATTGATCATACATGATTGAAACTGAAAATTATAAAAAGCCTTGCATGTTTTTTAAAATATTGAGTGGGGGAAGGTCTTTATACAAGACCTATAGCCTCCATCAATGGTCTCTTGTGATGGCATGGAAAGTCCTAAAATATTCTATTTTGTTTTGTTTTGACCCCAGATTGATCTTAAACTATTTTTAGGGCCCCTAAGCCCAATTTAAGGTTCATAAGTGTATTTATACCATGAATTGGTTTTGTTTGTTATATGTTTATAAATTATTTGTTCAACTATTTTGAAATGAAGTGAAATGTCCTGTTTTGCTTAGTAACATTCTGTAACCCTAATTCGATAATAGAGACGGGTAAGGGGTGTTATATTTAGTGGTATCAGGGCTATAGTTTAGCCAATTCTAGGACTAATGTAGCGTGTACTGAGTTTAGAATATACATGCCACATACCTTGTGATAGTGTGATGCTTTTGATCCATTCTAACATTGTATTTTCCTAAAGATAAAAGATGTCAGCCGAATTAAATCAGACCATAGTTAATGAAGCTGATTGTAATGTTCAAGCTTCCAACCTAGAAGCAAGTTAAAGTGTGCCAGTTCCGCAATCATTTGGTGATGAAATGAAAAGTGTATTTTTTGGTATGATGAATCAATGGTTCAGTGAGTTTAAATGAGCGAACCCCGTGACTCTGCAACCTCCGCCCCCTAATGTGCCTCCTACGGTACCTCCATGTTCTTAAAACCTTATGTCTACAATAGTCCCTTACCTTTCGATAGATAAAATTTAGAAATATGGAGCGAAAGAATTTAAAGGTAAAGTTGATGATGATCCTTCAAAAGTTGAGTTCTGGTTAGTAAATATGAAGAGAGTTTTCTTAGAATTGATGTGTACTCTGGAAGATTGTTTAAGATGTGTCGTTTCATTGTTGAAAGACGAGGCATATTCATGGTGGTATATTTTAACTATAATGATATCCAGTGATCGTATTCACTGGGAATTCTTTCAGATAGAATTCAGGAAGAAATACGTTAGTCGATTATACCTTGATAAGAAAAAGGAAGAGTTTCTTGAATTGAAATAGAGGAATCGATTTGTAGCTGAGTATGAATGGGAGTTTGTACAGTTAAGAAAGTATGCACGTAATATCATGTCAAATAAAGAAGAGATGTGCATTAGATTTAAAGATGGCTTGAATGATGAAATTCGAATGTCTGTTGTAGTATTGAAATTACGTGAATATGTATAACTCTCAAAATGAGCTCAAAAAATTAAAAAAATCTACTAGAGTAAACGATAGTATGATTTGAGATCTTGAGATTTCAGAAATGATGCAAATCGATCAATTGCTCCTTTACAGAAGTTTAGAAATGATGCAAATCGATCAACTGCTCCTTCAGAGTTTACTGGTAGAGATAAACCAATACAGAGTAACTTAAAATCTGTTAATTCAGTAACTGTTAGTGCTGGTAGCATGATAAATGTTGAGAAGATTGTTTGTGAGGAATGCAGAAAAATGGCATTTTGACAAATGGTGATCTAAGTTAGGAACTTGTTTTCGGTGTGGATCTCCTAATAATTTTCTCAAGGACTATCCAAAGCGTCATGGCGATTCAGGAAATTAATCTAGTAGGCTTGAAGCTACATCATAGAGAGGCAGGAGGTAGGGAAATGGTAAGAATACTACAGCTGGTCAAGGAAAGGTTAGATATACAACTAAACAAGCTGAAGCTAGAGTAGCTGCTAGAGTGTATGCAATTAAAGCTTGAGAAGAAGCTTTTTCTTTGGATGTTATTGCTGGTACTTTCTCTTTTTTTGATATTGATGTACATGCATTGATTGACCCTAGGTCAACACACTCTTATTGTAAGAACACTGGTACACCCTATGGCATAGCGAAAAAATTAAATTCAGTGATCACATCCAGGGATCCATGTGCGAGGACTGAATTAGGGTGAGAAGGGTATGAGCAATTACCTTTAATCACTTGGAAAACCAAAGATAACTATTATGAAACTGATTACACAATTGTTGTCAATTCCAAGCCGCTCTGAAAGGTTTCTTCCTTTACGTAATCTGCTTGGTGTGACAAAGAACGACAAGAACTCTCTTATACTTTTCAGAGAGAATTCGCTATATAATTGTTGCTAAACCTCACTCTTTTTATTTCAGGTATATTAGGTTTTCTTAAAAGCCTTATATTTCCCAAGTCAGGAATAGTTGATATTTTAATATGAATCAAGATTTATTATAATAATTAAAATTTCCATAATTATAATAATATTTGACCGAAAAATTACAATTACAATAATTATAATAATATTCGGTCGTAAATTATAATTACAATAATTATAACAAGGATTTTGGTAAATTATGTTTAGTTAAATTTTATATGAATCAAATTCATATATATTAATTTAACCATGTTCTTATTATGTGTACAACATACTTATACATATAATTCGTTTGATATTTAACTACCCAATTAAATTAATTCTATAATCAATTTAATTCATGTGACAGCTGAAAACAATACCAACTATGTTTAGATTCCTTTCGTTTCAACCATAGAGTGTGACCCTGTAGGTTATTGTAACGTTAACAGTAATACTAGAACAATTCTAATATTACAAACAATGAGTGGCATCTAACAATGCATCATTGCTACCTAAGTTATAAGAAGTCATGATTCGACAAAACCTCTCTGTGATTAACCCTTCATATATTAAATCCTTTTGTCCTTTATATCTAGAATGGACACAAGTCATGGAATAGTCACACTTGCATAGTCCATCTAATGTTTCTTGATATCTTGAGTGGACTATGATAAACAAATAGGTATGGTATCTCATATCAACTTATTCGAGCATGGCCATGCATTTCTAATCTCACTCAATCAAGTGGCCTAAGATATTGCTCCCATTATGTAGGAGGGACAAATCCTATATTGATAAACCATATCCCACTATATAGATTATGGTATATCCAACATCAGCCTTTACAGAGCAACCAATTACGGTGGACATTTGACTGTATCAAAATGTACGACTCACGATGTTGGGATAAGGATGATCTCAAGTTTGAGGATTGGATACATAGTAATCATTATGAGTAATGTTGTGACTATTACATAATAATCCAAGAAACATACTCATAGCTATTGCATAATAATCCACGAAACATACTCATAGTGGGTCAGTCCAATATGTTGTTCTCTTACACACATACTCATGTATTGATTTTGACATCAATTGTCAATCACAAAACTTTGTCACCAATAAACTACACGTTAGTCTTAATGTATTATTGTTGTCCAAGCCCACAATAATACTCGACTAGGGACCTTTTAAGAATAATCATATTATTCTCAGGACATTATTATAAAACAATTTATTTATATACATAGAAAAGAAACTAAAATAATAATAGTAATGCCTTATATCAATAAATGAGGTAAAACAAGTATGTTATTACAATCATCTCATGATTGGTCTTTGGCCATACTCTAAAACTTTTATATGCAATGCATTAGTAGACCAAAAGAATTTACCAGTTGTGTCAACTGAGTACACTGTTAAGGTAACAAATCCACTTGTTCAGTGTGTTTAGTTAATTAGATTTGCAAATCATGTCCACTGAAAATTTAGGGTTATGACTTTCTTGCTAATTTGATACTATAACTATTTGATGAATTTGATCTTATTTTTTGGAATGGATTGGTTGTTTGAACATGATGCGATGGTGAGTTGTCGAAGAAAACAAGTTAGCTTGAAACGCCCAAGTGGTGAATTTATTTATATTAAGGCAGATGAGACCGATTGTGCGACAAACGTGATTTCAACAATTTCAGCTAAAAAATTGATCAGAAAAGGGTGCGAAGCTTATTTAGCACATATTCTCAATTCGAAAGTGGCAAAATAAAAAATCGATCATGTAACAACACATGTTTTAGTGAAATTAGAACAGTGGTTTTGGGACCCCAAATCTGACATTGAAATATTTATATTATTATTATTTTAATGTTTACAGCATGTTAGTATTACTGTATGAAAATTTCATTAAGAAATTTTACCGTTTGCATGCTTAATTTGATAAAAAGGACTAAATTGCATAAAGTGCAAAAGTAGTGTTCTAGTAGCTAAAGGTATTAAATAGCTATAGAACCTTCAAGTATGAGTCCTTATGTGGTAATTAGACTTTTAAAAAAATATAGTGGATGTACATGGCTTGGTATTATTGAAATTTGAATAATTTTTAAGGTTATTTTGGTAATTAGGTAATAGAAGGTTAAAATTAAAGAAAATAAAACATTTTCTTCATGCATTCATCTTCTCCACCGATTCTTCAAGGCAAAAACACCATTTTTAGGGCTTTTTACATTCCGCTAGTACAAGTGCAAGCATTTAAGTGATTTTCGTCTCGTTTTTAATGATTTTTATGTTTTCGGGATCATTGTAGCTTAATATAGCTAGCTCGGCGACTAATTTGTAAAATTGTTAACAGATTAAAGTTTTTCCATGAATGAGTATAGGTTTTTTTGATGTTTTATGGAAGAAAATGGATAGTTGTTGTAAGATAAATAACTTTTGTTAAGTGATATTTGATGAAATTGTCAAATAGTGATTAAATCAAAAATAGAAAATATTCATAGTAAAATTGTGAAATAAATGAAATATAGGGCTAACTAGGGACCTATATGAATTTAGCTATGGTGGGTTAATGGAAAATTTCATGAATTTTCATTTTATGAGCTAGGGACTAAATTGAAATGAAATTAAAATTATAGGAAAAAATGTAATTATGCTAAAATATGAGTTTGGGTTAAATTGAATAAAATAAGTATTGAATTGAGTTGAATTTATTCGTTTAGATCAAGATAGACCTCATTCGGTTTTAGATCAGGGAAAAGATAAAGTTTCAGAATAATCGCCTCCGTATCTACGTTTAATCGTCGAGGTAAGCTCATATAATTATATTGTATTTATGTGCTTTTAATTGAATATACATGTAATGTGGACTGCCATATTTAAATAAATACATATCTGTTGCATATCCAACGATATTTCGACGACTACCGAGCCCTGTGTGAACCTTAGGAATTCATAAGATACGAATGACATGTCATTAGGGTTTACATGATTCGGGTGCTGATATTGAATGTCCTACTGATGGCTGAGGTCCGACATGTGTTGCGGATACTCCACAGCTCGTGTGAGTAGGCCAATTTTCACAGCTCATGTGAGCATTCTGATTCACGCTCATGTGAACATATATGTATAGAAATTGAAAGATTATAGTTATATGAGTTATCACACTATGTGGAGCTATCCCGGGTATCCATTGCTATTTTAAATGGTTCAACAGACATGATTTGAAAGAGAATGGTAAGAGTCCAATACAAACTAAGACATGAACACATGTGATTTGTATTGAATTAGTGATACATGGTATAATGAAAGTTGAGATGGATGATATATGCATATGATACATGACTAAATGTTGTGATCATCCATGATTAAATTGCTCATGTTACATGCTTATATGATTAGCATGTTTGGTGTAAATGCTTAGGCTTTGGCCAAGTTTTGGTTTGATTATGTCATGCTTAATTTACTTATTATATGATGAAATGGTAAGTTGAGTTTTATATTATACGAACTTACTAAGAATTTATACTTACTCTGTATTATTTTTCGTGTTTTTTTAGTAAACTGGAAGCTTGTTTGAGTTGGAAGCTGGTCGGAGTTATATCACATTATCCGTCGGCTAAATCGGTAGATTTTGGTGTTTCTAAGTTTTGGTTATAATGGCATGTATAGGTGCTTTTGTTTGATGATTTAGCCATTTATTTTTGGCTGATGTTTATGGCATTTTGGATGGTGTAATGGTGTTAATTTTGGCATGCATATATTTGGCCTTATAATGGTTGATATCATGGCTTATGATGCTTGAATGTTAGAAGATGGAATGGTAGTTAAAAATGTATGTTATAAATGGTCTTGTGATATGTTTAAATATGGTGAATTGACATAATTGTTATAGATGACATGTATGGCTATTGGTGCAAGATGTTAAATGGCATATTTGGTATGGGTAAACAAAATGGTATGATTTGGCATAAACTTAGTTATAAATTAGTTGAACTTTTGGCCAAATTTTGCATATGGTTATACATGTTTAAATTGTTGTGATTGAGGTGCCTTTTACCTTATTGGTTTAACTTGTTGATGCATAATTTGTTGCATTTGAATGTTGTTTACATGTGGAAAATTGCTTTTAGGTGGATACATGTTTGGGTGAGAAAAATTGCTAGGGAATGGATTATTTTTCATCCACACGACCAGAGACACGACCGTATGTCTCAACTGTGTGTGACACAAGGCCAGAGACACGTGCATGTGTCTTAGCTGTGTGTAACACACGGCAAGGTGACACGGTTGTGTGTCCCTTGTCGCTTACAAAGGGTTGCCAGTAAGGCTATTACACAGCCTAGCACATGATCTAGTACACAGACGTTTGAAGCCATTTCGAAGGGTACACAGCCTAGCACACAGGTGTGTGGCTTGGCCGTATATGTAACACCCCTAACCCGTATCCGATCACTGGATTTTGGGCTAAGAGGTATTACTGATCTAAACCTTTCACTTACACTTTCACATAAACATAGGTTCATTAGCATTCATAAGTACATTTAACACAATCAAGGATTGAAAGCTGAGACTTATAATGACATTCAAGATATGTGCCATATTCATATGGTTGAAATATTTACAAATAAAAATATTGTTAATAACAGTCTACTTTATACATGCCATAATAACACCAAAATATAACAGTACCAAAATAGTAGATAGTGTGATGAAGAGCTGACGAATCCCCAAACTGATAGTCAGAGTCCACAATCTACCAAGCAAAGACACAAAACAAACAGAGTAAGCTTTCATAAGCTTAGTAAGTCTTAAGTAAATTAAACAACTTAACTTAGTTAACACATTGAGTAATTATAAATAGTCTAATTATAACTTTATTTGGCAGAAATAGGCCTAACCACAATAATACACATTTTCATTTACCTCTCATTCGCTTAGAATCCGAAGTCACATATTTACATCATTTAATATCAACATGTCATTAATTTGGTCAACTTAATAGAATTTATTTAAGGCACCAAAACAATTGATAATTTCAATGACCGAACCACATAGGTATCACATACACTTCTATGTATATAAATTCCACTGGAACAGAACACAGATATACCACCATTTCTCATATGCATTGCATAAATAACTTTCACATACCTGAACAGCTTAATTTAGTGAACGAATTTGGATACCGTATAGCATAAGCTTCATAGTTTTAGTCTCTTTAATAGTTCTCCGGCATTCAGCCTACTAGGTATAACCTGAACTTGTCATTGGCACAAGCCTGTTGGACTTTGAGTCCAAAACTCATTACCCGCCATCATGCTTGCTAGGCCAAAAGCCCGAATACTACAGTAGAAAAATCATTTTACAAGGTTTCATACCCAATCATGCACATACTTCTCGTCTCTACATACGAATCTCGTTATATTGAACATTAATGCTATTCACATATAAACTCATACAAATAGCTTTGTTTCCCCTTTATTTTTAACCGAACACATATATGAATAAGTATACAAGCACTTAACACATATTAAACTTGCTAACTTCTCTTGAAACTATATTCATATAAAATAGATAATTCAAATATTGACACATTGTTTCACACTTTAACCGAATGCATCAAGGACATATACATATAACTTAATACCTCATTCATAGATTTCTCACCATTCATACTTAATTTACTCCCAATCAAGCTTAATTATAAGTATGGGATACATACCTGACCAATGTAAATTACTGAACCAACTTAATTTCCATTTATCATTGAGTCTTAAAAATCTTATAAGTCTGAATTCATCACTAGTACGAGGCCTGTTATACTTCCAATCTGATCGCTTTCATCAGTATTCCGCCTATTAGGCTTGAAACCCGACATAACCATCAGCTCAAAAGTTTGCTAGGTCAAATACCCGATAATAACACACGATATCTAATTCGCATAGTTTTATATACATCTATTCATATACTTTCAATTTCCCCAACGCAATCACATTAACAAAATATTATTTTCAGTCGATCTCATTCACATATCAAAATAGTTATCTTTAATTCATAAGAACCATTTAGGCTATATCACATATATACAAATATATACACCATTTCAAATATATCATCTTATCATAGTAGCCATTAGTAACCTCACTCGTATAAATTACTTATGATTTATAGTAATCCTTCGGCTACAAACAAGTAAATTCCATGGATCATGATTCTTTTAATAGATATTAAGTACCTACTATTTGATCATATCATAGACTTAATATTTAAAACTTACCAAAAGAATTAAACTCAATTACTTAAAGACTTACTTGAATTGTCGATGAGATGGCTTTGATCGGCCACTCAATATCCTTTGCTTTTCCCTTACTTGATTCCTCCTCTTTAGGCTTTTGAGCTTGATTTAAAAGTTAACTAATTTAGTCATCTTACTAATTTATTTATAAATCAAATTTACTGATAGTTTCACAAAGAACACATGGTACTTTCTTTGATTGTAGTTCACTCGGCCATGATACAAGCAAATTTCCATTTCACAAAGATTAGTATCAAACATTTAACATAAGCTTTCATGACTTATACTATATAGTTCAAACGAAGAGAAATCTCTACCTAATACCCACATTCGGTTATTTTCCCTTTCAACAATTCAAAGAATAACACATTAGCATAAATCATGACTTATAACTCATTCGGCAATATGCTCAAATTAATTTAACTCAAATTTCAATTCCAACTAATTTTCCTATATAACCGAGTACATATATCCACCTTTCAATTATTCCTCCTCTTTTAAATTTTTTCTCTATATCTGAATATCATCCCAAGTAACCAAACATAGCATTAGTCAATATTTCATCATGAACTTGCACCATGTTTGAATGCTTCTTTAAGTTATCAAAACATTTCATAAATAATCAAATATCACAACATTCATTCCAAATCTTCTCATGAACAAATAAAGGCACCAAAATTTCTCAAATTCTCTCTTAAATTCGTATTTGGCATTAAGGGCTTTCCTAAGCTCATTAACCAAAATATATCCTTTATTAATATACTTCTTAACTCATTACAGTAGCTATATTTTTACCTAACCAATTAACTCATATTCGGCCAATGTACCACCATATACAAATATTTTGAACATACCATTACATCAACAAAACCTTAATCATATCATTCATGACACGTCAAGTATTAATAACCGAACCTATTAACACATAGGGTCCTTGGCCGAATATCATTTTAACACAAGATTTACAAACATTTTTCCTTAAGTCATTTTTTAAAATCACATTCGGCACTTTGAACAATAATACCAATCATTTTAATTTTAACATCAAAGTGAACTCAAATCTCCTCCACTTATTAAAACCGAATGGAGTAACTTCGCCTTATATATACAATTTTAACAGATCATTTTCATATGCATAAAACTCATAGCCGAAACTAATGCTTTGTTTAAACTAAAAATTCAATATGTGGTTTCGGTGGAAACAAGCTAAGGAGTTCATATTTTCGAACCTCAAAACTGCAATTTGTTCAAATATAAGCTAATGGCACATTTTCGGAAATTGCATTACATATATACAAGCAATTCATCAATTAGATTTTTTTTATCATCTAAATAAGCTCAAACTCCTTCTATATGCCAAGGTCAAGTGGAAAAATTTCATCACTTTAGTCTAAGAGCAAAACACCATTTTCAAATGCACAAAAACCCCTTGGCCGATTGCTCAACCCTCAATCAACTTATAAATTTAACATGAGCTTAATTAAACAATGTATCAACCATAAAAATTCCACGAGAATAATAGGAAAAACACCAAACTTACCATTGAATCTTGCTAAATCAAGAACCGAAATCTAGCTTGAGTTCACTTCTTCCTCTCCCTTTTAGAATCGGCTAACCTCCATGAAGATGAAGAACCTCTTTCTTTTCTTTTTCTTTTTTTAATTTTTTATTACTTAATTTACACACTGTCTAATATAATAATAACATAAAATGCATATAATATACCCATCATAATTACCTTGGCCGGCCACTTACTTATAAAAGGGTAAATTGACATGCAAGACTATTTTTTTACACCATGCAATTATTTGGTCATCTAAAATTTACCAATTATATTTTCAATGTTTCACAACTAAGTCCTCTTAAGAGAAATTCATATTCAAATGACTAAATCAAAGTATCAAATTTTTCACACCTGCATTGACATATATAGTAAACATGCAATTTTTAACATTTAATAAATTTTCTGACTCGGTTTGGTGGTTCCGAAACCACTTTCTGACTAGGGTCAAGTTAGGGCTGTCACAACTTTCCCCCCTTTAGGGATTTTCGTCCCTGAAAATCTTACCAGTGATTAGGTTAGGGTATCATTCTCTCATTGCATAAATTATACACAATCATATTCGTTACCGCCATTTTAAATCTACTAATCCTTGTATAATTTTTTAAGCTCGTTTGTACTCAAACAAAGATAAACTCATATTAAGGACTTACAAATGGAAATTACTCATTATTAAACATATACCCTCATTTCAAATCCTCTTATAAACAAGTTAAAGCAACAACATTTCCCAAGTCCTCACTTATGTTCACATTCGGCATTAAGGACATACACAAGCTCACTAACCGATTCCTACTTATCACCATTACATACAAACACATTCAAAATACCATCAATGCATTTCTCTCATAATCGAACATAAATATAAACATATAACCAAATCTTAATATAAATCATATATATACTAATTTACCGAATGCACATAGCTTATAAGCTAATTCAATTAAATCATTTCTTGACTAAAATGCCACATGATTACGCTTAGCTCATGGCCAAATATGCTTCACAATTACTCACCATTACAAAATTAACATCATAAATATATTTTTTTTATCACATTTAAGAAATTAACTTATCTTAATATATATATATATATAAACATCAATCCTTACGAATTAATTCAAGTGCATAAATCCTTTCTGGATGAATTTATTTGTAAGGCTTTTGAACCGTAGGTGGTATATCAACACTTAAGTCCTTCTATCACATGATTGTACTAATTTGCCCACTTATAAATACGAATTCACCCGTTCTTCTTATTCAACTAACATCATAATCAATTCAACTTAATTTCGTTCATGAGTTATGCTACAGCTCTCCAAACAACTAAATCTCTCAAATTACCAATTAAAAACATATTCAGCTAACACAATAACACATATTAACAATTTAATAATCCAATCTCAAAATTAAACACAAGTTCCATACTCTACCATACTAGCCACATGAAATTCACTCATATTAGTCACTCATGGCAAAAGTTAACTAATCTATACTCACATATATTTATTCCTCAACATAACCTTAATGAATAACAACCTCAATGAAATTCACTACAGCAACATGATCGATTAACCAATACATACCGATAATAATATCGAACTCATCACATGGTAACAACATATCATTTAACACACAACGGTCTCGAAGAATTCAACACTCAAATCACCAATCTAATACTCTATACCTTTACGTTTCAAGTCTGTATAATCTTTGACTTTAATTAGTCTACCGTCATTTAGTCCATTTAACAGACTTCCTCTTCAAGTTGTCTAGAAATGTACAGATTTCAGATGGGCCTTACACAAAGCCGACGTTCTGGACGCGGTCTTACATAAATCTCATTTCACACACTTAGTGCCCACTGACCGATCTCGTACACATAGTGTTCGGTTGAAGAATTCGTACATACAGTGCCTCATATTCATTCGTTATTACACATTAAAATGACTTAACCAAGTCTGTAAAACATCATATATGTACACTTTAAACGTATCTTTTCATTTAACTTTGAATTCATATAGTAAAGAACACTTAAACTTTGCTCGAATCATCAGCATTAAGCCTGCTAGGCACGAAGGCCCAAATACATCACCGGCACGAAGCCTGCGGACCTCAAGTCCTGATAATATTCTCGCATAAAGCCTGCGAACATTAAGTCCAGATAATATTCTCGCATAAAGCCTACGAGATTTTAACCTGGATATAACACTAGCACGAATGCTCTTCAGGACTTAGCCCGGATATAACACCAGCACGAATGCTCTTCGGGACTTAGCCCGGATATAACACCAGCACGAATGCTCTTCGGGACTTAGCCCGAATATAACACCAGCACGAATGCTCTTCAGGACCTAGCCTGAGGTATAACACTGGCACTAAGGCCCTTCGGGACTTAGCCCGAATATAACACCGGCCTGAATGCTCTTCGGGACCTAGCCCGAGGTATAACACTAGTACTAAGGCCCTTCGAGACTTGGCCCGGATATAACATTGGCACTAAGGCCCTTCGGGACTTAGCCCGGATTTATCTCACTGAACCTTTATGCATAATTATCCATCAAGTATACATTTCACACTTCTATCACATTGGAATTTCATTTGCTTCATTCGCATACAAGCACATAATGTATAACTTTCATTTAACATTCGATCTATATGCACACAAGGATCACATATCCACCTAATTATAATAGCTTATTTTCTAGTGATCATTCGGCTACATGCTTTCTATTAATTTCAAAGTCATATAGTGTGGCTAAGTCTCATATTTTCATATAGCATCTTACATTGGCTGAACGTATCAACATTTCGTACATAAATATAACATTTATTCACATATTCATCAATAGTAATACTTATGATTCATTCTATATTAAATTCACATATGAGTACATGATACGTACCTGATCAACTTAATAATTTGAGCATATTCAAGTGAAGTTATATTGCAAATTCTCATAGTCAGAAGCTTGCTATAGCTAGATCGGGATCGAGATTCATTACAATACGAAAAACACATTTTAATTGTCAGAAATCATCACACTATCATTTTATCACTTTATGGCACGTATAACTAGACTCACACGTGCTACGTTAGTCCTAGAATCGACTAAACCGTAGCTCTGATACCAATAAAGTGTAACACCCCTAACCAGTTTTCGATCGCCAGATTTTGGGCTAAGAGGTATTACCGATCTAAACCTTTCACTTACACTTTCACATAAACATAGGTTCATTAGCATTGATAAGTACATTTAACACAATCAAGGATTGAAAGCTGAGACTTATAATGACATTCAAGATATGTGCCATATTCATATGGCTGAAATATTTACAAATAAAAATATTGTTAATAACAATCTACTTTATACATGCCATAATAACTCCAAAATATAACAGTACCAAAACGGTAGATAGTGTGACGAAGAGCTAACGAATTCCCGAACTGATAGTCAGAGCCCACAATCTACCAAGCAAAGACACAAAATAAACAGAGTAAGCTTTCATAAGCTTAGTAAGTCTTAAGTAAATTAAACAACTTAACTTAATTAACGTATTGAGTAAGTATAAATAGTCTAATTATAACTTTATTTGGCAAAAAAAGGCCTAACCACAATAATACATGTTTTCATTTACCTCTCATTCGCTTAGAATCCGAAATCACATAGTTACATCATTTAATATCAACATGTCATTAATTTGTTCAACTTAATAGAATTTATTTAAGGCACCATAACAATTGATAATTTCAATGATCGAACCACATGGGTATCACATACACTTCTATGTATATAAATTCCACTGGAACCGAACACATATATATACCACCATTTCTCATATGCATTGCATAAATAACTTTCACATACTTGAACAACTTAATTTAGTGAACGAATTTGGATACCGTATAGCATAAGCTTCATAGTTTTAGTCTCTTTAATAGTTCTCCGGCATTCAGCCTACTAGGTATAACCTGAACTTGTCATTGGCACAAGCCTGTTGGACTTTGAGTCCAAAACTCATTACCCGCCATCATGCTTGCTAGGCCAAAAGCCCGAATACTGCGGTAGAAAAATCATTTTACAAGGTTTCATACCCAATCATGCACATACTTCTCGTCTCTACATACGAATCTTATTATTTTGAACATTAATGCTATTCGCATATAAACTCATACCAATAGCTTTGTTTCCCCTTTATTTTTAACCGAACACATATATGAATAAGTATACAAGCACTTAACACATATTAAACATTCTAACTTCTCTTGAAACTATAATCATATAACATAGATAATTCAAATATTGACACATTGTTTCACACTTTAACTGAATGCATCAAGGACATATACATATAACTTAATACCTCATTCATAGATTTCTCACCATTCATACTTAATTTACTCCCAATCAAGCTTAATTATAAGTATGGGATACATACCTGACCAATGTAAATTATTGAACTAACTCGATTTCCATTTATCATTGAGTCTCAAATATCTTATAAGTCTGAATTCATCACTAGTACGAGGCCTGTTATACTTCCAATCTGATCGCTTTCATCAGCATTCCGCCTATTAGGCTCGAAACCCGACATAACTACTAGTGCAAAAGTTTGCTAGGTTAAAGACCCGATAATAACACACGATATCTAATTCGCAGAGTTTTATTTACATCTATTCATATACTTTCAATTTCCCCAACGTAATCACATTAACGAAATATTACTTTCAGCCAATCTCATTCACATATCAAAATAGTTATCTTCAATTCATAAGAACCATTTAGGCTATATCACATATATACAAATATATACACCATTTCAAATATATCATCTTATCATAGTAGCCATTAGTAACCTCACTCGTATAAATTACTTATGATTTATAGTAATCCTTCGGCTACACACAAGTTAATTCCATGGATCATGATTCTTTTAATAGATATTAAGTACCTCCTATTTGATCATATCATAGACTTAATATTTAAAACTTACCAAAAGAATTAAACTCAATTACTTAAAGACTTACTTGAATTGTTGATGAGATGGCTTTGATCGGCCACTCAATATCCTTTGCTTTTCCCTTACTTGATTCCTCCTCTTTAGGCTCTTGAGCTTAATTTAAAAGTTAACTAATTTAGTTATCTTACTAATTTATTTATAAATCAAATTTATTGATAGTTTTACAAAGAACACATGGTACTTTCTTTGATTGTAGTTCACTCGGCCATGATACAAGCAAATTTCCATTTCACAAAGATTAGTATCAAACATTTAACATAAGCTTTCATGACTTAAACTATATAGTTCAAACGAAGAGAAATCTCTACCTAATGCCCACATTCGGTTATTTTCCCTTTCAACAATTCAAAGAATAACACATTAGCATAAATCATGACTTATAACTCATTCGGCAATATGCTCAAATTAATTTAACTCAAATTTCAATTCCAACTAATTTTCCTATATAACCGAGTACATATATCCACCTTTCAATTATTCCTCCTCTTTTAAATTTTTTCTCTATATCCGAATATCATCCCAAGTAACCAAACATAGCATTAGTCAATATTTCATCATGAACTTGCACCATGTTCAAATGCTTCTTTAAGTTATCAAAACATTTCATAAATAATCAAATATCACAACATTCATTCCAAATCTTCTCATGAACAAATAAAGGCACCAAAATTTCTCAAATTCCCTCTTAAATTCGTATTTGGCATTAAGGGCTTTCCTAAGCTCATTAACCGAAATATATCCTTTATTAACATACTTCTTAACTCATTACAATAGCTATATTTTTACCTAACCAATTAACTCATATTCGGCCAATGTACCACCATATACAAATATTTTAAACATACCATTACATCAACAAAACCTTAATCATATCATTCATGACACATCAAGTATTAATAACCGAACCTATTAACACATAGGGTCCTTGGCCGAATATCATTTTAACACAAGATTCACAAACATTTTTCCTTAAGTCATTTTCTAAAATCACATTCGGCACTTTGAACAATAATACCAATAATTTTAATTTTAACATCAAAGTGAACTCAAATCTCCTCCACTTATCAAAACCGAATGGAGTAACTTCACCTCATATATACAATTTTAACACATCATTTTCATATGCATGAAACTCATAGCCGAAACTAATGCTTTGTTTAAACTAGAAATTCAATATGTGGTTTTGGTGGAAACAAGATAAGGAGTTCATATTTTCGAACCTCAAAACTGCAGTTTGTTCAAATATAAGCTAATGGCACATTTTTGGAAATTGCATTACATATATACAAGCAATTCATCAATTAGATTTTTTTTTATCATCTAAATAAGCTCAAACTCCTTCTATATGCCAAGGTCAAGTGGAAAAATTTCATCACTTTAGTCTAAGAGCAAAACACCATTTTCAAATGCACAAAAACCCTTTGGCCGATTGCTCAACCCTCAATCAACTTATAAATTTAACATGAGCTTAATTAAACAATGTATTAACCATAAAAATTCCACGAGAATAACAAGAAAAACACCAAACTTACTGTTGAATCTTGCTAAATCAAGAACCAAAATCTAGCTTGAGTTCACTTCTTCCTCTCCCTTTTAGAATTGGCGAACCTCCATAAAGATAAACCTCTTTCTTTTCTTTTTTTTTAATTTTTTATTACTTAATTTACACACTATCTAATATAATAATAACATAAAATGCATATAATATACCCATCATAAATACCTTAGCCGGCCACTTACTTATAAAAGGGTAAATTGACATGCAAAACCATTTTTTTACACTATGCAATTATTTAGTCATCTAAAATTTACCAATTATATTTTCAATGTTTCACAACTAAGTCCTCTTAAGAGAAATTCATATTCAAATGACTAAATCAAAGTATCAAATTTTTCACACCTGCATTGACATATATAGTAAACATGAAATTTTTAACATTTAATAAATTTTCTGACTCGGTTAGGTGGTTCCGAAACCACTTTTCGACTAGGGTCAACTTAGGGCTGTCACAGTATGACCCAAGTCAGTGAATTACATGGGCACAAACCTGGGCTGGGACACGGCTGTGTGTCCCTACTTCTAATGTCCACATGGCCTGAGACATGGGCTGGGACATAGACACGTTTTGGCTCACATGGCTTGGCTACACGATCGTGTGACCCCTATAGTTTGAAAATTTTCATCTTTTTCTGAAAAATTCTATAAGTTTCTGGTTTAGTGCCGACTTGTTTGTGATGTGTATTTAAGGCCTTGAGGGCTTGAATAAGGGACAATATGTATGTGTTTGATTGGTTTTGCTATGATTGATGATGTGAATTAAATGTTTTAATTTTATTGTTTTGAATTGAAATCTCCTGTAACATTTCAGAACCCTATTCTTGTGATGAATACGGGTTAGGGGTGCTACAAATCAAGTACCTATAGTTAGAGATTATGCTGATGTTTTCCCTAAAGAATTGCTGGGATTACCATCGAGTAAGAGAAGTTGAGTTTGTAATTGAACTTATGCTTGGAATAGCTCCAATTTCAATATCCTCATATAGAATGGCTCTTATCAAGTTGAAAGAGTTGAAAGCATAGTTGTAAGAATTATTAGATCGTAGATTTATTCGACCAAGTGTGTCACCTTAGGGTGCTCTTGTTCTATTTTTGAAAAAAGAAAGATGGATTGATGAGATTATGCATAGATTACCGGTAGTTGAATTGAGTCACTAATAAGAATAAATATACATTACCTCTTGTGGATGATTTTTCTATTAATTGAAGGGAGATACGTTATTTTCAAAATTGATTAGAAATCCGGATATTACCAATTGTGAGTTAAATAGCCTGATGTATTGAAGACAACTTTTAGAACATGATACGGTCTTTATGAATTTTTAGCGATGCCATTTGGTTTGACTAATGCCCCTGCAGCATTCATGGATTTGATGAATCGAGCGTTTCAACTGTATTTGGACTATTTTGTTGTGGTGTTTATAGAATACACTTTGATTTACTCGTTGAATGAGTTAGATCATGCTGAGCATTTTGAAGGTAGTATTGCAAGTTCTGCACGAAAAACAATTGTATGCAAAATTTAGTAAATGTGAATTTTAGGTTCAAGAAGTTGGATTTTTGGGTCACACAATTCCTACTAATGGAATTCATGTTGATCTGAATAAAATATCTATGATTTTTGTTTCAAAAATTCCAAAGAATGTTTTTGAGGTTCGTAGCTTTTTGGGCTTAGCGGGATATTATTGGCGTTTTGTTAAAAACTTCTCCATTTTAGCATATTTGATGACTAAGCTATTGTAAAAAAGATGTTAATTTTGTCTGGACCGATAAATGTCAGAAAAGTTTCGAGTAGTTGAAGAATATGTTAACCGAAGCTCTAATTTTGACTCAACCTAAAACTGGAAAAGAATTTATTGTTTATAGTGATGCTTCCCTTTGTGGTTTTAAGTTGTGTCCTGATATAGAACGGTAAAGTAATTGCCTACACTTCGAGGCAGTTAAAGCCTTATGAGTGAAACTATTTGACACATGAATTGGAATCGGCTGTAGTGGTTTTTACTTAGAAAATCTGGCGACATTATTTATACAATGAGAAATGTCTTATTTTTACCGATCATAAAAGCTTAAAATACCTAATGACTCCAAAAGAATTCAATTTACTTCAGTGTAGGTGGCTTGAATTACTAGAAGATTATGATTTGGTAATTGATTATCACCCCGAGAAAGTTATGAATACAAATTTAACTTTGGAGTGTGATGGTTCCATATTGGCAGAGTTAATAGTAAAGTGGGTATTTTATCAAAGATTTAAGAACCTGAGAAAGTTGATTCAGAATTGTTGTCGAGGCTCAATCTAGTAAAAAGTGGCCAAAATTTTGATTTTCACATTGAGAATGATGATTGTTTATATTTCCAAGATCGAATTTGTGTACCGAACGATTTTGAGTTAAAGCGAGAATTATTGAACGAAGCGCATAGTAGTGTTATTCGATTCACCCTGGGAGTACTAAAATGTACAATGATTTGAAACAACATTATTGGTGGCCTAGAATGAACCATGAAATAAAGGAATTTGTGTCCCAATGTTTAATTAGTTAGCAGGTAAAAGCTAAACATTAGGTTCTGTCAGGTTTGTTACAACCTGTGATGATTCTAGAATGGAAGTGGGAATGAGTCACAATGGATTTTGTTTCAAGATTACCTTTGACTCCGAAAAGAAAAGATTCAATTTGGGTTATCATTGATAGACTAACAAAATAAGCTCATTTTATACCTATTTGAACTAATTATTCGCTCAAGAAATTGGCAGAATTGTATGTTTCAAAAATTGTAAGATTACACGGTGTACCGCTGTAGATTATATTTGATCGTGATCCACGGTTTACGTCTAGATTTTAGGGTAAATTACATAATACTCTGGGCTCCAGGTTAAACTTTAGTATTTCTTTTCATCCGTAAACAAATGGTTAGTTTGAGCGAATAATTAAAATTTTAGAAGATATGTTACAGTGTTGTATTATTCAGTTTGAAGGCAGCTGGGAAAAGTATTTTTTGTTGACCAAACTTGTATATAATAATAGCTATTATTGGAGCGTAAAAATGTCTCCGTACAAGGCTTTATATGGGTATAAATATAGAAGTTTGTTATATTGGTCTGAATTGAATGAAAGGAAGATAGCCGGGGTTGATTTAGTTAGGGAAGCTAAAGAAAAAGTTTGATTTATCTGAGACAATTTGAAAGCTGCATCTGATTGTCAGAAATATTATGTTGATTTGAAACATAGAGATATAGAATTTTTTTTGTTGTGAAAGTGTTCCTGAAAGTCTCACACTGGAAGAATGTGTTATGTTTCGGCAGAAAAGGAAAACTCAGTCCCAGATTTATCGGATCTACGAACTGCTAGAAAGAATCAAACCCAGCGTATCACTTGGCATTACCTTAGGAACTTGATAGAATTCAAAATGTTTTCACATTTCAATTCTTCGACGTTACCATCTTATGGCATTGACATGGGATTGAAGAAGCGACGTGAGAAATAGAAGAAAACATAAGATCTCAGTATTCGAACCTTTTCTCTGGTAAGATTTTTGAGGACAAAAATTTCTTTAGGGGGAGAGTTGTAATATCTCGTTTTTTAGTGGTGTCGAAAACAATGGTTTCTAGACCACAATTTTGATAGGTGTGATTGTGTTTATTATTTAATTAATATTTATAGAGTTTCGTTAGGGTTGTATTAAGTTTTGGTGAAGAAATTTTAATGTTTACTTGGTTAATTTAAGAAAAAGGATGAAATTGTCAGAGATTTAAAACTAGCCATAATTGAATTTTAATGATTAATTAGTTAAATTAATGAAAGGGGGAGGAGCTAGCGTGTAATTAGGCCTTCTATGCTTTAATGGACGGTTGGTAAGGCTTGTAACACCCCAAACCCAGCCTGGACGTTATGACCAGATCTGGTGTGTCACATGAACCTATAACTAAGTTTACGACCTTTTGCTTGTTGTGACTTAGGTGATATTTCTTGTAAAATATCAAGGTTGTGAAAAACATTTTGATAAGCCTTTAGATTATTCATATTTTGAACTTGTTGAGTTTTGGAAACATTTTTAGGAGTTTGAAAAACCCACACAGCCTATAACTAGCAGTTTCGATAAAATATGAATTAAATCATTAAAGAAAATAAAACCAATAAAGAAATTTAAATAGCGGCCTTATTACAATTAAAACCCAAAATAGTATAATAAAATGCTTAAAATGAAAAGAAAACCAAATTTGCAGATGCTGTGGCCACTCCGAATCTCTCACAGCTCCAAGCCCACTATGGTTGAGGGTTACCTGCAGAGATGAAATGAATGAGTGAGTTTGAGAACTCAACGTGTAACATAATCTCAACCATAGGCTAAAACAGATCAAGCCTCAGAATCAGAGTTAATTGGGCCTTGGCACATTACAGAAATCAGGTTAAGCCCATAGGCCCATAACAGATACAGATCAGATATAATATGCAAATAGAAAACCCAACCTAGATCCATCCATAACACCCCCGTACCAGCCTTACACCATGTGGGGAGACTACTCGACCCACCCAACCCTTACACACCACAGAAATTTGCAGCGAGGCTGCTAGATATTGTGACGAGGTCACCAGACACATATATTGTGGCGAGGCCACCAGAACGGATATATGTGGCAAGGCCACCAGAACAGATATATACGTGGCAAGGCCACCAGAACAGATATATATATGTGGCGAGGCCACCAGATTGCAGCGAGGCTGCCAGAACGCTTCCTCCATCATAAACCCAAACCCCATGCAACAGACATACATGTTATGACCTATAACATACAGAATCTCATGCATCAGATATACACATGTATTATGAGATATGACATTCAAAAATAGAAAATCATACGTTTCATACAGAATTTACCCTAGGGGTATAAAGGTCATTTTGCACCTAGGGGTAAAATGGTAATTTTCCATACTTAGGGGTATTTTAGTCTTTTTATCGATTTTCAGGGTTTTTATGCAAGTCCAAGTAATTACTAGTCCATTAGTGTTTACAGAAGTCCTTTTAACCTTAGTTTCCAATTTTGCCCTTTTTAGCCCCAAAAAAACCCCAAATGGGCCTTACTAAATCCATTATCGTCTTAAGCCCGTTAAAACCAATTTTAACCTTCAGATTGTTAATTTTAACCGCTTTGTTCACAACATACCGCCAGGATGCCCTTAATGGCAATTTTACCGATTTGGGCTTAAAAGCCCATTGGGCCCATATTTGGCCCATCAAAGCCCAACTTACCAAAACGTTCAGAATTGCACCCTTTGCAATCCTATCTCCATCAATTCTATGTTTAGCCACAACGGAGTAAACGGTTACTCACAGATCTTCTAAATACCGATTTTTTGGTCACTTTCGGTCAGTTCGCGGTCACTTTTCAGTTATTACGGCCTTTGCCGTTCTAGTCTAAAGTGGAGATGTGATACACACCTGTTAACTAAAAGCGTTGACGAAACCCACTGAGAGAGCCTACAATTGAACACTAACTTTTTAGTCTAATATTCGATAACCAAAGAGTCATAAATCCTTACCAAAATCGGCCAACATGGCCTAACTCTTCCAAAGCTCTTACCTTTGTCGAAAAATAGACTAAGTCTATGAGCCCAACCGTGCCACCCTTCAAGTCCTTGCAACGTGCCCCTTTTTATCTACGCTAGCACAACAACATCAAAGCAAGAGACAACAAATGCCTTCGTCCAACGATAGCCACCCTCACAAGGGTTTTAACTTAAACCTTAATTAGAGATTTAACGAAAGAACTAGATTGAGTACTTACCAAAGTGCTAATCGCTTCAAGAAGTGTCTCTTAGTGCCCTCTTAATCACGATCTAAGTAAAAGAAAGAAAGAATTGAGACTAGAGAGAATTCGGCCAAGCACAATGAGGGTTTCGGTCAAGCAAGAGAAATCAGTTTTACTGGCTTTTGGTCTCAAGAGAAGTCAGCAACGGAAGCAAGAAGGAAAAGAAGAGATTGGTTGATTGGATGAGATGGATTCGGCTAGAAAGAGGAATGGTGGTATGGAATCGACTTATGGTGTGAAAGAAAAAGGAAAGAATGAAGAAGTGAAAAGAAGAGAAAGTGTATCGGTCAAATGTATATTCGGCAGTAGGGGTTTAGAGGTACTAAGGTTCGGCTAATATGGTAGTAAAGTAGAAAAGATCAAGAAGGAAAAATGGCAAAAAGGAAAGGGATTTAGAATGCTAACCCAATCGGCACAAAAAGAGTTGCCCCCCAACTAGAGAAATCGGCACAACAAAAGCCTAAAGCTGAAACAACTTCCTAAAGCAGAGTGCCGAATTTGCCTTCTTAAGAGTCCTCTGGCCGGCCACCATTTTCAAAATTCAAAAGCTCCTAGATTTGCTCCTTGATTCACTCCTATGACCGATTCAAATTTCTCCCTAAGCAGAGTTTAACTCTGCTTCGAATTCTTACCTGTTCAAGCACAAAAATTAAACCCCACACATGCTTACTTTGGGACTTGAACCTTGGCCCTCCTTCAAGCTCCATATGCCACATTTTTAAGAGACTAGTGGCATCACTTAGCCACTCTACCAAGGCGCCTTTTGTGTCATAAACCACACACAATTCCTTAAAACACTTACTTCCCAAGGCCCCCTATCTCCTAAGTCAAAAATACAAAATTTTGCCGAGTTTTTAACCAATGCCTGGGCCTTCCATAGGCCCATTAACACTCCCTAAACATGCATTACACACCCAAATACCAGAGTTCCTACATTTTATTAGATGAACAACAATCTAAGAGAAACCTGAAAATTAAGGCGTTACAACTCTACCCTCCTTAAAAAAATTTCATCCTCGAAATTTACCTGATCCAAACAAATGGGGATATTGCTGACGCATTGCCTCCTCTAGTTCCCAAGTAGCTTCCTCTCTGCCATGATTACGCCAAAGTACCTTTACCAATGGGACTGATTTTCTCCTTAGAACCTTCACGTCTTGATCCAGAATCTGCACAGGCTCCTCCTCGAAAGTCAAATTAGGCTGTACTTCCACTTCTGCAACTGGTATGATATGAGTAGGGTTAGAACGATATCGTCTTAACATGGATACGTGAAACACATCATGAATCCTATCCAACTCCAGAGGTAATTCCAACTGATAAGCCACCGGACCTACTCGCTTAAGAACCCGATAAGGCCCAATAAACAGTAGACTTAGCTAGCCTTTCTTACCAAATCTTAATATCTTCTTCCAAGGCGAAACCTTTAGAAAGACCATGTCACCCACTGAGTACTCAATCTCCTTACGCTTCAAATCTGCGTAAGACTTCTACCGATCAGATGCCTATTTTAACTGATCCCTAATCACCTTGACCTTCTCTTCAGTCTCTACTACCAATTCAGGTCCAAGAACTTGCCGCTCGCCCAGCTCAGTCCAACAACTAGGTGAACGACACTTACGCCCATACAAAGCCTCATAAGGTGCCATACGGATGCTAGCCTGATAACTATTATTATACGCAAACTCTGCTAACGGTAGATAATCCTCCCAACTGCCTCGAAAGTCGATAACACATCCCCTCAACATATCTTCCAGAATCTGAATAACCCTTTCTGACTGGCCATCAGTCTGAGGATGAAAAGCCGTGCTAAAGTTCAGTCGCGTTCCCAACGCCTCATGCAACTTTTGCCAGAACCGAGATGTAAATCTAGGATCTCGATCTGAAATGATAGACACTGGCACCCCATGCAGTCGTACAATCTCTGCTACATATAATTTGGCTAACTTCTGAAGTGAATAATCAGTTCGTATAGGGATGAAATGAGCAGATTTAGTCAACCTATCCACAATCACCCAAATCGAGTCCTTCTTCGACGGCGTCAAGGGCAACCCACTCACAAAATCCATGGTCACCATCTCCCACTTCCAAAGTGGTACTTTCACTGGTTGCAGAAGTCCAGAAGGTAACTGATGTTCAGCTTTCACCTGCTGACAAGTCAGACATTTCCCCACAAATTCTATTACCTCTCGCTTCAGCCCAGGCCACCAATATAGTTCCTTTAAGTCATGATACATCCTATTATCTCCAGGATGCATAGCACACAGTCTTCTATGTGCCACAGTTAAAATTGCTTGCCTCAAATCAAAGTCCTTAGGAATACAAACTCTACCTCGGAAACATAGAACTCCTTCATTGTTAAGTCCAAACTCAGAAGTATTCCCATCCTTAATCTGCTGAAATCGAGAACCCAGAGACTCATCCCTCGACTGCTTTTCCTTAATCTCATCCACCCAGGTTGGCCTTACTTGCCGTTCTGCTAACAGACTACCGTCATCATACAGACTCAATTGGGCAAACATCACTCACAGATCAGATACAGTTCTACGACTTAGGGCATCAGCCACCACATTAGCTTTGCCTGGATGATACTCAATTGCACAGTCATAATCCTTAAGCAACTCTACCCATCTCCGTTGCCTAAGGTTCAGCTCCTTCTGAGTCAACAAGTACTTAAGACTCTTATGATCTGTGTACATAATACACCTTTCTCCATACAGGTAATGTCTCCAAATCTTAAGGGCAAAGATTACTGCTGCCAACTCCAGATCATGGGTAGGATAGTTTACTTCGTGAGGTTTAAGCTGTCGCGATGCATAAGCAACCACTTTACCCTCTTGCATCAACACACAGCCTAACCCAACATGTGATGCGTCACTGTACATGGTAAAATCTTTTCCAGACTCTAGCTGTATCAGTACAGGTGACTCAGTTAGAACCTTCTTTAGCTTCTCAAAAGCTTCCTGCTGCTGCTCGGTCTAAATAAATGGTACTCCTTTCCTTATGAGTTTTGTCAACGGCGCTGCCATCACAGAAAATCCTTCTACAAACCTTCTATAGCACCCAGCTAAACCCAGAAAACTTCAAATTTCCGCCACTGATCTCGGTGGTTTCCATTCCAGAATTGCTTCAATCTTTCGAGGGTCCACCTTAATCCCCTCAGCAAAAACAACATGCCCCAAGAAAGTTACCTCCCTCAACCAGAACTCACACTTACTAAATTTCGCATAAAGCTCCTTTTCCCTTAACACTTGTAGCACCACACAGAGATGCTCATCATGCTTCTCCTCAGATTCAGAATAGACCAAAATATTGTCGATAAAGACAACCACAAATCGATCCAAGTATGGCTGGAATACTCGATTCATCAGATCCATAAATGCTGCAGGTGCATTGGTCAGCCCAAACGGCATAACCAAGAACTCATAGTGCCCATATTGAGTTTTGAATGCTGTCTTGTGAATATCCACCTCTTTCACCCTTAACTGATGGTATCCAGATCGAAGGTCGATTTTAGAAAATACTGAAGCTCCTCTAAGTTGGTCAAACAAGTCATCGATTCTTGGCAACAGGTACTTATTCTTAATCGTCAATTTGTTCAACTGCCGATAATCGATGCACATTCGCATTGACCCATCTTTCTTCTTTACGAACAACACTGGTGCTCCCCACGGAGACACACTTGGCCTAATAAAGCCTCTATCCAACAGTTCTTGAATTTGAGCTTTCAACTCCACCAACTCCTTCGGTGCCATCCTGTAAGGTGCAATGGACACCGGTGCCGTACCAGGCAACAAGTCGATCCCAAACTCAACCTCTCGATTCAGAGGCAACCCTGGAAGCTCTTCAAGAAACACATCTTGAAAATCCTTAACGGTTCTAACTTGGTCCACAGTCAGTTCCTCAGTTTCTACTTGACTTATGAATGCCAAATAAGTCTCGCATCCTTTTCGGATCCACTTCTCGGCTCTCAAAGCCAACACCACATTAGACAGATAATCTCTACGCTCACCTATCACCATAACCTCCTTATCCTCTGTGGTCTTTAACCTCATTCACTTTGCAGCACAATCCAGAGTAGCCCTATGCTTAACAAGCCAATCCATTCCCAAGATAAGATCAAATTCTCCGAAAGGTAGCTCCATCAAGTCTCCAGAAAAGATTTTTCCTTGAGTTTCTATAGGCACGTCTCTATACAGTTTGTCTACCCTAACCGAATGACCCAATGGGCTTAGTACAGATACCCCACTTACTGTCTTCTCAGAACGCACACCCAGTGACCCAGATATAGCACATACAACATAAGAATGGGTAGATCCAACATCTATCAGCGCAGTGTATGGCATACTAGAAATTAGAAACGTACCGGTTATGACGTCAGGAGCATCAACCTCCTCTCGACGATGAGCTGCATACACCAACGCTGGCTGACGAGCCTCAGTAAAACCAGCACCCCTGCCAGGTGCTCCTCGTCCTCGACCATTACCATTTCTACCTCTACCTTGTCCACGACCTCTCGGAGCTGGTAGTCCACCCCTCACTGGTTGAGCAACCCTCTGATCCATAACTTGTCCCTGATCCGGTTCTTCGGGACAGTCCTTAACCCTATGCTCCATCGATCCACATCGGAAGCAAGCTCCGGAACATTTTCGACACTCGCCCATATGTATCTTACCACAACTCCTACAACCCTGCGGTCGAACAGTGTTCATGGGTACTGCTCGCACTGGCTCTGCCACTCTTGCTCTTTTAACATTCCTGTTGGCCCCACCTGATGGTCCAGAATCCCTCCGGAAGCGGTTCCTATCCTTTTCACGATTCTGTCTTTCTATCCGTTTTACTTCTTCAGCTATCTTAGCTTTCTCAACCAAAGCAGC
Source organism: Gossypium stocksii (assembly GCA_020496765.1). NCBI lineage: Eukaryota > Viridiplantae > Streptophyta > Magnoliopsida > Malvales > Malvaceae > Gossypium > Gossypium stocksii. The sequence goes on from CM035627.1 coordinate 47,550,227, forward strand.
AAAGTTACGCTCCCTCTGCGGAGCAATCAGCACCCTCAGTTCATCCCTCAGACCATCCTCGAAGCGCACGCTACGCTCATATTCAGTAGCAACTATCTCAGAAGCATATCGGCCCAGCCTCAGAAATTCAGCCTCGTACTCAAATACTGTCCTACCTCCCTGAACCAAATTCAAGAATTCTTTCCGGCGGGCGTCCACATAGCTAGCCCCAACATATTTCCCTTTAAAGGCTGTCTTAAACAGCTCCCAAGTTACCTCACCAGCTGAAGTTCCATCTCTCACTATGAGCCACCACTGATAGGCTTCATCTCTAAGCAACGATACAACTCCTTTTATCTTTTGCTCCACGGAGCAGCCCAGATCATCCATGATTCGCTCTGTGGCCTCTAGCCAATACTCGGCCACATTTGGGGCTACACCAGACACGCCCCTAAAGAACTCTGCTCCATTAGCCCGGAGTTGTTCAGAGATAGATCCCCGGAATCCATGACCTGTACTTGCCCCAGCAACCCTTTCCAAAACTCGTAGCATTGCTTGCGATAGGGCGTCATCCCCTACACCCCGATCATTCGACTCCACCTCCGTTGCCAGTGGTATCGGTACATCAGCTGCGGGCGCATGACCCGAAGATAAAGATTCAGCTCGTGTACTACCTCGGCCACGTCCACGGCCCTTACCACGAGCTGCTCGCGTACTCATTTCGTATTATCTGTTTTAGAAATTTTATGAATCAGATTAATATTCCAGTGTTTATTACAGATGTCTTATGAATAAGTAGAATTTCAGAGTTCATTTCCTTTCGCAAAAACCTAGCTACAGTCTCAGTATACTTATCAGAGTTTCTATAGTTTCAGTAATATCCTAACTAAAGTATCATAATAGAGTCTTAGTCAGGCATATAATCAGAATTGCAGAATTATTTAGAAAAGTTCAGAAAACTTACAGGCTTGGGCCGGAGATTCGGTGTGCCACTTTTTCGAAATATTACAAAGGAAAACTTAATTTATTGTTTGAAAATAAATCATTTATGCACGAAAGAAGTCCGTCAAAACAAGTTCCAATTAATTTTGAAAACACTTGTTAAAAACATGATCTTTCAAAAATCTTTGTTTTGACTTTTTTGAAAGCTTCTATTTTTAGACCTGATCCATAGCCGAGTTGTTGCAACCGGGCTCTGATACCACTAAATGTAACACCCCAAATCCGGCCTGGACGTTATGACCAGATCTGGTGTGTCACATGAACCTATAACTAAGTTTACGACCTTTTGCTTGTTGTGACTTAGGTGATATTTCTAGTAAAATATCAAGGTTGTGAAAAACATTTTGATAAGCCTTTAGATTATCCACATTTTGAACTTGTTGAGTTTTGGAAACATTTTTAAGAGTTTGAAAAACCCGCGCAGCCTATAACTAGCAGTTTCGATAAAATATGAATTAAATCATTAAAGAAAATAAAACCAATAAAGAAATTTAAATAGCGGCCTTATTACAATTAAAACCCAAAATAGTATAATAAAATGCTTAAAATGAAAAGAAAACCGAATTTGCAGATGCTGTGGCCACTCCAAATCTCTCACAGCTCCAAGCCCACTATGGTTGAGGGTTACCTGCAGAGATGAAATGAAGGAGTGAGTTTGAGAACTCAGTGTGTAACATAATCTCAACCATAGGCTAAAACAGATCAAGCCTCAGAATCAGAGTTAATTGGGCCTTGGCCCATTACAGAAATCAGGTTAAGCCCATAGGCCCATAACAGATACAGATTAGATATAATATGCAAACAGAAAACCCAACCCAGATCCATCCATAACACCCCCGTACCAGCCTTACTCCATGTGGGGAGACTACTCGACCCACCCAACCGCTACACACCATAGAAATTTGCAGCGAGGCTGCCAGATATTGTGACGAGGTCACCAGATACAGATATTGTAGCGAGGCCACCAGAACAGATATATATGTGGCAAGGCCACCAGAACAGATATATATATGTGGCGAGGCCACTAGATTGCAGCGAGGCTGCCAGAACGCTTCCTCCATCATAAACCCAAACCCCATGCAACAGACATACATGTTATGACATATAACATACAGAATCTCATGCATCAGATATACACATGTATTATCAGATATGACATACAGAAATAGAAAATCATACGTTTCATACAGAATTTACCCTAGGGGTATAAAGGTCATTTTGCACCGAGGGGTAAAATGGTAATTTTCCATACTTAGGGGTATTTTAGTCTTTTTATCGCTTGTTAGGGTTTTTATGCAAGTCCAAGTAATTACTAGTCTATTAGTGTTTACAGAAGTCCTTTTAACCTTAGTTTCCAATTTTGCCCTTTTTAGCCCTAAAAACCCCAAATGGGCCTTACTAAATCCATTATCGTCTTAAGCCCATTAAAACCAAGTTTAACCTTTAGATTGTTAATTTTAACCGCTTTGTTCACAACATACCGCCAGGATGCCCTTAATGGCAATTTTACCGATTTGGGCTTGAAAGCCCATTGGGCCCATATTTGGCCCATCAAAGCCCAACTTACCAAAACGTTCGGAATTGCACCCTTTGCAATCCTATCTCCATCAATTCTATGTTTAGCCATAACGGAGTAAACGATTACTCACAGATCTTCCAAATACCGATTTTTTGGTCACTTTCGGTCAGTTCGCGGTCACTTTTCAGTTATTACGGCCTTTGCCGTTCTAGGCTAAAGTGGAGATGTGATACACACCTGTTAACTATCGAAGCATTGACGAAACCTATGTAGAGAGCCTACAATTGAACACTAACTTTTTAGTCTAATATTCGATAACCAAAGAGTCATAAATCCTTACCAAAATCGGCCAACATGGCCTAAGTCTTCCAAAGCTCTTACCTTTGTCGAAAAATAGACTAAGTCTATGAGCCCAACCGTGCCACCCTTCAAGTCCTTGCAACGTGCCCCTTTTTATCTACGCTAGCACAACAACATCAAAGCAAGAGACCACAAATGCCTTCGTCCAACGATAGCCACCCTCACAAGGGTTTTAACTTAAACCTTAATTAGAGATTTAACGGAAGAACTAGATTGAGTACTTACCAAAGTGCTAATCGCTTCAAGAAGTGTCTCTTAGTGCCCTCTTAATCACGATCTAAGTAAAAGAAAGAAAGAATTGAGACTAGAGAGAATTCAGCCAAGCACAATGAGGGTTTCGGTCAAGCAAGAGAAATCAGTTTTACTGGCTTTTGGTCTCAAGAGAAGTCAGCAACGGAAGCAAGAAGGAAAAGAAGAGATTGGTTGATTGGATGAGATGGATTCAGCTAGAAAGAGGAATGGGGGTATGGAATCGACTTATGGTGTGAAAGAAAAAGGAAAGAATGAAGAAGTGAAAAGAAGAGAAAGTGTATCGGTCAAAAGTATATTTGGCAGTAGGGGTTTAGAGGTACTAAGGTTCAGCTAATATGGTAGTAAAGTAGAAAAGATCAAGAAGGAAAAATGGCAAAAAGGAAAGGGATTTAGAATGCTAACCCAATCGGCACAAAAAGAGTTGCCCCCAACTAGAGAAATCGGCACAACAAAAGCCTAAAGCTGAAACAACTTCCTAAAGCAGAGTGCCGAATTTGCCTTCTCAAGAGTCCTCTGGCCGGCCACCATTTTCAAAATTCAAAAGCTCCTAGATTTGCTCCTTGATTCACTCCTATGACCGATTCAAATTTCTCCCCAAGCAGAGTTTAACTCTGCTTCGAATTCTTACCTGTTCAAGCACAAAAATTAAACCCCACACATGCTTACTCTGGGACTTGAACCTTGGCCCTCCTTCAAGCTCCATATGCCACATTTTTAAGAGACTAGTGGCTTCACTTAGCCACTCTACCAAGGCGCCTTTTGTGTCATAAACCACACACAATTCCTTAAAACACTTACTTCCCAAGGCCCCCTATCTCCTAAGTCAAAAATATAAAATTTTGCCGAGTTTTTAACCAATGCTTGGGCCTTCCATAGGCCCATTAACACTCCCTAAACATGCATTACACACCCAAATACCAGAGTTCCTACATTTTATTAGATGAACAACAATCTAAGAGAAACCAAAAAATTAGGGCGTTACAAGGCCTTTTGTTTAAATTTTTGCATGTTAATTATACAATATTAACAAAATATAATAATAAAAGTAAAAATAAGACAAAGGTTATTATCATCTCTATTCTCTCTTTTACGACCAAAAACTCTATGAAAACACTCCCCAAGCATTCTGTCTTCTCTTTGAAGCATGGTATGATTTTTGAGTTTATTTTTTAGTAATTTTTTTTGTTTTTTTAAATCATTGCAACCATGTCTAGCTATGTAACACCCCACACCCGACCCAGATGTTATGGCTGAATCTGGTGGTGTCACATTGAAGGGTGACTCATATAAATCGAATACGTAGGAAGACTTTGAAAGAATTTTCCTCTCGTGGTTCAAATAAGGGTTTATTTTTAAAACAGCTTCGTTAGAAAAATATTTTAGTTTAAAACAACTCCCCTTTTAATGTTTGCCTGAGAAAAAAATTCAGGTGAGTTTAAATAAAAGCCTTGATTTTGTTAGTTGAAAACCCAAGTTTGCATATCTTGATAAGTTTCTTGTTAAATACGGCAGAAGCTCATGTTTTAGGAAAATGTTTAAATATTTATGTTGATAAAAAAAAAACATGTTTAAATTTTAGAAATCTAGTAGTTATAATAATAAAACCAAGTATAAAATCATACAGGAGATAAAAGGCCTTATTACAACCCAGTAAAAAAATAATTAAAGATAAAATGAATGAAACTACTATTCACTAATCAACTTGCAGTGCGGCCACCTCCAAGTCCTCTCCTACGTCGAACTGCCTACTGAGGGTTACCTAAAAAATTAAAGGAGGGAGTGAGTTTTCGAAAACTTAGTGTGTACAACCCTCGCCAAACAAGTTAACATACAAGTAACAAATTGGGCCAAAGCCCTATCAATATCGGTGGCCTTTGGGCCTTATCCCATAATGGCCTTAGTTGGGCCCGAGCCCATATCACATCAGTATCATATGTATGCAATGCTCCCATCTCAATCCAACCCTGCACTCCATTTTCCCTTCCAACCTACACTCCTGTGGGGATATAAATATCAACGCACCCATCCCTACACTCCAGTGGTAGCACCAGTTGCGGCACTAACTCAATCTTGCAGCAAAGCTGCTAATCATATAATGGGCTTAAAAGCCACTAGTGGATCCACGGTCGTCTAGTGACTATGCGATCCTCACATATCTTCCTCTGTATCATAAACCCACCCAAATGCAACATACATCATATGAATGCAACACATACATTTTTACATATTTAGCACATAGGGGTATTTTAGTCATTTATGCATTTAGGGCATTTTAGTCATTTTTCACTTAGACATACCAATCATATCATACTATGGGCTTAAGGACACATAAGTTCGCCCATTAACACTTTTTCGTTACTCAATGCATTTTAAGCCAATTCCATTTGAGTTACCAATTCATTAGGGCCCAAAAGCCCCTTTCATAGCCTAAGTAGGGCCCATACACTTATTTGGCCCGATAGGCCCAATTTTACCAAGAATCACGTAACTAGCCTAACAGCTCGTCAAATCTTACTAGACCATCAATTTTACTCGCATTGAGCCTACAGGCCCATCAGGCCCGTTTGGCCCATTTCAGCCCAATTGGCCAAACGGTGGCCTGGGTCCATGGAAGCGCCCACAGAGCCTTTATCATCATATCGATGGTTCCACACGAGTGTTAGCACGCCCGTGTGGTTGCCGGTGCCAACCTTTCAGCTTTTCAGCTTTTCGGTATTCTAGCTTTTTGGGATTTTGGCTTTTGCCGATTCATCGTGTGTACGGTGTATGTACACACCTTATTGGAGAGAACCGTAACAGCTCACATGCATAGAACCTATATTTCATTTAGAGAACTCGATTAGTCACTTGCAAGATCTAACAATTTTTTCACAATACTGAAACCGAACCTAAAACAAACACTTACCTTAATCGAATCGACTTGCACCCCCTTAAGATGATTGGTTTTGAAATAATCTCCCCTCCTTGTGATTGTATCCTTCACTGGTTGATTAATAGATATATAGATTTGACGAGAAGAGAAGGATTAGATAAGCTATTTGGCCTTCACCAAAGCACAGGAGGAACAAGAATGAATAAGTGCTTACCAGAACTTGACCTTTGATCCCGCGATCTAGATAGCTTAAAGGTGAGATTCAACTTCTAAGAATCGAATGAGAGTAGTAGACGACAATAATAGATTTGAGATGGAGGAGAAACAAGATTCGGCTTTCACTGGTGATAAATTTGGTTTTTATAGAGGGAAGAAAATTAATCCCTTACATGAACAAGGAAGAATTAGCTTTGCTTGCAAAGTCCCTAATCAATTTTGAAAGAATTAAGGCTTGGTGTAAGATGAAAAGAAACAGAGAAATTCGAAGGAAAAAGAGAAAGGGATAGACCGAATGCAAGTAAGATGACAATCGGTTTTGGGTTATGGAGCAAGAAATCGGTGCAAGAAGTATTTAAGAAGGAAAGGGAGTTTTGACTATGGAAAGAAGAGGAAGAAAAAGAGAGTGATTTGAAAGTAAGAGGATGCACAAAAAGGTCACCTTAGATGCGATTTTAGCAATAAAACAAATGGGTTATTCGACTTTTGGAAATTCGAGAAGAGCAAACCAAGGAAAAATACCTAATTGACTGAATGCAAATTGACCAAAAGAGATAAAAAAGAACTAGCCAACACCGAACCAACTTGGACCAAAAGCTGAAACTAACCTAAAAAGTGCCACAACCGAAATCTTCTATACCAAAATCGACACTTACTCACTGATTCTCTTCAAAGCCGATTTCTTGCCTCCCCTAATGTCCCACTTCGGCTCCACTTCATCCAACAACCCAATCCCTAAATTTTCTCCAAGATTTCCTCTCCTTATCGCTCCTCGAATCACTCCTATGGCCACTTCAAACTCCTACTTTCAGACTTCAACTCCATGTCCACCACTAGCTATCTAAATTTGCAAAATAAATACTCATCCACATCTCACGCCACTGCTCGAACCATGGACCTCCCTGCTTCTATTGTGGTGTCACCCCCATACTCCCAAAGTGGCGCCACTTTGTCACCAGGACACAACTCCTTTTGTGTCTTATCTCCTCTTTATTTATTTAAAAGCCCTAGTTCCTGTGGTCAGGGTTTCACTAAGGCGAAAAATTAAAATTTTCCTATGGTTTACCTTAAACCCGAGACTTCATAAAAACCCTATAATACCCCAAAATCAACACCTTACTAGTTCCAATCACGCAAGCAAAGCTTCATCACAAAAAATTAAAAGTTTCGGCATTTTTTGGGCGTTATAAGCTAACTCGTACCTTCATTTTTGAAACTGTCAAAGATTTTAGATGTTGCCATTGTTGAATCCTTGTTATTTTGGATGTTAATAATGAAATTTAAAGTGTTAGTTGTTGATTAAAATTAGTTTATTAAGTAATTTTATTAGTTTTTGAGTAAAGGATTAGTTTGATTAAATATTAAAATTTAAAAGAAATTCTTGTGACTTTGAATAATAAAGGATTGTACTAGTTCAAAATAATATTCGGTTAGCTTGGGATCTTTAAGAGTTTTATTAAAATTGGAATTTTGAGATTAGGGACTAAATTGTGATAAATGTAAAAGTTTAGGGAAAATATGTAATTAATGAATAGTTAAGGGTCATATGCATTAAATTGAGTGCGAAATGTATGTGAATTTAATAGATTGTCTTTAATTATTATATAGATCAAGACGTGAATAAAAAAGACAATAACCGAGGAAAAGGGAAATTGCAGAGTGGTCCTTGTGTTTAAACCAAAAGTGAATTGTAGGTAAGTTTTTATAGTATTATAGTATGTAAATGTAAGTTACTTGTGATTATTTATTGTTTTCTATTTAATAGTGGGTAAATATGTGAAACTTTAATAGTTATGTATATATATTGGAATGTGCAATTAAGTACGTATGAAAATGTACATATGATGGTAGTATTTTTGGTCATTTTACATTATGGACATAATTATAATAGAATTACAATATGAGTAAGAAAATGACGAAATGCCTCTGAATAGATCTAAAAGTATGAAATCATGTATACTTCCTGGCTAAACATAGTAATCGCGTAGGATACGATTGGCATGCCAATAGGGTTAATATGCACGCTTGTATGGGATTTGCACTTCAATGCATCTGCTTGCACATTTGTGCCTCTGTCTACACTTCGGTCGCTCTGTTATGCATCTATGATGCATCTATGATGCTTCTGGTGTGGTGTAGTTACTCGAGTATCTGAGTCCAATTACTTAGTTCATCGGGCTAAATCTTAATGAAATGTATAGTTGACTTGTGGATTTAAATGTTGATGCATATTCAAGATATTTGAAAGTATTAAATGTTCAATGAAATATTTTTTTTATATATGAGAAAATCTATATTGATGATATGTTGATTATGGAATTGATAAGTTATTTGTGATAAGGATTATCATGTTATACGTTGATATGTGAACATGAACTAATGATATTTGTGAATGTGTATTTGGCTATTAGGAATTGTATATTTTCTCTTTATATTTTGATGTCAATTGAGTTAAGTTTAGTTTGATGATTTAAGAGCTAAGTTTAGTTTGATGATTTAAACTATGAACTTATGCAGCTTTATTAGCTTACATGTTTCGTTTTTTGTTCTTTTGTAGTTACCAAATTTGTGGACTAACCGACGGGTCGATAGAAAGCTCACACTATCCAGCCACTTTGGTAGATTTGTATTTTGTTTTGGAATGTGGCATGTATATAGGTGTTTTGTTGTAAATATGAAATGTTAGGTTGTAATGGTGTTCCTAGTGATATGCTTGGTTTTGAATGTACATGTTTATAGTGTTTTGGTTGGTTGATTCTTAATGGTCAAAACTAGGTGATAATGTTTTGTTATGGTTAAATTATGGGTGTGTTTATGTTTGGTCAATTTGGTTGATTGTTTGTGCACGAATGGAAAGTCAATGTTATGTTCTTTCTTATTTAGGATAGTTGAATGATCGAGCTTTAATTGTGGTACCTTTGAATGGAATAGTGAATAAGCATGAGATTAATGTAATTTTTGCATGAAATTGATGATTCAAATGTGTTTTTGAGCCTAGGAATTGATTTAGATATGGCAAGTGTAACAGATCGTTTTTAGTCAAATTAGAACAGTGGTTTTGAAACCACAAATTCGATGTTGAAAAATTTATTTTATTATTATTTAATATTTACATCATTATATTAGAGTAGTGTGAAATTTTCGTAAAGAAATTTTATCATTTGAGTGTTCAATTCAATAAAAAGGACTAAATCGCGTAAAGTGCAAAAGTAGTGTTCTATTAGCTAAAGGAACTAAATGGCTATGAATATTGATAGTGGAGGTCCTTATGTGGTAAATGGACCATTTATAAGTTAGTGGACAATTATGGACACTTATTTAGTAAGTTTTAAAGTTTATCATTAAGGTTAAATTTGTAATTTAGTTATTAAATATTAATTAAATACAACAAATAAAATTTTAATGCTTTCATTTTCTTCATTGCCAAAATTGAACAGAAGAAAAGCTATATTTAAGGGTTAAAGCTTCGGTCACTTGCTAGCTTAATTGTAAGTTGATTTTTTATCTTGTTTTTAATAATTTATATGTTTTTGAGATCATTGCAACTAGGTCTAGCTAGCCCAGGGACTATTTTGCAAAACTGTTAAAGGTTTTGAGTTTTGCCATTAATGAATGTTGATGTATTTTGATGTTTGATGATAGAAAATGCATGCTTGTTTTTAGATTACAAGTTTTATAAAGTGATTTTTAGTAAAAATGCAAATTAAGGATTTAATTGTGAAATGTGGAAACTTTGTGGTTAAAATATGAAATAAATGAGAAATATGGATTGCTAGGGACCTAAGTGCAATTTGGGAAGCATGGGTTTGAGTGGAATTGCAAGAATTTGTAATTTTGTGAAATTAGGACTAAATTGTAAAATGTGAGATATTAGGGGAAAAAGTGTAAAGTTGCCTTAATATGTATGTTGGACTAAATTGAATAGAGTGATTGTAACACCCCTATCCCGTAACCGTCGTCGGAATAGGTAAGGGGCATTATCGGACTTGTAACATATATCGGAACAGTAAAATTTCAAACTTTTTAATCAAGAACCATCACGTATCATCTGACATTAGAGCATGCTTCAATTGATCATAAAATGATGTATATAATTATTGGAAATCTAATTGGAACATGCTAAAAGTTAGGGAAAATTTGCGAAATTTCAAAGTTAGGGACATACGGCCGTGCCCCTAGCCCGTGTTCTTCTCACACGGCCATGTCCCTCCAGACACGCCCAAACCTTACTGCCCGTGGTCGAATCTGACTTACCCCACATGGCTGTCCAACACGCCCATGGGGTTAGGCCGTGTGTCAGCTACGGCCTAGGCACGCCCGTGCCCTTACCCCGTGGCCAAAACTGTCAAATATCACACGGCTACAAGACATGCCCGTGTACAAAACAGAGCAGACCGTGTGACTATACTGCCAAATTTCACACGGCTACAAGTTACCAGACACGCCCGTGTGTCTAGGCCGTGTACCAAAACTGACCAAAACATTAAGGTGCAGGGGACACACGGTCGAAGCACACGCCCGTGTTCCCTGGCTGTGTGGCACAAATATAGGCTTGGTTTAAGCCAATTTGCCACCCAATATGGGTCATTTCTACTAGCCATTAACCAACAACATTTCATGCCATTCTACCAACCTAAAACATACCAATTCAAGCACAAAATGGACCCAAAGTCATCTCAATTCATTCACAAATCAAGCACACCTACTCAAAGGCCTAAATGACCATTTCCATGCACTCATCCACACATATATACATATCAATTATGCAAGCTTATAACCTCATCAAAATCACATATCTTTCCATAAGCACATATAGCTAAAAGACAACTCAAGTACTTGATTATACAAATATGACCCAAGCCACATCTCATAGCTTGATCATTTACCAATATATATATATGTTCACTAAAGTACTAGCCTATACATGCCATGACCAAACGTTTGCAAAATACTCAAAAGTACCGAAGCTTTAACGATAGTGTGATAGCGATCCCCGACTCGTCCGATATCCGAGCTAGCTTTCGAATCTAAAAGACAGTGAAAAAAATAAACGGAATAAGCTTCTAAAGCTTAGTAAGTCCATATAACATGAAATGAAACTTACCATTTCAATGAGGTATCCATAAGTAAGACCATTACAAACATATGATCTTATAGCCTATTGCACAAGCTCACACTCATTAGTTCATGAAGTTTCATAACATATCATATATAAAAGCTTATCAAATACTTCATTTCATGTAACATATACAAATCTTGTAAATCATTTGGCATAATATGCCTTCATTTGCACTTTTCTCATATAACATGTTGATCATGTAACTAGTATCATTCCATTCATACAAATCATATGACATGTATTTCATATACTTCATTATCTCATGTATTGCACATAACTCTTATAACATGTACCATATCTTTCATGTGATTCATATAACATGTAACTTATACCATTCATGTATTCACATAACATCTCTCTCATATATTCAAATATCAATTAACCTTTCCTGTAACATGTATCGGTATTGCCCGTTGAACCTATAAGAACATCGAAAGATACTCGGGTGATACACACACAGTGTATATACATATAACCTGTAATCCGTCAATACATCATATATGCTCTTTCGAGCATGTACGGTAAGCCTGGAGGCTAAACATATAATCCCGAAGGATAATCGGTAAGCCCGTAGGCTGAACATGTAATCCCGAAGGATAGCCGGTAAGCCCGTAGGCTGAACATGTAATCCTGAAGGATAAACCTGTAGCTCATGAGCACGTGGTGAGTCCGCAACAAATGCAGGAGCTCGAACCACCCTGTAGCCCTAGTGACATGTCACTTGTATCCTATCGACTTCTACGGTTCTAACGGGGCTCAGTATTCAATTTATCACTTGTAACAATTTAACATTTCTATTTCAATCTCATATATACTCGTTCCATTAGGCTATTTAATCATCTAGCATTTCATATTTTCAAATAACAATACGTATGAACACATATATATATACATTAAATTCGTTATACGAACTTACCTCGAAATCCCGTATTTACTCGTCTATTTTCCGTTTTCCCCGATCAAGTTCCGGGATTCGATCGTCTTTATCTATATTAATGCAAAATTCAGCTATTTACTAACTCACATATTCAATTCAATCCAAAAACATATAATTTGACATATTTGCAATTTAGCCCCATATTTTCAACACTTTGCAATTTAGCCCTTTTAACACAAAATAGCAAATTACACAATTAATCCCTAAATTTCCCTTGGCCGAATATTCAAGGGACTTATACAAGCATATATCTTTTAATAAATTACAAATTTAACCTAAAAAATTTTACCTTTTTACAATCAAATCCTCAAAACCCAATTTCTTCAAAAATCACTTTAAAATTCTTGTCTATTTCCACATAATATTTCATAATTCATGAAAATCTTCTAAAATATCATAGATTCATCAATGGCATTTTTCAAAAACATAATCAAAATAAGAAATTGAGGTACGGGTCGGCTAGTATACGAAGCAATGATCTCAAAAACATAAAAAATTATCAAAAACGGGACAAAAACGAACCTCAAATTGGAGCTTAAAGTGACCGAATGTTAAAAGCTTGAAAACCCTTAATTCTTTGATGAAGAATCGGTGGAGAAGAACATAAAATGAATAAAAATTTCATGTTTTATTAAACATATAACATATATTAATTAAAAACCAAAACTAACCTTTATAACATTATTTATAAAACAATAATAATAAGGGCATAAGTGTCCACTAGCTTAAAAATGGTGAAATAACCATTTAAGGACTTGCATTAATGAAACCAAAGCCATATAAACCCTTTATGAAATAGAACTCAAGTTTATCGCTTTATGCGATTTAGTCCTTTTTCTCAAATTAACCAGTTAAACGATAAAATTTCTAAACGAAACTTTCACACTGTAATTCTATCATGCTGTAAAACATATTAAAGTAGTAAAAACAATATTTTGACTCGGTTAAGTGGTCCCGAAACCACCCGTTCTGACTAGGGTATAAAGTGGGCTGTTAAAGTGATAATTAAATAAATTAATTTTGATTACATATAAATCTAGGAAAGCAAAATTCAAAATTAGATCAGGGGAAAAACAAGGTTTTGGACTAGTTGATCTGTTTCATTATTTTTACATTTGAGGTAAGTTCGTATGTTAATGAACTTTAATATAATTGTGTTTTATATGTTTTAATATTACATAATCTGTGATTATGACCTTGCAGATATGTTCGACAATGGTTTGACTATGTAGAAATCCCGTTTGAGCCTTAGGAATAGATAGGATATGAATGTCATGACATTAGGGATTACTGTGATTATGTGATTAGGGTGCTGGTCTCAAAGGTCCTACCATTGGCTAGGTTTCCGACATGTGTTATGGTACATGGTAGCTTGTGTGACCAGCACCATGTAGCTATGTCTTGACTGACAGCTTGTGTGAGCAGACTCTGTGATAGCTTGAGAGTGAGCATATATGTGATATGATATTGAGATAGCTTTGGCTATGATGGAGCACTTAGGTGCGATGTGTTCCTAAGTATCCTTTAATATTCGGAATGGTTCAACGGGAATATCAGAGAACTAAATGAATATGAGATTGTTATAAAATGGTACAGGTATAGATACGAATTATATGAACAATGAATCAAAGAGATTTGAGAACTCCATATCTTATCTTGTGATCAATAAGTAAAGATTTGTGATTTGGTATGATTTATGTTATGATTTGATATTTGTTGAGTTTGTATACATTTGGTATGTGCTATTTTATGCGTATGAGCTTACTAAGCTATATAACTTACTTTGTTTTTATTTTTCATGTTTTATAGTGATTTCAAAGCTAGCTCAGATTCAGGGACCGTTAGAGACATCATCACACTATCGATTTTCTAGTTTGGTACTTTTGAGCTTATTGTAACACCCCTTACCCGTATTCGACGACAGAATAGGGTACGAGACATTACCAAACAATAACACATACAACCAGTCGCTTCTGGGTTACATACTTCCATTCGAAATTAAAAACTTTCAATCATAGACCAATTGCCCCTATTACAGGCCTACGAGGTCCAAAACATACTTTGGAGCGGTCCGAGACCAAACCAAGAACTTCAAAAAAATTTTGGAAACAATTTATGCAAAATAGGGCACGCCCGTGTGGGTAAGTCGTGTGGTAACACGCGCCCAAGTCCCCAGCCCGTGTGTATTTATTTTTCATTTTGAACCTACATAGGTTTTCACATGGCTGAGCACATGCCCATGTCCTAGGCCGTGTCTTTCACACGGTCGAGACACACGCCTCTACCCGTGTGCAAAAACCTAGACATTTTGTTTATGACGTCATCATGCATTTTAGGTCACACGGCCAAGGCACATGCCCGTGTGTTAGCCCCTGTGACGTACTCAATTTTTCACAAATTGCATGCAAGGGAGACACGGCCAATTTACACGCCTATGGGGCAGACCGTGTATCACACACGGCCTAGACACACGCCTGTGTGTCTACCCGTGTGGACAATTATAAGGCTATTTACCAAGACTTTTTGCCACCCTTAAAACAACCACATTCATACCATTATCAACAACACTTCACAAGAGAGAAACCCACGTCAAAATAATTCAAGTTCCACACATTCACAACTCAATCTCATCTCACACACGTTGCCCAAACATCATGCATGTATTCAACCATTTACTCATAACATTTCTACACACAGCTTTCATACTATCAATCGTCCTACATAAGCAAGCAACTCATTCATAAAATACCTCATCATATGCCTATAACAAAATCAATATTAGCCACATCTCATGGCCTTATACAAAAGGAAATACCAAATGGCATAGGCTTACACATTTTAGCCCAACAATTATGACACTTACAAAATGACCAAGTCCTATACATGCCATAACTCAATATAAAGTTTAATTTACCAAAAAGTGTTGATAATGTGAATGATCCTCCGACGTCTTCCATATCACGAGCCGACTTAGCTATGCTATAAAACAAAGGAAGAGAAACGGGAGTAAGCTTTAAGCTTAGTAAGTCTATATGCAAACAATAAACATCAACATCACACACTGATCAATCAAAACATAACTCAACTGTCTCAATGATTCAAATCTTATAATTTCACTTACCCGTCTCACATCTTTACCAACATTCTCAACACTTAGCATGCACAAAGCATCATACATTCTCACATTTATTCCCTGCACTTACTCATTATAACAATGCTCACAATTTCACTTAAATAATTTCTCAACATACACGTTGATATAATAATCCATGCAAAATGAATCACACATAGCTACTCATATTAACAATAATAAGGTGGTTTCGCACTTAGCCCACCAATATCAATAATTCACGGTGGTTTCGCACATAGGCCACCAATATCATTATTTCAAGATGGTTCGCGCTTAGCTTGTCGATATTTATAATCAACAAGGTGATTTGCACTTAGCTCATCAATTTCGACAATTAGCCGGTAGTTCGCACATAGCCCACCATTATCAATATTTCACGGGGCTTATCCATATCCTCACTTTTCGTAATTTCATCCAATAACAATAATATTCATTCACATTTCATATAAGGCATCCAAGAGTAATAGAAAACATCAAATAAAGGATGTATCGATTACATAGAAACATGCATCAGTATAAAATATGTCAATTTACAATTTAGCCCGAAACCTTGCCTTTGCCTCAGTCAAGGTCAATTCCACGTTCCCCTCGATCTATAATGACACATTTAACTCGTTTAATACACACATTACTCAATTTAGTCCAAAATGATCCTACGAAAATTTTTACAATTTAGCCCTTAACTTTTTTAATTTTACACTTTAGTCCCTAGGCTCGGAAATTGAAATGTATTCACCTTTCACACACCCAAGCCTAGCCAATTCATATTTTCTTCTATAGCAGCCCACAATTTCTACTATTTTGTATTTTACACCCATATTATTTCATCTTTTACAAACAAATCCTTTTTATCAATTTCACCAAAAATCATCTAGGAGAAGATGTTCACCACACTTTAAACTTTCACATTCTACCACTACGCATCGAAATACATGTATGTTATCCATGGGTAAAATTTTGAACATAAACCCTAGCTCAAATTAGTGGTAGAAATAGCTAAATCAAGCTACGAGAATCTCAAAAATACGAAAAGCATTAAAAATGGGGCTAGGAGTCACTTACTTTGAGCTTGAAAAAGAAAGAAATCATAGCTATGGTGTCCCCCCAAATTTTCGGCCAAGCATGGAGAAAATGGACACCAATTTTGACTTATTTTCCCTTTTTATTTCTTTAATTATGCAAATAACCAAAATGCTCCTCACTCATAACTTGAATATTTTGTCCCATCCATGGGTATTTTTGTTCAAAACAAAATAAAATGGTCTAATTACCAAATAAAGACCCCTAATTTAAAAACCCATTTCAATCAAGTACCTTTATGGGTTTAAAACACATATTTTCCACATATTGCAATTTAGTCCAACTTATCAATTTGGACACTCAAACAATAAAATTTCTCAACCAAAATTTCACACAAGCATTCAATCACTAAATAAACCTTAAAACTTAATCGCAATGATATTTTAACCTCAGATTTGTGGTCTTACAACCACTATTCCAACAAGGCCCTAATACGAGCTGTTACAACTCTTCCCCTTTTAGGGATTTTTGTCCTCGAAAATCTTACTAGTGAAAAGTTTTGGGTACTATTTCCTTATGGCTTCTTCCGGTTCTCACGTAGCCTCTTCCACTCCATGTTTTTGCCATAAGACTTTCACTAAAGCTATATTTTTGTTTCTCAACTTTTTAATTTCTCGGGCAAAAATCTTAAGTGGTTCCTCATCGTATATCATATCTGGTCGTATCTCAATTTTTGTTGGAGAAATTACATGTGACGGATCTGAGCAGTATAGTCGCAACATTGAAACATGAAACACATTGTGTATCCTTTCTAACTCTACCGGTAAAGCTAACTGGTATGCCACTAGTCCAACCCTCTCAATGACCTCATACGGCCCAATAAAATGTGGCCAAACCTCAATATTTTTTTCCATGGAGATACTTTCAAAAATACTTTATCACCCACTTGGAATTCAATCTCCTTTCTCTTCAAATCCGCATAAGACTTTTGTCGATTAGAGGCAGCTTTCAAACAATTATGAATGATCTTCACTTTCTCTTTTGTTTCTTTAACCAAATCAACACCATGAATCTGCTTCTCACTCAATTCGATCCAATACAAAGGTGTTTGACACTTGACCATACAATGCCTCATATGGGGCCATCTGAATACTCGATTGATAACTGTTGTTGTAGGCAAATTCAACCAAAGGTAGATATTTTTTTCCAACTACCTTCAAACTCTAAAACACAACATCGGAGCATGTCTTCAAGAACTTGAATTACTCTTTGGGATTGTCCATCAGTTTGCATATAGAATGCGGTTTTAAAATTTAATTTCATACTTAAAGCCTCTTGCAACTTTTTCCAAAATCTCGAGGTGAACCTTGGATCCCTATCTGAAATTATAGACATAGGTACTCCGTGTAATCTCACAATTTCAGCAATATACAATTCAACTAATTTATCTAGTGAGTAATCAACACGAACTGGTATAAAGTGAGCCAATTTCATCAATCTATCAACAATAACCTACATAGCATCTCTCTTTTTCAGAGTTAAGGGCAACCTTGTCACGAAGTCCATCGTGATCCTGTCCTAGTTCCACCCAGGAACCATCACTGGTTGAAGTAAACCCGAAGGTACCTGATTCTCGGCTTTCACTTGTTGGCAAATCAAACATTTTGCCACAAACTCAGAGATGTCTTTTTCCATACCTGTCCATTAGTACAACTTTTTAAAATCATTATATATCTTTGTACTACCAGATGTACTAATAAATAGCCATTGTGTGCTTCAAGTAAAATTTTCCGAATCAACTAATTATCTTTTGGTACACATATTCTATCACGAAACATCAAACAACCATATGAATTAATTCAAAAATTAGAATTATTACCCACTTCACATTGAGCTCTCCTAGCTTGCATTTCATTATCATTCTTTTGAGCTTCACAAATCCGCTGAATAAACAATGGTCTAGCCTTCAATTCAGTTAATATAGTACCATCATCAGATAATGTCAAACTCGTGCTCATAGCTCTCAAAGCGAACAAAGATTTTTTGCTTAGAGCATCGGCGACTACATTTGCCTTTTTCGGATGATAGTCAATTACCAACTCATAGTCTTCCAACAACTCAAGCCATCTTCATTGTCATAAATTTAGCTCCTTTTGAGACATTAAGTACTTCAAGCTCTTATGGTCGGTAAAGATACGACATTTTTCACCATACAAATAATGATGCCAAATCTTCAAGGCAAAGATGATGGCGGCCAATTCTAAGTCATGTGTTAGGTAATTCTTCTCATGCGGCTTTAATTATCTTAAAGCATAAGCCACCACCTTGCCCTCTTGCATAAGTACACACCCCAATCAATTTAAAGATGCATCGCTATAGATCACAAACTCTTTCCCCGACTCAGGTTGCAATAGCACTGGTGCTTCAGTCAATACCGCTTTCAGCTTCTCAAAGCTTTGTTGGCACTTTCTAGTCCAATCGAACTTAACATCCTTTTGAAGCAACATTGTCATAGGAGAGGAAATTATCGAGAATCCCTCAATAAAGTGCCTATAATAACCAGCTAGGCCCAAAAAGCTCCTAACCTCAGATACATTTTTTGGCGGTTTCCAATCAACAATTGTTGAAATTTTACTCGTGTCAACCTGAATACCATCACCTGAAACTATATGTCCCAGAAATCCAACCTCATGAAGCTAAAACTCACTTTTACATAATTTTGCAAATAATTTCTCCTCTCTCAAAATCTGTAATACTGTTCGTAAGTGCTCGGCATGCTCATTCTCATCATAGGAATAAATCAAGATGTCATCTAAAAACACCACCACAAACTTATCCAAATATGGCCGAAAAATTTGATTCATCAAGTCCATAAACATAGCTGGTGCATTAGTTAAACCAAAAGGCATCACAAGAAATTCATAATGTCCATACCTTGTCTGAAAGGCAGTCTTTGACACATCAGACTCCTTGACCCTCAATTGGTAATATCCGGATCTCAAGTCTATCTTAGCGAACACAATGGCTCCTTTTAATTGATCAAACAAATCATCAATTCTCGGTAATGGGTACTTGTTCTTTATTGTTACTTTGTTAAGCTAACGGTAATTAATGCAAAGCCTCATTGATCCGTCTTTCTTCTTTACAAATAGTACGGGAGCACCCCATAGAGAGAAACTTAGTCTCACAAAATGCTTATCTGTCAACTCTTGTAACTGAGCCTTTAACTCTTTCAATTTGGCTGGAGCCATTTTATACGGAGCAATAGAGATCGGTGCAATCCTAGGCAACAAATTAATAGCAAACTTAATTTCTCTAACCAGAGGCAACCTAGGTAATTCTTCTGGAAACACATCTAATAATTCATAGACTACCGGCAATGATTCAAGCCTCGACTCAGACATCTTAGTATTCAATACATACGCAAGGTATGCTTCACACCCTTTTCTCATACACTTCTAAGTAGATAAGTATGAAATCACCATAGGTAACTTGTTTGTTTCATCTGTTTCCACCCAAAGAATTTCACCATTTTCACATTTCAACTCAAGAGTTTTCTGTCTACAATTTACCTTGGCATCATGCAATGTCAACCAATCGATGCCTAAAATAACATCAAACTCGTCAAATGGAAACAACAGTAAATTAGCTGAAAAACAGTGACCTTGAATCATCAAAAGACAATTCTTGCAAACCTTATCTACAACACATGCTTGCCCAAAGGGTTTGTGTAACACCCTAAACCCGGCCCGGACGTTATGGCCGGATCTAGAATGTCACATGGAAGTTACATTTGAATCATACTATTCAATAAAAAGTTTTTTTCATTTTCAAACCTTGTTTAGAGTTTGGACATAGAACAAAAAATCCGGTTAAAACCATTTTATAAGTTGAAAATGTATTTGTTCTATTCAATTATTCGAAGTTATGAAAACTCTTAACATTTGAAAATATTATGTGTGAATTTCTTGAAACCATTTGTTATTAATTTTGAAAACCCGATTAACTACTTCAACAGTTTGAATAATAAAATAGCTCAAATACAAAAGTTAAAATAAAACCCCATAATGGCCTTACTAAATAAATAATACCCAAACTTAATTAAATAAAAACAAAATCTGAAAGTAGAAGACATGTGGCCACCGTAAGTCCCTCACAACTCTGAATCATCTAAGGTTGGGGGTTACCTGCACATTTAAGACAAAAGCTAAGTTTGCGAAGACTTAGTGTGCAACACCCCAACAGAACAGACTGGGCTGAAGCCCTATACAAAAACAGATCAGTCTGGGCCTTAGCCCTATACAGAAACAGAGTGGGACCAAGCCCATTACAGAATCAGAACAATGTGTGCATGAAAGCCCAACCTAGTCCAACTAGTACACCACACGTACCAACCATCACACCGTGTGGGGAATAACTCGACCCACCTAACCTGCACACCAACACGCAACCATGCTGCTAATAATAGATACCGTGGCAGTGCCACTAGAGTCAAAATACGTGGCGAAGCCACTATACAGAATTACGTGGTAGAGCCACTATAACAGAGCTACTCTAACATCATACCCAACCCTATGCAGAATAACATATCATAATTAAATATAACATGCATGCAAATTAATAGACACAGATACAATCATGCATATATCAGACAACCTATCCTTAGGGGTATAAAGGTCTTTCAAGTAGTCAGGGTAAAATAGTAATTTTACCCTTTAGGGGTATTTTGGTCATTCTACTAAGTTTTGGAGTCTCAGCACCTATACGACCTCCTAACAGGTCTACCATCACATTGGGCGACTCAGATAGTTTACATGATCAAAATAGTGGATATGGGCCCAAAACCCTTATTGGGCCCAAGTGGGCCTACGTGCTCGTGTGGCCCAATCAGTCCAGTTTTACGTACGGCATCACAAGCCTTATCAATCAACATACCAATGTTCACTTACTGAGTAATTTGTCGATATGGGCCTGTAGGCCCATTGGGCCCATTTTAGCCCATCGTGGCCCAAATGCACAAAATTGGGCTTGATAGCCTCCATAGTCTATTGCCCATGATTCGTGGGCTCGGTTCAGTCCACAAGCATTCGCACATCCATAAAGCCCCGAATGTCTACTTTTTAGCATTTTGGCTTTTCAGCTTTTGCCGATCTATACTATAGTAGGGTGTGGTTACACACCTGATTGCGAACTAAGCCATTGATGCGTGCCCAACCTATCATCACAACGATATTAATTAATACCTTGACCAACATGTTGAGAGAACCATACTCAAGGTTTGTTCAACGATTACTTACCACTGCTTTGCTTGACTACTATCTCACGTGATTAACGTGTATCCCCTAACAATTGATTGAACGCTGATAGATTAGGCACCTACGAAAAATAATGAATCCAACCAAAGGAGAATGGTTAAATGAGTATTAACCCTACAACGAAGCCTTAAATCTTATCAAAAGGGAAACCCTAACACAAATCAAAAGCCAAAACTAAATAAGAGGTACTTACCTAAGAATCTGTTTGAATGAATCGATAGAATGTAGGAGCCGTCAACCACTTTTAGAACCTAGTATTAAGCAAGAACAAATCCAAACTACTTTCTAATGGTTGGATAGAAGAGTTACAGTCCCAAAACCAAATGATTGCCAATGAGAATGATTATTATGTATGATGCCCAAAAGAGAAAGGTGGTTTGGCTATTGTGGAGAAATTCAACAGAGTATTGAACGAATAGAGAAAAAAAAAAGGAGAAAATGGGATTCAACTAAATGAAGAGTCAATGAAGGAAACAAATAAAAGATTCGGCTAAGAAGTAAAGAAAAGGATCAAGATTAAGGGAGAAATTCGGCCAATTGGATGAAAAAGAGACTTGAAGAAAAGAAAAGAGAAGAGGAGAATGGTTTCAGTTGTGCAGAGATAATGGTGTTAACACTAATTCGGTTTGGACTTGAAATTAGAGAAAAAGAAAGCTAACTCGGCAGAAACGAATGAGAAGTAGGAGATCTTCAAAAGGGGATTCAGCAAGAATAGAAGAAAATTAGGTTGACAAGTACTAACCCGAGAAAAGACTCAAATGGTCAATAGCAATATACGAGAAAATGAAATTGAAAAATGAAACCACTGAAGTCCAAATGGAAAACACTTAAGAACCCTACACTAAAATCTGCAGCACTTACAAAACACAAAAAAGCAAAAACGAAAACCCCCCAAGTTGACACAAAGAATATTCAGCTCTTACCTAACCAAATGCCGTAATTGCACATAAGCAAACCCCAAATTCGACCACACTCTCTTCCATTCAACTTCTCCCTTTTTCTTTCCTTGAAAATCTCCTTGATTTGCTCCATGATTCACTCAACTATTCAATTTGAATTCAATTCAAATTCTCAAGACCAAGTCAACTACAGACTTCCAATCCAACTCCAAATCCTTCTCCACTCAAGTAGCAAAATAACAACCCTTAGCTGGCGATGGGATTCGAACCCCATACCTCCTTCCCTTTTCATGTGACACCACCTCCCTGCATCTCATGTGGCACCATTTTGCCACTCCACTAGAGGCTCTCTTTGAGTCATGGAATCATAATAACTTTACTTAAGTCCTACAAGCTAACATCCATATTTCTCTAAGCCTAAAAATGAAAATTTTCCCCAAGGTTTGTCTTGAACCCATGCCTTCTAAAGGGCCCCCAAACACCCTCAAAACGCTTACACAACACACCAAACATGCAATTTTCAATTTATGAAATAAATTAAAGACCCTAAAATTTGGGGCGTTACAGTTTGACACTTTAGTCACAAATTCAGTCAATTCAACAGGCAATTTCTTACTATTTACCAATTTTACACAAATATAAAAATGAGTGGATCCGGGGTCAATCAGTGTAATAACATTAGTATTGTAAATAGAAAATATACCAGTGATCACATTGGGAGATGACGCATCCTCTCGAGCACGTATAGTATAGGCCCTAGTAGGTGCTCTCGAATCTGACCTCATAGCTGAATCTTTCACCATACTTTTGCTACTAGCTCCACTCCCGGCATTTCACGATGGTCTACCCCTGCTAGTAGTATTACTCGGTCTGACACTCTGAGGTCTCTCTTCTTCAGCTTTCTCAGAACAGTCTTTAATAAACTGTTCTAAAGAGCTGCACTTGTAACAAGCTCGACTATTTCCCCAACACTCACTAAAATGCTGTCTGCTGCTATTTTGACATTCAGGTTTATTTGGTCTCGCATTACCCACACTTCCCATCGAAGTGGCTTGAACTTTAGAACCCGAATACGTTTTACCACGGCTTCGTTGTGAATTCCCCACTGAAGTAGTCATTCAAGGATTCATTTATTTGGATTTCTTTCATTGGGATTGAAACGACTTACACATTGGTCTTTTTCTAGCATCTCTGGCCTCACTCTCAGACTTTTTCTTCTTTTTTCTTAACTCTTTAGCTTTACACGCACGTTCAACCAATTCAACAAACTCTTTAATTTCCAAAATCCCCACTAACAATTTGATGTTCTCATTCAACCCATCTTCAAACTTTCTACACATAATAGCCTTGGAGGACACACACTCTCGAGCATACTTCTGAGCCTAACAAATTCACGATCATACTCAGCCACAGGCATCTTACCTTGTTTCAATTCAAGGAACTCTTTCCATTTCTGGTCAATAAGCTGTTGGCTTATATATTTCTTTCAGAATTCCTCTTGAAAGAAATCCCATGTCACTCTCTCCTTTAGAACCACCAATATCAACATGTTCCACCAGTGATATGCTGAGTCCCTCAGTAATGACACAACACATTTTAAACACTCCTCGAGTGTGCATGATAGCTCATCAAATACTCTCATAGAATTCTCGAGCCAAAACTCTACCTTTTCTAGATCATCATCTATGTTGGCTGTGCATTCTTCAGCCCCTTGCTTTCGAATCTTATCAATTGGGGGCTTAGTTAATCTTAACAAATCAATACCTTAAGGAGCTACAGGAACCGGTTGTGGTATATGAGGGGCCAGAGGAGGTTGAGCATTAGGATTTGCTCGAACAAATTCAGTATACCAGTTACTCATCACATGGAGAAAGGTTTCCTGAGCATTATCTCCCTGACTTAGTGTCTCATGTCTACTTTCTACTGGCGCGGTCCCTTGTGCTGAAGTCGACGCATTAATCACAGTATCATCAACTGTAGCTCAGTCGGGATCCATTTACTATACAAAACCAAAACACAATTTAAAATCATCAGGAGTCACCATACTATTACAATATATTTATGACATGTATAGTTAGACTCTCACTCATGCTATGGTAGTCTGAGAACTAACTAAACCATAGCTCTGATACCACTAAATGTAACACCCCTTACCCGTATTCAATGTTTAAACAGGGTACGAGGCATTACCAAACAATAATACATACAACCAGTCGCTTCCGGGTTACATACTTCCATTCAAAATTAAAAACTTTCAATCATAGACCAATTGTCCCTATTATGGGCCTACGAGGTCTAAAACATAGTTTGGGGTGGTCCGAGACCAAACCAAGAACTTTAAAAAAGTTTGGAAAAATTTTATGCAAAATAGGGCACACGTTCGTGTGGAATAAGGATATGCCCTGTGGGCAGGCCGTGTGGTCACGCACGCCTAAGTCCCCAGCCCGTGTGTATTTATTTTTCATTTCGAACCTACAGGGGTTTTCACATGACCAAGCACACGCCCATGTCCTAGGCTATGTCCTTTACACAACCTAGACACATGCCCGTGTCTCTGCCGTGTGCAAAAACCTAGACATTCTATTTATGGCATCATCATGCATTTTAGGTCACACGGCCAAGGCACGCACCTGTGTGTTAGCTTGTGTGACGTACTCAATTTTTCGCAAATTGCATGCAGGGGACACACGGGCAGGGGACACACGGCCAGTGGACACGCCCATGGGGCAGACTGTGTATCACACATTGCCTAGACACACGTCCGTGTGTCTACCCGTGTGGACAATTATAAGGCTATTTACCAAGCCTTTTTGCCACCCTTAAAATAACCACATTCATACCATTATCAACAACACTTCACAAGACATAAACCCACATCAAAATAATTCAATTTCCACAAATTCAAAACTCAATCTCATCTCACACACATTGCTTAAACATCATGCATGTATGCAGCCATTTACTCATCACATTTCCATACACAACTTCTATACTATCAATTGTCCCACATAAGAAAGCAACTCATTCATGAAATACCTCATCATATGCCTATAACAAAATCAATATTAGCCACATCTCATGGCCTTATATAAAATGAAATACCAAATAGCATAGGCTTACACATTTTAGCCCAACAATTATGACGCAAAATGACCAAGTCCTATATATGCCATAACTCAATGTAAAGTTCAATATACCAAAAAGTGTTGATAGTGTGAATGATCCTCCAACATCTTCCGTATCTCGAGCTGAGTTGGTTGCTCTATAAAACAAGGGAAGAGAAAGTGGAGTAAGCTTTAAGCTTAGTAAGTCTATATTGTAAAACCCCAAACTCGGCCTGGATGTTAGGGCCGAATCTGACGTGTCACATTGAAGTGTTTTTCGAAAACCAAGTTTCTATTGAAAACCTTTCTTATTATTTAAAACTTCTTGTCACTTGAACTTTAGTAAAACCTTAGTCTAAGTCAATTTATTTTGAAAACGAAGTTCGTTCTCGTTATTACTTTTTGGAAAACTTTATTAGATGCAGAAACATTTTAACAGTGTAGTGGAGACGTGTTGTTTTGAAAACCATTAATAATTTGGAAAACCATGTTCTACTTTTAACAGCTGTCGATCAAAATAAACCAAAAACCCAAATTAAAATCCAGAAATTAATAAAGGACTTATTACAACCCAAATTGAAAATTAAAGTACTTAAAAGTAAATAATTGTAAATGGAAAACCAAAAGCAGTTGTATGGCCATCTCCAAGTCCCTCGCAGCCCCAATCCTCCTAACACTGGGGATTACCTGAAAGGTTAATAAACAGGGTGAGTTTACAAAAACTCAGTGTGTAATCCCCTACTATATTAGAAGAATAGTTAGTCATGCAAAAATTCAATAACAATTTGGGCCTAAGTCCATTATAGAATTACAATAATAGATGAGCCTTAGCCCATTACAGATACAGAAACAAAACGCAGGTGGGCCTAAGCCCAATGTATTATCATTAGGGTCACAACCGATAGCAGAATCAATTAGGCCTAGCCCATATCAGAACAGAGTCAGAATGTAGTATGTATGATGCATGTTTATGTTTTACCCCATCCAACCCTACACTTGCCTCCGTCCAACCTCGCATAATCTGTAGGGATATAATCAACCCACCAATCCAACACACCAAGAGTTAGCACCGGTTGTGATACTAAGTCAACAGAATGGCCCAATGTCGTACAGAGAATGGCTAAGAGCTGTAAGTATCGCAGCAATGCTACCAAATAACAAAATGGCTAACAACCATAAGTAGAAAGGCACAGAGAAATAGTAGTATGCATGGCACAGAGCCATCGCTAAACGGGTCTATAATCGGCACAAAGCCTATGATATCGGAACAAAGCCTTCGATAATGGCATAAAACCCATAAATGCCTACAATAACAGCGCGAAGCCTTCGGTAACATGATTGGCACTCAGCCATCGATCTGTCCATAGTTGTCTCGGGTGACCCGTGCTACCTTATCAAATCAATATAAATATAGGGCATTTAAGCCTTCGGTGGGTCCACAGTGGTCTCAGGTGACCCGTGCGACCCTATCAGATCATATCTTCCTCCGTACAATATCCCAACCCATGCAATATGTTATGTATCTAGAAAGTCATCCTCATAACCAGTCATATCATAAATTAGTCATTTATATATATCATAAGCACATCAGTTATACGTAACCCAAAGAAAAAAGACATTCTATTTCTAGGGGTGTAACGGTCAGTTTTACTTGGTAGGGGTAAAATAGTCATTTTACTCTCCAAGGGTAAATCGGTCATTTAAACCTACAGGGGTATTTCGGTAATTTACACTATAGGGGTATTTTGATAATTTACACTACAAGGTGTTTCGGTAATTTACACTACAGGGGTATTTCGATAATTTCCACTATAGGGGTATTTAGGTAATTTTGCAGTTTGAGGTCTTATCGACCCAACAGAAGGTCCATCGTTACCTCAAGTGACTTAGTAACCTAAATAGACGTAACGGTGTAAATGGGCCTAAGGCCCATTACTCAGCCAAAGTAGGCCCACACGCTCGTGTGACCCATTTAGCCCAGAACTTACCACAACTAAGTGAACGACATAGCCCAGCCCAAAATTAATCACATAACATACATTTTATTTGTGTGGGCCTACAAGCCCATCGAGCCCACACGGTCTAGCTCAGCCTATTGAGTCCCAAATCGGCCTATGCCATGTACGCAACATGACAAGTCTCACTTTTTCCACCTAACATTTAGATTTACCCAATGGGCCTACGGGCCCATCCGGCCCATTTCGGCCCAAATCAACCATGGCCATGTAATTTACAAGGCCTAGTTCAAAATTTTCCACTTACAAAGAATTTCGTCTGTGTGGGGCCTACACTCCAATTGGGTCCATACAGCCCATTTCAGCCCAAGACCACGAGGTCACCCGTGGTGGCCTCTACCGCCTATCGCCCAAGGCGTTACAACTCAACCCCTTAAAGAAATTTCGTCCCCGAAATTTCCAACTACCAGGGTAGTTGTGTAACAACTACACCACTATGCTACCGCTGTGCATTCTAATCTAAAAACATCTAACCACAGAAGCAGATATAGATATTTGTCACACATATATCCAATTTCTATAACAAAACACCACATCCAAACCAAACACACAAATAAGAACAATATTAAACATTATTTAAAGAAATCACCGTATTTCTATCTACTGAATTTTAGTCTAACCAGTCAACAACATTAAAGGAACTTACGGATTCAACGTCGGAGGCTCGGTGTGCCACACTTTTCAAAAACATACCTCAAGCACTTTACATATTTGAAACCAACCTCTTGGAATACAAGAATTTGAAAACCCATTCCACAGCGGAGTTTTGCAACTTAGCTCTAATACAACTAAATGTAACACCCCAAACCCAGCATGGACGTTAAGGTCAAATCTGGCGTGTCACATTGAAGTATTTTTCGAAAACCATGTTTCATTGAAAACCCTTCTTACTATTTAAAACTTCTTGTCACTTGAACTTTAGTAAAACCTTAGTCTAAGTCAATTTATTTTGAAAACGATGTTCATTCTCGTTATTACTTTTTGGAAAACTTTGTTAGATGCGGAAACATTTTAACAGTGTAGTAGAGACATGTTTTGAAAACCATTAATAATTTGGAAAATCGTGTTCTACTTTTATCAAATTTAGATCAAAATAAACCAAAAACCCAAATTGAAAATCAAAGTATTTCAAAGTAAATAATGGTAAATGGAAAATCAAAAGCAGTTGTCGGGCCATCTCCGAGTCCCTCACAGCCCCGATCCTCCTAACGTTGGGGATTACCTGAAAGGTTAATAAACTGGGTGAGTTTACGAAAACTCAATGTGTAATCCCCTATTATATCAGAAGAGTAGTTAGTCATGCAAAAATTCAATAACAATCAGGGCCTAAGCCTATTATAGATTTACAATAACAGATGAGCCTTAGCCCATTATAGATACAGAAACAAAACACAGGTGGGCCTAAGGCTAATACATTATCATTAGGTTCACAACCCATAGCATAATCAATTGGGCCTAGCCCATATCAGAACAGAGTCATAATGCAGTATGTATGATGCATGTTTATGTTTTACCCCATCCAACCTTGCACTTGCCTCTGTCCAACCCTGCACAGTCTGTGGGGATATAATCAACCCACACATCCAGCACACCAAGAGTTAGCACTGGTTGTAGCACTAAGTCAACAAAACGGTCGAATGCTGTACATAAAATGGCTAAAAGCCGTAAGTGTCACAGTAATGCTGCCAAATAACAGAATGGCTAACTGCCATAAGTAGAAAGGTACAGAGCCATAGTAGTATACGTGGCACAGAGCCATCGCTAACGGGTCTATAATCAGTACAAAGCCTATGATATAGGCACACAACCTTCAGTAATGGCACAAAGCCCATAACAACAGCACAATGCCCACAATAATGGCACGAAGCCTACAATAACGGCACTCAGCCATCGGTAACATGATCGGTACTCAGCCATCAATCGGTCACAGTCGTCTCGAGCGACCCATGTGACCTTATCAAATGAATACGAATGTATGGCTTTTAAGCCTTCGGTGGGTCCACAGTCATCTCGGGTGACCCGTGTGACCCCATCAGATTAGATCTTCCTCCGTACAATATCCCAACCCATGCAATATGTTATGTATGCAGAATGTCATGCTCATAACCAGTCATATCACAACTTAGTCATCTATATATATCAAAGCACATCAGTTATTCGTAACCCAAAGAAAATAGTCATTCTATTTAAAGGGATATAACAGTCATTTTTACCTAGTAGGGGTAAAATAATCATTTTACCGTCCAGGTTAAATCAGTCATTTAAACCTACAAGGGTATTTCGGTAATTTACACTACAGGGGTATTTCGATAATTTACATTATAGGGGTATTTTGCTAATTTATACTACAGGGGTATTTCATTAATTTACATTACAGGGTTATTTCGTAATTTAAACTATAGGGGTATTTCGGTAATTTCTACTACAAGGGTATTCCGGTAATTTTGTAGTTTGATGTCTTATCTACCCAACAGAAGGTCCATCGTCGCCTCAAGCGACTTAGTAACCTAAACATACATAACGGTGTAAATGGGCCTAAGGCCCATTACTCGGCCAAAATGGGCCTACATGCTCATGTGACCCATTTAGCCCAGAACTCACCACAGCTAAATGAAGGACATAAGCCCAACCCAAAATTAATCACATAACATACATTTTATTTGTGTGAGCCTACAAGCCTATCGGGCCCACACAGCCCAGCTCAGCCCATTGAGTCGCAAATTGGCCTATGCCATGTACTTGACATGGCAAGCCCCACTTTTTCCACCTAACATTCAGATTTACACCAACGGGCACACGGGCCCATTGGGCCCATCTAGCCCATTTCGGCCTAAATCAACCACGTCCATGTGATTTACAAGGCCCAATTAAATATTTGATACTTATTAAGAATTCAGTCTATGTGGGGCCCATGAGCCTATTAGGCCCACACGGCCCATTTCTTCCCAAGATCGTAAGGTCACCCGTGGTGGCCTTTACCGCCTATCGCTCATTTCTTCTAGGCCCAAAATTCTTGGTGTTACATATATGCAAACAATAAACATCAAAACCACACACTGATCAATCAAAACATAACTCAACTATCTCAATGATTCAAATATTATAATTTCACTTACTCGTCTCACATCTTACCCAACATTTTCAACACTTAGCACGCATAAAGCATCATACATTCTCACATTTATTCCCTGCACTTATTCATCACAACAATCCTCATAATTTCACTTAAATAGTTTCTCAACATACAGTTCAGTATAATAATCCATGCAAAATGAATCGTACATAGCTACTCATATTAACAATAATAAGGTGGTTTCGCACTTAGCCCACCAATATCAATAATTCATAGTGGTTTCGCACATAGCCCACCAATATCATTATTTCACGATGGTTCACACTTAGCCTATCGATATTAATAATCAATAAGGTGATTCGCACTTAGCTCATCAATTTCAACAATTACCTGGTGGTTCGCACCCAGCCCACCATTGTCAATATTTCACGGAGCTTATCCGTATCCTTTCTTTTTGTAATTTCATCCAATAACAATAATATTCATTCACATTTCATATAAGGCATCCAAGAGTAAAAAAGATCAAATTAAGGATGTATCGTTTAGATATAAACTTACCTCGGTACAAAATGTGTCAATTTGTAATTTAGTCTGAAACCTTGCGTTTGCCCCGGTCAAGGTCGATTCCACGTTCCTCTCAATTTATAATGACACATTTAACTTGTTTAATACACACATTACTCAATTTAGTCCAAAATCATCCTACGAAAATTTTTACAATTTAGCCCCTAACTTTCTTAATTTTACACTTTAGCCCTAAGCTCGAAAATTGAAATGTATTCATCTTCCACACACGCAAGCCTAGCTGATTCATATTCTCTTCTATGGCAGCCCACAATTTCCACTATGTTGCATTTTACACCCACATTATTTCATCTTTTACAAACAAGTCCTTTTTATCAATTTCACCAAAAGTCATCTAGGAAAAGATGTTCAACAAACTTTAAACTTTCACATTCTACCACTAGGCATCAAAATACATGTATTTCATCCATGGGTAAAATTTTAAACATAAACCCTAGCTCGAATTAGGGGTAGAAATAGCTAAATCAAGCTACGAGAATCTCAAAAATACGAAAAGCATCAAAAATGGGGCTAGGAGTCACTTATTTTGAGCTTGAAAAAGAAAGAAACCCTAGCTATGGTGTGCCTCCAAATTTTTGGCCAAGCATGGAGAAGATGGACACCAATTTTGACTTATTTTCCCTTTTTATTTCTTTAATTATCCAAACAACCAAAATGCCCCTTACTCATAACTTGAATATTTTGTCCCTTCCATGGGAATTTTTGTCCAAAACAAAATAAAATGGTCTAATTACCAAATAAAGACCCCTATTTTAAAAGCCCATTTCAATCAAGTACCTTTATGGGTTTAAAACACATATTTTCCACCTAATGCAATTTAGTCCAACTTATCAATTTGGACACTCAAACAATAAAATTTCTCAACTAAAATTTCACACAAGCATTCAATGACTAAATAGACCTTAAAACTCAATCATAATAAATATTTTAACCTCAGATTTGTGGTCTCGCAACCACTATTCTGACTAGGCCCTAATTCGGGCTGTTACACTTATGTATATGGTTATATGGCATGTATAGGACTTTGGTCATTTTGGTCATGTGTTGATAATGAATTTAGTCAAGTGAGTTGGCTTGTAAATGTTAAATGTTTTGGTGTTGTTTATAGCCATGATGGTTGGCTTATTTTGAGTATATTTGATATGGTGTATACATATATATATACATATGGCTTAGTTATTTGTTTTATGATGGTCATGTTGTAACGCCCCAATTTTTGAGATTTTGAGATTTTGCTTGAATTTATTTTTGCTTGTTTGGGTGAGTTAAATTGTGCTTTGAGTGTGTTTAGTGGGCCTTTAGAAGGCCTAAGTTTAAGTTAAAACCTGGTAGAATTTAAAAATTTTGGACTTAAAAGAGAAAGGGCATTGACTAAGTGGGCTTTAAAGAAATATTGGTAAATCAAGACACAAGTAAGCTTTGTGGTAAGGTGGCAATGTAGCGCCACTTAGGGCCTAAGGAGGAGGCGTGTAGAGGCTATGAGAGAGCTGAGGTTCAAATCCCGTGGTAAGCAAAGTGTTATTTATTTTTATGCCTGTACATGGGAAGTGGTGGATTCCAAGTGAAATACTGAAGGGAGTAGTTTGAAATGCTCATGGAATTGGGTGAGGAGTGATAAGGAGAGGTTATCTAGGAGAAAATTTAGGAATTTTGAATAAGGGGCAAGGGTTGGCTGGCCAGGGGACTTTGGTTTTGCAAGTTTGGCTAGGGGTCTTAGGCATTTTTGTTTTCAGCTTTTGTGGGGTGGGTATGAGCCGATTGCCTTGGGTGGTTTCTTTCAAGATTTGTTTAGTCCTTTTCCTGGTTGCTGAATAGGTATAGTGGGGAGGGTCTTTCATTCTAACTATCTCCTTCCTTCTCTAGTCTGAAAAGTCAAAATCTTGAGCATCATTCCCCCTCTTGCCGACTTCTTCTTTTTGGCCGAACCTACCCTTCATTTGTTTCTTTTCTTTCTTTTCAAAAGCCAAAAAACCCAAAATCCCTAAGGTTTCTTTTGGCCGATTACCGTAGGACATAATCTAATGCTTCTTCTTTCTCTTCTTCCTTCATTAGCAAGAAATATATTATCAAGAATCACCTTGGCCGAATATCTCCAAAACCCGAAACAAATAAGCCTTTAGCCGATTTCTCCCTAGACCAAATCTTTCTTATTTTCAATTGGAAGCAAATTGAAATCTCTTCTCTTTTCTTTCATCTTCTTTGCTTTCAAAAGCCAAAACTGAACCATTTGTGAGCCGACTCTTTTTCTTTGGCCGAATCTCCTATTCTCCTTAACTCTAATTTTCCAAAAGCTGAAACCTCTATACTCTATAGTGATTTTAGAAATTGAAACTTAGATCTATCTTCTTCTCGTATTTTAGTTAGATCTACAATAGATCTGGGCTAGGCTGGTTTTTGAAGACTCTTCTTTGGCAAAACAAAACGGTGGTAAGTATTCGAAATCCCTTCTTTCGTAGCTTTATGATTCAAGAAAAGCTGAAAATTCGGGTGGCTGTCGATTTTGGCTAAGATATATGTTAGTCTTTTCTTTTGGTTCTTTTGTGTTCTAGTGTGGAAAGGAGGCGATCTAACGAGGAGCATTGAAGGCTAGGACCGTAGGAGCAATCTAGATTTAGATCTAGTGGTTAGAATCGACAAAGGTAAGTAATTAAGGGCATTGGATGATGCTGGCCGAATATGGTAGGATGTTGATTTTGTTATCTTTGTTGGTTTATAGTTTAACAGTGTTGTTAAAATGATTGTAGTTTAATTTGGTGCAGATCTCAACGTAGTACGCAAACAGGTGTGTAATCGACACCCTTTAGTAGGCTAGATCAGAAAAAGCCGAGAAGCTGAAATGCTGAAATTTTGACATTTCGAGGGCTTACGAGCATGCAAGCACTCGTGGGTCAGTTAAAATGATAAAGTTGGTAATCGCAAATGGCAAGACGGTTGTGTGAGTGATTTCGTGCACGTTGGTGCTTTTGGGCCTCGGAGGGTCGAATTTGGGCCCAATGGGCTTACGGGCCCATATGGGTGAAAATGAGTAGTAAATGTATTCTGGTAATCTAAGTGATAAATCTGCCAAAACAGATGTAAAATTTGGACTTAGTGGGCCGTAGTAGCTAGTGGACTCTGTTGGGCCCATTAAGGGTTTTAGGGCCCGATGACTCTATAATTATGAAATGGACTAAATAAGTTACTTGGACAACAATAGGTTTGTTAGTATATTGTAATGAGCATGAAACCCTAAAATCTGGCAAATTTATTGAAATACCCCTTAAGGGTAGAAATTACGATTTTACCCCTAGGTGCTAAAAGACCATGTTACCCCTAGGGTTAAGTTGACTGATTTGCATGCAATTATTTCTGATACTCTGTATGCCACGTCATGATATATTCTATTGCATGGGATTGGGTTATTTTGATGGAGGAAGTGCTAAAGTGGCAATGCCACGTATAGTGTTAGAGGCTCTACCTCGTATTACTATTTTAGTGGCTTGGCCACGATATCTATTTAAGCTGCTACGCTGCGACTGTGGTGTGTAGGGCTGGGTGGGTTGAGTTATTCCCCACATGATGTGTAGGGCTGGTACGGGTGGTGTGAAAAGTTGGATTGGGCTTGGGCTTTGCATACATGCATATTACACTAGACTGTTACTGTAATGGGCCTAAGGCCCACACTATTTTCTGAATAGGGCTAAGGCCTAGTTATCACTATTCCTTGAATAGGGCTAAGGCCCAGTTATCACTGTTCCCTGAATAGGGCTAAGGCCCAGTTAACGCTATACCTGAATAGGGCTTCGGCCCAGTTTAAGTTTGAACTGATCTTGACTATGGTAGGGTGAGCTTACATACTGAGTTTTCACAAACTCACCCCCTTTCTTTCCATCCATGCAGGTGCACCTCAACCTTAGAGGACTTGGAGCTGCGAGGGATTCGGAGTGGCCACGTGAACGACTTTCGGTTTTATATTATTCCTAAAATTTACTTTATTTTAGTATTCCTTAATTTCTTTTAGGTTTTAATCTATAATAAGGCCGGTCAGTATTTATTTTTATTTGGTTTTAATATTTAATTATTACTTGTTTAAAATGGATAGACTAAGGCTGCATAGATTTTTATTTCAAATTAACAAACATTTTCAAAACATTCTCTACATGACAAATGGGTAACTTATTAATAACGACTCATTAACAAGATCTTTTAAAAGTAAACCCTAACTGATAGTGGATATGATTTTTATAAATTAAATAACCTTCTATTTTCTCAAAACACAAAAATGGTTTTACTAAGTCAACCTAAATTTATGAAACGGGGAACGAGGTATAATTAACTGTCCATGTGACTCACTAGATCTAGCCATAACGTCTAGGCCGAGTTTGGGGTGTTACACATATGATGCTTGTTGAGAATTGGCTATTATGGATACCATGTGGTTGAAAGAATGAAGTTGACATCTTTGTGAGATTAGATCAAATGATGCCAAATTGGAATTGTTTTTATTGATGACTTGAGATTTTGGATTTGGTATGTTTTGAATTGGTAAATTATGATGTATTGAATTACATGTTTCTTAGTATGTAAATAGTATAACTCATGCTTGGTTGAGACTAATTGAATTCTTATTTATGCCATGTTTTGGTGTCATTTGACTTGCTGTAGGTATATGCAAATTTGGGTGGCAAATTGGCTTGGTAAAAAGCCTATTTTGTCCACACGGACAGAGACATGGGCGTGTGTCTCAGCCGTGTGTGACACATAGCCATATGACACGGTTGTGTGTCCCCTGTAGGTTTTAATAGAAACAAGCAGTGAGTTACATAGCCTAGACACACGGATGTGATGTTGGCCATGTAACACAAGTTAGAGAGTTACATGGGGTAGGTCACAAGCTGGGATACGACCATGCGCTCCCATTTCAAATGTACGCACAACTTACGACACAAGCGTGTCTTTTAGCCATGTGAGACACACGTCCTGTTCACACGATCATGTGTCCCCTGTTTTGAGAAAATTTTCTAAATTTCCCAATGTTATTTTGAGCTATCGATTTAGTCTTGAACCACTTCTATTGCATGTTTTGGGCATCGTAGGCTCGTTTCAGGGACAATGTGATTGTATATGAATGATGTATTTTATGAATAAAAATGTATGAGAAATGAATGTCGAATTGTGTTATAAGTTTGGTAATGCCTTGTAACCCTATTCTGGCGATGGATGCGGTTATGACTGGTACAATTTTTGGTATCAGAGCTACAATTTAGTCAATTCTAGGACTAACTAGTGAGTGAGAGTCTAGCTATACATGTCATATATAACCTGTGATAGTGTGATGTTTTCTGACAGTTTTAAATTTTGTTTTTATATAGTAAGTGTATCCGAACAGAGCTGTAGTTGATGATGTTGAAAGTAATGTGCCAGCCCCCGTTCATGAAGCTGCGCAATTTGATTCGAGGCCCGTATCGGCTAGTCAAGGAGGAGAGACCAAAGAAGCCTTCTTCCAAATGATGAACGGGTGGTTCACAAAATTTGTATGAACAAATTCAGCTGCTCAACAACCTCCACCCCCACTTAATCCTCAATCAATTGTCGTAGCTCCTTAAGTTACAGACCCTATAAGTTTGAATAAGCCACCAGTTGATAAAATTCAAAAATACGCAGCTGAAGAATTCAGAGCTACTATTGATGATGACCCTAAGAGAGTCAAGTTTTGGCTTGAGAATACAATTCGAGTATTTGACGAACTATCCTACACTCTAGAGGAATGTGTGAAATGCTTATCACTTTTGAGAGATGCTGTATATTAGTGGTGGAACACTTTAATATCTGTAGTTCTGAGAGAAAGGGTCACATGGGAATTCTTTCAATCTGAATTCAGAAAGAAATACATCAGCTAGAGGTTTATTGATCAGAAACGCAAAGAGTTTTTAGAATTGAATAGGGTTGTATGACTGTGATGAGTATGAGCGAGAGTTTGTGAGACTTAGTAATTGTGCTCGAGAATGTGTTTCAACTGAGGCCATTATGTGTAAAAGATCTAAAAACGGGTTAAACAAAGATATCTAATTGTTAGTTGGGATTTTAGAATGGAAAGAATTCATGGTATTAGTTGATTGTGCTTGCAAGGCTGAAAAACTGGGCAAAAAAAAAAAAGAGAAAAAAGCTGATTCTGAAGCTAGAGATTCGAGAAAAAGATCTATGAGTAAACCCTATCACTCTTCATCAAAGAAATTATGAGATTTGTATAACTATTCGACTGCTTTGGTGGGATATTCTAATAGAGACTATGAAAAGCAACACTTGAGTTCTAAAGCTCAAGCCACGTTAATAGCAAGTGTTGGTAGTGCTAGGTCCAATAGACTTGAATGTTAACGATGCAGAAGATGACATCCTAGTGAATGTAGAATGAATGATCTGGCTTGTTTCAAATGTGGTTCATTAGATCACTTTATTAGAGATTGTCCTGAGTTAGCTGAAAAATATATATATCAGAATGGGAGACCGATTAACACTTATGCTAGAGGGAGACTGCCTAGAAATGTGACAAAGAATTCTGCTATGAGATTTGAGGCTAGAGCTCCTACCAGAGCCTATGCTATTCGTGCTACCAAAGAAGCATCATTACCAGAGGTTATCACCGGTACATTTTCTCTCTATGACACTAGTGTGATTGCTTTGACTGATACTAGATCAACTCATTCATATATCTATATGAATTTAGTGTCTAGTAAGAATATGCCTATTGAGTCAATTGAATTTGTGATTAAAGTATCAAACACTTTAGGAAAATATGTCCTAGTAGATAAAGTTTGTAAGAATTGTCCTTTAATGACTCAGGGTTACTGTTTTCTGACTGACTTGATGTCATTACCGCTTGATGAGTTTGATATAATTCTTGGTATGGACTGGTTGACTCTTCATAATGTAGTTGTGAATTGTAGATGAAAGGTTATTGAATTGAAATGTTAGAATAATGAAATTCTTCGAATTGAATCAGATGAGTTGAGTGGATTACTTGTTGTGATTTCATCAATGTCAACTCAGGGATATGTGAGAAAGGGTTGCAATGCTTATCTTGCTTATGTACTAGATACAAAAGCACCAGAATCGAAGATCGAATCAATTCCAGTAGTGTATGAATATCCGGATGTGTTTCCAGAAGAGTTACCAAGGTTACTGCCGATCAAAGAGGTTGAGTTTTCTATTGAATTACTGGGAACTTCACCGATATTGATAGCTCTATACAGAATGGCACCAACAGAGTTAAAAGAGTTGAAACCTTAGTTTCAAGAGTTAACCGATAGAGGTTTTGGATGACCGAGTTTTTCGATTTAGGGTGCACCAGTGTTATTTGTAAAGAAGAAAGATGGCACAACGAGAATATGTATTGACTATCGTCAGCTTAATAAGGTTACGATTAAGAATAAGTATCCTCTGCCATGAATTGATGATTTGTTTGATCAGCTGAAAGGTGCAACGGTATTTTCAAAGATTGATCTGTGGTCTGGTTATTATCAGTTGTAAGTTAAAGATTCAGATGTACCGAAGACTGCGTTCAGAACGAGGTACGGACATTATGAAATTCTTGTTATGCCTTTTAGATTAACTAATGCTCCTGCAGTCTTTATGGATTTGATAAATAGAATCTTTAGACCGTATTTAGAAAGATTTATTATTGTTTTCATTGATGACATTCTGATCTATTCCTGAGATGAATCTGAACATGCCGAGCATTTTAGAATAGTGTTACAAACCTTGAGAGACAAGCAATTGTTTGCTAAGTTCAGCGAATGTGAGTTTTGGCTCCGAGAAGTTGGATTTTTGGGGCATATCATTTTAGCTGAAGGCATTAGAGTTGACCTGAGCAAGATTTCTACAATTATTGATTGGAAACCACCGAGAAATGTATCTGAAGTAAGAAGTTTTTCGGGACTAGCTATAACAGTCCGATTTAGACCCTAATTGGAACGGTGGTTTTGGGACAACGAATCTGAGTCAAAAAAATATTTTAAAATTATTTTTGGTGTTTTTTATATGTGAATTTGTGTGTGCTAAATTTTTGTTTAAAAATTTTATCGTTTGGATGTCGATTTAATAAAAAGGGCTTAATCGCGTTAAATGAAAATGTGGTAGTTAATTGTGTAAAGGGCCGAATTAATTGTGTCTTTATATTATAAGGTGTTTATTATGCAATGATACCATTAACCTAAGTGACGGATGACTTTAACCTTAAATTATAATGGTTTTATATGTAACACCCTAAACCCGGCCCAGATGTTATGGCTAGATATTGTGTGTCACATGGACAGTTAATTACACCTCGTTCCTCTATTAATCAGTTTAAGGTGACTTAGGAAAACCATTTTATGTGTTTTGTGAAAAAGAAGGTTATTTAATTTACAAAATCCTATCCACTATCAGCTTGAAGTTCACTTTTCAAGAGATCTTGTTAGTGTGTCGTTATTATTAAGTTATCTAATTGTCACGTAAGAAATGTTTTGAAAACGTTTGTTAATTTTTGAAATAAAAATCCGCGTAGCCTTAGTCTATCAATTTTTAGACAATTATAAATATATAATTAAAAACCAAATAAAAATTAAATAATTATTAAGCGGCCTTATTACAGATTAAAAACCCAAAAACTACGGAATACTAAAATAAATAACTTAAGAAATAATAATAAAACCAGAAAACAGTCCACAAGGCCACTCCGAATCCCTCCAGCTCCCAAGTCCTCTAAGGTTGGGGTTCACCTACATGGATGAAAAGGAAGGAGGGTGAGTTTGTGAAAACTCAGTGTGTAAGCTCACCCTACCAGGGTCTAGATCAGTTCAAGCCCAAGCTGGGCGGAAGCCCTATTCAGGTACAGTGTTAACTGGGCTTTATCCCTTATTCAGAACAGTGATTACTAGGCCTTAGCCCTATTCAGAAAACAGTGTGGGCCTTAGGCACATTACAGTAACAGTTCAGTATATTATGCATGAATGCAAAGCCCAAGCCCAATCCAGCCCTACACACCACCCGTACCAGCCCTACACACCATGTGGGGAATAACTCAACCCACCCAGCCATACACACCATAGTCGTAGCTTAGCTGCTTAATCAATAACGTGGCCAAGCCACTATAACAGAAATACGAGGCAGAGCCTCTAGCAATATACGTGGCATTGCCACTTAGCACTTCCTCCATCAAAACCCAATCCCATGCAACAAAGTATATTATGACATGGAATATAGAGAACAAATATAATTTAGCATGCAAATCAGTCAACTTAACCCTAGGGGTAAAATGGTTTTTTAGCACCTAGAGGTAAAATAGTAATTTCCACCTTTAAGGGGTATTTCAGTAAATTAACCAGATTTTAGGGTTTCATACTCATTACAGTATACTAACAGACCTATTGCTGTCCAAGTAACATATTAAACCCATATAATTATTACCGAGCCATCGGGCCCTAAAAACCCCTAATGGGCCCGACGGAGTCCACTAGCTAGTACGGCCCACTAAGTCCAATTCTACACCCGTTTTAGCAGACTTAACCGTCAAAATTACCAGAATGCACTTACCGCTCGTTTTCACCCATATAGCCCGTAAGCCCATTAGGCCCAAATTCGGCCCTTCAAGGCCCAAAACCACCAACGTGCATGAAATTGAGCAAACAACCGTCTTACCATTCGCGATTACCAACTTTACCATTTTAACCGACCCACGAGCACTCGTACACTCGCAAGCCCTCGAAATGCCAAAATTTAGGCATTTCGACTTTTCAGCTTTTGCCGATCTAGTCTTCTAGAGGGTGTCGAGTACACACCTATTTTGCGATATACTCAGAAGTCCCTTGCGTGCATATCCTACAATCGTTTTAACCACACTGTTAAACTATAAACCAACAAAGACAACAAAATCAACATCCTACCATATTCTGCCAATACCATCCAAAGCCCTTAATCACTTACCTTTGCCGAAATCTACCTCTAGATCTAGATCTGGATTACTTTATTGCCCCAAGTCTCAAACTGTTCCTTGCTAGATCACCCTATTTCCACACCAACATATGATATCCAAAAGAAAAGGCTCAATTAAAGTTTTAATCCCGAAAAAGAGTCAAAACTGATAACTACCATGGTAATGGGGTTTTCGGCTTTTCTTAACTCGTAAGAAAGAATGGAGTAGGAAGGCTACTTACCCAAAAATTTGTTTGATCTGATAGATAGCACAGCAGTCGTTTTTCTTTAAACCAGATCTCGACCTCTAGAGGATCTAGTCCAAAACCCGAAGCTATAGAAGAGGTTTAACATTTTCGACTAAAGGATGGATATTTGCGAAAAGATGACAAGATTCGGCTTTCAAGAAGTGCAAGAGAACTCAAAAGAGAAATAGAAAAGAGAAGTATAGGTGATTCAGCTAAAAAAGAAGAAAAGAATAAAGATATTCCGCCAAGGAGAAATCAACAACTATGGATTCGAGTTTCGACTTTTGAAAGAAATAGGCTAACAAGGCTTGAGAAAAGGGGTTACTTTAATCGATAGTGTAAAGAAGATGAAGAAGAGAGTGGAGAAAGAAGAGGAGAGTATTTGGTTTCTCTTTAGAAGAAAAGAGATGAAAGGGGTTTGGTTTTGGGGTAAATTGACAGAAGGAGAGCTAACCCTTTTGGGATTTTGGCTTTTTAGAAAACTAAGAAGAGAAGAAAAAGAAAACAAAGAATGGCCACACTAGAACCTTACCTAATTGGCACTAAGCTTGCCCAAACAAATCCCAAAAAGAACCACTGAAAGGGTATTCGGCATACCAATACAACACTTGCCGAAAATGCAAGTTCCAAAACCCACTTGCAGAAATTGCTCCTTCAAGACCCCCACAATTGGCCAACTCTTGTTCCTTTTCAAAAATTCTAGATTTTCTCCCTTTATCACTCCCTAATCCAATCCTTTTAACACCTCAAACTCCTCCCCCTTCAGAGTTTCACTTGGAGTCCACCACATGCCTTGCACATGCATTAAAAATAAAACAACACCTTGCTTGCCACGAGATTTGAACCTTAGCTCTTACATAGCCTCTACATGCCTCCTCCTTAGTCCCTAAGTGGCGTTACATTGCCACCTTACCACAGGTCATCTTGTGTCTTAAATTACCAATATTTATTTAAAAGCCCTCTTAGTCAATGCCCCCTTCTCCTTTAAGTCTAAAATTTTAAAATTCTATTGGGTTTTAACTTAAGCTTAGGCCTTCTAAAGGCCCACTAACACACTCAAAGCATAATTTAGCATATCCAGATAGGTAAAAATTAAATTCAAGCGAAATCTCTAAATCCCAAAAATTAGGGCGTTACATTATATTTTAGTATAAAGGTTAAATATGTAATTAGTTAATAATGTTAATAAAATAAAACAAACATAAGTTCATTTTTCTTTCATGGATGACCGAAATTAGCTAAGAAAAGAAAAATAAAGAGCAAGCAATATTCAACCATTTAAAATCTTGATTCAAGGTGAGTTTAATTTTGCTTTTTGATAATTTTTACGTTTTTGAGATCGTTGTAGTGTAATGTACAAAGCCCATGTCTCAATTTTTGATTTTGATAATGATTTTGTATTTTGCCATTGTTGAAAGCTTGTGATTTTTGTTGTTTGATGTTAGAAAATAAAAGATATGTGGTAGATTAATAAGTTTTGTATTGGGATTTTTGATGATTTTGAGTAATTAGGGTTAAATTGCAAAAATAATAAATTGAGGGACTAAAATGTGAAATAAATGAAATCTGTGGATTAGTATGAATGTGGATAATATTCAACCATAGCATGGTATGTGCAAATTTTGCATGTTTTGTGTTTTATGCAATTTAGACTAAATTGTAAAAAGTGCAAAATGTCAAGGGTGAAATGGTAATTTGCTTATTATGTGTTTTTGGACTAAATTGAATGGAATTATATTTGAATTAGTTTATTTTGAATACATTTAGATCAAGAACCAAAAAAATCAGATCTGGATCGGGGGAAAACTAAAGTCGCCGACTAATCGCCTTATTTCGATTTTTGTTGTCTGAGGTAAGTTTATAAGCAAATAAACATAGTTATTTTTTGAATAAATATGAGTTACATGTGCTGAATTGATATATTTGAGAATGTATAAATGATAGCCGAATATGTGTACACTTGGGAACTATGTTTACGATTCGATTCGACCGAGATACGATGT
Source organism: Gossypium stocksii (assembly GCA_020496765.1). NCBI lineage: Eukaryota > Viridiplantae > Streptophyta > Magnoliopsida > Malvales > Malvaceae > Gossypium > Gossypium stocksii. Next base: position 47,593,802 of record CM035627.1, read on the forward strand.
CTGAAAAGCCCAGTACGAACCTTAGGAATAGCTAGGATACATATGTCATGACATATCTGATATGTGTTCTCGTGTAAGACCACATCTGGGATGTTGGCATCGCTATGTGATTTCGAGTAAGACCTTGTGTGGGACAGTAGCATTGATATGAGATTGCGATAAGACCTTGTGTGGGACAGTGGCTTCGCTATGTGATTACATGTAAGACCATATCTGGGACGTTGGTGATGTACGATATGTGTGATTATCCAAGTATCCTATTCAATTCCAAATGGTTCAATGGGCAAATATAAGTTTGAAACGAATGTGAAATCAAGTTAAATGAATAGGTATGTGATAATTGATTACCTATTTGGAAATAAGGTAAGTTGATTAATTGTTATGTAATACAAGTTATAAAGGATGTTAATGGTAGTGACTGTGTACATGAAAATCTATATGTGGTTTAATGTATAAATATGTGATAATAATGTTTTATTTACGGAATTATATTCGGCCTAATGTTATATGATGGATAGATTGAGATGTGAAATTTATATTGGTGTTAAAGGAACTATGTGCATTCGATTGGTTGGTATTTGAAATCTGAACTATGAGCATGTTTATATGGAAGTACATATTTGGTTTTATAAGGTATAGGTGATGTTGGATATGACAATTTATATATATGTATATGAATGAATCAATGTGTACTTAGTAATGTTATAATTCATGTATAGATAAATGTTTGGTAATTGAATTTTATAAGTATGGTTTGGTTATATCTTAATGAATCATGAATGCCATTGAGTTAATGTTTGCTTAAGACCTACTAAGCTATGTTGGCTTACTTTGTGTATATACTTTTGTATCTGTTTTATAGATTTTGGAGATTTGTTACAAGCTTAGGGGTCTTCAGTGAGGTCTATCACACTATCGTCTAATTTCGGTACTTTTAAAAGTTTAAATCTGAACATATGGCATGTATAGGCTATATACTTTTTAAATACTTTGAACGTTATGTATATATATGCCATGCGAAAATGGCTTATTATCTTTGTTAAGGCTGATTTCTAAGCTTAAATTTTGTGATGGTTATGCTTGATTTGTTTGGGTGAATCTATGAAGTGGTATTTTAGTAGTTGATTTAGTTAGCAATTAAATTAAACTAATTGATGTTCATACGATGTGGTTAATATTTGAAAATGGTTTGATGATGTAGCTATGTTTATTGAATTGGTATAATATATTGATAAATGTATTTTGGTTAACCTGTTATTAAGTTCTTGATGTATATATATGTGTGCTTAGCCAAATGTGTGTGCATTGAATTGGTCATATGTTTGACCTTTGGTTTAATATGAAATGATTGAAGTTAACATGTTTAGATTCGGTTTAAAATATAAATAAAATGTTAGTTATTCATTAGTTGTAAAATGGTCATTTGTTTTGAACTTATAATGGTTAATTCATGGTTTGGAAATAGACTAAATACCTTTGTTAACCGAATAGCAAAAAAAGGAACTATTAGCATATGTCATGATTGCTAATGAGTGAATTATTGGTTAATGTTAGTCAAATGAGTAGTGCATGTTTTGGTTTAGCTTTTATAGGTTAAATGACTAGCTGAATTGTGAATGGTATGATTTTACATTGTATGTATAAGTTTTATGCTTGAGTGGTTCTACTTTTGATGTGGCATTTCTGCATAAGAATTTTATTACTCCATGAGATATATATATATATATATATATATATTTGATCACTTGGTATATTTGTTAATGCCGCATATGACATTGGATATAAAGTTTTGTGATATGTTTTAATTGGGCTATTAAGTGCGTATATACTATCAAGAAATAAAAAGCTTATTAGTTATTAAGTATTCGATTATCATTATTTTGGTGAGCAAATGATGTATGCATATAGTGTGAAGCATGTTTTATATGACTTTGGAGCATGTTTATTTATGTGCAAATATGGTTTTATATATGATATGGGTTTGGTTAGTAAATTGAGGTTTGTTTATGATTTGCATGAATATATGAATGTTTAGAAACTCTATTTTATTGGGTAATGCCTCGTAACCCCTTTCCAGTGATAGATACGGGTTAAGGGTGTTGCACTAGTGAGCTATTATCAATGTTTTTTAAAAGGATTTTCAATGATTGCAACACCGATGACTCGTTTCCTACAGAAAGATGTAAAGTTTGAGTGGTTAGAGAAATGTCAGTAGAGTTTTGAACAGTTGAAAGCATTGTTAACCGAGGCACCGGTTTTGGTACAACCTAAGTCAGGTAAAGAGTTTGTGATTTTCAGTGATGCATCTTTGAATGGTTTGGGATGTGTTTTGATGTAGGAAGGCAAAGTAATAGCTTATGCCTCTAGACAGTTGAAGCCACATGAAAAGAATTATCCAACGCATGGTTTAGAGTTGGCCACAATTGTGTTTGCATTGCAAATTTGGCGACATCATTTATACGGTGAAAAGTGCCATATCTTTACCGATCACAAGAGCTTGAAGTATATAATGACTCAGAAAGATTTGAACTTGCAATAGCGAAGATGGCTCGAGTTGCTAAAAGACTATGAATTAATAATTGATTATCATCCGGGGAAAGTGAATATAGTCGCTGATGCTTTGAGTAGAAAGTCTTTGTTTTCTTTGCGTGTGATGAAGCCACAATTAGCTTTGTCTGATGGTGGTTTGATTTTGGCTGAATTAAAAGCTAAACCATTTTTTCTTCAGAAAATTTGTGAAGCTTAAAAATGTGACAGTGAATTGCAAGCTAAAAGAGTTCAATGTGAGTTGACTAGTGATTCAGAGTTTTGGGTTGGATTCGATGATTTTCTGATTGTAACACCCTGAATTTGGGCCTAGAAGAATTGGGTTTTGAAGTCTAGGTTTGAATAAATGGAAACCTGAAGAATTGAGAAGTTTTAAATATTATCATTTAAGAAAAATTTATTTTGAATTACTATTAGAAAATTCTTATTGAATTTATTATTGCCGATATTTTAATTTTTTTTATAAATTATTATTATTATTATCAACATCATTATACTTGTTAGATACAAATATGTTTATAAAATTATTTTTGTTAATTTAGTGTTTAAATTAAATTTTTTTATTCTTATTTTAATTATAAAAATATTTATGACATTATTACTAATTTCGTGTTTAAATTTGGTTTTTAAATAAATTTGGAAGTATTTATGTTATGGGAGAATTTTGGGTACAATCCAAAACTTTAGAAGAATAAGTAATTTTTGCATCATAGAAGGAATCAGGGAATAAGGCTTTTAAAATAGATTGGGCAAATTCAGGCACAAAGTGAAGCTCGGCCCAGTGGCAGGAGGCGTTGGAAGCATGGTGGAGTGCCTGGGTTCAAGGCACGGTGGGTGCAAGTTGTTTTTTATTTTAGAAGCTAGGTTGCGGCTAGAAAAGGGTTAAAATAAGATGCTGGTGGAATATGCCACAAAAATGCTTGTGGCGCAGTGGCAACAGGTGCTAGGGGTTCCACCCGAGTACGGGTTCGAGTCCAGGTAGGCGCATGTTTTGTTTTATTTTATAACGGACCCAGGACGCCAACAGGTAAGGTTTAAAGGTTAATGCGATGCTATAATATCAAAGAGGAACGCATGTCCCAGTGGCCAGCAGCGTGCTGGGCAACCTGGAGGTCCCAGGTTCGAGCTTGGGCGCGCGTGAGAGGATGCTCCTTTTTGCTGTGCGCGCGAGAGGAGACGTGTTGGGCTGGAGGACCGTAGCAGCAAGCCGTGCGGGAGTGAGCTTCTAAGCAGCAGATTCAAGCGATGGGGCTGCTATCAAATGGTGGAAAAGTTTGAATCCCATTCAAACTTTTGTTTTTGTTTTATTTAGCTAAAATTAAGGGATTGAAAGCAATTCAAATCTGTTTTGAATTTAAATTCAATAATGGAAAAATTCAAGGAGCAATTAAGGGAATTTAATTTGGATGGGAGGCTTTAATAAAGGAATTTGAATTAAGATGAGGGGGAGGTGTTAGCCGAATAGTTCTTTTAATTTTTGGCTTTCATGAGTTATTCCTTTGGTTCACTTTTCTAACCAAACCTATCTTTTTCTATTCTTCTTTTCTTCTTATTTTTCTCATCTCTTTCTTCTTTAACTTCTTCCAAATCGAACCTATACCGTCATCTCCTCTTTTCTATTATTTCTAGTTGCTCTTTCTCTTTTCTTGATCAACCCTTCTCAAAAGTCCATAAGCCAAATCTTCTAGAAGTCGAACCTCCCATATTTTCTTCTAGTCAAACCTTCATGACTTGTGGGGTTTCAAAAGTTAACTATAGGATGTAAGCGTGGCTATTCTCGTGTTCGTGATTGGAGCTATTGTCGATCGGGATTAGATCGTTATCAAGGAGCACTTCTTTGGTAGAATAACGTTGTGGTAGGTGTACAAACCTTGTTCACTCATTAATTTATAATTGAGGGAAAAGCCGAAACCTTTTGGGTAGTTAACGTTAGGGGCTTAAGGCTCCTAAAGTCTCATTCTTTGGTTCACATGTGTTTAGTGAGGCGTAAGGGCGATCAGTCAAGGAGTATTGCGGAGTGTCACTTGGGGAGCATCTGACTCTAGTGGTTGGCAGTCGACAAAGGTAATACTAAGGATGGTTTTGGGCTATGGCCGAATATGGTAAAGCGTATAGTGAGTTGGTATAGTCAATTATTAGACTAATTTATTAATGATCGATTGTAGGCTTGGCGTGTGGGGATCTCGTCATCGTTCTTCGTAATCAGGTGTGTAACTTACCCCTTGTAGTAGCTTAGATTAATGTCAGCTGAAGCATCATTAAATTTCTGGTAACGAGATAAACAGTGAATAGGTTAGAATACAATGGGCTCGGTTAACGAAATCGATGGAACAGGTAAGAATACGATTTTGAGTATGTTGGTAAGTTGGGCCTCGATGGGCTAAATTAGGCCCAATGGGCTTACGGGCCCATTTGGAGTAAAAATTGCTAAAACGGAATTGTGATAAATGTATGATTAACCCAGATAGAACGATAGTAGTATTTAGGCTAAATGGACTTAGAAGGCTAAATCGGTACTCGTTAGGCCCATTAGGGGTTTTGGGCTCAATAACTCGATTTTGCTAAAATAGGCTAAAAATTTCTGTTTTAATACTCCGAAATGTTGAATAAGTATGAAAAATCCTAATAAGTGTTAAAATTACGTAATTACCCTTATAGCTTAAAAATGACTATTTTACCCCTAGGTAGAAATGACCATTATACCCCTAGGGTTGTAAAATGATTATGTTGATTGTGATATTGATATTTTTCATGAAATGATATGATATGCACATGATATGCACATGATATGCTACGATATGTATACGATATGCCATGTTATAATCATTACATGCATGGGTTGGGTTTATATGATTGGAGGAAGTGTTAAAGGGCTTTGCCCCAGTATACCGAAAAGGGCTTTTGCCCTAGTTTACCGAAAGGGCTTCTGCCCCAGTTATTAAAAGAGGCTAGGCCTCCAGTTATATGATAAAGCAGCTATGCTGCCAGTGGAGAGTAGCGGGGTGGGTTGAGTAGCATCCCCACATGGTGTGTTGGTTGGTACGGGTGGAGAGTAGCGGATGGTGGGTTGAGTAGTCTCCCCAAATGGGCTTTGCATACATGCATTGACGTTTACATGTGTTACTAAAATGGGCCTATGGGCCATACCATTTACAAAAAAGGCTTCGGCCCAGTGATATAAATTATGAAAGGCTTCGGCCCAGTAACTGTTAAATGGAAAGGCTTCGGCCCAGTTATATGTTAAGACTGATTTGGGGGTTTAGGCCTAGTATGCTGATATTGATTTGGGCTCTGTAAGTGGCTTGTTGCACACTAAGTTTTCCAAACTCACCCTTTTTCCTTCCATCCTTGCAGATGAGCCTTAGATTGGTGGACTTGGAGCTGGGAGGGATTCAGAATGGCCACATGGACTGGACTATTGGATTTCTAATTGAGTTACCTACTTGAATTTAGATTTAATTATTTATTTCTGGTTTTGGGTTGTAAAAAGGGCCTCTTTAATTATTTTTATTTTGGGTTTTTATTCTTTACTTATTTAAATTGGTTTTAGCTTACATAGGATATTATTTAAATTGAGTTGAAAATAAATGATTTTAAGACGTGATTTTTATAAAAGTTACTTGTTTTCAAAATAACACGATAACCAAGCAAAGCTTCCGCAATTTTTAAATGATCTTGTAGATAAATATTTCAAATAGTTAAAGTGTGGCAATGGTAGTGTGCATGTCTAGGAGTGGATCCAAGAAGAGCTTGGTACTTAAGCAGTCTATTCGACTCACCTCCTCTTTTCTGGAATCCTACCTGGTGCCCAGCTTCCATTCACTTTAAGTCTTAACGAAAAAGGTCAAATTTATTTGATACTTAAACCGTTTTCAAGATAACATGTTTTATAAATGTTACGAATCTGATTTTTTTTTATATTTGATCTGTCTTTAAAATAACAGGTTTTTGCAAACTACAAGGGTGTATAAGCTTTCATAAAACTTTTACAAAGGTTTTAACGATGTTTGCAAAGGGATGATTATTTCAATGAAAGCACGGTTTTCAAAAAACACTTTAATGTGACACATCAGACTTGGCCGTAACGTCCAGGCCGGGTTTGTGTGTTACACTAATGTTCTGAGGTAGAATTTGTGTACCGAGAGATTTAGAGCTTATACATAAAATTTTGCATGAAGCACATAGTGGATGTTTATCTGTTCATCTAGGAAGTACTAAGATGTACAATGATTTGAAATAGTTGTATTGGTGGTCTGGCATGAAACAAGATATATCTGAGTTTGTATCAAAATGTTTGATCTGTTAGCAAGTCAAAGCTAAACATCAAGTGCCTTCGGGATTGTTGCAGCCTATGATGATACTTGAGTGAAAGAAAGATTCTATTTGGGTTGTTGTTATTTTATCTTGGTTGTTGTTGATAGATTGACAAAATTTGCGCATTTCATACCGGTATATACAAACTTTTTGCTTGATAGACTAGTTGAGTTGTATATCTCCGAGATTGTTAGAATACATGGAGTACCAATGTCTATTATTTTGGACATAGATCTGAGGTTTACGTCATGATTTTGGAAGAAATTACAAGAAGCTTTGGGTACAAAGTTGCATTTTAGTACTGCATTCCATCCTCAAGCTGACGGTCAATCCGAGAGAGTCATTCGAATTCTCGAAGATATGTTACGTTGCTGTGTTTTAGAGTTTGAAGACAACTAGGTGAAATACTTACCATTGATTGAATTGGTGTACAACAACAGCTTTCAATCGCGTATAAAAATCGCACAGTACGAAGCTCTATAAGGTCGTAAATATCGAACTCCGTTATATTGGACCAAGCTTAGTTAGAAAAAGATTCACGGGGTTGATTTGATCAAAGAAACTGAAGAGAAAGTGAAAGTAATTCATGACAGTTTGAAAACAACTTCGGATCGACAAAAATCTTACGCGGATTTGAAACGTAAAGATATTGAGTTTTAGATCAGAGATAGAGTATTTTTGAAAGTGTCACCATAGAAAAAGATACTTCAATTTGGCCGTAAAGGATAATTGAGTCTGCGATTTATCAGACCGTACAAGATTATTGAGAGAATCGGGCCAGTGGCATATCGACTAGACTTTGTAACAACCCAGTTTAGACCCTAGTCAAAACAATAGTTTCAGAATCACGAATCTGAGGTCGGAAAAAAATAAAAAAATATTTTAATATTATTTTATGTGTTTACGATATGTTAGAATGTATGTGTGAAAGTTTTGTGAATTGATTTTACCGATTGGGTAATTAATCTTGTAAAAGGACTAAATCACATAAAATGCAAAAGTTGTGTGCTAGTAATTAAAAGTGCTTAAATGCCATGGCTTATTAAATGCGAAGTCCTTAGGATGCAATTGGACCATTGATAGTGAAATTTGACTTATATGGCTATTAAAAGAATGTTTTTAAATGGTTTTAATTAAGGTTAAAAAAGTAAATTATTATTAAAGGTTAATATAAATAAAACAAAACAAATTTTCCACCCATTTTTCTTCATCTTCTCAACCGAATATGGAAGAAAAGAAAAGTTTTGGGCGTGTTTTAGGGTTTGGCAATGTGGAATCTAAATTGGGTAAGCATTTTGACTCAGTTTTTAATGATTTCTACATTTTTGAAATCATTGCTTCATGTTCTAACTATCCCATGCCTTAATTTCAGAATTTGTTGAAGAATTTGTAAGTTGCCATTGATGAGCTATTGTGTTCTTTGATAATTGATGGAAAAATATGAATGTTTGCTATTAGTTTTATGGTTTTATAAAGGGATTTTTGGTAAAAATATCAAAAATAGGATTAAATTGTCAAAAGTGGAAATTGTGTGGTTAAATGAGAAATAAATGTGGAATATGGGTTGAATTTAGAGTGGGAAAAACTCAGCTAAGCTTGGGTACATTTAAATTATGTGAATTTTGGTGAATAAGGACTAAATTGAGTAAATGTGAAACTTTAAGGGCTATTGTGTAAAAATGTAACACCCCTAACCCGTATCCGTCGCCGGAGGGTTAGGAGGCATTACCAAACAAGCACAAAAATTGAATAAACTCTATCCGTTCACAACAATCGTGTCTATTAATGAAATAGGTGGTGCCGTATGTCATCAACCAAGTACCAAATGCTCTCATGAAATAAACTCATCTATGCAACCTATAGCTTATTCGTTTCTACTCAAGTTTCCATTTCCTACTTATCAAGTACAAAATTTATGATTTCTAATATGCATCTTTAAATCCATAAGCACTTACCGAATGCACACACCCTCATTTCCCAAAATTTCCCACGTTAAAACATCTTGTTCTCATACAACCATACATAATCTTTGAGCATAAATTTCTAAATGCATCATATAACAAACATTAATAACTAAATACACACCCAACTTTCACATTCATTCACAACTAGCATTATTAAGCTTAAAGCTATATCTGAATAAAAGGTAACTTAGTAAGCCATTTTCGTATGGCTATACACATATATACATCACCAAAATGACACTTATTTATCAACAAAAGTCAATCCTATACATGCCATCATCATGATTAGATACTATAAGTACCGAATAGGCTTAGATAGTGTGGACAACTTCGACCTTGAGAATCCCGAGACCGTAGCTAACTAATGAGATCTATAAAACAGAGGAACAAGGGCAAACAGAGTAAGTATTTCTATGCTTAGTAAGTTTCAAGCAAGACAATCTTTTATGATTAAAACATAGAAATCTTAAAACCTAGCATTTACTTTTTGACATAGAAATCTTAAAACCTAGCATTTACTTTTTGACTGAATATAAGTATGACTAAATATACCACCATTGTTCATGCATGGCAATTCAATTTTCTTTAAACGTAAGTTCATATCACAAAGATAATTTTGTTTTATCGAATAAGTTTCATCCTTTAGCCGAATGCATCCAAAACCATTACAAAGCTAAATTAATACATATACACATAATCACATATTCATGTTACTTCACACTTCAATCGAATATACTCAATACTCAGAGCTTATTTTAATATATTTCCATTTGAATCAAAATTTATGTATCATGAATAAGTCACAGATTTTCATACAATCTTAGCAATGGCCGGAGCAGCACAGTCCGAATGAATAACCACACTTTAAACCGAATCTAACTTACAATATATATATATATACACGAGGAACATACCTGACTATCTTAGGGTAGTGATCACATTAGTTGGGATTATTACGGCAAAATCACATATTTCCCAGCACGGATGCCTTCGGGACTTTGCCCAGATATAACACCAGCACGAATGCCTTCGGGACTTAGCTCGGATATAACACTAGCACGAATGCCTTCGGGACTTAGCCCGGATATAACACCAGCACGAATACCTTCGGGACTTAGCCCGGATATAACACCAGCACGAATGCCTTTGGGACTTAGCCCAGATATAACACCAACACGAATGCCTTCGGGACTTAGCCTGGATATAACACCAGCACGAATGCCTTCGGGACTTAGCCCGGATATAGATCACTGAACCTTTGTGCATATTTATCCATCAGGTATACGTTTCACAAAGTCTATCACATGGGAATTTCATTGGCTTCATTCACATACAAGCACATAATGTATAACCTTCATTTAACATTTGGTCTATATGTGTACACAAGGATCACATATCCATCTAATTATCATAGCTTATTTTCTAGTGATCATTCAGCTACATGCCTCATACACAACTATCTCATAAACAAATTTAGGTAAAGTAAGGTCAATAACACGTGATTCATGTATCATACACTTTTAACATGCCATTCTAACTTTTTATGCTAAACTAAATTACTTAAAACTTACCTCGAACTTTTCTGAGTAACTACGGGTCGGCTACTCCGTCACCTTAGCTTTTCCTTTGTCCGATGTTACCCCTCTATGCTCTTGAGCTTAATTAAACAATTCAAATTATATCAAAATTCCATACCCTTCACTTGCTCATTAAACTTTCATTCAAAACAAGGATTACATTCTCTTTAACATACACACATTCGGCTAAATGTATACTCATCACCAACCACGACTAAATCATTGATTAACCAAATATGCATAGTCTCAATTTAAACCATTTGGCACTCACATACATATAACTAAGAGTTATTTCTCTCAATCATTACTTTCGGCATATTAAGCAATGAAATAAACATAGATGTTAAGCCTTAAACCAATATGGTTTCCATAGTAAAAACACATATACGGCATCTTCATGTGCTCAATTAAAATTATCATGAATTTTCTAACACATTAGCACACATATATTCACTCACAAGAGCTAGCATTTAAGCATCAAGTCTTGTATAAAATTCAGCCGAATGTCTATATAATTGCAAAGCACGTACATATGGTATATATATATATATATAGCTATCATAAAAACACCATCCTTTCGATTTCGATTTAAAGTCACATAACCAACATAAATCTAATTCACGTCCCACCTTTAAAGCATTTAACAACCTTTTCCTTAAAATATGCATCATGGCCGAATGCTTCACTAATGTTCTCAAACGCATTTCAATTTCAATTATAAAATACTCAAAGCCTAATCTTTTAACTTAATAGCACATTCGGTCATTTAAGTAATCTATATAACAATCATGCATTCTTTTCTAAATTTTAATTCCACAATGCCGAATGCCAAAATTGATGTATAAGCACATATCACATAATTAACAATTTATTCACTTTATGGTACAATCAGCCTTGGCATTATTTCATTAACAATCCCTATTAGCCATATCAAAATTCAATTATATCCTTTAATAAAAATTCTCCATGCATAAAATTCTTGGCCGAATGGCTCTTTACTCTCTTTAACTACAATACACAAATTCAAGAAATTATCAAAACCTCAAGACCACATTCGGCACCACATATATACATAAATATTTTAATCGGTTCTCTTACAACATCTAAACCACAATTATGCACATTATCAAGCTCACTTCACCTATCCCCCATTTCTCATAAAAGAAAATGAAAACAACAACCATTTCATCCAAACCTCAACATGGCCGAATGCTCAAATCATCACCAAACTTAAAATTCTATCATGGGCTAAGTTAAGTACTTAATCATCCACTACATTTTACAAAATGAAGACAAAACTAACATGAATTTTACCTTAATTTAGCCAACAAAAGGTGACTGAATGCCTATCTTCAATTTTCTTCTTTTCTTTCTTTGAGTTACGGCAATGGGAGATGAAAAATGATTTAGCTTTGGTTTTTCCTCCCACTTTCTCATACTATTATTATTTTATTTATTTTCATGCTCATTTTTAACATATAATGCTTATAATTATAAAATATGAAAACAACATCATTTCATGCATTAGTTGGCCGGCCACTAAATTAAAAATGGCATAATTGACATGCAAGTCCCTCCTTTATAAAAACAATGCATTATTTGGCCCTTACAAAAATCACCTAACACATTATCAAAGTTCTCACTCAAATCCTTTTAATTAAATTAACATTCAAATGACAAAATCAACATATGAAATTTTCACACATGCATTTTCACAAAATTAAGCCACACATATACTTAAATCAAAGTATTAAAATTCACGCATGCATGAGCGAATATTTTTAGACACAAAATATTTTGTTCAAATATCACTGCGGCTCAGTTTAGCGGTTCCGAAACCAGTTCCCGACTAGGGTCAAAATAGGGCTGTCAGAACTCTCCCCCTTAAGAAATTTTTTTCCCCGAAAATCTTACCAGTGAATAGGTTAGGGTATCGATCTTTCATAGAGTTCTCGGATTCCCAAGTCACTTCTTTGATCCCGTGCTTGAGCCACAACACCTTTACCAACGGAACCTTTTTGTTTTGCAACTCTTTCACCTCGCGAGCTAAAATGCGAATCGGTTCTTCTTCATAACTCAAATTAGATTGAATTTCAATTTCTGACGGACTAATTACATGAGAGGGGTCGGATCTATAACGACGGAGCATCGAAACATGAAAAACATTGTGAATCCTTTCAAGTTCTGGGGGCAGAATTAGCCTATAAGCAACCGGCCCAATCCTCTCTGAAATCTCATACGATCCGATAAATCTCAGACTCAATTTGCCTTTACGGCCAAAACGGAGTATCTTTTTCCACGGTGAGACTTTTAGAAAGACTTTTTCTCCAATCTGAAATTCTATATCTTTACGCTTCAAATCCGCGTATGATTTCTGGCGATCCGATGCTACCTTCAGACTATCACGGATTATTTTCACTTGCTGCTCGGCTTCTTTAATTAAATCAACCCCATATAACTTATTTTCACTAAGCTCGGTCCAGAACAAAGGTGTACGACACTTACGACCGTATAAAGCCTCGTAAGGCGCCATTCTAATACTCGTTTGAAAGCTATTATTGTAGGCAAACTGAATTAACGGTACGTATTTCTCCCACGAGCCACTAAACTAGAGAATGTAACATCTCAGCATATCCTCGAGTATTTGAATCGTTCTTTCGGACTGACCATCAGTCTGGGGATGAAAAGCAGTGCTAAAATGGAGCTTAGTACCCAACGCCTCATGCAGTTTCTGCCAAAACCGTGAAGTAAATCGGGGATCTTTGTCTGAAACAATAGAAGTTGGCACCCCGTGCAATTGTACAATCTGGGAGACGTACAATTCCGTTAATTTATCAAGTAAAAAGTCCGTGCGAACAAGGATGAAATGAGCTGACTTCGTTAATCTATCAACAATAACCCAGATGGAGTCTTTCTTGCTTGGTGTCAGCGGTCAACCAGACACAAAGTCCATCGTAACTCGATCCCACTTCCACTCGGGTATCAGGACCGGCTGAAGTAATCCCGAAGGCACCTGATGTTTCGCTTTTACTTGTTGACATATCAGACACTTAGATACGAAATCAGAGATGTCCCGTTTCATACCGTGCCACCAATATTGACGTTTCAGGTCGTTATACATTTTTGTGCTACCTGGATGAATCAACATTCGGCTATTATGGGCCTCATTCGGAATCATCAAAACTAGATCTAAATTTCTCGAAACACACACTCGATCCCTGAACCTCAAACGATCATCATCGTCAATTCAAAACTCTGAGTCCACACTCAAATCACACTGAGCTCGCTTAGCAACCAAATCATTGTCGATTTTCTGTGCTTCACAAATCTGTTGTATTAACATTGGTTTTGCTTTTAATTATGCTATCAACACATCATCCCCAGACACAGACAAATGTACATTCATCGCTCGTAATGCAAATAAGGATTTCCGACTGAGAGCATCCGCAACTACGTTAGCTTTTCCCGGATGATAATCAATAACAAGCTCATAGTCTTTCAGCAATTCAAGCCACCATCTGTGTCTCAAATTCAAGTCTCTTTGAGTCATTAAATATTTGAGGCTCTTATGATCAGAAAAGACATGGCATTTCTCCCCGAACAGATAGTGACGCCAAATCTTCAGAGCGAAAACAATAGCAGCTAGCTCAAGATCATGGGTTAGATAGTTCCACTCGTGAGGCTTTAACTGCCTCGAAGCATATGCGACAACTCGGCCCTCTTGCATCAAAACGCAGCCCAGACCGTTCAAAGATGCATCACTATAAACCATGAACTCTTTACCGGATTTTGGCTGAACTAACATTGGAGATTCTGTCAAAAGAGTTTTCAGCTGGTCGAAACTTTTCTTACACTTTTCCGACCACTCGAATTTGACGTCTTTTTGCAGCAATTTCGTCAAAGGTGTTGCAATCATCGAAAAACTTTTTACGAATCGTCGGTAGTAACCGGCAAGTCCCAAGAATCTCTAAACTTCCAAAACATTTCTAGGAGGTTTCTAGTCCAGAATGGCTGAAATTTTGTTCGGGTCGACTCAAATACCTGAAGCAGACATTATATGTCCCAAAAAGCTAACCTCGCGCAACCAGAATTCACATTTATTGAATTTCGTGTACAGTTGATTATCACGTAACGTCTGAAGCACAAGTCTCAAATGCTCGGCATGCTCAATCTCATCGCGAGAGTAAATCAAAATATCGTCGATGAACACCACTACGAATCGATCCAGATACTGTCTAAACACTAGATTCATCAAGTCCATGAAAATCGCAGGGGCATTTGTGAGCCCAAACGGCATTACTAAGAACTCGTAGTGTCCGTATCTCGTTCTGAAAGTAGTCGTTGGCACGTCGGAATCTCTAACTCTCAACTGATAATAACCGGATCGCAGATCAATCTTTGAAAACACTGAAGCTCCTTTTAACTGATCAAATAAGTCGTCGATTCGGGGCAACGGATATTTATTCTTTACAGTGGCTTTGTTCAGCTGTCTATAGTCGATACACATTCTCATAGTCCCGTCTTTCTTTTTCATTAACAAGACTGGTGCACCCCAAGGTGAGAAACTCGGTCGTACAAAACCTCTGTCTGTCAATTCTTGCAGCTAGATTTCGATTCTTTTAACTCGGTAGGTGCCATATGGTACGGAGCAATCAAAATCAGAGTCGTACCCAGAACCAACTCTATACCGAACTCAACTTCTCTAACAGGTGGCAATCCCAGCAATTCCTCGGGAAACACATCTGATTACTCGCAAACCATAGGTACAATCTTAAGCTCTCGTTCGGATACCTTGCTGTCAATTACATAGGCCAGATACACGTCACAGCCCTTTTTTACATATTTCTGGGCTAATATAGAAGTTATTACGGCAGGTAGCCCATTTAAATCAGTGGACTCAATCTGAATTATCTCATTATTTGAACATCGCAAATCGATAGCCTTTTTCTTGCAATTCACTACAATATCGTGCACAGTCAACCAATCCATTCAAAGAATAATGTCAAATTCATCGAAGGGTAAAAGCATCAAGTCAGCCGGAAAGCAAGAATCTCGAATCATTAGGGGACATTTCTTGCACACTTTATCAACCATAACATAACGACCCAAAGGATTTGACACCCAAATCACAAACTCAGTAGACTCAACCGGAAGAGTCTTACTGGATGCTAAAGTTTCACACACATACGAATGGGTTGAACCAGGATCATTCAGAGCGATAACATCAGTATTAAAGAGAGTAAAAGTACTGGTAATAACATCCAGAGAAGAAGCCTCCTCCCAGGCACGAATAGCATACGCTCTAGCAGGTGCACGAGCCTCGGATCTGACTGCGGTGTCTCTAGTCCCTCTCTGACTGCCGCTAGTATTTCCCCACGTCTCGGTGTCTACCTCGTGCTGTCGTGCCACTGAGTCTCTGACTCGGATCAGTATTCTGTTCATCCAATTTCGGACAATCTTTAATAAAATGATCGGCGGATCCACACTTGTAACAGGAGCGGTCATGAAATCTATAGCTCCACGGGTGCCATTTACCACAATATTTACAATCAGATCTGTCTCGACATTCATTGCCCACATTGGCGACTGAAGTAGCTCGTGAACTCACAGGTGGTCGATGATGATCACGTCTAAAAAAGCCTGAAGTATTCTTAGATCGGCCTGAATCATCTCGAATTTTCTTGGATGATTGTTGAATAGACTTTCCCGCAGATCTCTTACGAAACTCTCTGGCTCCGTCCTCAGCCTTTCTCTTTTCATTTTCGAGCTCTTCGGCCTTGCAAGCTCGCTCGACTAATACGACGAACTCTTTGATTTCTAGAATTCCCACAAGCAATCTGATATCTTCATTTAATCCATCCTCGAAACGTTTACACATGATAGTCTCGGATGATACACACTCACGAGCATATCGGCTAAGTCGTACAAATTCTCTCTCATATTCGGTTACCGTCACACGGCCCTGTTTAAGCTCAAGAAATTCCTTCCGTTTTTGATCGATAAATTTTTGGCTGATATACTTTTTGCAGAATTCGGTTTGGAAAAACTCCCAGGTGACCCACTCTTTCGGTACAACAGAAACTAAAGTATTCCACCAACAGTAGGCAGAATCGCGCAACAGAGATACCGTACATTTCAAACATTCCTCGGGCATGCACGATAGTTCATCAAACACTCGAATTGTATTATCGAGCCAAAACACAGCCTGTTCAGCATCATCACTTGCTGTAGCCCTGAACTTTTCAGCCCCATATTTTCTAATTTTGTCGACCGGGGGCCTACTTGATCTCAACGGATCAGTCACATAAGGGTTTACATATGTCGGAAGCGGAGTGCTCGGGGGCGGGCTTGTGGAACAGCTGAATTTGTTCGAATGAATTGAGTGAACAAATCACTCATCATTGCACAGAAAGCTTGTCTTGTGTCATCATCTCGATGACTGGTATTCGGCTGAGAGTCATTCAGTGCTGTCCCTTACGCGGGAGCAGGCGCTATGCTCTCAACATCATCTGCTACGGCTCGGTCGGAATCGGGATTCATTTCTATATCAAAAATCACATTTCAATTGTCAGAAATCATCACACTATCGCATTAACGCAAAATGGCATGTATAGCTAGACTCACACGTGCTACGTTAGTCTGAGAATTGACTAAACCATAGCTCTGGCACCAAATAAAATGTAACACCCCTAACCCGTATCCGTTACTGAAGGGTTAGGAGGCATTACCAAACAAGCACAAAAATTGAATAAACTCTATCCGTTCACAACAATCGTGTCTATTAATGAAATAGGTGGTGCCGTATGTCATCAACCAAGTACCAAATGCTCTCATGAAATAAACTCATCTATGCAACCTATAGCTTATTCGTTTCTACTCAAGTTTCCATTTCCAACTTATCAAGTACAAAATTTATGATTTCTAATATGCATCTTTAAATCCATAAGCACTTACCGAATGCACACACCCTCATTTCCCAAAATTTTCCACATTAAAACATCTTGTTCTCATACAACCATACATAATCTTTGAGCATAAATTTCTAAATGCATCATATAACAAACATTAATAACTAAATACACACCCAACTTTCACATTCATTCACAACTAGCATTATTAAGCTTAAAACTATATCTGAATAAAAGGTAACTTAGTAAACCATTTTTGCATGGCTATACACATATATACATCACCAAAATGACACTTGTTTATCAATAAAAGTCAATCTTATACATGCCATCATCAAGATTAGATACTATAAGTACCGAATAGGCTTAGATAGTGTGGACGACTTTGACCTTGAGAATCCCGAGACCGTAGCTAACGAACGAGATCTATAAAATAGAGGAACAAGGGCAAATAGAGTAAGCATTTCTATGCTTAGTAAGTTTCAAGCAAGACAATCTTTTATGATTAAAACATAGAAATCTTAAAACCTATCATTTACTTTTTGACTGAATATAAGTATGACTAAACATACCACCATTGTTCATGCATGGCAATTCAATTTTCTTTAAACGTAAGTTCATATCACACAGATAATTTTGTTTTATGGAATAAGTTTCATCCTTTAGCCTAATACACCAAAACCATTACAAAGCTGAATTAATACATATGCACATAATCACATATTCATGTTACTTCACACTTCAATCGAATATACTCAATACTCAGAGCCAATTTTAATATATTTCCACTTGAATCGAAATTTATGTATCATGAATAAGTCACAGATTTTCATACAATCTTAGCAATGACCGGAGCAGCACAGTCCAAATGAATAACCACACTTTAAACCGAATCTAACTTACAATATATATATATATATATACGGTACATACTTGACTATCTTAGGGTAGTGATCACATTAGTTGGGATTATTATGGCAAAATCACATATTTCCCAGCACGGATGCCTTCGGGACTTAGCCCAGATATAACACCAGCACGAATGCCTTCGGGACTTAGCTCGGATATAACACCAGCACGAATGCCTTTGGGACTTAGCCCGGATATAACACCAGCACGAATGCCTTCGGGACTTAGCCCGAATATAACACCAGCACGAATGCCCTCGGGACATAGCCCGGATATAACACCAGCACGAATGCCTTCGGGACTTAGCCTGGATATAACACCAGCACGAATGCCTTTGGGACTTAGCCCGGATATAGATCACTGAACCTTTGTGCATATTTATCCATCAGGTATACGTTTCACAAAGTCTATCACATTGGAATTTCATTGGCTTCATTCGTATACAAGCACATAATATATAACCTTCATTTAACATTTGGTCTATATGTGTACACAAGGATCACATAACCATCTAATTATCATAGCTTATTTTCTAGTGATCATTCGGCTAAATGCCTCGTACACAACTATCTCAAAAAAAAATTTAGGTAAAGTAAGGTCAATGAGCCGTGATTCATGTATCATACACTTATAACATGCCATTCTAACTTTTTATGCTAAACTAAATTACTTTAAACTTAACCCGAACTTTTCTGAGTAACTACGGGTCGGCTACTCCGTCACCTTAGCTTTTCCTTTGTTCGATGTTGCCCCTCTATGCTCTTGAGCTTAATTAAACAACTCAAATTATATCAAAACTCCATAACCTTCACTTGCTCATTAAACTTTCATTCAAAACAAGGATTACATTCTCTTTAACATACACACATTCGGCTAAATGTATACTCATCACCAACCACGACTAAATCATTGATTAACCAAATATGCATAGTCTCAATTTAAACCATTTGAAACTCACATACATATAACTAAGAGTTATTTCTCTCAATCATTACTTTCGGCATATTAAGCAATGAAATAAACATAGATGATAAGCCTTAAACCAATATGGTTTCCATAGTAAAAACACATATACGGCATCTTCATGTGCTCAATTAAAATTATCATGAATTTTCTAACACATTAGCACACATATATTCACTCACAAGAGCTAGCATTTAAGCATCAAGTCTTGTATAAAATTCAGCCGAATGTCTATATAATTGCAAAGAACGTACATATGGTATATATATATATATAACTATCATAAAAACACCATCCTTTCAATTTCGATTTAAAGTCACATAACCAACATAAATCTAATTCACGTCCCACCTTTAAAGCATTTAACAACCTTTTCCTTAAAATATGCATCATGATCGAATGCTTCACTAATGTTCCCAAACACATTTCAATTTCAATTATAAAATACTCAAAGCCTAATCTTCTAACTTAATAGCACATTCGGTCATTTAAGTAATCTATAAAACAATCATGCATTCTTTTCTAAATTTTAATTCCACAATGCCGAATGCCAAAATTCATGTATAAGCACATACCACATAATTAACAATTTATTCACTTTATGGGACAATCGGCCTCGGCATTATTTCATTAACAATCCCTATTCGCCATATCAAAATTCAATTATATCCTTTAATAAAAATTCTCCATGCATAAAATTCTTGGCCGAATGGTTCTTTACTCTCTTTAACTACAATGCACAAATTCAAGAAATTATCAAAACCTCAAGACCACACTCGGTACCACATATATACATAAATATTTTAACCGATTCTCTTACAACATCTAAACCACAATTATGCACATTATCAAGCTCATTTCACCTATCCCCCATTTCTCATAAAAGAAAATGAAAATAACAACCATTTCATCCAAACCTCAGCATGGCCAAATGCTCAAATCATCGCCAAACTTAAAATTCTATCATGGGCTAAGTTAAGTACTTAATCATCCACTACATTTTACAAAATGAAGACAAAACTAACATGAATTTTACCTTAATTTAGCCAACAAAAGGTGACCGAATGCCTATCTTCAATTTTCTTCTTTTCTTTCTTTGAGTTACGGCAATGAGAGATGAAAAATGAGTTAGCTTTGGTTTTTCCTCCCACTTTCTCATACTATTATTATTTTATTTATTTTCATGCTCATTTTTAACATATAATGCTTATAATTATAAAATATGAAAACAACATCATTTCATGCATTAGTTGGTCGGCCACTTAAATTAAAAATGGCATAATTGACATGCAAGTCCCTCCTTTATAAAAACAATGCATTATTTGGCCCTTACAAAAATCACCTAACACATTATCAAAGTTCTCACATAAATCCTTTTAATTAAATTAACATTCAAATGAAAAAATCAACATATGAAATTTTCACACATGCATTTTCACAAAATTAAGCCGCACATATACTTAAATCAAAGTATTAAAATTCACACATGCATGAGCGAATATTTTTAGACACAAAATATTTTATTCAAATATCACTGCAGCTTGGTTTAGCGGTTCTGAAACCACTTCCCGACTAGGGTCAAAATAGGGCTGTCACAACAAATTTCAAAATGTGTGTTTTGAATAAATTGAATGAGTGGTTGATTAAATAAGTTAATTTTGAATATATCTAGACCAAGAAAAGCGAAATTCAGATCTAGATCGAGGGAAAACTAAAGTTATCGACAAGTCAACTTAATTTGTAGTTATCGCGGATGAGGTAAGTACGTATGTAATTATGAATGTTATAAAAATGTTTTAAATGCTTGATAATGCATGAATTACGTAAATAAGATTATGGTTATGACCAAATAGTTTGAATATTCAGTAGGAAAAATTGAAGTAGCTTTGGCTACTTATTAATGATTGTGAATTTAGTTGAGATATTGGGATAGTTTTGGCTATGTGTCTGCATACCAGCACTAAGTGTGCTAGACTGTAACAGCTTTAAATTGCGTAAATGTACTGTGGCACTAAGTGTGCGAGAATGATATAGTGTTGGCTATTTGTTTTGGCACTAAGTGTGCAATATATTTATACAGTTCCGGTTACTCATTGGGCACTATATGTGCGATATATATATTTATAGCTTTGACTATTCGTCTGGCACTAAGTGTGCGACATCTTTATATAGCTTCGGCTATTCATTTGGCACTAAGTGTACGATATCTTTATATATTTTCGGCTATTCATTTGGCACTAAGTGTGCGATATCTTTATATAGTTTCGGCTATTTATTTGACACTAAGTGTTCTAGCTCATTGAATACTAAAAGACTACTATATTGATTAAAGAAGTGAAGTGAAGAAAATGTGATAGTTAAATACGAGAAAGTACAGGTACATATGAAACCTATGTGGTTGATGATACTTGTGTACGAGTTTGAGGTTTTGATATGAAAATGAGTAATGATTCATGAGTAAAAATTGAGTATTAAATTTTATTGATATTGAGTTAAAATAATGTGATTCCGATGATGTTTAGATGAGTCAATAAGAAAAGATGATGTTACGAGAATATATAAATGATGATGTAATTTAGTTCAGACATTCGTACAAAAATCAACAAGTAATTGAATGTTGAGAATGGAAGTACGATTGAGATAAGTAAGATAGGTACGTACAGAACCTGTGTGAGAATTGAATGATAGTGAATTGGTGAGTTCATGCTATATCATATTTATGAAATGAGAAAGATATGTATTTAAATATGTTGTATACCAAATTGTGCTCATTTGGTTATGGATGTAACACCCCAAACTCGGCTCAGACGTTATGGTCAAATCTGACGGTGTCACATTGAAGGGTAGCTTGTTCAAATTGAAGTTGGTGGAAAACCTTGAAAACATTTAATCGTTTGTAGTTAGAAACAGTATTTTCAAAATGGGTTTCTTATTTCCCAATCAACCCTGTTATAGGTGTACTTTAGTTTAAAACGAAAAACCATTGAAAGTCTGTTTAGTTGTCGGTTTAAATAAACCTTGAGTTGTTATTTGGAAACCTTAATTTACGCTCCTTGTTAATTTATGTTTAACTACAGCGAAAGCTCTTGTTTTGAAAACGTTCATATTTTAAGGTTGGGTTTGAAAATATTACTTTAGTTTTTTTTTTCAGAAAACAAGTTAAACTTGAAAGTTAAGCAAATATAGAAATAAAATGCCAAAAAAACCCAAACCAAACTGGAGAACAGGCCTTATTACAACAAAAATTCCAAAAAGAAAGCAAATACTAGCTAATGCAAAATAAAATACTAAAATTTAAAACTACTTGTGGTGTGGCCATCCCCAAGTCCTCCCGTACGTCGAATCGCCTACTGAGGATCACCTACAAAACCCAAAAGAGGGGTTGAGTTTTCGAAAACTCAATGTGTACAACCCTCAAGGATTAATAAGCATGCATCAGCCCGTATGGGCCTCAGCTCATTACAATCACAGTGGGATTTGGGCCATAGCCCATAACAACCTCAATAGGGCCTGAGCCCATATCTCAATCAGTACCAATATATGCAATGCACAAATCCTTTCCAACCCTACACTCTTTTGGGGATTAAATTGACCCACCCATCCCTACACTCCAATGTAGCATCGGTTACGGCATTAACCAATAAACACATAAGGCTTAAAAAGCCATCGGTGGATCCATTTTCCTCAAGCGACCATGCGATCCTCACATATCAACTTCTTCCTCCATTCCATAATCCCAACCCACATGCAACATAATATCACATGAATGCAACACAATACATTTATGGCATACAAAATCACACATAGAGCACGTAGGGGCATTTTAATCATTTTGCCCTTAAGGGCATGACGGTCATTTTCATTATGGGCCCAAATACATAACTTGGCCACTTATGAAGTCCACAATCATTCAGCGTGTGATACGCCACTTCTAGCAATTACTAATACACTAGGGCCCAAAAGCCCAATACGTGGCCCAAATAGGGCCACACTCTCATTTGGCCCATTAGGGCCAAATCTGCCATTGGCCATGTAGTCAACATGACCGGCTCGTCATTTCTTACCCATCCATCAATTTTGCTTGTGTCGGGCCCATGGGCCCATTGGGCCCATGTAACACCCTTATACCTGAGACTGTCACCGGAATCGAGTACAGAGCGTTACCGGACTTAAACGGACCTTCACAGAACTTAACTCAAAAACAGTCACAGAATCACATACAAATTCGCTCTTTATGACTCTTATCGACTGTTTTGGACATAATACAAACTTTACAGATGATTAGGATTCGAATCCTATCAAATCGGTTACTCAGTAAACTTTTCATACAAAAACAATGTCACACTCCCGTGTGACCCTTAGCACGGCCATGTTGTGAGACCATGTGGCCTTCACACTCCCATGCCAGGCATCCGTGGCTGAAACTGACCAAACTGACACGGCTAATTCACACGCCCATTTGGAGGCCGTGTACTCCCACACGGTTGAGACACACGGCCGTGTCTCCTGCCTGTGTGGTACGCTAAATACATTATTCAGGTTCAGGGGAGGCACCGTTTGAGCGCACACCCGTAGGGATGGACCGTGTATCGCCCACGGCCTAGGTACACCCGTGCCATCCAACCGTGGAACAGTCTGTTAAATCCCACACGGCCATAGCACACGCCCGTACGCTTTGCCAGGCAAGCCATGTTAGGCTATCTACCAAGCCTTGACCTCTCAAACTCACAAGCATTTCCATATACAACCAATACAAATAATACTTTACTATACAAACATTTATTTCTATATACCACATTAGAAACATAATGCTTATAAGCTTACAAATTGACTATACACATCCATAACCTTCTATACATGCCATAAACTTACGCCAGAAACATAACATACTAATAAGTCTTGACAGTGTGAAGCTTGCTCCAAAGACTCGACTCCCAATCCAACTGTTTTCATACACTAGAAGGGAGAAAAGAATAGAACAGAGTAAGCTATAATAGCTTAGTAAGTCGTATGCAAATTAAAGCAATGAACATTACAAATTATCAATTACTTCATAACAATTATTAATACATATCATTCCATACTCAACTTACTCTTTTGGGCACATTTCACATACCAATCATATATGTGCTTAACCGTACCAATCTCAATGTACAGAACTATTTCATGTCACCTGCAGAAACACTTCATCATAGTACAGATAAACTAATCCCATTGAGTTGATTTGGAATATGACCAGATATTCAGAGGTTAGCACCAAAGTGCCTCACAGACATGGCAGAGCCATGAGGTAGCCAGAGCTACTAACAGAGGGGTAACCGAAGCTACATCACAGAATGGTAGCCGAAGCTACATCACAGAACCAGAACAGAAGTTACCTCGGGCTTGCTCACATAAGCTGATAGGTGTCTGCAATACATGCTAGACCACCCTGTACCCAGGAACTATATCAGACAGAATTAGAACCCTCTAGTGACATGTCACTTATATCAATGTTTATTCCTACTTGCTCAATAGGGATTTTACAGACAATTCATCATTATCACAATTTCAGAGATATAACAACTGATTAGCCGAATAATTTCAGAATCACATCAAACAACCAATCGTAATTTACTGTACTTACTTTAATTCCATATTTACAGATATACATATATATACCATATTTCCAATCATATCATAGTCCACATATCAATAGTTCTAAAAATATATCTAATTATCAATCGGAAGTTCACAAAACATACCTTATTCTTAGTAATACGGAATTATATCGGATTTCTAGTCATATCATAATTTACATATCAATATAAACAATCAATCATGAATAGACAATTATATTTTAGCAAATATGCTAGAATTTACATACAACTTACCTGAATAACCAATAGATTAAATTCTCGAGATTTAGTCGAGAACTTTCTCTTTTTCCCCATTCTCGGGCTTACCACACCTTTCTTGGTCTAGATTAACAAACAGAGTACAATTTATCAATAATTTATTCATTTATAGACACAATTCATATTTTGGGTAAATTTTCAAATTTACCCCTCAACTTTCACTAATCTAAAAATTAATCCCTTGGCTCAAAAACTCATTTTCTTTATTCCATGGGCTTAATTAACCCAATTTCACAATTAAAACACTAAATTTATCAATAATTAACACATTTAGATATAATTTGTAAACTTTACAAATTAGCCCCTTTTTATGAAATTATATTCGGTTTCATCCAAAATCATTCCCAAAAACATGCATATAACATCTTAAGCTCTCATTTTCTCCATTAACCAATCAAAAACACTTATATCACAAATGGGTATATTTTTGAACCCCAATATTTCTTGAAAATAATGGTAGAATCATGCAATTCAAACTTAAATGATCATGAAAATACGAAAATAACTGAAAATGGAACAAGGTTGCACTTACTATTGAGCTTGGAAAAGCAAAGTAATCCCTAGCCATGGAGAAGAAGAATCGGTAGCCATGGGGTTTGTTTCCATGGAGAAGATGATGTTTTTATCATCTATTTTGTCTTTTTCCTTCTAAATGACAAAAATACCATTAATGACATAACTAACAAATGTTTCTAGAAATGCCCTTTTGTGTCCATGCTATCAACTAATGGTCCATTTGCCATTTAAAGGCTTCTTATTCAAACCCCCATTTCAAATAGGTACTTATACTCTATATCTCATATTTTGCAATTAATGCAATTTAGCCCCAACAATAAAATTGGACACTTTATCGATAAAATTTTCAAACAGAAATTTCACATCAATAATCAATGCAACAAATATTATCAGAAATTCACACAATTTCAAAATTTTTACTTCGGATCTGTGGTTACAAAACCACTATTACGACTAGACCCTATTTTAGGCTGTTACAACTCTCCCCCCTTCAGGGATTTTCATCCCCAAAAATCTTATCAGAAGCAAACAATTTCAAATCTGAGAGACATTCCCATAACTTCTCAGAATCGTAAATCTCAGTTCACCATCAGAATCTCTTTTCACCAAGAAGCTAAAACTTCAGTTTACAATCTGAAATCACATCACGAATACTTCGATCACTTTATCAAATAAACCTTATACACACCATTATACATATCTTTTCTGATCATAAGATCAATCATAATTCTACGATATGTCTCTTCCCAAAGAAGACAAAAATTCTGATTCAATTTGGACAGAAGTTCTATCTCATAACTATTCCTATAATACCACTGACTATTTTCATTCCAAATAGAATAGATTTCTAACTCATCTGAACATATATCTCGGATCAGAACAATAATAACATTAACAGAAATCTTATACTTTTAAGCTTCCAACATCACGTAACAGTTACTTTAATTTATTTTGGTGATCACATTCTGATGCACACCCATATTACTCAGTTTCACTAGAAAAACCTTGTTTTAGCATTCACTTTAACTAAACTCAGACTTTCTCTAAGAAGGATCAAGCAAATAATCTGTACTCCCACAATCAATCAAGGATTTTCCATCCAAGCAACGGTAATTAAAATTATTTCCTCAAAAGTCAGGCAATAATGTATTGAAAACTTTTGGTATCCCAATCGAGTCACATTGTCTCACACATTAAGTCTCTTCTGTGACATTTAATACTGTTTTATCTAAGTCAGAAAGTACACTAAGTTTCCACCGTATGCTCGAATTCATCAAATCCCATTAAGGGAGAAAAGACCACTATACAATTCAAATTTGAGCTTCTATCATATACTTTTCACAAGAATCAGAAAGATCCATATATATAATCATAGCGAATGCAGTCGTTTCATACTAAAGAAGAAAACATTTTAGAAATAAATCAGAGTAGTAACATTCCAGATTCTTATAAAAAAGAATAATAATAAGAAGACCTGAGTATAGAAATCCAAGATACGATGTTATGCCAAGAATCCAAGAATAGAATTCCTCACGGTAAAATAGTGCTTCAGAGAATACCAGAAGAAAACCATAATCAATAATCTTGAAGTCTTCTTTCGGATCGTGAAGTAAATCCCAGATTTTAAACAAACACAATAGACAAAGATACTCCGTGGAACCTCACAGTATCATAAATGTAAAGTTTGACTAATTGTTGAGTAAGAAATTAGATCATACCGAAATATTATGGACTGATCTCATAATCTATCACTACATTTCATATCAAATCTTTCTTTCCCGGAAATAGAGGCAACCCAAAACAAAATCTATAATTACTAAATCCCGTTTTATTCAGAAATCGTGATCGATTGTAACAAACTAGATGACAATTGATGTTTAGCTTAAATTTTGCTAACAGATCAAACACTTCATAACAAAGTTAAAAATAATCCTTCTTGTGCTTCCCAGATGTATAGAAAATCTATTATTGAAAGCGTTACATGAAATCATACGAATTAATTCTAAACTTCTTAAAATTTAAAGTCTATCTCTGAATCTCAGTCATTCATAACATTTACTCAGATTTCAGAATCAAAATCAAAATCACACCGAACTCATTTTACTAACAATAAGCATTTAAAATTCTTTTACTCAACTCAGACTGAACCAGAACTGATGCTTCAATTAAAACATCCTCATGCAAAAGAAAACCTTAACAATCTAACAAACATACATTTACCACAGAATTTCTTAGACCGGATTATTCCGATAGATATACTGCTGTATTAAGTCTTCAATAATACTAACTCTTCAATTCATACGTATACAATTAAGAATTTGTCTCCCCAGTACAGTGGATAATTTCATCATGTGAAATTTAAATATCCTTTCAATCGAATAACATCAAGTCAGACAACTTTTGAATTAGTCTTTTTAAAGATACTGTTTCTTTTTGTTTTAAAGTAACCCAGACGTATCATTTTTCGAAAATCACAACCACTAATTAGGGATCATAAAATTATAATCATACTGATATCTTAACCGTAGCAATAGATAATATCTCAGCTTTTTATAAAGTATTTGAACATAGAAGAAAGTCAATTATAATTCAAACAGTAATCAATGCAAAAATACAACTTCTATAGCTTAGATGAAGATACCATTATACTCCTATCCCTTGAATCAAAATTTATAGTCATCATAGACATACTCATCTTATCAAATAGGGGTCTCTTACAGATATTCCCATAATGTCATAAGAAAATCGGGGTAACGAATGTCACACCCCTAGACCCGTGCCCGTTGTCAGAGAGTCAATAAGCATAACCCGACCATCATTTAACTAAGCTACAACTCACACGCACAATTCGTCATCAATACAATCATATTCTGACACTCACATATCGGATCAATGATCACACCTAACCATTTCCTTTAAGACCATTACTATTCATAGGATAAAAAGAATGTCAAAGTTTAGCAAAGCTCAAAACCAAAATCAACTAGGCCGATTTACCAAGTTCAAAACAACGTACTACATAACATATTAACGGATTTCATATAAACTCCATTTAGCCCTTATGTATAAATATCGAAAGGTTGCATTCAATATCATTATTAATCACATTTAAACCACACATGCTTCATAAACATATATATATATCAATATATGACATACTTCGAGCCGAGTTTACAAAATAAATAACTTAAACTTCCATTCACACATAATGTGTCCAAGTTTAAAACTATGGATATAGATGTAAGACATTCGGGTAAGCCATTTTCGCATGGCTGACTTAATTACAACTTCAAAATTTTGTTTGTTAAGCAACAAAATGTCAAGTCTATACATGCCATTTTCAAAGTTTAGTTACAAAATACCGAATGATGTTTTGATAGTGTGGATGACTTTAACCCTGGAATTCCCGAAACCGTAGCTACCGAGTAAGATCTATAAAACAGAAAGTAAGGACAACAGAGTAAGCAATCATTTGCTTAGCAAGTTCTTAAGTAACTAAATCATTTAAAAAAATGAAAGGCATAGTAATATTGAAACTTGTTTAATTCATTCTTTGGCCGAATATGACCATAACCAAGTTACTACTTATCACATGCATATCGCAAAGGAAAGATCAATGTATTCAAATAACTTCAACCTATAACCGAATACGCCTATTTCACTTTCCATGTCCATCATGTATTTACAGATACATCTCACACTCGTGAAGTTGAACTCTTTAAAATAGAATCCTATACATCAAAATCAGATTATAAACGTACGAGTGATTCTAAACAATGGTTTAAATATCCCTACCGGATTTCAAAATCAAAATTCGAAGGTAATTAAAGTCTCTACGAGAGTAGAATGCATACCTGGCTATCTTATGGTAGGTAGCACATTTGTTTAAAACTGTGTCAACATTTATTATATGATTTCTCGTACGAAAGCCTACGAAAATTTAACCCAGATATGACGCCCCCACGGATGGCTTTCGGGACCAAGCCCGGTTCTTAACACTGGCTCGAAAGCCTTTTGAGTCTAAGCTCAGATTTTAACACTGGCTCGTAAGCCCTTCGAGTCTAAGCTTGGATTTTAAACCCCAAATAGCATTCACCCGTATAAATACATATATCATATCATATTTGGGTATCTATCCCATTACTCTAATAAAATCAAGGCATGATTACCTACCATATACATTCGGTTCACTAGTCATAAACAAAAAGGGGCACCATTTCGTTTCAAGATATAATAAAATTCAATTTTACCATGCGTTTTCCAACGATTACAAAGATTATCTTTTCCCAAACGACATTCAAGTATAACCTTTAAGTCTGAATATATATATACATATATACTATGATTTCATCATGTCAGGAGCTAAAATTTGTAACTCAGGAACTTACCTCGTATCTCTCTGAGCGATTTCGATTTGGCTATTCCGTGACTTTGGCTTTCCCTTTATCTGAAGTTGTCCCTCTAAGCTCTTGAGCTTAATTTTAAACAATTTAAATGTATCAACTTCCATGTACTTCACTAAATCAAGGTAAGTAGTACGAATATTCTCTTATGATACATACATTCATTCGTTTTCAATAAAGCACACACACCTATTTCTTTCACACTAACATTCGGCTTTATACCAAATGTTATAAGTTACGACCAGGCTATGGATTAAAATTAAACATACATAATTCTTTGAGCTAATCTTATCATTCATAACAAAATAGTCATCAAACACCGATTATGCTTTTACATAGGGAGCTCCAAATTTGGCTCTCATTCGGCATACGCACACATACGGAAATTCATTAACCTCAATTGTTCATTGAACAAACTATGTTCACATTCAACCTTCATGAAGTAAATGTCCAATTGCAATTTAATCACTCCATCAAATTATAATTTACTAAATGCCATAACCAAAATTCCTAAATTAGTTAGCATAGTTCACATACATAACAAAGACTCAATTGAAACTATTTATAATACTTTTACTAAGCTAAAGTTCATATAAGCACTTCATTAAACCATCATTATCTTCCAAGACCGCAAGGTCATTAAACAGCTATGTTTGTGTATCTTTATACAATGTACATATAATTTACACCTAGCTTCACTCACCACCTCATTTGGCCTACTTAAATTTTATAACACATACCCTTAACGAAATTCACTAAACCTTAAATCACAAATTCTACCTCCCACAGTCCGTATGGTCACTTTTCTACTTTCAAAGACCCAAACAAATAACAAATGTTCAACTCCCTTGCTCAAAATCACATTCGACAAGGCATCTCTCTATTCAAACATACAATTCAATGTATTTTATAACATAACTCACCAAATTTTGCATTATTTTGGCATTTAAACAAATAGTCACATAGATTTAACTTTAATATATCCCTCAACACCCCCTAACATTTTTCATACTTTAAAACATCAAAAACTTCATTTCCTTAACAATGGCCGAATGGAGAATCTACCATCCAAAAGCAAAATTAACACATGGGTTGGTGCATATACTTAGCTATTAACTAGAACTCATAATTTCTCATGAAAATAGCATGAATCCATACCTTAATTTTGATGCCACAAGACCGAAGGCTAGCTTTCTCTTTTCACTCTTTCTTTCTATGGTTCACGGCAAGAAGAACAAACACAACCTAATTTTTCTTTTCTTTTTACTAATTTCATTATTTTATTTTCTATTATGCTATTATTTCTACTTATTTTAATTAACAATTAAAATAATAAAGCAACCAATAAGAACATTTGCATGGCCGGCCACTTTCAAATAAAAGAGAGAATTGACATGCAAGTCCAATTCTTTTATAGTATGCACAATTCGGCCACTCAAAGATTCACCCCACTTATTTTTAAATTTCCCATCCAAGTCCTATTGAATAATTCACATAAAATTTCTAATATTAAAGTAACAATACTTCACACATGCATAATTCACACATCAACATTTTATAATATGGCATTTCTCAATTTTAATAGCTCGGTTTTGTGGTCCCGAAGCCACTTCCCGACTAGGGTCGAAATAGGGCTATTACAACTAAGCTTCGACATCTGAAGTTACACTAAATATCTGGGAATTACAACCCATATAAGATTCAGAAAGAACAGTGTCACTACTGAGTACAGAATTTCACAGTGACAAAAGTAATATAACCTCCACATATATTCAACAGAAAAATAATGTAACACCCCAAGACCCGTACGCATCGCTGAAGGGTCGAGAGGTACTACCCGACAGTGCATCACTCGTACAAGCATATATAAACGCTTATGGATAATGGTTTAAGGTATATCAGATTTCATATCTAAGTTATACGAATAAGATCAAAACCATATGTGCATTATCTAGTTCAAAACACCTAACTTCATGAATAAAAGCTATTCATGCAATTCAAAAGCTTAAACCCAATCTATTCATGCCTTTAGGTTCATGTTGCAAATTCACATATAGCTACCTTTTTAAATAAACATCCAATCCACTCATATATATATAAATAAGCATACCCGATGATAACATTGAACCTAAAGTGTCATCATTTAGATTTTCACGTTCCAATTCAAGCCATGCATATAACTCAAAATACATATCATCATCTTAAAGACCACATATAGATATAAAGCATCTTGAGAAGCCATTTTTGCATGGCTATGCTTAATGACAACATCCAAATAAAAGTTTCTGAATTAACAACCACAAATTTAATCCTATACATGCCATTCACAAAAGTTTAGCTAATTAAATACCGAATAGGGCTTTGATAGTAGAGATGACTTCGAATGCAAGATTCCCGAGACCGTAGCTAACGAACAAGATCTATAAAACAGAAAATTTGGAGCAACAGAGTAAGCAATCATATGCCTAGTAAGTTTTTAAGTAACAAAAATCATTGAAAGAGTAGCATAGTAATATTTAAGCTTGCTTATTCTATCCTTTGGCGGAATAGGAACATACTATGATAATACTTCTATCATTCATAACACAAAGGAAATTTCAAGGTATCCGACTAATTTCATCTTATAACCAAATAAGTTCATTTCAGGTATCAAGCTAAACTCATGCCTATAACATACATTCCATATCCGAATAGTTAAACTCTTCTAATTCAGAACAAATACATAAAAATCAAGTCATAGGCGTTTGAGTAACCTTTAATAATAGTCAAGGCATTCCCACCGAATTCTTACTCACAATTCATAAGTAACAAAATTCTTGAACAAGAGTAAGATGCATACCTGGCTATCTTACTGTAGGTAACACATTTAATAGGACTGTCTCGACATTTATTTTATAACGCCGGCATGGATGCCCTTCGGAATCAAACCCAGTTTCAACACTGGCTCAAAGCCCTTCGAAACTAAGTCTGGTTATGTTACTGGCTTGAAAGCCCTTCGAGGCTAAGCTCGGATCATACCACTGGCTCAAAAGCCCTTTGAGACTAAGCTCGGATCATACCACTGGCTCGAAAGCCCTTTGAGACTAAGCTCGGATCTAAACCTCAGTTTAACATTCACACACATATATGTATAATTACCATATCACATTTGAATCACTAGTCATAAACAATGGACAAAATTTCATATCATGGTATAACAAAATTCAAAGTTCATGTGCATTTCCAACAATTTCATAAATTATATTTGCTACAACATCATTCAAACATAGTTCTTAAGTTTTGAATTTATATAACATACTTACGTAATAAGATTTCATCATGTCATGAGCTAAAATTTGTTACTTGAGAACTTACTTCGTATCTTTCTAAACAAATCCCGGGTTGTTTATTCCGTGGCTTTACCCTTTCCCTTATCCGATGCCTCACCTCTAAGCTCTTGAGCTTAATTAAACAATTCAATTATATAAATTTTCATACCCTTAGCTAGAACAAAACAAAGAATGCAACAATCCTCTCTAAGCCACCCACACATATTCGGTCAAATATATAGAAACATGTATGTATACACATTATAACTCCTAACTAACTCATTGATTTTACCGAATATGCATGGTCTCAAATCAAACCATTCGGTACTCACATGTATATTACTAAAAGTCCTTTCTCACAACTATCATTTTCGGTGCTTTGAACAATGACATTAACATAAATAATAATCCTTAAACCGAATTTAGTTTTTTTCTTCTTCTTAGAATTTCATCCATATGGCATCTTCATGAATTTCAATTAAAAATCATGAAATTTCTAATACCTAGACACACATATGTTCTTCCACAAAAGTTAACATTTTATTCAACAAGTATGACATAAGCTCAATCGAATGCTTATAAATACACAAGGTACATGCATACGGCACATACATATAACTACCATAAAAATACCCTCCTTTTAAAAAATTTAATACATATATGTACATGATAGGCATCATGACCGAATACTTCACAAATGATATCCTACACATTTTAATTTTCAATTCTAAACATGACTAACAAGGCTGAATCTCACAAAGTCTTTGCACTCAATTTCAATACAAAATTTTCTAGTTTCAAGCTTAATTTCACAACTATAAAAGTCATTTTACAAACCCAATGCTCAACCTATATGTATTTTATGCCAATGCTACATGTTAAAATTTAAGAACCCATGCCATACATGGCTCAAATTTAAAATTTTTACTCAAGGTCTTAAAATTTCATGGATTCAACCATCATAGAGCCTAACTAATCATCATTCAATTTCTTAGCATCAAACTTCAACCATTTTCAACATTTCCTAGCTAGAACCGAATGCCCATGAGCTACAAGTCAAAAATTTACATATAGGTTGTATCCAAGACCTATTAATTAACTACATTTCACAAATTCTAAAGAAATTATCATGAAACCTCACCTTGATTTTTCAAAAGAGTAGCCGAATGCCCACACTTATCCTCCCTTCTCTTTACTTTGAGTTTCGGCAAATGGAGAAAGAAAATGAGCATTCAATTTTGGCATTTTCACTTTTCTTTCTATTTTCTATTTTCCTTCTTTTATTAATGCACTAAAATTTTTTTTCTTATAAAACAATGCATATAAAAATATTTAAACATCATCATTACCGTCTACTAAAGTGGAATTGGGTAAATTGACATGCAAATACACTTCTTTGTAGTTCATACTATTTAGTCACTATGATTTTTGCCTATTAGATTTTTGTAGTTCAACAATTTACCCCTCTTTAAGCAATTAGTCACTTTGAAGGTCAAATTTCTACACAAATTTTTAGTACATACTAACACTCATATCAAACACACAACTCGTAACATCAATAAAATTTTCTGACCCAGTTTAGTGGTTCCGAAACCACTTCTCCGACTAGGGTCATTTTAGGGCTGTCACAACTCTCCCCCCTTTAGGGATTTTCGTCCCCAAAAATCTTACCAGAAAATAGGTTTGGGTATCGTTCTCTCATAGCATTCTCAGGCTCCCAAGTTGCTTCCTCGATCCCGTGCTTGAGCCGTAGCACTTTACTAACAGAACCTTTTTATTTTGCAATTCTTTAACCTCTCGAGCTAAAATACGGATAGGTTCTTCTTCATAACTCAAATCAGGTTGAATTTCAACCTCCGACAGATTAATCACATACGAAGGATCGGATCTATAACGACAGAGCATCGAGACATGAAAGACATTTTGAATATTTTCAAATTTAGGGGGCAAAATCAATCTGTACGGTACCGGCCCAATTCCTTCCGAAATCTCATACAGTCCGATGAATCTCAGACTCAACTTGCCTTTACGATAGAATCTAAGTATCTTTTTCCACGGTGAAACTTTTAAAAACACTTTGTCACCAATCTGGTACTCGATATCTTTACGTTTCAGGTCCGCGTACGATTTTTGATGATCGGATGCCGTTTTCAAGCTGTCACGGATCGTTTTCACTTTTCATTCTGCTTCTATTACTAAATCAACCCCGAGAATCTTATTCCCACTAAGCTCAGACCAAAACAGAGGTGTACGGTATTTTTGACCGTAAAGAGCTTCGTAGGGTGCCATCTGAATACTCGATTAAAAGTTGTTATTATACGCAAATTCAACCAGGGGTAAATATTTTTCCCATGAACTGATGAACTCGAGAATGCAACATCTCAACATGTCCTAGAGTATTTGAATAACCCGTTCAGATTGACCGTCAGTCTGCGGATGGAAAGCGTTGCTAAAATGAAGTTTAGTACCTAATGCATCGTGTAATTTCTTCCAAAATCGTGAAGTAAAGCGAAGGTCTCCGTCTGAAACAATAGAAGTCGGCACTCCGTGCAATCGTACAATCTGGGAAATGTACAATTCTACTAGCTTAACAAGTGAATAGTCCGTGCGAATAGGAATGAAATGAGCTGACTTCGTTAATCTATCAACAATAACCCAAATGGAGTCTTTCTTGCTCGGTGTTAGCGGCAACCCAGACACAAAGTCCATTGTAACTCGGTCCCACTTCCACTCGGGTATCAAAATCAGTTGAAGTAAACCCGAAGGCACCTGATGTTCTGCTTTTTCTTGCTGGCACATCAAACACTTAGATACAAATTCGGAGATGTCCCGCTTCATACCGTGCCACCAATATTGTCGTTTCAAGTCGTTAAAAATTTTCGTGCTACCCAGATGAACTGACATTAGGCTATTATGGGCTTCATTCAAAATTGTCAAAACTAGCTCAGAATTTCTCAGAACACACAATCGGTCCTTAAATCTCAAGCAATCTTTTTCATCAATTCGAAACTCTGTATGCTCACCCGACATAAATTGAGCTCGCTTAGCATCCAAATTGTCATCGACTTTTTGAGCCTCACAAATTTGCCGTACAAATACTGGCTCTACTCTTAATTCTGCTAATAACACATCATTTGCCAACATCGTTAATTTCACGTTCATAGATCGCAAGGAAAATAGAGATTTTCGGCTAAGAGCATCTGCAACTACATTAGCTTTTCCCGGGTGATAATCAATAACAAGCTCATAGTCTTTAAGCAATTCTAACCACCGCCTTTACCTCAAATTTAAATCTGTTTGAGACATTAGATACTTGAGGCTTTTGTGATCAGAGAAGATGTGACATTTTTCACCGAACAGGTAGTGTCGCCAGATCTTTAAGGCGAAAACGATGGCGGCAAATTCAAGATCATAAGTCAGGTAATTCTACTTGTGAGGCTTCAACTGCCTCGAAGCATAAGTGACAACTCGACCCTCTTGCATCAAAACGCAGCCTAAACCGTTCAGACTTGCATTACTATATACTACAAACTCTTTGCTAGGTTCTGGCTGAACTAATACTGAAGCTTCTGTTAGGAGGGTTTTTAGCTGGTCAAAACTTTGCTAACACTTATTCGACGACTCGAACTTGACATCTTTTTGCAGCAATCTCGTCAACGGTGTCACAATCATCGAGAAGCCTTTGACGAATCGTCGGTAATAACCAGCAAGTCCTAAGAAGCTTCGAACCTCAGAAATATTTCTAGGGGGTTTCCAGTTGAGAATAGCTAAAATTTTGTTCGGATCAACTCGTATAGTCGAAGCAGACACTATATGACCCAAAAAGCTGACGACGCGTAACCAAAACTCGCACTTAGTGAATTTTGCATACAAGTGGTTATCACGCAAGGTTTGAAGCACCAGTCTCAAATGTTTGGCATGCTCGTTCTCATTTCGAAAATAAATCAGAATGTCGTTGATGAATACCACTACAAAACGATCCAAATAAGGTCTAAACACCCGATTCATCAAATCCATAAAAACCGCAAGGGCATTAGTGAGCCCAAATGGCATCACTAAGAATTTGTAATGTCCGTACCTCATTCTGAATACTTCTTCGGCACGTCGAAATCTCTAACTCTCAACTGATAGTAGCCGGATCGTAGGTCAATCTTCGAAAACACTGAAGCTCCTTTCAACTGATCGAACAGATCGTCAATTCGGGGCAACGGATACTTGTTCTTTATGGTGGCTTTATTCAGCTGTCGATAGTCGATACACATTCTCATAGTTCCATCTTTCTTTTTCACAAACAAAACAGGTGCACCCTAGGGTGAGAAACTTGGTCGTGCGAAGCCTCCGTCTGTCAACTCTTGCAGCTGAGATTTCAATTCTTTTAACTAGGTAGGTGCCATACAGTATAGGGCAATCGAAATCGGGGTCGTACCTGGAACCAACTTTATACCAAACTCGACCTCCCTAACAGGAGGTAATCCCGGCAATTCCTCGGAAAACACATCTAGATACTCTCTAACCACAAGTATAGTCTCAAGTTCTCGTTCGGATACTTTATCATTTAACACATAGGCCAGATACGCCTCATAGCCCTTTCTCACGTATCTCTGAGCTGACATGGTCGTGATTAAGGCAGGTAGCCCGTTTAGATCAGTGGACTCAATTCGGATTATTTCATTATTTGAACATCGCAAACCAATAGTCTTTTGCTTGCAATCCACTATCGCGTCGTGTACAGTTAACCAACCCATTCCGAGAATAATGTCAAATTCATCGAAGGGTAGAAGCATCAAATCGGCCGGAAAACAAAATTCTTGAACCATTAGGGGACATTTCTTGCATACTTTATTAACTAGAACACAACGACCCAAAGGATTCGACACTCGAATTACGAACTCAGTAGACTCAACAGGAAGAGTCTTACTGGAGGCTAAAGTTTCACATACATAAGAATGGGTTAAACCGGGATCAATCAGAGTGATAACATCAGTGTTAAAGAGTGTGAAAGTACCAGTAATGACATCTGGATAAGAAGCCCCCTCACGGGCACGAATAGCATATGCTCTAGCATGTGCTCGAGCCTCGGATCTGACTGCAGTGTCTCTAGTCCCTCTCTGACTACCACTAGTATTTCCTTCACGTCGCGGTGGTCTACCCTGCGTAGCGGTGCCACTAGGTCTCTGACTCGGATCGGGAGTGCGTTCATCAACTTTCGGACAGTCTTTGATAAAGTGATCAGCAGATCCGCATCTAAAACAGGAGCGGTCATGATGTCTACAGTTTTTCGGGTGCCATTTACCACAATATTTACAATCAGATCTATCCCCACGTTCATTGCCAACACTGGCGACTGAAGTAGCTCGCGCACTCATAGGTGGTTGATATTATTCTCGCCTCAAAAAGCCCAAAATATTTTTAGATCAGCCCGATTCATCTCTGATTTTCTTAGACGATTGCTGAATAGATTTTCCCGCAGATCTCTTCCAGAACTCTCTATTACCATCTTCGGCCTTTCTTTTTTCATTCCTGAGCTCTTCTGCCTTACAAGCCTGCTCGACTAAAATAACAAACTCTTTGATTTCCAAAATTCCCACCAATAAATCTGATGTCTTCATTTAATCCGTCCTCGAAATGTTTGCACATAATAGCTTCAGATGATACACACTCGCGAGCATATCGACTGAGCCGCACGAATTCCCTCTCATATTCAGTTACTGACATCTGACCTTGCTTAAGCTCAAGAAATTCCTCCCGTTTCTGGTCGATGAATCTCTGACTGATGTATTTCTTGCGAAACTCAGTTTGGAAGAACTCCCATGTAACTCTCTCTTTCGGAACAACAGAAACCAGAGTATTCCACCAGTAATATACAGAGTCACGTAATAGAGATACCGCACATTTTAGGCACTCCTCGGGTGTATAGGATAACTCTTTGAAAACTCGAATGGTGTTATCAAGCCAAAACTCAGCCCGTTCAGCATCATCCATGGGGTTAGCCCGAAACTCTTCAGCCCCATATTTTCTAATTTTGTCCACCGGGGGCCTACTCGATCTCATCGGACCGGTCACAGGAGGGGCCACATAGGTTGGGAGCAAAGTATTCGGGGGCGGGGGTTGTGGAATAATCGGATTTGATCTAAGGAATTGAGCGAACAATCACTCATCATTGTATAGAAGGCTTGTCTCGTGTCATCATCTCGATGACTAATATTCGGCTGAGAGTCATTCGGCGCTATCCATTGCGCGGAAGCAAGCACCACGCTCTCGACATCGTCCGCTACGGCTCGATCAGGTTTGGGATCCATTTCTATACAAAAATCACATTTTTGCTGTCAGAAGTCATCGCACTATCGTATTAACATTAAATGGCATGTATAGCTAGACTCATACTTACTATGGTAGTCCAAGAATCGACTAAACCGTAGCTCTGATACCAATAAAATGTAACACCCCAAGACCCGTACGCATCGCCGAAGGGTCGAGAGGTACTACCCGGCATTCACATAGGCTAACAATGCATCACTCGTACAAGCATATATAGACGCTTATGGATAATGGTTTAAGGTATATCAGATTTCATATCTAAGTTATACGAATAAGATCAAAACCATATGTGCATTATCTAGTTCAAAACACTTAACTTCATGGATAAAAGCTATTCATGCAATTCAAAAGCTTAAACCGAATCTATTCATGCCTTTAGGTTCATGTTGAAAATTCACATATAGCTACCTTTTTAAATAAACATCCAATCCACTCATATATATATAAATAAGCATACCCAATGATAACATTGAACCCTAAAGTTTCATCATTTAGATTTTCACGTTCCCATTCGAGCCATGCATATAACTCAAAATACATATCATCATCTTAAAGACCACATATAGATATAAAGCATCTTGAGAAGCCATTTTCGCATGGCTATGCCTAATGACAACATCCAAATAAAAGTTTCTTAATTAACAACCACAAATTTAATCCTATACATGCCATTCACAAAAGTTTAGCTAATTAAATACCGAACAGGGCTTTGATAGTAGAGATAACTTCGAACGCAAGATTCCTGAGATCGTAGCTAACGAACGAGATCTATAAAACAAAAAATTTAGAGCAACAGAGTAAGCAATCATATGCTTAGTAAG
Source organism: Gossypium stocksii (assembly GCA_020496765.1). NCBI lineage: Eukaryota > Viridiplantae > Streptophyta > Magnoliopsida > Malvales > Malvaceae > Gossypium > Gossypium stocksii. Next base: position 47,634,247 of record CM035627.1, read on the forward strand.
TTTTTAAGTAACAAAAATCATTGAAAGAGTAGGATAGCAATATTTAGGCTTGTTTATTCTATCCTTTGGCCGAATAGGAACATACTATGATAATACTTCTATCATTCATAACACAAAGGAAATATTGAGGTATCCGACTAATTTCAACTTATAACCGAATAAGTTCATTTCAGGTATCAAGCTAAACTCATGCCTATAACATACATTCCATATCCGAATAGTTAAACTCTTCTAATTCAGAACAAATAGATAAAAATCAAGTCATAGGCGTTTGAGTAACATTTAATAATAGTCAAGGCATTCCCACCGAATTCTAAACTCACAATTCATAAGTAACAAAATTCTCGAACAAGAGTAAGATGCATACCTGGCTATCTTACTGTAGGTAACACATTTAATAGGACTGTCTCGACATTTATTTTATAACGCCGGCACAGATGCCCTTCGGAATCAAACCCAGTTTCAACACTAGCTTAAAGCCCTTCGGAACTAAGTCCGGTTATATTACTAGCTTGAAAGCCCTTCGAGACTAAGCTCGGATCATACCACTGGCTCGAAAGCCCTTCGAGACTAAGCTCGGATCATATCACTGGCTCGAAAGCCCTTCGAGACTAAGCTCGGATCATACTGCTGGCTCGAAAGCCCTTCGAGACTAAGCTTGGATCTAAACCTCAATTTAACATTCACACACATATATGTATAAGTACCATATCATATTTGAATCACTAGTCATAAACAATGGAAAAAATTTCATATCATGGTATAACAAAATTCAAAGTTCATGTGCCATTTCCAACAATTTCATAGATTATATTTGCTACAACATCAATCAAACATAGTTCTTAAGTTTTGAATTTATATAACATACTTACGTAATAAGATTTCATCATGTCATGAGCTAAAATTTGTTACTCGAGAACTTACCTCGTATCTTTCTGAACAAATCCCGGGTTGTTTATTTCGTGGCTTTAGCCTTTCCCTTTTCCGATGCCTCACCTCTAAGCTCTTGAGCTTTATCAAACAATTCAATTATATAAATTTTCATACCCTTAGCTAGAACAAAACAAAGAATGCAACAATCCTCTCTAAGCCACCCACACATATTCGGTCAAATATATATAAACATGTATGTATATACATTATAACTCCTAACTAACTCATTGATTTTACCGAATATGCATGGTCTCAAATCAAACCATTCGGTACTCACATGTATATTACTAAAAGTCCTTTCTCACAACTATCATTTTTGGCACTTTTAACAATGACATTAACATAAATAATAATCCTTAAACCGAATTTAGTTTTTTTTCTTCTTAGAATTTTATCCATACGGCATCTTCATGAATTTCAATTAAAAATCATGAAATTTCTAATACCTAGACACACATATGTTCTTCCACAAAAGTTAACATTTTATTCAACAAGTATGACATAAGCTCAATCGAATGCTTATAAATACACAAGGTACATGCATACGGCACATACATGTAACTACCATAAAAATACCATCCTTTTAAAACATTTAATACATATATGTACATGATAGGCATCATGACCGAATACTTCACAAATGATATCCTACACGTTTTAATTTTCAATTCTAAACATGACTAACAAGGCCAAATCTCACAAAGTCTTTGCATTCAATTTCAATACAAAATTTCCTAGTTTCAAGCTTAATTTCACAACCATAAAAGTCATTTTACAAACCCAAAGCTCAACCTATATGTATTTTATGCTAATGCCGCATGTTAAAATTCAAGAACCCATGCCATACATGGCTCAAATTTAAAATTTTGACTCAAGGTCTTAAAATTTCATGGATTCAACCATCATAGAGCCTAACTAACCATCATTCAATTTCTTAGCATCAAACTTCAACCATTTTCAACATTTCCTAGCTAGAACCGAATGCCCATGAGCCACAACTCAAAAATTTACATATGGGTTGTGATAGCCCTAAATTGACCCCGGACGGGAAGTGATTTTGGGATCACTAAACCGAGCTACAATTTTAATTAAATGTTAATTTCCGTGTCTAATATGTGTACCATTGCATGTGTAAATTTCTGTTTTGTATTATGGTGTTTATTGAATGTGAAATTAATTAAAAAGGGGCTTAAGTGCAAAATATTAAAAATATGTGAGATTGTTTAAAAAGGGACTAAATTATTAGATGGTATAAATAATTAGAGTTGCATGTCAAATCCTCCATTATTTGACTTAGTGGCCGGCCATGATGACTTCATGACAAAAAATATGTGTTTTATATTTTTTTTATAATAATGAATTATGAAATAACAAAAATGGGGTAAAAGAACAAATTATATTTTTATTCTATTTTGTTCTTCATTGCCGAATTTGGGAAAGAAAAAGGGAGAAGAAGAAAGCTTAACATTCGGCCATTTTAGTTCTTAATCTAAGATATGGATTCTGTAAGAGTATGCCCAAAGATCAATCACGAGATGGTTGTAACAACATACTTGATTTATCATGTTTATTAATATAAGGCTTTGCCATTATTATTTCAGTTTCATTTCTGTGTGCATAAATAAACTGTTTTATAATAATGTCCTAAGAATAATATGATTATTCTTAAAAGATCCTTAGTCAAGTATTATTGTTGGCTAGGACAATAATAATGCATTGAGACTAACATGTAGTTGATTGATGATAAAGAGTTGTCATTGATATCGAGTATCAGAATCAATGCATGAATGTGTGTGTTAGAGAACAACATATTGGACCGACCCGCTATGAGTATGTTTCTTGGATTATTATGTAATTGTCACAATATTACTCATAGTGATTAATATGTATATGATCCTCATACTTGAGATCATCATCATTCCAACATCGTGAGTTGTATATTTTGATATAGTCAAACGAACACTGTAATTGGTTGTTCTATTAAGACTAATGTTGGATATACCACAATCTATGTAGAGGGATATGGTTGATCAATATAGGATAAGTCCCTCCTACATAATAGGAGTAATATCTCAGGCCACTTGATTGAGTGAGACTAGAAATGCATGGCCATGCTCAAATAAGTTGATATGAGATGTCATACTTATTTGTATATCATAGTCTACTCAAGGTATCAAGAAACATAGGATGGACTATGCAAGTGTGACTATTCCATGACTTGTGTCTATTCTAAAGATATTGGACTTAAGGATTAATGCATGAAAAGTTAATCACAAAAGGTTATGTCGAATCATGACTTCTTGTAACTTAGGTAGCAATGATGCATTGCTAGATGCCACTCATTGTTTGTAATATTAGAATAGTTCTAATATTACTGCTAATGTTACAAGAACCTATAGGGTCACACCTTTTAATTGAAATGAACGGAGTAAAACATAGTTGGTATTGTGTCTGGTTGTCGCATGAATTAAATTAATTATAGAATTAATTAAATTCGGCAATCAAATTATTGAACATACTATATGTACAAGGATGTTGTACACATAATCAAGAACATAATTTTCTAATATATGATTTTGGTTCATATATATATAAATTTAAATAAATATAGTTTACCGAAATCTTTATTATAATTAACGTAATTATAATTTTCGGTTAAACGTTATTATATTTATTTAATAACGATTATTATGATTCGGATTATTTATGGTAATAAATATTCATTATGAATATATATCAATTAACACAAAGTTTTAAATATGGCAAGGGTAAAAACCCTAAAGGGTATATACATAGGCAATCCCGAAACCATAAAAGTGAGGCCTAGCAGCCGTCAAAAGTGATACTCTCTGAAAATAGTTTTCTGAGAGATTTCCGTTCATTGTCAATTGGGTGGACTACGTAGAGGCCGACATCGTTAAAGGTTGCGGCTTGGTTCGATAGTGCTTCAGGATTCCCGTTGCCTTGGCGTCGCTGTCTACTCAGATTGAAGTTTCGGTAATTTCGAAACCTTTATCACCTCGATTCGTTCCTTACACATGGATCCATGGTATGGATCGCCGGTAAAATTTATTATTCTAATTTTCCGCTGCGCCTTGGAGGCACCGGCGATCCTACAGATTCATGTTATTTCTTTAAAATTTTTGTGAAATTCAGTTCATAATTAAGCTTAGGACGTAACCTATGATTTGGATTTTGTTTGGTTGTGAATGCTCTATTCGGCCATTGATGAAGAAGATAGAATTTTGAAGCTTTTAGGTCCTAATGATATGAGTTGTATTATGGAATTCTTGAGAGTTAGTTGGGGTTAAATTTTCTTATAATGCATGAAAATATGTTCAAATTATGCAAATGTAGCTTCGTGTGGTTCATTGAGCAATAAGAGACATTCGGCTATGTCATTTTAGCTTGAACAAAATTTGGCTTTGTGTGAGGTTTTTACTTTAAGAAGGAAACGATTGTGTTGTTTGAAAGTTTAGGAGTTTAGATTTTGAAAGGGAATTTAATTTGGCTCAATTTATTTCTATTGAATATTCGGCTATGGGGCATTACATAAATTTTGGATGTTTGTTCTATTTTAAGTCTAAAGTGATTAGTAAATAAGTTTAAGCACTTGCATATATGTGTTTGCCGAACAAGATAGTGGTTATAACTTGAGCATTTATTAGGTATTATTTTGTTAATAAAGGGATTGAGAAGGGTATCTATGAGTATTCCAAATATTATGTAGTTGAAACCTATATATATATATGTAGTTGAAATCTATTGAGAAGTGTATTGAATGACTTATTGGGTTACCCTATGAAATGGATAGCATTAAAGCTTGCCAAAATGTGCTTAAATGGTCAAATTATGGTGGTTGATGTTTTATAATTGTCTAATATGGGGTTTAATAATAGAAATTTAATGAATTAAGTTTGTCTAATATAGCTCAAGAACATTAAGGACAAAGGTTGGAAAGGGGAAAGGAAAAAGCTATTGAATAGCGGGTCTACAACCGTTCGGATATACCTAGGTAAGTTTTGAGTATACCAATGTAGTACATACTTAAATATGTTATGAAATATATAAGTTGAATGCACTATGACAAGTTGATCTTACTTGATAAAATCTATTTGAAATATGATAGTATGAGATAGGTAGCCGTATGCATATATGGAATTGAAAGAATAACGTGAATAGCTAAAGCATATGAAAATTTGATATTACGATTTTTCAATTGAACCAAATGGATATGGAATACTATATTATATATGTTCAGCAAATTGAGTTGTGAGAAGATGTTATTATGTATATGTCTTTGCCTATATCGGAAGTAACTAATGATTTACGAAAATGATGTGTCATGAGTAACATATTAGAATGTGAACAAAAATGGTACGAGACTCGGTGATATGATACATTTGGGCCACAGTACCTAGCAGGCTATAAGCCAGTGATGTGATAAAAATCGAGCCTCAGTGCCTAGCAGGCTTTGTGCCGGTGTAACATTCGGGCCCTCAGTGCCTAGCAGGCTTTGTGCCGGTGAAACATTTGAGCCCTTGTGCCTAACAGGCTTTGTGCCGGTGATTCAAGTAAGTGTTAAGAGTATGAGGAATTATGATACATCTTGAGTAAAGTAAAAACATCGTATTAAGAAGGTCAGGTACGTATTATAGACTTATGGGAATATTAGATTGAAAAGTATGTTACGTATTAAGATTGTTGGATGTATGAAAGTGAGTTCCATCTATACTTACCAAAATATACCTATATATTTATATAGTCGGCCATGAACGATGCTTATATGATAATAAATTTTTGTGATAATTGGTTGATAGCAAATCAGTTGAAAACAAAGGTTACAATTCATCGTTTATAAATGTACATTCGGCCCAGTGAATATTCTTCTTGGAAATTAGTATTTGGCTAGTGAATATAGTTAATAATAAGTTATAAATTGTTAAATTACTCAAAGCTTACTAAGCTCTTAGAAGCTTACTTTGTTGTTACATTTCCTTCTGTTTTATAGATTTCTTTGAAGCTATGGTCCGAGGGATTCAAGTCTAGGTTACTCACACTATCGTCGATAGATTTTGGTACCTTCGAAGATTTACTTTCTTTTTAAACGATGGCATGTGTAAGCTAAAACCCTTGTTTTGAATTTTTGATTCTTTTTTATTTGTAAATATGAATAGCCATGCGAAAATGGCTTATCAAATTTCCTTATAAATGTTCATCAATGATGCATGTTATGGTTGAGTACGAATGAGTATGCAAGAATTATGCTTTTGGTTATTAATTGTGTGTGTTATATCTATCTAGATGGAAATTTGGGATTAAGTACTAATAGTATGAAAATGAGATGACATTTAGTATAAATTTGTAAATGTTTAAGTGTGATTGCTTGAATGGTTAGTTGACTATAAATGGCTATGATAAATTGAATTGGCAAAATTCTTTAAAGCATGCTATACAAATTTATTTCATGACTCAAATTTGGACATCTTTAGGAGTATATAAATGAAATTGCATAATCGGCTAGGCATTAAGGTAAGGCTTTGGTTAACTTGCCAGTAAACTGTTGCTATTGTATAATAAGTATTAGTTAAGGTAAATTACTAGCTCAGAACATAAATGGTATATATATACTTATAGGAGGTGTACTCGGATTAGGAATACTTGAAACTTTATGCAAATTATTTTTGGTTTCATACGTGCTTGTTCCGCAATCCCTCTTAACTCTTCGTCGACGGGTAAGCACTAGGGGTGGTACATTTTATTGGTATCAGAGCTACGGTTTAGTCAGTTCTCGGACTAACGTAGCGTGTGTGAATATAGCTATACATGCCATCGTTTAGTTAATACGATAGTGTGGTGACTTCTGACATTCAAAATGTGAATTTTTGTATAGAAATGAATCCCGAACCTGATCGAATTGTAGCAGATGACGTTGAAAGCGTACCGCCGGCTCCTGCGCAACGGACCGCGCCTAATGACTCTCACCCAAATATGAGTCACCGAGATGAGGATACCTGACAAGTTTTCTACGCAGTTATGAGTGACTGGTTTACTCAATTTATTTGAACGAATTCGGCTGCTCCACAACCCCCGCCTTCAAATACTCCACTTCTAACATATGTAGCTCCTTCTATGACTGATCCTTTGAGATCTAGTAGGCCTCCAGTTGACAAAATTAGAAAATATAGGGCTAAAGAGTTCCGGGCTACACCTAGTGATGATGCTGAGCGGGCTGAGTTTTGGCTCGATAATACAATCCGAGTGTTCGACGAGTTGTCATGTATGCCCGAGGAATGTCTGAAATGTGCAGTATCTCTGTTACGTGACTCTGCCTATTATTGGTGGAACACTTTGGTTTCCGTCGTCCCGAGAGAGCGGGTTACCTAAGAGTTCTTCCAAACCGAATTCCGCAAGAAATACATCAGCCAGAGATTCATCGATCAGAAACGAAAGGAATTTCTTGAGCTAAAACAAGGCCGGATGTCAGTAACAGAATATGAGAGAGAATTCGTGCGGCTTAGCCGATATGCTCGTGAGTGTGTATCGTCCGAGGCTATTATGTGTAAACATTTTGAGGACGGATTAAACAAAGATATTAGATTGTTGGTGGGAATTCTGGAAATCAAAGAGTTCGTCGTATTAGTCGAGCAAGCTTGCAAGGCTAAAGAACTCGGAAATAAAAAGAGAAAGACTGAAGATGGAGTTTAAGAGTTCCGCAAGAGATCATCGGGGAAATCTTTTCAGCAATCCTCGAAGAAATTTCGAGACAAGTCGAGCAGATCTAAGGCTAATTCGGGTTATTCTAGACGAGATCGAGATCGACCTCTAGTGAGTATGCAAGCCACCTCCGTTTCTAGTGTAGGCAATGACCGTGGGGATAGAACAGTATGCAAACATTGTGGGAAATGGCATCCAGGGAGCTACAGATTGTGTGATCGCTCCTATTTTAAATGTGGTTCCGTTGATCACTTTATAAAAGATTGTCTGAAAATGGGGGAACGTAACACTGCTCCTAGTGAGAGGCCTGGTAACATGACAACACGAGGTCGACCACCGAGGCATGGAGGTAATATTAGCGGCACTCAAAGAGGGACTAGGGACACTACGGTCAGATCAGAGACTCGTGCACCTTCTAGGGCTTATGCCATCTGTGCCCGTGAGGAGGCTTCTTCCCCTGACGTTATTACCGGTATCTTTACTCTCTTTGACACTGATGTTATAGCTCTGATTGATCTCGGTTCGACCCATTCGTATGTGTATGAAACCTTAGCATCCAGTAAGACTCTACCTGTTGAGTCTACTGAGTTCGTAATTAGAGTGTCAAATCCTCTGGGTCAATGTGTGTTAGTTGATAAGGTGTGTAAGAGATGTCCCCTCATGATTCGAGATTCTTATTTTCCGGCTGATTTGATGCTGTTACCGTTTGATGAATTTGACATTATTCTTGGGATGGATTGGTTAACTGTGCATGATGCGGTAGTGAATTGCAAGTGAAAGATTATTGATTTGCGATGCTCGAATAATAAAATATTTCGGGTTGAGTCATCCGATTTGAACGGGTTGCCAGCTGTAATATCTTCAATGCAGGCTCAGAATTATGTGAAAAGGGGATACGAGGCATATCTCGCGTATATAATTGATAGTAAAGAGTTAGAAAAGAAGCTTGAATCGGTGCCAGTAGTTTGTGAATATTCGGATGTTTTTCCCAAGGAATTACCGGGATTACAACCTATTCGTGAAGTAGAGTTTGGCATTGAACTTCTACCGGGAACAGCTCCAATTTCGATTGTAACACCCTACGCCCCTGTCCGTCGCCGGGTTAGGGTTTAAGGTATTACAAAATCAAAATACAAATTAACGAGGTTCATAGTTACAAGCTAGACGTGAATTCATTGAGTTCTACAAGCATGCTAGCAAAACTATACCTTGAGGCTACTAATAAATGGGCTAAACCGAACATTCAAAGACCGATCATCATGTTAGAAATTCATCACATATTGGTTACTAACTGAACAACATGCCACAACATTAAACCATACGAGTATCTTTCACATAAATAATCAACTCGAAGACTAAGCAAGCCATTTTCGCATGGCTAGAATAATTACAATTCAAAATGAAGTTTGGTTTAATCGAAGGAAAATAGCCTATACATGCCATTGACCCAAAATAACCATCAAATGTACCAAAATAACAGCGATAGTGTAGGTGATTAAGGCTTCAATCCCCGAGTCCGTAGCTTCCAAAAAGAGATCTATAAAACAGAGGAAACAAGGGAAACGGAGTAAGCATTACAATGCTTAGTAAGTTTTAAGCAATGACATCAAATAAATCATCAAATTAAAGCATAGTTGTTCGTATTTTTTTGTTTCCCTCTTCTCTTGGGTAAGTCACCCTTTTTCCACACATACATTCACGTCATATACGAAAGTGGATAGCTTTCACTTATAGTAGATTCACGTAAACATACACATGTCACGAAATTCACATAACATTTCACATAGGCTAAACATACTTTGACCGTATTAATAATCTCATTTCATGCAAGCATATGCAATCACACAATGACCTTAGTATTCGGTCCAAAAATTCTGCTTGCATATAAGCCAAGGGTACATACCTGTATAACTTAACACTTTCAGCGCAATTCATTAGCGACCATTAGTCTTAGGTTTTACTCGCATCATCATCGAGATCTTTAGCTCGGGTAAACTCTATTCATAGCCATCGGGTCTTTACCCCGGATATAATCTCCGCATATAGCCTTCGGGTCTTAACCCGGACATCATCTCTGCATTTAGCCTTCGGGTCTTAACCCGGACATAGTCTCCACATATAGTCAGCGGGACTTAAATCCCGGATTCGCATCACAAATTCTCATGTATATATATATATATATTCGAATATAGTCAAGTTTCACATAGCAAGATTTCACTTGTAGTTTAATCAATACATATGCATACAAACATATAACATGCTTCTCGACTTTATATCGTAACTGTACATATAATTCAAAATTCATACACGTATACCTTTCTTTCCTAGACTTTCAGCCCAATGATCAAACATGAATAAGGTGTCTTTCTCAATGGGACATCGTTCGAATATCAGCATGTATGTCATGGCATTTTAACTTAAATATCAAATTTGATTACTCTAAACTTACCTTGAACTTTCACGAGAAATTTCGAGTTGGCTATTCGACCACTTTAGCCTTCCCTTTATCCGAACTCGTCCCTCTATGCTCTTGAGCTAAATAAAACATTTAATTCTATTAATCCTTATTCAAGCACCTTAAAGAATCATTTTCACTCATAGAAAATTCATACATACATATTCTTCTCATTGCAAACACTCATGCACATTGGAGCATTTCACATACATATCATAATTCACAGCAAGCTGATTTTCTGAGCAGCATTCAATAATTTACTCATAACTGGAGCTACGAAACTCCAAATGAAGTGCCGTTAATTTTATATGAAAATAGACTCATTTATCTTCCACCCATAAAATTTTCATAATTTTTGGTTTGGCCAATCAATACCAGAATTTTCTCAGAGTTTCCCTATTTCACTGTTTGAGTAAACTGACCACTCCATACTACGAACCGAATTTCTCATTGTACAGAATTCCAAATATGGCCTCACCTATTCCATTCGAAACTAGACTCATTAAGGAGTCTAAGCATATAAATTTTGTCTCGTAACAATTTTTATACAATTTATAGTGATTTTCCAAAAACAAAGCAGGGGACTTCGAAGTCAATCTGACACTGTCTCACTCTACTCTAAAAATCTATTTGTAGGAAATTCCTTTGCTTTCAAGGTTTCTTTCATAAGAAACTAGACTCATTAAGCTTCAATTACACAGTTTATTCAGCCTCTAGTTCAATTTACACAATTTATGGTGATTTTTCCAAAACACGTTACTGCTGCTGTACCAAGCAGATTTTTATACAAAATTCACTCTTTAATGTTCTTAAGCACATACTTGAAATATAGCATTTTCTAAGGCACCATTTAGAGAAGTCATTGCTCTTAACACAATGTACATATTTCATATTCATTACATCCACAATCAAATCAATATTACCAAGTTAACCGAATACATGCATATACACATAAGGCATTTAGCCACTTCATTCACCTTTGTTCATTTAACAATTTTACCACTAAATGCTTGAGTCCAAAATTGGCAATCATTGGCACAAGGATACACTAGCCGAATGTTACTCAACATGAATCACAATCTCAACCATCCAAATCAATCATGATAATACCTACTAAGTTCATGTATAATTTTTCCTTAGCCTATTACTTAGTGAACTTATGAGCAATGCTCAATTAGCTCATGTTGCAAAATATGTATCATAATTTCCATAATCAATTTATCAAATTCAAGATCAAAATACAATCAAAAGCACAACAACTCAATCATTCAAAGAACCGAAGGTCCCTTAGGCTTTAATCCTCTCTAAAATTCTAATCTTACTAATTTGAACTCACAAATCCAAGTCTTATGAATTTTAACATCATAGAGTCTATTAACAAGCTTTAACAAGCTCTTAAATGCAAAACAAAACTCCCTAACCACAACTTGACAAGGCCGAATGCCTTCATCCTTCAAAGCTCAAGAAAATTTTCACATTAGACAAAGGAGAGGACCCTTTAGGCAAGCTCAAACAACACCCATATTCCATTATTTAACACAAGCATTAAAGAAAGCACAATTTACCCCCACCCTTGCTCATATGGCCTAACATTACATCTTGTTTATCACACAAGGGTTTTATGCTTATGAAGCTCAATCTCCCTTAGTAATCATCTTCAAAACAAGGAAAATCTAACAAATCATCACCCAAGAAGACATGCATCATGACCGAATGTTTCTAGCACTTAGGGCTCAAGAAATTCAAACATGGACAAGTAGAGAGCTTCAAAACCAACTAGATTTCGTGAAATGCAAAGAAAATCATCTAGAAATTATACCTTAATCAAGATTTCTCCCAACCAAATTGCTTGAACCCTATTTCTCTTCTCCCTTAGTCACATACGGCAATGAAGGAAAAAGATGAACAAAAATGTTGTTTTTACCCTCTTTTTCTTATTTTATTAACTATATTATTTCTATTTTATGACAACTTATTTTATTTAATATAAACAAATTTATTTTCATCATTATTGTTATTAATTAGCTACAAACAAAACATAAAATGACAAACTAAGTCATCATTACCATCCACTATCATAAAAGTGGGTAATTTGACATGCAAGTCCTTGATTTTGCATGCATGCATTTATTAGCCATCACACATCTAGCTAGTTTACTTTCAAAGTTTACAACTAAGCCCTTTTAAGTGAAATTCAAATTTATAACTCTAAATTGACACACCAAACATGTCACACATGAATTATCACATATAATAGACATCAATATGAACGTTAAATATATTTTATGCCTCGATTTTGTGGTCCCGAAACCACATCCCGACTAGGGTCGTTTTAAGGCTGTCACATCGATATCTCCGTATCGTATGGCACCAACTGAATTGAAAGAATTGAAAGTTCAGCTGCAAGAATTGACAGATAGAGGTTTCGCTCGACCGAGTTTCTCACCTTGGGGTGCACCAGTTTTATTCGTGAAAAAGAAAGACGAAACGATGAGAATGTGCATCAACTATCGTCAATTAAATAAAGTGACGATAAAGAACAAATATCCATTGCCGCGTATTAATGTTTTGTTCGATCAGATGAAAGGAGCCTCAGCGTTTTCGAAGATAGATTTGAGATCGGGTTATTATCAATTGCGAGTTCGAGACTCAGATGTACCTAAAACAGTGTTCAGAACGAGATACGGCCACTACGAGTTCTTAGTGATGCCGTTCGGGCTCACTAATGCCCCTGCGGCATTTATGGATTTGATGAACCGAATTTTCAGACAGTTTTTGGACCGGTTCATAGTTGTGTTTATTGACGATATTTTGATCTATTCGTGTGATGAAACTGAGCATGCCGAGCACCTGAGATTAGTATTGTAGATTTTACGAGACAAGCAGTTATATGCCAAGTTCAGTAAATGTGAGTTCCGGTTGAGAGAAGTTAGTTTTTTGGGGCATGTGGTATCCGCATCGGGTATACGGGTTGATCCAAGTAAAATTTCAGCCATACTTGATTGGAAGCCTCAGAGAAATGTCACTGAGGTTCGGAGCTTTTTGGGGCTCGCTGGTTACTACCGACGATTCGTGAAAGGGTTCTCGTTGATCACGGCACCATTGACAAGACTATTACAAAAAGATGTCAAGTTCGAGTGGTCAGAAAAGTGCCAGAAAAGTTTCAACCAGTTGAAACGGAAGCGCCTGTGTTGGTTCAGCCTGAGTCCGGTAAGGAGTTTGTGGTTTATAGTGATGCCTCTCAAAATGGTTTAGGCTGTGTTTTGATGCAAGAGGGCCGAGTAGTTGCGTACGCTTCGAGGCAATTGAAGCCTCATGAGAGAAATTATCCTACCCATGATCTTAAGCTAGCTGCTATTGTTTTCGCTCTAAAAATTTGGCGCCACTACTTGTTCGGAGAAAAATGCCATGTTTTTTTCTGATCATAAAAGTTTGAAGTATCTAATGACTCAAAAAGATTTGAACTTGAGACAAAGATAGTGGTTAGAATTGCTTAAAGACTATGAGCTTGTTATCGATTATCATCCGGGTAAGGCTAATGTAGTTGCGGATGCTCTCAGTCAGAAATCCCTATTTGCTTTGCGAACAATGAACGTCTATTTATCCGTGTCTACGGATAATTTGTTGATAGCAGAATTAAAGGCAGAACTAGCGTACTTGCGGCAAATCTCTGAAGCTCAGAAAGTCGATGCCTATTTGACTGCTAAAAGAGCTCAGTGTATTTTAAAGATAGACTCGGAGTTTTAGATTGACGACAATGATTGTTTAAGATTCAGAAACCGATTATGTATTCCGAGAAATTCTGAACTTGTTCCAATGATTTTGAACGAGGCTCATGATAGCCGAATGTCAGTTCATCCGGGTAGCACAAAAATGTACAATGACCTGAAACATCAGTACTGGTGGCACGGTATGAAACGAGACATTTTCGACTATGTTTCTAAATGCTTGATTTGTTAACAAGTGAAAGCGGAACATCAGGTACCTTCAGGATTACTTCAACCGATCTTAATACCCGAGTGGAAGTGGGATCGAGTTACAATAGATTTTGTGTCCGGTTTGCCGCTAACTCCAAGCAAGAAAGACTCCATCTGGGTTATAGTTGACCGATTAACCAAGTCGGCTCATTTCATTCCTGTTCATACGGATTTTTTGCTTGATAAATTAGTGGGACTGTATGTCTCTCAGATTGTGCGATTGCATAGAGTGCCGACTTCTATTGTTTCAGATAGAGATCCCCGATTTACTTCACGGTTTTGGAAGAAACTGCATGAAGCATTAGGTACTAAGCTTCATTTAGCACTGCCTTTCATCCTCAGATAGACGGACAGTCAAAACGGGTAATTCAGAGACTCGAAGACATGTTAAGATGTTGCATCCTCGAGTTTAACAGTTCATGGGAAAAATATTTGCCTTTGGCTGAATTTGCGTATAACAATAGTTTTCAATCGAGTATTCAAATGGCACCATATGAAGCTCTTTATGGTCGAAAGTGCCGTACACCTTTGTTTTGGACCGAGCTTAGTGAGAATAAAATTCTCGGAGTTGATTTAATCAAAGAGGCTGAACAGAAAGTGAAGACGATTCCTGACAGTTTGAAAATAGCATCAGATCGTCAGAAATCGTACGCAGATTTGAAACGTAAACATATTGAGTATCAGATTGGTGATAAGGTGTTTCTGAAAGTCTCGCCTTGGAAAAAGATACTTCGATTTGGCCGTAAAGGCAACTTGAGTCTGAGATTCATCGGGCCGTACGAGATATCTGAACGGATTAGGCCGGTTGCTTATAGGCTAATTTTACACCTTGAACTTAAAAAATCCACAACGTTTTTCATGTATCGATGCTACGTCGTTATAGATCTGATCCCTCACATGTGATTAATCTGTTGGGAATTGAGATTCAACCCGATTTAAGTTATGAAGAAGAACCGATTCGTATTTTAGCTCGTGAGGTAAAAGAGTTGCGAAATAAAAAGATTCCGTTAGTAAAGGTATTGTGGCTCAAGCACGGGATCGAAAAGGCGACTTGGGAAACTGAGGAATCTATGATTGAGCGATACCCAAACTTATTCACTGGTAAGATTTTCGAGGACGAAAATCCTTTAAGGGGGGAGTGTTGTGACAGCCCTAAATTGACCCCGGACGAGAAGTGATTTCGGGATCACTAAACCGAGCTACAATTATAATTAAATGTTAATTTCCGTGTCTAATATGTGTACCATTGCATGTGTAAATTTTTGTTTTGTTATATGGTGTTTATTGAATGTGAAATTAATTAAAAAGGGGCTTAAGTGCAAAATATTAAAAATATGTGAGATTGTTTAAAAAGGGACTAAATTAGTAGATGGTATAAATAATTGGAGTTGCATGTCAAATCCTCCATTATTTGACTTAGTGCCCGGCCATGATGACTTC
Source organism: Gossypium stocksii (assembly GCA_020496765.1). Classification (NCBI taxonomy): domain Eukaryota; kingdom Viridiplantae; phylum Streptophyta; class Magnoliopsida; order Malvales; family Malvaceae; genus Gossypium; species Gossypium stocksii. Next base: position 47,649,769 of record CM035627.1, read on the forward strand.
ATGACATAAAATATGTGTTTTATATTTTTCTATAATAATAAATTATGAAATAACAAAAATGGGGTAAAAGAACAAATTATATTTTTATTCTATTTTGTTCTTCATTGCCGAATTTGGGAAAGAAAAAGGGAGAAAAAGAAAGCTTAACATTTAGCCATTTTAGTTCTTAATCAAGGTATGGATTCATGTTATTTCTTTAAAATTTTTGTGAAATTCAGTTCATAATTAAGCTTAGGACGTAACCTATGAGTTGGATTTTTGTTTGGTTGTGAATGTTCTATTCGGCCATTGATGAAGAAGATAGAATTTTGAAGCTTTTAGGTCCTAATGATATGAGTTGTATTATGCAATTCTTGAGAGTTAGTTAGGGTTAAATTTTCTTATAATACATGAAAATATGTTCAAATTATGCAAATGTAGCTTCGTGTAGTGCATTGAGCAATAAGAGACATTCGACTATGTCCTTTTAGCTTGAACAAACTTTGGCTTTGTGTGAGGTTTTTACTTTAAGAAGGAAACGATTGTGTTGTTTGAAAGTTTAGGAGTTTAGATTTTGAAAAGGAATTTAATTTGGCTCAATTTATTTCTATTGAATATTCGGCTATGGGGCATTACATAAATTTTGGATGTTTGTTCTATTTTAAGTCTAAAGTGATTAGTAAATAAGTTTAAGCACTTGCATATATGTGTTTGCCGAACAAGATAGTGGTTATAACTTGAGCATTTAATGGGTATTATTTTGTTAATAAAGGGATTGAGAAGTGTATCTATGAGTATGCCAAATATTATGTAGTTGAAACCTATATATATATTTATAATTATTTCAATTTTGGAGGTTAAATGATGGAACCTCACGTTAGTTTATAGAAGTAAAGTAAGTATTAACGTAATTCATCCATGACCTAAATGTGATAAATTTGGTATTGAATGACTTATTGGGTTACCCTATGAAATGGATAGTATTAAAGCTTGCCGAAATGTGCTTAAATGGTCAAATTATGGTGGTTGATGTTTTATAATTGTCTAATATAGGGTTTAATAATAGAAATTTAATGAATTAAGTTTGTCTAATATAGCTCAAGAACATCAAGGACAAAGGTCAGAAAAGGGAAAGGAAAAAGCTATTGAATAGCGGGTCTACAACCGTTTGGATATACCTAGGTAAGTTTTGAGTGTACCAACGTAGTACATACTTAAATATGTTATGAAATATATAAGTTGAATGCACTATGACAAGTTGATCTTACTTGATAAAATCTATTTGAAATATGATAGTATGAGATAGGTAGCCGTATGCATATATGGAATTGAAAGAATAAAGTGAATAGCTAAAGCATATGAAAATTTGATATGACGATTTTTCAATTGAACCAAATGGGTATGGAATAGTATATTATATATGTTCAGCAAATTGAGTTGTGAGAAGATGTTGTTATGTATATGTCTTTGCCTATATCGAAAGTAACTAATGATTTACGAAAATGATGTGTCATGAGTAACATATTAGAATGTGAATGTAACACCCCTGACCCGGCCCAGACGTTATGGCCATGTCCGGTGTGCCACATCACCTAGACTATGCTACGCCGTCCTATGTACTAAGTCTGATGTTCGAGATTTTTGAAAAGTAATATTTATTTTTCTTGAAATTCCCAATTTGATTACTATTCGACCTAATCTCTATCTCATTTGTGAATCGTTTCATTTTAGTCTTATCATCATTCTTAGTTTTTAGTAAAGTCAAGTTGTTTAAGAAAATATTGATTTAATTTTCAAAAACAGTGTATGTTCAAGTTTGAAATAAAACCGTAAAGAAATCCCAAATAACAGTTATAGCGGCCTTATTACAACCCATATCAAAGTAAAAACCAATACGAAATATTTAAGTTAAACCAAGAAAGTTCAGTCCTCGTGGCCACTCTGAATCCCTCCCAGCGTCCAAGTCACAATCTAGGGCTCACCTGCAAGGATGGAAAGAGAGGGGTGAGTTTGGGAAAACTCAGTGTGTGCAGAACCCATCCAAAGCCCAAATTGGCTCAAGCCTTCTGGGCCTAAACCCTAACCAGTCTCAGTCAAATACTGGGCCAAAGCCCTATTCAGGTAGCAGTAAACTGGGCCAAGGCCCTATAGCAGATACTGGGCCGAAGCCCTATTCAGATAACGGATTGGCCCATAGGCCCATAACAGTACAGTACAGTAATGCAGTGTAAATGCAAACCCAATTGGGGAGACTACTCAACCCACCAACCGCTACACACCACCCGTACCAACCAACACACCATGTGGGGAATAACTCGACCCACCCAGCCCACACACCACAGTCGCAGCATGGCTGCTCAGATAAACAGTATACGAGGCAAAGCCCTTTTCAGAAACAGTACGAGGCATAGCCCCTTTTTAGTAACGTGGCTGTGCCACTCACACTTCCTCCATTATCAAAACCCAACCCATGCAATAGATATATATCATGGCATGCAATAACAGTAACAGTCATGTCAAACAGTATAGGCAATTTTAGCCCTAGGGGTATAACGGTAATTTTCTACCTAGGGACAAAACAGTAATTTCTTACCCTAAGGGTATTTCAGTAATTTTGCTCTCATGTTATAGATTTCATGCTTATTACAGTATTTATTAATCACACAGCTATACAGAAGTTCAGTTACCTCAGTTTTTCAGTTTTAGCATTAAGGCCCTAAAACCCCTAATGAGCCCTATTACGCCGATTGGCCCATTAGGCCCATTTAGTCCCGATTTCACATTCGGTTATCTTGTTTTAACTGTTTTCACATCTACAGTCCATAATATTACCTTTAAATCCAGTTTAACTTACATGGGCCCAAATCGCCCATTGGGCCCATATTTGGCCCACCGAGGCCCAACTTACCAAAATGCCCAAAATTTAGCGGTCAACACGTCTAACAGTGCCGATTCCAAAACTAACCTTCTCCTTCCAACTTGAGAGCATTCGCATGCTCGCAAGCTCTCAAAATACCGAAACTTCGGCATTTCGGCTTTTCGGCTTTTACCGATTTGTGCATGGAAAGGTGTTCGAAACACACACCTGTTTTGCAGTTTCTCCTACGAGATCTCCTATGCGTTAATCCCTACAATCCAATACTTAACTGATTAGACCATATCAACACTTAATCCGAATCGAAAACTTACCCAAAACCTTACTTACACATTCGGCCAACACCCTTAATGGCCTTAATGTTCTTACCTTGACGATTTAGATCCCTTTAGATCTAGATCTGATGTTCCAAAGTCTTCAACCCCTTGCTTGATCACCTTTTCATCCAACTAACACACAAAAGAACAAAGAAAACGGCCTTTTATTTACCAAAAATCCAAAACGACACAACCATTAACTTTAGGGACTTTCGGCTTTTCCAAACATGAAATATCGAACAGATCTGAATGATTAAACACTTACCAATGATTTCTCTTCAGTTCCTATGCAGATCTGATGTAAATCTGACCCTTAAACGTCAGTAGAAACCTTATCTCTGAGATTTGTAATTTCGGCTATCTCCCTACAAGTATGGTGATTTTGGCTTTTTAATAAGAGAAGAAGATGGCGTTTTGGCTGTAGCTTTTGGGTGATGGTGTCGACAATGGTGTGATTAAAGGGAGTGTAGTAATCGGCCACAATAGGTGAAAGAAACAGAGGTGATTCGGCTTACAAGAAATCGGCAAGAAAGGAAGCAGTTTTCGGGATTTCTGGCACTTTGAGCAATCGGCTATGGATATTTTTGGAGGGATAGAATCGAAAGAAATTGCAGATCTGAGTATGATAGAGTGTTCGGCTAAGGGGAAGATCAACAGAGTAAAAAGAAAAGAAGAAAAGCAATGATAGAGAGGAAGAAGAAGAAGAAATCGGCTAGATACTCTTAGGGAGGCCAATTTTGGTTTTTTTGACTGAAAAGAGAATAATAACACCTAAGGTGGCTAACCCTAACTCTCATGACAGAAAATAGAAAAAGACAAAACCCTAATAATTCCCCTAAAACAATCGGCCCAAGTCCCTGAAGCCCCTTGCCGAATTCCCACTTAAATTAGGCTCATGCTTTAAAAATTAGAAAAAAAACACTATGCTTACCTTGTAACTCGAACCCTTGTCCTTGCATATCCACTTAGGCGCCACTTTTTTAGGAGCTTAGTGGCGCCACCTTGCCACTCTACCAAGGCTCCCTTTGTGACATATTTTACACGATTTTTCTTAAAGGCCCACTTAACCAAGTCCCCTTTCACTTGAAAATCCAACTTAAGATTTTACCGGGTTTTAACTTAAGCTTGGGCCTTCTAAAGGCCCACTAACACATGTACATACATTTTCAACCTTCAGAACACCAAAATTTTAAAATTTCACTAAAAATTCACAAAACCCGAAAAATCCCGAAAATCAGGGCGTTACAGTGAACAAAAATGGTACGAGACTCGGTGATACGATACATTCGGGTCACAGTGCCTAGCAGGCTATAAGCCGGTGATGTGATAAAAATCGGGCCTCAATGCCTAGCAGGCTTTGTGCCAGTGTAACATTCGGGCCCTCAGTGCCTAGCAGGCTTTGTGCCGGTGAAACATTCGAGCCCTTGTGCTTAGCAGGCTTTGTGCCGGTGGTTCAAGTAAGTGTTAAGAGTATGAGGAATTATGATACATCTTAAGTAAAGTAAAAACATCGTATTAAGAAGGTCAGGTACGTATTATAGACTTATGTGAATATTAGATTGAAAAGTATGTTACGTATTAAGATTTTTGGATGTATGAAAGTGAGTTCCATTTGTACTTACCAAAATATACCTATATATTTATATAGTCATCCATGAACGATGCTTATATGATAATAAATTTTTGTGATAATTGGTTGATAGCAAATCAGTTGAAAACAAAGGTTACAATTCATCGTTTATGAATGTACATTCGGCCCAATGAATATTCTTCTTGGAAATTAGTATTTGGCTAGTGAATATAGTTAATAATAAGTTATAAATTGTTAAATTACTCAAAGCTTACTAAGCTCTTAGAAGCTTACTTCGTTGTTACATTTCCTTCTGTTTTATAGATTTCTTTGAAGCTACGGTCCGAGGGATTCAAGTCTAGGTCACTCACACTATCGTCGATAGATTTTGGTACCTTCGAAGATTTACTTTCTTTTTAAACGATGGCATGTGTAGGCTAAAACCCTTGTTTTGAATTTTTGATTCTTTTTGATTTGTAAATATGAATAGCCATGCGAAAATGGCTTATCAAATTTCCTTATAAATGTTCATCAATGATGCATGTTATGGTTGAGTACGAATGAGTATGCAAGAATTATGCTTTTGGTTATTAATTGTGTGTGTTATATCTATCTAGATGGAAATTTGGGATTAAGTACTAATAGTATGAAAATGAGATGACATTTAGTATAAATTTGTAAATGTTTAAGTGTGATTGCTTGAATGGTTAGTTGACTATAAATGGCTATGATAAATTGAATTGGCGAAATTCTTTAAAGCATGCTATACAAGTTCATTTTATGACTCAAATTTGGAAATCTTTAGGAGAATATAAATGAAATTGCATAATCGGCTAGGCACTAAGGTAAGGCTTTGGTTAACTTGCCTGTAAACTGTTGCTATTGTATAATAAGTATTAGTTAAGGTAAATTACTAGCTTAGAACATAAATGGTATATATATACTTATAGGCGATGTACTCGGATTAGAAATGCTTGAAACTTTATGCAAATTATTTTTGGTTTCATACGTGCTTGTTCCGTAATGCCTCTTAGCTCTCCGTCGACGGGTAAGCGCTAGGGGTGTTACATGGGTTGTATCAAAGACCTATTAATCAACTACATTTGACAAATTCTAAAGAAATTATCATGAAGCCTCACCTTGATTCTTCAAAAGAGTAGCCGAATGCCCACACTTATCCTCCCTTCTCTTTACTTTGAGTTTCGGCAAATGGAGAAAGAAAATGAGCATTCAATTTTGGCATTTTCACTTTTCTTTCTATTTTCTATTTTCCTTCTTTTATTTAATGCACTAAAATTTATTTTCTTATAAAACAATGCATATAAAAATATTTAAACATCATCATTACCATCCACTAAAGTGGAATTGGGTAAATTGACATGCAAATACACTTCTTTGTAGTTCATACTATTTAGTCACTATGATTTTTGCCTATTAGATTTTTATAGTTCAACAATTTAGCCCTCTTTAAGCAATTAGTCACTTTGAAGGTCAAATTTCCACAAAAATTTTTAGCACATACTAACACTCATATCAAACACACAAATCGTAACATCAATAAAATTTTCTGACCCGGTTTAGTGGTTCCGAAACCACTTCTCCGATTAGGGTCATTTTAGGGCTATCACAAATAACTAGAAGAAACAAATCATTAGCCACATACAGATTTGTCCGTTGACTTTCGTATTCGCACAGTAGAACTAAATATCAGAGAGAGAGATGAAGCAATATCAGTCATAACCCAAATAGAGCACATATATCTCTAAAGATAAACATACACACAAAATGTCCAGGAGGAATTACAATAATCATCTAACTAACACCACTACACTCAGTCATTAATACAATTTGAATATATTTTCTTCACTGAATAGGTCATTTGATCGAAATTAACTTCTTTCTATAATAATGACTTTGCAGAAACCGAATCGTCTTCAGAATTACTCAATACCTCTTTTAATACTATTTTCATTCAAACCTCATGTAAAGTCTCAAATTCAACTCATAGACAAATGCACATATCATACTTTATCGTAGATAATCAATTCATTTTAGATTTAACATTCTTAATATATTCTCCAACATTTCTTTACAATAGAATACCATTCAACAGGAATAGAGAATAGCCTTATACAAAATTTTCCCTCAGATTCATTCCAATCACCGTACAATAAAATCTCAAAAAGAAAAATACAATTATGGTGATTATAAACAAATCAAAATGACTATACCTTCATTAAACAGTAGAGTCAGATAGCATTCTCATTTCATAACAATTTCGTCAAAGAAGGAACAATCACATATGTATTTCTATGAATAGGAAATATAGAACAACCAGTGGGAACCACATACTCTATTCCACTACAGATATTCAACTCAGACATCGTTTCAATTCACTTGTCATCCTGAATCCCATACTAATCCATTCATTAACGAAAACTGCTTTAAAAGATTTCCCAGCAAATACATGTTCAAACATCAATTCTAATTAAATCAATTTACCAGAACCAGTCTTTCTTCTGTCATCAGTAACAGATAACAAATTTTCAATCAGAAAATCTCTTAGAACATGTTACCATAGTTTCTAACCTCAACTCATTACTAAACCACTCCGAATTTTGTTTACGAAATCACATATCTACCATAGTACTCTTTAGTCTATCTCATAGAAACTCAATCAAATTTCATTACACAGGAACCTTATTATCAAAATATCATTGATAAAGGGTGAGGTCGTTAAGCCTTGAAGGGGACTCTCACATTTATTTACGCATGTAAATTAATACATGTAATATTATCACAATACTATCACACTGGCACAATTTACTTTATGCTATTTCTTACACATCATTTCATGTCTTTTCAGAATCGGACATATGACAAACACATATAGTCATTTCAATGACATTTCAGTTAAATCAACAATAGATCAGTCAGAAACATCATCACAACTCTAACAGAATCATTCATGGGAGCCGGAGAATATCACACTGTCACACTGTATTTATGGCATGTATAGACAAACTACCACACTTGCTACGCTAGTCTGAGAATCGGCTAAATTGTGCTCTGATACCAATAAATATGTAACACCCTTATACCCGAGACCGTCGCCGAAATTGAGTACAGAGCGTTACCGGACTTAAATGGACCTCTCAAACTCACAAGCATTTCCATATACAACCAATACAAATAATACTTTATGTAACGTCCCCACGCCCGAGACCGTCGCCGGAGTCGAGTTTGAGGTGTTACCAAACTTAATTTATCATTAAACCAACTTTACATCATTTATTTTAATTTTCGAAATATGCAAAATCTCTGCGTCATAGTCGCTTAAAAAAATCATATCTCGAGTTACAAAACTTGAAATCAAGGTCCGTAAATTTTCCCTAAATCTAGACTCATATATCTATTCACTAATTTTTTTCTAGAATTTTTGGTTGGGCCGATTTATACAGTTTATTAGTTAAAGTTACCCCTGTTTCAGGACTTGACTGCACTGACCTCTGTTTACTACAAACCACTTTTCTCTCCATAAAAAATTCATATGATTATGCCGTTCCCTTATCTTGAAACTAGACTAACTCAGGATTATGTACATATAAAGTACACCTCTTAACTATTTTTGTACAATTTATAGTGAATTTTCAAATTTAGAACAGGGGATCCAGAAATCGTTCTGGCCCTGTCTCACTAAAACTCAAATATCTTATAAAATATAATCTCTCCACCTATTTCGTTTATTCCATTTGAAAGTAGACATAATAAGCTTCAATTACATAACTAATCCATCACCAAATTCGATTTCTATGATTTTTAGTAAATTTTCAAACTCACGTCAGTGTTGCTGCAATGTTCTGTTTTATGGTTAATTTCATTTTCATAAAAGCTTTCATGTACTAGATAACCTATTATCCTTCCATAACATCAAACATAATCTATATTAGCCATTTCAATGACTCATCATTATCAAGCATTTCCTCAACCAAAACACCACCATATCACAAGATTATTTACACAAAGTAGGTATATTGCTATACATGCCATACTGAGTTTTACAAGCCATTTACCAAAAAGTCCTTCGGATAGTGTGATCGAGCCTTCGACCTATCCCGATTCTCGAGCCGGCTTGTCCAAAACTACAATGAATGAAAAGGAGGGAGTAAGCATAAATGCTTAGTAAGTTCACATGCAAATAACAAGTAACATAACAAAGTCATTATGCCAAACAACATTAGCATAGCATCACTAAAACATATGTCACAATTCTAATCATCATACTTCATCTTATCACATTTTTGTTGTTGTGTCGAGTTTCAACCCGAGGGTTAAGTACATACCTGTCCAATATGGCCATTTCTCAACATTACCGAATTGTCACTTACATCTTGAGTGCCTTTCCATTTCACTTGAATTTTACCCGTTGAACACATTGGAATACAACTCGGATACACGGATCATTTGCACATAAGTGCTATATATGTAATTAATCAATTATGTAACCCGCCCATAAGCGAACTCGGACTCAACTCAACGAGCACAGATGCCTAGTTACATTTCACGAACTCGGACTCAACTCAACGAGTTCGGATATTCGCATCCATAAGTGAACTCGGACTCAACTCAACGAGTTCGGATGCTCAACCATCCTAGTGACATGTCACTTGTATCCTAATTCATTCCCAAGGTTCAAACGGGATTTTCCTCAATCACACATCCTTGCCGTCTTCCACAGAATACCGAAACCAATACTCGGTAGCCATTTATATTTAACAAGTAGCACATATGATTTGCATATTGTTCAAAAATAACCACAGAGCATATATTTCATGATAAAAATCAGCATATCATATAAATAACATCAATCAACTTAAGAATAACAATTATGTTACATTACTTACACATGAACTTACCTTAGTACCAAAATACAAAGATTTTGCAATTTAGTCCGCAATCTTTTCTTTTCCTCGATTGAGGTCGATTCCATGTCTTTCTTGATCTAAAATAACACATTTAGCTTGTTTAATACTCACATTTTCAAATTAGTCCTTAATTCAAATTTTAGCAAAATTATAATTTTGCCCCTAAACTTTTGCATATTTACACTTTTGCCCCAAAGCTCGGAAATTAAATTTCATTTCAAATTCTTATGTTTTAGGACATGCTGATCATTTATTTGCTATTAGCAAGCTCAAATTCCCACTATAACACATACTTATGCACAATATGTACTTTTACCGATTAAGCCGTTTTGTTCGTTTTTACTTAAAACTGAGTAGCACAAGTTATCTAACACAATTTAAAACCTCATATTCTATAATAAAACATCAAAATACACAAATTTCACCTATGGGTATTTTTCCAAATATGAACTTTAGCTCAAAATATTGCTATCATAAGCTATACCGAGCTACCGGGATTTCAAAAACGTAAAAATCATTAAAAACGGGGCTTGGAATCACTTACTATGAAGCTTGAAAGTTGAAGAAACCCTAGCTATGGAGAGAGGGAGAATTCCGCAGCAACCAAGGAAGATGATAACTAATTTTGTGTTATTTTTCCCTTTTTATTTCATTAAATATCCAAATGACCAAAATGCCCCTCCTTACTAAACTTTCAAAAATTCCTTCCATGTCCTAATTTTGTCCATGAACTTAAAATTGGTCTAATTACCATTTAAGACCTCCTAATTAATATTTCAAAGCAATTTCATACTAAAAACTTCTAGAATGCAAGTTTTGCAATTCATTCGATTTAATCCCTAACTTCAAATTAAGCACTTTACGCTTGGAATTTCTTCACGAAATTTTCACACCATCATAAAATCATATCATAAACATCAAAATAATTATAAAATAATTATTTCTACCTCGGATTTCTGGTCACGAAACCACTATTCCGATTAGGCCCTAATTCGGGATATTACACTTTACTATACAAACATTTATTTCTATATACCACATTAGAAACAAAGTGCTTATAAGCTTACAAATTGACTATACATATCCATAACCTTCTATACATGCCGTAAACTTACGCCAGAAACATAACATACTAATAAGTCTTGACAGTGTGAAGCTTGCTCCAAAGACTCGGCTCCCAATCCAACCGTTTTCATACACTGAAAGGGAGAAAAGAATAGAACAGAGTAAGCTATAATAGCTTAGTAAGTCGTATGCAAATTAAAGCAATGAACATTACAAATTATCAATTACTTCATAACAATTATTAATACATATCATTCCATACTCAACTTACTCTTTTGGGCACATTTCACATACCAATCATATATGTGCTTAACCGTACCAATCTCAATGTACAGAACTATTTCATGTCACCTACAGAAACACTTCATCATAGTACAGATAAACTAATCCCATTGAGCAGATTCAGAATATGACCAGATATTCAGAGGTTAGCACCGAAGTGCCTTACAGACATGGCAGAGCCATGAGGTAGCTGGAGCTACTAACAGAGGGGTAGCCGAAGCTACATCACAGAATGGTAGCCGAAGCTACATCACAGAATCAGAACAGAAGTTACCTCGGGCCTGTTCACATAATCTGATAGGTGTCTGCAACACATGCTAGACCACCCAGCACCCGGGAACTATATCAGATAGAATCAGAAACTTCTAGTGACATGTCACTTATATTAATGTCTATTTCTACTTGCTCAATAGGGATTTTACAGATAATTCATCATTATCACAATTTTAGAGATATAACAACTGATTAGTCGAATAAGTTCAGAATCACATCAAACAACCAATCGTAATTTACTGTACTTACTTTAATTCCATATTTACAGATATACATATATATATACCATATTTCCAATCATATCATAATCCACATATTAGTAGTTCTAAAAATATATCTAATTATCAATCGGAAGTTCACAAAACATACCTTATTGTTAGTAATACGGAAGTATACCAGATTTCCAGTCATATCATAATTTACATATCAATATAAATAATCAATCATGAATAGACAATTATATTTTAGCAAATATGCTAGAATTTACATACAGCTTACCTGAATAACCAACGGATTAAATTTTCGAGATTTAGTCGAGAACTTTCTCTTTTTCCCCATTCTCGGGCTTACCACACCTTTCTTGGTCTAGATTAACAAACAGAGTACAATTTATCAATAATTTATTCATTTACGGATACAATTCATATTTTGGGTAAATTTTCAAATTTACCTCTCAACTTTCACTAATCTACAAATTAATCCCTTGGCTCAAAAACTCATTTTCTTTATTCCATGGGCTTAATTAACCCAATTTCACAATTAAAACACTAAATTTATCAATAATTAACACATTTAGAAATAATTTGTAAACTTTACAAATTAGCCCCTTTTTTATGAAATTATATTCGGTTTAATCCAAAATCATTCCCAAAAACATGCATATAACATCTTAAGCTCTCATTTTCTACCATTAACCAATCAAAAACTCTTATATCACAAATGGGTATATTTTTGAACCCCACTGTTTCTTGAAAATAATGGTAGAATCATGCATTTCAAACTTAAATGATCATGAAAATACGAAAATAACTGAAATTGGAACAAGATTGCACTTACTGTTGAGCTTAGAAAAGCAAAGCAATCCCTAGCCATGGAGAAGAAGAATCGACAGCCATGGGGTTTGTTTCCATGGAGAAGATGATGTTTTTATCTTCTATTTTGTCTTTTTCCTTCTAAATGACAAAAATACCCTTAATGACATAACTAACAAATGTTTCTAGAAATGCCCTTTTGTGTCCATGCTATCAACTAATGGTCCATTTACCATTTAAAGGCTTCTTATTCAAACCCCCATTTCAAATAGGTACTTATACTCTATATCTCATATTTTGCAATTAATGCAATTTAGTCCCAACAATAAAATTGGACACTTTATTGATAAAATTTTCAAACAAAAATTTCACATCAATAATCAATGCAACAAATATCATCATAACTTCACACAATTCAAAATTTTTACTTCAGATTTGTGGTTACGAAACCACTATTTTGACTAGACCCTATTTCAGGCTATTACAGCCCATTTCGACCTAGTTGGCCAAAAAGTGGCCCAAGTCCATGAGATCGCTCATGGGGCCCCTGTCAACGTATCGATCTCCCCACACGAGTGTTCGCGCACTCGTGTGGTTACTAGAGCCAAACTTTTGGATTTTCAGCTTTTCAGCATTTTGGCTTTTCGGGATTTGTCGATCTATAGCGTGAATGGTGTGTGTACACACCTGAATTACGAAACGCGCTACGAATCCCTAGCCACGAACCTATAATCATTCAAAATTATTAGTTATTCATTTGCTCAGTATAGTTCTCCTCCTTTTCCAAAAGCTGAAATCATACCATTACTTACCCTAACCGGTCTAGCTTGTTAGATCATTCCCAATCTATTAGCGATGCTCGCTCCCCTTGACCAGATCTGCGTTACCAACACTTAGCTTATGAGACAGTGGGACATGCAGTTAGATCCACAATTATCTGCTTCTAGAGCCATCAAAGTATTCGATCCTAAACTTAAATTAACCAAAAAAAATAGGGGAAGATTTCTTACCTAAATCGAAACTTGAAATAGGAAAATGACTAATACTAACCACTTGCCCTTTTGTTTATACCACGAGCGAACCTAGGTATCAATCAATGTTGGATCAAGAAAAGAGAAGGAAGATTTGACATAACTGAAAAGGAACCATACTAGCAACAAAAATCTATTTAAGAAATCACCAACCTTACACTCGCTCTTGGCAAAAAGTAGGGACGAAGAAACCATAAATACTGAGAGAAAAGGAGCGAGAACAGATTCGGCAATCGAAGAAAGAATAGGATGCTCGGCTTATACACACTTTTAATTGAAAACTGATAGTGTCAAAACAAAAGAGAAAATTCAACTCAAAGGAGATAGTGTTGAGAAAAAAGATATTCGGCTATGAGAAATAAATGGAGAGAAGTAGAAAAGAAATGATGTAGAAGAGAACCACGGTTTAGAAAAGAACAAGGGACAATAATCGGCGCAAAAGATCGGCCAAAGGTATTATAGAGAAGAAATGCTCGAAATGGTACCCTCCCAATTCGGGTATTCACAAAGAAGTAAAGAATAAAATAAAATGCACAAGAAGCAAAGAAGTCACTTGGCAGAAACGGCTCCAAAAACCCAAAACCCAAAAGAAATATTTTCACATGCCGTAAAAACTGAACGTACATCTCTCAAGACCCTTTTGCTGAAAATAACTTCTTCAAATGCTAAAAATGAACCTCCAAATGGCATTCACCCTACCCTATGCCGAATTTGCCTTCCTCCAAATTCCTAAATCGGCACCAACTCCTCTACAACCAAATCCCCAAATTTTCTCCAAGATATGCTCTATGATCCCTTCCTTAAATTTCTCATATGACCAGTTCAAACTCTCCCCCTTCAGAGTTCCACTTCAACCCAACTACAGGCTATAAGACCAATGTAAGACCATGCCATCCCTTGAACCCTGGACCTCCTTGCCCTGCATGTGACGCCTCCTCATTGCGTCCCATGTGGCACCACTTGCCACTAGACCACAACTCCTTTTGTGTCTTATTTTAGTCTCATTGATTTAAAATGCATACTACTTGTAGTCAAGGATCCCTTAAGACTAAAACCAAGATTTTTCCTATACCAAAACTCGAACTCAATACTTCATAGAGACCCTCTAACACTTCAAAATCAATACCCCAATAACGCTAACATGCAAACAAAGCCACAACACACAAAAATGAAAATTTAGGATTTTGGGGTTACAATGGAAGTATGAAATGAATGATACATGTGAATTGAATTGGTTAAACTTGGGGAAAACTAAGGTTAGCTACTTAAATGATTATGGGATGGAATTGTGAGATCAAATGAATTTTATTTTTACTATGTGTAATAACTTGAACAGTGATTAATTGCTAATATGAGTGTATTAGCCGTACGAACTTACTAAGCTTTATAGCTTACTTTGTGATTTTCCTATGTTGTAGTGTTTTGAAGGCTTGCTCAGGTTGGAAGTCATTAGAGACCTCATCACACTATCCAGATATCGCTTCGGTAATTAAAAATTTTGAGTTTTTGGTTATATGGCATATATAGGCTAGTTGGTTATTTGATGTGTATAAGTAATTTTGGTATTGGATGCCTATGTGGTTAATGTGTAGTTAGCCATAAGATTTGGCTTATTAATGATGTAAAGCTTGGTGTGAATTTGGCCAAGTAGATTTGCTTAAATTGTGATATCAATATGTGATATGTGATATACATTAAGGTTTTCTGTTTTGGCATGCTTGGTATGGCTACATGGTTGATTATTTGACTAAATGGCATATGGTGTACTATGCTTGAGAAATGGTATATTACATGCTTGTTTTGATAGTTGAAATGTTTAGTAAGTTTGGTATGAGATTTTATTGTGAATTTGATATGATATTAGCATGAGATTAAATATGGAATTTGAGATGATGATTATAGATGAATAAATGGTTGTAGCATGTGAATTTGGTATGCTTTGGTATGGAATAGGCATGAAATAGGTTGGTGATGATATGGCTTGAATGGTGTATGAATTGTGGTTAAAATTGGCTGAAAATGTAATGCATTTGATACATGTATGATGCTTATAGGTACAAGGATTTTGGGTGTGAAATGTTGCTTAAACCAAGCTATTTTTTGTGCCACACGGCGTGAGCACACGAGTGTGTGTCTTAACTGTGTAACCCCTACTCCCTGATCAATTTGCACAGTATGGTACACGGGCTAGACACACGGGCGTGTCTAGTGACCATGTGGCCAAGTCAATATGACATACGGGCTGGACACACGGGCGTGCCTGGTGATCGTGTGACCAAGTCAGTGTTGCACACAGGCTAAGAGGTGATCTGAGGCACGGCTGGGCAAGGCACACGGCCTAGCCACATAGGTGTGTGCCCTGTTTTAAAGGAAAAATTTTCTAAGTCTCGTAAAGGTTTCAAATGTTATCGGTTTAGTCCTGACGCCTTCCTAAAGCATGTTTAAGGTCTCGTTGACCTTCTAGAGGAACTTTATGTGATTGAATGACAATGATTCAATGATGTATGAATAATGTTTATGAATTGATTGTTAAAGTTCTGATATGTCTGGTAATGCCTCTTAACCCTATTCCAGCGATGAATACGGGTTAGGGGTGTTACAGACTTACCGTCAGAATTAGAAAAATCCATAATGTGTTTCATGTATCGATGTTAAGACGGTACCGATTAGAGCCTTCACACATAATTTCTCCGACAGAGATTGAGACTCAAACTGATATGACGTATAATGAAGAACCGATAGAATTCTGGCTCGTGAGATCAAAGAGTTGAGAAATAAAAGAACAGCTTTAGTGAAAGTTCTGTGGCTAAGGCACGGTATCGAGGAGGCCACGTGGGAACCCAAGAAAGCTATGAGAAAATAGTACCCTAACCTATTCATTGGTAAGATTTTCAGGGACGAAAATCCCTAAGGGAGAGTTGTAACAACCCGTTTTTAGTCAAATCGGACCAATGGTTTTGGAACCACAAATCTGACGTTAAAAAATTTATTTTATTATTATTTTAATATTTACAGCATGATATTAGAGTGGTGTGAAATTTTTGTAAAGAAATTTTATCATTTGAGTGTTCAATTCAATAAAAAGGACTGAATCACGTAAAGTGCAAAAGTAGTGTTCTATTACCTAAAGGTATTAAATGGCTATGAATATTAATAGTGGAGGTCCTTATGTGGTAAATGGCCCATTTATAAGTTAGTAGATAATTATGGACACTTATTTAGTAAGTTTTAAAGGTTTATCATTAAGGTTAAATTTGTAATTTAGTTATTAAATATTAATTAAATAAAATAAACAAAATTTTAATGCTTTCATCTTCTTCATTGTCGAAATTAAAGAGAAGAAAAGCTATATTTTAGGGTTAAAGCTTTGGCCACTTGCTAGCTTAATTGTAAGTTGATTTTTTGTCTCGTTTTTAATAATTTCTATGTTTTTGAGATCGTTACAACTAGGTTTAGCTAGCCTAAGGACTATTTTGCAAAACTGTTAAAGGTTTCAAGTTTTGCCATTGATGAATTGTAACACCCCAAACCCGACCCAGACATTATGTCTAGATCTGGTGTGTCACATGGACAGTTGGTTGCGCTTCGATCTTCTTTCAATAATTCATTAGGTCATTTATAGGAAAACTGTATTACATATATTGTAAAAACTTTATTAGTTTATAAAAACCCTATCCACTACCAATTAAAGTTCACTCTTTTGAAAAGATATTATTAATGTGTCGTCGTTGTTAAGTTCTTCATTTGTCATGTAATGTATGTTTTGAAAACATTCGTTAAGTTTGGAAATCCGCGTAGACTAGTCTATAGTTTCAAACAAGTAACAAATAAAACCCAAACAAAATACCCGAGTGACTTTATTACAACTTAAAAACCAAATTTAAAAAAAAATTAAAAAATAAAGCATTTAAGAAATAAATTTAAAAACTATAAACCATACAGCAGATCACATGGCCACTTCGAATCCCTCGCAGCTCCAAGCCCTCTATGGCTAGGGGTTACCTGCGTAGATGGAAATAAGAGGGGGTGAGTTTGTGAAAACTCAGTGTGCAAGCTAACCCAACCAGTGTCAGAGATCAGTTCAAGCATAGTCTAGGCTGAAGCTCTATTCAGATACAGTTTAAACTGGGCCTTAACCCTATTCAGAAAATAGTGTGGGCCTTCGGCCCATTACAGTAACAGATCAAATTACAGTATTATATGCATGTATGCAAAGTCCAAGCCCAATCCAGCCCTACACACCACCCGTACCACCCCTACACACCATGTGGGGAATAACTCAACCCACCCAGCCCTACACACCACAATCGCAGCAGAGCTGCTTAAATAGATATTATGGCCAAGCCACTAGTACAGTAATACGAGGCAGAGCCTCTAAGTAGAATACGTGGCGTTGCCACTTTTAGCACTTCATCCGTAATAATAACCCAACCCCATGCAAATCAGAATATACATGTCATGGCATATAGAATATCAGATGTAGTAGCATGCAAATCAGTCAACTTTTCTCTAGGGGTAAAATTGTCTTTTACCACTTAGGGGTAAAAAAGTAATTTTCACCATTTACAGTATAATATACTAATAGATCTAACATTGTCCAAGCGACTTAATTAGCCCATTTCATTTATACAGTGCCATCGGGCCATAAAACCCCTAATGGGCCCGATGGAGCCCACAAGCTATTGTGGCCCACTAAGTTTAAATTTTACACATATTTTAACAGATCTATTATCCAGATTACCAGTATATACTTATCGCTTGATTTCACCCATATGGGCCCATAAGCCCATTGGGCCCAAATTCGGCCCATCGAGGCCCAAGACCTCTCAAATGCACGAAAACACGTACAACAGTCATACCGTTCGTGAATATCCACTTTACCGCTTCAAACCAACCCACGAGCACTCGCATGCTCACAAGCCCATGAAATGCTGGTATTTCGGCATTTCAACCTTTCAGCTTTTTCCGATCTAGTCTACTAGAGAGTGTCAATTACACACCTGATTTGTGAAATATGTCTAGATCCCGCGAGCAATCACCCTACAATGATTTACCCACTATGTTAATTCATAAACTAATTAAACCCATCATTAACTTACCCCATAAACAATCGGCACCCACCAGGTAATTACTTATTTGTTACCTTGCCGAAATCTAGCCCCAACTACTAGATTGCCTCCCTTCGTTCTGCAACCAACCTTCTTCTACCAGATTTGTAACAACGAGCCACTAAAAACGCCATTAACTAAAAGAGTAAGGGGTTCAAATCGGCCTTACCAAACATAGACCCAAGATCTGATTAATACCTAGCGAAATAAGACCTTCAGCTTTTCTTTAACAACTAGAACGAAAAGGAAGAAAAACCTTACCCAAGTATTCGCTTGATTCCATTGCTATCCTCGAAGTCGCCTTACACTAAACCAAGTCCCGATCTCCTTTGGATCTACTCAAACCTGAATATGGAGAAAAGATCTAAAGTCATCGACCAAAGGGTGAATGTTTGTAAATAGACAACAAGATTCGGCTACTAGGGAGAAAACGATGGAGAAGAGTTTTAGGTTCGGTAATTCTGCTATGGAGAATCGGCGAAAGAAGAGATCAAGTAAATTAGGGATTTCAGCTTTTAAAAGAAGAGAGTTGAGGAGAATATAAGATTCAGCTTATGGAGTAATCGGCCAAGAGAGAAATCGGCAAGTAACTTATTTGTTTCAGGTTTCAACTTTTGGGAGCAATCGGCTGCAAGGCTTTGAGAGAGGTTAATTTACTCGGTGGAGAAAAGGAGAAGAAGAAGAAAGAAGAAAGGAGAAGAGTGAAAAGAGAAGAGAAAAAAGATAGTAGGTTCGGCTTTGGAAGAAAAGAGATGAAAGGGTTCGGTTTTGGATAAAATGACAAATGAGAGGCTAACTACTTTCGGGATTTCGGCTTTCAGAATACTAAGAATAGGGGAAAAGAAAGAACAAAGAATGAGATCACCCTTGAAACTTACCTAATCGGCACTAAGGCTTGGCCAAAAAAATCCCGAAAAGAACCAAAAAGAAGGGTATTCAGAACACTCCTACCCCCAATTGCCGAAAATGCATCCTCCTAAGGCCCTAGCCAAAATTGCTCACCTAAGTCTCCCACAATCAGCCAACTTCTCCCCCCTTTCAAATTTCCTCAAATTTCTCCCCTTATCCCTCCTTGATCCAATCTCATGAGTAGTTCAAACACCTCCCTTCAGAGTTCAACCTGAGTTCCATCACTTACCATGCACAAGCATTAAAAATAAAACAACACCTTGCTCACCAAGGGATTTGAACCTTAGCTCCTTCACAACCTTCACATGCCACCCCCTGTGTTTTAAGTGGCGCCACATTGCTAATTAAATTTTCACATATTTGCAAAATGGTCCGTAGGCTAGTATAATGAAATGTACTCATTTTCTTGGTTACCCAAGCCTAGCCGAACTATCTAAAGCTTATAATAGCTCAGATTTTCCTTCAAATCAGAGTTTTAATACCCATTTTATTTCTTGTACAAGTAGGTCCTTTTTAGGTGTTTCCATGAAAAATCACCTAAAGAAAGATGTCCATCACACATCCAACTTCCATATTCCTCCATTAAACATCAAAATACATGCATGTCATATGGGTAAGTTTTTTAACATGAACTCTAGCTTAAAATATGGCTAGAAATAGCTAAATCGAGCTACGAGGATCTCAAAAATGTAAAGAACATTAAAAACGAGGCCAGGATGCACTTACTATCAAGCTTGAAGATGGAAGAAACACTAGCTATGGCTTCATGATAATTTTGGCACAAGGGGAAGAAGATGGACACCAATTTTGACTTCTTTTTCCCTTTTTATTAATTTATTAACTAAATGACCAAAATGCCCTTAAGGCTCTTCCTTAAGATTTTTCCTATCATGTCCATTTTTGTCCATCATGAAATATAATGGTCTAATTACTAAATAAGGACCTCTAATAAATTTTCTAATGCTATTTCATACTTTAAAACTTCTAGAATTTCATATTTTGTAATTTTTCCAATTTAGTCCTAAAAGACAAGTTGATCACTTAATCATAAAATTTCTTCATGAAATTTTCACACAACCATGCAATCATATCATAGACCTCATAAAAACCATAAAACATATATTTCTACTTCAGATTTGTGGTCTCACAACCACTATTCTAACTAGGCCCTAAATCGAGATATTACAATTCTCCCCTTTAGGGATTTTTATCCCCAAAAATCTTATCGGTGAAAAGGTTTGGATGTTGGTTTCTCATAGCCTTCTCAGGCTCCCATGTAGCCTCTTCTACCCCATGTCTTTGCCACAATACTTTCACAAGAGCTATACTTTTATTTCTTAATTGTTTCACTTCTCGAGCCAAAATCTTAATCGGCTCTTCACCATAAGTCATGTCCAGTTGAATTTCAACCTCTATCTGCACAATCACATGTAAAGGGTCTGATCGGTATCTTCTCAACATGGATACACAGAACTCATCATGAATCCTTTCTAACCCTGATGGCAAAACCAACCGATAGGCTACCGGCCCTATCCTCTCGGTGATCTCATACAGTCTAATAAAACACGGACTCAATTTGCCTTTCCAACCAAATCTGTGAACTTTCTTCCATAGTGAGACTTTCAAACCTACCTTATCACCAACTTGAAACTCAATCTCTTTTCGTTTCAAATCCGCGTAGGATTTTTGTCTATCCGAAGTAGCTTTTAAACAATCACGAATCACCTTTACTTTCTCTTCGGTTTCTCTAACCAAATTGACCCCATGAATCTGATTTTCTTGAAGTTCGGTCCAATACAAGGGCGTTCAGCGCTTACGCCCATACAATGCCTCATAAGGAGCCATTTCCAAACTAACACACATTTTCCTAGGGGATTTGACACTTTTATCACAAATTCTGTAGACTCTACAATTATGTTTATACTAGATAATAATTTCATACAAACATATGAGTGGGTAGATCCCGGATCAATTAAAGCAACAACATGAGTATCATAGAGAGAAAATGTACCTGTAATCACATCAGGGGATGACGCCTCTTTGCAAGCGCAAATGGCATAAGTCCTCATAGGCGCTCTACCCTCAAATCTTGTAGTCTGCTCTCTAGGTGTATTCTTACTACTCGTTCCATTTCCTAAATTTCTCTATGGTCTCCCTTTACTAGCAGTGTTTCCCTATCTCACACTTTGATTTCTATCATTTTCAACCATCCCGAGACAATCTCTAATGAAGTGATCTTAGGAACCAAACTTGAAACAAGCTCTCTCACTTGTTCAGTAGTCACTAGGATGTCGTCTACCACACTGTGGACATTTCGATCAACTTGATCGAGCATTACCAACACTAGCAATCGAAGTGGTCTGAGCTTTAGAATCCGAGTACTGTTTACCTTTACTTCTATTTGAGAACCCAATTGAAGTGGTTGATTGAATAGTGAACTCTCTCGATTTCTTAGATGAGGATTCAAATGACTTACCCAATTGTCTCTTCCCCAAGTCACGGGACTCAATTTCAGCTTTTCTTTTCTCTTTGGCCAATTCCTCGGCCTTGCAAGCTCTCTCTACGAGCACAACAAATTCCTTCAGTTCTAGAATACCAACAAACAATCGAATGTCCTTATTTAATCCATCCTCAAACCTCTTACAACTTTTAGAACTCTTCTTGGAAAAATTCCCAATTAACTCTCTCCCTTGGTACAACCAACACAAGGGTGTTCCACCACTGATAACCTGGATCTCTTAAGAGAGACACAACATATTTCACACACTCATCAGGTGTGCAAGACAATTCATGAAATACCTTGATGGTATTTTCAAGCCAGAATTCTTGTAACGCCTTGAATTTTGGGCCTAGAAGTATTATGTCTTGAGCATGGGAACAGTTAAGAGGCTGCATATAAATATTTAGTTCTGCAAGAAAGTGACACACATGCATGTTTGCTTTAGTGGTTAAGTGTCCTGGGAAGAGTCTGAGAAGTCAGCAGTTCAAGCCTTGGATTGTGCTAAACTTTTTTTTTATTTGAGTAACCCTTGACTTTAATTTGTAAGCTTCTTAAAGAATTATGGTTAAGATATGACATGTAACACCCCAAACCCGACCCAAACGTTACGGCCAAGTCTAGTGTGTCACATCAACGATGGATTAATCATGTTCCTTAGTTATAGCGATTAGGGTGACTTTTACAAAACCGTAAGTATAGTTTGGGAAGAAAATTCCAGGTTTAATAGGTGAACATCTTATCCACTACCAGTTTAAAATATATTTTATTACAAGATCTTCCATTTGATACGTATGTTTCATTTTGAAAATGATGTTTAATTTTAGATAAAACTCGCGCAGCCTTAGTCTACTCATTTAAATCAAATTATAAATAAAGAATTAAAAACCCAAATTAAAATGCTTAAAGCAGCCCTATTACAACTAAAAACCAAATGAAAATTAATTTAAGTAAAAATACTAAAAGTAAATAACTTAACTACAACCACCATGTGCAGTCCTCGTGGCCACTCCAAATCCCTGCAGCTGCAAGTCCACTAGCTTAGGGCTCACCTGCATAAATGAAAGGGAAGGGGTGAGTTTGGAAAACTCAGTGTGTAAAGTAAACCCAACCAGAGCCCAAATCAGTTCAAGCTTTACTGGGCCTAAGCCCTATCCAGTTCAGCATTAACTGGGCCATAGCCATATTTAGTAAACAGTATTAACTGGGCCTTAGCCCTATTCAGTATTCAGTACGGCCCTTAGGCCTATTACAGTAACAGAACAGATATTATGCATGTATGCAAAGCCCAGCCCATGTTCAGCCCTACACACCACCCGTACCAGCCCTACACACCATGTGGGGAATAACTCAACCCACCCAGCCCTACACACCACAGTCCCAGCATAGCTACTTAATTAGATAACGTGGCCAAGCCACTAATAGTAAAACGAGGCATAGCCCATTTCAGTAAACGTGGCATTGCCACTTAGCACTTCCTCCATCATAAACCAAATCCCATTCAATAGTTAAACATGTCATGGCATACAGTGAACAGATAAAGTATAGCATGCATTTCAGTCAAAATTAACCCTAGGGGTATAATGGTCATTTTGCGCCTAGGGGTTAAATAGTCATTTTCCACCCTTAAGGGGTATTTTAGTAATTTTACCAGTTTTTAGGGTTTTATGCACACTTCAGTTACTAACAGTCCAATTTTTAACCCTAACTGTTTATCTAGCCCATTTACCAACTTTAAAGCTATCAGCCCAAAAACCCCTAATGGGCCCTACAGTGTCAACTAGCTATCTTGGCCCACTTAGCCCAACTTTCACAGTGGTTTTAACAGTTTTAACCTACAGAATGCTAGAACCCACTTACCGCTCAGTTTTACCCAAATGGGCCCGTAAGCCCATTGGGCCTAAATTCAGCCCCTCGAGGCCCAAATTTACCGAGGTGCACGAAATTGCGCACTCACCAAGTTTACCAATTTCGATTACAGATCTTACCACTTCCAACCAATCCACAAGCGCTTGCACACTCGTAAGCCCACGAAATGCTAAAATTTTAGCATTTCAGCTTTTCGACTTTTGCCGATTTAGTCTACTAGAAGGTGTTTGTTTACATACCTGATTTACGATATTACAATAAGATCTCCCATGCAATTGGCCTACAATCATCCAATACAATGTTATACTATGAGCTAACGATAACCAAAGTAACAACTATTACCATATTCAGCCAACACCCTTTTTATGGCCCTAGAACTTACCTTTGCTGAAAACACTGACTAGATCTAAATCTAGTCGCTTCCACATCTCTAACCTTTACTGCACCTTGCTAAATCACCCCTTCTTGTGAGCTAGAACACATAAAAATCGAATAAAAAGACTAACATTACTCTTCACTAAAAATTGTCAGCCTCCCTAAAATGTTTAGGGATTTCGGCTTTTCTTAAATCACCAAATAATGGATAGAGAGGGGATTTTGAGCACTTACCAAAGATTTACTTGCCAAAAACATTCCCAAGTACCTTCCTATTCCTGATTTGTTGTAGACTTAATGTGACGGCCCAAAATAGGGCCAAATCAGAACAGTGGTTTCGCAACCACAAATCCAGATTAAAATAGTTAAGTTTTGAAAATTTTATGTTTTCCGATCTATTAAGTATGCTTTGTGTGAAATTCGTTTAGAAAATTCGTTAATTAGTGGTTAATTTTATTTCTGGACTAAATTGCATAAAAAGCAAAATGTGAGTTCTAATGTGTAAGTACCTAATTGAAATGGGAGTTTGAACTATAGGTCTTTAAATGGCAATTAGACCATGAGTTAGTGGCATGGACACAAAAGGGTAATTCTAGAAAAAATTTTAAGTAGTTGTTAAGGGCTTTTTGTCCAAATGGCTAAAAACAAATAAAAAAAAGATGAGAAAAAGAGGAAAAGTGTTCATCTTCTTCATCTTGTCTGCCGAAAATTTCCCTTCTCCATAACCAAAGGGGTTTTGAGCTTTACCAAGCAAATTGTAAGTGCATTTGAGCCCTGTTTTCGATTATTTTCATATTTTTGATTATCTCTAAGCTTGAATTTCATGATTTTGTCAATTATTTGAAAAGATTTTGAGTTCTAAAAATACACCCATTTGTGATATTTGTAATTAGATGAGTAATGGTAGAAAATGAGTCTTTGAGGTGTTAATTACGGGTTTTTCTGAATAGTTTTCGATAAAAACGTCCCTAGAGGACTAAATTGAGAAAAGTGGAAATTTGCTCATAAGTATATGAAAATGTGTGATTCATTGATTGTTTTTGTGAATAAGGATTTAGCTAAGTCTAAAATGCAAGAAAATAGAATGAAATTGAGTTTACGAGACTAGGGGCAAAATGGTCATTTTGCCAAAAGTCCGAATTGTGATCGAATTTGAGTATGAAATTGATAAAATGTGTTAAATGTGTTTATTTAGATCAAGAAAGGAGAGAAAGCGATTGAGATCGCGAAAAAGAAAAAGTAATCGACTAATTCGAGATTTAGTCGTTTTGTTAACGAGGTAAGTCATAAGTAAATTACGGCATTTGCATTTCATTGTTGTTTATTTGATCAATTTTGAATGAAAAGTTATGGATATGAAATTTTGAATTATGAAATTTGTATATTTGTGAACATTCTGGTAAATCCCGTTTGAACTGTAAGAATAACTCTGGATATCGGTGACATGTCACTTGAGGGCTTCTGATTCTGTATCTAGGTGCTGGGTGCACTAGCTTGTGTTGCGGTCACCTATCAGCTTATGTGAGTAGGCTCGTGGGTTACGTCTGTAATTCTGTGATCTGATGTAGCTCCGGCTACATATTCTGGTGGCTTTGGGTACATACTCTGATGGCTTTTGCTACACCTCTTATTGGCTTCGACCATATATCTGTGAGGCACTTCGGTGCTAACCTCTGTATATCTGTTTCTATTCTGAATGTTCAACGGGAATTAACTTCGTTATGTGAAGCATTTGTGCAGGTTAAGCAATTGAAAATGAATTGAACATGTTATGTGTGTGAATGTTTATATTTGGACATTTTGGTATGAATGTGCATAAGTATATGGATGTTGCATTATGACATAAAGAAATTAAATACTTTAGCTAATTATTGTGTATTTGCTATTAATTTACTTATGATTTACTAAGCTACTTGTAGCTTATTCCCTTTCCTTTTTCCCTTCCTTTTAGATTATCGAGCATAGAGCATATTGGGATTGGTGATTGAAGGAAGCTCGTCTCACAGTATCAAGCTACCTTGGTGTATGTATGCATGATTTTGATATTTTGAGTTTGGCATGTATAGGTGGCTAGTCTTTGTGTAAGATTTGTTTTGTAAACTCAATAGATTAGGTAAAAATGTGATATTTGTTTTGTAAATGGCGTTATAAATGCATTCATTTTGAGTATGTGTTCTTGGAATTGGATGATTTGAATTGTGTGTAGGTAAAAATTGTGTTACAGTGTAACAGCCCTATTTTGACCCTAGTCAAAAAGTGGTTTCGGGACCACAAAACCGAGTTATTAAAATTGAAAAATGTTGTATTTTATAAATATGATATGTGAATTATGCATGTGTGGAGAGTTATTACCTTAATATTATTAATTCAATGTGAATTATTCAATAGGACTTAGGTGAGAATTTTTAAAAATAGGTTGGGTGAATTTTTGAATGGCCAATTGGTGCATGTATTCAAAGAGTTGGGCTTGCATGTCAATTTTCCCTTTTATTTGTAAGTGGCCGGCCATGTAATTGATGTTATTGGTTGCATTATTATTTTATTTGTTAAAATTTGATGAGTTGAATATGATTAGATATTAGTGAATAAAATAATGAAATTAGAAAAAGAAAGAAATTTTGGTTATGTTTTTGTTCTTCTTGCTGTGAACAAAAGGAAGAAAAAGAGAGAAGAGAAGCTAGGCATTGGGTCTTCTACTTGCTTAATTAAGGTAAGCTTTAGGTAAATTCTTTGAGATTTTATGAAATTTTAGTTGATGGATAGGTCTTTGATTGAGCCCATGTGTGAATTTTGATCCTTGTGGTGATTTGAGCATTCGGTTAAGGTAAGAAACTTAGAAGATGATTTCTATTCCTTATGTTTTATGAGTTGGGAGCTTAAATTGAAGTTGAATAAGGGGAATATGTGTATTGAGGTTTTAGTGGTATGGAAATTTAGTTATGAGAGTGTGTGTGGTCACTTGCCGAATATGGGTGTTAAGGTTAGTAGGTTGGTTTAATTCTTGTATTAGAAATCTATTTGAGCAATTAGATAAGCTTTGAATGGTTGATGTGATGAAATTAGAAAATCATGAACTTGATTTAAATATTTTGAGCTTATAGTAGTTAAATGGATTAGTAAGGACCTATTCGGCCATGGAGGTTAAACACTTTGTTAAATTGTTGAATATATGCTTTGGTTGTTAAGGAATATTTAGTCTTGGTATGAATCTCATTAATAATGTTTAGTTATTAGATTTGGTATAAAACACTTATTGAAATGGTGGAATTGGATGACTTACTTATGGATTTTAGTTATGAGAGCTATTGGTAAATAGAGCTAGAGGGTTGGCATTGAGCAATTTAGAAATTGAATCTTAAATGCTGATGAGAACCTTAGTGAAGCATTTGGTTATGATTCATGTCCTAAAGAAGGGGATTAAAGGGTGGTGTAATATAATAAACATGTATATGGACCCTATGTATGTATCTTGTAATTTTATTGTAAACCTTTGGTTTAACCTGTATCATATAATTTGCTAAAATACTAGCTTGTGTGGAAAATTTTGTGTATGATATTATGTGCCGAATGGGAGTAAAAAATGGAGCTCACTATGTGTATCATGGTCAACCTTTGATAGCTAATATGTCTTGATTTGTAAATTGAGTTAAAAGATTATATATGTTCGATCTAGCCTAAGCTAGGCATGACTTGTAACATAGTAATGATTGACCGAACGTGTATGTGTGGGATAGTGAGGATAATTGTATTTCTTGCTTTGATTAAGTGAAGTATATGAAGTTAATATACTTAATTTACGTAATTAAGCTCAAGAGCACATAGGGGCAACTTCGGATAAGGGGAAAGCTAAAGTGACGGAATAGCCGACCCGTAACTACTCAGAAAGATACGAGGTAAGTTCTCGAGTAACGAATTTCAACTCATGACATGATGAAGTTATAGTACATATGTATAAAATATAAACCTAGACTTAAAGGTTATGCTTGAATGTCATTGAGGAAAAGATAAATTGTGAAATTGTTGAAAGTCAAATATCAACATTAAACTTTGTCATATCTTGAAATAAAATTGTGTCCTTTGATTATAATTAATGAACCGAACAATGTGTGGTTGGTAAACATGCTGTAATTGTATTCGAGTATCAGGAATGATATCCAAATGTGATTGATATATATATATGCATATATGTGTGAATGTTAATAGGGGTTTAAATCCGCGCTTAGTCTCAAAGGGCTTTTGAGCCAGTGTTCAAGATTCGAGCTTACTCTCGAAGGGCTTTTGAGCCAGTGTTAAAGATCCGAGCTTAGTCTCAAAGGGCTTTTGAGCCAGTGTTAAAGATCTCAACTTAGTCTCAAAGGGCTTTTGAGCCAGTGACATAACCAGACTTCGTTCCGAAGGGCCTTCGAGCCAGTGGCATGATCGGATTTAGTTCCAAAGAGCTTTTGAGCCAGCGTTAAGAATCGGGCTTGGTCCTAAAGATCATCCGTGGTGGCCTCATATCTGGGTTGAAATCCCGTAAGTAATCGTACGAGAAATCATATAATAAATGTTGAAACAATTTTAAATAAATGTGCTACTTATCGTAAGATAGCCAGGTATGCATTTTACTCTGGTTGAGAATTTGATTATCTTTGAATTATGATTTTGAAATTCAGTAGGGATACTTAGACCATTGTTTAAAATCATTCGAACGTTTATGATCTGATTATGATGTATGAGTTCTGATTTAGAGAGTTCAACTTCACAAATATGAGATGTATGTGTATATGCATGAGATTGACATGGAAATTTGAGATGAAAGTATTCAGCTATAGGTTGAATTTTGTTGGATATATTGATTTCAGCTTTGTGATATGAATGATAGAAGTAGTATCTTAGTTATGTTCCTATTCAGCCAATGGATGGAATAAACAAGCTTAGATATTACTATGTTACTCTTTCAAAAAATTTTGTTACTTAAAAACTTACTAAGCATATGATTGCTTACTCCGTTGCTCTTAACTTTCTATTTTTTTATAGATCTCGTTCGTTAGCTACAGTCTTGGGAATTCCAGGATTAAAGTCATCCACACTATCAAAGCATCTTTCGGTATTGGTAACTAAACTTTGAAAATGGCATGTATAGGCTTGACATTTTGTTGCTAAACAAATATCTTGTGACGATGTAATTAAGTTTGGCCATGCGAAAATGGCTTATCTAAATACCCTACTTCTATATCTATGATGTTAAATTTATTCATGATGTATGTGAATGGTAGTGAAGTTATACAATTGTAAACTGGGCTCGAAGTATGTCATATCTTGATATCTATGTTTTATGAAATATGAGTGGTTTGAATGTGAACAATAATAACATTGGGCACCATTTGTTTGAGGTTCGGCATGATGGTATGCTATGGGGTACATTGTTTTGAGCTTGGTAAATCGGCCTAGTTGATTTTTGGTTTTGAGCTTTGCTAAACTTTGACATTTTTTTACCCTATGAATAGTAATGGTCTTATTATATGCAAAAGTGGTTTTAAATGAAATGGTTAGGTGCGATCATCGATCCGATATATGAGTTTCAAAATATGATTGAATTAATGACGTAAATTGTACGAGTGCGTTTAGGATAAGTTAATTGATGGTCAGGTGATGCCTCTTGACTCTCCTACGACGGGTACGGGTCTAGGGGTGTTACATACAGGGAGGCTAAGGCTTGGCATATAGCCTAACACGGCCTGCACAATAGGACATGCAGGCGTGTGTCATGTCCGTGTGGAATTTGGCAGAATGCTCTACAGGCTCATGGCACAGGAGTGCCTAGGCCGTGGATGGCATGCGGTCTGACCCCACGGGTGTGTCCCTGGACCATGCCTCCCCTGCACTTTAAATTGAATTTTTGGGTATCACACGGGCTAGAGACACGGCCGTGTGTCTTGACCATGTGGAGTACACGGCCCCCAAACGACCGTGTAGGGTGACCGTGGCAAATTTGACAAATTCGACCACGGTCTTCGGACATGGGCATGTGAAGGCCACACGGCCTTATCACACGGCCGTGCTATATGTTTCACGGGCATGTGACATTGTTTTGAAAGAGAAAAATTTTCTGGGTTTTCGATGTCTGTATTGATTTCGAAAACCCTCAATAAGGTAAATTTGTAATAATTTGGCTAAAAATTTGAGTTTGTACTCCGGTAAGTTTGGTAATGCCTTCTACTCGATTCTGATGACGGTTTCAGGTAAGAGTGTTACATTTTAATTGGTATCAGAGCACGGTTTAGCCGGTTCTCAGACTAATGTAGTAAATGTAATTGTCAGTCTATACATGCCAATTCTGAGACTTGATAGTGTGACGACTCCTAATGATTTTGAAATGTTTTTGTTATAGTAAATAGATCCCAATCAAGATACTACTGATGATGCTCAGAGTAATGCGCCTGCTCCCATGCAAGGGTCAGCGCCTGTTGAAAGTAGACCCGAGACTCAAGGTCAGGGAGATGAGGCTTGGGAAGCCTTTCTCCATATGATGAGTAATTGGTATACGGAGTTCATTCGGGTGAATCCGAATGCTCAACCTCCTCCACCCCCTCCAGTTTCTCAAGCCGTTCCCATAGCTCCTCTGCAAATAGAAGTGGTAAGATTGTCTAAGCCTCCGGTAGATAAGATCAGAAAATATGGGGCAAAAGAATTTCGAGCCAATGTGGATGATGATCCAGAGAAAGCTAAATTCTGGTTAGAGAACACTATGAGAGTGCTAGATAAGTTGTCTTGTACCCCAGAAGAAAGTTTAAAATGTGCCACTTCATTGTTACGAGATTCTGCTTATCACTGGTGGAAGACTTTGATATCAGTGGTTCCTAAAGAGAAAGTTTCGTGGGATTTCTTTTTGGAAGAGTTTCGTAAAAAGTACATTAGTCAGCGGTTTATTGATCAGAAGCGGAAAGAATTTCTGGAGTTAAAGCAAGGTCAAATGTCAGTAGCTGAGTATGAGAGGGAGTTTGTTAGATTAAGTAAATATGCTCAAGAGTTTGTAACTACCGAAGAAATACTCTGTAAGAGGTTTGAAGATGGACTGAATGAAGAGATCCGATTACTTGTGGGAATTTTAGAAATTAAAGAATTAGTAGTGCTTATTGAACGGGCCGTTAAGGCCGAGACATTGAGTAAAGAGAAAAGAAGAGTTGAAGGTGAAGCTAGAGATGCAAGAAAAAGATCGATGGGCCGATCATTTCAGTCACAGTCAAAGAAATCGAGAGAAATGAGTTCTCAATCAAATGTTTCGGTAAGTTTTTCTTAGAGAGATCGTGGTAAGCAACGCTCCAATTCGAAGGGGCAATCTACTTCCTTAACAAGTGGCGGTAGCGTTAGATCTGATAGATTCGAATATCAACATTGTGGAAAGAGACATCCAGGTGAATGTTATCTGCATAATCGAGCTTGTTTTAGGTGTGGATCTCAAGATCATTTCATTAAAAATTGTCCTGAAACAGAAGGGTTTGAGAAATCTCAAAATGTGAGACCGAGTAATGTGAGCAGAGGAGTACCTTCAAGGAATGTGGGATCTAGAAATAGTAGTAAAAGTGGAAAGAAAGATACAACTGCAAGATCTGAAGTGAAAGCTCCAGCAAGAGCATATGCCATAAGGGCACGTGAGGAAGCGTCTTCACCTGAAGTGATCACTGGTACATTTTCTCTTTATGATAATTCTGTTTTTGCTTTAATTGATCCGGGATCAACTCACTCGTATATATGTGTGAAATTAGTGTTTGATAACAATTTGTGTATTGAGTCCACTGAATTTGTAGTCAAAGTGTCGAATCCGTTAGGAAAACATGTGATAGTAGACAAAATTTGTAAGAACTGTCCTTTGATGATTCGTGGTCACTGTTTCCCTGTTTATTTAACGTTGCTTCCTTTTGATGAACTCGATGTTATTTTGGGAATGGATTGGTTAACCGTGCATGGTGCTAAAATAGATTGTAGGCAAAAGATTCTTGAATTAAATTGTGGTAATGGTGAGATACTTCGAATTGAGACAGATAAATCAGATTGTGTTCCGATTGTGATCTCTGCAATGTCTACTTATAAATGTTTGAAAAGTGGTTGTGAAGCATATTTGGCCTACGTGCTAAACACTAAGGTGTCTGAAAAGGAGATTGAATCTGTGCCTGTGGTATGTGAATATTTGGATGTATTTCCAGAAGAATTGCCAGGGTTGCCTCCGGATAGAGAAATAGAATTCGGCATTGAATTACTTTCGGGTACTGCTCTGATTTCGATTACTCCGTATAGAATGGTGCCGACAGAATTGAAGGAATTGAAAGCACAGTTGCAAGAATTGACTGACAAGGGATTCGTGAGACCTAGTTCTTCTCCGCGGGTGCTTCGATTTTGTTTGTTAAGAAGAAAGATGGATCATTACGACTTTGTATTGATTATCATCAGCTTAACAGAGTAACAGTGAAAAATAAGTATCCGTTGCCTAGAAATGATGATTTATTTGATCAGCTTAAGGGTGCTTCCGTGTTTTCTAAAATTAATCTGAGATCGGGGTATTATCAATTGAAGGTTAGGGAATCTGATGTACCTAAGACTGCTTTTAGGACTCGGTATGGTCACCATGAATTTTTGGTAATACCGTTTGGATTGACCAATGCTCCGGCCATTTTTATGGACTTGATGAATCGGATTTTCAAACCTTATTTGGATAAGTTCGTAGTGGTTTTCATCGATGACATTCTGATATATTCTAAAAGTGAAATCGAGCATATGGAGCATTTGAGAATTATACTTCAGACTTTGAGATAGAAGAAGTTGTATGCTAAGTTCAGTAAAAGTGAGTTCTGGCTCATTGAAGTTGGATTTCTGGGGCATATTGTTTTGGAAAAAGGTATTCGAGTAGATACGAATAAGATTTCGACAAATATAGAATATAAGCCTCCTAAAAGTGTGTCTGAAGTCAGGAGTTTTTTGGGTTTAGCTGGGTATTGCCCTTGGTTTGTAGAAGGTTTTTTTATAATAGCTTCTCTGATTACGAGACTGTTACAGAAAGAAGTTAAATTTGTGTGGACCGATGAGTGTCAGCAAAGCTTTGAAAGGTTAAAAAGGTGTTTAACTAAGGCACCGGTGTTTGTGCAACCTGAGTCGGGGAAAGAATTTGTTATCTATAGTGATGCTTCTCTGAATGGACTTGGATGTGTTTTAATGCAAGAAGGAAAAGTAGTAGCTTATTCCTCTCGACAATTAAAGCCACATGAAAGGAATTATCCGACTCACGATTTGGAGTTAGCTGCTATATGTTTCGCCTTGAAGATTTAGCGACATTATTTGTATGGTGAGAGGTGTAAAGTGTATACTAATCACAAAAGTCTGAAGTATGTAATGACTCAAAAAGATTTGAATTTGCGATAGCGAAGATGGTTAGAATGATTGAAAGACTATGAACTTGTAATTGACTATCATCCGGGTAAAGCAAATGTGGTCGTTGATGCCTTAAGTAGAAAATCTTTGTTTGCCTTCAGAGCCTTGAATACCGATTTCTCATTGTCTGGTGACGGTTCATTGATAGCCGAATTAGTAGAAAAGCCGTTAACTTGCAAGAGATTTGTGAGGCTCAGAAATTAGAACGCAATTTATTAGCAAAGCGGACTTAGTGTGAAACAAATGATAGTTCTAATTTTCGAATTGATGCAAGTGATTGTCTGTTATTTCGTGATAGAATTTGTGTGCCGAGAAATACTGAACTGATTCGGAAGATTTTGCATGAAGCTCATGATAGTCGTTGGTCGGTACATCCGGGTGTTGTGAAAATGTATCGAGATTTAAAGAAAGTGTATTGGTGGCCAGGCATGAAACGAGATATTTCTGAATATGTAACAAGGTGTTTAGTGTGTCAAAGGGTAAAAGCAGAACATCAGTTACCATCGGGATTGCTCCAGCCAATTTTGATTCCCGAATGGAAATGGGAAAGAATTACCATGGATTTTGTTTTCGGATTGCCTATGACGCCGAGAAAGAAAGATTCTGTTTGGGTAATTATTGACCGATTAACTAAGTCAGCTCATTTCATTCCAATGAGAATGGACTTTTCTTTGGACAAATTAGCGGAGCTATATGTTTTTGAGATAGGTAGATTGCATGGTGTGCCTATATCTATTATTTTCGACAAAGATCCGCGTTTTACTTCGAGGTTTTGGAAGAAGTTACAAGAGGCAATGGGTACTAAGTTAAATTTTAGTACTGCCTTTCATCCTTAGTCAGATGGGAAATCAGAGAGAGTGATTCAAGTGCTTGAAGATATGCTAAGATGTTGTGTTTTAGAGTTTGAAGGTAGTTGGGATAAATATCTGACGTTGATTGAATTTGCTTACAATAATAGTTATCAGTCAAGCATTAGAATGGCACCATATGAAGCTCTGTATGGACGGAAATGTCGAACTCCATTGTATTGGACTGAACTTCATCAGAGATATGTTCATGGGACTGATTTAGTAAAAGAGATTGAAGATAAAGTAAAGATAATTCGAGATTGTCTGAAAGCTGCATCAGATCGACAAAAGTCATATGCGGATTTGAAGAGAAAAGAAATTGAGTTTCAAGTAGGAGATAAAGTATTTTTGAAAGTGTCTCCATGCAAGAAAATTTTGAGATTTGGTCAAAAAGGTAAGTTAAGTCCGCGCTATATTGGTCCGTATGAAGTAATCAAAAGAATAGGTTCAGTAGCCTATCAGTTATCTTTGCCTCTGGAATTAGAAAGGATTCATAATGTGTTCCATGTTTCTATGCTTCGTCGATATTGATCAGATCCATCACATGTGATTTCACCTACTGAAATTGAAATTCGACTAGATATGTCGTATGATGAGGAATCGATTAAGATTCTGGCACGAGAAGTGAAACAGTTAAGAAATAAAAAAATAGCTTTGGTAAAAGTATTGTGGCAATGACATGGAATGGAAGAAGCAACATGGGAAACGGAAGAGGCTATGAGGAATCAGTATCCCCATCTGTTCAGTGGTAAGATTTTCGGGGACGAAAATCCCTAAGGGGGAGAATTATGACGACCCAAAACAGGGCCAAATCAGAATAGTAGTTTAGCAACCACAAATCTGGATTAAAATAGTTAAGTTCTGAAAAGTTTATGTTTCCGATCTATTAAGTATGCTTTGTGTGAAATTCGTTTAGAAAATTTGTTAATTAGTGCTTAATTTTATTTCTGGACTAAATTACATAAAAAGCAAAATGTGAGTTCTAATGTGTAAGTACCTAATTGAAATGGGAGTTTGACCTATAGGTCTTTAAATGGCAATTAGACCATGAGTTAGTGGCATGGACACAAAAGGGAAATTCTAGAAAAAATTTTAAGAAATTGTTAAGGGCATTTTTGTCCAAATGGCTAAAAACAAATAAAAAAAGATGAGAAAAAGAGGAAAAGTGCTCATCTTCTTCATCTTGTTTGCCGAAAATTTCCCTTCTCCATAGCCAAAGGGGTTTTGAGCTTTGCTAAGCAAATTGTAAGTGCATTTGAGCCTCATTTTCGATTATTTTCGTATTTTTGAGTATATCTAAGCTTGAATTTCATGATTTTGTCAATTATTTGAAAAGATTTTGAGTTCTAAAAATACATCCATTTGTGATATATTTGTAATTAGATGAGTAATGGTAGAAAATGAGTCTTTGAGGTGTTAATTACGGGTTTTTCCGAATAGTTTTCGATAAAAACGTCCCTAGAGGACTAAATTGAGAAAAGTGGAAATTTACTCATAAGTATATGAAAATGTATGATTCTTGGATTGTTTTTGTGAATAAGGATTTAGCTAAGTCTAAAATGCAAGAAAATAGAAAGAAATTGAGTTTACGAGACTTAGGGCAAAATGGTCATTTTTGCCAAAAGTCCGAATTGTGATCGAATTTGAGTATGAAATTGATAAAATGTGTTAAATGTGTTTATTTAGATCAAGAAAGGAGAGAAAGCGATCAAGATCGCGGAAAAGAAAAAGTAGTCGACTAATTCGAGATTTAGTCGTTTTGTTAACGAGGTAAGTCATAAGTAAATTATGGCATATGCATTTCATTGTTGTTTATTTGATCAATTTTGAACGAAAAGTTATGGATATGAAATTTTGAATTATGAAATTTGTATATTTGTGAACATTCTGGTAAATCCCGTTTGAACTGTAAGAATAACTCCAGATATCGGTGACATGTCACTTGAGGGCTTCTGATTCTGTCTGATTCTGTATCCCGGGTGTTGGGTGCACTAGCTTGTGTTGCAGTCACCTATCAGCTTATGTGAGCAGGCCCGTGGATTACGTCTGTAATTCTGTGATCTGAGGTAGCTCTGGCTACATATTCTGGTGGCTTCGGCTACATACTCTGATGGCTTTTGCCACACCTCTGTATTGGCTTCGGCCATATATCTGTGAGGCACTTCGGTGCTAACCTCTTTATATCCGTTTCTGTTCTGAATGTTCAACGGGAATTAACTTCGTTATGTGAAGCATTTGTGCAGGTTAAGCAATTGAAAATGAATTGAACATGTTATGTGTGTGAATGTTTATATTTGGACATTTTGGTATGAATGTGCATGAGTAAGTATATGGATGTTGCATTATGACATAAAGAAATTAAATACTTTAGCTAATTATTTTGTATTTCTATTAATTTACTTATGATTTACTAAGCTACTTGTAGCTTATTCCCTTTCCTTTTAGATTATCGAGCATAGAGCATATTGGGATTGGTGATTGAAGGAAGCTCGTCTCACACTATCAAGCTACCTTGGTGTATGTATGCATGATTTTGATATTTTGAGTTTGGCATGTATAGGTGGCTAGTCTTTGTGTAAGATTTGTTTTGTAAACTCAATAGATTAGGTAAAAATGCGATATTTGTTTTGTAAATGGTGTTATAAATGCATTCATTTTGAGTATGTGTTTTTGGAATTGGATGATTTGAATGGTGTGCAGGTAAAAATTGTGTTACAGGGAGGCTAAGGCTTGGCATATAGCCTAACACGGCCTGCACAACAGCACACACGGGCGTGTGTCATGTCCGTGTGGAATTTGGCAGAATACTCCACGGGCTCATGGCATGGGCGTGCCTAGGCCGTTGGTGGCACGCGGTCTGACCCCACGGGTGTGTCCCTGGACCGTGCCTCCCCGACACTTTAAATTGAATTTTTGAGTACCACACGGGCTAGAGACACGGCCGTGTGTCTTGACCGTGTGGAGTACACGACCCTCAAATGACCGTGTAGGGTGACCGTGGCAAATTTGAAAAATTTGACCACGGTCTCCGAACATGGGTGTGTCAAGGCCACACGGCCTTATCACACGGCCGTGCTATATGTTACACGGGTGTGTGACGTTATTTTAAAAGTGAAAAATTTTCTGGGCTTTCGATGTGATAGGATTTGAATCCTTATCATCCGAGATGTTCGTATTGATTTAGAAAACCCTCAATAAGGTAAATTTGTAATAATTTGGCTAAAAATTTGAGTTTGTACTCCAGTATGTTTGGTAGTGCCTTCTACTTGATTCTGATGACAGTTTCGAGTAAGGGTGTTACACTTAACCCAAAGTATGAGCAGAGAATAGATCTAAGATAACTAAAGGTTCAGTTTCCAAATCACTATGAATATGGAGATTTCGACTTTTCTCGAACACTTAAAAGATGTGAAAAAGAATAGAATACTTACTAATGTTTAATCTTGGTTATTCTGAAATCACAGTGCCTTGAAAGAGAGTATCCACTATGAGAACAGCAAGAACAAAGAAGAAGTATATGAATGGGTAGAAGAGATGTAAGTTTCGACTTTTTGGCAAGGAGAAAAGACCTTATATTCGGCTATCATGGAAAGAAAATCAAAAGAGAAAAGTTCAAGAATATGGGTAAAAGATTTGGCGAAGAGAAGATGAGAAAAAATAATAAAAAAATAAAAAAACGATTCAAAGAAAAATAAAATCAAGAGTATATGCGGATAGCCCCAACCAAAGTTGGCTAATAGGCTTAAATCCCGTGCTTATCACCTTGTTTTTAGCCAAATACACAATTTGAATTTCATTCAAACTTCTTGCACCTATCAGCAGCACACAGTCCACTCCTTGGCTGACTCAAATTGCTGCTAGGAAGAGTTTCGGTCCAATTGAATCACTCTCCCCATGTGTGCAGCAAAAAGGCACCCATCGCACGCACAGTAGCTTGAAACCAAGACCTCCAAGCACCCACACACGCTGCTTGCCACTGCGATGCGACTTCTCTTTTGTTATAATACCGTTACGATTACTTATAAGCCTTACCTGCAAAAGCCTTGGTAAACTTAAAAATAAAACTAAAAATATCACTACCTACCAAACTCGAACCCCTACCCTTCAGCTACACTACCCGTATCTTACCACCATGCCACTCACCTGATTGTGTCATCTTTCCTCCCCAAGTACTTATATGGCCTCCTTGTGACAATCCCTGGTTGTTAAAAAAACACACACATTTACGCACGCTGGGAATTGAACCTAGTTCCCTTTCCTGCGTCCTAGCGCCTCTTGCCATTGGGCTAGGCTTTCCCTTGTGCCAAATTTTAACCTAACCTATTTATAAGGCCTAATGCCAGGATCTCCCTAAGGAAGCAAAAATTAATTTTTTTTTTCTAGAGCCCTGGGCCGAACCCAGGACTTTTCCCACATTACGCATCCTTCCTAATTTACATAAATACTAAACTAAACATGAAATTCATAATAATAGTAATTTTTTTAATAATATTTAAAACATCCAAATTATTTAGGCCGCCTTCTACCTGAACCCAGACTCGAGGCCCAATACTTCTAGGCCCAAAATTCAGGGTGTTACATGATACAAAAGGGTTTGTTAGTCTAGTGGTAAGTGACGTGTAGAGTGTTCATGGGGCCTGAGGTTCGAGGCTTGGCGTTGCAAAAGAGTAATTTTATTTTGCTACAGTGCCATGGAAGTGTCCTAGGTTGACCGAAATTGAGGCAGTTGAATGCACTTTAAATTGAGTGGTTGAGAAGGAGTGGATGGCATGGAGTGTTGTGGGGAGAAAAGTTAGGAGATTTTGAAGGGATATGGATAGTGAGTGATTTGTGGAGAGATTGTAGGAGGATATTGTGGGAGATGGAAGTATGGATGAGTTGGTGCTGAATTGGTATTCTGAGCACTCAGAATTCGACCTTGAGGGGATTATTTTTCATTTGGCTAATATGAGCAGTTTGGGGCTCTTTTCTGCACTTCTTGGTTGCTGTTTGTTGATAGGGATCTTTTGGTTTTTCTTTTTTTTTTATTTATTTATCATTTTGGCAATTGTGGTTTTGTTCTTTTCCCTCTACTTGCACCTTGGTACCTTTGGTGAATTGCTCTTCTCCTTTTCTCTCTCCTCTACTGTTCCAAACCTTGGTCGAATAGTGTTGAGTCGTGTTGCACTCCTCCTTTTCCTCTACCCATTTTGGTCAAGTCGAACATTGATTTTCTCTCACTCAAACCCATTCAATTTCTCTTCTTTTCACTCTCTCTCAATCTTTTTACTTGGGCTGATTCTCTGCTCTTTACTGCCTCACCCAAAGATTTAACCAATTTATCCATCTCTCATCCTATTCTTTTGGTCTTGCCAAGTGTTCTTTGTGACAGCCCTATTTTGGCCCTAATCGGAAAAGTGGTTTCGGGACCACAAAACCGAGTTAGAAAAATTTTTAAATATTATTTTCTATGTTTTTATTTTGTGAATGATCATATGTGAAAATTTCGTGTCTTAATTTTATCAAATTGATGTTGAATTATTAACTTAGGGCTTAGTTGAATAGAAGTAAAATTTGATGGATATATTGCAAGTGTCGAATTATGATTCATCCTTGATGATGGAGGGTTTAAAGAGTAATTAGACCAATGGAATTATACATGGACAAAATCAGCCTTTGGTAGTGGAAAAGAAATAATATTAGTGAGGTTAGTTTGGTAAACTAACAATTAAAACATTTGCATGGAATAGTAAAAATGAAAATAGTTGTCATTCTCTCTTGTTCTTGCCAAAACCACTAAAGGAAAAAGAAATAGAAAAGTTAGGAGCATTCGGCCATTGAAGAAACTAAATTAAGGTAAGGTTCATGTGATTTCTTTTAAATTCTTGTGAATTTGAGTTGTTTGTGGAGTTCTTGACATCATCCATGTATGAAATTTTGAGTTGTGGTAAAGAATGAACTCAGTCATGGTAGATAATCTATAAATTTCGAATTTGATGTTGGA
Organism: Gossypium stocksii; assembly: GCA_020496765.1. Lineage (NCBI taxonomy): Eukaryota > Viridiplantae > Streptophyta > Magnoliopsida > Malvales > Malvaceae > Gossypium > Gossypium stocksii. The sequence goes on from CM035627.1 coordinate 47,690,111, forward strand.
AATTGAGGAATGAGTGTTAGATAGACATTTTGATGTTAAAATTTATAATATTATAAGCTTGTAAGTTAAATTGTGAAAATTATGCTTTGAATGGTTTAATTGTACAAAGGAGCATTCGGCTATGGCCTTTATGTATGAAGAATCGAGGTTGGATGGCTTTAATTAAAAGATAGTTAGAATTTGAATTGAGGCTTGATAATTTAGTTAAGGGGTGAGTTTAAGAGCTATGTGCATTCGGTAAAGGTATATATGTGTGAATTTAATGGTGTTTTAATGTTGTGAATTGGAAATAGAAGTAAAATGAGTGATGAGCTTATTAAATTTGGCATATGTATGTGATTAAAGGAACAAATGATATTTGGCTATGTTGCAATATAAGACACCTTAAGCTAAATGTTATAAAAATGTTGTTAGATTATAAATTAGATTGAGCATATTGCCGAATGTGTTTTAATTAATGGTTCATGCAAATTGTTGTTATTGAGATGATGGAGGGTGAGAATGGCTGAATATGTGTACTAGGTAGAGAATTTGTCCTTGTTTGAGTCGAGAGTGTCAATGTTAAAAATGAGTTTGTCAAAGCTTGACAAATGCGGTTTTAAGGGCTATATGATAGTCGGCCCTTGTAGTTTAGTCATAAAACCTTATGTTAAATGTTGGATAATAATGGTTGTGAGTCAGAATTGCTTGCACCATGGCCGAATAAGCTAAAAATCAAGGAATGGCCTAATTGAATACAATTGAGATGAAGAAAAAATGAAGGTTGCCGTGTGTGAGTATTTAATTAAGAATGTTTACCGTGTGCATGTGTTTCATTGAGAAAGTGTATTTGTTGTTTATAATACTTAAATAATTGGCTGTGAAGGACCGAATTGTTAATTTAAGGCATTGATGAATATTTTAGTAAAGGGAGTAAATTTGGTAAGAATGCATGCAGCTAAATGTTAAAAGATGATGTTTTAATATTAATTTTGAGTGTTGAGATGTTCGAATGTGTTAATGAAAATTGAATGGTTTAATTTTAATGCACGTATAATGTGGATGGAAATGAAAGTACCGTGTGTTCCTTGTTATATGAAGCTATTAGTATTTTGGGTTATAAATGAATTAGTATGGTGATTAAACTAGTTAACTTGTTTATTCAAGCTCAATAGCCTAAAGAAGGAGAATCGAGTAAGGGAAAAACAAAGGGTATTGAGTAGCCGATCAAAGCTATTTCATCTGACATAAGGTAAGTCATTTAGCAATTAAAAACTTTGATTATTTTATGTACAAATGATACATACGTATAATAAAAAAAAGTAATTTTGCAAGGACATATATGTGATAGTTGAATATGTGATGTTATATATATTTAATTAAGTAAATTGATATGTTAGTAGTGAATGGACATGGGCGCTATGTGTGCGAGTGGATATGGGCACTATGTGTGCGAAATAATATGGGCACTATGTGTGCGAATGACTATGGGAACTATGTGCGCGAATTCATTAACCGAGCACTGTGTGTGCAATAACGGTTGTTGGAGCACTAAGTGTGCGAAATGAATAATGAAGTAAGGCTAATGGATGAAGTGAATAATGTACGTGGGGATTGTTTATGTATACATTCATTTGAATTGTCATTTTATAATGTGTGAGAAGAAGAATAAAGGCATTCGGCCATTTGAATTGTCATTGTACAATAGACGTTATGCGAGCGTGCACTCACTCGTGTGGCAAACTGTATGTCTGAAATGTAGGCATTTGATGTAGAGGCCACCATGGGCGATTACATGGGCATAGGCCGTTTTGGGCCATGTTGGGCCAAATTGGGTCGTGTGGGCCCAATGGGCTCCTGGGCCCCACATGGGTAAAACACACAAATGTATGGAAGTTATTGGACCCGGCTGTGTCGTTCACATGGCTAAGGTCATTTTTGGGCTTTGTGGGGCATACGGGCATGTGGGCCCACATGGGCCATATAATGGGCCTTGGGCCCATTTTCACTGTTTGTACTGTTAAGGTTGCACGGGTCGCCTGAAACGACTGTGGACCTACAGTTGGGTTGGTAAGAATACCTAGACCCCAAATTGATTAAATGACTGATATGCCCTTAGAGGTAAAATGACTGCTATGCCCTTATAAGGTGAAATGACCGATATACCCTTATTAGGTAAAATGACTACTATACCCCTAGAAGGTAAAATGACCAAAATACTCCTATAAGGTAAAATGACTGTTATGCCCTCATGTTATGTGTGACTGCATTTGAGCATGCCACATTATATGTATGTTGCATCCATGTATGATATTATGATACGATGCATGACATGTTACATGCGGATGGGATTATTCTTTTGGAAGAAGTGTACTATACTGATAAGGTCACACAGGTCGCCCAAGACGACTGTGGACCCACTGATGGCTTTGTGCTGTTCATATTGATAAACCATAATTTATACATATTTTTACCCCATAGTTAGCATAAGTTTGGATGAATTTTCCCTTGAATTGTGGAATTTGATGCTCCGAACCCTTTAATTTCATGTTTTATACTTAGGTGAGCATAGAAGAGTGAAAAGAACGAGAAACGGGCCAAAAAAGGAGAATATGGGCCAAAGTAAGAAATCAACACGGCCTAGAGTTCCTCACATGGGTGCACCACACGCCTGTGCCACAATAGCAGACTTAAACACGGCCTGAGCTCGATACACACGACCGTGCCACACGAGCGTGTCCCTATCGTGATGAGTTTCAATTTCACGCAAAAAAAGCCACTTAGGGGATAAGAAGGGTATTTCAAAGTCTATATAAACACCCAAGGAGAAGACTAAGGGGACACACAAAGAGTAGAAGGTGAGGAATTACTCAAGGAAAGCCGATTGATCCATCTCATAAGCAAGGATCTACATTAAGACTGAAGATCTCCCTTCAATTCTTTCAGGAGTTTTGGGTTTTCTTTATGTTTTCTTGTCTTCTTTATTTTGGGATGTTTTCTTTTATTATTATGAACTAAATCCCCTAAATACCTAAGGGGGATGAAACTTAAGACAAATCTTGTTTTTGCTATCTGAACTATATGATAAATATTCTATTTGTTCTTAATTGTGTTTTCAATTCTTGAGTTGATATGTTAGGATTTTAATTCAAGTCGAATGTGCTTATTTAGAGGAGCAAAAGTCCCTGTTTAAGAGTAAATCCAACACAATTAAGTGGAGTTGATTGCAATCCTAAACATAGGATGACAAAAATCTACCAGATTATAGTCAAATCTAATAGGGGATCCATAGATCGAGTTAATGCAATAGAAGGGGTTTTAATTAGAAAGTGATTTCAATTAATCAACTTAGGGTTAGTTGTTCTTAGTATCGACGGAGATATTAACATAATTTAGGGATCTCTACGGATCAAGTTGAATGAATAAATGGTCTAGTTCATAGCTAAATAACAAGTGAAGTCTTAGTGGATTCTTCCTTGGGTATTGCTTTTATTGATCAAGTTTTCCCAAAGTATTTCCCCAACTTATTATTTGTCGCGTCTTAGTTTGTATTTTAGTTTATAAATAACCTCCCTTTATTTCTAGGCTCGATAATAGGAATAAAGTTATTACTCGTACTTTTACTTTCTTATTCCAGTCTTGCCACTAATTATACTATTATTAGATAGGTGTGCTTGCCTTTTATCGTGATAATAGTTAGTTTCTAGTTATGATCATTATTATTAATTCATCACAATCACGATCAAGTTTTTGGCGCCGTTGCTGGGGAACTAAGATATTAGGAACACTCTATTTCTATTACTTTAGCAAGTTTTTACTTTCTATTTTTATTTTTAGGTTTTACTAAAATTTTCTTTTGTTCTTCTATAATAGGTATCTCTAGTTTATGACCAGAAGAAACCCATCAGGACCACTATTGTTTGATAGCAATTTAGAAGCCACCGTTTCCAGAAATTGGAGAGACATAAGTGAAGCCTACAGTACACAGAACAAGAACAAGAGAACGAACCTGAATCTACTGAAGAGATGGAAGCAAATCAAAATAATCAGCTACCTCCTGTGGTAGCCGCAGATCCTGTGAATCAAAATCTTGTTCCTCGTACTATGTATGATTATGCTAAGCCTAATTTAGCTGGTACTAAATCTAGTATTGTTAGGCCTACTATTGCTGCAAATAATTTTGAACTGAAACCTAACACTATTCAAATAATTCAACAGCTTATTTAGTTTGATGATTTGCAGGATGAAGATCTTAACGCATATTTAGCTAACTTTTTGGAATTCTATGACACATTCAAAATCAATGGTGTTTCTGATGACACCATTTGCCTTCGATTATTTCCCTTCTCTTTGAGAAATAAAGCTAAACAGTGGTTGAACTCTCTACCACGAAGGTCTATCACTACCTAGGAACAAATGATCAAAAAGTTTTTACTGAAATATTTTTCGCCGGCTAAAACAGAAAAGTTAAGGAATGATATCTCTTCTTTTGTACAAATGAATTTAGAGACACTCTACGATGCTTGGGAGAGATACAAGGATTTATTGAGAAGGTGCCCTCACCATGGGTTGCCTTTGTGGCTACAAGTTCAAACCTTCCACAACGGTTTGAATCCCTCAACAAGACAAATGATTGATGCAGCTGTCGGTGGAACCATAAATAACAAAATACCTGAGGAGGCTTATGAGTCTATAGAAGAGATGCCACAGAATAATTATCAATGACAAGTCATGAAGACAAAGCCACAAAAATCTGTAGGTGTTTTTAATGTTGATGCAGTCACAATGCTGTCAAATTAGGTAGAACTCTTGAATAAAAAGATTGACGGGTTAGTTGGCTCTATGCAGGTACATCCAATGATGAGGTGCGATTCAAACGGAGAAGGAATGTACAACACAGATTTCTCATCCCATGACCCTATCACAGAGAACGAACAAGCCAACTAATGGGTAACAATTCTAGATCTCAAAATAACCAGGTTAGAGAAACCACCCCAATTTCTCATGGGGAGGTCAAGGAAATCAGAGACCACCACCCCCTCTAGGCTTCCAACCACAACCTTACCAACAAGAGAAAAAGCCGAACCTTGAGGAGATGCTCATGAAATTTATCTCTGTATCAGAAATCGATTTTTAGAATACTGAGACGGCACTTAAAAATTAGCAAGCATCCATACAAGGACTTGAAACTCAAATAGGTCAGCTTGCTAAGTTGATCTCTGAAAGACCACAAGGTGGTTTGCTAAACAACACCGAGACTAACCCTAGGGAGCAACTCCAAGCTATCACCGTGTCAGATAAAGGAGGGTTAGTTAAAGAAAAATCAAAACTAAGTTAGGAACCTATAGTAAATAAAGGTAAGGGTGAGGTAAGTCGCAAAGAACCATTCATTAAAAAGTATAAGTCACGTGTCCCATACTCGAATGTGACAAGGAGAGACTGCACAGATGAACAATTTGATAAATTCCTGAAACTTTAAAAAAAATTAAATATTAACTTACCATTTATTGAAGCTCTTTTGTAGATGCCAAACACTGTTAAGTTCTTAAAAGAGCTCTTAGCAAACAAACAGAAGCTAGATGAGTCATCGCATATAGAGCTGAATGCAGTTTGCTCAGCTATTTTGCAAAACAAGCTACCAACAAACTGAAAGATCCAGGGAGTTTTACGATTCCTTGTCTAATCGGTAGGTTAGATGTTTAAAATGCCTTAGCTGATTTAGGGGCTAGTATTAATGTAATGCCTTATAAACTGTTTAAACAACTAGGTCTTGGGAAACCCAAACAAACTAGGATGTGCATTCAATTGGCTGATAAAACCATTAGATTTCCTAGGGGTATAGTTGAATATGTGCTAGTTAAAATTGACAAATTTATATTCCAGTAGATTTTGTTGTTCTAGACATAAATGAGGATAGTGATTTGCCATTAATTTTAGGGTGACCCTTTTTAGCAACTGCTAGGACTATCATTGATGTAGGCACAGGTGAACTCACACTTCGCATAGGCGATGACACAATTACTCTGCAAGCTCGTAATTCTAATAGAACTTTTAATGATAAAGATGTTATTACGAGTTCTTGTAATAAGAATAATCCTACTGTCCAACCTTCTTTATAGGACAGTCTTAGCAAAAGTACAAATGAGCCATAGTCAAATTCATACTCCAACAAGGGAGCCTTCCATGAAGAGCAAATGTTACAGATTGATGAACTCGCCAAGTGGTAAAACCATAGCAAGAAGGAATCTAAAATATGCCACGCCGAACCAAAGCATCACCATGATGACTCTAAGGTAAAGAAGAATCAATTTAAGGTAGGGGATAAGGTATTATTAGAAGAGGAGGACCCTTGAATTTCGAATTCAAAACTTCATACAGATGATGCATCTCCCTTTACGGTACTGAAAATCTTTCCCTATGGCACAGTCGAAATAACACATAAAGAATTCGACACCTTCAAGGTAAATTATACTCGACTTAAACCTTATATTGATACTAGAACTGATAGCAGGAGGGAGGAGTTTCAACTCCTAAAACCATCGTGACCGTGCGAGCTTGAGAAAAGTCGAGCTTAGACTATAAATAAACGCTTCTTGGGAGGCAACCCGAGCACTAACATAGTTAATTTCTTTAGCTTAAGCTTTTAACATCTAAATCATAAACTGATTTCTTGAATGTAGGTTTTTAGAATCACATGGCCAGGCAGACGCCCGTGCCTAGGGCCGTGGACACACCACGAGTAGAGACATGGCCGCATGACACGGTCGTGTGAAAATAGGGCAAAAATTTTCCCAAGACACGGATTTCAACAAATAGCCATGGTCTTGCGATGAGGCCGTGGGCAAACCTGCTGAATCAACACAGGCGTGTGACACGCCCGTGTCCTCAGGCTATGGTTAAAGCTGAGAAATTAGCACGGGTGTTTGACACGCCCGTGCTTGAAGCCCGTGGTCAAACCTGCTAATTAAAGATGGGCGTGGGAGAAGCAAACAAAGCAGCACATGGCTGTCCGACACGGCTGTGTGCACTAACAAACCCAAAGAACATGGGAATGAGTCACGATTCAGGCGTGCCAAACCCTAACTCTCCTCTAGTTTCTGCTCAGTCTCTTTCACCACCGCCGCCTCTAGCTCCGGCCACCACCCTCGTAACCCTTTCCTTTCTCCTCCTACTCCTCACTTTCCTTCCCTTTCACTCAAAACACCAAACCCCCTCTCCTCCCATTCTCCCCTTCCCCTTTCCCAACTAAAACCACCACCAATCACAGACCACACCCGTGCGCCCTTCCTACGCCCGTGCACCGTCGCACCTCCGGTATTACTCCGACCACACCGTGTACCGTCGCACCTCCGGCTACTATCAGTTTCCCTCTTCTCGTCCCTTTCTTTGATTATTACTTTTATTTTTACCTTATTTTCTTTCCTTTTATTTATTTTTATTATTAGTTTCTTGTTCTACATTTATTTCTCATGCTTATTAGAATATATGACACATTTTTTGCATTTTTCTTGTACCGATAGTACTAATTATACCACAGGAAGTGCATGAATAACCTTGTTGCTATTACATTGCTTTTGGTTGAATTGTGTTTAGTTTTAGGTTGATTAATTCTTGGATTAGCTGAAACCATTGCTATATTTATACATTTTTTTCTAAGTTGACTCACATAAGCTTTCTAATGTCTTTACAAGATGCCCACAGATTTTACACTACATCCCTTCCCTAGTTTATTTGATTTAATTTTTAGCCAATGCATATTTGTTAAACTTCTCCTTTAACTTTGCAGGTACATAATATCGACTTCACGTGGTAAGGAAACTGCCGTCCCTACTTAAAAAAAGTAAAGGACCCGGCGCTACGTCGTCTAGCACCACCACTGAGATCTGACACCCATTCCTCCCGTTCCCTCAAGGTTTCCAAGAGGAACTATTCCAGATTCTTAGGGCGCGACCTCTTGGAGTGGGGCGATGTATCGATTGGGCTGCCTTAGAGTAGGTCTAACTCGTGGATGCAATTCAGGCCCTATTGACGACGGATCCATGGGACCAATTCTTTGAGATCGTCGAGCCCACATACCTCAAGCTCACTTTAGAGTCTGTTCCAGCTTCCTTCTATAGACGGTCATGTCCCAGTATGACAATCCTGTAACGGTCCAGTTCCATCTTGATGGTTTGGTACGCCAACTAAGTGTACCAGAGTTCAGTGCAACTTTAGGACTATATACCGATAGATTCATAGAGGAAGAATACCTATCCGAGCTCCATCGTCACATCCACTACTCTCCATCAAAATTTTGGAAGGCCCTAGTTCCTGCTTCAGTCACCTACGATCCCAGTCGCTCTAAGGCGACAGCTCTCTCCCCATCACTGAGGTACTTACACACCATCCTCACATATACATTGACTAGGAGACGGGAGAGCAACAGCGTTGTCAACACCCACGACGCTTATTTTTTGTGGAGTACGTTGCACGGGAACATGTTCGACCTCACCTATTTCATCGCCCTCACCATTCAACATCAGACAGAGGGACATCGAAAGGGGGTAATTTCTATGGGCCCATATGTGACATGACTCGCGAGACACTTCGGCCTCCTCAACACTACGGCACAATCATCCTCTCGCACTCTTAGAGGCTAGATGTCCCCATAGGGCATGCAAAGCATACTTCACATGAGGATGATCGAGCACCGACGTGGGACCGATCCTCCTCATTACCGTCTAGCTCAATCTATCGAGCAAAAGGACCCAGAGAACATTACTGATGATGTCCCTCCATCTCACGAGGAGCCACCGTCTCAGCCACCGCCCATTCATCGTCCAGTTCATGCGGCTGCTTCATACCCTGACATATCTGAACACCTTACACGATTCGAGCAGTAATGTTTTCAACGCCTTGATCACATTGACACTACTCTCTATTAGATTTGTCAGCATCTCCATATTTCACCACTGCCCCCACCTCACGAACCATCTGAGGATTAGGACTTTTGAGTCCTCTTATCTTTTCCTTTATTTTCCTTTTTATTTTTGTGTTTTATCATTACTTTTATTTTTATTTTCCTTTTTAGATTTCTTTAGCTTTATCTTTTTTTTATTTAAATTTCAATATTCTAAAAACTTAGCATAATTTATTTTTAATATTTTATATCTATTATTTCTTAACGAGTAACCATGCTAATTTATATTCCCTAAAGTCTTAGTAATGATATCGCAGATAACAGAGCCTAACAAACCATTTATTGATTTACCCTTAATAATTAACCCATAAACCTGTTTTTGATTCTTTGAGAATTTCCCTCACTCTAATTTGATCCCTATTTTTGTCGAGATTTGAGTTAAATGATTATCTAGCTATGTTCTCCCCCTTTATTAGTGAAGTTTAAAATATTCGATTTGTTCCTAAAAAAATCAGTTTTAATTTAAATGTTTAGCATATTATTTTGTAATTATTTAAAAAAATCAGTTTTAATTTAAATGTTTAGCATGTTATTTTGTAATTATTTACTATGAATCTTAAACGATGTTATTCACAAGGAAAAAGCTCAAACTTAGGAATATATTTCAACAATAGAGATTTTTCTAGTTAGTTAAATTTTCAGTTCAATCTCGATTCTAACCAATTTTTTTTAGCTTATGACCACACCCCTAACCAAAGCCCTATTACAACCTTCTAAAGACCTTTTGATCGATGTATCATGTCAATTTATAGTGGTGGAGATTTGATTTTCATGTAAGCTTATGGTAATAACTTTTCATATTTACTAACGAGTGCTTAATTTTTGAACCCTAAACACTTCGAGTGAATAGAGTGAATTTTTAGTAAGGATGTCAACTCTTATTGATTTTGAATTCAAGGTAACTACTTAGAGGAAGGGAGAATGCCTATGTTTCTGTGATAAGATTCTCAACTTAGATTGTTTGAAACTTTGATATTCTTTTAGTTGAATTCTCAATGTATGATTACTCATGGATTGATTCGAAACATTATTGATAAAGATTAAAAGTTGAGAAGAACGAGTTTTAATTGTGAGTTGAGGATTTTGCTTGAGGACAAGCAAAGGCTTAAGTGTGGGGGTATTTGATAAACCATAATTTATACATTTTTTTACCCCATGCTTAGCATAAGTTTGGATGAATTATCCCTTGAATTGTGGAATTTGATGCTCCTAATCCTCTAATTTCATGTTTTATACTTAGGGGAGCATAGAAGAGTGAAAAGAACGAGAAACGGGCCAAAAGAAAATGGGCCAAAGTAAGAAATCAACATGCCTGAAGCTCCTCACACAGGTGCACCACACGGCCGTGCCACATTTGCAGACTTGAACACGGCCTGAGCTTGATACACACGGGCATGCCACACGACCTTGTCCCTGTTGTGACGAGTTTCAATTTCACGCGAAAAAAAGCCACTTAGGGGCTAAGAAGGGTATTCCAAAGTCTATATAATCACCTTAGGAGAGGACTAAGGGGACACACAGAGAGTAGAAGGCGAGGAATTACTCAAGGAAAGCCGATTGATCCATCTCAGAAGTAAGGATCTACATCAAGACTGAAGATCTCCCTTCAATTCTTTTAGGAGTTTTGGGTTTTCTTTATGTTTTGTTGTCTTCTTTATTTTGAGATATTTTCTTTTATTATTATGACTAAATCCCTTAAATACCTAAGGGGGATGAAACCTAAGATGGATCTTGTTACTGCTATCTGAACTATATGATAAATATTCAATTTGTTCTTAATTATGTTTGCAATTCTTGAGTTGATATTTCAGGATTTTAATACAAGTCGAATGAGCTTATTCAGAGGAGAAAAAGTCCTTGTTTAAGAGTAGATCCAACACAATTAAGTAGAGTTGATCGTAATCCTAGACATAGGACGACAAAAATCTAATAGATTAAAGTCAAATCTAATAGGGGGATCCATAGATCGAGTTAATGCAACACTAGGGGTTTTAATTAGAAAGAGATTTCAATTAATCAACCTAGGGTTAGTTGTTCTTAGTCTCGACGAAAATATTAACATAATTTAGGGATCTCTACAGATCAAGTCGAATGAATAAATCGTCTAGTTTAGAGTTAAATAACAAGTGAAGTCTATGTGGATTCTTCCTTGGGTATTGCTTTTATCGATAAAGTTTTCCAAAAGTATTTCCCCAACTTATTCTTTATCGCGTCTTAGTTAGAATTTTAGTTTATAAACAACCTCCCTTTATTTCTAGGCTAGATAATAGGAAGAAAGTTATTACTAGTACTTTTAGTTCCTTGGATTCAACATTCCAGTCTTGCCACTGACTATACTACTATTCAATAGGTGCGCTTGTCTGTTATCGTGATAATAGTTAGTTTCTAGGTACAATCATTATTATTACTTCATCAAAATCACGATCACATATATCTGGTAAGGTTACACAGGTCGCCCAAGACGACTGTGGACCTACTGTTGGCTTTGTGCCGTCCATATTACTGGTAAAGTTGCACGGTTGCCCCAAACAACTATGGACCTCTTGATGGCTTTGTGCCGTACATATTACTGGCAACTTTGCTGCAATACTGTTTAGTGCCAGAACCGGTGCTAATCTTGGTGTGTAGGGCTAGGTGGGTCGATCTTATCCCCACATGGTATGATGGGTTGGATAAAGTTGGTGTGCAAGGTTGGTGGGCTGTCATATGCTATCTGTTTCTGATATTCTGTTACTGTTACTGTAATGGGCTAAGGCTCACCCTGATACTGATACTGTAACGGGCTCAGGCCTAAATTACATTTATCTATTATATGATTGACTGTTTGTTTGTTAGGGGATTACACATTGAGTTTTTCGTAAACTCACCCTTGTATTTATCTGTATAGGTGAACCCCAGTCTTAGACAGATTGGTGCTGTGAGGGACTTGGAAGTGGGCACACAACTGTGCTTTTACATTCGACTTTTTATTTATAATAATTTTGGTTAGGGTATTTATTTTATGTAATAATGCCTCTTTAAAGTTTTAACTTTAATTTTGGGATTTTTATTTGCTTTGATATAAATTACTAGATGTAGGTAAAAGACGAGTTTTTCAAAAGATAATTGTTTTTCAAAGATAATATGTTCACGCAACTTGTTGTAAAAGCTTCCGTAACAAACATAGTTTTAAAGTATACTAAAAATCCAATATAATCGACAAATTTTTTGTTAATATCACAAACAGGTCTAATACTGAATGGGTTTTCAATGAGGACATGTTTTCGAAAAACACTTCAATGTGACACCGGGTTTTCAATGAGAACATGTTTTCGAAAAACACTTTAATGTGACACCGCCATATTTGGCCATAATGTCCAGGTCGGGTTTGGGGTGTTACAATTATGCTCTTTCTAGATTGTTATCTTTATTAGCTCAGAACTCCTTAGCTCCTTGTTTCCAGATTCTATCAACTGGAGGCTTTTCCCTTCTTACCATTTGTACAACTTGGGGAGCTATAGGGGTAGGATGAGGGTTTGAAAGGGGTGGAGCTTGTTGTTGAGCGGCCAGGTTTGTTCTAACGAACTCTGAGAACCACTCGTTCATCATTTGGAAGAAGGCTTCCTGAGCCTCTCCTCCTTGACTCACAGTCACTGGTTTATTTTCATTTTCAGCTGGCACTGACCCTTGGGAGGGGGTCGGCACTTACTTTCTACATCACTCGCCACTACTCTCTCGGGATCTATTTACTATATGAAAACACATTTTAAATTGTCAAAAGTCATCACACTATCATTATGTATATACACATACGTATGGCATGTATAGTTAGATTCTCACACATGCTATGGTAATCTGAGAAACGACTAAACCATAGCTTTGATACCACAAAATGTAACACCCCTTACCCATATTTGATGTTGGAACAGGGTACGAGGCATTACCAGACTTAACATGCTTTATGATACAAAATCGGACCATAAATTTTCATTCCAACTTAAAACTTTTCATTTGTATTCATAATGTCCCTATTATGGGCCTACGAGACCCAAAACATACATATAGAGTGGTTCGGGACTGAACCAGAAGCTTTCGAACACTTAGAAAATTTTTTTTCAAAATAGGGCCACACACTCGTGTGAAAAGGGACATGCCTGTGTGGGTAGGCCGTGTGGTAACACACGCCCATGTCCTTAGTCCATGTGGATTTTATTTTTCATTTCAAACCTACAGGGGTTTTCACACAGCATGGCACACGCCCGTGTTTATGGCCCCTGTCCCTCACACGGCCATGACACGCCTGTGTCAAAAACCTTGGCATTCTGTTTACGACATCAGCAAACATTTTGGGTCACATGGCCAAGTCACACACCCGTGTGCTAGGCCGTTTGGCAAATTTAATTCTCACAATTAATGTGCAGACTTCACATGGCCAGGGAACATGCCTATGTCCTGAGGCCTTGTCCTTCACACGGCTGAGACACACGGCTCTGTCTCTGCCGTGTGTTTACTACTGGCCATTCTTTTTGCTATAAATTGGATGTAGGGGACACAAGGGCTATCAACACACCCATGGGGCTGACCGTGTGTCACACACAGCCTAGACACACACCCGTATGTTGGCTCATGTGGACAAATATAAGGCTATTTACCAAGCTATTTGCCACCTTAAAAAGTAACCACACTTATACCATTCCCAACAACACATAGCATGACAATAATGCATCTTCAATATCAAAAATCAAGACATCCATACCTCAATTTCATAGTACATTCATCATGCATATACTTCACACATTACTTATTTATTTTGCAAGCTTGCACTTTCATGAATTTCATCATCATTGAATAAATATAACTTAACCAGCATAGGCCAATCCCAATGGCCATTTACAAAATGAAATAAGTAACATCAATAGCCAATACACTGGCTAACTAATATGACATATAACAAAATCACCAAGTTCCTATACATGCCATACCCAATATAATCAAACTTTACTATACCCAAAAGAATAGTTGATAGTGTAAATCGAGCTCTGACGTCCCTCGATTCTTGAGCTAGCTTGGCGATACTACAAGAAAAGGGAAAAGAGAGGGAGTAAGCATAAAGCTTAGTAAGTTTGCATGTAATAGATAACAACATAAAAATCTTGTAATAACATCTACATATTACATGACGAATTAGCATATAAATTTCAAGTGGACGTTGACATGGCTTACTCATGCTCATTATTACCGACCACATATCACATACCGGACTCATTTCTCGTGAGTTTCACATATGTACTTGTATCACTCCATCACACAACTATAGCCTTTTGCATCATTAGCATAAACTTTAATTCTTTTCCCCATTGAACCGCTTGGAATATCAAAGGATACTCGAAAAATGTCATAGACGCGGTAAGATGCCAAGGCCATATCCTAGATATGGTCTTACATGGAATCACATGTTAATGCCGATGCCATATCCCAGATATGGTCTTATACGAGATCTCATATTGATGTCGACACATTATCCTAGATATGGTCTTACACGAGATCACATATCGATGCCATGTCCTAGACATGGTCTTACACGATTTCATATTGAAGCCAGGTCCCAGACGTGGTCTTACACAAAATCACTATTCAATACCGATGCCATATCCCAGATATGGTTTTACACGGGATCTTAATTCTGTGCTAATGCCATATCCATGATATGGTCTTATACGGGACCTTTTTAATCTAACGTAATGACAAGGGTATCCTTTCTATTCCTAAGGTTCAACCGGGACTTTGATATAGAATAGCTTCATAATTTCTTCATCGAGACCTCATTAACCAATTTCATAAAAGGAATATACATTTCATGCAATGTCAAGCATTTAAATACATAATAACATGATGTTGATTTATTACACACAAACTTACCTCAGTACCAAAATATAAATAGTTGTTCAATTTAGTCCACCACCTTATTCTTTCCTCGATTTAGGTTCAGACTTTGTGTTTCTTGATCTATAATGGGAAATTTCACTTAATCAATTATCACATTGACTAAAACAACCCATGAATCATACTTTGGCAAAAATATAATTTTGCCCCTAAACTTTTACATATTTACAAAATGGTCCCTAGACTCGTATGATGAAATGTACTCATTTTCTTGGTTACCCAAGCCTAGCCAAACCTATCTTAAGCTTATAATAGCTCACATTTTCCTTCAAATTAGATTTTTACTACACATTTTATCACTTTTACAAATAGGTCCTTTTCAGGTGTTTCCATGAAAAATCACCTAGAGAAAGATGTCCATCACACATCCAACTTCTATATTCCTCCATTAAACATCAAATACATGCACATAATACATGGGTAAGTTTTTGAACATGAACCCTAGCTTAAAATATGGCTAGAAATAGCTAAATTGAGCTACAAGGATCTCAAAAATGTAAAGAACATTAAAAACGGGGCTAGGATGCACTTACTATCAAGCTTGAAGATGAAAGAAACCCTAGCTATGGCTTCTTGATAATTTTAGCACAAGGGGAAGAAGATGGACACCAATTTTGACTTCTTTTTCCGTTTTTATTAATTTATTAACTAAATGACCAAAATGCCCTTAAGGCCCTTTCTTGAGATTTTTCCCTTCCATGTCTATTTTTTTCCATCATTAAATATAATGGTCTAATTACTAAATAAGGACCTCTAATAATTTTTCTAATGCTATTTCATACTTTAAAACTTCTAGAATTTCATATTTTGCAATTTTTGCAATTTAGTACTAAAAGACAAATTGATCACTTACTCATAAAATTTCATCAGGAAATTTTCACACAACCATGAAATCATATCATAGACCTCATAAAAACCATAAACATATATTTCTACTTCGAATTTGTGGTCTCGCAACCACTATTCTGACCAGGCCCTAAATCATGCAATTACAGAAAAAGTGTAAAGTTGCCTTAATATGCATGTTGGACTAAATTGAATAGAGTGATAATTAAATAAGTTAATTTTGATTACACATAGATCCAAAAAAGTAAAATTTGAAATTAGATCGGGGGAAAAATAAGGTTTTGGACTAGTTGACTTGTTTCATCGTTTTTACATTCGAGGTAAGTTCGTATGTTAATGAGCTTTAATATAATTATGTTTTATATGTTTTAATATTATATAATCTATGATATGACCTTGTAAATATATTCGATGATGGTTTGACTATGTGGAAATCTCATTTGAGCCTTAGGAATATATAGGATACAAATGTCATGACATTAAGGATTACTATGATTATGTGATTAGGGTGCTGGTCTCATACGTCCTACCGATGGTTGGGTTTCTGGCATGTGTTACGGTACCTGATAGGTTGTGTGAGCAGCACTGTGTAGCTACGTCTTGACTGACAGCTTGTGAGGGCAGACTTGTGATAGCTTGAGAGTGAGCATATAGGTGATATGAGATTGAGATAGCTTCGGCTATGTATGAGGCACTTAGGTGCGATGTGTTCCCGAGTATCCTTTGGTATTCTGAATGGTTCAATGGGTATATTAGAGAAGTGAATGAATACAAGATTATTATAAAATGGTAAAGTATGTATACGAACTATATAAGTAATGAATCAAATAGATTTGAGAACTTCATATCTAATCTTATGATCATCAAGTAAAGGTTTATGATTTGGTGTGATTTATGTTATGAATTGATAATTGGAGAGTTTTTGTACATTTGGTATGTGTTGTTTTATGCAAATGAGCTTACTAAGCTATATAGCTCACTTTTTTTTTATTTTCCATGTTTTATAGTGATTTCAAAGCTAACTCAGATTCAGGGATCGTCAGAGACTTCATCACACTATCGATCTTCTACTTTGGTACTTTTGAGCTTATGTATATGGTTATATGGCATGTATAGGGCTTTGGTCATTTTGGTTACGTGTTGATAATGAATTTAGTCAAGTGAGTCGGCTTGCAAATTTTAAATGTTTTGGTGTTATTTATAGCCATGACGGTTGGCTTATTTTCAGTATATTTGTTATGGTGTATATATGTGCACATGGCTTAGTTATGTGTTTTATGATGGTTATGTGATGCTTGTTGAGAATCAGCTATTATGGATACAATATGGTTGAAAGAATGAAGTTGCCATCTTTGTGAGATTAGATTAAATAATGCCAATTTGGAAGTGTTCTTACTGATGACTTGAGATTTTGGATTTGGTATGTTTTGAATTGGTAAATTATGATGTATTGAATTATATGTTTCTTAGCATGGAAATGGTATAACTCATGCTTGGTTGAGGTTAATTGAATGCCTATTTATTCCATGTTTTGGATTCATTTGACTTGGTCTAGGTATGTGTAAAGTTGGGTGGAAAATTGGCTTGGTAAATAGCTTATTTTGTCTACACGGGTAGAGACACGGGCGTGTGTCTCAGACATGTGTGATACATGGCCAGATGAGAAGGCCGTGTGTCCCCTGTAGGTTTTAATAGAAACAAGTCAGTAAGTTACATGACCCAAACACATGGGCATGCGGTCAGTCGGGTACACAAGTCAGAGAGTTACACGGGGTAGGACACAGGCTGGGACATGGCCATATGCTACCATTTCAAATGTCTGCACGGCTTGTGACACAGATGTGACTTTTGGTTGTGTGAGACACACGACCTGCTCACACGGGCCTGTATCCCCTGTTTTGAGAAAAATTTTCTAAATTTCCCAGAGTTATTTTGAGTTCTAGGTTAAGTCCCAAACCACTTCTATTACATCTTTTGGGCATCGTAGGCTCATTTTAGGGACAATGTGATTGTATATGAATGAAAAATGTATGAGAAATGAATGTCAAATTGTGTTTTAAGTCTGGTAATGCCTCCTAACCCTATTCCGGTGACGGATTTAGGTTAGGGGTGTTACAACATGTCTTGTTGTGCAAGTAATAATGTATGAAATTGTTTGATTTAGGGGTAAAAATAGTGCACACGGCCTAGGACACAGGCTGTGACATAGTCGTGTGCCACACATAGTCAACACACATAGCCACATGTAATTATTGATTTTAGGTGCAGTATTCACACGGTCTAGCACACGGACTGAGACACAGCCGTGTGAGCCAAAACAGATTGTTACACGATTTAGCACATGGCCTGCAACATGGCCATGTGAGACAAAATAGATTGTTACACGATTTAGCACCTAGCCTGTGACACAGCCGTGTGGCCCTATTTCGAATACTTACACGGGTGGACACATAGGTTGGGACACAATCGTGTGTCCTCATTTTGAATGTTCACACGACCTAGCCATATGGTTGTGTGACCCCTGTTTTGCAAATTTTCAAGTTTTCTTGAAATTTTCTATTTTGTTTCTGTTTGACCCCGGATTGATCCTAAACTATTTTTAGGGCCTCCAAACTTGATTTAAGGTTCATAAGTTTATTTATACCATGAATTGGTTTTTTTTTCCCCGGATTGATCCTAAACTATTTTTAGGGCCTCCAAACTTGATTTAAGGTTCATAAGTTTATTTATACCATGAATTGGTTTTTTTTTGTTATATGTTTATAAATTATTTTTTCAACCATTCTGAAATGAAGTGAAATGTCCTATATTGCTTAGTAATATTTTGTAACCCTAATTTGGTAATGGAAATGGGTTACGGGTGTTACATGCACTACCCCATGATAAGATTTGAATATTGATTTCACTGAGGAGATTTCTTGAAAGTAAAATGATCCTCTTGTGATCAAATGATAATTGGACTAGCCCTTGTGGTTGGCATTATCATGCAATAGGTCAAGAAATTCTATCTTCAAAAGAGTACAACTAGTCAAAGCATGCTACTCAGTGAGATTTTCCCATGATGACTCATTTGTGGTGCATGATGTGATAGGTGTTGATGTAACAACCCGTTTTTAGCTAAATTAGAGTAGTGGATTCAGGGCCAGAAATCTGATGTCAAAAAATTCATTTTATTATTACTTTAATGTCTACAGTATAATATTAAAGTTGTGTGAAATTTTCATAAAGAAATTTTATTGTTTGAGTGCTCAAATTGATAAAAAGGATTAAATCGCGTAAAGTGCAAAAGTGAAGTTCTAATAGTTAAATGTAGTAAATAGCTATTGAATGGAAATGTATGAGCACTTGCATGGTAATCAAACCATTATAATGGTGAGTGGACAATTATGGACATGTGTTAGGTGAAATTTATGTTTTATAATAAAGGTTAAAATAGTAAATTATGAAATTAGTTATGTAAAAATAATAAAACAAAGACATCATCTTCCTAAATGTATCATCCACCGAAAATTGAGAAAAGAAAGCCATTGAAATAGCTTGAAGCATTCGGCCGTGGAGTTTTGGATGCATGTAAGTGATTTTGACTCGGTTTTTGATGATTTCTATGTTTTTGTGATTGTTGCAACTAGTTCTAGCTTTCTCCAACCTTCGATTTCAAAACTGTTAAATTTTGTAAGTTTTGCCATTCATGAATGTTTAAGTATCTTGATGTTTGACGATAGCAAATAAATCCTTGATGTTAGATTTATGAGTTTTGTTAAGTGAATTTTAGGAAAAATGTCAAATTTGGACTAAATTGTGAAATATGAAAATTTTGTGGCTAAATTATGAATTAAATGGAAAGTATGGGTTTCTAGGGACTAGTTTAATATTCAACTAAGCATTGGGTTGTTTAAATTTAATGAATTTTATATTTTATGAGTTAGGGACTAATTTGTAAAAATGTTAAATGTTAGGGAAAAAAGCGTAAAGTTGCCTTAATGTGAGTTTTGGACTAAATTGAATGAATTGATGATTAAATAAGTAAAATTTGATATTATATAGATTGATAAAAATGAGAGTTGGATCTAGAATGGGAGAAAAACAACATATCGGATTAGTCAACCTAATTCATCTTTTTAGCAAACGGAGTAAGTTCGTATGTAATAAGCATTATTATAATGATGTTTTAAATGCTTAGATATTATCTAAAATGTGAATACGAGATTATAACATGTTTTTCAACTATTCGATTATGTTTTGGCACTGAGTGTGGGAGAGTAACATAGCTTCGGCTAAATACATTGGCACTTAGTGTGCATGATCAAGATACCTTCAGCTAAATACATTGGCACTATGTGTGCGAGACCGAGATAGCTTTAGTTAAATATAGTGGCACTAAGTATGCGAGACCGGTATAGTTTCGTCTATTTATTTGGCACTTATTATGCAAATTTTTCATGTATTCATTAATGACTGAATGGTTCAATAGGTAAGTCAGAGGTGAGAACGAGTATAAGCTTGAATGTGAGATGGAATAGGTATATACATGAATTATACAAGTATTGAATCAAAGAAACTTGTGAAATTCATATCCAGTTTTGTGAATGAAATCTGAAAGATTTATGAATCAATGATATTTATTAATATTGAATTGAGATAATGTGTTTGCATTGATGTTTAAATAAATCAATGGGGAAAAGTTGATGAAACGTGTTACAAGTGATGGTAAGACCCAGTCAAGGTACTAGTGATAGAAATCAACAAGTAAGTGATAGAAGTAAATTTCATACGATGAGTAAGTGGAAAATTATGAGAATTTTTATGGTTCTATTGAATATTTGAATGTGATGGCTAATGAATTAACTTGTGAAATTCTTGACTAATTATGTGACGGAATGCATGTATTAAGGGTGAAATCATACAAGTTACATTATAGTATTTATAGTGGCTTAATATGTATTTAATTGGTTTAAAGAGTTTATTATCATACAAGCTTACTAAGCATTATAGCTTACTTTGTGTTATTTTCTATGCTTATAGTGCTCCAAAGGCCCGCTCGGGTTAGACGTCATCAGAGATCTCATCAGACTATCCAGCTGCAGAGTTGGTAATTAAGTTTTGTAGTTTTTGGTTATATAGCATGTATAGGCTAGCTGATTATATCAAGTGTATAAGTAATTTTGGCAATTGATGCTTGTGTGTTGATATGTAATTAGCCATGTGATTTGGCTTAAAGGTAGTGATAATAAGTTATGTGCTCATGTAGTTGATTTGATATGTAGTGTATAACGGTTTGAGATATGCTTTGTTGTGAATTGAATTTGAATGTTGAATTGGTTGATTATAGGTTAAGTCATATATATGAAACATGGTTATTAAAGTATTCATTTTTGGTATGTGAATTGGTCGATTTTATAGCTTGAATTCGATTTTTATGATGAGTGTATTATATTGTTAATAAATCATGTTGTTTTTGTAACAGCCTATTTTAGACCCTAATCGGAACGAGTGGTTTCGGGATCACTTAACCGAGTTGAAATATTATTTTTGTTGCTTTAATGTGTTTTACAGCATCATAGATTCATTGTGTGAAAGTTTCGTATGGAAATTTTATCGTTTAAATAGTTAATTCGATAAAAAGGATTAAATCGCATAAAGCGATAAACTTGAGTTCTATTTCATAAAGGGTATATATGGCTTTGGTTTCATTAATGCAAGTCCTTGAATTGTTATTTTACCATTTTAAAAGCTAGTCCATATTATTATTGATTTTATAATGGTTTTAGTAATGTTAAATTTGTCTCTTAATTATTATATGTTATAATGGTTTAATTAAAATACAAAATGGCTTTAATTTTCATTCTTCTCTTCCATCGATTCTTCAAACAAAACTAAGGTTTTAAAAGCTTTTTCATTCAGCCAAGGCTTTTAGCTCAATTAAGGTACGGTTTTGATCCGTTTTTAATGATTTCCACTTTTTTGAGATTGTTGCTTTGTATACTATCTGACCCGTACCTCAATTTCTGAAATTGGTTGAGTTTTTGAAATATGCCATTGATGAATACATGGTTATTTTGATGATTTTTGATGAATTATTGAAGGTTACTTGGAAATATACAAGTTTTATAAAGTAATTTTTGATGAAAATGAGTTTTGAGGATTAAATTCAAAAAGGTAGAATTTTTGTGGTTGGAATTGTAAATAAATGACATATATGTTCTTATATGAAGTATATGAATATTCGGTTATGATAAATTGAGGGTTCTATTGGGTAATTTGCTATTTTGTGAATTTAAGACTAAAGTGTTAAAGTATGAAAGTTAAGGGCTAATTTCTAAATAGGTAAATACATGTTCTTGGACTAAATTGAATGTGCTGGTGATTAAATAGCTGAATTTGTATTAATATAGATAAAGACAATCAAATCTCGAAACTTGATCGGGGAAAAATAAAGGTAGACGAGTAGACATCGGATCGAGGTAAGTTTGTATAATTAGAATTGAATTGTAATTACTTATAATTGTGGTTTAATTTGTAACACCCTAAACCCGGCCTAGACGTTACGGCCAAGTCTGATGTGTCACATTGAAGTGTTTTTCGAAAACCATGTTTTCATTGAAAACCCTTCGTAATGTTTAGAAACTTTTACCGGTAAACTTGTATAAAACCTTTATTTTTTTCCAAAACGTGATTCATTGTAATAATCGAAACAACTTTGTAAAATCTTATGGAAAATTTGCGAAAGCTTGTAAACCTTTGTAGTTGTAGAAACATGTTATTATAAAAATAGTTTAAGCATCAGAAAATTAGACTTTCTTTGTTACGGCTTAAAGTGACTGGATACTATGCACCAGGTAGGATTTAAAAGAAGAGGAAGTGAGTCATTTAGACTGCTTAAGTACCAAGCTCTTCCTAGATCCAATCCTAGACATGCACACATCTATTGCCACACTTTACCCTTATGACTTATCCACGAACAACAAATTAAGTTTAAACGTATTTAAGATATTTATTTATGAAAACATTTATGTTGCGGAAGCTTTGCTCTGTTTTCGAAATATTTTAAAAACAAGTAACTTTTATAAAAACGCGCCGTTGAGCTAACTGATTTCAAAACGATTTAAACGATGTCCTACTTAAGCGAAAAACAATTAAAGAATTAAAGACTTAAAAACCCAAAATAAAATAAATAGAGCGGGCTTATTACAACCCAGAAACCAAAATAAAAATAATCTAAATAAATAATAAAATAAAATATTTGAAAACCAGAAATTTAATCTTCGTGGCCACTCTGAATCCCTCCTAGCTCCAAGCCCACCATCTAGGGCTCACCTGCATGGATGGAAAGAAAGGGGGTGAGTTTGGAAAACTCAGTGTGTAAACAATGCCCATCCAGAGCCCAAGTCAGCTCAAGCCCACTGGGCCTAAGCCCTAATCAGTCTCAGTTTTTAACTGGGCCAAAGCCCTATTCAGTTACAGTAAACTGGGCCTTAGCCCTTTTCAGATAACAGTATGGCCCATAGGCCCATTTTAGAACATAACAGATAATAAAACGAATGCAAGCCCAAACCCAACCTAAATCCAGCCGCTACACTCCACCCGTACCAGCCCCACACACCATGTGGGGAGAACTCAACCCACCCAGCCCTACACTCCACAGTTGCAGCATGGCTGCTCAGATAACAGTAAATTGAGGCAAAGCCTCCAATACGTGGTCAAGCCACTTTCAGTACTTCCTCCATCAATATCCCAGTCCCATGCAACAGATAATAATAACATGGCATGCAGTATACAGTAACAGTATAATCATGCTTTTTCCTCAAACTTAGCCATAGGGGTATAACAGTCATTTTGCTCCTAGGGGTAAAATAGTAATCTTCCACCTCTAAGGGTATTTCAGTAATTCTATCAGATTTTAGGGTTTCCATGCATATTACAATCACTAATAATCCATCCGTCATTGCAAAAGTCTATTTAACTTAGTTTATCAGTTTTAGCTATTGGGCCTTAAACCCCTAATAGGCCCTACAGTGTCTATTAACAAATTAAGCCCATTTCGTTCAAATTTTATGATCAGTTTATCAGTTTAAACGATTTTGAACCTACAGTCTAGCAGTACACATTATTTACCTATCTTCACCCATATGGGCCCATAAGCCCATTTGGCCCATTTTCAGCCCATCGAGGCCCAATTACCGAAGTGCACGAAATTTCACACACGACTAACTTACCCCTTTGCAATTTTAGATCTAACGTTTCCTAAACATCTTGTGAGCACTCGCACACTCACAAGCCCACGAAATGCCGGAATTTCAGCATTTTGGCTTTTGCCGAATTGAACTAGAGAGGGTGTTCGATACACACCTATTTCGCGACGACTGCGATTGAGATCCCCCACGATGTCCTACAATTGATTACCACAATTCTTAGATTGCAAATCTACAACAAACAATCCCAATATTCACTTACCCATATTCAGCCAATGCCCCTAAAGCCTTCAAAATCTTACCTTTGCCAAAAATCGATGATTAGATCTAAGTCTAGTTGTTCTAAAGATCCAAGCCTTTGATCAATCACCACTAGTATACACTAATCACCAAAAGAAATCATTGGTTAATGATCCTTAGAGCCCTATGCCCAAATTGACAGCCTCCCTAGATTTTAGGGACTTCGACTTTTTCTAAATTGTAAAATAACTTATAGATATGGGTTAATGAGCACTTACCACTGATTCCCCTTCTGTTTATACTTAGATTTAATGTAGATCTAGCCCCTAAACGATAGTAGAACTCGAATCCAAGAGATCTGAAGTTTCGGCTATAAGTCTCTAAATTTATGGTATTTCAACTTTTTAAGTGATGAAGAAGATGATGATTTGAGGCTATAACTTTGGAGTAGTGTTGCCGACAGATACTAAGGGTTTAGAGAAAATGAAATTTGGTCAAAAGGAACGAAAAGAATAGAAGTAATTGGCTTGGAGAAATCGGCACAAGAAGTAAGTTTTCGGGATTTCGGCTTTTATGGCAATCGACTATGGTGGTTTTAGGAAGGATGGATTTGAAAGAGAAGATGGATTTGAGTAATACGGGTGTTCGGCTAAGGTAGGAAGCAAAAAGGAAAAGAAACAAATGGATGAGAAGAAGAGGAAGATGAAATCGGCACAAAAGAGAAGGAATTTGCATTTTCAGCTTTTGTGAAAACTTAGAAAAGGATGAATGAAAGTGAAAGCTTTCAGGTGGCTAACCCTAATTCTCCAAGACAGAAAAAGAAAAGAACCTAACCCTAATATCAACTAAAACAATCGGTCCAACCTCCCTAAGGCTCTTGCCGAAATTCATTTAAGTGATCACATGCCCGGCACATGCCTAAAAACTAAAAAGTAACAATACGCTTACCTTGCAACTTGAACCCTGGACCTTTAATTCCTTCCCAGGCGCCACTTTTTTAGGAACTTAGTGACGCCACCTTACCACTTTGCCAAAACTCTTCTTGTATCATAATTTACGAAGTTTTTCTTAAAAGCCCACTTAACTAAGTCTCCTATCCACTTAAAATCCAAACTTGATATTTTACCGAGTTTTAACTTAGGCTTGGGCCTTCTAAAGGTCCAATAACACTTTTAAACTCAATTCCAATATTCAGAACACCAAAATTTTAAAAATTCACCAAAAATCATAGAAACCTAAAAAATCCTGAAAATCAGGGCGTTACAACTCTACCCCCTTAAAGAAATTTCGGCCTCAAAATTTACCTGCTCCAAACAATTGAGGCTATTGTTGACGCATAGACTCTTCTAGCTCCCAAGTAGCCTCTTCTCTGCCATGATTGTCCGATAGTACCTTTACCAATGAAACTGACTGCCTTCTTAAAACTTTAACCTCTTGATCTAGAATTTGCACGGGTTCCTCCTCAAAGGTCAAATCAGTTTTCATGTCAATTTCTTCCACTGGTATAATATGTGAAGGATCTGATCTATACTGTCTTAACATGGATACATGAAAGACGTCATGGATTCTATCCAACTCCGGTGGTAACTCCAACTGATATGCCACTAGTTCTATCCGTTTAAGAACCCGATAAGGCCCTATAAACCGTGGACCTAGTTTGCCTTTCTTGCCAAACCTAAAAATCTTCTTCTAGGGTGAAACCTTCAAGAAAACCATATCCCTAACAGCGAACTCGATCTCCTTACGCTTCAGATCCGCATACGACTTTTGTCTATCAGAGGCCTCCTTTAACCGATCCCTTATTAACTTAACTTTACTCTCAATATCTGCCACTAATTCCGGTCCAAGAACTTGTCGCTCTCCCAACTCCGTCCAACACGTAGGCATACGACATCTTCGCCCATAAAGTACCTCATATGGAGCAATTTGAATACTCACCTGATAACTGTTGTTGGACACGAACTCCGCCAATGGTAAGTAGTCCTCCCAACTCCCTCGAAAGTCGATGACACAACCTCTTAACATATCCTCCAGAACTTGAATAACCCTTTCCGACTGTCCATCTGTCTATGGGTGAAAAGCAGTGCTAAAGTCCAATCGTGTACCCAACGCCTCATGCAACTTCTGCCAAAATCGAGATGTGAAACTATGGTCTCGATCAGAAATAATCGAAACTGGCACCCCATGCAATCGCACTATCTCCGCCACATACAACTTGGCCAACTTCCGAAGTGAGTAATCGGTATGGACATGTATGAAATGGGCAGATTTCGTCAACCTATCCACAATCACCCATACAGAATATTTCTTAGAAGGTGTCAAAGGTAGCCCACTCACGAAATCCATAGTTACTCTCTCCCACTTCCAAAGTGGAATTTTCACTGGTTGCAACAGTCCAGAAGGCAGTTGGTGCTTAGCCTTAACTTACTGGCATGTCAAACATTTCCCAACAAATTCAGTCACCTCTCTCTTTAAACCAGGCCACCAGTACACCTCTCGCAAGTCTCTATATAACTTATTCCTTCCAGGATGCATGGCACTAGGACCACCATGAGCCTCTTTCAGAATTGACTGCCTCAATTCAGAATCCTTTGGAATACAAATCCTTCCATGAAAGAAGAGAACTCCCTCAGTATTCAGCCCAGAATCTGAATTTTCCCTATTTTCAGCTTGCTGAAATCGAGGAACCAACGAATTATCCTTTAACTGATTCTCCTTAATCTGTTTAGTCCAAGTAGGTCTCACTTGCAACTCCACCAATAGACTTCCATCATCGTACAAAATCAAACGAGTAAACATAGCCCTTAAATCAGCAATAATCCTTCGACTTAATGCATCAGCCACCACATTAGCCTTGCCTGGGTGGTACTCAATTGAACAGTCGTAATCCTTAAGTAACTCTATCCATCTTCGTTGCCTAAGGTTTAACTCCTTCTGAGTCAATAGATACTTTAGACTTTTATGATCTGTGTAGATAATACACCTTTCTCCATACAAATAGTGTCTCCAAATTTTCAACGCGAAGACCACTGCGGCCAACTCTAGATCATGCGTAGGGTAATTCACTTCATGAGGCTTCAGCTGTCGCGAAGCATAAGCGACTACCTTACCTTCTTGCATCAGTACGCATCCTAATCCCACATGCGACACATCGCTGTACACAGTGAAGTCCTTCTCAGACTCTGGTTGAATCAACATTGGCGCCTCAGTCAATACCTTTTTCAACTTGTCAAAAGCTTCTTGCTGTTTCTCAGTCTAGATAAACGCTACTCCTTTCCTCAACAGTTTCGTCAACGGTGTAGCAATCAGAGAAAATCCCTCTACGAACCTTCTGTAATAGCCTGCCGGACCCAAAAAACTCTGGATTTCTAATACTGTCCTCGGTGGCTTCCATTTCAGAACTGCCTCAATTTTCCGTGGATCTACCCTAATTCCTTTAGCATAAACAACATGCCCTAGAAAATCACTTCTCGTAACCAAAATTCCCACTTACTAAACTTCGCATAGAGTTGCTTCTCTCTCAGTACTTGCAGCACAACATGGAGATGCTCATCATGCTTCTCCTCAGTTTCCGAATATACCAGAATATCATCGATAAAGACAACCATGAATCGGTGCAAATAAGGTTGGAACACTCAATTCATCATATCCATAAAAGCTGCAAGTGCGTTCGTCAACCCAAATGGCATAACTAGAAACTCATAGTGACCATATCGAGTCCTGAATGATGTCTTGTGAATATCCACCTCCTTTACCCTTAGTTGATGATATCTAGATCGAAGATTGATCTTGGAAAATACCGAAGCTCCCCTAAGCTGATCAAACAGGTCATCGATACTTGGTAGTGGGTAGCGATAATCGATGCACATACGCATCGTCCCATCCTTTTCTTCACGAACAGCACTGGTGATCCCCATGGAGACACACTTGGTCTAATGAAGCCTCTATCAAACAACTCTTGGATTTGAGCTTTCAGTTCCACCAACTCCTTTGGTGCCATCCTATAAGGCGTGATGGAGACTGGAGCTGTTCCAGGCAGCAAATCAATCCCAAACTCGACTTCTCAGTTCGAAGGTAATCTAGGAAGCTCCTTTGGGAAAACATCTTGAAATTCCCTAACAGTTCTAGCTGTCTCCACAGTCATATTCTCAGTTTCAGTTTGGCTTACAAAAGCCAAATAAGCCTCGTATCCCTTACGAATTAGCTTTTCAACCCTTAAGGCTGAAACCACATTGGACAAGTAGTCCCTTTGTTCTCCAATAACCATTACCTCCTCATCCTCTACAGTCCTCAACACCATCCTCTTAGCTGCACAATCCAAAGTCGCCCTATGCTTGGTCAACCAGTCCATTCCCAAGATCAGATCGAACTCTCCGAATGGTAACTCCATCAAGTCTCCACAGAAGATTCTACCTTGAGTCTCTAAAGGCACCTCCCTAAAGAGTTTATCTACCCTAACCGAGTGACCTAGAGGACTTATCACGGTTACCCCACTCACCATTTCCCCCGAGTGCACACCCAATAACCTAGCTTGAACACTGCCTCGGCCATGTCCATGGCCTCATCCACAAGCAGCTCTCGTACTCATATCGACTTATCTAATTATGAATTTTATGACATTAGTTTAATATTTCAGTTGTTTATTACAAATGTCTTATGCAGAGATAGAGTTTCAGAGTTGTGTTCGCGAATACGTTGCCTAGTTATAGTCTCAGTTTTTCCAGGGTTTAGTTTCCCTACAGTCTCAGTCTCTACCCTTTTCAATCTACCCTATCTACGGTATCATAGCAAGGTCTCAGTTCTATCTACAGTATTGTTTTAGTATAGTACAATATATAAACCAGGAATACTTATAGACTTGGTGCTGGGGATTCAGTGTGCCACTTCTTCAGTTGCCAGATTTCAGAAAAACTCAAGACTTTTCAAAAGCAAACCTTCAAAACATGTATATTTTGAAGAATACCAGTTCGAAAAGAAAAAACAATATTCCCTACATTTTCAAAAATTGATTTCCAAAAATACCCTTCTTGAGCCTAAGTTTTAAAATTTTACGAAAACGTTTTTAGACCCGATCCACAGTTGAGTTGTTGCAACTGGGCTCTGATACCACTAAATGTAACACCCAAAACCCGGCCTAGACGTTACGGCCAAGTCTGGTGTGTCACATTGAAGTGTTTTTCGAAAACCATGTTTTCATTGAAAACCCTTCGTAATGTTTAGAAACTTTTATCGGTAAACTTGTATAAAACCTTTATTTTTTTCCAAAACGTGATTCATTGTAATAATCAAAACAACTTTGTAAAATCTTATGGAAAAATTGCGAAAGCTTGTAAACCTTTGTAGTTGCAGAAACATGTTATTATAAAAATAATTTAAGCATCGAAAAATCAGACTTTCTTTGTTACAGCTTAAAGTGAATGGATACTAGGCACCAGGTAGGATTCAAAAGAAGAGAAGGTGAGTCATTTAGACTGCTTAAGTACCAAGCTCTTCCTAGATCCAATCCTAGACATGCACATATCCATTGCCACACTTTTCCCTTATGACTTGTCCACGAACAACAAATTAAGTTTAAACGTATTTAAGATATTTATTTATGAAAACATTTATGTTGCAGAAGCTTTGCTCTGTTTTCGAAATATTTTGAAAACAAGTAACTTTTATAAAAATGTGTCGTTGAGCTAACAGATTTCAAAACGATTTAAATAATGTCCTACTTAAGCTAAAAACAATTAAAGAATTAAAGAATTAAAAACCCAAAATAAAATAAACAGAGTGGCCTTATTACAACCCATAAACCAAAATAAAAATAATCTAAATAAATAATAAAATAAAATATTTGAAAACCAGAAATTTAATCTTCGTGGCCACTCTGAATCCCTCCTAGCTCCAAGTCCACCATCTAGGGCTCACCTGCATGGATGGAAAGAAATGGGGTGAGTTTGGAAAACTTAGTGTGTAAAGAATGACCATCCAGAGCCCAAGTTAGCTCAAGCCCACTGGGCCTAAGCCCTAATCAGTCTCAGTTTTTTACTAGGCCGAAGCCCTATTTAGTTACAGTAAACTGGGCCTTAGCCCTTTTCAGATAACAGTATGGCCCATAGGCCCATTTCAGAACAGAACAGATAATAACATGAATGCAAGCCCAAACCCAACCTAAATCCAGCCGCTACACTCTACCCGTACCAGCCCTACACACCATGTGGGGATAACTCAACCCACCCAGCCCTACACTCCAAAGTTGCAGCATGGCTGCTCAGATAATAGTAAATTGAGGCAAAGCCTCCAGTACGTGGTCAAGCCACTTTCATACTTCCTCCATCAATATCCCAGTCCCATGCAACAGATAATAATGACATGGCATGTAGTATACAGTAACAGTTTAATCATGCTTTTTGCTCAAACTTAGCCCTAGGGGTATAATAGTTATTTTGCTCCTAGGGGTAAAATAGTAATTTTCCACCTCTAAGGGTATTTCAGTAATTCTATCATATTTTAGGGTTTCCATGCATATTACAATCACTAATAATCCATCCATCATTGCAAAAGTCTATTTAACTTAGTTTACCAGTTTTAGCTATTGGGCCCTCAACTTGTAACGCCCTGGTTTTTCGGGATTTTTCGGGTTTTTTGAATTTTAGTGAAGTTTTAAAATTTTGGTGTTCTAAAGGTTGAAAATGTATGTAAAGGTGTTAGTGGGCCTTTAGAAGGCCCAAGCTTAAGTTAAAACCCGGTAAAATATTAAGTTGGATTTTCAAGTGAAAGGGAACTTGGTTAGGTGGGCCTTTAAGAAAAACCGTGTAAAATATGTCACAAAGGGAGCCTTGGTAGAGTGGCAAGGTGGCACTACTAAGCTCCTAAAAAGGTGGCGCCTAAGTGGGTATTCAAGGACAAGGGTTCGAGCTGTAAGGTAAACGTAGTGTTCTTTTTAATTTTTAGACATGTGCCGGGCATGTGACCAACTTAAGTGAGAATTCGGCAAGGGCTTTAGGGGCTTGGGCCGATTGTTCAAGTGTGATATTAAGGTTGCACCTTTTTCTATTTTTTGTCATGAAAATTAGGGTTTGCCACCTTAGGAGTTATTTTTCTCTTTTCAGTCAAAAAGCCGAAACTTGCCTCTCTAAGAGCATCTAGCCGATTTCTTCATCTTCCTCTCCTCTACCATCATTTTTCATCTTTTCTTTTCACCCTGTTGATATTCTCCTTAGCTGAACATCCTTTCTACTCAGATCTACTCTTTCTTTCGATTTCATCCCTTCAAAAACAACTATAGCCGATTGTCAGAAGTGTCGAAATCCCAAAATAAAACTCACCATTGTGCTGAATTCCCTAAGCCAAGATTCCTCAACTTTCTTTCGTTCTTTTGGCCAAATCTCACTCCTTCTACACTCTAAATCCCTGTCAACAACACCTATACTAAACTCCCCATACCGAATCATCTTCTTCCTTACCATTCTAAAAGCCGAAATCACCATTAGTTTAGGGAGGTAGCCAAAAATTTCAGATCTCAGAGATAAGGGTTCTCCCAACGTTTAAGGGTCAGATTTACATCAGATCTGTATAGGAATCGAAGAGAAATCGTTGGTAAGTGCTTAACACCTCAGATCTGTACATTACTTCATGTTGTGGAAATGCCGAAGTCCCTAGAGGCTTAGGGAGGTTGTCGTTTGGGCTCTAAAACTCTAAGGGGGTTATAATAATTGATTTCTTTGGTGTTAGTGTGACTTTGAGACTACTAACAAGGGTTGAATTATTGGTACAACCAGATCTAGGCATTAAGGAGATCAAAGTCGATAAGGTAAGTGTTCTTGGCCATTAAGGGTGATAGCCGAATATGTAACTGGGATTTTGTGAAGTTTTGATTTAGATTTAAGTATTAGTATGATCTGATCTGTTTAGGTGATCATGTAGGAATAAGCACGTAAAAGATTTCGTCGATAGAACTACAAATCAAGTGTGTGTCTCGAACACCCTTCATTGCTTAAATCGGCAAAAGCCAAAATGCCGAAAAGCCGAAGCTTTGGCATTTCGAGGGCTTGTGAGCATGCGAACGCTCTCAAGTCAGTAGGTAAACATTGGAATTCGATTCGACACTGGTAAGTGAGTTGACCGTGAAATTTTGGGCACTGTAGTAAGTTGGGCCTCGGTGGGCCGAATATGGGCCCAATGGGCTTTTGGGCCCATTTAGAGTAAAATTAGGTTTAAGGGTAATAATGTGGACTATAGCTGTAAAAACTACTAAGACGAGTAATGAATTAAAGATTAAGGCTCAAATGGGCTTAACGGGCTAATTGACATAGTAGGGCCCATTAGGGGATTTTGGGGCCTTAGGGCTAAAACTGATAAACTGAATTAAATGAGTTTCTGTAACAACCACTAAAATAGTAGAGGCTGTAATAGTAATAAAAAATGTAATAAGAGAGCAGAATTACTGAAATACCCTTAGGGTGAGGAATTACTAATTTACCCCTAGGTGGAAAATTACCATTATACCCCTAGGGCTAGAATCGACTGTACTGTTTGACATGACTGTTTCTGTTATTGCATATCATGATGTATGCATGACTGATGCATGGGTTGAGTTTCTATTGGAGTAAGTGTGAGTGGCACTGCCACGTTACTGAAAGGGGCTTTGCCTCGTATACTGTTTATATGAGCAGCTATGCTGTGACTGTGGTGTGTTGGCTGGGTGGGCCAAGTTATTCCCCACATGGTGTGTTGGTTGGTACGGGTGGTGTGTAGTGGATGGGTGGGTTAAGTAGTCTCCCCATGTTATTTGGGTTGCATACATCCTGTTTTACCGTACTGTACTGTTTTAGGCCTAAGGGCCATACGGTTATCTGAATAGGGCTCCGACCCAATATCTATTATCTGAATAGGGCTTTGGCCCAGTAACTGTAATCTGAATAAGGCTTCAACCTAGTATCTGACTGAGACTGGTTAGGGCTTAAGCTAGTGGGCTCGAGCCAATTTGGGCTTTGGATGGGTTCTGCACACACTGAGTTTCCCAAACTCACCCTTTTCTTTCCATCTTTGCAGGTGAGCCCTAGATCATGACTTGGTTGCTGGGAGGGATTCAGAGTGGCCACGAGGAATGAACACTGTTTAAAACTGGTTTATTACTTTAATTACTTTTATTACTGGTTTATTTTATTTTGGATTGTAATAAGGCCGCTATAACTGTTTTTGTTTGGGGGTTTTAAATTTCTTTAAGTATGCATGTTTTTATTCAACTGCATATGACACACATTTATCCAAAACTAAACAAACGTTTTCATAATCAATCTGGCAAGACAAATGACTAAGTAAGATAATATTATTAAAAGTAAATTGATTTAAACATGAAATGAAGAATAAGTTGATTAATCACTAAAACGGGAATTTCAAAATCAAAGCAGTGCTTTTCAAAACGGACCAACATACTTAGTAATTAGGAAACGTAAATCAGTCTAGGTGATGTAGCACACCGGACTTGGCCGTAACGTCTAGGTTGGGTTTGGGGTGTTACATTTAGTGGTATCAGAGCCAGGTTGTAACAACTTGGCTGTGGATCAGGTCCAAAAAGGGTTTTTAAAATTTTTAAGCTCATAAAGGGTATTTTTGGAAAAATCAGATTTTCTGGAAGAATTTTTGTTTTCAAAGTGATATTTTTTTTCAAAATGGTCTTTTCTAAAATATGTTTACAGAATTGTTTTTTAAAATATCTGAAATTTTATGAGTTTTCTGGAATCTGGTACTTCAAGAGGTGGCGCACTGAATCCCCGGCACCAAGTTATAAGTATTTCCTGCCTTAAATTTTGTACTGTAGTAAAAATAAAATTGTAGATGGCACTGAACCTTAGATATAATACTATAGGTGAGGTAGTATTAAGGCTATAAAACTGAGATTGTAGGGTAAACTAAAGCCTAGGAAACTGAGACAGTAGTTAGACTACGATTATGCGAGAACAACTCTAAAACTTTATCTGTTCATAAGATACTTTGTAATAAACAACTAAAACATTACACTAATGTTATAAAATTCGTAATCAGATAAGACGATATGAGTACAAGAGCTGCTCGTGGACGAGGCCGAGTTAGTGCTAAGCATGATCTTCGTCTTCTGAGCATATGCTAGCTGGAGAGGCACGACCACTGGTTGAGGATAATGGGCTGTACAGTTGGGCCGCAGGGGACGACGCTCTGTCCCAGGCCATGCTGAGAGTTTTGGAAAGGGTTACCAGAGCCAATGTCGGGCCCATAAATAGGGGGTCCATTTCTGAGTTACACCGGGCCAATGGAGCGGAAGTTTTTAGGGGCATATCTGGAGTGGCCCCGAATGTGGCTGAGTACTAGCTGGAAGCCACGGAGCAAATTGTGGATGACTTGGACTGCTCAGTGAAGTAGAAGTTAAAAGGAGCAGTATCGTTGCTGAGGGACGAGGCGTATCAATGGTGGATCACTATGAGAGAGGGTACCTCAGCTGAGAGGGTAACCTGGGAATTGTTCAAGCAGTCTTTCAAGGCGAAATATGTTGGGGCTAGTTATGTGGATGCATGAAGGAAGGAATTTTTGAACCTGACCTAGGGTAGTAAGACTGTGGCTAAATATGAGGCAGAATTTCTTCGATTAAGTCGGTATGCTAGTGGCATTGTTTCCACCGAGTGTTGAGCGTAGTGTTCGGTTTGAAGATGGCCTCAGAGATGAGCTGCGAGTATTGATAGCACCGCAGAGGGAGCGCGACTTTGCTGCACTGGTGGAGAAGGCTAAGATAGCCGAGGAAGTGAAGCAAGCTGAAAGGAAAAATTGTGATAGGGATAGCAACCATTTTAAGAGAGATTCTGGAACATCAGGAGCTGCAAATCAGAATTTTAAGAGGGCTAGAGTAGAAGAACCAGTTTGAGCTGTGCCAGTGAATGTTGTTAGACCACAGGCTTGTGGGGACTGTGGTAGAATGCATCGAGCTGAATGTTGGAAACACATTGGAGCCTGTTTCTGCTGTGGGTCCAAGGAGCATCAAGTTAAAGACTGCCCACAGAAGCCAGCTCAGGCTCAAGCTGTTGATCAGAGGGTTGCTCAACCTGCGCGAGGAGGATTGCCACCGCCAAGGGGCCGTGGTCAAGGTAGAAGAGGCAATGGTAATAGACGTGGTTATGGAGCACATGGAAGAGGTGCTGGTAATGCTGAGGCTCATTAGCCAGCCTTGGTGTATGCTGCTCGTCGTCACGAGGAGGGTGATGCCCCTGATGTTATAACTGGTATGTTCTTAATATCTAGTCTACCTTATACTGCTTTGATTGATGTGGGTTCGACGCATTCATATGTTGCTTGTGAGATTTCTGGGGCGTTTGTTGCGATTTCTGAGCAGACTATGTGTGAGGTAACAGTAGTTAGTCCTTTAGGTCACTCTGTTGAAGTAGACAAACTCTTTAGGGAAGTTCTTTTAGAGACTCAAGGTAGGATCTCTACTGGAGATTTAATGGAGCTACCTTTTGGAGAATTCGATTTGATTTTGGGCATGGACTGGTTAACTAAGCACAAAGCGATGTTGGACTGTGCGACCAAGAGGATGGTGTTGAGAACGGCTGAAGGCGAAGAAGTTATGGTTATTGGTGAGCGTAGGGACTACTTGTCCAATGTGGTTTCGGCCTTAAGGGCTGAAAAGCTGATGCATAAGGGTTGTGAAGCATACTTGGCTTTTGTAAGTCAAACTAAACCCGAAGAGGTGACAGTGGAGACAGTGAGGACTGTTAATGAATTTCAAGATGTATTTCCTGAGGAGCTTCCTGGAATACCTCCTAACCGAGAAGTGGAATTTGGGATCGATCTGTTGCCTGGAACAGCTCCAGTGTCCATTGCGCCTTATAGAATGGCACCAATGGAGCTAGTGGAATTGGAAGCCCAGATTTAAGAGTTCTTAGATAGGGGCTTCATTAGACCGAGTGTGTCTCTGTGGGGAGCACCGGTATTGTTCGTGAAAAAGAAGGATGGAACGATGCGTATGTGCATCGATTATCACCAGTTGAACAAACTGACGATAAACAATAAGCATCCTCTACCGAGAATCGATGACCTGTTCGACCAGCTTAAAAGAGCTTCTGTGTTTTCCAAGATCAACCTTCGATTTGGATACCATCAGTTAAGGGTAAAGGAGGTGGATGTGCTTAAGACGGCATTCAGAACGTGTTATGGTCATTACGAGTTTTTGGTTATGCCCTTTGGATTGACGAATGCACCAGCAGCTTTTATGGGTTTAATGAATTGATTATTCCAACTGTACTTGGATCGATTCGTGGTTGTCTTTATGGACGATATATTGGTGTATTCAGGAACAAAAGAGAAGCATGATGAGCACCTTCAAATTGTTCTGCAGATTCTAAGAGAAAAGCAATTGTATGGGAAATTTAGTAAGTGCAAATTCTGGCTTCGAGAAGTGACTTTTCTGGGGCATGTTGTTTCTACTGAGGGGATTAGGGTAGATCCTCACAAGATTGAGGCAGTTCTAGATTAGAAGCCGCCAAGGACGGTGTTTGAAATTCGTAGTTTTCTGGGTTTGGCAGGCTATTATAGAAGGTTTGTTGAAGGGTTTTCTATCATCGCAGCTCCGTTAACAAAATTGTTAAGGAAGGGAGTAGCCTTTATTTGGACTGAGAGGCAGCAGGAAGCTTTTGACAAGCTGAAAAAGGTGTTGACTGAGGCGCCAGTGTTGATTCAGTCAGAATCTGGGAAGGACTTTACGGTTTACAGTGATGCTTCGCATGTGGGATTAGGTTGTGTACTGATGCAAGAGGGTAAGGTGGTTGCTTATGCTTCGCGGCAGCTTAAGCCTCACGAGCCGAATTACCCCACGCATGATTTGAAGTTGGCAGCGGTGGTATTTGCATTGAAAATCGGGAGACACTACCTTTATGGGGAAAAGTGTATTATATACACTAACCATAAAAGTCTCAGATATTTGTTAACTCAGAAGGAGTTGAATCTTAGGCAACGGAGATGGATAGAGTTGCTTAAGGACTATGACTGTTTGATTGAATACCACCCTGGCAAGGCTAATGTAGTGGCTGATGCACTGAGTCGAAGGACCGTTGCTGAGTTAAAGGCCATGTTTGCTCGTTTGAGTTTGTATGATGATGGGAGCTTGCTAGCAGAGTTGCAAGTAAGACCGACTTGGACTGAGAGAATTAAAGAGTTACAGTTGAAGGATGATTCGTTGATTCCTCGATTTCAGCAAGTCAAGGATGGTGAGAGTGAGGATTTTGGACTGAATTCTGATGGGGTTCTATGCTTTCAAGGAAGAGTTTGTATTCCTAAGGATATTGACTTGAGGCAGTTGTTATTGAGCGAGGCTCATGGTGGATCCTATGCCATGCACCTTAGAGGTAATAAGTTGTATAGAGATTTACGAGAGGTTTATTGGTGGCCTGGACTTAAGTGAGAGGTGACTAAGTTCGTTGGGAAATGTCTAACGTGTTAGCAAGTTAAAGCTGAGCACCAATTGCCTTTTGGATTGTTGCAGCCAGTGAAGATTCCGCAGTGGAAATGGGAAAGAGTAACGATGGATTTTGTGAGTGGGTTGCCTTTGACACCTTCGAAGAAAGACTCTGTTTGGGTAATCGTGGATAGATTGACGAAGTCTGCTTATTTTATACCAGTTAGAGCCGATTACTCTCTTTAGAAGTTGGCCAAGCTGTATGTAGCAGAGATAGTGCGTTTGCATGGAGTGCCAATTTCGATAATTTCTTATCGAGATCTGAGATTTACATCTCGATTCTGAAAGAAGTTGCATGAGGCGTTAGGTACGCGATTGGACTTCAGTACTACATTTCACCCTCAGATAGATGGTCAGTCTGAGAGGGTCATTCAAGTGTTAAGAGGATGTGTTATCGACTTTCATGGTAGTTGGGAAGATTATTTACTGTTGGCGGAATTTGCATACAACTATCAAGCAAGTATTCAGATGGCCCCATATGAGGCACTTTATGGGCAAAGATGTCGTACTCCTACTTGTTAGACAGAGTTGGGAGAGTGCCAAGTTCTTGGACCAGAGTTAGTGGCAGATACAGAGAGCAAGGTTAAACTGATTCCTTAAGGTTTCACCATGGAAGAAGATCTTGAGGTTTGGTAAAAAGGGCAAATTAAGTCCGCGGTTTATTGGGCCTTATAGGATTCTCAAGCGGATTGGGCCAGTAGCATATCAGTTGGAGTTGCCACCAGAGTTGGATCATATCCATGACATTTTTCACGTGTCTATGCTAAGACGGTATCGATTGGACCCTTCGTATATTGTACCAGTAGAGGAGATTGCAGTAAATACCGATTTGACCTTCGAGGAGGAGCCTGTGCAAATATTAGATCGTGAAGTCAAAGTCTTAAGGACGAAGTCTGTTCCATTGGTTAAGGTTCTATGGCGCGACCATGGTAGAGAAGAAGCTACGTGGGAGCCAGAAGAAGCGTTACATCAACAATACCCTCAATTATTTGGATCAGGTAAATTTCGAGGCCGAAATTTCTTTAAAGGGGTAGAGTTGTAACGCCCTGATTTTTTGGGATTTTTTGGGTTTTGTGAATTTTAGTGAAGTTTTAAAATTTTGGTGTTCTGAAGGTTGAAAATGTATGTAAAGGTGTTAGTGGGCCTTTAGAAGGCCCAAGCTTAAGTTAAAACCCAGTAAAATATTAAGTTGGATTTTCAAGTGAAAGGGAACTTGGTTAGGTGGGCCTTTAAGAAAAACCGTGTAAAATATGTCACAAAGGGAGCCTTGGTAGAGTGGCAAGGTGGCGCCACTAAGCTCCTAAAAAAGTGGCGCCTAAGTGGGTATACAAGGACAAGGGTTCGAGTTGTAAGGTAAGCGTAGTGTTCTTTTTAATTTTTAGACATGTGCCGGGCATGTGACCAACTTAAGTGAGAATTCGGCAAGGGCTTTAGGGGCTTGGGCCGATTGTTCAAGTGTGATATTAGGGTTGCATCTTTTTTTATTTTCTGTCATGACAATTAGGGTTAGCCACCTTAGGAGTTATTTTTCTCTTTTCAGTCAAAAAGCCGAAACTTGCCTCACTAAGAGCATTTAGCCAATTTCTTCATCTTCCTCTCCTCTACCATCATTTTTCCTCTTTTCTTTTCACCTTGTTGATCTTCTCCTTAGCTGAACATCCTTTCTACTCAGATCTACTCTTTCTTTCGATTTCATCCCTTCAAAAACAACCATAGCTGATTGTCAGAAGTGCCGAAATCCCGAAATAAAACTCACCTTTGTGCCGAATTCCCTAAGCCAAGATTCCTCAACTTTCTTTCGTTCTTTTGGCCAAATCTCACTCCTTCTACACTCTAAATCCCTGTCAACAACACCTATACTAAACTCCCTATACCGAATCATCTTCTTCCTACCATTCTAAAAGCCGAAATCACCATTAGTTTAGGGAGATAGCCGAAAATTTCAGATCTCAGAGATAAGGGTTCTACCAATGTTTAAGGGTCAGATTTACATCAGATCTGCATAGGAATCGAAGAGAAATCGTTGGTAAGTGCTTAACACCTCAGATCTGTACATTACTTCATGTTATGGAAATGCCGAAGTCCCTAGAGGCTTAGGGAGGTTGTCGTTTGGGCTCTAAAACTCTAAGGGGGTTATAATAATTGATTTCTTTGGTGTTAGTGTGACTTGGAGACTGCTGACAAGGGTTGAATTATCGGTACAACCAGATCTAGGCATTAAGGAGATCAAAGTCGACAAGGTAAGTGTTCTTGGCCATTAAGGGTGATGGCTGAATAAGTAAGTGGGATTGTAACATCCCAAAATAGGGCCTAATCGGAATAGTGGTTTCGTAACCACAAATCCGAGATAGAACTAATTATTTTTATAATTATTTTGAGGTCTATATTATGATTGCATGATGGTGTGAAAATTTCGTGAAGAAATTCTATGCATAAAGTGTTTAATTTGAAAGTAAGGACTAAATTGAATAAATTGCAAAACTTGCATTCTAGAAGTTTTTAGTATGAAATTACTTTAGAATATTAATTAGAAGGGTTTAAATAGGAATTTGACCAATTTTAAGTTTATGGACAAAAATTGGACATGGAGGGAATTTTTAAAAGTTTAATAAGGAAGGGCATTTTGGTCATTTGGTTATTAACATGAATAAAAAGGGAAAAGATGACAAAAAAATCATCATCTTCTTCATTACCACGAAATTTCAAGGGTTCTCCATAGCTAGGGTTTGTTTCAAGCTTCCAAGCTCCATAGTAAGTGATTCCAAGCCCCGTTTTTAATGATTTTTACGTTTTTGAGATCCCGGTAGCTCGATAAAGCTTATGTTAGCAATATTTTAAGTTAGGGTTCATATTTGGAAAAATACCCATAGGTGAAATTTGTGTATTTTGATGTTTTATGATAGAATATGAGGTTTTAAATTATGTTAGACAACTTGAGCTACTCGGTTTTAGGTAAAAACGAGTAAAAGGGCTTAATTGGTAAAAATACCTATTGTACATAAGTGTATGTTATAGTCGGAATTTGAAGATGATATTGGTAAATAAATTATCAGTATGTCTTAAAATACAAGAATTTGTGATAAGTTTTGATTTCCGAGCCTTGGGGCAAAAGTGTAAATATGCAAAAGTTTAGGGGCAAAAATGTAATTTTGCCAAAATTTGAAAAAGGGCTGTTTTGATAAATGTGAGTATTAAATAAGCTAAATTTGCTATTATAGATCAAGAAGAACGGAATTCAAGAGTAGATCGGGGAAAAGAAAAAGTAAAGGACTAAATTGTAAAGTTTAGTCACAATTTGTATCGAGGTAAGTTTACAGTAAATAAATGCAATATTTCATTGTTTTACATTGATATTGTCAATTTCCAGCATTCATATATTTATTTTATGGAAATATTCAAAGTCGAATTTAAAGAGAAGTGACAGAGAAGAAGCATTAGAAAGCCCCGTTTGAGCCTTAGGAATGCTAGCATAGTTGGGTTAACAGACAGACAGTAATGAGCCATGTAAGTCCATATTAAACATATGGCTTTGGAGACAGGACAGTATTGCGCCATGTAAGCCCATATCGTGTATATGGCCTTGGAGACAGGACAGTATTGAGCCATGTAAGTCCATATCGTATATATGGCTTTGGAGACAGGAATATTTCATGTAAGACCATGTCAAGGACATGGCATTGGCAGTATTTTATCAGACAGGAATAACCTGAGTATCCTTAGTATTCCGAGTGGTTCAACGGGTCATTGTACAAGTTAAATTCAGTGAACTATCAGCAAAGGGAAGTTAGATTATGTTTATGAATAATGAAAGGTCAGGTAAGAAAGAAGGTAGTAAGTGAGAAGTAAAAAAAGTTTATGATGCTAGACGATATTATGTATAATTGCTCAATATGTTAAATGTTGCAATTTATTTGCTTGTAAGCTTACTAAGCCTAGTGCTTACCCCTTTATTTTCTTTCTTATTATAGTTCTTGCCAAGCTTACTAGGGGATCGAAGGAAACGTCGGAGTTCAGATCACACTATCAAAGGAATCATTTTGGTATAACTAGACGTTTCATTTTGTGTATGGCATGTATAGGGACTTAGTCTTTTATGGAATGATATGTTCAATATATGGTGTGTAAATGCTTGGAAGTGAGTAGCTAATGAAATGGCTAACCATGCATGTGTTTAATGGTATGTGTGCTTAAATGGTAACTATCACATGAAAACTATGAAAAGTATAAAAGTAGCTTGAAAACAGATGCAAATAGCAACAGTGACGTGAATTTGAAAAATCACTAAAAATAGTAGGAATGAAATTAAAAGGTGAATAAGGTATGAAATTAAAACTTAATGGGTCTATTTTCATGTGGAAGAAACAGAGTAGGAAAAAGAGTTGTATATTATGAGAAATTTTCAGTTGAGTGAGACTGACTCTGTGATCCCCTGTTCTAAATTCAAAAATTCACCATAAATTGCACATAAATAATTAGGTATTATAGTTTATATGCCTAGATTCCTTATTCAGTCTAATTTCTAATGAAATAAACAGAATTCCTATTTGAAGTTTGTACAGGGAGAAAATTAGTTCGTAGTGAACATAGGTCAGAGCAGTTGAGCTGTGTAACAGGGGAGACTTTAACTAATAAACTGTACTAATTCGCTAAGTCAAAAATTCTAGAAAAAAATTAGTAGATATATATATGAGTCTATTCTCAGGGAAAATTTACAGATATTGAGTTTGAGTTTTGGAACTAGAGATATGAATTTTTAAGTGACCTTGACGTAGAAAAATAGTTTATTCCGAAATTTAAAATAAGTGGTTTAAAGTTGTTTAAAAAGCAAGATAAGTTTAGTAACACCTCAAGTTCGACTCCGGCGATGGTATCGGGCGTGGGGCGTTACAGGGATTTTGTGAAGTTTCGATTTATATTTAAGTATTAGTATGATCTAATCTGCTTAAGTGATCGTGTAGGAATAAGTACATGGAAGATTTCGTCGATAGAATTACAAATCAGATGTGTGTCTTGAACACCCTTCATTGCTTAAATCGACAAAAGCTGAAATGCCGAAATGCCGAAGCTCCGGCATTTCGAGGGCTTGTGAGCATGCGAACGCTCTCAAGTCGGTAGGTAAACATTGGAATTCGATT
This sequence comes from Gossypium stocksii, assembly GCA_020496765.1. Classification (NCBI taxonomy): domain Eukaryota; kingdom Viridiplantae; phylum Streptophyta; class Magnoliopsida; order Malvales; family Malvaceae; genus Gossypium; species Gossypium stocksii. Next base: position 47,732,849 of record CM035627.1, read on the forward strand.
CGGCACTGGTAAGTGAGTTGACCATGAAATTTTGGGCGCTGTAGTAAGTTGGGCCTCGGTGGGCCGAATATGGGCCCAATGGGTTTTTGGGCCCATTTAGAGTAAAATTAGGTTTAAGGGTAATAATATGGACTATAGTCGTAAAAGTTGCTAAGAGGAGTAATGAATTAAAGATTAAGGCTCAAATGGGCTTAACGGTCTAATTGACATGGTAGGGCCCATTAGGGGATTTTGGGGCCTAAGGGCTAAAACTGATAAACTGAATTACATGAGTTTCTGTAACAACCACTGAAATAGTAGAGGCTGTAATAGTAAAAAAAACTGTAGTAAGAGAACTGAATTACTGAAATACCCTTAGGGTGAGGAATTACTGATTTACCCCTAGGTGAAAAATTACCATTATACCCCTAGGGCTAGAATTGACTGTACTGTTTCACATGACTGTTTTTGTTACTACATATCATGATGTATGTATGACTGATGCATGGGTTGGGTTTATATTGGAGGAAGTGTGAGTGGCACTGCCACGTTACTGAAAGGGGCTTTGCCTCGTATACTGTTTATCTGAGCAGCTATGCTGCGACTGTGGTGTGTTGGTTGGGTGGGTCGAGTTATTCCCCACATGGTGTGTTGGTTGGTACGGGTGGTGTGTAGCAGATGGGTGGGTTGAGTAGTCTCCCCACGATATTTGGGTTGCATACATCCTGTTTTATTGTACTGTACTGTTCTTGGCCTAAGGGCCATACTGTTATCTGAATAGGGCTCCGGCCCAGTATCTATTATCTGAATAGGGCTTTGGCCCAGTAACTGTAATCTGAATAGGGCTTCGGCCCAGTATCTGACTGAGACTGGTTAGGGCTTAAGCCAGTGGGGTCAAGCCAATTTGGGCTTTGGATGGGTTCTGTACACACTGAGTTTCCCAAACTCACCCTTTTCTTTCCATCTTTGCAGGTGAGCCCTAGATCGTGACTTGGTTGCTGGAAGGGATTCAAAGTGGCCACGAGGAATGAACACTGTTTAAAACTGGTTTATTACTTTAATTACTTTTATTACTGGTTTATTTTATTTTGGATTGTAATAAGGCTGCTATAACTGTTTTTGTTTGGGGTTTTTAAATTTCTTTAAGTATGCATATTTTTATTCAACTGCAAATGACACACATTTATCCAAAACTAAACAAACGTTTTCATAATCAATCTGGCAAGACAAATGACTAAGTAAGATAATATTATTAAAAGTAAATTGATTTAAACATGAAATGAAGAATAAGTCGATTAATCACTAAAACGGGAATTTCAAAATCAAAGCAGTGCTTTTCAAAACACACCGACATACTTAGTAATTGGGAAACGTAAATCAGTCTAGGTGATGTAGCACACCGGACTTGGTCGTAACATTTAGGTCAGGTTTGGGGTGTTACAAAACCCCTAATAGGCCCTACAATGTCTATTAACAAATTAAGCCCATTTCGTTCAAATTGTATGATCAGTTTATCAGTTTAAACAATTTTGAACCTACAGTCTATCAGTACACATTATTTACCTATTTTCACCCATATGGGCCCGTAAGCCCATTGGGCCCATTTTTAGCCCATCGAGGCCCAATTACTAAAGTGCACGAAATTTCACACACGACTAACTTACCCCTTTGCAATTTCAGATCTAACATTTCCTAAACGTCTTGTGAGAACTCGCACACTCACAAGCCCACGAAATGCCAGAATTTTGACATTTTGCCTTTTGCTGAATTGAACTAGAGAGGGTGTTCGATACATAGTTGTTTCGCAACGACTGCTACTGAGATCCCCCATGATGTCCTACAATCGATTACCACAATTCTTAGATTGCAAACCTATAACAAACAATCCCAATATTCACTTACCCAAACTCGGCCAATGCCCCTAAAGCTTTCAAAATCTTACCTTTGTCGAAAACCGATGACTATATCTAAGTCTAGCTGTTCCAAAGATCCAAGCCTTCGATCAATCACCTCTAGTATACACTAATCACCAAAATAAAACATTGGTTAATGACCCTTAGAGCCCTATGCCCAAATCGATAGCCTCTCTAGATTTTAGGGACTTCTGCTTTTTCTAAATTGTAAAATAACTTATAGATCTGGGTTAATGAGCACTTACCACTGATTCCCCTTTTGTTTCTACTCAGATCTAATGTATATCTAGCCCTTAAATGATAGTAGAATTCGGATCCAGGAGATCTGAAGTTTCGACTATAAGTCCCTAAATCTATGGTATTTCAGCTTTTTAAGTGATGAAGAAGATGATGATTTGAGGCTATAACTTTGGAGTAGTGTTTTCAATAGATACTAAAGGTTTAGAGAAGATAAAATTCGGTCAAAAGGAATGAAAAGAATAGAAGGAATTGGCTTGGAGAAATCGGCACAAGAAGTAAGTTTTCAGGATTTCAGATTTTATGGTAATCGGCTATGGTGGTTTTAGGGAGGATGGATTTGAAAGAGAAGATAGATTTGAGTAACAGAGGTGTTCGGCTGAGATAGGAAGCAAAAAGGAAAAGAAAACATTGAAGGAGAAGAAGAGGAAGAAGAAATCAACACAAAAGAAAAGGAATTTGCGTTTTCGGCTTTTGTGAAAACTTAGAAAAGGATGAATGAAAGTGAAAGCTTTCAGATGGCTAACCCTAATTCTCCAAAACAGAAAAAGAAAAGAACCTAACCTTAATATCAACTAAAACAATCAGCCCAACCTCCCTAAGGCCCTTGCTGAAATTCATTTAAGTGATCACATGCCTGGCACATGCCTAAAAACTAAAAAGTAACAATACGCTTACCTTGCAACTTGAACCCTGGACCTTTAATTCCTTCCCAGGTGCCACTTTTTTAGGAACTTAGTGACGCCACCTTGCCACTTTGCCAAAGCTCTTCTTGTATCATAATTTACGAAGTTTTTCTTAAAAGCCCACTTAACTAAATCTCCTATCCACTTAAAATCCAAACTTGATATTTTGCCGGGTTTTAACTTAGGCTTGGGCCTTCTAAAGGCCCACTAACACTTTTAAACTCAATTCCAATATTTAGAACACCAAAATTTAAAAAATTCACCAAAAATCACAGAAACCCGAAAAATCCCAAAAATCAGGGCGTTACATAATTTGTCATGTGAAAGTATAGTACACTATAGAAAAGGAATTGCCTATTGATTATATGCATATGAATTGATATGGAAAGATTAAATATCCCAAGCTCAATATGATTACCGAGTCCCATTTGAACCGTAGAAAGTCGTAGGATACGAGTGACATGTCACTAGGGCTACAAGGTAGTTTGAGCTGCTGGATTTGTTGTGGACTCACCACAGCTCATGAGCTATATGTTCATCCTTCGGGATTACATGTTCAGTCTTTGGACTTACCGTTTAGCCTATGAGCTTACCGTTCCTCCTTTGAGATCACATGTTTAGCCTTCTGGTTTACCATTACAGGCTCGAAAGAGCATACATGATGTATTAATGGATTACAGGTAATATGTATATACACTGTGTGTGTATCACCTGAGCATCCCTCGATGTTCTTAAAGGTTCAACGGGCAATTATCGATACATGTTACATGATGATCAAAGGATATATGAATTACAAGTTACATGAACTACATGATTTATATGAACTATATGATATGAATTACATGAATTATATGTCATAAGTATTTGGTAAATGCTTGTGTTATGTAAATGATCCATTGAGAGAATGAATGATCACAAGGTTTTATAAGTACGAACTTGTGTATGATTGATGAGTAGGCAATATGAACTTATGACTTGGTTTGACATTAGTTACGTGCTTATTCCTAATGTTCGGTAAGTTTAATTCTATGTTATACGAGCTTACTAAGCTTTTAAAGCTTACTCCATTTACTTTTTCTCTAGTTTTATAGATTCGGAAGCTAGCTCGATTTTTAGAAGAGTCAGAGACTTGTTATCACACTATCCATCAAGCTTTTGGTACTTTTGAATCTTTGAAAATGAGATGGTCATGGCATGTATAGGCTAGTTGCTAAGTTAATGAATATGGTATGTTTTGGTGCCAATTCAAGCTATGAGATATGGCTTGCTTTGTAAATGTTTAAACTATTTTGAATGCTATATATGATGTGACCTTTTTGGTAAGGCATATGATGAATATGTGAGAGTAATGATATGAATTAGCACGAATGGCTGATAGAAATGGTAAGTGTTGTGATGTGGTTTAATTAGCATTATTAGCTAATAAGTTGTTAAATGATTTGTTATGGTGTGGTATGTAATGGGCATATGTTTAAGTGTTGTTAAATGGTTGCAAATTGTGTATGAAATATGGTTGTTTCATGCTTGTAGGAATTAACCCATTTTGGGTGGCAAGAATGGCTTAAACCAAGTGTACCTTGTGCCACACGGGCAGAGCACGCGGGCATGTGACTCAGCCGTGTAACCCCTACACCTTAAATGTTTTAGGTAATTTTGCACACGGGCTAGACACGGGCATTTCTGGTAGCTGTGTGGTACATGAGAGTGTTGCAGACGGGCTAGACACACGGGCGTGTCTGGTGGCCGTGTGGGGTTGGTCAGTTTCAACCACGGGTTAAGAGCACAGACATATCTTATGGGGCACGACCGTGTAGGTGTGCACGGTCTAGGGGCACAGCCATTTGCCCCTAACCTGAAAATTATTCAAAGTTCTCCCCATTCTTTCTCATGTTTTCAATTTGACCCTTGTCGAATGTATGCATTTTTGTAAAAGACTTTAAAGTATGTCTTGATGTTTGAGTAGAGAATTATTGTGTTTTGAAAAGTTTAAAATTTTTTTTACTGATCTGATCTGAGTTACAAGTCCGGTAATGCCCCTTACCTATTCCGGCGACGGTTACAGGATAAGGGTGTTACATTTTGTTGGTATCAGAGCCAAGGTTTAGTTGATTCTAGGACTACCATAGTAAGTACGAGTCTAGCTATACATGCCATGTTCATGAAATGCGATAGTGTGATATCTCCTGACATCTTTTGAAATTTGTTTTGTATAGTAATGGATCCGAATCGAGCAATAGCCGATGATGTTGAAAAAATGGTGCCAGCACCTGCTCAAGGGGCTGTGCCTTCTGAATCAGGCCCTACTGCAGGCAATCAGGAAGGAGCTAAGTAAGCTTTCTTCCAAATGATGTCTGAATGGTTTAGTGAGTTTGTGTGAGCAAACCCAGCTGCTCCACAACCTCTACCCCCTCAAGTCCCATAACCTAACCCTGAAAATGTACGAGTTATGGATCCTTTGAGATTGAATAGACCTCTAGTTGACAAGATACGGAAATATAGGGCCGAAGAATCCAGAGCTTCAGCAAGTGATAATGTTGAGAGGGTCGAGTTCTGGCTTGAGAATACAATCCGAGTTTTTAATAAATTAGCTTGTACGCCTGATAAATGCTTAAGATGTGCAATATCTTTACTATAGGATTCGGCATACCCATGGTGGAATACTTTGATATCGGTTGTACCACGAGAACAAGTTAATTAGGATTTCTTTCAGACATAATTCAGAAATAAGTACATTAGCCAACGATTTATTGACCAGAAAAGAAAAGAATTTTTAGAACTGAAATAGGGTCGAATGACCGTGACTGAGTATGAGAGAGAGTTTGTACGAATCAGTAAATATACTCGTGAATGTGTCTCTACCGAAGCAATTATGTGTAAACGATTCGAACATGGGTTAAATGAAGAAATTCGATTGTTAGTCGGGATACTTGAGTTGAAAGAGTTTGTAGTTCTAGTTGATCGTGCCTGTAAAGCTGAAGAACTTGGTAAAGAAAAACGGAAAGTTGATTTCGAGTCCAGGGAATTCGGAAAGAGAATTGCGAGTAAGTTGCACCAGTCTGGGTACAAGAGATCAAAAGACTTTCACCCTCATTCTACTGCTTCTACGGGCATATCCATCAGAGAAAGAAATGTTAGATCTTCTCATTCGAGACCTCAAACCACTTCTGTGGCTAGTGCAGGTAGTGTAAGAACTCCCGGGCCTGATTGTAAGCACTGTAACTGAAAGCATTTTGGAGAATGTCGATTGAAAAGCAGAGCTTGTTTTAGATGCGGATCGTTGGAACACTATTTGCGAGATTGTCCTGAAAGATATGTACCTGATAAAGGGTAATCAACTAAAGTAAATAATACCATAACTAGAGGTAGACCGTCCGGTAATACTGAGAATCAAAGTGGAATTGCAATGCTTCACGAGATACTAATGTGAGATCCAAGACACGCGCTCCTACTAGAGCCTATGTAATTCGTGCACACGAGGAAGCCTCATCGCTTGACGTTATTACTGGTACTTTTTCTCTTCATAACATTGATATAGTTGCATTGATAGATCCTGGATCAACTCATTCATATATTTGCATGGAATTAGTGTTTAGAAAGAGTTTACATGTTGAGTCTACAGAATTTGTAGTTAAAGTATCGAATCCGTTAGGCAAGTCAGTGTTAGTTGATAAAATATGTAAGAATTGTCCATTGATGACTCGGGGATATTATTTTTCGGCTAACTTGATGCTCCTCCCATTTAATGAGTTTGATGTGATACTGGGTATGGATTGGTTAAATGTACATGAGGCAGTTGTGAATTGTAGACGAAAGAGTATAGAGTTGAAATGTCAGAATGGTGAAATTCTTCAGATCGAGCGAAATGATTTGAATGAATTGCCGATAGTTATATCTGCTATGCGAGCTCAAAAATATGTTAAAAAGGTTGTAATGTTTATTTAGCGTATGTGTTTGATACTAAAGTGTTAGAATTGAATGTTGAATCTGTACCAGTTGTTTGTGAGTTCCCAGATGTTTTTCTAGAAGAATTACCGGGTTTACTGTCGATCAGAGAGGTGGAATTTGGTATTGAGTTGTTACCAGGTACTACTCTGATATTGATAGCTCCGTACAAAATGGTACCGACTAAGTTGAAAGAATTGAAAGCACAGTTACAAGAATTGACGGATAGAGGTTTTGCGAGACCGAGCTTTTCACCTTGGGGTGCTCCTATTTTATTTGTAAAAAAGAAAGACGGATCAATGAGAATGTGTATTGATTATCGACAGTTGAATAAAGTGACAATAAAGAATAAATATCCTCTTCCGCGAATTGATGATTTGTTTGATCAGCTGAAAAGGGCTACTGTATTTTGGAAGATTGATCTGAGATCGAGTTATTACCAGTTACGAGTTAAAGATTCAGACATACCAAAGACTGCTTTCAGAACACGGTACGGTCATTATGAATTTTTAGTTATGCCTTTTGGGTTAACTAATGCTCCTCCAATGTTTATGGATTTGATGAACCGTATTTTCAGACCATATTTAGACAAATTTGTAGTTGTATTCATTGACGACATTCTAATCTATTCACGTGATGAGATGGAGCATACTGAACATTTGAGAATTGTGTTACAAGCTTTGAGAGATAAGCAGTTATTCGCCAAATTCAGCAAATCTGAATTTTAGTTGCGAGAAGTTGGATTTTTAGGCCATATTGTTTCTGCAGAAGGCATCAGAGTTGATCCGAGCAAAATATCTGCTATTATAGACTGGAAACCACTGAAAAATGTGTCTGAGATTAGAAGTTTTCTGGGATTGGTGGGATATTATCGAAGATTTGTGAAAGGATTCTCGATGATTGCAGTACCATTGACTCGAATGTTACAAAAAGATGTGTAGTTTGAGTGGACAGATAAATGTCAGTAGAGTTTCGAACAATTGAAAACTTTATTAACAGAAGCACTAGTTTTAGTTCAACCTGAATCAGGTAAAGAATTCGTGATTTATAGGAATGCATCGATAACCAGGCTGGGTTGGTATTGATGCAAGACGGGAAAGTTATAGCCTATGCCTCCCAACAGTTGAAGCTGCACGAGAAGAATTACGCGACACATGATCTTGAGTTAGCTGCAATAGTTTTCGCTTTAAAGATTTGGCGACATTATCTATATGGTGAGAAATGTCGAATCTTTACAGATCATAAGAATCTAAAATATTTGATGTTCCAAAAAGATTTGAATATGCGACAACAGAGATGGCTTGAATTATTGAAAGATTATGAATTTGTAATTGACTATCATCCAGGAAAAGCTAATGTTGTAGCTGATGCATTAAGTCGAAAATCTTTATTTGCTTTGCGGGCTTTGAATACTCATATAAAGGTTTGTGATGACAGATCTATTGTAGCTGAGTTAAAGGCTAAACCGATGATTTTGCAACAAATCTGTGAGGCTCAGAAAAATGATCATGAACTGCAAGCTAAGCAACTTCACTGTGAGTTAAATTCTAATTCTGAATTTTCTATTGGGGCTGATGATTGTTTAATGTTCCGAAATAGAATTTGCATACTGAAAGATAGTGAACTCATTCTGAAAATTTTACACGAAGCACATGATAGTCGTTTTTTAGTTCATCCAGGTGGCACTAAAATGTATAATGATTTGAAACAATTATACTGGTGGTCGGGAATGAAACGAGATATCTCTGAATTTGTATCTGAATGTCTGATTTGTCAGCAAGTTAAGGCCGAACATCAAGTACCGACAGGTTTATTACAGCATATTCTGATTCCGGAATGGAAATGGGATAGAGTTACAATGGATTTCGTATCAGGATTACCTTTAACTCCGAAAAAGAAAAATACAATTTGGATCATTGTTGATAGATTGACCAAATCTGCTCATTTTATACCGGTATGTATAGACTATTCTTTAGATAGATTAGCTGAATTGTATTTATTAGAGATTGTACGACTACACGGTGTGCCGTTGTCTATTATTTCTGAGTGAGGCCCGAGATTTACTTTGAGATTCTGGAAGAAATTGCAAGAAGCTTTGGGAACGAAATTGAATTTCAGTACAACATTTCATCCCCAGACCGACGGTCAGTCTGAAAGAGTTATTCAGATTTTAGAAGATATGTTACGATGTTGTATTCTTGAATTTGAAAATAGCTGGGAGAAATGTTTACTTCTGATTGAATTTGCGTATAACAACAACTTCCAGACGAGTCTAAAAATGGCTCCATACGAAGCACTATACGGTTGTAAATGTCGAACACCATTATATTGGACTGAATTGAGTGAGAAAAAGTTACACGGGGTGGATTTGATCCGAGAAACCGAAGAAAAAATAAAGGTAATTCGTGACAATTTCAAAACAGCATCTGACAGACAGAAATCTTACGCAGATTTGAAACGAAAGAAAATAGAGTTTTAGGTCGGAGATCGTGTATTTCTGAAAGTATCACCGTGGAAGAAAATTCTTTGTTTTGGTCGGAAAGGAAAGTTAACTCCTCTTTTTATCGGGCCGTATGAAAATGTGGAAAGAATTGGACCTGTGGCTTATCGACTATCGTTACTGATTGAACTTGAGAAGATTCATAATGTGTTTCATGTTTTGATGCTTCGTCGATATAGATCTGATCCATCTCATGTCATTTTTCCTACTGATGTAGAAATACAGTTTGATTTGTTATATACTGAAGAACCGATCAGAATTCTGGCTCGAGAAATCAAAGAATTGAGAAATAAACGTATAACACTTGTAAAGGTTCTCTAGTGTAAACACAGGATAGAGGAAGCTCCGTGGGAAACCGAGGAAGCTATGCGAAAACAATACCCTAACCTGTTTACCGGTAAGATTTTCAAGGACGAAAATCCCTAAAGTGGGGGAGAGTTGTAACAACCTCTTTTAGACCCTAATCAGAACGAGTGGTTTCGAGATCACTTAACCGAGTTGAAATATTATTTTTGTTGCTTTTAATGTGTTTTTACAGCATGATAGATTCATTGTATGAATGTTTCATATGGAAATTTTATCGTTTAAATAGTTAATTCGATAAAAAGGATTAAATCGCATAAAGCGATAAACTTGAGTTCTATTTCATAAAGGGTTTATATGGCTTTGGTTTCATTAATGCAAGTCCTTAAATGGTTATTTTACCATTTTAAAAGCTAGTGGACACTTATGTCCATATTACTATTGATTTTATAATGGTTTTAGTAAGGTTAAATTTGTCTTTTAATTATTATATGTTATAATGGTTTAATTAAAATAAAAAATAGCTTTAATTTTAATTATTATATGTTATTTTAAAACCTTTTTCATTCGACTAAGGGTTTTAGCTCAATTAAGGTACAGTTTTGATCTGTTTTTAAGGATTTCTACATTTTTGAGATCGTTGCTTTATATATTATCTGACCCGTACCTCAATTTCTGAAATTGGTTGAGTTTTTAAAATATGCCATTGATGAATACATGGTTATTTTGATGATTTTTGATGAATTATTGAAGGTTATTTGGAAATATACAAGTTTTATAATGTAATTTTTGATGAAAATGAGTTTTGAGGATTAAATTGAAAATGGTAGAATTTTTGTGGTTGGAATTGTAAATAAATGACATATATGTGCTTATATGAAGTATATGAAAAATTGGTTATGATAACTTGAGGGTTCTATTATGAAAATTTGGTTATGATAAATTGAGGGTTCTATTGTGTAATTTGCTATTTTGTGAATTTAGGACTAAAGTGTTAAAGTATGAAAGTTAAGGGCTAATTTGTAAATAGGCCAAATACATGTTCTTGGACTAAATTGAATGTGTTGGTGATTAAATAGCTGAATTTGTATTAATATAGATAAAGACAATCAAATCTCAAAACTTGATTAGGGAAAAAGAAAGGTTGACGAGTAGACATCGGGAAATCGAGGTAAGTTCGTATAATTAGAATTGAATTGTAATTACTTATAATTGTGGTTTAATTTGTCATGTGAAAGTATAGTACACTATAGAAAAGGAATTGCCTATTGATTATATGCATATGAGTTGATATGGAAAGATTAAAGATACCAAGTTCAATATGATTATCGAGTCCCGTTTGAACTGTAGAAAGTCGTAGGACACGAGTGACATGTCACTAGGGCTACAGGGTGGTTTGAGCTCCTGCATTTGTTGTGGACTCACCACAGCTCATAAGCTATATGTTCATCCTTCGAGATTACATGTTCAGTCTTCGGACTTATCGTTCAGCCTCCGAGCTTATTGTTCATCCTTCAGGATCACATGTTCAGCCTTCTGGCTTACCGTTATAGGCTCGAAAGAGCATACATGATGCTTTAACGGATTACAGGTTATATGTATATACACTGTGTGTGTATAACCCGAGTATCCCTCGATGTTCTTAAAGGTTCAACGGGCAATTATCGATACATGTTACATGATGATCAAAGGATATATGAATTACAAGTTACATGAATTACATGATTTATATGAACTATATGATATGAATTACATGAATTATATGTCATAAGTATTTGGTAAATGCTTGTGTTATGTAAATGATCCATTGAAAGAATGAATGATCACAAGGTTTTATAAGTATTAACTTGTGTATGATTGATGAGTAGGCAATATGAACTTATGACTTGGTTTGACATTAGTTATGTGCTTATTCCTAATGTTCAGTAAGTTTAATTCTACGTTATATGAGCTTACTAAGCTTTTAAAGCTTACTCCGTTTACTTTTTCTCTTGTTTTATAGATTCGGAAGCTAGCTCGATTTTCCGACTAGTCGGAGACTTGTTATCACACTATCCATCAAGCTTTTGGTACTTTTGAATCTTTGTAAATGAGATGGTCATGGCATGTATAGGCTAGTTGCTAAGTTAATGAATATGGTATGTTCTGGTACCAATTCAAGCTATGAGATATGGCTTACTTTGTAAATGTTTAATCTATTTTGAATTCCATATATGATGTGATCTTTATGGTAAGGTATATGATGAATATGTGAGAGTAATGATATGAATTAGCATGAATGGTTGATAGAAATGGTAAGTGTTGTGATGTGGTTTAATTAGCATTATTAGCAAATGAGATGTTGAATGATTTGTTATGGAATGGTATGTAATGGGCATATGTTTAAGTGGTGTTAAATGGTTGCAAATTGTGTATGAAATATTGTGGTTTCATGCTTGTAGGAATTGACCAATTTTGGGTGGCAAGAATGGCTTAAACCAAGCTTACCTTATGCCACACAGGCAGAGCACACGGGCGTGTGACTCAGCCGTGTAACCCCTGCACCTTAAATGTTTTATGTAATTTTGCACATGGCCTAAACACGGGCATGTCTAGTGTCCGTGTGGTAATTTTGCGCACGAGCTGGACACACGGGCGTGTCTGGTGGCCGTGTGGGGTTGGTCAGTTTCAACCACGAGTTGAGAGCACGGGCATGTCTTACGGGGCACGACCATGTAGGTGTGCACAGTCTAGGGGCACAACCGTGTGTCCCTAACCTAAAAATTATTCAAAGTTCTCCCTATTCTTTCTCATGTTTTCAATTTGACCCTTGTCGAATGTATGCATTTTTTGTAAAAGACTTTAAAGTATGTCTTGATGTTTGAGTAGAGAATTATGTTAATGATTGTTGTGTTTTGAAAAGTTTAAAACTTTTTTACTGATCTGATCTGAGTTACAAGTCTGGTAATGCCCCTTACCTATTCCGGCGATGTTTACAGGATAGGGGTGCTACAGTTTTGAAATGTACTTCATTAAGTGAATGGTATAGAATTGAGTTTGAAAATGGATGATGTTGAAATGGTGTAAAATATGATGATTTGAAACTGTTTTGGCTGCATTTATATGTTTAGAAGTGGCGCAAATTCGAGCTTGTGCAGGTGTATAAAATAGGGTGGCAAAAATGGCTTTGCAAATAGCCTAATTTTTGTACACACAAGTAGAGACACATGCGTGTGTCTCGGCTGTGTGTGTCACACGGTCATGGTACACGGTCGTGTGTCCCTTTAAGCTTAATTAAAAACCAAGTTAGTGAGTTACACGGCCTAGAGACACGGGCATGTGGTTGGCCGTGTGATGCAAGATAGTATGTATGCCCTATTTCCACGCGGCCTATGAGACGGGCGTGTCAAGTGGTTGTGTGAGGCACACAGCCTGTTCACATGGGCGTGTGACCCTGTATTCTTGAAAATTTTTCTAAGCTTTTAAAGTTTTCATATGTTATCAGTTTAGTCCCAAACCATCTTTAAAGCATGTGTAAAGCCTCGTAGGGCCCTTATAAGGGACAATGTGAGTGTAATTGAATGATTTTTGATCATGAATGATTATTGTATGAGATATATATGCTAAATAATGTGATTTGATCAGTAATACCTCATAACCCTATTCCGACAACGGATACGGGTTAGTGGTGTTACAATTAAGTTAATGGCTATACGTTCAAGACCTTCTAGTTAAGTAACTCCCAACTGAGCTCTAATTAAGTTAGAATGATGGTCAAACGTTACATGATTATTAGTACATGTGAATGCCTAAGGAATTAGGTTCATGTACTAATTGGATGAAAATCCATGTTCTTACTAGTTGATCGTGATCACCCTACGGTGGCTTGATTCAATAGATTTGGGAATTATCATTGCAATGACTTATAACTTTTTTCAAGGTTTAATGTAAGATGCATGCATCATCTTAATGCATAATCTAATGTTGAAAAATGTTTTCAAACATTTTATGTAATAGCCCATTTTTCAATGGTGTCGAAAACAGTGGTTTCAGGGCAACAAATTTGACGAGTAACTTCATAAATGTTATTATTTAATATTTATGAGTCAATTATGGTTTTACAAAAGTTTTTGATATGATAAATTATGTTATACAAACGATTAATTAAGTTCAAGTGGTAAGACCCTAAGGTCAAGTGGTTTAAGAAAATGAGGTATCGAGACCTTGTTTCTATAAAATGAGTCATAAATATTTTTAAAAATATTTACGGAGTGTAATTAAGGTTGTATTAAAGTTTTGTTAAGAAATTTGAATGTTTCGATAGTTAATTAAGCAAAATAGACTAAATCGTAAAAGTTGAAAAGTCAATCGCTATTAGTTTAAAGGTGTTAATTGATTAAAGAATTATAATTGGATGGCCTTATTGGATAAATCAACCATCCTTAAAATAGTGGGACAGTTTAATGCTTTGATTTCTTTCAGTTTTAAAGTTTTATATGTTATTTTATTATTAAAATAAAGAAACAGGTTAATAAAATAAAGAAAACATAATGTTTTCTTGCCCATTTTGTTTGTTCATCACTGAATGCTCCATGAAAGCATACTCCAGGTTCGGCCATGGTTAAAACTTTACATGTTGAGCTATTTCCCACCCGTTTCTAATAATTTTTATGTTTTTGAGATTATTGCAACTAGGTCCAACTAGCTCGTACCTTTGTTTTTGAAACTGTTAAAGATTTTGAATGTTGCCATTGATGAATCTTTGTGACTTAGATGTTAATTGATGAATTTTGAGTGTTGGTTGGTATTTAAAAGTATTTTGTTAAATGATTTCTAATGAATTTGCTGAATAGGGACAAAATTGTTGAAATAGTAATACTTCAAGGACTTGATGTGGGATTGTTGCAAAAATGGGTTGAAATGGATGCTATTAACATTCGGTTGGCATGGGTTTGTAATAAAAATGGTTAATTTGCATGTTTTAGGCTCAGAGACTAAATTGAATAAAAGTAAAATGTTAAAGGAAATTTGTAAAAATGTCGAAAAATGACTAAATTGCATAAAATAAATTTTTTTCTATCTAAATTAATAAATTGAATAAAATTATTAATTTAGATCAAGATCGAGTGGAAAATCGAGGGGAATGGAATATTACCAAAAAAGCCCTTATACTCTGACATTTCTACAATTTAGCCAAGTAAGCTTGTAACTTGATTAAATCAATTAATTGTGGTTTTGATTGTTTAATATCTAATTGTTTTTATCTGAATTACGTTTATTGGCTTGAAGGAAAATTATCAAGGCCATAGTTGAAAGACACTATGGCACTATACCAAAGAATAAATAAGACCATAGTTGAAAGACACTATGGCACCAGACTGGAAATGAGTAAGACCATGACTAAAAGACATTATGGCATCACGATTCTAACGATTAATACCATACTGAAAGGCATTATGGCATCACATTCTAATGAGCAAGACAATAGCTGAAAGACGCTATGTCATCATGAATCAAACGAATAAGACCATGGCTAAAAAACACTATGGCAACATGATGGAAAATGAATAAGACCACGGTGAAAGACACTATGGCATTAAGATAAGAATAAATAAGACCATGGTTGAAAGACACCATGGCACACTCCAATCATTTGATATTCAAGTAAAATGTTTCTAGTGAGGTATGTATCATAAGTATGAATACAAGTTGAATGTTTGACTAGTATAGTCTGATAATGTATGTTAATGCCTTGGTGTAATTATATATTCTTATTATGACTATAAATACATTAAATCGTGATGTTGTAGTGTGTTTAGAGAATTAAATGGTTACTTGAGTATTTGCCTAATATTCAAAGTTATTTCATTTGATTCAATGGGCATGAAAAGTAAAGGAACGATATGTATTCAAATGACTTATATCATGAAAACTATGTAAAGGAATGAAAAGGGTGTGTTAAATGAAAGTATGTCTATGTTCAAGAAATTGATGATTTCAAGTGAGGTTATTCATGTTTAATGGCTTATCTTATGTTAATTCAAGTGAATTATGAATTGATGCACAAACATGTGTTGTTGATGATGCTTAGGCTTGTGCCAAGCTGTTGGTTGGATTGTATTATGTTGGTTTTAAAGTTTTTGCATTGAAATGGTAAGTGTTCAAATGGAAATGTCCTTATGTTCATGAAAGGGTGGTAAGGATCAAAGTAAGTAATTTCTTATGAAATGGTTTATCAAGTAGTTGATTCCAAAAGAGTTATGTTTAAATGCACTAGCTTGTGGCCATGGTTGATCTTATGCTTATGTCATGTGTGTTATGCATATGAAACGGGTGAGGAAATGAAATGAAATGGTATGTTCATAGTTGAAATGTAATATGATAAAAAGGGAATGATGAGTTGAATGGTGTACTTATATGTGAAAAATTTTGCGTATGCTATGGATGAACATACCTAGTTCAAGAACAAATATACTAATTAATAAATTGATGGTGTTATTTAAGCTAAAGCAAGTAAGTAAATGGAAGGGTTCAAATTTCTATAAAATCCTATTATGTTAGGAATGAAAAATATATTTGATATTGATAAACTTACTCATTTATAAGTTGATGGTTATAAAGTTTGATAAACTTTGTGAAGTTGGTATAGGTTTATAATTACCCCATAAAGTTCATTATTAAAATGAAATTTATGTTTAAAGTTTATACAAGCTTACTAAGCATTCATTGCTTGCATAGTTATTTTCCCTTTACTTTATAAATTATCAGAAGCTCAATTGGTTTGAAAGCTCGTCGGAGATCTATCATACTATTTAGTGATTATATTGGTAGATTCTAACGTCTTGATCGAGTTTATAATGGCATGTAGAGGTGGATTTGTGTATAAATGATCTAGTTATTGTTTTGGGATGTATAAGTGTCATTATGGTTAATATACTTATGGTATCTTGATGGTTAGTTTTAATATGGTTAAGTTGATGCATGATTTTATGACCAAAGGGGTAAGTTTGGCATGTTTGCAATATGGTTAATTAAGATATGCTTGAATATGGAATTTGGTTAAATGTGTTTGTATGAAAAATGACCAATTAAGTATATGTTGGTGTAGTTCAATATGGTAAAATATGTGTAAGTTTAGGTACATGTGTGTTTAAGATGCATGAGAACAATGGTTCAAATTGTAAGTTATATTGACATGGTATAAGTCAAGTATGGTATGTTTTAAAATGTTATATTGACATGGTATAAGTCAAGTATGGTATTTAAAATGGTATGAAGGGGACCAATTATGCGTTTTGTAGTTAAGTTGAATGCTTGCTTTTGATGGGCCTTATATGGCATATTGGTTGAATGAAATTTGGTCATTCGAATTTGCCATATTATGTATGTTTTGGTATGTTTATGATGCCTTGGTCATAAGTGAAAAATGTATTAAGTTCAAGCTTGAAACGGGTGATGGAAATGGCTTTATTTTAGCCAATTGCATGTCCACACAGCCTAAGACACTGTAGAGTGTCTCAACTATGTGTGACACATGACCATGCGACATGGCCCTGTGTCCCTTGTAGGTTATAAAGGGTTGCAAGGCAGGCAGTTACACGGCTTAGCACACTGCCTGGCACACAAGCGTGTGAGGCCATTTCGAATGTTACACGGCTTAGCACATGGGTATGTGGCTTGGCCGTGTGACCCAAGTCAGTGAGTTACAGGGGCACAAACACTGGTTTTACATGGTCGTGTGTCCCTATTTTGAATGTTACACTGCCTAAGACACAAGCTCACATAGCTTAGCCACATGGCTGTGTGACCCCTGTAGTGTGAAATTTTCTATCTTTTTCCCCAAAGTTCTAAATGCTTCTGATTTAGTCTTGAATCGTTTTTAAAGTGGTTCTAAGGCCTCGAGAGCTCAGATAAAGGAAATATACATGTGTTTGAATGCAATATGATATGATTAATAAAATGTTTGGAAATGAATTTTTTATGTTACGGTTTTTCAATAATGTTCTATAACCCTATTTCGGTGACGGATATGAGTTAAGGGTTATTACATTTGATTAATACAAAGATATTAATATATGAATTTTTTTAGTTCAAAAATGACACCAACTCCCTTATGAACATACCCGTTAAAAACAAACTAAATGGAAACAACTATAAGGAATGGAAAAGGAACTTGATAGTTTTCCTAAGCTGTGAGAAATTTAAAATAGTTCTTGATACTAAGTGCACTCCGACCAATCAAGTTGAGGCTAGAAAATGTATAAGATAGCTCGTTGCTATATTCTGGCAAACGTGGCCAAGATTCTGTATAAGCAACTAGAGAGTTGTAAGACTGGTAAAGCGATTCTAGATAAGCTAGAAGACATGTTCGAAGGCCAAGCTACCTTGGTTTGACAATTTGCTATAATAAGCTTAATAAATGCCCAACAAAAGTCAGACACTCCAATCAAAGACCATATGATCACTCTCATAGGCTACTTTGCCGAGGCCATGGACAATGAGGCCAATTTGGACGAAAACACCCAAATAGAGATGGTGTTCAAATGTTTTTCCAAAGATTTGCTAGTTTTCGGGCTGCATATAACCTTGGCAATAAACATCTGACGCTTACACAACCCATGAAGAAGTTACAATCTTATGAGTTGATGTTGAACGAAAGTCAGCTGGTCTGAAGAGTAGAAGTGAATATAGTCGTTGCTTTTTCCTCAAAGGGGAAGGGAAAACGTGCTAAAAAGGGCAAGACTAAGGTCTTTGGGCCACCATAAATGGAAAGGAAGAGAACCAGAAAGCTAAAAGACTTATCTAAGTCTAAATACTTCCTTTACAGCAAGAAAGGGTACTTCAAGGCAAACTTGAAACAGTGGAAAGAATACCTAGCTACCAAAGGAAAAGGTATGGAACTCTTGATTATAGAAGCTTTTTTAGTGAAAGACTCAATAGACCACTGGGTCGTTGATTCGGGAGCCACTAATCATGTCTATGTTTCTTTGCAGGGTTTTCGAGGAGATGAAAGATATTAAAGACAAGAGCTTATCATTGTAAATCGGGAACGAGACAAGTGTGGCAACTGAAATAGTGGGAGATGTACATCTTTATTTTTATAATTTTAGGAAGATTTTTTAAAAAGACGTCTTCTATGTACCAAGTTTTAAAAGAAACTTATTTTTCGTTGTATGTTCATATAAAGACGACTTAATCATGACATTAAATAATGAAATTTCAATATTTATAAATTCAAATATTATTTGTAATGGATGGATTTCAAATAATCGCTATTTTATCAAACCAAAGATATGCACATTGCTCGAGACTGAAATATTGGATAAAAGACCTAAAACTTCTTGTAATTCCCGAATTAGGGCCTAATCGGAATAGTAGTTTCGTGACCACAAATCCGAGGTAGAAATAATTATTTTATAATTATTTTGGTGTTTATGATATGATTTTATGATGGTGTGAAAATTTCGTGAAGAAATTCCAAGCGTAAAGCGCTTAATTTGAAGTTAGGGATTAAATAGAATAAGTTGCAAAACTTGCATTCTAGAAGTTTTTAGTATGAAATTGCTTTGAAATATTAATTAGGAGGCCTTAAATGGTAATTAGACCAATTTTAAGTTCATGGACAAAATTAGGACATGGAAGGAATTTTTGAAAGTTTAGTAAGGAGGGGCATTTTGGTCATTTGGTTATTAACATGAATTAAAAGGGAAAAATAACACAAAATTCATCATCTCCTTCATTTAGTTGCTGCCGAATTTTGCTCTCTCCATAGCTAGGGTATCTTCAACTTTCAAGCTTCATAGTAAGTTCATCTAAGCCCCGTTTTTAATGATTTTTACGTTTTTGAGATCCCGGTAGCTCGATAAAGCTTATGTTAGCAATATTTTAAGTTAGAGTTCATATTTGGAAAAATACCCATAGGTGAAATTTGTGTATTTTGATGTTTTATTATAGATATGAGGTTTTAAATTATGTTAGACAACTTGTGCTACTCGGTTTTAAGTAAAAACGAGTAAAACGGCTTAATCGGTAAAAATACATATTGTTCATAAGTATGTGTTTTAGTGGGAATTTGAGCTTGCTAATGGTAAATAAATGATCAGCATGCCCTAAAACATAAGAATTTGTGATAAAATTAAATTTCCGAGCTTTGGGGCAAAAGTGTAAATATGCAAAAGTTTAGGGGCAAAATTGTAATTTTGCCAAAATTTGAATTAAGGACTAATTTGAAAATGTGAGTATTAAACAAGCTAAATGTGTTATTTTAGATCAAGAAAGACGTGGAATCGACCTCAATCGAGGAAAAGAAAAGATTGCGGACTAAATTGCAAAATCTTTGTATTTTGGTACTAAGGTAAGTTCATGTGTAAATAATGTAACATAATTGTTATTTTTAAGTTAATTGATGTTATTTATATGATATGCTGATTTTTTTCATGAAATATATGCTTTGTGGTTATTATCGAATAATATGCAAATTATGTGTGCTACTTGTTAAATATAAATTGCTACCGAGTATTGGTTTCGGTATTCTGTGGAAGACGGCAAGGATATGTGATTGAGGAAAATCCCGTTTGAACCTTGGGAATAGATTAGGATACAAGTGACATGTCACTAGGATGGTTGGGCATCCGAGCTCGTTGAGTTGAGTCCGAGTTCACTTATGGATGCGAATGTCCGAACTCGTTGAGTTGAGTCCGAGTTCGTGAGATGTAACTAGGCATCCGAGCTCGTTGAGTTGAGTCCGAGTTCACTTATGGATGCGAACGCCCGAGCTCGTTGAGTTGAGTCCGAGTTCGCTTATGGGCGGGTTACATAATTGATTGATTACATATATAGCACTTATGTGCAAATGATCCGTGTATCAGAGTTGTATTCCAATGTGTTCAACGGGTAAAATTCAAGTGAAATGGAAAAGCACTCAAGATGTAAGTGACAATTCGGTAATGCTGAGAAATGGCCATATTGGACAGGTATGTACTTAACCCTCGGGTTGAAACTCGACACAACAACAAAAATGTGGTAAGATGAAGTATGATGATTAGAATTGTGACCTATGTTTTGGTGATACTATGCTAATGTTGTTTGGCATAATGACTTTGTTATGTTACTTGTTATTTGCATGTGAACTTACTAAGCATTTATGCTTACTCCTTCCTTTTCATTCATTGTAGTTTTGGACAAGCCGGCTCGAGAATCGGGATAGGTCGAAGGCTCGATCACACTATCCGAAGGACTTTTTGGTAACTGGCTTGTAAAACTCAGTATGGCATGTATAGCACTATACGTACTTTGTGTAAATAATCTTGTGATATGGTGGTGTTTTGGTTGAGGAAATGCTTGACAATGATGAGTCATTGAAATGGCTAATATAGACTATGTTTGATGTCATGGAAGGATAATAGATTATCTAGTACATGAAAGCTTTTATGAAAATGAAATCAACCATAAAACAGAGCATTGCAGCAACACTGACGTGAGTTTGAAAATTTACTAAAAATCATAGAAATCGAATTTGGTGATGGATTCGTTGTTAAATTGAAGCTTATTGTGTCTACTTTCATATGGAAGAAGAGAAATAGGTAAAGGAGTTACATGTTATGAGATATTTGAGTTTTAGTGAGACAGGGCCAGAACGATTTCTGGATCCCCTGTTCCAGCTTTGAAAATCCACCATAAATTGTAAAAAAATAATTAGGAGGTATACTTTACATGGTTAGAATCCTTATTGAGTCTAGTTTTAATATAAACAAACATAAAATTCATGTGAATTTTTTACAGAGAGAAAAGTGGTTAGTAGTGAGTAGAAGTCAGACCAGTCGAGATCTACAATAGGGGTAACTTTAACTAATAAACTGTACTAATTGGCCCAGCCAAAAATTCTGGAAAAAAATTAGTGAATAGATATATGAGTCTAGATTCAGAGAAAATTTACGGATCTTGATTTTGAGTTTTGTAACTTGAGATATGATTTTTTGAGCGACCATGATGCAGAAAATAGTTTATTCCGAAAATGAAAATAGATTTTGTAAAGTTGTTTAAAATGGTAAATTGTGTTTAGTAACACCTCAAGCTCGACTCCGGTGACGGTTTCGGGCGTGGGGGCGTTACATTTGGTGGTATCAGAGCAGGTTTAGTCGGTTCTCGGACTAACGTGTTTTATGTATGGATTTTGCTATACATGCCATATGTGTATATTGTGATAGTGTGACGACTTCTGACCTTTTAAATGATTTTTTTTATAGTCAATGGATCCTGATCCAGCTGTGGCTGATGAAGTAGAGAGTAATGCGCCAACTCCGGCTGAAGGGGCAGCGCCAACTGAAAATCCACCACCTACTGTTGGTCAAGGAGGAGAAAGGGATCGAGAAGCCTTTCTCCAAATGATGAGTGCATGGTACACTGAGTTCGTTCGTACGAACCCGAATGTACGACCTCCCCCACCTCCCCCAATTCCTCAACCTGTACCCCCGATGCGTCAAGATGTGGGTATGATAAAATTTCAAAGAACTCCAGTTGATAAAATTCGTAAGCTCGGGGCCGAAGAATTCAGAGCTAACGTAGATGATGATGCGGAAAAAGCAGAGTTCTGGCTTGAAAATTCTATCCGGGTATTTGATGAACTGTCCTGCACACCTGAGGAATGCTTGAAATGTGCTATATCTTTGTTGAGAGATTCAGCTTATAATTGGTGGAAGACACTGATTTCTATGGTACCGAAAGAGAGGGTAACTTGGGAATTCTTTCAAGAGGAGTTCCGGAAGAAGTACATCAGTGAAAGATTTATTGACCAGAAGCGTAAAGAGTTTCTTAAGCTAAAGCAAGGCAGTATGACAGTCACTGAATATGAAAGAGAGTTCGTTAGATTGAGTAAGTATGCTAGAGAATATGTTCCTACCGAGGCCAAAATGTGTAGGCGATTTGAAGATGGGCTCAATGAAGAAATTAAAGTATTTGTTGGTATTCTTGAATTAAAAGAAATGGTGGTACTTGTCGATCGAGCTTGCAAGGCTAAAGAACTACTTAAAGAGAAGAAAAAGGCAGAATCTGAAACACGAAATTGGAAGAAAAGACCAATGACTAGTGCACCCTCACAGCAACCTGGGAAATCAAGAAATATGAATCCTCGTTCCCAAGTTTCAGCTGGACAATCCTATGGGAATTTTAAGAAGCAAAATGTGGGTCCAAAGTCCCAAACTACTTCGGCAGCCAGTGTAGGGAACACGAGATTTGTTAAACCCGAATGTCAGTGGTGTGGCAGAAATCATTTTGGTCCGTGCAGAGCAAACGAATGTTTCCGATGTGGTTCTCCGGATCATTTTATTAGGGACTGCCCAGAGAGGATTGAAAAAGAAAAATTTCAGAGTACAAAAGCTAGTGGTGCAGATTCGCGAGGAAGGTATCCAAGAAAAGCTGGGAGTGAAGCAAGCAGTAAGAATGCAGCCAGAGATGCAGCAGTTAGATCTGAAGGAAGGGCTCCGGCTAGAACTTATGCTATTAAAGCTCGTGAAGATGCTTCCTCACCCGATGTGATCACCGGTATATTTTCTCTCTATGATTCTAATGTTACTGCTTTAATTGATCCCGGCTCTACTCATTCATATGTGTGCATGAAATTGGTGTCTAGCATGAATATACCTGTTGAGAATACAGAATTTATGATTAAAGTGTCAAACCCGTTAGGCAAATGTGTTATAGTTGATAAAGTATGCAAGAAATGTCCTTTAATGATTCGGGGTTATTACTTTCCGGCCGACTTGATGTTGTTGCCGTTTGATGAATTTGATGTTATTTTGGGTATGGACTGGTTGACATTGCATGATGCCATAGTAAATTGTAAACAGAAAGTTATTGAACTAAAGTGTGAAAATGGCGAAACTCTGCGGGTTGAATCAGATAAATCAGAGGCATTGTCTAGTGTAATTTCTTTAATGTCAGCTCAGAGATATTTGAGAAAGGGTTATGAATCTTATTTGGCACATGTATTAAATACAAAAGAAATGGAAAAGAAAGTGGAATAAGTGCCGATTGTATGTGAATTTCCGAATGTATTTCCCGAAGAATTGCCGGGTTTGCCTCCAGTCAGGGAAGTAGAATTTGGTATAGAGTTATGCCGGGAACAGCTCCAATCTCGATTGCTCCGTATAGAATGGCACCAACGGAATTAAAAGAATTAAAGTTACAGTTGCAAGAGTTGACAGACAAAGGCTTTGTGAGACCGAGTTTTTCGCCTTGGGGTGCTCCGGTGTTGTTTGTGAAAAAGAAGGATGGTTCGATGAGATTGTGTGTAGATTATCGGCAATTAAACAAAGTGACAATTAAGAACAAGTATCCGTTGCCAAGAATTGATGATTTGTTTGATCAGCTGAAAGGAGCAACATGGTTTTCAAAGATTGATTTGAGATCTGGATACTATCAGTTGCAGGTAAAAGAGTCAGATGTGCCTAAAACTGCTTTTAGAACAAGGTACAGTCATTATGAATTTTTAGTTATGCCGTTTGGATTAACAAATGCTCCTACCGTGTTTATGGATTTGATGAACCGAATATTTCGGCCATACTTGGATAAGTTTGTTGTGGTATTTATAGATGATATCTTGATTTATTCGAAAGATGAGACAGAGCATGCTGAGCACTTGAGGATAGTTTTGCAAACTTTGCGAGACAAGCAGTTATATGCCAAGTTTAGTAAAAGTGAATTTTGGCTTCGAGAAGTTGGATTTTTGGGTCATATTGTTTCGGGTGATGGTATACGGGTTGATCCCAGTAAAATTTCAGCTATTGTTGATTGGAAGCCACCGAAGAATGTAACCGAAGTTAGAAGTTTCTTGGGACTAGTCGGATATTATCGACGGTTTGTGAATGGATTTTCTATAATTGCTGCTCCTATGACTAGATTACTTCAAAAGGATGTTAAATTTGAGTGGACGGAAGAATGTCAACAAAGTTTCGAAGAATTGAAAAAGTTATTAACAGAGGCACCAGTGTTAGTACAGCCCGAGTCAGGTAAAGAATTTGTGGTATATAGCGATGCTTCTCTAAATGGTTTGGGATGTGTACTGATGCAAGAAGGAAAGGTTGTGGCTTATGCTTCGAGGCAGTTAAAACCTCATGAGAGGAATTATCCTACTCATGATTTGGAGTTGGCTGCGGTGGTGTTTGCTTTGAAGATTTGGCGACATTACTTGTATGGTGAGAAATGTCGGGTATACACCGACCATAAAAGTCTTAAATACTTGATGTCACAAAAGGACTTGAATTTGAGACAGCGAAGAGGGTTGGAATTATTAAAAGATTACGAGCTTGTGATTAACTACCATCCAGGAAAAGCAAATATGGTTGCTGATGCTTTGAGTAGAAAACTGTTGTTTGCTTTGAGAGTTATGAACACTCAGTTGGAAATGTCAGATGATGGTTCAATTCTGGCCGAGTTAAAAGTAAGACCGATGTTTTTACAAGAGATTTGTGAAGCTCAGAGAAGTGATGAAGACTTACAAGCCAAAAGAAAGCAATGTGAGGTTGATACAGAGTCAGATTTTAGAATCGGTCCTGATGGTTGCTTGATGTTTAAAGATCGAATTTGTGTACCGAGGAACGAAGAATTGATTCAAAAGATTTTGCAGGAAGCACATGGTGGTTATTTGTCGATTCATCCAGGTAGCACGAAAATGTATAATGATTTGAAGAAAATGTATTGGTGGAATGGAATGAAAAGGGATATATCGGAATTTGTATCGAAATGCTTAATTTGTCAACAGGTGAAAGCAGAACACCAAGTGCCTTTAGGATTACTTAAGCCTATTATGGTTCCTGAATGGAAATGGGATCGGATTACTATGGATTTCGTTTCAGGGTTGCCGTTGACACCAGGAAAGAAAGATGCCATCTGGGTAATAGTTGATAGATTGACTAAATCAGCTCATTTCATTCCAGTACGTACGGATTATTCTCTTAACAAGTTAGCTGAATTGTATGTTAAAGAAATTGTTAGACTACATGGAATACCATTGTCAATCATTTCAGACAGAGACCCAGATTTACTTCGCGGTTTTGGTAAAAGTTGCAAGAAGCGTTAGGTACAAGGTTAAATTTTAGTACTGCTTTTCATCCACAGACTGCTGGGCAATCAGAAAGAGTAATTCAGATTCTTGAAGATATGCTTCGATGTTGTGTATTAGAATTTCAAGGAAGTTGGGAAAGATATTTACCGTTGGTGGAATTTGCTTACAATAACAGTTACCAGACAAGTTTGAAAATGGCACCTTATGAAGCATTGTATGGTCGTAAGTGTCGAACGCCTTTGTATTGGACCGAACTCAAGGAAAATCAGATCTCTGGGGTTGATCTAATCAAAGACACCGAAGAAAAAGTGAAGGTAATTCGAGATTGTTTGAAAGCTGCTTCGGATAGACAAAAATCTTATGCAGATTTGAAACGAAAAGAAATCGAGTTTCAAGTTGGTGATAAGGTATTTTTAAAGGTGTCTTCGTGGAAGAAAGTCCTCAGATTTGGACGGAAGGGTAAGTTAAGTCCGCATTTTATCGGGCCGTATGAAATAATTGAAAGAGTTGGACCGGTAGCTTATCGGTTAGCATTACCATCTGAGTTGGAGAAAATTCATGATGTGTTCCATGTATCTATGCTACGTCGGTATCGTTCGGATCCTTCACATGTGGTTTCACCGACAGAAATTGAATTACAACCAGATATGACCTACGAAGAAGAACCGATTAAAATTTTAGCTCGAGAGGTCAAACAATTAAGAAACAAAAGTATTGCTCTTGTGAAAGTGTTGTGGCAAAAGCATGGAATAGAAGAGGCTACATGGGAACCCGAGGAAACTATGAGAAAACAATACCCACATCTGTTTACCGGTAAGATTTTCGAGGACGAAAATCCTTAAAAGGGGGGAGAGTTGTAATATCCCGAATTAGGGCCTAATCAGAATAGTGGTTTTGTGACCACAAATTCGAGGTAGAAATAATTATTTTATAATTATTTTGGTGTTTATGATATGATTTTATGATGGTGTGAAAATTTCGTGAAGAAATTCCAAGCGTAAAGCGCTTAATTTGAAGTTAGGGATTAAATCGAATAAGTTGCAAAACTTGCATTCTAGAAGTTTTTAGTATGAAATTGCTTTGAAATATTAATTAGGAGGTCTTAAATGGTAATTAGACCAATTTTAAGTTCATGGACAAAATTAGGACATGGAAGGAATGTTTGAAAGTTTAGTAAGGAGGGGCATTTTGGTCATTTGGTTATTAACATGAATTAAAAGTGAAAAATAACACAAAATTCATCATCTCCTTCATTTAGTTGCTGCCGAATTTTGCTCTCTCCATAGCTAGGGTCTCTTCAACTTTCAAGCTTCATAGTAAGTGCATCTAAGCCCCGTTTTTAATGATTTTTACGTTTTTGAGATCCCGGTAGCTCGATAAAGCTTATGTTAGCAATATTTTAAGTTAGAGTTCATATTTGGAAAAATACCCATAGGTGAAATTTGTGTATTTTGATGTTTTATGATAGAATATGAGGTTTTAAATTATGTTAGACAACTTGTGCTACTCGGTTTTAAGTAAAAACGAGTAAAACGGCTTAATCGGTAAAAATACATATTGTTCATAAGTATGTGTTTTAGTGGGAGTTTGAGCTTGCTAATGGTAAATAAATGATCAGCATGTCCTAAAACATAAGAATTTGTGATAAAATTAAATTTCCAAGCTTTGGGGCAAAAGTGTAAATATGCAAAAGTTTAGGGGCAAAATTGTAATTTTGCCAAAATTTGAATTAAGGACTAATTTGAAAATGTGAGTATTAAACAAGCTAAATGTGTTATTTTAGATCAAGAAAGACGTGGAATCGACCTCAATCGAGGAAAAGAAAAGATTGCAGACTAAATTACAAAATCTTTGTATTTTGGTACTAAGGTAAGTTCATGTGTAAATAATGTAACATAATTGTTATTTTTAAGTTAATTGATGTTATTTATATGATATGCTGATTTTTATCATGAAATATATGCTTTGTGGTTATTATCGAATAATATGCAAATTATGTGTGCTACTTGTTAAATATAAATTGCTACCGAGTATTGGTTTCGGTATTCTGTGGAAGACGGCAAGGATATGTGATTGAGGAAAATCCCGTTTGAACCTTGGGAATAGATTAGGATACAAGTGACATGTCACTAGGATGGTTGGGCATCCGAGCTCGTTGAGTTGAGTCCGAGTTCACTTATGGATGCGAATGTCCGAACTCGTTGAGTTGAGTCCGAGTTCGTGAGATGTAACTAGGCATCCGAGCTCGTTGAGTTGAGTCCGAGTTCACTTATGGATGCGAACGCCCGAGCTCGTTGAGTTGAGTCCGAGTTCGCTTATGGGCGGGTTACATAATTGATTGATTACATATATAGCACTTATGTGCAAATGATCCGTGTATCCGAGTTGTATTCCAATGTGTTCAACGGGTAAAATTCAAGTGAAATGGAAAAGCACTCAAGATGTAAGTGACAATTCGGTAATGCTGAGAAATGGCCATATTGGACAGGTATGTACTTAACCCTCGGGTTGAAACTCGACACAACACCAAAAATGTGGTAAGATGAAGTATGATGATTAGAATTGTGACCTATGTTTTGGTGATACTATGCTAATGTTGTTTGGCATAATGACTTTGTTATGTTACTTGTTATTTGCATGTGAACTTACCAAGCATTTATGCTTACTCCCTCCTTTTCATTCATTGTAGTTTTGGACAAGCCGGCTCGAGAATCGGGATAGGTCGAAGGCTCGATCACACTATCCGAAGGACTTTTTGGTAACTGGCTTGTAAAACTCAGTATGGCATGTATAGCACTATACGTACTTTGTGTAAATAATCTTGTGATATGGTGGTGTTTTAGTTGAGGAAATGCTTGACAATGATGAGTCATTGAAATGGCTAATATAGACTATGTTTGATGTCATGGAAGGATAATAGATTATCTAGTACATGAAAGCTTTTATGAAAATGAAATCAACCATAAAACAGAGCATTGCAGCAACACTGACGTGAGTTTGAAAATTTACTAAAAATCATAGAAATCGAATTTGGTGATGGATTAGTTGTGAAATTGAAGCTTATTGTGTCTACTTTCATATGGAAGAAGCGAAATAGGTAAAGGAGTTACATGTTATGAGATATTTGAGTTTTAGTGAGACAGGGCCAGAACGATTTCTGGATCCCCTGTTCCAGCTTTGAAAATCCACCATAAATTGTACAAAAATAATTAGGAGGTATACTTTATATGGTTAGAATAATTATTGAGTCTATTTTTAATAGAAACAAACATAAAATTCATGTGAATTTTGTACAGAGAGAAAAGTGGTTCGTAGTGAGTAGAAGTCAGACCAGTCGAGATCTGCAATAGGGGTAACTTTAACTAATAAACTGTACTAATTGGCCCAGCCAAAAATTCTGGAAAAAATTTAATGAATAGATATATGAGTCGAGATTCAGGAAAATTTACGGATCTTGATTTTGAGTTTTGGAACTCGAGATATGATTTTTTGAGCGACCATGATGCAGAAAATAGTTTATACCGAAAATGAAAATAGATTTTGTAAAGTTGTTTAAAATGGTAAATTGTGTTTAGTAACACCTCAAGCTCGACTCCGGTGACGGTTTCGGGCGTGGGGGCGTTACACTTCTTACGTGAAAGAGGACATCTTAAGTTTGCTTAAATAAGTTGATCTTCCACAATGTGAATATTACTTGGAAGGTAAGATGACTAAGTGATCTTTTAATGCAAAAGGAATGAGTGCCAAAAAACCTTAGAACTTGTGCACACTAATGTATGTGGCCCTATGAGTGTTAGTGTAAGAGCTGGTTACAAGTATTATGCAACCTTTATTGATGACTATTCCAAATATGGGTATTATACCTGATGCACCAAAAGAGTGAAATGTAACAACCCTTTTTTTGTTGTATCAGAAGTAAAGGTTTTGGGACCACAATTTTGGCTAATGGGTCAAAATATATTAATTATTTATAATTTATATGGTATTATAGATGTCGTATAAAATTTTGGTGGTGAAATTGCAATGTTTAAATAGCTAATTAAATAAAAAAGATTAAAGTCTAATAGATGTGAAAGTTGAGAGTTATTAGTAAATGTGATAAATTGATGTGAAAAGGAAGTTTAAAGTATTTAGTGGATAATAGTACCAAATATCAAGATAGTCTATGTACATGGATTGATTTAGTTGTAAATTAAATATGTTTAAATTGTAAAATTGTAATTAGGAAATTAGATAAAACTTTGATAAAATAAAACTTAAGAAGTCATCTTCTCTAATGCTCTCTTCTTCACCCCAAAAAACACCATAGGAGTGGGAAACTCAAGCTTTGGTTATTGAATGCTTTGCATGTAAGTGTTTTATACTTTCATTTCTAATAGATTTTGCATTTTTGGAACCTTTGAAGCTAGACGAAGCTAATTGGGGGACTAAATGGATAAAATATGTAGAGTATAGGGATTTTTTTTAGACTATTAATTGTGCTGGAAATGTTGGTTGAGTTATTAAACCTTATGGTATGAGAAATTATTACTTTAGGTAGTGATTCTTGCTAGTGTTAGCTTTCGAGGAGTTAAATGTTATAAATTAAAATAGCATGGTGTTAAATTATAAATTTAAAGAGTCTAGGGATTGTAAGTGAATCATATGTATATTTGGTTAGTTGTGATTAAGTTAGTTTTTATGATACTAAGTTGTGCAAATGCCAATTGTTGAAAGTTAAATGTATAAATATAATTATGAGAGAGATTGCTTAAGGTGAATTATTGTGGTTTTGAGTTAGTTAATTGAATTATGTTATCATATTTAGATCAAGAAATGAGTAAAGTAGTTGTTAATCGAGGGAAAGAGAAAGTTTTTGAATAATTAACCTCAGTCATTAGAAACTAACGTATATTCGATAAGTTTGTAGCCCTTGAACTCAAACTTTGCTATTTACTTTAATTAATTTAACTGTTACTTTAATAAATAATTATATTGATATATGAAATGGATTGGTAGTTGAAATGATGTCTTATGAAGTTATACATATAAGTTTAGAGAATAAATCAAGGAAATTAATTATAGTCATTTGATTCAAATGGTTGAAATATGAAATGAGAGATTGTGAAAATATAGTAATTATGTCTATATTTCTTGGTTTTACCGACCAGTGCTGGGCACACCAAAAAATTTGTAATGTTGGTATAACCAATTAGTGCAGGGCACATCAATTTTTGGTTTATCCGACCAACGTTTGGCCCAAAACATCATTAGTTTATCCGAGCAGTGCAGGCACAACAATTGTCAGTTTATCCGACCAGCGCTGGGTGCAAAACTTTGTTGGTTTAACTGACCAGTCGATACATCCGACTAGCATTGGGTGCAAAACCTTACTACGTCATATTTGTTAGGCACTAGTGCCAATAATGGTATGATTGTTGATTACTTAGAGTTGATCTAATGAATGAATTTGACTAAAAGGTTATATAATAGAATGAGTTGAGAATAGTTAAATATATTCTTTTTAGTGTAGTATATGCTTAGCTCTTAGAGTTTAATGAAATTTATTTGGTATTTGATTATTCCTCTACGTCCAGGTTAGGTATCTATTTTTGATTGTTCACTCAGCATCCGGCAATAGTCCCGAACTCAACATTGGTGATGTATTTTTTTATGTCTTCTCATATACCTAGGCTGTTATAAGTCTTAGAAATGGTCATTTTGTGTATTAGTTAGTTTTAGAGAAAGTTGTGTTTATAGGATGTTCGGCATGTGAATATGGATATGTTTGTATTAGTTGTAAATGCTTGTGAATATAGTTGGTGACATATGTGTATGAATGTGTGTGAATGAAATTGATTTCCCTTGGAAGAATATGTTGTAAATTACCTTGGTTTGGCTCTTTTGGAAGTGAATAATTTGAGTCACTATGCATGGTATGATATGGTAATTAAAATTCATGGTTCGTAATAGTTGGATAAGATGAATGAATGATTTGGTTATGGTTGAATTGTTGTGTCAATGAGGACACGTTGGTTAGGAACTTAAGTTGTATGGTATTGGCATGTTTTGACTTGTTTGAAGGTGTTTTTGATGATGTTTAAAGGTTGGTTTTAGGCTTGGCTTGATACCCAAGATAGGTGTAAAATAAGCCTTGTTTTTGAAGTAATGTCGGTGCACACACTAAGACACGGGTTGTCACATGACTGTGTGTCACACATGGCCTATCCACACGGTCATGTGTCTTATTTGTTTTTAGTGCAGGTTGGCCTACACGAGCAGAAAGAGTTACACGGCCTAGCAACAAGACTTGTGGCCCTGAGCTACACGGTCACAGTGAGTTATGTGGTTTGGTCACACATGGTCATGTGATCTTATGTTACACAGGCATAATAAGTTACACGGTCTGCATACATAACCTTGTTTTATGCCACATGGTCTGGGCTCTATCACATGGCTATGTGACCCTTGTTTTCAAAATTTTCCTAATTTGTCTATTTTGTTTCAAATTGATCCTGTAATGCTCTCAAACAAATTTTAGGACCCTGTAAACTCTATTTACGGCCTGTAAGTGTATGCTAATTATAAATCGAATGTGTTTTTTATTTATAATTATTCTTGAATACTTTTTCTATACAATGCTAAAGGTTTAATATCTCATTGTAATACTTTGTAACCCTAATCCAGTGAAGGAGACGGGTTAGGGTTGTTACATGAAACATTTGATAAATTCAAAGAGTTTCATGTGAAAGTGGAGAAACAACGGTTTACCCATAAAGACACTTCAGTCTGATCGAGGTGGGGAATATTTATCTGATGAGTTCTTAGGGTACCTCATAGAGAATGAGATTTTATCCCAACTAACCGCGTTGGGTAGTCCACAATAGAATGGCATGGTAGAGAGAAGAAATCGAACGTTGTTAGACATGGTATGTTCAATGTTAAGTTATTCGAAGCTGCCAATCTCTTTTTGGGGATATGCTGCTCAAAGAAGTTGCTATATTCTGAATGATGTACCAACTAAGGCAACATTGAAAATGCCATATGAATTGTGGCATGGCAAGAAGCCAAATGTTAATCATTTTAGGGTTTGGGGATGCCCAACCCACATATAGGATAAAGATGCGAGGAAGTTGGACTCATGGATAGAATTGTGCATGTTTGTAAGATATCCAAAGGGAACAAATGGTGGTTTGTTTTATAACTAGAAAGGGCAAATTATTATAATCTCAACTCATGCTACTTTACTTGAAGAAAGTTACATGAATGACTTTAAGCCTCGAAGTAAAGTGGTACTCGAGGAGCTTTCAGGAAATACAAAAAAGTCGTACTTAAACGGTTCTAGAACCAATTCTTAATAGTAGACCTACAAACAGTTTGCAGCATAGGGAACCTCGTCGCAGTGGAAGGGTCTCTCATAAGCCTGAATTCTTCCAATTTGGCGGAAGTGTTTTTAACACTAAGTCTACCGAATGGGAAGATGATGACCCACTCACATATGACAAAGCGATGTAGAATGTTGATTCCAAGCTCTAGGAAATTGCTATGAAAGCTGAGATGGTGTCTATGTATTAGAACTTAGTGTGGAAACTTGTAGACTTACCAGAAGGGTTGAAACCCATAAGGTGTAAATGGATCTACAAGAGGAAAAGAAATGGAGATGGAAAAGTGGAAACTTATAAGGCTAGACTTGTAGAAAAAGGTTATACTTAGAAAGAAGGCATTAATTACAAAGAAACCTTCTCTTCAGTTGCCATGCTCAAGTCAATCCGTATATTACTATCCATTGTGACAGCTCTTGATTATGAGGTCTAACAAATGGATGTTAAGACAATGTTTTTGAATGGCTATATTGAAGAGAGAATCTACATGATGCAACCCACTAGATATATAGCTAAAGGAAATGAGCATAAAGTTTGCAAACTACTTAGCTCCATATATGGACTTAAGCAAGCGTACCGCTCATGGAATCAAAGATTCGATCACGTGATTAAGACTATTAGATTTGAGCAAATATAGATGAACCTTGTGTTTATAATATTGAATCACTGGTATGGCCTGTGGCGCAGCGAAAAAATTGTTCTAACAGTCACCAACGAAGGCTCCATATCGAGGAATAAATCAGGTTGAAATAAGATTGAAAATATACCTTTAGCAATCTGATTTCTTTCAGGGTGTCGATTCTAAGCCACAACATAGTTGTCTCGACCTCTACATAGTCCACCCAATTAAGCACGAACAATAAAAACTCTTAAAACCTTTTTCAGAAAGAATTCTAAAATAGTTGCTAGACCTTTTCAATTTTTCTTACTACCTACCATATCATCAGGGATCTTGTTCCTTTTTTTAATCACCTATAATAAAACATAATTCTCATATACTTTTAGAGAAAATCATGGACAATATTAAAATTTTATAATCTTTCCAAAAGAATATCAACTTCCATAAATATTAACTCTGGAAAGTAGTTGCAAATTGTATTCACTAGGCGGTACTGCCCGCCAAGTGATACTATCTATCAGACGATATAATTTGCATGGTGATACTATCTGCTAGGATATACAGTTCACTAGATGATACAATTCGCTAGGCGATACTACCCTCCAGGCGATATAGTCCACCAAAGATGTATGTTGGAGGGTATACGCGTAATGTATATGTGTGAAGTCAGTTTGCTTTAACCATATGGTGTGGCCTTGTAGGTTCTTGTAACATTAGTAGTAATACTAGATCATCTTTAATTTTACAAGCAATGAGTGGTATCAAACAATGCATCATTACTACCCAAGTTATAAGAAGTCATGATTTGACATAACCTTTTTGTGATAAACTTTTCAAATATTATATCATTTTATCCTTTATATCTATATTGGACATAAGTCATGGTATAGTCACACCTGTATAGTTCAATCTCCTATTTGTTGATATTTTGAGTAGACTACAATAAGCAAATAAGTCTGATATCTCATATCACTCTATTTAAGCATGACCATGCATTTATAGTAGACTATTGAGCAAGGCATCTTGGCCTTTGAACATGTCTTCTAGCTTATCCAGTACCGCTTTAGCAGTATTACTACTCTCCAGTTGCTTTTATAGGGTGTCGGTCATGCTTGCCAGCTTATAGAAACGAGTTATTTCATCATACTCCTCCCAGCATTCTCTAGCCTTAACTTGAGTGGTCAATGGGCACTTATTATCAAGAACTATTTTAAGTTTCTCACAACTAGGACAATCATCAGGATCCTTTTCCATTCCATATAGTTATTTTCGCTCAATTTGTTATTAGTGAATATGTTCAATAAGTGAGTTGGTATCATTTTCGACCTGAAAATAAAACATTCAGATATTAATATTTTTCTATTAAGAAAATGTTTGAAAACATTTTTGCAACAGTACGATATGCATTAAGATGATGCATGCATCTTACTAATCAGCCGTAATTTGGTCTAGCAGATTAAACTAGTTTTTGTGTTTGAAGAGCTTGAATACTAGCACTTTTATTATGTTTTAGTTAAGTTTTTTTATATTTTAGTTTAAATTTAATAAAAAGTGTATTTTGAGTCTTTTATTAACCTTAGGGGTTGAATAAGGCCTAGAGGCAAGCTAACGTACTTAGTAAGTGCTCATGAGACCATTCAAGGGCGTAGAAACTCAATACTTGTCACTATATCTCAACACGGGAAATTTGATGTTGCAATAGAGAGAGTAGAATGCCTGAATTGCTATACTACCTTTGATGTCGTGACACACCCTTAAACGATGCATACTACTTTCGATGTCACAACATAGGGACTAGGGTGTCACGACATCGGCCTTGTACAAGAAACACTTACAAGCTAAGGGCATTTTTGTCCATACAATGTAAATTAAACATGAGAACGTTAGCTGACATAGGGTTGAGGATGATGAGAACCATAACTCTATAAATAGGCTTTTAAAACACTTGTGGAGGATAGCTTTTCATACTTTAAGTTTTCTTCATAAGTTCACTTTTTAGTTTTTCTTTCCTTTAGGCTTTTATTTATGTTCTTCAAAGACATGGTTTGTAAATGTGATAAAATGCTACTGGATTTTCTTTGCTCCATCTATCAAATACAAACAGGATTCTCTGAATTCAACTCTTGATTTTTTTATGTATGTTTATCCTTATATTCAATTTTATTGTGTTCATAAGATCTGTGGGGAACTAATCCTCTTATGGAGGATTAGCGAGTGGAGGTGTGATTAATTGATTACTATGTAGGATTATTTTAACGAATCACTTGTTTGGGAGAGAAAGAACTTAAACCCTAGGCTTGATGACCCTAAGAAGTTATTTAGGTGAAAATTAACCCAAAATTGGTACAGCCTATCCGTGAACACCTTAGCCGATCTTGACTGTAAGGTCGAGATATAAGTAGTTCTTGTTGACTCATTAGTTTAGTGGAAGATCAAGATATCTTGATAGAGTAATGACTAGTTGATTGAGTAGAAATCTGAAATAGGAATTAGTTATGAACATTGAAGTGAGCTAATCACCCATGCCTAGAATTGATTAAGTTTATAAATTAGTGTTCAGAAGTCTTTTTTACTTAGGTTTTTGTTATTTTTATTTCCTTATTTATAAAAAACCCAAAAAAACATTTCTTTTCTGTTTTATCATAATATCATTTGTTTAAAATACTAATTAGATCTATTTGTGCTTAGGTTAGAATTAATTTAGTACTCACTTCCCTTGGATATGATCCTCGGAATACTCACCTGTCCCGTTGTAAAACTATAATACAACTTAATCCATATACATGTGGACACCGCCTCTATTTCACATCTTTTAGTTGCAGTATTCATACTTTGGATGTTAGTACATCAAGAGGCAGTCAAGTTGTTGGCACCGTTTCCTGGGAGGCAACACATCTAAATTGATTTTAATTTTTGCATTTAATAGAATAATTAGGAAATCAATAAATTATAGATACAAATTTTATGTTTATTTTTACTAACATCTTTTTCTTTTCTTTTTGGTTTTAGTATATGACTCGTAGTAGGAGAACACCTATAGAGCCAGCTACTGATCTAAAAGACTATTTCGCCAAAATCATTGACAGCAGCAGCAACAACAACAGACTGTTGTTGGTAATTTGCCATGTGATAATCCATAATTTGACGAGATTAACGATAATAACCCACAAGACTTACCTCCACCACCTTTGCAGCTACCCGCAAACATACATCTGGAGCTCAATAAAAGAAATCTAAGGGGCTATGCAATATCAAATGTAGAGATGATTCAAGCAAGCATTACAAGGCCAACCACCATGGCTAAGAATTTTGAAATAAAACCAGCCATGATCTAGATGATCCAAAACAATTTGCAATTCAGGGGCATAATCACTAAGGACCCAAATCAGCATTTAAAGCAGTTTCTTCAGCTTTGTGATACATTTAAATACAACAGGGTCACTGATGACATTATTCATCTTTGGTTGTTCCTGCTCCTTAACTGATAACACCTTTTCTTGGTTAGATTTGCAGGCACCAGGATCCATCACGACATAAGATAAACTTGCAGGAAAATTTATACAAAAGTTATCTCCCATTAGCAAGACAGTTCAGCTAAGGAGAGAGAGAACAACATTCAAATAGTTAGAAGGAGAAATCTTTCATGAAACTTCAAAGCATTTTAAAATACTAATACAAAGATGCCCATATTATGATTTACTTGAGTGCCTAAGACTACAAATGTTCTATAATGGGTTTGATGTGCACGTACATTTAGGACTAGATGGAGCCCTAATGAACAAAACATATAAATATGCATATGAATTGATAGAAAAGATGGTGATGAATTCTCTAACACCCCTTACCCATGTTCATTTCCAGAACAAGGTACGAGGCGTTACTGGCTTAAACATAAGCACTGATGTAAAACTAGACCATAAAATTTCAAACTTCTCATTCACATGCATATCGTCCCTTTTATGGGCCCACGAGGCCCTAAACATACCTTGGGGGTAGTTAGGGACTAAATCGAGAACTTTCAGAAATTTTGGGAAACTTAGAAAATTTTCATGTTTTTTGAGAGTCACATGCTCGTGTGGGCAGGCCGTGTGGACTCACACGGCCATGTGACCCTAGGACACGTTTGTGTTCCAGGTCGTGTCCAAAATAGGGGACATTCTGTTTATGACGTCAAACCTCAAATAGGTCACACAGCCAAGGCACATGCGCGTGTCCTTAGACCGTGTGGCGAATTAAATTCTAAAAATTAAGTGCAGACTTCACACGGCTTAGGGACACGCCCATGTCCTAAGGTCGTGTCCTTCACACGGCCGATATAGACGACCGTGTCCCTGCCCGTGTGTTTACTACTGGACATTCTGTTTTGTAAAATTAGAGTGCAGGGGACACACAGCCTATTCACACGCCCATGGGGCTGACCGTGTGGCACACACGGCTTAGACACACGCCCGTGTAGACAAATATAAGGTTATTTACAAAGCCATTTGCTACCCTGAAACATCAACACACGTGCACCAATTCGAAGGCACATAACACAACATATTTAAGTTATCAAATATCTCAAAACTAAGTCATCCATACGTCATTCACATACCACACTTATCAAGCCTATACATCACATACTTAGCAACTTAAACATGCAATCTATCACTTCCATGAATAATATCATCATATGCATATACTAGTAACCAATATTGGCCAATTTCATATGGCCTTATACAAAAGGATCATTCATCAAAATAGGCCAACATTTTGGCCAAATCAATATGACACATAACAAAAAAACCAAGTCCCTATACATGACATACTCAAAATATTAGATCTAGTTATATACCCAAATACTTCAAGTGATAGTGTGAATCAAACTCCAACGTATATGATCCCCGAGCTAACTTAGCGACACTATAAGAAAAATGGAAAGGAAGGGGGAGTAAGCATAAAGCTTAGTAAGTTTGCATGTAAATAATTTACAACACTAATCATGCAATATCATACACATGACATAAATATAACTTATTTCAATATCAACAAGTATCATGGATTCATCATAGATCATGTCCTTTACATAATATACCATAAAACTCA
The DNA here is from genome assembly GCA_020496765.1 of Gossypium stocksii. Classification (NCBI taxonomy): domain Eukaryota; kingdom Viridiplantae; phylum Streptophyta; class Magnoliopsida; order Malvales; family Malvaceae; genus Gossypium; species Gossypium stocksii. The sequence goes on from CM035627.1 coordinate 47,771,513, forward strand.
TATTCATGATTCCTTCATCCACTTCTTACCGAGACCTTATCGATGTATAACTCCAAAATTTGAGCTTCATGTACATGCATGTACCCTTTCAACATGTTCATACCTTGTCATTTATTTGACATACTCTTCCATTACCCGTTGAACCACTTGGAATACTAAAGGATACTCGGTAGATTTCATACACATGGTAGGATGCTAATGCCATATCCTAAATATGGTCTTACATGGGATCAGAAATCAATGTCGATGCCATATCCCAGATACGGTCTTATACGGGATATCATATCAATGCCATATCCCAGACATGGTCTTACACGAAATCTTATAATGATGCCAATGCCATGTCCCAGACATGGTCTTACATGGGATCACATATCGATGCCAATGCCATGTCCTAGACATGGTCTTACATGGGATCTCATATCAATGCCAATGCCAGGTCCCAGACATGGTCTTACATGGGATCACACATAACCCTAATGTCATGACATTTGTATTCTATTTATTCCTAAGGTTCAACCGGGATTTCTAGACATTAAAACCTCGTCACATCGTCATCGCGTCGTTGTAGACCAAAATTCATAGAACAATTATATATATCATGAAATAATAAAGCATGAGATACATAATGAAGTGATGTTGCATTATTTACCCGTAAACTGACCTCGGTAACAAAATATGACTAATTATTCAATTTAGTCCGCAACTTTGATCTTTCCTCGGATTAGGTTCGGGCTCCGTTCTTCTTGATATATAATAACAAATTTCACTTATTTAATCATCACATTGTTCAAATCAATCCATAAATCATACTTTGGTAAAATTAAAATTTTGCCTCTAAACTTTTACATATTTACAAATTAGTCCCTAGGCTCGTAAAATGAAATGTGTCCTTTTTCTTTGTTACCCAAGGCTAGCCAAACCTAATACATGCTCATAACAACCCACATTTTCCTTCTAATCAAACTTTTACTACTCATTTTACAACTTTTAAAAAAAGGTCCTTTTTTGGTGTTTTCATGAAAAATCACTTAGTAAAAGATGTTTATCACACATCAAACTTTCATATTCCTTCATTAAACATCAAAATACAAGCATGTCACACATGGGTAAATTTTTGAACATGAACCCTAGCACAAAATATGGCTAGAAATAGGTAAATCGGGTTATGAGGGTTTCAAAAATGGAAAGAGCATTAAAAATGGGGCTAGGATGTACTTACTATGAAGCTTGAAAATTGGCAAAACCCTAGTTATGGAGGGCTTAGAAATTTAGGCACACACATGAAGAAGGTGAGTAAATTTTGACTTCTTTTTCCCTTTTTATTAATTTATTAACTAAATGACCAAAATGCCTTTAAGGCCTTTCCTTGAGATTTTTCCGTTCCATGCCCAGTTTTGTCCATTATGACATAAAATGGTTTATTTACTAAATAAGGACCTCTAATTTACACATGCATTTCAATTAAGTTCCCCAAATTGTCTAGAATCTCATATTTTACAACTTTTGCAATTTAGTCCTAAAAGTTCAATTAGACACTTATTTACAAAATTTCTTCATCAAAATTTCACACAATCATGAAATCATGTCATGGAATTCAAAAAAATTATAAAAAAAATATTTCTACTTTGGATTTGTGGCTTTGAAACCATTATTTCGACTAGACCCTAATTCAGGATGTTACAAATTCCTGCTAGTGGCCAACCGAACACTATACATATGGCTAGAAACCATCAATGATAAAATTTGTCTTAGAGGATGATAGATATCAACAAATTATTGATAGACTCAACCAATAGAGTCCTCATCTAGTGTGTCATCTATAGATGGAGGAGACAAACCTCTCTTCCATTACATTAATAATCCAATTAAGGATGTCAACTACATCGGGAATATGGGTGGGAACCTTTTTTCAAACACTTAAAATCCCAATTGGAGAGATTACTCAAACCTGAGATGGGGAAAAAATCAAAGAGAAGGTAAAAGTGCACAACTAATTAAAAATACTAATTATCAACCTCTTTACTTATAGAAGCCTTTAGAAATGGCCAACTTGTAACAGTCTAATCTCAGTGAGATCAGAATAGTGGTTTCGAGACCACAAATCCGATCCAAAAATAAAATTTATTATTATTTTTATTTTATTATATGATCCGTATTATGTTGGAAATGTAACGCCCCGATTTTCGGGATTTTTCGTGTTTTGTGAATTTTAGTGAAGTTTTAAAATGTTGGTGTTCTGAAGGTTGAAAATGTATGTACATGTGTTAGTGGGCCTTTAGAAGGCCCAAGGTTAAGTTAAAACCCGGTAAAATATTAAGTTGGATTTTCAAGTGAAAGGGGACTTGGTTAAGTGGGCCTTTAAGAAAAACCGTGTAAAATATGTCACAAAGGGAGCCTTGGTAGAGTGGCTAGGTGGCACCACTAATCTCCTAACAAAGTGGCGCCTAAGTGGGTATTCGAGGACAAGGGTTCGAGTTGCAAGGTAAGCGTAGTGTTCTTTTTAATTTTTAAGCATGTGCCGGGCATGTGACTAATTCAAGTAGGAATTTCGGCAAGGGCTTTTAGGGACTTGGGCCGATTACTCAAGTGTGATATTAGGGTTAGATCTTTTTCTATTTTCTGTCATAAGAATTAGGGTTAGCCACCTTAGGAATTATTTCTTTCTTCTTGTAACGTCCCCATGCCCGAGACCGTCGCCGGAGTCGAGTTTGAGGTGTTACTAAACTTAATTTATCATTAAAGCAACTTTACATCATTTATTTTAATTTTCAGAATATGCAGAATCTCTGCGTCATGGTCGCTTAAAAATTCATATCTTGAGTTACGAAGCTCGAAATCAAGATCTGTAAATTTTCCCAGAATCTAGACTCATATATCTATTCACTAATTTTTTTTCTAGGATTTTTGGTTGGGCCGATTTGTACAGTTTATTAGTTAAATTTACCCCTGTTTCAGGACTTGACTGCACTGACCTCTGTTTACTACGAACCACTTTTCTCTTTGTAAAAAGTTCAGATGATTATGCAGTTTCCTTATATTGAAACTAGACTAACTCAGGATTCTGTACATATAAAGTACACCTCTTAACTATTTTTGTACAATTTATAGTGAATTTTCAAAATTAGAACAGGGGATCCAGAAATCGTTCTGGCCCTGTCTCACTAAAACTCAAATATCTTATAAAATATAATCCCTTCACCTATTTCGCTTCTTCCATTTGAAAGTAGACATAATAAGCTTCAATTTCATAACTAATCCATCACCAAATTTGATTTCTATTATTTTTAGTAAATTTTCAAACTCACGTCAGTGTTGCTGCAATGTTCTGTTTTATGGTTAATTTCATTTTCATAAAAGCTTTCATGTACTAGATAACCTATTATCCTTCCATGACATCAAACATAATCTATATTAGCCATTTCAATGACTCATCATAATCAAGCATTTCTTCAACCAAAACACCACCATATCACAAGATTGTTTACATAAAGTAGGTATATTGCTATACATGCCATACTATGTTTTACAAGCCATTTACCAAAAAGTCCTTCGGATAGTGTGATCGAGCCTTCGACCTATCCCGATTCTCGAGCCGGCTTGTCCAAAACTACAATGAATGAAAAGGAGGGAGTAAGCATAAATGCTTAGTAAGTTCACATGCAAATAACAAGTAACATAACAAAGTCATTATGCCAAACAACATTAGCATAGCGTCACCAAAACATATGTCACAATTCTAATCATCATACTTCATCTTACCACATTTTTGTTGTTGTGTCGAGTTTCAACCCGAGGGTTAAGTACATACCTATCCAATATGGCCATTTCTCAACATTACCGAATTGTCACTTACATCTTGAGTGCTTTTCCATTTCACTTGAATTTTACCCGTTGAACACATTGGAATATAACTCGGATACACGGATCATTTGCACATAATTGCCACAGATGTAATCAATCAATCATGTAACCTGCCCATAAGCGAACTCGGACTCAACTCAACGAGCTCGGGCGTTCGCATCCATAAGTGAACTCGGACTCAACTCAACGAGCTCGGATGCCTAGTTACATCTCACGAACTCGGACTCAACTCAACGAGTTCGGACATTTGCATCCATAAGTGAACTCGGACTCAACTCAATGAGTTCGGATGCCCAACCATCCTAGTGACATGTCACTTGTATCCTAATCTATTCCCAATGCTCAAATGGGATTTTCCTCAATCACACATTTCCTCGTCTTTCTCCTCGGAATATCGGAACCAATACGTTGCTTGCATCTCATACTTATCAATTTAATCGCATACTTTTCATACCAATACATAATATTTCACAAAGCATAATATTCATAATAACAAGTATCATATCATATAAATAGCATTAAATCACTTAATATAGCAATTATGTTACATTATTTTCACATGAACTTACCTTAGTACCAAAATACAAAGATTTTGCAATTTAGTCCGCAATCTTTTCTTTTCCTCGATTGAGGTCGATTCCACATCTTTCTTGATCTAAAATAACACATATAGCTTGTTTAATACTCACATTTTCAAATTAGTCCTTAATTCAAATTTTGGCAAAATTACAATTTTGCCCCTAAATTTTTGCATATTTACACTTTTGCCCCAAAGCTCGGAAATTAAATTTCATTTCAAATTCTTATGTTTTAGGACATGCTGATCATTTATTTGCTATTAGCAAGCTCAAATTCCCACTATAACACATACTTATGCACAATATGTACTTTTACCGATTAAGCCGTTTTGTTCGTTTTTACTTACAACCGAGTAGCACAAGTTGTCTAACATAATTTAAAACCTCATATTCTATCATAAAACATCAAAATACACAAATTTCACCTATGGGTATTTTTCCAAATATGAACTTTAGCTCAAAATATTGCTATCATAAGCTATACCGAGCTACCGGGATTTCAAAAACGTAAAAATCATTAAAAACGGGGCTTGGAATCATTTACTATGAAGCTTGAAAGTTGAAGAAACCCTAGCTATGGAGAGAGGGAGAATTCGGCAGCATCCAAGGAAGATGATAACTAATTTTGTGTTATTTTCCCCTTTTTATTTCATTAAATATCCAAATGACCAAAATGCCCCTCCTTACTAAACTTTCAAAAATTCCTTCCATGTCCTAATTTTGTCCATGAACTTAAAATTGGTCTAATTACCATTTAAGACCTCCTAATTAATATTCCAAAGCAATTTCATACTAGAAACTTCTAGAATGCAAGTTTTGCAACTTATTCGATTTAGTCCCTAATTTCAAATTAAGCACTTTACACTTAGAATTTCTTCACGAAATTTTCACACTATCATAAAATCATATCATAAACATCAAAATAATTATAAAATAATTATTTCTACCTCAAATTTGTGGTCACGAAACCACTATTCCGATTAGGCCCTAATTCGGGATATTACAACTCTCCCCACCTTTTTAAGGATTTTCATCCTCGAAAATCTTACCGGTAAACAGATGTGGGCATTGTTTTCTTATAGTTTCCTCGGGTTCCCATGTAGCCTCTTCTATTCCATGCTTTTGCCACAACACTTTCACAAGAGCAATACTTTTGTTTCTTAGTTGTTTGACCTCTCGAGCTAAAACTTTTATCGGTTCTTCTTCATAGGTCATATCTGGTTGTAATTCAATTTCAGTCGGTGAAACTACATGTGAAGGATCCGAGCGATGCCGACGTAACATAGATACATGGAACACGTCATGAATTTTCTCTAATTCAGATGGTAATGCTAACCGATAAGCTACCGGTCCAACTCTTTCAGTTATTTCATACGGCCCGATAAAACGCGGACTTAACTTACCCTTCTGTCCAAATCTGAGGACTTTCTTCCACGGAGACACCTTTAAAAATACCTTATCACCAACTTGAAACTCGATTTCTTTTCGTTTCAAATCTACATAAGATTTCTGTCTATCCGAAGCAGCTTTCAAACAATCTCGAATTACCTTCACTTTTTCTTCGGTTTCTTTGATTAGATCAACCCCATAGATCTGATTTTCCTTGAGTTCGGTCCAATACAAAGGCGTCCGACACTTACGACCATACAATGCTTCATAAGGTGCCATTTTCAAACTTGTCTGGTAACTGTTATTGTAAGCAAATTCCACCAACGGTAAATATCTTTCCCAGCTTCCTTGAAATTCTAATACACAACATCGAAGCATGTCTTCAAGAATCTGAATTACTCTTTCTGATTGCCCATAAGTTTGTGGATGAAAAGCAGTACTGAAATTTAACCTTGTACCTAACGCTTCTTGCAACTTTTGCCAAAACCGCGAAGTAAATCTCGGATCTCTGTCTGAAATGATTGACAATGGTATTCCATGTAGTCTAACAATTTCTCTAACATGCAATTCAACTAACTTGTTAAGAGAATAATCCGTACGTACTGGAATAAAATGAGCCGATTTAGTCAATCTGTCAACTATTACCCAGATGGCATATTTCTTTCCCGGAGTTAACGGCAACCCTGAAATAAAATCCATAGTAATCCGATCCCATTTCCATTCAGGAACCATAATAGGCTGAAGTAATCCTGAAGGCACTTGGTGTTTTGCTTTCACCTGTTGACAAATTAAGCATTTGGACACAAACTCTGATATATCTCTTTTCATTCCATTCCACCAATACATTTTCTTCAAGTCATTATACATTTTCGTGCTACCTGGATGAATCGACAAATAACTACCATGTGCTTCCTGCAAAATCTTTTCAATCAATTCTTCGTTCTTCGGTACACAAATCCGATCTTTAAACATCAAGCAACCATCAGGACCGATTCTGAAATCTGACTTTGTATCAACCTCACATTGCTTTCTTTTGGCTTGCAAGTCTTTATCGCTTTTCTGAGCGTCACAAATCTCTTGTAAAAACATCGGTCTTACTTTTAGCTCTGCCAGAATGGAACCATCATCTGACATTTCCAACTGAGTGTTCATAACTCTCAAAGGAAACAATAGTTTTCTACTCAAAGCATCAGCAACCACATTTGCTTTTCCTGGATGATAGTCAATCACAAGCTCATAATCTTTTAATAACTCCAACCATCTTCGCTGTCTCAAATTCAAGTCCTTTTGTGACATCAAGTATTTAAGACTTTTATGGTCGGTGTATACCCGACATTTTTCACTATACAAGTAATGTCGCCAAATCTTTAAAGCAAACACCACCGCAGCCAACTCCAAATCATGAGTAGGATAATTCCTCTCGTGAGGTTTTAACTGCCTCGAAGCATAAGCCACAACCTTTCCTTCTTGCATCAGTACACATCCCAAACCATTTAGAGAAGCATCGCTATATACCACAAATTCTTTACCTGACTCGGGCTGTACTAACACTGGTGCCTCTATTAATAACTTTTTCAATTCTTTGAAACTTTGTTGACATTCTTCCGTCCACTCAAATTTAACATCCTTTTGAAGTAATCTAGTCATAGGAGCAGCAAATAGAAAATCCGTTCACAAACCGTCGATAATATCCGGCTAGCCCTAAGAAACTTCTAAGTTCGGTTACATTCTTCGGTGGCTTCCAGTCAACAATAGCTGAAATTTTATTGGGATCAACCCGTATACCATCACCCGAAACAATATGACCCAAAAATCCAACTTCCCGAAGCCAAAATTCACTTTTACTAAACTTGGCATATAACTGCTTGTCTCGCAAAGTTTGCAAAACTATCTTCAAGTGCTCAGCATGCTCTGTCTCATCTTTTGAATAAATCAAGATATCATCTATAAATACCACAACAAACTTATCCAAGTATGGCCGAAATATTCGATTCATCAAATCCATAAACACGGCAGGAGCATTTGTTAATCCAAACGGCATAACTAAAAATTCCTAATGACCGTACCTTGTTCTAAAAGCAGTTTTAGGCACATCTGACTCTTTTACCCGCAGCTGATAGTATCCAGATCTCAAATCAATCTTTGAAAACCATGTTGCTCCTTTCAGCTGATCAAACAAATCATCAATTCTTGGCAACGGATACTTGTTCTTAATTGTCACTTTGTTTAATTGTCGATAGTCTACACACAATCCCATCGAACCATCCTTCTTTTTCACAAACAATACTGGAGCACCCCAAGGTGAAAAACTCGATCTCACAAAGCCTTTGTCTGTCAACTCTTGCAACTGTGACTTTAATTCTTTTAATTCCGTTGGTGCCATTCTATACGGAGCAATCGAGATTGGAGCTGTTCCCAGCATCAACTCTATACCAAATTCTACTTCCCTGACTGGAGGCAAACCTGGCAATTCTTCTGGAAATACATCCGTAAACTCACATACAATCGGCACTGATTCCACTTTCTTTTCAATTTCCTTTGTATTCAACACATACGCTAAATAAGCTTCATAACCCTTTCTCAAATATCTCTGAGCCGACATTGAAGAAATCACACTAGACAATGCCCTTGATTTATCTGATTCAACCCGCAGAGTTTCGCCATTTTCACACTTTAGTTCAATAACTTTATGTTTACAATTTACTATGGCATCATGCAATGTCAACCAGTCCATACCCAAAATAAGATCAAACTCATCAAACGGCAACAACATCAAGTCAGCCGGAAAGTAATAACCCCGAATCATTAAAGGACATTTCTTGCATACTTTATCAACTATAACACATTTGCCTAACGGGTTTGACACTTTAATCATAAATTTTGTATTCTCAACAGGTATATTCATGCTAGACACCAATTTCATGCACACATATGAATGAGTAGAACCGGGATCAATTAAAGCAGTAACATTAACATCATAGAGAGAAAATATACCGGTAATCACATCGGGTGAGGAACCATCTTCACGCGCCTTAATGGCATAAGTTCTAGCTGGAGCCTTCCTTCAGATTTAACTGCTGAATCTCTGGCTGCATTCTTGCTGCTTGCTTCACTCCCAGCTTTTCTTGGATACCTTCCTCGCGAATCTGCACCACTAGCTTTTGTACTCTGAAATTTTTCTTTTTCAATTCTCCCTGGACAGTCTCTAATAAAATGATCCGGAGAACCACATCAGAAACATTCGTTTGCTCTACACGGACCAAAATGATTTCTGCCACACCACTGACACTCGGGTTTAACAAATCTCGTGTTCCCTACACTGGCTGCCGAAGTAGTTTGGGACTTAGGACCCACATTATGCTTCTTAAAATTCCCATAGGATTGTCCAGCTAAAACTTGGGAACGAGGATTCATATTTCTTGATTTTCCGGGTTGCTGTGAGGGTGCATTAGTCATTGGTCTTTTCTTCCAATTTCGTGTCTCAGATTCTGCCTTTTTCTTCTCTTTAAGTAGTTCTTCAGCCTTGCAAGCTCGATCGACAAGTACCACCATTTCTTTTAATTCAAGAATCCCAACAAATACTTTAATTTCTTCATTGAGCCCATCTTCAAATCGCCTACACATTTTGGCCTCGGTAGGAACATATTCTCTAGCATACTTACTCAATCTGACGAACTGTCTTTCATATTCAGTGACTGTCATACTGCCTTGCTTTAGCTCAAGAAACTCTTTACGCTTCTGGTCAATAAATCTTTCACTAATGTATTTCTTTCGGAACTCCTCTTGAAAGAATTCCCAGGTTACTCTCTCTTTCGGTACCACCGAAATCAATGTCTTCCACCAATTGTAGGCTGAATCCCTCAACAAGGATATAGCACATTTCAAGCATTCCTCAAGTGTGCAGGACAGTTCATCAAATACCCGGATAGAATTCTCAAGCCAGAACTCTGCTTTTTCCGCATCATCATCTACATTAGCTCTGAATTCTTCAGCCCCGAGCTTACGGATTTTATCAACTGGAGTTCTTTGAAATTTTATCATACCCACATCTTGAGGCATTGGGGGTACAGGTTGAGGAATTGGGGGAGGTGGGGGAGGTTGTACATTCGGGTTCGTACGAACGAACTCAGTATACCAAGCACTCATCATCTGGAGAAAGGCTTCTCGACCCCTTTCTCCTCCTCCTTGACTAATAGTGAGAGGTGGATTTTCAGTCAGCACCGCCCCTTCAGCTGGAGCTGGTGCATTACTTTCTACATCATCGGCCACAGTTGGATCGGGATCCATTTACTATAAAAAAAATCATTTAAAAGGTCAGAAGTCGTCACACTATCATAATATACACATATGGCATGTATAGCAAAATCCGTACATAAAACACGTTAGTCCGAGAACCGACTAAACCTACTCTGATACCACCAAATGTAACGTCCCCACGCCCGAGACCGTCGCCGGAGTCGAGTTTGAGGTGTTACTAAACTTAATTTATCATTAAAGCAACTTTACATCATTTATTTTAATTTTCGGAATATGCAGAATCTCTGCATCATGGTCGCTTAAAAAATCATATCTCGAGTTACAAAACTCAAAATCAAGATCCGTAAATTTTCCCTGAATCTAGACTCATATATCTATTCACTAATTTGTTTCTAGAATTTTTGGTTGGGCCGATTTGTACAGTTTATTAGTTAAAGTTACCCCTGTTTCAGGACTTGACTGCACTGACCTCTGTTTACTACGAACCACTTTTCTCTCTGTACAAAGTTCATATGATTATGTTGTTTCCTTATCTTGAAACTAGACTAACTCAGGATTCTGTACATATAAAGTAAACCTCTTAACTATTTTTGTACAATTTATAGTGAATTTTCAAAGTTAGAACAGGGGATCCAGAAATCGTTCTGGCCCTGTCTCACTAAAACTCAGATATCTTATAAAATATAATTCCTTCACCTATTTTGCTTCATCCATTTGAAAGTAGACATAATAAGCTTCAATTTCATAATTAATCCATCACCAAATTCGATTTCTATTATTTTTAGTAAATTTTCAAACTCACGTCAGTGTTGCTGCAATGTTCTGTTTTATGGTTAATTTCATTTTCATAAAAGCTTTCATGTACTAGATAACCTATTATCCTTCCATGACATCAAACATAATCTATATTAGCCATTTCAATGACTCATCATTATCAAGCATTTCTTCAACCAAAACACCACCATATCACAAGATTGTTTACACAAAGTAGGTATATTGCTATACATGCCATACTATGTTTTACAAGCCATTTACCAAAAAGTCCTTCGGATAGTGTGATCGAGCCTTCGACCTATCCCGATTCTCGAGCCGGCTTGTCCAAAACTACAATGAATGAAAAGGAGGGAGTAAGCATAAATGCTTAGTAAGTTCACAAGCAAATAACAAGTAACATAACAAAGTCATTATGGCAAACAACATTAGCATAGCATCACCAAAACATATGTCACAATTCTAATCATCATACTTCATCTTACCACATTTTTGTTGTTGTGTCGAGTTTCAACCCGAGGGTTAAGTACATACCTGTCCAATATGGCCATTTCTCAACATTACCGAATTGTCACTTACATCTTGAGTGCTTTTCCATTTCACTTGAATTTTACCCGTTGAACACATTGGAATATAACTCGGATACACGGATCATTTGCACATAAGTGCCACATATGTAATCAATCAATCATGTAACCTGCCCATAAGCGAACTCGGACTCAACTCAACGAGCTCGGGCGTTCGCATCCATAAGTGAACTCGGACTCAAATCAACGAGCTCGGATGCCTAGTTACATCTCACGAACTCGGACTCAACTCAACGAGTTTGGACATTTGCATCCATAAGTGAACTCGGACTCAACTCAATGAGTTCGGATGCCCAACCATCCTAGTGACATGTCACTTGTATCCTAATCTATTCCCAAGGTTCAAACGGGATTTTCCTCAATCACACATTTCCCCGTAGTTCTCCTCGGAATATCGGAACCAATACGTTGCTTGCATCTCATACTTATCAATTTAATTGCATACTTTTCATACCAATACATAATATTTCACAAAGCATAATATTCATAATAACAAGTATCATATCATATAAATAGTATTAAATCACTTAAAATAGCAATTATGTTACATTATTTTCACATGAACTTACCTTAGTACCAAAATACAAAGATTTTGCAATTTAGTCCGCAATCTTTTCTTTTCCTCGATTGAGGTCGATTCCACGTCTTTCTTGATCTAAAATAACACATTTAGCTTGTTTAATACTCACATTTTCAAATTAGTCCTTAATTCAAATTTTGGCAAAATTACAATTTTGCCCCTAAACTTTTGCATATTTACACTTTTGCCCCAAAGCTCGGAAATTAAATTTCATTTCAAATTCTTATGTTTTAGGACATGCTGATCATTTATTTGCTATTAGCAAGCTCAAATTCCCACTATAACACATACTTATGCACAATATGTACTTTTACCGATTAAGCCGTTTTGTTCGTTTTTACTTAAAACCGAGTAGCACAAGTTATCTAACATAATTTAAAACCTCATATTCTATCATAAAACATCAAAATACACAAATTTCACCTATGGGTATTTTTTCCAAATATGAACTTTAGCTCAAAATATTGCTATCATAAGCTATACCGAGCTACCGGGATTTCAAAAACGTAAAAATCATTAAAAACGGGGCTTGGAATCACTTACTATGAAGCTTGAAAGTTGAAGAAACCCTAGCTATGGAGAGAGGGAGAATTCGGCAGCAACCAAGGAAGATGATAACTAATTTTGTGTTATTTTTCCCTTTTTATTTCATTAAATATCCAAATGACCAAAATGCCCCTCCTTACTAAACTTTCAAAAATTCCTTCCATGTCCTAATTTTTTCCATGAACTTTAAATTGGTCTAATTACCATTTAAGACCTCCTAATTAATATTCCAAAGCAATTTCATACTAGAAACTTCTAGAATGCAAGTTTTGCAACTTATTCGATTTAGTCCCTAATTTCAAATTATGCACTTTACGCTTAGAATTTCTTCACGAAATTTTCACACTATCATAAAATCATATCATAAACATCAAAATAATTATAAAATAATTATTTCTACCTCAGATTTGTGGTCACGAAACCACTATTCCAATTAGGCCCTAATTCGGGATATTACACTTCTACTGTTAGAAAAGCCAAAATTTGCCTCCCTAGGAAGCTCATAGCCGAATTCTTTCTCTCCACCTCTACCATTATTTTCTTCACTTTTCTTTTCCTTCTTTGATCTCTTCCCTAGTCGAACACCCTTCTTACTCAGATCCACTCTCTCTTTTGCTTCCATCCCTCTCAAAAACACCCATAGCTGATTGTTTAAAGCGTCAGAATCCCGAATGCTACTTCCTGTTGCCGAATCCTTCTAAGCCGAATTACCCCTGTTCCCTTCACCTGTTGTGGCCGATTACTATATCCCCTTGAGCCACACCATTTTCGACACCATCACCCAAGTCTATAGCCCAAATCGTCATCTTCTTCACCATTTGAAAAGCCGAAATCGCCATAACCATAGGAGCTTTTGGCCGAATTCTTAGATCTCAGAGATTTGGTTTTTTGTCTGCGTATAAGGGTTAGATCTACTCAGATCTGAGTTAGAATCAAGGTAAAAGCAGTTGTAAGTGGTTATCAACTCAGATCTTTAAGATATTTCATACTTTGGAAAAGCCGAAAGTCCCTAAAGTTAGGGAGGTTGTCGATTTAGTCTATTAGTGATTTAAAGTAGTATTTTGGTTCTTTTTGGATGTTAGTTAGCAAGGAAGGCGATCAAGCAAGGAGTGGAAGGCATCGGTATCATCAGATCTAGATTTAGTGCATCTAAATCGACAGAGGTAAGTTTTCATGGCCGTTAAGGGTGTGGCCGAATGTGGTAAGGGATTTTGGTTGTAGTTTTTCATAGATCTACTGATTAGTCACTTAGATAATGGATTGTAGGAACGGACGCGTAGGAAATCTCGTCAGTGGAACTGCAAAACAGGTGTGTGTTTCGAACACCCTTTAATGCTCAAATCGGCAAAAGCCGAAAAGCCGAAATGCCGAAATTCTGGTATTTCGAGAGCCTGTGAGCGTGCGAACGCTCTCAAGTTGGTAGGAGAAGGTTGGTTTTGGAATCGGCTCTGTCAGGCGGGCTGACCACGAAATTTTGGGCGCTACGGTATGTTGGGCCTCGGTGGGCCGAATATGGGCCCAATGGGCAATTTGGGCCCAATGGGCAATTTGGGCCCATTTGGGTAAAAATAGGTTTAAAGGCAATAATATGGATTACAGGCATAAAAACTGTTAAAACAAGATAATGGATTGGAAATTAAGGCTTAAATGGGCCTAATGGGCTAAAATGGCATGGTAGAGCCCATTAGAGGTTTTAGGGCCTAAGGACTAGAACTGATAAACTAAAATAAATGAGTTTCTGTAACAACCACTGTAATAGTAGAGGCTGTAATAATAATAAAAACTGTAATAAGAGAACAAAATTACTGAAATACCCTTAGGGTGAGAAATTACTGATTTACCCCTAAGTATAAAATTACCATTATACCCCTTGGGCTAAAATCGACTGTACTGTTTGACATGACTGTTTCTGTTACTGCATATCATGATGTATGTATGTCTGATGCATGGGTTGGGGTTATATTGGAGGAAGTGTGAGTGGCACTGCCATGTTACTGAAAGGGGCTATGCCTCGTACTGTTTCTGAAAGAGGCTTTGCCTCGTATATTGTTTAATTGAGCAGCCATGCTGCGACTGTGGTGTATGGGCTGGGTGGGTCGAGTTATTCCCCACATGGTGTGTTGGCTGGTACGGGTGGTGTGTAGCAGTTGGTGGGTTGAGTAGTCTCCCCAATTGGGTTGCATTCATACTATTATACTGTACTGTACTGTGATGGGCCTATGGGCCAAACTGTTATCTGAATAGGGCTTCGACCCAGTATCTGTTATAGGGCTTTGGCCCAGTATCTGTAATCTGGATAGGGCTTCGGCCTAGTATCTGACTGAGACTGGTTAGGGCTCAGGCCCAGTGGGCTCGAGCTGATGTGGGCTTTGGATGGGTTTTGCACACACTGAGTTTTCCCAAACTCACCATTCTCTTTCCATCCTTGCAGGTGAGCCCTAGATCGTGACTTGGTTGCTGGGAGGAATTCAGAGTGGCCACGAGGACTGAGCACGGTTTAAATAAGTTTTACTACTTTATATTTCTAATTATTGGTTTCTACTTTTAAATTTGTTAATGGGTTGTAATAAGGCCACTATGACTGTTTTTATTTGGGATTTTCAACTGTTTTATTTCAACCACAACTACACACCATTTTTCGAAAATTTAACAAATGTTTTCTTAACCAACCTGACAATACTAATGGCTAAGTAGGATAATAAGGTTAAAATGAATCGCTTATCAAATGGAATAGAGATTAAGTTGAATAATTATTAAAACGGGAATTTCCAAAAATCAAGCATTGCTTTTCAAAACTCACCACCGGACTTAGTAAATAGGGCGGCGTAGGATAGTCTAGGTGATGTAGCACACCAGACATGGCCATAACGTTTGGGCCGGGTTCGGGGTGTTACAAGAAATGTCATGTGAAAATTCTGATAAGAAAATTTAACTGATTTTATGCTTAATTACGAGAAGGACTAAATTGCATAAAAGGAAAATTTTGAATTCTAGTAGCTATAAGGAGTAAATAGCTATGGAATTCAAAATTTGAGGTCCTTATTTGGTAATTAGACCATTGAGAAAAGTATGTAGATATTTTGGTGACTCATCCATGGAAATTTAGAAAAAGGGAAAGGATTAAATTGGAAATAGAAATAATTAAATTAATTAAAATATGATAAAGGAAAATGTCATCTTATTTTCTCATCATCTTCCCCATAAAATACATGGAAACCTTAGGAGAGATAGAAGAAACTTTCATGGCTTAATTGGGTAAGTTTTCTTGTTCCGTTTTTAGTAATTTTGATATTTTTGAAACTGAGACAGTCTAATCTGTCTATTTGGCAGATTAATTTGAAAAGTTATCAAAGTATGGAAAATGGTTCATGGACGTATATGCAGAAACTTATAAATTTATGGTAGAAAATGAAAGGTCGTTAATAGATAAATAACTTTCACAAAGTGATTTTTGATGAAAACATGATTTAGGGACTAAAATGTAAAATTGTGAAATTGAAGAAAAACGCTAAATTTTTATGAATACTTGTTCTATAAATTTTGTAATGGGATTTTGGTTAGCCTTGAATTGGGAGTAAATTGCACAAGTTTCATTTTTCGAACCTAGAGACGAAATTGGAATTTGTGGAAAAGTTAAGGGTGAAATGGTAATTTTGCCTAGGACATAAATTGAGTCCAAATGGGTATGAAATACGAGAAATTGATTATTATAATTATTTATATAGAACCAAACAACATAAATTTGCGGTTAGATCAAGGAAAAGGAAAAGTTTGCGGATTAGTAGATTATTTACGCGAACAAGTGCCGAGGTAAGTTCGTGTAAGTTAATCGAGCATGTAAATATGTGTAATGGAATGTTGTGTTTGTATGGAATGTAACTTATATTGATTAAAATTATTTGAATGCTATAATGAAAAGTTTAATGCATGTTTGAAATGGTGAAAAAGGGGTTAAGTCCCGATTGAAAATTGAATTCTAATGAATACGTGCTTTCCCGAAATGGATGAGGTCCCTACATTTGTTGCTGGTGGATTTAGCTCAGACGAGTAATCCTATTGACCTCATTATAGAAAGGATTTCACCCGAACGGGTAATCCTGATATAATACATCTCGAGCACACGTTATATAAAGGATTTAGCCTGGACTGGTAATTCTGTTATTTGATATGTGGCTTAAGAGTGTTTTCCTTGATTAAGTGCCCTAATGGGTACTCTTGAAAAAGAATTGATAGGTTATTGAATCATACACCTCGAGTGTATCACTTGAGCATCCATCGAAATTTCAATGATTCAACGGACACTACTCTTGACATGGTATGAAAAATATGAGATGAAATGATAATGGCATGAAAGAATATTGCATGATGAGCTCATCTATCCTTACTTGATGTATATGTAAAGTTTGTGACTAACATGTTTGATTGAAAGCATGTTTTTAGCCTTTTTTTCCAAATAGATGGAAAACATGATATTGTATGCTTAGATTTAATAAATGGGATTGGTTAGTTTAGACTCCGTTATACGAACTTACTAAGTACGTAATGCTTACTCCATTTTATTTTTCCCCTATTTTGTAGTGCTCGAAAACTCATGGAGGTTGGAGATCATTGGAGCATCGTCACACTATCTATTAGCTATTTTGGGTACATATACTAAAATTCATTTTGGTATAATGGCATATATAGGACAAATTGGCATTTAGTGGCTTGATGCTTGATAATGATGTTTGTAATCTAGCCATTAGAATGGCTAGTGGTGGTTGTCTTGATATACATGAAATGTCATGCAATGGTATCTATATATATGTGTGTTATGTAGTTTATCAAACCATGTTTAACACATGGATTGGGTCAAGGTAAGATTGTAAACATGTATGCATGCAATGATATGCCATGTTGAATGATAAAAATTGTCTAGTTTGAATGCTTGAAATGGTTGGAATCTGTTTGGCATGTTTTAGTGCAGGAAAATGGTAAAATTGGGTGACAAATGAGGCTAGGAAATGGCTTTATTTCGTCCACATGGGCAGACACACGGGCGTGTGTCTAGACGTGTGTGACACATGGCCGGGTACATGGGCATGTAGTTAGGCCGTGTGTCCCCTGCACCTTAATTTTGAGAAACTGAATGTTCAGAATTGAGTAAAAAGGCAAAGACATGGGTGTGTGTTCTAGCCGTGTAAGGCACACGGCCTAGAACACGGGTGTGTCTCTTGGCTGTGTGAATCCTGCACCTATTTTTCAAAAACTTGAATTAATCACACGGCCTAGCACACGGGCATGTGACTTGGCCATGTGACATCAATTTGTTCATGAGTTGCAAGTCAGAGAGTTACACGAGTTAGGGACACGGGCGTGTGAACCCACACGACCTGACTGCACGGGCATGTGACTCTGAATTCTGAGAAAAATTTTGGGATTTTGCAAAAAATTTCTAGAGATCTCGATTTGGTCCCAAATTGATTCTAATGCATGTTTTGGGCCTCGAGGACCCTACTAAGGGACGTTAAGACTAATCTCAAAAAATGAATAGTACTCAACTCTATTTGTTTGAAAGTGTTCTATAAACTCCAGTAATGCCTCAAAACCATATTCCGGCAACGAATACGGGTTAGGGGTGTTACACAACTCAAATGACCATATTGTATGTGGTCAACACTTAGATCTAATTGAGGGGTAGATGCAGTTGATGAGAACTAAAGTAAAACATGTGTAGTCTGAGTGCACCATTACCATAAAAATATTAACTACGTTGGAAGATAAAATTAGTCAATTGATGATTGTGATGGGAGATATAAAAAGGCAAATTGGCATAGGAATCCCAAGAAACATAGAGAATAATCCTCTTTGAGAATGAAAAGAGCATTTAAAAGCAGTCGTGCTCTGTTCGGGCAAAGTGTTGAATAGCCTAGAAAACCCAACTCAAGAGGAAGACAAGGGGGGATACAAAAGATCTTCAAAAAGATCCTCAAGAAGCTAATGTTGAGCCAGAACCAGAAAAAGTAACCAAGCCAATAGTTGAGCCAGAAGATAAGCCAATAGGTGAATCTACACTAACAAGGGTACCGTTCCCTTCACAATTAGAATAAAAATATAGATGGGATAAAGAAGAATTTGTAAGTTTTTTGAACTTATTTAAATCTTTGTTAACTTGCCCTTAATAGATCTAATTGAAAAAGTTCCTAGGTTTGCTAAGTATTTAAAAGAAATTATGTTTAGGCATAGAAAAATCAAAACAGGAGAGCAAGTTAGCGTAAGCGCCTCATGTAGTGTGATTATTTCAAAATAGATACTCCTAAAACTAAAAGACCCGGGGAGTTTCACAATACCCATAGAAATAGGGAACATCCATTTCAGCAAGGCTCTATGTGATTTAGGAGCCAGTATTAATTTAATGCCCTTACCTATTTCTGACAAGCTCGGGTTAGGAGAGCTTAGAAATACCTAAATTACACTACAATTAGTTGACAAGTTCTCAATACAACCGAAAGGGGGTGCTTGAAGATGTGTTGGTTAAAGTGAAGAGCTTTATCATCCCAACTATTTTTATAATTTTAGATTTCGAGGAAGATTGTGAAATACCCATTCTACTAGGTGGGCCATTTTTAGCAACACCTAGGTCCACCACTAACCTAGAAATTAACAAGTTAAAAATAAGGATCAATGGTAAGACAAAAATCTTTAAATTTGGTCATTGACAGAATGAGGAAAACAGGGAAAAATTAGAGAGACAATGCTTTGGAATATATGTAAAAATCCCTAACTACCCTAAACCAGGGAAAGTGTTCTCTATGATAAGTGCAGGTTAAAAAAGTAAGTTCAAAGAGCGAGATAAGCAAAGGAAGGTGGACTGGCATGATAGACGTTTGACCAATTCTACTAGAATCACAGCTAGAAGAGGGTCCACATAAACATTAATTGAGCTAAAGGATGAGTTTGACAGCAAGATTTAACATTCTTAATTGAATTTCAACTGTAACAGCTCTTACCCGTGTTCAATGCCAGAACAGGGTACGGGGCATCACTGGATTTTTACACTTACAAATATACAAAAACGGCTATAAAATTTCTCTTAATTTAGAATCTAATCACATTCTTATCATATATACATTAATTCATTTACTATAATGCAAGCATACTCGTTCATGTATTGTATCATTATGACTCATAACATAGCTACTATTAATCATATCACATGGTCTTATACAATAATAAAATTTCCATTAATTTAGGCCAACATTCTAGGCCAACTCAGTAACATATATACATATACTCAAGTCCTTATACATGCCATAAACTTATAAATATTGTGGAACCTTTTAATACTAACCTCAGCCTGATAGTGTGATAGTATCTCCGGCGACCTCCAACTCGATATAGCATTTGAATCTCTATAAGAAAAAGGAAGTGAAGGGAGTAAGCATTATAGCTTAGTAAGTAAATGTGTAAATAATAATCAATTTATTACAAGCTTTTATAAAACTTTATAACATGTTCTCATAATAGTATAATTACAAATACAGATAGTCCCACCATTTACTTAATCCCTTTTCAAGCTTTTTACTCGAGTAACTATCACTAAATTATTTTTATACAGAGCTATGGAACTCCAAATTAAGATCTGTTAATTTTCCCAGAAACTACACTAATATATCATCTTACCACAAAAAGTTAAGAATTTTTGGTTTGGCCAATTAGTACAGTTTATTCATTGAAGTCTCCCATATTTCGCGGTTTAGTAGTTCTAACCACTCTTCACTAAAATTTAATTATCTTTTGCTACAGGATTCAAATGAGGTTTTCTTTTCTTTCTTCTGAAAACAGACTCATTAAGGAGTCTAATCATATAAATTATGCTCCATAATTATTTTTTTATAATTTTTAATGATTTTTCCAATTTAGAACAGGGGATCACAAAGTCATTCTCCACCAGTCTCAAAAAAATATAAATATATCAAAATAAAGAGTTCCTTTGCTTGCTCTGTTTCTTTTATATGAAAATAGACTCAATAAAGTTTAATTCCATATCTCATTCAACCGCAAATTCAATTCCTACCATTTTTGGTATTTTTTCAAATTTACCCCACTGTTGTTGTACAAACTGTTTTATTTCAAATCTCATCTCACCCATAAATTTTCTTATATGGGTTTTCCAAATAACATTTGCCCACATCAAATTTACCAAAATTCGATCATTCATCAACGTTACTCATGTACATATATACACGTATACCTGTACTTAGTCAATATAGACACTCACTTCCACTTGGCTACTTCACAATTTCATTCATTTTCACGTAGACACTTTCCATTGAACACAACAGAATGAAACAATAACAAATGTTCGGTGGCCTGCACGTAGTACCACCTTTGTGGCTGAAGTTAATTGGTGCACATATTAGCTCACACTTAGTACTACACATGTGACCAATTTTATCTCTTACACATAGTGGCCTACACTTAGTACCACATATGTGATCGAAGTTATCGGATACGCATAGTAGCCTACACATAGTACTACACATGTGATCCCAACTATATGATACACGTAGTAGCCTGCACTTAGTACTACGCACATGACTTAATCCATCCTGAACACATAGTAGCCTACACATAGTACTACACATGTGTTCCCACCATAAATCATTTGTATCTTTTCTATTCCATGAGTTCAATAAAAAAACATACAATTTACCAATTCAGTCATTTACATTATAATTTTGTAATTTTTATCAAATAACCATCCAATATCCAACTTCATCTTACAAAATATATGAAACATAAATAATAACAATGTATTATTTATATATCAACTTACCTCAATGCAAAGGATTATAAATTTGCAATCTAGTCCACAACTTTTTCTTTTCCCCGATTTGATTTGATTCCACGTCTTTCTTGATCTATAATAACACATTTCATTCATTTATTCCATATGCAACTCAAATTAACTCAAATTTACATTTTGCCAAAATTTACATTTTGGCAAAATTTACATTTTTGCACCTAAACTTTGTCAAAATTACAATTTTGGCCCTAGGCTCGTAAAATAATTTTATTCAATTTCTTTGCATTTTAGGCATAACTGAACCATTTCATAAATATGGCAGCCCACAATTCTCATTAAAACTCACACTTATGACAAATTTTATAACTTTTACGATTTATTCCTTTCAGACTTTTCATTGAAAATCACTAGGCAAAAACCGTTTCTCTAACCATAAACATGCATAATCTACAATAATTCATCAAAATAAACAATTCAACATGGGTCAATTTTTGAAATCAAACCCTAGCTCAAATAAATGGTAGAAATAGAGAAATCATGTTATCGGGATTTCAAAAACGTAAAAATCATTAAAAACGGGGCTAGAACGGACTTACAATAGAGCTTGGAAGTTTGAAAAACCCTAGCCATGGTTTCTCCATGCTATATTCGGCCTTGAGGAAGAAGATGAGAAAAAATTGGCTTTTAATTTGATTTTAATTCATTTAATCACTAAATGACCAAAATGGCCCTAACTTAAAAATATTCTTTTTCACCCATTTCATGTCCATTTTTGTCCAATAAATTAACCAATGGTCTAATTACCATTTAAAGACCTCCAATTTAAAATTTCATAACAATTGGACACCTCTAACATGTAGAACTCAACTTTTGCACTTTTTACAATTTAGTCCTTTTGACTAAATTGAGTGCCCAAACGTCGAAATTTTCGTATGAAATTTTTACAAAACAATTTCATCAAACTGAAATCTAGTATAACTAGGTGTCATTTTTGTATACTTCTATGTCAGTTGAAACTATTTCCAATTTTCACAATTGCTTTCACTTTTTATCATAATCACAATTCGACTCAGTCTCGTACACAAAGTTTCTTGTAGCTATTTCCATAATCAATAATATAATCCTCAAATTCTGAAATAATCATAAGGATTTTCATCATCGATCAATCACAATCCAAATAACAGCTTTCATTTTGCAAGAATAAGAGAAATTTCGATACGGAACTCATATCATCTTTGTTTCAATATCCACCCGACTCATCATTGGCTATAACAGTCCCAATTACATTTTGTCATTCAACTTAACTCTGATAACAAAATGACATCTGAACTAAAAAAATCAGAAATATCAAATTTCATATCTGTATATCCGAACGTTTACTTCAAATCACTCTACTTTTTATTTCTTTTTAAACGAATAGATAAAATACTACGGTGAGCTCTAAACGAAAACGCTCTGCATACCCTGTGTTTCTTAATACACCAATTCTGTCTTGGAATAATAGTATCAGTAATCAGATCTAATTTAAAATTTAGAATCAAAAGTCAGCTCACACTGCGTTCATTTAACTTAACACTTACCAATCTAATTCTGAGCTTTTCCAATTTATAACAGAAATATCGGTTTAATTAGAATCAAAACTCCATCAACAAGGGAAATCATTGAAACCAATACTCACAAGTTAAACAAAAATTTTCATTCAAGCGCCTGCAATATTTTAACCTTTCCCATAGATTTGTTGGTATTCACACACATTCTTTCAGTCAAGGAAAAACCCAATCGATATGTCTCCGTGTCATACTTTCATGAATATGAATTCTTCCTTTAGACTGTTCGTCTATAAATTTATGTATGCACAACATCATTTCTGAACCAGAGGATGCACATAAATACACAGTTTAGTTTATCTTCTAACTGAACAGCTCATTCTAATTGAAATTACTAAGTTGATCCTAACTATTTATTAGCATTCCCACAGTGATCACTTCTTCATATCGTTAGAACAGATCAAACATACAATTTCTCATATTTCTTTCAACATACCAGTCACAAATACTTACTAACTGTATTAACTCAGATGAAACATAACATCTTGTTTGAAGTCACTGATAATAGCCAAGATTACATGGGGAAAGGAAATCAATATACAATCTGAACTTGAACTGTCATAATCCTCACCTTTGTCAATATTTACCTTAAAGATATGTCATACAAGATAAATTAACCCATAAGAATGATAAGAAAACCGAGATAAGGAAATTCAAGATACCAAAACCATAAAGTATATTCAGAAACACCACTCATACGAAATAATAAGGAACCTGACGACTCTTTAGAAAAACCAGAAGAAAGTATGCACTGTTTATTCATTCTATAGTCAATTGTAACAGAGATAATATATTTTCCATGTAGATGTAAACAGGACAATAGCCAAAAGAAATAGAAGAGTAATTTCATATGAATTCACTGTCAGCTTCTTATCTCTTACGTAACAGAATAGAATACCAATGGAAAATAAAAGAACATCGATCATAAATCAATCAGATCAACGATACTTTCATCAGAAAACAAGCAACCACATTTACTTCTGATAATGTCTAGATACATAAAATGCCTCGAAAATTTTCATAGATTACTCAACTGTAACTGTCATGTTTAAACATCTTTCTGTAATAACTGTATCATCAGTATAGCTATCAATTATCAATACCGAAGCTTTAAAATTTTTAAAATTATCGATCATACTAATTGAAACCATAGTACCATAATAAGATCAGCGTCTCAACCTTATAAACAAAATAATACTTCAATATCAATAATACTTCCCAAACAGAAGAGAAAAGACTAAAAATAGTCCCAATAACAACCAGTCTAATAACATGATATCCACCATCTTTGACTCATATTACTAAACTCCCATATTCGAATCAGGAGTTATAACAGTAACTATAATGGTCTCCGACGAATAAATATTTTTCTCTAATATATATTATATTATATTTATAATTCAGAGCTTCAACCAATAGAAATAGAAAACCACATCATATGAATATTTTTATCAAATTTTCTCTCAAGCATAATTGATTAGAAAACCAGAAAAGAGATAAAGCAGTACCGCTCATATTTTAATCAGACTTTCAACAATTCCATTTAACATCATGATTAGCCAATTTTCAATAAAATAGTAATCACATTTGAACATGCATAATTACATATATTTCTATATACAACAAATCATGTAAAATACCCAAAAAAAATTACTGTAAGATATATTGTAACACCCCTATACCCGTATCCATCGCCGGAATGGGTCACGAGGTGTTACAAAACCAAAATCAACAATGTAACAAGTCACATACATATAATTAAGTATTAAAGATATAAAAACACATCTTGTCAACATTCGTTTAAAACATTCAATGTCTCAATAATAAACTCAAATAAGAATCATATAATACGCATGTAAAATTTTTTTTAATTCAGTTCAAGTCTCTATTCAACCATCATACAATGAAATTTGTAACTTATTCGGTCCTAACATGATTTGATGCCATAATTATCATTAACCAAATATCCATTAGTCTATAAACAAGCATAAGCGCATATATATAAACATAGCTAAGATAACACAAACTATTTTATTACCAAACCAACATGAATGTTACTATTCATTTGGTCAAAATTTATAACCTAAAACTCCTTAAGTCCATTCAATTATTTCTAAAACACTTTATCAATTATTCATTAAATGCCACAATCATATACATACCACAATTTAATACCCTAGCATAGCCGAACCTTCAAACATGCATAATCATGAAAACCACATCATGACCGAACCAATCAACCCTATAATCATTTATCAAAACACCACCTCATAAACCAACAAATTTTCATATATATACATTTAGCCAAACCTATCATGGCCGAATAACTAACCCTTATTCGAGTAACATAGATATAAATGAAAACCTATCATTCAAATCACAAATAACTACATTCTATTTTATAAATACAGTTCACTACGAATTCCGATTAACACGATCATTATAAAATTCATAACCATTTTATAAGCCATATTCGCATGGCAATATATATACAAGTCAATTCAAAAGACATCAAAACCTCACTAGTGCAAACTATACATGCCATAAGTTCAGGTTTAGTAACACATATATAATTATACCGAAACAATAGATAGCGTGACGAGTCTTCTGCCGATCCCCGAGCCTTTAGCTTTCTTCCAAAAATCTATATAATATGGAAACATAAAATAAACAGTAAGTTTTTACACTTAGTAAGTCATTAACTAAACAAATATATATGAATCTATATCATATACGAAAATCATTAAATTAATTAATAACTTATTGTTAACAACTTATAATACATCACCAATGTGGACTATCATATGCGCATATATCCGATCCATTTATGAATTAATAGTTCATATTCATATGTCATTGTTTAAATTGAAACCAATTAAATATACAAGTTTATCAACTTGATCGATTCACATATACTTATGTCTCAGCTCAATTATGCATACTATAAGCATATAGCAACTCATTATAAATATATATTACCTTCATCGCATAAGCCATTCAAAATTTAACAACCAAGCACATATACATACATATTTGGCCAAATGTAAGGTAGGTTACTTATCATAAAATTTCCACTCAAACGCTTCTTTCATTACACTTGAATCCTCACAATCAAAATTCGGAATTTAAGTTACCAACATTCAGCCTGCTAGGCATTAAGCCTGAATTAAACATCGGCACTAAGCCTGCTAGGCACTAAGCCCGAATATGGTCACCGGCACTAAGCCTGCTAGGTACTAAGCCTGAATATGGTCACTGAAACTAAGCCTGCTATGCACTAAGCCTGAATCAACCCAGCTACTCAAAGTAGGTATACTTTCATGTTATTATATCATTTATATCCATTCATTTCCAAACTAAATATACAAGGTTCATATACTGAAAAACTAGTACACACTATTTTAAAATAAGTCTCCAACCACAATCGTCATTATCAAATATAAGCACATATTTATTCATTCATTTCATAATCGGTAATTACATTTAACACATAATGCATATTAATATCAATTGAATTTTTATTCGGCAAACATGTAATAACCATTTAAAAATTCAATTAAACACCTATATAAATTCATTAGTAAAATTTAGTACATAAATCAAGCTAATGACTTACCTCGGATATTCCCGAACGGAAATTTTGACTACTCGACTAATTTAGCTTTCCCCCTATCCAAATTAGACTTCCTTTCCTCTTGAGCTTCAATTTGCAAATGAGACCCAATTAAACTAATTTTTTATACAATTCAATCCAATATAGACATTAAAAAAAAATTACCGATTTCACCCCTACTATTTATCACATTCGGCAATTAGATCCCAAAAAGTCAAATTACTTTAAAAATTAAAAAAAATAATTCCTCATATAATTATTTGACCGAATACTCCCATTTCATATATCATCCTTCATATATCATTAATTTAGCAAAATAACCCTTCTACTTACCAATTCAACAATTAAATCCCTACGACTTCAATTTCATCAAAATTTCTACTATAAGCTTATAAATTTGACACAACTCTCATTTAACTATCAAAATCATGAATTTCTTCAAGTTTTTAACCATGGCAAGATTCAGCAAACACTATAATAGCAAAAATTTGGACATGGGTCTTATACATTATGATACAACTAAGCTAAAAACATAAAATTTATTGAAAACCAAATTAAAACATACCTTAAATTTGAATCTCAAAGTGCCGAATGCCCAAACTTCTTATTTTTTTCTTTCTTCTTCTTATTTCGGCAATTAAAGAAGAAGAACATGCAACCTTGTTTTTTTCACCCTTTTGTTTTATTATATTATTGTTTCTTTAATAAAAAATGAATTAATTTAACAACACCTTTATAAAATTCATATAATATGATATACATAGCACTATTGCCGTCCACTAATTCAACAAATGGCTTATTTTCCATTTAAGACCCTAGTACTAAAGAAACATGGCTTTTAAGCATTTTTCATGATAGTATGCATATAATTCATTTGATGCAATTTAACCCCTTTTTAGTAATTAAGCACCCAAATTTCAAAATTTAAACACGAAACTTTAACACATCATAGATCACACATTCAAAACACAAAAAAAGAATATTTAAATATTTTTCTGACTCGGATTCATGGTCTCGAAACCACTGTTCTGACTAGAGTCAAATTCGGGTTGTCACATATATAATCATAACAGCTGCAGTCATATATCTTTTCCATTTTACCACTGTGCAACTAACTACTAAAGTCACCAATAATTCCACATTATTCAGTTCACTAAAAGAACTAATTTAGAAGAAATATCTAGTAAATTATTTTTGTAGATATCATAACTGATAAATCGATTACTCATGAATAGCTTCTTTTTTTTTTTTTAACAGTAACATTGCGTATTCTGAATAATCTTCAAAAAGATCATCTGATATCTCAGTCATAATCATCTTTACTTACTAAGCTATTTCCCCTCTCTAACCACATTATTAACTATTCCACCACTAAACTCTTTATTTCTCACTTACGAGCTTGTTCAATGTAAATCTGATGAACTTCGTCTTATGACACTATACCAACAAGGGGGAGTGAATATTGTAAAGCCTTTAAAAATTTTGACTTTCATACATACACGTATATAGTATAGCATTTCATATCAACATAATATCAGACATTTGATTTATATATCTCAAATTTTTAACTCATCATGAACATACTTATACATCTCAAATTTTCAACTCATCACGAGCACACTTTCAAGGTTTTTTTTTTTTTTTGTAACACATTCATCATTATCATGTATAAGTATCTACCATTCATAATAAGCTCATCATATTTATCCACTACAAAGATTCAATCTTATTGATCGATTTATAATATTCAATTGGAACAGTAGCATCTTACCCATATTCCACACCATTAATTAACCCATTACACACCATTAACTAACCCATTACACACCATTAACACACATGTATATCAACTCAAACCATAAAGGTCCATCTCAATAAATCATTATATTCACTAAGTTATACATACATACTTATTCCCTTTCCGCATTATTGATGGTAGCTTTGTTGGAAAGCATTTCTACTAAACAAAATAATCTCATTGGGGTCGGGAGATATCACACTATCATGTCCACATATGGCATGTATAGCTAGACTCTCTCACACACGCTACGGTAGTCTGAAAATTGACTAAACCATAGCTCTGATACCACTAAATGTAACACCTCTTCCTTGTTTCAATGCTGGAACAGGGTACGAGGCATTGCTGGATTTTTACACTTACAAATATACAAAACCGGCTATAAAATTTCTCTCAATTTAGAATCTAATCACATTCTTATCATATAAACATTAATTCATTTACTATCATGCAAGATACTCGTTCATGTATTGTATCATTATGACTCATAACATAGGTACTATTAGTCATATCACATGGTCTTATACAACAATAAAATTTCAATTAATTTAGGACAACTTTCTAGGCCAACTTAGTAACATATATACATATACTCAAGTCCTTATACATGCCATAAACTTATAAATATTTCAGAATATTTAATACTAACCTTAGCCTGATACTGTGATAGTATCTCCGGCGACCTCCAACTCGAGATAGCATCTGAAACTCTATAAGAAAAAGGAAGGGAATGGAGTAAGCATTATAGCTTAGTAAGTAAATATGTAAATAATAATCAATTTATTCCAAGCTTTTATAAAACTTCATAACATGTTCTCATAATAGTATAATTACAATTACAGATAGTCTCACCATTTACTTAATCCCTTTTCAAGCTGTTTACTCGAGTAACTGTCACTAAATTATTTTTATACAGAGTTACGGAACTCAAAATTAAGATCCATCAACTTTCATAGAAACTAGACTCATATATCTTCTTACCATAAAAATTTTAAAATTTTTGGTTTGGTCAATTAGTACAGTTTATTCATTGCAGTCTCCCCTATTTTGCGGTTCAGTGGTTCTGACCACTCTTCACTAAAATTTAATTATCTTTTTCTACAGAATTCAAATGAGGTTCTCGTTTCTTTCTTCTGAAAATAGACTCATTGAGGAGTCTAACCATATACATTATGCTCCATAATTTTTTTTTATAATTTTTAATTAGTTTTCCAAGTCAAAATAGGGGATCATGAAGTCATTCTGCACCAGTCTCACAAAAATATAAATATATCAAAATATAGAAGTCCTTTGCTTGTTCTGTTTCTTTTCTATGAAAATAGACTCAATAAGCTTTAATTTTATATCTCATTCAACCTCAAATTCAATTCCTACCATTTTTGGTAATTTTGCAAAGTCACCCCACTGTTGCTGTACAAACTGTTTTATTTCAAATCTCATCTGACCCATAAATTTTCTTATATGCGTTTTCCAAATAACATTTGCCCACATCAAATTTACCGAAATTCGATCATTCATCAATGTTACTCATGTACATATATACACATATACCTGCACTTAGTCAATATATACACTCACTTCCACTTGGCTATTTCACAATTTCATTCATTTTCACTTAGCCACTTTCCATTGAACACAACGGAATGAAACAGTAACAAATGTTCGGTGCCTTGCACGTAATACCACCTTTGTGCCTGAAGTTAATTGGTTCACATAGTAGCCTGCACTTAGTACTACACATGTGACCAAATTAATCTCTTACACATAGTGGCCTGCACTTAGTACTACAGATGTGATCAAGTTATCTGATACGCATCGTCCTTTCGGATGTTTTCATCGAAAATACCCCAGAAAAATCGTTTCTCTAACCATAAACATGCATAATCTACCATAATTCATCAAAATACACAGTTATTCAACATGGGTAAATTTTTGAAATCAAACCCTAGCTCAAATAAATAGTAAAAATAGATAAATCATGTTACCAGGATTTCAAAAACATAAAAATCATTAAAAACGGGTCTAGAACGGACTTACAATCGAGCTTGGAAGCTTGAAAAAACCCTAGCTATGGTTTCTCCATGCTATATTTGGCCTTAAGGAAGACGATGAGGAAAAATTGGCTTTTAATTTGATTTTTAATTCATTTAATCACTAAATAACCAAAATTCCCCTAACTTAAAAATATTCTTTTTCACCCATTTCTTGTCCATTTTTGCCCAATAAATTAACCAATGGTCTAATTACCATTTAAGAACCTCTAATTTAAAATTTCATAACAATTGGACACCTCTAACATGTAGAACTCAAATTTTACATTTTTTACAATTTAGTCCTTTTGACTAAATTGAGTGCCCAAATGTCGAAATTTTCATACGAAATTTTTACAAAATAATTTCATAAAAATGTAAACCATAAAAATATAAATAAAATACATTTCAATTAAATACCTTTACGTTCTAGAATGCACATTTTAATACTTTTGCAATTTAGTCCAATTTATCAAATTGGACACGCAAACAATAAAATTTTGTAACGAAAATTTCACAAAAATATTGCAAACACAAAATAAATTTTAAAACTCAATCAGAATAAATATTTTAACCTCAGATTTGTGGTTTCGTAACCACTATTCCATTTAGGCCCTGTATCGGGCTATTACATCAACTTTATGTATATTATTGTATTTTTAAATAATCGATGCTTTATATCTTTTAATTTTTATTAAATTTTTTGTTAAAATAGAAATTGATACACTTAGAAAATGGGAAATTTGGGCTAAAACAAGGTCAATGTTGCAACATGGCACCTTTGTGCCATAACATTGTGTCCAAAATCAAAAGAAACGAGAAAATCATCTTGATGTTGTGACACAGAGGACAATTTACCTAGTATTCCAAAATTTTGGAGTGCGTCGCAACATCTAACCCCGATGTCATGACATCGGCATCCTGCCAGAGTCGCAACACATAACCCCTGTGTCGCGACATCGCTACATTTTTTGTAGGGTCGACCCAATCCAATTGCACAACCTGTTGACTTTTAACTTAATTTTACCCTATTTTTAACCTTAAAATATTTTTTTAAATTAAAAACCCTTTTAACTTAAACCTAAAACCCCTTTAACTTCTAAACTCTCTCGAATCATCTTAAAATTTTCCAAACCCTAACCTTCTTTCTTCTTCCCTTCACTTTTGTTTTGCTATAATCTTTTCTTCTTTATTTTGGTGCAGATTATACATCAAGCATTTATACGGGAGGTTACAACAACATCTTTAAAGGAAACAATCAAAACTTGAAGGACGGGATTAAGAGTTCCAAACCTCAAATTTTACTATTCTACTGACTTCTTCGAATCCTTTAAAATTTTGAAACCGAAATGTTGAAAAGTATTTCCTTGAGCTTTAAGGCAAAAACCTTTATTCAGGAAAGAGGATTCGAACCATTGATGGTTCTTTGCAATGAAATTTGGTCTTTAGTACAGTATCATAGATGGTAGTGTTTCTGCACTATCTCAAAAGAAAATGTTAGTGTCCCTCTTGTGCAAGAATTTTATGCTACTTTTAGGGACAAGAAAACTCGAAGTCCACATGGTGTCATGTGGAAAATGATGATCGTGAGAGTTAAGGATGTGCCATTCTCCCCAAAAAATATTTGTAAATATTACGATACTCCATATTATGACTCTAACTTTTTAGAAAACACATACCTAACGAGATTTCAAGATGTTGATATGGAAAGCATTGTTAAATACTTAATTCAAAATGGAGGTGAATGAAACCTCTAGCCAGATACTAGAGTACTAATCAATTTCAACCAAGCCATAATGCTTCCAATAGCTAAAGTATGGATGCAATTTATGTAACACCCCTTTCCCGTAACTGTCGCCGAAACAAGAAAGGAGCATTACCGGACATATACTCATACTGAACCAGTAAAATTTTGAACTTTTTAATCTTTAACCATCATGTATTTTCAATCATCAAAGCATACTTCAAATGATCATAAAATGATGCATATAACTATTGAGGATCAAATTGAAAACATAGTAAAAGATAGGAAAATAATCATAAATTTTCAAGTTAGGGACACACGGCCGTGCCCCTTTGCCAGTGTTCTCTCACACGGTCGTGGCTATCTAACACGCCCAAATCACATAATCCGTGGTCGAATCTGACTTACCTTACACGGCTACTAAACACGCCCGTGTGTCTAGCCGTGGTCGAAACTGTCCTAGCCACACGGCTACCAGACAAGCCCGTGTGTCTAGGCCGTGTGCAAGACTGTCCAAAAACGTTTAAGGTGCAGGGGACACACGGTCAAAATACACGCCCGTGTCCCCTGGCCGTGTGGCACAAATATAGGGTTGATTTAAGCCAATTTATCACCCAAAATGGGTCATTCCTTACAAGTCAATAACCACCACATTTCATACCAATATTGGCAACCAAAACATACAAGTTCAAGCATAATATGAACCTATAATCATCATGATATCTTGCATCAACTAAGCATTATAATTCAACGGCTAACAACCTCATTAATGAGCTCATTTATCAACATTTCATTTCTTACCATATCAACTCATATATCCATCTTGATCATATAGTTTACCATATGCACATATAATAAAAAAGAAACAATCTCGAAATACTTAATTACATATGTATAAGGCAAGCCACATCTCATAGCTTGATCATCTACCCAAACATACCATATTCACTAAATAACTAGTCTATACATGCCATGACCATTTCATTTACAAAAGGTTCAAAATTACCAAAGCTTGATAGATAGTGTGATGACAATCTCCGACTGGTCCGATTATCGAGCTAGCTTCCGAATCTATAAGACAGTGAAAGAAATAAATGGAGTAAGCTTCGAAAGCTTAGTAAGCTCGTAAAACTTAGAATTTAACTTACCAATTCATTAAGGTAATCCCTACATATACAAGTAAGGCCAATTCTATTCATATGCTCTTGTAGCCTATTTCACAAGCTCACATAAGTTAGTTTATAAGACTTCGTATACCATCTTATGCAAGAGTTTACCATATAATTCATATCCATTAGCACATATAAACATCATAATTCATATGACATATAATGCATTCACTTTCATATATCCCATGTAACATATAAATCATATGAGTTGGATCATACCTTTCATGTAGTTCATATAACAGGTATCATATGTACTTATATCTATATCATCTTGTAATTCATGTAACTTATATCGGTATTGCCCATTGAACCTATAAGAATATCGAGGATACCCGGGTGATACACACACAGTGTATATACATATAACCTGAAATTCGTCAATATGTCATGTATGCTCTTACAAGCCTGTACGGTAAGCCTTAAAGGCTGAACATGTAATCCCGAAGGATAAACAGTAAGCCCGTAGGCTGAACGGTGAGTCCGAAGACTAAACATGTGGTCCCGAAGAATGAACGCGTAGCCCATGAGCACGTGGTGAGTCCGCAACAAATGTAAGAGCTCAAACCACCCTGTAGCCCTAGTGACATGTCACTTGTATCCCTACGACTTCTACGGTTCTAACAGGGCTCGGTATCCATGTATCACTTGTAACATTTAACGTTACCATTCCAAATCACATGTATATACTCAATAGGCAATCCAATTCAGCAACTTTATACATCCACATAATCAGTAGACAACATTTATAAGCATTTATAAGGTAAATTCAAATTCTACGAACTTACCTCGTAATCCCGATATCTACTCGTCTATTTTCTGTTTTCCACGATCAAGTTCTGGGATTCGATCATCTTTATCTATATTAATACAAATTTCAGCTATTTACTAACTCACATATTCAATTCAATCCAATAACATATATTTTGATATATTTGCAATTTAGCCCCTATATTTTTGACACTTTGCAATTTAGTCCTTCTATCACAAAAATGACAAATTACACAATCAATCCCCCAATTCACCATAACCGAATATTCAAGGGACTTATACAAGCATATATCTTTCAATAAATCACAATTTAACCACCAAAAATTCTGCCTTTTTATATTCAAATCCTCAAAACTCATTTTCATCAAAACTTACTTTAAAATTCTTGTATATTTCCACATAATATTCTATAATTCATCAAAATCCATCAAAATAACATGAATTCATCAATGGCATTTTTCAAAGACATGTTCAAAATCAGAAATTGAGGTACGGGTCGACTAGTATACGAAGTAATGATCACAAAAACGTAAAAATTATCGAAAACAGAACAAAAACGAACCTTGAATCGAAGCTCAAAGTGATCGAATGTTAAAAGCTTGAAAACCCTTAATATTTTGATAAAGAATCGGTAAAGGAACGAATGAAAATGAGTATTATTTTATTTTATTTAATCTATTATAACATATATTAATTAAAAACCAAAACTAACCTTTATAATATCATTTATAAAACCATAATAATAAGGACATATGTGTCCATTAGCTTTAGAAAAGGTAAAATAACCATTTAAGGCCTTCCATTTAAAAAGCCATCATCAAATAAGCCATTTATGAAATAGAACTCCTATTTATCGCTTTATGCGATTTAATCCTTTTTATCAAATTAACCGATCAGACAGTAAAATTTCAATACGAAACTTTCACACCCTATACCTATCATGCCATAAAACATATTAAAGCATTTAAAATAATATTTTGACTCGGTTAGGTGGTCCCAAAACCACTCGTTTCGGCTAGGGTATAAAGTGGGCTGTTACAACTCTCCCCCCTTTAGAGATTTTCGTCCCCGAAAATCTTACTAGTGAACAGGTTAGGATATTGCTTTCGCATAGATTCCTCAAGTTCCCATGTAGCTTCCTCTATTTCGTGTTTACACCAGAGAACTTTTACAAGTGCTATACGCTTATTTCTCAACTTTTTGATTTCTCGAGCCAGAATTCTAATCAGTTCTTCACTGTACGATAAATCGGACTGTTTCTATACATCATTGGGAGAAATGATATGAGATGGATCAGATCGGTATCGACAAAGCATTGAAACGTGAAATACATTATGAATATTTTCAAGTTCAGACGGTAACGATAGTCAATAAGCTACAGGTCCAATTCGTTCCACAATTTCATACGGCCCGATAAAACGAGGACTTAGCTTTCCTTTTCTGCCGAAACGAATACTTTTCTTCCACGGTGATACTTTTAGAAATACTCTATCTTTGACCTGAAACTCTATTTCTTTTCGTTTCAAATCAGCATATGATTTCTGTCTGTCTGAAGCTGCTTTTAAACTGTCGCGTATCATTTTCACTTTTTCTTCTGTATCTCGGATTAAATCAACCCCGTGTAACTTTCTTTCACTCAATTCTATCCAATACAGCGGTGTTCGACATTTACGACTGTATAATACTTCGTATGGAGCCATTTTTAAACTCGTTTGAAAACTTTTATTGTATGCAAACTCTATCAGAGGTAAGTATTTCTCCCAATTACTTTCAAATTCAAGAATACAACACCGTAACATGTCTTCCAGAATCTGAATAACTCTTTCAGACTGACCATCGGTCTGGGGATGGAATGCTGTACTAAAACTCAATTTCGTTCTCAAAGCCTCTTGAAACTTCTTCCAGAATCTCGAGGTAAACCTCGGATCTCTATCAGACACAATGGATAATGGTATACCATGCAATCGCACAATCTCAGATAAATATAATTCCGCTAATCTATCCATAGAATAGTCAGTACGTACTGGTATAAAATGTGCAGACTTCGTCAATCTGTCAACGATAACCCAGATTGCATTTTTCTTCTTCGGAGACAGAGGTAGTCCAGATACAAAATCCATAGTGACTCTGTCCCATTTCCACTTTGGAATCATAATAGGCTGTAATAAACCTGATGGTACCTGATGTTCAGCTTTAACTTGCTGACAGATCAAACATTTCGATACAAATTCTGATATGCCACGTTTCATTCCTGACCACTAGTATTACTGTTTCAAATCGTTATACATCTTAGTGCTACTCGGATGAACTGAAAATCGACTGTCATGAGCTTCATGCAAAACTTTCTGAATGAGTTCACTGTCTTTCGGTATACAGATTCTATGTCGGAACATTAAACAATCATCATTCCTTATAGAAAAGTCAGAATCAGAATTAGACTTACAATGAAGTCGTTTAGCTTGTAGTTCGGAATCAGTCCTTTGAGCTTTACAGATTTGCTGCAGAATCAACGGTTTAGCCTTTAGCTCAGCTAATACAGATCTATCATCATATGACGTCATTTGAGTACCCAAAACTCGTAAAGCAAACAGAGATTTTCGACTTAACGCATCAGCTACAACATCAGCTTTTCCTGGATGATAATCAATTACAAAATCGTAGTCTTTTAGTAATTCAAGCCATCTCCTTTGTCGCATATTCAATTCTTTCTGTGACATTAGATACTTCAGACTTTTATGATCGGTAAAAATTTTACATTTTTCTCCGTATAAGTAATGCCGCCAAATCTTTAATGCAAAGACTATAGCAGCTAACTCAAGATCATGCGTCGGGTAATTCTTCTCGTGCGATTTTAACTGTCGGGAGGCATAAGCTATGACTTTCCCATCTTGCATCAATACACAACCTAGTCCGATAATAGATGCATCACTGTATATAACAAATTCTTTACCAGGTTCAGGTTGAACTAAAACCAGAGCTTCTATTAACAGGGCTTTCAACTGTTCGAAACTCTGCTGACATTTATCAGTCCACTTGAACTTTACATCTTTTTGTAGTATTCGAGTCAACAGTACTATAATCATCGAGAATCCTTTAACAAATCTTCGGTAATATCCCGCTAATCCCAGAAAACTTCTAATCTCAGATACATTTCTCAGGGGTTTCCAATCTATAATAGCAGATATTTTACTCAGATCTACTCTGATGCCTTCCGTAGAAACAATGTGACCCAAAAATCTGACTTCTCGAAGCCAGAATTCACATTTGCTGAATTTGGCAAACAACTGTTTATCTCTCAGAATCTGTAACACAATTATCAGATGTTCAGTATGCTCTACTACATCACGTGAATAGATCAGAATGTCATCAATGAATACGACAACGAATCTGTCTAAATACGGTCTGAATACACTGTTCATCAAGTCCATGAACACTGCAGGTGCATTTGTTAAACCGAAAGGCATGACCAGAAACTCATAATATCCGTATCGTGTTCTGAAAGCAGTTTTCGGTATATCTGAATCTTTCACTCGTAACTGGTAATAACCCGATCTCAAATCAATCTTTGAAAATACAGTAGCTCCTTTTAACTAATCAAACAAATCATCAATTCGTGGAAGAGGATATTTATTCTTCACGGTTACTTTATTCAACTATCGATAATCAATACACATTCTCATTGATCCGTCTTTTTTTTTCACAAATAATACGGGAGCACCCCAAGGTGAAAAGCTCAGTCTCGTGAAACCTCTATCCGTCAATTCTTGTAACTGTGCTTTCATCTCTTTTAATTCAGCCGATGCCATTCTGTACGGAGCTATCGATATCGGTGTAGTGCCCGATAACAATTCAATACCGAATTCACCTTCTCTAGTCGACGGTAAACCCGATAATTCTTTCAGAAAAACATCTAAAAACTCACAAACAACTGGTACAGACTCAATTTTTTATTCTAACATGCTAGAATTCATTACATACGCTAGATATGCATCATAGCCTTTTCTAACATACTTCTGAGCTCTCATAGCAGAAATCACTATCGGTAATTCATTCAAATCATTTGATTCAATCCGAAGAATCTCACCATTCTGACATTTCAATTCTATGATCTTACTTCGATAATTCACAATAGCCTCATGCGCATTTAGCCACTCCATACCTAGTATTACATCGAACTCGTAAAAAGATAGGAGCATCAGATCAGCCAGAAGACAATATCCCCAAGTCATCAACGGACATTTCTTACATATTTTATCAACTAACACAGACTTTCCTAATGGATTCGATACTTTAACTACATATTCAGTAGACTCAACTTGTAAATTCTTTTCAAACACTAATTTCATACAGATATATGAATGAGTTGATCCAGGATCTATCAACGCAACAATATAAGTGTTATAGGGAGAAAAAGTACTGGTAATAACATCAGGTGACGAGGCTTCCTCGCGTGCACGTATTGCATAAGCTCTCGCAGGAGTACGCATCTCAGATTTCACATTAGCATCTCTCGCCACATTGCGATTTCCACTTTGATTCCCAACATTTCGAGACGGTCTACCTCTTGATGCATCATTATTTGTCTTAGTTGATTGTTCTTTATCGGCTACAGATTTTTCAGGACAATCACGCAAGTAGTGATCTAACGATCCACATCAAAAACAGGCCCCGTTTATCAGTCGACACACTTTGAAATGTCTTCTGTTACAATGCTCGCACTCTGGTTTGGGGGTCCTCACACTACCCGCACTAGCTACAGAAGTCGTCTGAGCTTTCGAATGAGAAGACTTAACACTTTTCTCTCAGATAGATATGCCTGTAGAAGCAGCAGAACAAGGATGAAAATCCTTTGATCTCTTGGATCCAGATTGATACGGTTTACCCGCAAACCTCTTTCTAGCCTCTCTGAATTCGAAATCTGCTTTACAGGCCTGGTCAACGAGAACTACAAACTCTTTCAGCTCAAGTATTCCGACTAATAGTCAAATTTCTTCATTTAGCCCATCTTCGAACCTTTTACACATTATTGCTTCAGTAGAAACACATTCGTGAGCATATTTGCTGAGTCACACAAACTCTCTCTCGTATCCAGTTATAGAAATTCGACCCTGTTTTAGCTCTAGAAACTTTTTTCTTTTCTGATCGATAAATTGTTGACTAATGTATTTCTTCCTGAATTCCATCTAAAAGAAATTCCAATCGACTCGTTCTCGTGGTACAACCGAGGTCAATGTATTCCACCATTGATATGCTGAATCCCGAAGCAAAGAAATAGCACATCTCAAACACTCATCAAGAGTACAGGCTAGTTCGTTAAAAACTCTGATCGTATTCTCAAGCCAGAATTCGGCCCTCTCAGCATCATCATTTGCTGAAGCTCTAAACTCTTCTGCACCATATTTCCGTATCTTGTCAACAGGAGGTCTGTTCAATCTCAGAGGATCCATAACTCGCACATTTTCAAGGTTCGGTTGAGGGACTTGAGGGGGTGGAGGTTGTGGAGCAGTCAGGTTTGCTCGCACAAACTCACTAAACCATCTAGACATCATTTGGAAGAAAGCTTGTTTAATTTCTTCCTGATTGGCCTCAGCAGGGCCCGATTCAAAAGGCACAGCCCTTTGAGCAGGTGCTGGCGCAATACTTTCAACATCATCAGCTAAAGCCCGATTCGAATCCATTACTATATAAAATAGATTTCAGAGGATGTCAGGAGATATCACACTACCACATTTCATGTACAAGGCATGTATAGCTAGATTTATACCACTACGGTAGTCCTAGAATTGACTAAATCGTAGCTCTGATACCAACCAAATGTAACACCCCTTTCCTAGAACCGTTGCCAGAATAGGAAAGGAGCGTTACCGGACATATACTCATACTGAACCAGTAAAATTTTGAACTTTTTAATCTTTAACCATCATGTATTTTCAATCATCAAAGCATACTTCAAATGATCGTAAAATGATGCATATAACTATTGAGGATCAAATTGAAATCATAGTAAAAGATAGGAAAATAATCATAAAATTTCAAGTTAGGGACACACGGCCGTGCCCCTCTGCCCGTGTTCTGTCACACAGTCGTGGCTATCTAACATGCCCAAATCACATAACCCGTGGTAAATCTGACTTACCTCACATGGCTACTAAACACGCCCGTGTGTCTAGGACGTGGTCGAAACTGTCCTAGCTACACAGCTACCAAACACGCCCGTGTGTCTAGGCCGTGTGCAAGACTGTCCAAAAACGTTTAAGGTGTAGGGGACACACAGTCGAAATACACGCCCGTGTCCCCTAGCAGTGTGGTACAAATATAGGCTTGATTTAAGCCAATTTGTCACCCAAAATAGGTCATTCCCTACAAGTCAATAACCACCACATTTCATATCAATATTAGCAACCAAAACATACAAGTTCAAGCATAATATGAACCTATAATCATCATGATATCTTGCATCAACTAAGCATTATAATTCAACGGCTAACAACCTCATTAATGAGCTCATGTATCAACATTTCATTTCTTACCATATCAACTCATATATCCATCTTGATCATATAGTTTACCCTATGCACATATAATAAAAAAGAAACAATCTCAAAATACTTAATTACATATGTATAAGCCAAGCCACATCTCATAGCTTGATCATCTACCCAAACATACCATATTCACTAAATAACTAGTCTATACATGCCATGACCATTTCATTTACAAAAGGTTCAAAAGTACAAAAGCTTGATAGATAGTGTGATGACAATCTCTGACTCGCCCGATTATCGAGCTAGCTTCCGAATCTATAAGACAGTGAAAAAAGTAAACGGAGTAAGCTTCTAAAGCTTAGTAAGCTCATAAAACTTAGAATTTAACTTACCAATTCATTAAGGTAATCCCTACATATACAAGTAAGGCCAATTCTATTCATATGCTCTTGTAGCCTATTTCACAAGCTCACACAAATTAGTTTATAAGACTTCGTATACCATCTTATACAAGAGTTTACCATATAATTCATATCCATTAGCACATATCAACATCACAATTCATATGACATATAATGCATTCACTTTCATATATCTCATGTAACATATTAATCATACGAGTTGGATCATACCTTTCATGTAGTTCATATAACAGGTATCATATATACTTATATCTATATCATCTTGTAATTCATGTAACTTATATCGGTATTGCCCGTTAAACCTATAAGAATATCGAGGATACTCGGTTGATACACACACAGTGTATATACATATAACCTGAAATCTGTCAA
Organism: Gossypium stocksii; assembly: GCA_020496765.1. NCBI lineage: Eukaryota > Viridiplantae > Streptophyta > Magnoliopsida > Malvales > Malvaceae > Gossypium > Gossypium stocksii. The sequence goes on from CM035627.1 coordinate 47,812,881, forward strand.
TTTGTCATGTATGCTCTTACAAGCCTGTATGGTAAGCCTCAAAGGCTGAACATGTAATCCCAAAGGATGAACGGTAAGCCCGTAGGCTGAATGATGAGTCTGAAGACTGAACATGTGATCCTGAAGGATGAACGTGTAGCTCATGAGCACGTGGTGGGTCCAAAACAAATGCAGGAGCTCAAACCACCCTGTAGCCTTAGTGACATGTCACTTGTATCCCTACGACTTCTACGGTTCTAACGGGGCTCGGTATCCATGTATCACTTGTAACATTTAACATTTCCATTCCAAATCACATGTATATACTCAATAGGCAATCCAATTCAGCAACTTTATACATCCACATAATCATTAGACAACATTTATAAGCATTTATAAGGTAAATTCAAATTCTACGAACTTACCTCGTAATCCCGATATCTACTCGTGTATTTTCTGTTTTCCACGATCAAGTTTTGGGATTCGATCGTCTTTATCAATATTAATACAAAATTCAGCTATTTACTAACTCACATATTTAATTCAATCCAAAAACATATATTTTGATATATTTGTAATTTAGCCCCTATATTTTTGACACTTTGCAATTTAGTCCTTCTATCACAAAAATGACAAATTACACAATCAATCCCCCAATTCACCATAACCGAATATTCAAGGGACTTGTACAAGCATATATCTTTCAATTAATAACAATTTAACCACCAAAAATTCTACCTTTTTATATTCAAATCCTCAAAACTCATTTTCATCAAAACTTACTTTAAAATTCTTGTATATTTCCACATAATATTCTATAATTCATCAAAATCCATCAAAATAACATGAATTCATCAATGGCATTTTTCAAAGACATGTTCAAAATTAGAAATTGAGGTACGAGTCGACTAGTATACGAAGTAACAATCACAAAAACGTAAAAATTATCGAAAACGGAACAAAAATGAACCTTGAATCGAAGCTCAAAGTGACCGAATGTTAAAAGCTTGAAAGCCCTTAATATTTTGATGAAGAATCGGTAAAGGAACAAATGAAAATGAGTATTATTTTATTTTATTTAATCTATTATAACATATATTAATTAAAAACCAAAACTAACCTTTATAATATCATTTATAAAACCATAATAATAAGGACATATGTGTCCATTAGCTTTAGAAAAGGTAAAATAACCATTTAAGGCCTTCCATTTAAAAAGCCATCATCAAATAAGCCATTTATGAAATAGAACTCCTATTTATCGCTTTATGCGATTTAATCCTTTTTATCAAATTAACCGATCAAACAGTAAAATTTCAATACGAAACTTTCACACCCTATACCTATCATGGGATAAAACATATTAAAGCATTTAAAATAATATTTTCACTCGGTTAAGTGGTCCCGAAACCACTCGTTCCAGCTAAGGTATAAAGTGGGCTGTTACAATTTATTTTCAGTAAAGTTACACCTACTCCTAATGTTTCTAATGTCAATACATTTTGAGCTATTTTGTTATATGGCATTTTACAGAAGAAACATATATGCATAGGGTAATGGATCCATCAAAGTATGAAGCATTGCATTAGTGGCTAGAAGATTGAGATTTTCTTTCCCCATCTTGTAACGACACTTTGCAAGAGTACAAAGGTTCCAATGAAAGAGAACGAGTAGTTCGTTTGCCCAACAAAAAGCTTAATAGGTGATTCTATTTACACTTAGTACGTAGAACTCAATCGAAAGTAGATCATAGATTGGAACCAAAGGATAAAAGAAAAGATGGATGTCCCAATGTCGTCTAAACGAAAAGTAAATCGACATCTAGACAAGAAAGTAGTGAGAGTAGTAATGTAAAAATCGACGGAATGATAAGATGGATGCAAGAAACAAAGTGCAAGAAACAAACCTTGTTCTTCAAAAATTTGAGAAGTCAAAAAACATGAGAATACCTAATTATCTACCTGATATGTTCGACATATGCATCCAGAGCATGAAGAAGAGGAGTAAGAGAGTGGGGAGTAGGAAGAAAGCGAGGATAAAGAAGGAGAAGGGAATAAGGAGATGGACTTTGATGTGGAGGAAGACTAAATTTTTAATTTTTATTTTGAGATTGTATTAAATTTTGGGATAATTTTTATTTTATCATTTTAGGAGTAAGATTAATTGTAAACTTTTATATTTGTTTTTCTGCTTTAAATTTTCTGTGTAGGAACCCTACAAGATAAAGGCAAGAGATTTTCGAGCTAACAACAAAAAAGGAAGGAAAAGTCCACCAGTAGATTAGAACAATGTCAAGATTAACTTCTTTCCTCATCTTTTCAAGGCTACACATAAAGGACAATGTGTTATCTAAAGTGTGGAGGGGTAACATAGGAAATTTGTTTTTATGCTTGTCTGTTAATTTTTACTGTCAATTGTGTGCTTGAGCTAGTAGAAATATAATTAATTGGTTACGAGCCTGTATATAGGTTGATTGTATTTACTAGCCTTGTTTAAAAAGGAAAAATGTTCAAAGTCTCTTCAAAGTTTCAAATGTTATAGATTTAGTCCCGACTCATTCCTTCAGCATTGAAGGTCTCAAAGACCTTCTAAAGGGACTTTATGCTTATGTGTGACAATTATGTGATGGTGGATGATATGTGTATGTAATGTGATTGTATATTGATGTGTATTGATAGGTAATGCCTCGTAACCCTAGTCCGACGATGGATACAGGTTAGGGGTGTTACAATGACGAGGTGGTCTGCCTCTCAGAATTGGATTACTCGGTCTATAGGTTTGATCAATATCTTTTCCTAGATTTTTTGGATAATCCTTAACATAGTGGTCAAAGGAACCATATCTGAAACATGCTCCGCTTCTTAAGCGGCACTTACCATAGTGAAATTTATTACAAAGTTTACATCTTAGTTTGGGGTTTCTAACACTTCCCACACTTGTCACAGATGGAGAAGGAGATCTCGGGTTAGAATGTTGGGAGCCCCGCTCTTTACTGGAATACCCCGTGACTGTGGTAGAATGATCATGATACTTCTTCGATTTCTTTGAAACAAATATTTGTCACTTGCCCATAAATCTTTTAACTGACACCCGGGCTTCTCTTTCTACTTGTTTCTTTTCTTTATTCAATTCCTCAGCTTTTTATGCTCGATCAACCAGTACTACAAATTCCCGTAACTCGAGGATTCTAATCAACAACTTGATGACTTCATTTAATCCTTCTTCAAAACATTTACACATATCCGCGTTAGTTGGAACTCATTCTCTGGCATACTTGCTCAACCGAACAAATTCTCGTTCATACTCAGATACTATCATGTTTCCCTGTTTGAGCTCAAGAAATTCTTTTCTTTTCTAATCCAGAAATCTTTGACTAATGTATTTCTTTTTAAACTCGGTTTGGAAAAACTCCCATGTAATCTGTTCCTTTGGCACAATAGAAATTAGTGTATTCCAACACTGGTAGGTTGTACCTTTTAATAGTGACACAGCTCATTTCAGGCATTTAATTGAAGTATACGACAATTCATCTAATCCCTTGATAGTATTTCCTAACAAGAATTCAGCCCTTTCTGGATCATCTTCGGCAATGGCCCTAAATTCTCCTGCCCCATATTTTTTCATTTTATCTACTGAAGGCTTACCAGTTCTAACAGATTTAGTACCTTGTGGCATTTCGGGAACTGGTGGAGGAACAAGTGGGGTAGCATGTTGTACAGCAGGGTTAGTTCTCAAATATTTAGTAAACCACTCATTCATCATTTGAAAGAAAGTTTATTTTACCTCCTCTCCTTGGCCCTCAGATACGGTCTTTCTACTACTACTTGATGTTTCTCTTTGAACTGAAGCTGGAGCATGGCTCTCAGCTTCCTCAGATTCAGCTCTAGCTTGGTTTGATGACATTACTATATGAAAAAAACACATTTAAAATGGTCAGGAGATATCACACTATCACAATTTATATAATGGCATGTATAGCTAATCCCATACTTGTTACATTAGTTTGAAAATCGGCTAAACCGTAGCTCTGATGCCAATAAATGTAACACCCCTAACTTGTAAACATCCCTGAAACAGGGTTACGAGCCATTATTGGGATTTACAGAATTGGACCGAGTGAGGACTAAATCAAAATCCAAGGAATTTTTTTGCAAAAATTAAAAAAATTTTCTTACATAAAGGAGTCATACGCTCGTGTGGTAAGGGACAGGTTCGTGTTGTCAGGTCGTGTGGATTTACACACCTACGTCCCCAACCCCGTGTAATCCTCTGGCTTGTACCTCATGTAGAACTTGAAGTCACACGCCCGTCTGCTAGGCCGTGTGGTTAATTTAATTTTCAAAAATTAAGGGCAGGTTTCATATGCCCAAGTGACACATCTATGTTCTAGGCTGTGTACCTTACACGGCTGAGACACATGCCCGCATCTCTACCCGTGTGCTCAATTTTGAGCATTCTGTTTCTAAATTTTTAGGATGCAGGGGACATACGGCCAAGCTACACACCCATGTACCAGGCCGTGTGTCACACACAGTCAAGAGACATGCCCGTGTGTTTACCCGTGTGGACAAAATAAGGCTATTTCCAAGCCTTATTTCTCATCAATTTTCATCCATTTCCTACACCATTACTTGCAAGTATTAATCAACCAAATTCAACAATTATATTAATGCATGAATCAAACCTTACCAACATATTTGCATAACCATAACTAAACCTTATATACATAACAAAATGGTCATAAAACGTGGGTGTGTCTACAACAAATGCAAATCATGACCAAATCAGAATGTTTCGAAGAACATGAACAGAATGCTCTGAAGAGCATGAATAGTAAGCTTGCAAGAACATCATATCAGTAATCTTGAGAGAGATTAAGCTCTTTCGAGCCTTAGATGTCCGCAACACATGCAAGACACTATCATTTCGGGTAACAAAACCCTATATCCATCCGAGTTTCATTCTTTTATCAACCTTATTCATATATCCGATATTTACAAAATCTATTCAATTTACATGCTTTTGGCCAACTCATTATTCACATGCAACTCATTCAAATCAATTGAATCATATTATTATACAATTAAGTTATATGAACTTACCTCGATGCTTGTTCGTTTATGAAATCTATTAATTCGAGACTTTTTCTTTCCCTCGATCTAGCTTTAAATTTGAGTTGTTCAAATCTATATGAATAGATTTAATCATCAATTTCATTCAATTCATATTCAATTGCGTATAATTTACACCCTAGGAAAAATTACCATTTTGGCCCTAAACTTTTCATTAATGATAATTATGTCCCTAGGCTCAGAAAATGAAATTCTCACAATTCAATCCTTATTCCAAGCCAAACCAAAATTTCTATGTATTACTCACAGCACTTATGTTTCACAAAATTCAAAAATTTTCTATGAATTTTTACAAGTTTACAATTTAGTCCCTAAATTTCAATTTCATGAAAATTCACTTTATAAAAGTTGTTTCTCTACAAACCACCTTTCATTTTCTACCATAAATTTCCAATTTTTAGCATATTCATCCATGCCATACACTTTATATTTTGATATCTTTTCAAATTAATCGCTAAATTAGATAGTTTACACTATCTTAATCTAAAAAATATCAAAATTACTAAAAATGGGACTTAATTACTTACCTAATTAGGCCAAGTGTAACACCCCGAACCCGGCCCAGACGTTATGGCCATGTCCGGTGTGCTACATCACCTAGACTATCCTACGCCGCCCTATTTACTAAGTCCGATAGTGAGTTTTGAAAAGCAATGCTTGACTTTTTTGGAAATTCCCGTTTTAATAACTATTCAACTTAATCTCTAATTCATTTGTTAAGTGGTTCACTTTAACCTTATTATCTTACTTTGTCTCTTGTATTAACAGTTTGGTTAAGAAAACATTTGTTTAATTTTCGAAAACAATGTGTAATTGTGGATGAAATAAAATAGTTGAAAGTCCCAAATAAAAACAGATATAGTGGGCTTATTACAACCCATAACAAAATAAAACCAATAGTAAAAGTAATTAAATTAATAAACCAATTAAAATACGAGTTCAGTCTTCGTGGCCACTCTGAATCCCTCCCAGCAACCAAGTCACGATCTAGGGCTCACCTGCAAGGATGGAAAGAGAAGGGTGAGTTTGGGAAAACTCAGTGTGTGCAAAACCCATCCAAAGCCCGCATCGGCTCGAGCCCATTGGGCCTGAGCCCTAACTAGTCTCAGTCAGATACTGGGCCGAAGCCCTATTCAGATTACAGATATTGGGCCAAAACCGTATAACAGATACTGGAACGAAGCCCTATTCAGATAACAGTTTGGCCCATAGGCCCATCACTGTACAGTACAGTATAACAGTATGAATGCAACCCAATTGGGGAGACTACTCAACCCACCAACCGCTACACACCACCCGTACCAGCCAACACACCATGTGGGGAATAACTTGACCCACCCAGCCTACACACCACAGTCACAGCATGGCTGCTCAGATAAACAGTATACGAGGCAAAGCCCCTTTCAGTAACAGTACGAGGCATAGCCCCTTTCAATAACGTGGCAGTGCCACTCACACTTCCTCCATTATAAAACCCAACCCATGCAACAGATACATATCATGGTATGCAGTAACAGTAACAGTCATATCAAGCAGTACAGTCGATTTTAGCCCTAGGGGTATAATGGTAATTTTATACTTAGAGGTAAATCAGTAATTTCTTACCCTAAGGGTATTTTCGTAATTTTGTTCTCTTATTACAGTTTTTATTATTATTACAGCCTCTACTATTACAGTGGTTATTACAGAAACTCATTTAATTCAGTTTATCAGTTTTAGCACTTAGGCCCTAAAACCCCTAATGGGCTCTACCATGCGATTTTAGCCCATTAGGCCCATTTAAGCCTTAATTTCCAATCCATTATCTTGTTTTAACAATTTTTATGCCTGTAATCCATATTATTGCCTTTAAACCTATTCTGACCCAACTGGGCCCAAATTGCCCATTGGGCCCATATTCGGCCCATCGAGGCCCAACTTACCGTAACGCCCAAAATTCTGCGGTCAGCCCGCTTGATAGTGCCGATTCCAAAACCAACCTTCTCCTACCAACTTGAGAGCGTTCGCACACTCACAAGCTCTCGAAATGCCAGAATTTCAGTATTTTGGCTTTTCGGCTTTTGCCGATTTGAGCATTGAGGGGTGTTCGAAACACACACCTGTTTTGCAGTTTCACCGACGAGATCTCCTATGCGACAGTTCCTACAACCCAATATCTACTCGATTAATTAATAGATCTACGAAAAACCAAAGCCACAATCCCTTACCACATTTGGCCACACCCTTAATGGCCATGAAAACTTACCTCTGACGATTTAGGTGCACTAGATCTAGATCTAGTGATACCGATGCCTTCAACTCCTTGCTTGATCACCTTCCTCGCTAACTATCACTCAAAAAGAATAAAAATACCACTTTGAATTACTAAAAGTCCAAATCGACAATCCCCTTAACTTTAGGGACTTTCGGCTTTTCCAAAACATGAAATAATGTACAGATCTAAGGTATTAAGCACTTACCAACGATTTCTCTTTGATTCCTATGCAGATTTGATGTAAATCTGACCCTTAAACATTAGTAGAACCCTTATCTCTGAGATTTGCAAATTCGGCTATCTCCCTAAAACTATGGTGATTTCGGCTTTTCAACTAGAGAAGAAGATGGCGATTTGGGCTATGAGTTTGAGTGATGGTGTCGACAATGATGTGGCTCAAGGGGATGTAGTAATCGGCCACAACAGGTGAAAGGAAAAGGGGTAATTTGGCTTAGAAAGATTCGGCAAAAGAAAGTAGTTTTCGGGATTTCTGGCACTTTAAGCAATCGGCTATGGTTGATTTTGAGAGGGATGAAAGCAAAAGGAAGAGTGGATCTGAGTAAGGAGGGTATTCGGCTAGGGAAGAGATCAAAGAGGAAAAAGAAAAGTGAAAAAATAATGGTAGAGGTGAAGAAGAAGAAATCGACTAGAAGCTTTTTAGGGAGGCAAGTTTCGGCTTTTCTGACAATAAAAGAGAAGATTAATTCCTAAGGTGGCTAACCCTAATTCTTATGATAGAAAATAGAAAAAGATATAACCCTAATAATCTCTCTAAAGCAATCGGCCCAAGTCCCTAAAAGCCCTTGCCGAAATTCACTTAAGTTAGTCACATGCTCGGTACATGCTTAAAAATTAAAAAGAACACTACGCTTACCTTGCAACTCATCTTGAATACCCACTTAGGCGCCACTTTTTTAGGAGCTTAGTGGTGCCACCTTGCCACTCTACCAAGGCTCCCTTTGTGACATATTTCCCATGGTTTTTCTTAAAGGCCCACTTAACCAAGTCCCCTTTCACTTGAAAATCCAACCTAATATTTTATCGGGTTTTAACTTAAGCTTGGGCCTTCTAAAGGCCCACTAACACATGTACATACATTTTCAACCTTCAGAACACCAAAATTTTAAAATTTCACTAAAATTCACAAAACCTGAAAAATCCCAAAAATTAGGGCGTTACAACTTTACCCCCTTAAAGAAATTTCGGTCTCGAAATTTACTTGATCCAAATAACTGAGGGTATTGTTGACGCATAGTCTCTTCAGGCTCCCAAGTAGCTTCTTCTCTACCATGGTTATGCCACAGCACCTTCACCTGTGGAACTGACTTCCTCCTTAAGACTTTGACCTCATGCTCCAAGATTTGCACAGGCTCCTCCTCGAAGGTCAAATCAGTATTCACCGCAATCTCTTCCACTGGTACAATATGCGAAGGGTCCGACCGGTACCGTCTTAGCATAGACACGTGAAAAACGTCATGGATACGATCCAACTCTGGTGGCAACTCCAACTGATATGCTATTGGCCCAATCCGCTTGAGAATCCTATAAGGCCCAATAAACTGCGGACTTAGCTTGCCCTTTTTACCAAATCTCAAGATCTTTTTCCACGGCGACACCTTTAGGAACACCATATCCCCAATAGCGAACTCAATCTCCTTATGCTTAAGGTCAGCATAAGACTTCTGCCAATCAGACGCCTCCTTTAACCGATCTCGAATCAGCTTAACCTTACTTTCAGTATCTGCCACTAACTCTGGTCCAAGCACTTGGCGCTCTCCCAACTCTGTCCAACAAGTAGGAGTACGACATCTTCACCCATAAAGTGCCTCATATGGAGCCATCTGAATACTTTCTTAATAACTGTTGTTGTATGCAAATTCCGCCAACGGTAGATAATCTTCCCAACTACCACGAAAGTCAATCACACATCCTCTCAACATGTCCTCCAACACTTGAATAACCCTCTCAGACTGACCATCTGTTTGAGGGTGAAATGCAGTACTAAAGTCAATCGCGTACCTAATGCCTCATGCAACTTCTTTCAGAATCGAGATGTAAATCTAGGGTCTCGATCAGAAATTATCAAAACTGGCACCCCATGCAAATGCACAATTTCTGCTACATACAATTTGGCCAACTTCTGCAGTGAGTAATTGGTTCTGACCGGTACAAAATGAGCAGACTTCATCAACCTATCCACGACTACCCAAACAGAGTCTTTCTTCGAAGGTGTCAAAGGCAACCCACTCACAAAATCCATCGTTACTCTTTCCCATTTCCACTGCGAAATCTTCACTGGCTGCAACAATCCAGACGGCAGTTGGTGCTCAGCTTTAACTTGCTGACATGTCAAACATTTCCCAACTAACTTAGTCACCTCTCGCTTAAGTCCAGGCCACCAATAAACCTCTCGCAAGTCTTTGTACAACTTATTACCTCCATGGTGCATAGCACAAGGTCCGCCATGAGCCTCACCCAAAATCAACTGCCTCAAATCAGAGTTCTTAGGAACGCAATATCTCCCACGGAAACAAAGAACCCCATCAGAATTCAGTCTAAAATCCTCACTCTCACCATTCTTAACTTGCTGAAATTGAGGAATCAACGAATCATCCTTCAACTGTAACTCTTTGATTCTCTCAGTCCAAGTCGGTCTTACTTGCAACTCTGCTAGCAAGCTCCCATCATCATACAAACTCAAACGAGCAAACATGGCCTTTAACTCAGCAACGGTCCTTCGACTCAGTGCATCAGCCACTACGTTAGCCTTGCCAGGATGGTATTCAATCGAACAGTCATAGTCCTTAAGCAACTCTATCCATCTCCGTTGCCTAAGATTCAACTCCTTCTGAGTTAATAGATATTTGGGACTTTTATGGTCAGTGTATATAATACACTTTTCCCTATAAAGGTAGTGTCTCCAGATTTTCAATTCAAATACCACCGCTGCCAACTCCAAATCATGCGTAGGATTATTCGCCTCGTGAGGCTTAAGCTGTCGCTAAGCATAAGCAACTACCTTACCCTCTTGCATCAGTACACAACCTAATCCCACATGCGAAGCATCGCTATAAACCGTAAAGTCCTTCCCAGATTCCGGCTGAATCAACACTTGCGCCTCAGTCAACACCTTTTTCAGGTTGTCAAAAGCTTCTTGCTACCTCTCAGTCCAATTAAAGGCTCCTCTCTTCCTTAACAATTTCGTTAACGGAGCCGCGATGATAGAGAACCCCTCAACAAACCTTTTATAATAGTCTGCCAAACCCAAAAAACTACGAATTTCTGACACCGTCCTAGGCGGCTTCCAATCCAGAACTGCCTCAATCTTGCGAGGATCTACCCTAATTCCCTTAGCAGAAACAACATGACCCAGAAAAGTCACTTCTCGAAGCCAGAATTTGCACTTACTAAATTTCGCATAAAGCTACTTTTCCCTGAAAACTTGCAGAACAATTCGAAGATGCTCGTCATGCTTCTCTTCTGTTTCTGAATACACCAATATATCATTAATAAAGATGACCACAAAACGATCCAAGTACGGCTGAAATACTCGGTTCATTAAATCCATAAAAGCTGCTGGTGCATTCGTCAATCCAAAGGGCATAACCAAGAACTCGTAGTGACCATAACGAGTTCTGAATGGTGTTTTATGCACATCCACCTCCTTCACCCTTAACTGATGGTATTCAGATCGAAGGTCAATCTTGGAAAACACTGAAGCTCCTTTAAGCTGGTCAAACAGATCGTCGATTCTTGGTAGAGGATACTTATTCTTTATTGTCAGTTTGTTCAACTGGCGATAATCAATACACATACGCATCGTTCCATCCTTCTTTTTCACAAACAACACCAGTGCTCCCCACGGAGACACACTCGGTCTAATGAAGCCCCTATCTAACAACTCTTGAATCTGGGCTTTCAATTCCACTAGCTCCTTTGGTGCCATTCTGTAAGGCGCAATGGACACTGGAGCTGTTCCAGGCAGCAGATCGATCCCAAATTCCACTTCTCGGTTAGGAGGTAATCCAGGTAGCTCCTCAGAAAATACATCTTGAAATTCATTAACAGTCCTCACTGTCTCCACTGTCACCCCTTCGGGTTCAGTTTGACTTACGAACGCTAATTATGCTTCACAACCTTTGCGCATCAACCTTTCAGCCCTTAAGGCAGAAACCACATTGGACAAATAGTCCCTACGTTCACCAATAACCATCACCTCCTCGCCTTCGGTTGTTCTCAATACCATCATTTTGGCCGCGCAATCCAGCGTTGCCTTGTGCTTGGTTAACCAGTCCATGCCCAAAATCAAGTCGAATTCTCCAAAAGGTAGCTCCATTAAATATCCAGTAAAGATCTAACCCTGAGTCTCTAAAGGTACTTCTCTAAATAGTTTGTCTACTTTAACAGAGTGACCTAAAAGACTAACTACTATGACCCCACTCACAGTCTCCTTAGAATGCACACCCAACGACCCAGAAATTTCACAAGCAACAAACGAATGCGTCGAACCCACATCAATTAAAGCAGTATATGGTGTATGATATATTAAGAACGTACCAGTTATAACATCAGGTGCATCACCCTCCACACGGCGGCGAGCAGCATACACTAAGGCTGGCTGACGAGCTTCAGCATTACCAGCACCCCTGCCAGGTGCTCCACGACCACGTCCATTACCATTGCCTTCTCTACCTTGACCACGACCCCTTGGCGGTGGCAGTCCTCCTCGCGCAGGGTGAGCAACCCTCTGATCAACAGCTTGAGCCTGAGCTGGCTTCTGTGGGCAGTCCTTAACCTGATGATCCTTAGACCCACAACGGAAACAAGCTCCACTGCATTTCCAGCATTCTCCTCGATGAACTCTGCCACAGTCTCCACAAGCCTGTGGTCTAACAACATTCACTGGCACAGCTCACACTGGTTCTTCTACTCTAGCCCTCTTAAAATTCCAGTTTGCAGCTCTTGATGTTCCAGAATCTCTTTTAAAATGATTGCGATCCCTATCGCGATTCTGCCTTTCAGCTTGCTTCACTTCCTCGGCTATCTTAGCCTTCTCCACCAGTGCAGCAAAGTCGCGCTCCCTCTGCGGCGCTATCAATACTCTCAGCTCATCTCTGAGGCCATCCTTGAACTGAACACTATGCTCATACTCGGTGGAAACAATGCCACTAGCATACCGGCTTAATCACAGAAATTCTGCCTCATATTCAGCCACAGTCTTACTACCCTGGGTCAGGTTTAAAAATTCCTTCCTTCGTGCATCCACATAACTAGCCCCAACATATTTCTCCTTGAAAGACTGCTTGAACAATTCCTAGGTTACCCTCTAAGCTGGGGTACCCTCTCTTATGGTGATCCACCATTGATACGCCTCGTCCCTCAGCAACGATACAGCTCCTTTCAGCTTTTACTCCACTGAGCAGTCCAAGTCATCCATAATTCGCTCTGTGGCTTCCAACCAGTACTCAGCCACATTCGGGGCCACTCCAGATATGCCCCTAAAAACTTCCGCTCCATTGGCTCGGAGTCGCTCAGAAATGGACCCCCTATTCATAGGCCCAACATTAGCTCCGGCCACCCTTTCCAGAACTCTCAGCATGGCCTGGGACAAAGCGTCGTCCCCTGCGGCCTGATCGTACGGCCCATTATCCTCAACCGGTGGTCGTGCCTCTCCAGCTGACATATGCTCAGAAGACGACGATCCAGCTTGAGCACTAACTCGGCCTCGTCCACCGCCTCGTCCACGAGCAGCTCTTGTACTCATATCGATTATCTGATTTACGAATTTTATGATATCAGTTAATGTTTCAGTTGTTTATTACAGAATATCTTATGAACAAATAAAATTTCAGAGTTGTATTTGCGCAATCGTAGCCTAGCTACTGTCTCAGTTTCCTAGGGTTTAGTTTACCCTACAGTCTCAGTTTTATAGCCTTAATACTACCTCACCTATAGTATCACATCCAAGGCTCAATACTATCTACAGTTTTATTTTTAGTACAGTACAGAAGTTAAGGCAGAAAATACTTACAACTTGGTACCGGGGATTCAGTGTGCCACTTACCGATTTATCAGATCAAATAGTTTAAGGCCTCTTAAAAATCAATGTTTCAAACAACTTGTTTTAAAAACTGGGGAAAAAAAACCTTTTTAAAATAAAAAATTTTCTGAAAATCTTATTTTCCAAAAATACCCTTCTGGACTCTAGATTTTTGAAAACCCTTTTTAGACCCGATCCACAGTCGAGTTGTTGCAACCGGGCTCTGATACCACTAAATGTAACACCCTGAACCCGGCCCAGACGTTATGGCCATGTCCGGTGTGCTACATCACCTAGACTATCCTACGCCGCCCTATTTACTAAGTCCGATAGTGAGTTTTGAAAAGCAATGCTTGACTTTTTTGGAAATTCCCGTTTTAATAACTATTCAACTTAATCTCTAATTCATTTGTTAAGCGGTTCACTTTAACCTTATTATCTTACTTCGTCTCTTGTAGTAACAGGTTGGTTAAGAAAACATTTGTTTAATTTTTGAAAATAATCTGTAATTGTGCATGAAATAAAATAGTTGAAAGTCCCAAATAAAAACATATATAGTGGCCTTATTACAACCCATAACAAAATAAAACCAATAGTAAAAGTAATTAAATTAATAAACCAATTAAAATACGAGTTCAGTCTTCGTGGCCACTCCGAATCCCTCCCAGCAACCAAGTCACGATCTAGGGCTCATCTGCAAGGATGGAAAGAGAATGGTGAGTTTGGGAAAACTCAGTGTGTGCAGAACCCATCCAAAGCCCGCATCGGCTCGAGCCCACTGGGCCTGAGCCCTAACCAGTCTCAGTCAGATACTGGGCCGAAGCCCTATTCAGATTACAGATACTGGGCCAAAGCCGTATAACAAATACTGGGCCGAAGCCCTATTCAGATAACAGTTTGGCCCATAGGCCCATCACAGTACAGTACAGTATAATAGTATGAATGCAACCCAAATGGAGAGACTACTCAACCCACCAACCGCTACACACCACCCGTACCAGCCAACACACCATGTAGGGAATAACTCGACCCACCCAGCCCACACACCACAGTCACAGCATGGCTGCTCAGATAAACAGTATACGAGGCAAAGCCCCTTTAAGTAACAGTACGAGGCATAGCCCCTTTCAATAACGTGGCAGTGCCACTCACACTTCCTCCATTATAAAACCCAACCCATGCAACAGATACATATCATGGTATGCAGTAACAGTAACAGTCATATCAAGCAGTACAGTCGATTTTAGCCCTAGGGGTATAATGGTAATTTTATACTTAGAGGTAAATCAGTAATTTCTTACCCTAAGGGTATTTTCGTAATTTTGTTCTCTTATTACAGCTTTTATTATTATTACAGCCTCTACTATTACAGTGGTTATTACAGAAACTCATTTAATTCAGTTTATCAGTTTTAGCACTTAGGCCCTAAAACCCCTAATGGGCTCTACCATGCGATTTTAGCCCATTAGGCCCATTTAAGCCTTAATTTCCAATCCATTATCTTGTTTTAACAATTTTTATGCCTGTAATCCATATTATTGCCTTTAAACCTATTCTTACCCAACTGGGCCCAAATTGCCCATTGGGCCCATTTTCGGCCCACCGAGGCCCAACTTACCGTAACGCCCAAAATTCTGCAGTCAGCCCGCCTGATAGTGCCGATTCCAAAACCAACCTTCTCCTACCAACTTGAGAGCGTTTGCACGCTCACAAGCTCTCGAAATGCCAGAATTTTGGTATTTCAGCTTTTCGGCTTTTGCCGATTTGAGCATTAAAGGGTGTTCGAAACACACACCTGTTTTGCAGTTTTACTGACGAGATCTCCTATGTGACAGTTCCTACAACCCAATATCTACTCGATTAATTAATAGATCTACGAAAAACCAAAGCCACAATCCCTTACCACATTCAGCCACACCCTTAATGGCCATGAAAACTTACCTCTGACGATTTAGGTGCACTAGATCTAGATCTGGTGATACCGATGCCTTCAACTCCTTGCTTGATCACCTTCCTCACTAACTATCACTCAAAAAGAATAAAAATACCACTTTGAATTACTAAAAGTCCAAATCGACAATCCCCCTAACTTTAGGGACTTTCGGCTTTTTCAAAACATGAAATAATACACAGATCTAAGGTATTAAGCACTTACCAATGATTTCTCTTCGATTCCTGTGCAAATCTGATGTAAATCTGACCCTTAAATGTTAGTAGAACCCTTATCTCTGAGATTTGCAAATTCGGCTATCTCCCTAAAACTATGGTGATTTCAGCTTTTCAACTAGAGAAGAAGATGGCGATTTGGGCTATGAGTTTGAGTGATGGTGTCGAAAATGATGTGGCTTAAGGGGATGTAGTAATCGGCCACAACAGGTGAAAGGAACAGGGGTAATTTGGCTTAGAAAGATTCGACAAAAGAAAGCAGTTTTCGGGATTTCTGGCACTTTGAGCAATCGGCTATGGTTGATTTTGAGAGGGATGAAAGCAAAAGGAAGAGTGGATCTGAGTAAGGAGGGTATTCAGCTAGGAAAGAGATCAAAGAGGAAAAAGAAAAGTGAAAAAAATAATGGTAGAGGTGAAGAAGAATAAATCGGCTAGAAGCTTTTTAGGGAGGCAAGTTTCGGCTTTTCTGACAGTAAAAGAGAAGATTAATTCCTAAGGTGGCTAACCCTAATTCTTATGACAGAAAATAGAAAAAGATATAACCCTAATAATCTCTCTAAAGCAATCGGCCCAAGTCCCTAAAAGCCCTTGCCGAAATTCACTTAAGTTAGTCACACGCTCGGCACATGCTTAAAAATTAAAAAGAACACTACGCTTACCTTACAACTCGAAGCCTTGTTCTTGAATACCCACTTAGGCGCCACTTTTTTAGGAGCTTAGTGGCGCCACCTTGCCACTCTACCAAGCCTCCTTTTGTGACATATTTCCCACGGTTTTTCTTAAAGGCCCACTTAATCAAGTCCCCTTTCACTTGAAAATCCAACATAATATTTTACCGGGTTTTAACTTAAGCTTGGGCCTTCTAAAGGCCCACTAACACATGAACATACATTTTCAACCTTTAGAACACCAAAATTTTAAAATTTCACTAAAATTCACAAAACCCGATAAATCCCAAAAATTAGGGCGTTACACCAAGAAAGTTTCTTCTCTCTCTCTCCTATGGTTTCCATGTAAATTGGGGAAGAAGATGATATAAAATGATGATATTTCCCTTTTAATTTAATTATCATCTTTAATTTTTCCCACATTCCAATTTAATCCTTTTCTTTTTCCTAATTTCCGTGGATGATTCATCCATCAATATCTACTAACTTTTCTTAATGGTCTAATTACTATATAATGACCTCTCATTTTGAATTCCATAGTTATTTAATCCTTTTAGCTACTAGAATTCAACTTCTATATTCTATGCAATTTAGTCCTTTCTCTAATTAATCACATAATCAACAAAATTTTCTTATCAAAATTTTCATGCAAGTTTCCTATCATATTATAGACCATGCAATAATATTAATATAAATTTTTTAGCTTGAATTTGTGGTCATGAAACCACTATTCCGACTTCATTAAAAATGGGTCGTTACACTTTTCATTAATTGGAGTGGCACATCCTCCCCTTCTTTATCAGACTTAGTGATCTCATTAATTATGTGATCAAGTTCACGGTCTTGGCAGTCATGGCTTCGAGTGGTGTGGCTGGAACAATTTCTTTGCCCTTTTTGGTGGCTTTTGAAGTATGTGTGGGTTCATTTTTCTCATTTTCGTAACTCTTAATATTCAAAGATTTTGTTTCTCAGGCTCCTTCTCAACTGCTTTCACTGTGTCAAGATAGCTTTCATGTTCGTAGATTCGACCTTGTTAGACTGGATTTCAACTGGTTCCTCATCAACCTTGGAAAATGGTAGCAAAGCTTTGCGGAAGTTAGGGAAGTCATGCGTAGGCTTGGTGAAGTTCTTCTACAAGGACTATTTTAGAGCCACATCTCTATCATTCACATAGGAACAGTAGCATATCTGCTGTTCCGGGGCCTTTGTCATCTCTTCAACAATTTGAAATTGATGAATTTCAAACAGGGACATTCTCTACTCTAGTTGTTCTAATGATTACAACACTTGTTCTTTAAAAGAGCTCTGAGATGGTGAGCCCTTTGCTGTGGGAAAGTACTTGGCAGAGGATGTGGGTGCCTTACTAAGCTAAGGTTGTTTTGATGTGTCTACGCCTTGGATCTTGGTGAATATAGCTTTGGACATTCCTCCCTTCTTTGGTGTGATGTCTTCATTGGCATTTAAAGGTACTTAAGCTATTCTACAAAGAGTAGTGATGAGGGAAGGGAAATTGAGGCTTCCAGCACTCTTCTCTGCACATCGATACAGTTCATGGAAAATAACCTGGCCAATTTTAATTTTTCAACCCACAATGAGTGAATGCAACAATAGCATTCACTCATTTGATATTATGGTGTTGTGGGTGGATGATGTTAGTCGACTCTTAAGGAAATGGTACCAAACTTTACCTATGGGCTTTTGGGAATCCCTCTCAATTGTATGGCATTCTTGGCTAGAGATGGTCCATCGAGTGTATACAATACACAAATCCTTTAATACCTGACTTAAGCTATTAGCGGTGATGGTTTCGATGAATAGAGTATGTTCGTCTTGAACAGTAGTTAACCCAAATTGGGCATTAATGCATTCTTTATCTAATGAGACTGAGGTTCTACGCATAGAACTCGTGAATAACTTTCCCTAAAATATCATCCAGATGTTAGTGGAAAATTTGCCATCCATGCTTCTAAACAATGGAGGAAACTGACTCATCATATCCCATATAAGGCTCGCCTTTAAATAGAAAACCTTGTTTGAAGCAAAATGGTTGCTTAGAGATGTTGTTGTTGTACTTCGTAAAACAACACTGTTGAAGAAGGTTTTAGGCTGGGTAGCACCTGCTTGTGAAGATCCAACACCTTTGGAAGTGGTTTTTACTCATGCCATTGAAGAATGTTGACAAATCTTTGAGCATATAGTCTGGGTCAGACAGGAAAATAACACTACTCAACAGAAGTTAAAGGAAGTTAAAAGTGCAAGAGGAGAGGCTAGGGAGGTTTAGGAAAAAGAAACGGTAAACACATGATAAACCATAAAAGTAACATATTTTAATTCCATGCTTGGCATATTTTTGGATGATTTATTACAAGAATTAGTGAATTTGATGCTCCTTATCCTTTGAATTTATGTTTTTATACTTAGGTGAGTATAGGGAAGCAAAAGGAGAAAAAAAGGGGGCCAAAATCAGACAAAACGAGCTATTTTCAGGAGCCACACAGCTTGGGCACTTCCACACGGGCAGACCACACGCTCGTTTGAGCCATACGGGTTGGCCACACGCCCATGTGCCAGCCCGTGTCAATTTCGAACCCTGCTTCATTTTCACGCGGAAAAAGCCAATTTTTAGGAATTCTGAGCATTCTAAAGTCTATATAAGCACACAAGAGGAAGGCCTAAGGGGGGCACACATAGTAGAATGAAGGAATTACTCGAAGAATGCCATTGGAATCGTCTCAAAAGCGGATCTACTACAAGATTGAAGATCTCTAATTAATTTCTTTAGAATTTTATTTGGGTTCTTTATGACATATTGTTTTCCTAACTTTTTGATTATGTTATTCCAAATTATGAACTAAATTCCCTAGATACATAGGGAAGATGAAACCTACGATTGATCTTATTATTTGATTTTCTGAATTACATGATAAATACTTGTTCTTATTCTTAATTATGTGCTCTTAATCCTTGTTTTAATATTTTCACGATATTAATTCAAGTTTAATATGCTTATTTAGTGGAGCAAAAGTCCCTATTTAAGAGTAGATCTAGCATAATTGAGCAAAGTTGATTGCAATCCTAGAAATAGTTAGACATAAATCTGCCAGATTATAGTCAAATCTAATAGGGGAATCTATAAATCGAGTTAATGTGACGATAGGGGTTTTAATTAGAAAGAGATTTCAATTAATCAACCTAAAGTTAGTTGTTCTTAGTCTCGAAAGAGATATTAACATAATGTAAGGATTTCTACGGATCAAGGCAAGTGAATTGTGACAACCCTAAATTGACCCTAGTCGGAAAGTGGTTTCTGAACCACAAAATCGAGCCACCAAAAATAATTAAATGCTATATTTTATATTTATTTTATGTGAAATTTGCATGTGTGAAAATATCGTGTTTTAATTTTGTCATTGGATGTGGAATTAGTTAAAAAAAAAGGACTTATGGGATAAAATTGAAAATGTATTAGGTAGAATTGAGGTGGCTAAATAATGCATGGTTTTTAAATGAAGGTTTTGCATGTCAATTTTCCCACCTTAAGTTAAGTGGCCTTCAATGTGGGTATTTGATGACAAAATATGATATTTGTAATATATATATATATATATTGGCTAATGGTTTTATTTTAAGAATATTATAAAATAAAGATAATAAAAGTTAGTGGGGGGTAATAAAAAAAAGCCAAAAATTACTTTGTTCTTATGTTCATTTTGCCGAAACTTAAACTAAAGAAGAGGAGCAAGACATTCGGCCATGGTTGAGCTAAATTGAAGGTAAGTTCATGTGAAATTTTGCAAATTATTTTGAAGCTTAGTTGGTTTAAAAGCTCTTATCAAAACCCATGGTTTTAACTTATGAATTATTGAACATGTGTGTATTCGGCTATTTGTTAAATTCATGCTTTTGGAAGGTGTTGTTTTGATGCTAAATTTGCTATATGATGGCCAAATGAGTGTATTGTTAATGAATGATTAGGTTGAATCCTTTGTTAAGATGTACTAGTTGAAGTTGCCGTATATAAATATGTTTTTGGGAAAGTAAATTTGTTTTTACATAAATTAAGCATATTCTTATTTAATTGAGCTTCAAATTGATGAAGTTTGGTGATAAAATGCATATTCGGCCATGGATTGTTTGTCTTGCTTGATGATGTTTGATGAATTTGAAATAAGAGTGATGAAAGATGAGTATGAGGTAGTCAAATGTGCATATGTGAGGATTAATAGATGATTGGGAATTTGATTAATGTGCTTTGGATGTCCATAGTTGCCAAATGTAAAGTTGAGTTTAAAAATGAGTAATGTTTATGTTTTAGTTGATAAAAGAAAAGATTAGGCCTTTGTGACCTCTTGAAATATACGGCTTGTTGTTTAACTTGAGAAAAATGATTATTGAATGATAGGTGTGATAAGTGCAAATATTCTAGTGAAAGAAACAATTTATTTATATGTGTGTGCTATGTGAAACCTAGTAGTATATGTTTTGATATGAATGCAACGAATGTGTGAAAGAGTAGAATTGTAATAAATCTGCTTGAGTCAGCAGCAGTAACATGATTGTGGAAAATCACCATAAATTGTGGGAGTTGAGTCAGAGGCTGAATAAATTATTTAATTAAAGCTTAATGAGTCTAGTTTCTTATAAAAGAAACCATGTAAGCAAAAGAATTTCCGATAATGAGATATTTGATGTGGCGTGGGACAGAGTCAAAATGACTTTGAGATTCTCTACTTTGTCTTTAGAAAATCATTATAACTTGTACAAAAATGGTTATAAGATAAAATTTATATGATTAGACTCCTTAATGAGTCTAGTTTCAAATGAAATAAACAAGAACATATTTTGAATTCTGTACAATGAGAAATCTGATTTGTAGTGAAGAGTGTTCAGAATAGTCAAATAGTGAAATAGGGGAAACTTTATGAAAAATCTTGTATTGATTGGTCAAACCAAAAATTATGAAAATTTTATGGATAGAAGATATAAGAATCTATTTTCAGGGAAAATTTACGGCACTTGATTTGGAGTTTCGTACCTCTAGTTATAAATAATTTAGTGACTGTTGCTCAGGAAGACAACTTGCAGTGAATTTGCGATAAGGTTATATGGTCTAAATGCTTTTAATTGCGTAGTTGATATAACTAAATCTTTATTTGGATAAGTGATAATTCTTTTAAATTAAAGCTCAAGAGCTTAAGAAGCTTAATTTGGATAGGGGAAAAGCTAAACTAACCGAATAGCCAATCCGTAGTCGTTCGACGACATTCGAGGTAAGTCTTTAAGTATTTGAAATAATTTAATTTCATAGGTCGAATATGGCTATTTAATTTAAGATGTAATGAAATGTTAAAATGTAGCTTCAAGCTTATGGCCGGATGATATATATGATGTTAAATTTTAAATATGTGAATGAGAACTTTGAAGTGTGAACTAATGCATTTGAAATGAGCTTATATGCGGAGAATATTAAAGTTTAAATTATGTAATTGGTTATCATGGTAAACCATGAGCTGGCCTAGTGTATTGTATACATATGTGATTATAAATGTAATTGTAAGTTGAGTATTGGAACATAGGTCATATTGTTATTATATTATAATGTATCATGAAAATGTGATTTATTTTATATGTAAACGCATGAGGCCGAAAGTAATAATGGTTGGATAGAATTAGCCAATATGCATTGGTCAAATATAATTATGTAAAGAAAGTAAGTGCTTATTATGCTTTATGATCGAATACTGATTTATGATATTGGAAGTAAAGGTTCGAGATATGTAAAGGCCGAACGATAAATTTTGAAATGAATAAATGTTTAGATGGTTGGTGTTATATTCAAATGAGGCTAAGAATTTATAAGTAATAGTGTCGTGTGAAATAATTACAAATATTTGAAAAGAGGTAAACTATGATAGTGGACATGTACAAAGGTGTTCACATAGTTGAATAAAAGTATGAAATATATTTTGAGTATTGATATGTAATGTGATTTGCCAAATGTGTTATGGGATAAAATAAGATGAAGTATATTCGGATATTTGTGATGTGTATACATGAGATGTTATATTTTGATTCATGATTTTATGTGTATGAGTGAAATATATATGTAATCTATTAAAGATGGATTTAATGTGCAGTATATGCTTTGATAATGTTACATATGTATGATGTTTTATAGACTTGGTAAGTCATTTCAATGTGCAATATCAAATGAAAATGGGCACTATGTGTGTGAATGAATGTGTGCGAGTTCTTTAACCGAGCACTCTGTATGCGAGATTGGTCATTGGGCATTAAGTGTGTGAAATGTTTCATGTAAGACCTCGTCTGGGAAAAAAGGCATTGATTTGAGATAGTGTGTAAGACCGTGTCTGGGACTCTGGCATCACTTGTGTTTCATGTAAGACCTCGTCTGGGACGAAGGCATTGATTTGAGATAGTGTGCAAGACCGTGTCTGGGACTTTGGCATCACTTGTGTTTCATGTAAGACCTCGTCTGGGACAAAGGCATTGATTTGAGATAGTGTGTAAGACCGTGTCTGGGACTCTGGCATCACTTATGTTTCGTGTAAGACCTCGTCTGGGACGAAGGCATTGATTTGAGATAGTGTGTAAGACCGTGTCTGGGACTCTGGCATCACTTGTGTTTCATGTAAGACCTCGTCTGAGACGAAGGCATTGATTTGAGATAGTGTGTAAGACCGTGTCTGGGACTCTAGCATCACTTGTGTTTCATGTAAGACCTCGTCTGGGACGAAGGCATTGATTTGAGATAGTGTGTAAGACCGTGTCTGGGACACTGGCATCACTTATGTTTCATGTAAGACCGCTTCCGGGACATCGGCATTGTATAAGGACTATCTGAAAGCTGTAGATTTCTGAACGACTTAAAGAGAAAGTCTGTTAAATGGACTAAATGCCGGTGAACTAATTAAAGTCAGAGATTGTGCAACCTTGTGTTAAATTGTTAATAAAACGAGTTCAAGACAATAAGTTGGCTAGGTAAGTGATATATATATATATATATTATATATGTGAGATTAATCTGACGGGAATTAAGAATGTGTAATGAGAAGCATATGTAAAGATGTTGTAAATTCATATGTATATGTGTATATGTGTGCATTCAGTCAGTATGTAACACCCCTAAACCCGATCCCATCGCAGGAGAGTCGAGAGGTATCACAAGACCACTTCCTTAAAAGAAAACCGTATGTTATTGAAAGGAAATCTTTTCTAAATATAACGGTAAAATCGACACTACAGGCAATCGCTCATCTACCGAACACAACTAAACCAATTCATCAAGTTCAAAACAATGTATAAAATGAAATCATCCTTAGTCACATTCACTACTCTTACTTCATAAATTACGATTATAAAGGTGTAACATACTACAAATTTAGTTTACCAACATATGTTTTACGACCGCATATATATATATATATATACTTACTAAGTTAAAACCATGACTGTAACATGTGAGAATTTTTAAAAGGGCCATTTTCGCATGGCCTAATTTAGTTACAAAACTCAAAAGATATTTGTTTAACCACCATAAGTCAAACCTATACATGCCATTCCTAGATTTAAAGTCCAGTACCGAAAGATAGGTGATAGTGCAGATGACTTCGATTTTGGAACTCCCGTGACCGTAGCTTCGAGTTAGATCTACAAAATCGAAAGTAATGATAACAAAGTAAGCATATACTTGCTTAGTAAGTGTTTAATTTACTCAGTCAAAAGTAAATGAAGAACATAATGATATCAATGCTACTAATTATTCCAAATGCATAACACAAACGAAACTTAATGCATCCCTGGGGTTTCGATTACACAATTTTACGCCTCAACCTCAAGGTTCTTATACATACGAGTGATATATAATACAACTCACAGATTCTTGCCAAATTCAAATAATTCATTTTCAATGACATTCTAAATCATTAAGAGTTTAGAATACATACCTGTCTTTCTCGCGTAAAGTGGAGCTTTTGTTATAACTATGGCAATATTATTTGTATAAATTTTATTTATTTTTTTTTCTTCATCACTGGCTTAAAAGCCCTTCGAGACTAGGCTCGGTTATAGCTTTGGCTTGTAGGCCCATCGAGACTCAGCTCGGCTTTAACCCTGGCTCGTAGGCCCTTCGAGACTAAGCTCGGCTTTAACTCTGGCTCGTAGGCCCTTCGAGACTAAGCTCGGCTTTAACTCTGGCTCGTAGGCCCTTCGAGACTAAACTCGGCTTTAACAACGAAATTCATAATCATAAATAATCAGCATATTTTTCATGTCATCTTTCAAAAATCTATCAACCACAGAAATATTCAATTTCGGCATCCCATCTATCATATTCCATACGGTTTATTTACTTACAAGCAAAGAACACAATTCACGCCTAGATACACAAGGTTCAGATTTTATAATTCGGTTTCCAACGATTCCTCACACATTTACTTTCAACTATTTACCTTTGAACATCTTATATTTTTGTTTTCCATTTAGCACACATATTGAACAAATGTTTATAACTTCACCTTATCATATATATAAAGATTCGTTAACCATCGACTTACCTGTATTTTCTGAGTAGTGCACGGTTTGGCTATTCCACGACCTTCGTTTTTCCTTTGTCCGATAGTGTTCCTCTTTGATCTTGATCTTGAAAATTACATAAGTTCGATTAATAAAGACTTTATTCACTTTACTTGCACATTTAACAAAACGTGTACATACTTTACATACTAAGCACGTTCGGCCAAGACATCATCTAACTATATATCATAATTGAAGCCATTCGGCTCTTACACATACATTAGATATGTGATTATCTCTAGTTCACAAGCAAAGTTACCAATCCATATGACCGAATTTCTCCATATATATAAAAAAAATGTCATGTGAAAAAAATATGCACCTACGGCATGTCTAACTAAATGCGTGCGCATATAATGCATATTTAATATTATCATTCACCATCTATACTATAGCTTTAAGAGTATATCTAACTCTAATCGACAAGATTTAACATCTACCCCCATCACGAAAGGTTATTTCATTTCCACATAAGGTTTCATACGCCAACAATGTCTTTCTCAAGACTTAACGGCTCAAGTCATACTAATATAGCTTCTTGACATAAATTTTTCACAAGTATATATCTAAATATTGATGAAAGCAATTTAAACTACTCACATTGCATCTTAGACTAGTTTTCATAGCTCAATTCGGCACAACAAAAGTAGTTCAACCCAAAATTCTTTCATTTCTTTACTACTATAATCACGGTAAGATTAACTCCCATGAACATTTAATACTCAAACATTCCTTCTCCCCAATAACATAGCCGAAAAAATTCAACAAGAAAATTTAAGTTACAAGGAACCTAATTTGCATCATTCAAGCAATTCAACCCCAAAAACCATTCGAATTTGATATCACTATATGATTTTGCTCACCTTAACTATTTCCAACATTTAAAAGTTAAAACAAAACTAAGCCTCACTCCATGGCCATGACCGAAGGAAGCATCAACCAAGAACTCAAAAACCGACCTATGGGTTATACCATATACCTATCTTTCATCTAAAATTCACAAGATCCAAGCAAAATTACAAGAATTCATACCTCAATTTGAAACCAAAATGGCCGAATCTCTCTAAAATTCCTACTCTCTTTTCTTCTTCCACAATCGGCAATGGGTGATGAAAATAAGGTAAATTTTTATTTTCTAAATTTCCTTTTAGTAATAAATCAAGCCAATAATTTTATTAACACATAAACAATAATAAATAAAAAAAAGAAATAAAATAAAATAATATTATAACATCATCATTACCGTCCACTAAGGTGGAAATGGGCAATTAGACATGCAAAGACATCATTTTGTAAGTTCATACTTTTTAGTCACTTTGATTTTTACCTACTATAATTCCAAAGTTCAACATTTAATCCCTCTTCAAGCAATTAATCATTTAAAAGGTCAAATTTTTACGAAATTTTTATAACCCCTACTAAAACTCGTATCAACAATCCAACTAACATCATTAATAAAAATTTCTGACTCAGTTTAGCAGTCCCGAAACCGCTTCCCGACTAAGGTCGAACTAGGGCTGTTACAACTCCCTCCCCCTTAAAAGGATTTTCGTCCCCGAAAATCTTACCCGAAAACAGATTTGGATATCGTTCTTTCATAGCATTCTCGGACTCCCAAGTTGCTTCCTCGATTCCATGCTTGAGCCATAGGACTTTTACTAATGGAACCTTCTTGTTTCGCAATTCTTTTATTTCGTGGGCTAAAATACGAATAGGCTCTTCCTCATAACTCAAATTAGGTTGAATTTCAACCTCGGATAGATTTAATACATGCGAAGGATCGGATTTATAGCGTCGAAGCATCGATACATGGAATACATTGTGGATCTTCTCAAGATCAGGAGGCAAAATCAGTCTATAAGCAACCAGTCCAATCCGTTCCGAAATTTCATACGGCCCAATGAATCTCGGACTCAACTTGCCTTTACGGCCAAAACGAAGTATCTTTTTCCACGGTGAAACTTTTAGAAACACCTTATCACCAACCTGGTACTCGATATCTTTACGCTTTAAGTCCGCGTACGATTTCTGACGATCGGATGCGGTTTTCAAACTGTCACGTATTATCTTCACCTTCTGCTCCGCTTCTTTGACTAAGTCAACTCCGAGAATCTTATTCTCACTCAGCTCAGTCCAGAATAGAGGGGTACGGCATTTACGACCGTAAAGAGCTTCGTAAGGTGCCATCTGAATACTTGTCTGAAAACTGTTATTATACGCGAATTCAACCAAGGGTAAATATTTTTCCCATGAACCGCTAAACTCGAGGATGCAACATCTCAACATGTCCTCAAGTAGTTGAATAACCCGTTCAGATTGGCCATCCGTTTGGGGGTGAAAAGCAGTGCTAAAGTGAAGTTTAGTACCCAAAGCTTCTTGCAGCTTCTTCCAAAATCTAGAAGTAAATCGGGGGTCTCGATCGGAAACAATAGAAGTCGGTACCCCATGCAATCACACAATCTGAGAAACGTATAATTCCGCTAACTTATCAAGCGAAAAGTCAGTGCGAACCGGGATGAAATGGGCTGATTTCGTTAATCGATCAACAATAACCCAAATGGAGTCCTTTTTACTCAGCGTTAATGGCAAACCTGACACGAAATCCATTGTAACCCGATCCCACTTCCACTCGGGTATTAAAATCGGCTGAAGTAATCCCGACGGCACCTGATGTTCCGCTTTTACTTGTTGACATACTAAGCATCTAGATACAAAATCAGAGATATCTCGTTTCATGCCGTGCCACCAATATTGTCGCTTTAAATCATTATACATTTTCGTACTGCCCGGATGAACCGACAGTCGGCTACTATGGGCTTCATTCAAAATCATCGAGACTAGCTCAGACTTTTTCGGAATACACAATCGGCCTTTAAATCTCAAACAATCACTTTCGTCAACCCTAAATGCTGAATCTACATTTGACTCACATTGAACTCGTTTGGCAATCAGGTCGCTGTCGGTTTTCTGAGCCTCACTGATCTGTTGAAGTAGTATAGGTCTTGCTACCAATTCGGCAGTCAACATATCAACTCCTGACATCGTCAGTTTCACGTTCATAGCTCGTAAGGAAAATAAAGATTTTCGGCTAAGAGCATCAGCAACAACATTCGCTTTCCCTGGGTGATAATCACTAACAAGTTCATAATCTTTTAGCAATTCTAGCCATCGCCTTTGTCTTAAGTTCAAATCCTTTTGAGACATCAGATACTTGAGACTTTTGTGATCAGAGAAGATGTGACATTTTTCACCAAACAGATAGTGTCGCCAAATTTTTAAAGCAAAAACAATAGCAGCTAATTCAAGATCATGAGTCGGATAATTCCGCTCATGAGGCTTTAACTGCCTCGAAGCATAAGCAATAACCCGGCCTTCTTGCATTAATACGCAGCCTAAACCGTTCAATGACGCATCACTATAAACGACAAATTCTTTACCGGTTTCTGGCTGAACCAGCACTGGAGCTTCTGTCAAAAGGGTTTTCAGTTGGTCAAAGCTTTTCTGACACTTATCCGACCACTCGAACTTGACCTCTTTTTGCAGCAATCTTGTCAGTGGGGTTGCAATCATTGAAAAGCCCTTGACGAAACGTCAGTAATAACCGGCAAGTCCCAAAAAGCTTCGAACTTCGGTAATGTTTTTAGGAGGTTTCCAATCGAGAATAGCTGAAATTTTGTTCGGATCGACTCGGATACCCGAAGCAGATACTATATGGCCCAAGAAGCCAACTTCGCGCAACCAAAATTCGCACTTACTGAACTTTGCAAACAATTTGTTATCCCGCAAGGTCTAAAGTACCAGCCTCAAATGCTCGGTATGCTCTGACTCATCAGGAGAATAGATCAAAATATCATCGATGAACACTACTACAAAACGGTCCAAAAACGGCTTAAATACTCGATTCATCAAGTCCATGAATACGGCAGGGGCATTGGTGAGTCCGAACGGCATCACTAAGAACTCATAGTGACCATATCTCGTTCTAAATGCCGTCTTTGGTACGTCAGATTCTCTGACTCTCAATTGATAATAGCCAGATCGCAAGTCAATCTTCGAAAACACTGAGGCTCCTCTCAACTGATCGAACAAATCGTCAATTCGGGGTAATGGGTACTTATTCTTTACCGTGGCTTTATTCAGCTGTCGATAGTCGACACACATTCTCATAGTCCCATCTTTCTTTTTCACGAACAAAACCGGTGCACCCCAAGGCGAAAAACTAGGTCGCGCGAAACCTCTATCCGTCAACTCTTGCAGTTGAGATTTTAATTCCTTTAACTCTGTAGGTGCCATACGATACGGGGCAATCGAAATCGGTGTCGTACCTGGAATCAACTCTATACCGAACTCTACCTCTCTTACTGGCGGCAATCCCGGTAATTCTTCGGGAAAGACATCTGGAAACTCGCAGACTACGGGCACCGTCTCCAGATCTCGATCAGTAACTTCGTTATTTAGCACATAGGCCAAATACGCTTCATAACCCTTCCTCACATATTTCTGAGCTAACATGGTTGTAATTATTGTAGGTGGCCCACTTAGATCAAGGGACTCAATTCGGATTATTTCATTATTCGAGCAACGCAGATCGATAGTTTTCCGCTTACAATTTACGATTGCGTCATGAACGGTCAACCAGTCCATTCCGAGAATAATGTCAAATTCGTTAAATGGAAGAAGCATCAAGTCAGCCGGAAAACAAAAACCTCGAACCATTAACGGACATTTCTTGCATACTTTATCAACCAGAACACAACGGCCCAAAGGGTTCGACACTCGAATTACAAATTCAGTAGACTCAACAGGAAGAGTCTTACTGGAGGCTAAAGTTTCACACACATATGAGTGGGTCGAACCAGGATCAATCAGAGCAATAACATCAGTATTAAAGAGGGTGAAAGTACCAGTAATAACATCCGGAGAAGAAGCTTCCTCACGGGCACGGATAGCGTACGCTCTGGCAGGTGCACGAGCCTCCGATCTAACCGCAGTATCTCCAGTCCCTCTCTGACTGCTGCTAATATTTCCACCCCGTCGGGGTGGTCTACCCCGTGAAACTGCACCACTAGGTTTTTGAGTCGAATCAGGAGGGCGTTCATCATTTCTCGGACAGTCTTTAATAAAATGGTCAGCAGAACCACATCTGAAGCAAGAGCGGTCACGATGCCTACAACTCCCCGGGTGCCATTTACCACAATAGTTGCAATCTAGTCTACCCCGACGTTCATTTCCGACACTGGCAATGGAGGTGGCCCGCGAACTGGCAGGAGGTCGAGAACGTTCATATCTAGGAAAATTTGAGGTATTCTTTGATCGGCCCATGTCATCTCTAGTCTTCTTGGACGATTGCTGAACAGTTTTCCCCGCGGACCTCTTACGGAACTCTTTATCTCCACCTTCGGCTTTTCTTTTCTCATTACTGAGTTCTTCAGCTTTACAAGCCCGCTCGACAAGTACGACGAACTCCTTAATTTCCAGAATTCCCACTAACAGCCTGATATCTTCATTTAATCCGTCCTCAAAACGCTTACACATGATGGCCTCTGAGGATACACACTCACGGGCATAGCGGCTGAGTCGCACGAACTCTCTCTCATAGTCGGCCACTGACATCTGACCTTGTTTAAGTTCAAGGAATTCCTTCCGTTTTTGATCAATGAATCTCTGACTGATGTACTTCTTACGGAACTCGTTTTGGAAGAATTCCCAATTGACCCGTTCCTTCGGAACAACAGAAACCAGAGTATTCCACCAGTAGTAGGCAGCGTCACGCAACAGAGATACCGCACATTTAAGACACTCCTCGGGTGTGCAGGACAGTTCATCGAACACTCGGATGGTATTGTCGAGCCAAAACTCGGCTCGTTCGGCATCGTCACTAGGAGTAGCCCGGAACTCTTCGGCCCCATATTTTCTAATTTTGTCGACAGGGGGCCTACTCGATCTCACTGGATCAGTCACAGGAGGAGTCGTGAAAGTCAGAAACGGAGTATTCGGGGGTGGAGGTTGCGGAACAGCCGGATTTGATCTAGCAAATTGAGCGAACCAGTCACTCATCATTGCATAAAAAGCTGGTCTAATATCATCATCTCGATGACCCATATTTGGCTGAGAGTCAGGTGGCGCTGTCCCTTGCGCGGGAGCAGGAGCTACACTCTCAACATCGTCAGCTACGGTTCGTCCAGGTTCGGGATCCATTCTATATCAAAAATCACATTCAAATATCAGAAGTCATCTCACTATCAAAGTGACACTAAATGGCATGTATAGCTAGACTTATGCTTACTACGGTAGTCCGAAAATCGACTAAACCTAAGCTCTGATACCAATAAAATGTAACACCCCTAAACCCGATCCCATCGCAGGAGAGTCGAGAGGTATCACAAGACCACTTCCTTAAAAGAAAACCGTATGTTATTGAAAGGAAATCTTTTCTAAATATAACGGTAAAATCGACACTACAGGCAATCGCTCATCTACCGAACACAACTAAACCAATTCATCAAGTTCAAAACAATGTATAAAATGAAATCATCCTTAGTCACATTCACTACTCTTACTTCATAAATTACGATTATAAAGGTGTAACATACTACAAATTTAGTTTACCAACATATGTTTTACGACCGCATATATATATATATACTTACTAAGTTAAAACCATGACTGTAACATGTGAGAATTTTTAAAAGGGCCATTTTCGCATGGCCTAATTTAGTTACAAAACTCAAAAGATATTTGTTTAACCACCATAAGTCAAACCTATACATGCCATTCCTAGATTTAAAGTCCAGTACCGAAAGATAGGTGATAGTGCAGATGACTTCGATTTTGGAACTCCCGTGACCGTAGCTTCGAGTTAGATCTACAAAATCGAAAGTAATGATAACAAAGTAAGCATATACTTGCTTAGTAAGTGTTTAATTTACTCAGTCAAAAGTAAATGAAGAACATAATGATATCAATGCTACTAATTATTCCAAATGCATAACACAAACGAAACTTAATGCATCCCTGGGGTTTCGATTACACAATTTTACGCCTCAACCTCAAGGTTCTTATACATACGAGTGATATATAATACAACTCACAGATTCTTGCCAAATTCAAATAATTCATTTTCAATGACATTCTAAATCATTAAGAGTTTAGAATACATACCTGTCTTTCTCGCGTAAAGTGGAGCTTTTGTTATAACTATGGCAATATTATTTGTATAAATTTTATTTATTTTTTTTCTTCATCACTGGCTTAAAAGCCCTTCGAGACTAGGCTCGGTTATAGCTTTGGCTTGTAGGCCCATCGAGACTCAGCTCGGCTTTAACCCTGGCTCGTAGGCCCTTCGAGACTAAGCTCGGCTTTAACTCTGGCTCGTAGGCCCTTCGAGACTAAGCTCGGCTTTAACTCTGGCTCGTAGGCCCTTCGAGACTAAACTCGGCTTTAACAACGAAATTCATAATCATAAATAATCAGCATATTTTTCATGTCATCTTTCAAAAATCTATCAACCACAGAAATATTCAATTTCGGCATCCCATCTATCATATTCCATACGGTTTATTTACTTACAAGCAAAGAACACAATTCACGCCTAGATACACAAGGTTCAGATTTTATAATTCGGTTTCCAACGATTCCTCACACATTTACTTTCAACTATTTACCTTTGAACATCTTATATTTTTGTTTTCCATTTAGCACACATATTGAACAAATGTTTATAACTTCACCTTATCATATATATAAAGATTCGTTAACCATCGACTTACCTGTATTTTCTGAGTAGTGCACGGTTTGGCTATTCCACGACCTTCGTTTTTCCTTTGTCCGATAGTGTTCCTCTTTGATCTTGATCTTGAAAATTACATAAGTTCGATTAATAAAGACTTTATTCACTTTACTTGCACATTTAACAAAACGTGTACATACTTTACATACTAAGCACGTTCGGCCAAGACATCATCTAACTATATATCATAATTGAAGCCATTCGGCTCTTACACATACATTAGATATGTGATTATCTCTAGTTCACAAGCAAAGTTACCAATCCATATGACCGAATTTCTCCATATATATAAAAAAAATGTCATGTGAAAAAAATATGCACCTACGGCATGTCTAACTAAATGCGTGCGCATATAATGCATATTTAATATTATCATTCACCATCTATACTATAGCTTTAAGAGTATATCTAACTCTAATCGACAAGATTTAACATCTACCCCCATCACGAAAGGTTATTTCATTTCCACATAAGGTTTCATACGCCAACAATGTCTTTCTCAAGACTTAACGGCTCAAGTCATACTAATATAGCTTCTTGACATAAATTTTTCACAAGTATATATCTAAATATTGATGAAAGCAATTTAAACTACTCACATTGCATCTTAGACTAGTTTTCATAGCTCAATTCGGC
The DNA here is from genome assembly GCA_020496765.1 of Gossypium stocksii. Taxonomy (NCBI): domain Eukaryota; kingdom Viridiplantae; phylum Streptophyta; class Magnoliopsida; order Malvales; family Malvaceae; genus Gossypium; species Gossypium stocksii. Next base: position 47,846,140 of record CM035627.1, read on the forward strand.
ACAACAAAAGTAGTTCAACCCAAAATTCTTTCATTTCTTTACTACTATAATCACGGTAAGATTAACTCCCATGAACATTTAATACTCAAACATTCCTTCTCCCCAATAACATAGCCGAAAAAATTCAACAAGAAAATTTAAGTTACAAGGAACCTAATTTGCATCATTCAAGCAATTCAACCCCAAAAACCATTCGAATTTGATATCACTATATGATTTTGCTCACCTTAACTATTTCCAACATTTAAAAGTTAAAACAAAACTAAGCCTCACTCCATGGCCATGACCGAAGGAAGCATCAACCAAGAACTCAAAAACCGACCTATGGGTTATACCATATACCTATCTTTCATCTAAAGTTCACAAGATCCAAGCAAAATTACAAGAATTCATACCTCAATTTGAAACCAAAATGGCCGAATCTCTCTAAAATTCCTACTCTCTTTTCTTCTTCCACAATCGGCAATGGGTGATGAAAATAAGGTAAATTTTTATTTTCTAAATTTCCTTTTAGTAATAAATCAAGCCAATAATTTTATTAACACATAAACAATAATAAATAAAAAAAAGAAATAAAATAAAATAATATTATAACATCATCATTACCGTCCACTAAGGTGGAAATGGGCAATTAGACATGCAAAGACATCATTTTGTAAGTTCATACTTTTTAGTCACTTTGATTTTTACCTACTATAATTCCAAAGTTCAACATTTAATCCCTCTTCAAGCAATTAATCATTTAAAAGGTCAAATTTTTACGAAATTTTTATAACCCCTACTAAAACTCGTATCAACAATCCAACTAACATCATTAATAAAAATTTCTGACTCAGTTTAGCAGTCCCGAAACCGCTTCCCGACTAAGGTCGAACTAGGGCTGTTACACAGTATGCAAAGTTACATGAAAGTATTCGATATGCCATTCAACTATGAATGTTTGAAAGTAAGTTTGGGTAAGAAACGGTACACTAATTGAATTCGATAGAATTAAAGTTAATCTTGAAGTATATAAATGCTAATGTCTATATGAGTTTGAATATAATCGGAGTATAATGATATATGTGATTGTGCATAATCGGCCAAATGGTATTATATTCAGAAAATGTTATGTGATTACGATTATTTGATTTGTTTTTAAGTTCAATTGTTTAAAATTACTTAAGACTTACTAAGCTCATGAAAGCTTACTTTGAATGTTATGTTTCTCTGTTTTATAGACCGTTGGCTCTTACTACCAGCTCGGGGATCATCAGCATTTTGTCACACTATCTACTGTTTTGGTAACATTATGCTTCAGACTTAGCTTATGGCATGTATAGAATAGGTCATAACTAGAATGGTATTTTGACTATTGTACATAAGCCATGCGAATATGGCATCTTTTCGATGTTTATTTTTATAAGTTTTAAATTAAATCTTTGGTTGCGTCTGGCTTTTATATAAATAAATGATCTTTTATTTAAGAGAATGTTCAAAATTTTTACTATTCTGATCTATTTTCTGATTTTCGGTAACGCCTCGTCCTATTCCGGCAACGGTTACGGGATAGGGGTGTTACATGAATAAATCGTTTGATTCAAATTTAGAAAAATAAGTAAAGTCTAGGTGGATTCTTTCCTGGGTATTGTCTTTATTATTGGTTATTTCAATTACTTTCTTCACTCTCTGTCACGTTCATAGTTAATTAGTTAACTTTTGGATAAAAACAATCCCTTTAATTATTAGGCTAAATAATAGAAGGATAGTTATTACTAGTACTTTTAGTCCTTGTGGATACAATATTTCGGGCTCACCATGGCTATACTACTATTCGATAGGTGCGCTAGCCTTTGTCAAAATCATAGTTAGTTTAGTGATCCCATCAAGTTCTTGGCACCGTTGCCGGCGACTAAGATATTAGGAGCACTAGATTTTTATTACTTTCGCCATTTTTATTTTTTATTACAATTTATCTTTTATTTTTAGTTTAAATTTTATTTTCTAATTTTTCTTCTATTTGCTTCTGGCAGGTATTTTTTAGTTTATGACTAGAAGAAACCCGTCAGGACCACTACTTTTGACAATGAAATAGAGAGCACAGCTCGCAGAAATCAAAGAGAAGCGAGGCAAAGTCTATAGTATATAGAGGAAAAGCAAGAGGACGATATCAATATTACCCAGGAGATGGCTGAAAATCAGAATAATCTGCTACCTCCTATGGTTGCTGCAAATCTTGTAAATCAAAATCCTACTTTGTGTACTATGTACGACTATGCCAAGCCTAATTTAGCTAGGGCTAAACTAAATATTGTGAGACCTGCCATAGTTGCGAATAACTTTGAACTGAAGCCGAATACTATTCAGATGATCCAACAATTTGTTTAGTTTTTTGGTTTGCAAGATGAGGACCTAAATACTCATTTGGCCAATTTCCTAGAATTTTGCAACACTTTTAAGATAAATGGCGTTTCTAATGATGCCATTCACTTACGGTTATTTCCCTTTTCTTTGAGAAATAAAGCTAAACAGTGGTTAAACTCCTTACCAAGAGGTTCTATCACTGCATGGGAGCAAATGATCGAAAATTTTTTGTTGAAGTATTTCCCACTAGCTAAGATGGCAAAGTTGAGGAATGATATCTCTTCCTTTATGCAAATGGATTTAGAGACTCTATATGATGCTTGGGAGAGGTATAAGTACTTATTGAGAAGGTACCCTCACCATGGGTTACCTCTATGGCTACAGGTTCAAACCTTCTACAACGATTTGAACCCCTCAATTAGGTAATTGATTGATGCAACCGCCGGTGGTACTTTGAATAATAAAACACTTGAGGAGGCTTATGAATTTATCGAGGAGATGTCACTGAATAATTACCAGTGGCAAGTAATGAGGACAAAGAATCATAAAGTAGCTAGTGTTTTCATCATTGACGCGGTCACCATGTTATCAAACCAAGTAGATCTCTCAAGCAAAAAAATTAACAGTTTATATGGTTCTATGCAGGTACATCTGGTGATGCAGTGTGATACGAATGGAGGAGGGACGAACAACATAGAATATCCATCCTACAACCCTAGCACAGAGAACGAATAGATCCACTATATGGGTAACAATTCTAGACCTTAGAATAACCCCTATAGTAACACTTATAATGCAGGTTGGAGGAACCATCCCAATTTCTCGTGGAGTGGTCAAGAAAATCAGAGACCTCAACCTCCTCCAGGTTTTCAGCCACCTTACCAGTAAGAGAGAAAGCCAAACCTTGAAGAGATGCTTACGAAATTCATCTCGATGTCAGAAACCCACTTCCAAAACACTGAAACAACACTTAAAACTCAACAAGCATCGACTCAAGGGCTCAAGAATCAAATAGGTCAACCTGCTAAGCTAATTTTAAAAAACCACAAGGTAGTTTGCCAAGTAATACCGAAACTAACCCAAGGGAGAAACTTCACGCAATTATGGTGCATAATTAAGGAAGGGTTAGTTGAAGATGAATCAGAACCGAGGCAAGAAAATGTGGTAGGTAAAGGTAAGGTTGAGGTGAGCCACAGTGAGCGAAAATCAATAGGCAAGGAGTATAAACCTCATGTTCCATACCCCAACGTGACAAAGAAAGACCACACAAATGAACAATTTGGTAAATTTCTTAAATTGTTAAAAAAAGTTGCTAAAATCGAGCCACACTGGCGTGTGACATGGTCGTATGGCCCAACACGGGCTGTTACATGACCGTGCCACTCTTTAAAACCCCTAACCCCCTTTCTCATTTCTTTCATCTTCTTTCCAACCCCCCAAAGCCCTAGTCGCAGCAATATTCGTACCCCCAAACTCCAACCACCACCATCGTACAAGCCCACTGTCGACATCCTTTCTCTTTTCCCTATTCTCTCCCTTTCCCTTCCCGAACCTCCACCACGCACACAACTGCCTCTCTTTTCCCTCTTTTCTCCCCTTTTTTCCCAAGCCCAATGACCCGACTCGAGCCAACCCGACCTCCACAACCCCTCCCATTCAGCCACCGCATCTTCCCCCACAACAGAGCCATCCTAACGCATGCCACCACCACCCCTTTCTGTCCCATCTATCCCTATATCTAATATTTTATTTAGTTTATTTTATTTTATAATACTTTACTACTTTTACTACGTACTTTTGTTTATTTTTCTATCTTATATTTTGATCTTTAGTTTTTCCCTTCATTTCTGTTAAGTTTATGATTCTGCTATTTTTCATGTTCCTTATTGAACCTATGTCATTTGTCTTTAGTTTGACTATGCTCACTAACTAATTATACTTGTGTATTAATATTAGTTCTTGCTTCTATTTTTATTTTAGACAATCTGTTTAGCTTATCGCATCCTTATTCTTGGTATTTTATTATTTACTTTTGCTGTTATTTTCATATTTATTTTAATTTTCAGCATGCCATGTCTTTTAAATTTGACTTTGTTATTTTCACCACATAAAATTACTTGCAGCCATATTTTTTATCCCTACATTATTTATAGGCTCATTGTTCTTATTTTATTAACATTGGAATCTTCTATATTTCAGACACATCATGTCGAACACACGAGGCAAGTCTAAGGTAGCCGTCCCCGCTTCAAAAAAATGAAAGGGTCCTAACACGACTTCCTCGAGCACTTTTACCGAGGTCCGCCATTGTTACCTCAGATTCTTTATAGACCCACCAGAGGATTCATTCCATCTCCATGTGCGGCCACTATGTTTGGGCCGATGCATTGACTGGGCCACGTTGGAATAAGTCCAATTAGCTGATGAGGTTCGTGCTTTCATTACTTTAGCCCCGTGTGACCTTTTCTTTGATATCGTCGAGCCCACATATATGGAGCTTACTTTCGAGTTTTGCTTGACGTTTTACCTTTAATGCTTGATGTCATTACATGACAAGCACGGTACTATTACCTTCCGACTTAGGGGCTTTGTGCGACATATGAGCGCCCTTGAGTTTGGCGCAGCTTTGGGCATCTACACCAATGAGTTTACGGGTGCCGATAACTTTTCTCACCTCCAACGTCACATCTACTACTCACCTTTGTGCTATTGGACAAATCTCACAGTGAGTCAAACCCCTTATGATGCCAATCTCTCGAAGGTGACATCTCTCTCTCCAGCTCTACAATACATTCACGCACCTTTGGCTCACACTTTGACTGGTCAGAGAGAGAGCATAGGAGTCGTGAGCACTACTAATGCGTACTATCTCTGGAGCATGGCAACTGGGCATACCTTCGACTTGGCTTATTTCATCGCCCTAGCTTTTTGCCATCAAACTGACCACTACAAGAAGGGTCCTATCTGTTTGGGTCCTTACATGACTCGCCTCGCTCGATACTTTGGCCTCCTAGACACTCTGAAGCAGTACTCCACACTTACCCTTGTAGGCCAGATGTCCCCACAGGGTATCTCAAACATGATATATATGAGGATGATCGAGCGACGACATGGCGTGGATCCCCCTCAGTACCGACTAGTTCATTCTAATCCTCAGAATGATCCAGAGGACTTCACTAATGAGGTCCCACTACATCACGAGGATCCACTTCAGCCACCACCTTCGAGTCATAGACTTGTTCCTTCTGCTGTTAGCTTCTGAGGAGTATCCGCCGAGGAGTTCACTAGCTTCCGTCAGTACTGTATTCAGAGGTTCGATAGTATTGATGCGACATTACAATAGATTTGTCAGCATTTTCATATTTCTCCTCTAGCGCCGACGACTCACAACACCGATGTGTTTGATGATGAGGACCTTTGAGTCCATTTATTTTACTTTATTTTTATTTTTATTTTTATTTTTATTTTTTTGTCTTTTATGTTTTTTATTTCAAGACTTGTTTATTTTATTTTGAACTATATTTATTATGGTTGTTCCTAATCGAGTAATCCTTTAATCTTCTCCACCAGTTGGGTTTATTTTCTTATAGTTGTTCAGAATCATGCACCACATTTAGCTTTATCTACAATTCCGTTCTTCACTATTCTGGGGATTTCATCCAAAATTTAGTGCAGTCTTCGTTCTCTCCCTCTCTTCTGATATTCTGATTATATTGTTATTATCTATTTTTATACATTGAGGAGAATGTACATCTTAAGTGTGGGGAGGTTATTTATATGATTATTAGACATCCCTTAATTATGTCTTGTTCTTAAGTAATTATCTCATATTACTATTAGAATGAATTTTTATTAACTTATGATTTTTGTTGATGTGTTTTGGATTAAGTCATGGGTAATTGTGCATTGATTGTTTAAACTTTAAGATAGTAGAGAATCAAGCATGATAAGTTGATTTTTCAAAATTAAAAATTTTTAGGTGGTTTCCCTAAATTGAGGTGTTATCTTGAAGTTTGAAATTTACAGGATTGACATCAAAAGCCATAAAATCTTGTGAGATTTTGAGCCTTTAGAGCATAAACTTTCCTTGCTCACTTCTATTATCGGTTATGAGTGTGTCAATATTGATTTGTTATTCTAGAAATTGCTTCGATTATACATGTCGAGACCACACAATTGATTTGATATACTGAAATGATAAAGGCACTTAGGCTTTAACCCACTTATCCCATAAAGAGCCTACATTCATAATTAACCCTTAGTGAACCCCTTTGAGCCTAAAACTCCTTTTTTTATTTACCCTTAATATTAACCCATAACTCACTATTTTCTAATTCATTAAGACTTTTTCCTATTTTATTGACTCTCTTTTTGTCGAGATTTGATTTGAATAGATGACTAACTATGTTCCTTTATTCAGTTGCTAAATTATTTCTTATTATCTAATGAAAAAAATATGCATATATATAGTGATTTCAGTTGTTTAAATATTTATTATTATTTCTATTTTTCAAAAATAAATAAATAAATAATATGCACATATATAGTGATTTTAGTTGTTTAATTATTTCTTATTATCTCTATTGTTCAAAAAAAGTAAATAAATAAATAAAAGAAAAAAATACATAAATGTTGATCATTACTAGTTCTAAGTTTTTGAGCTTAAACAGTTAATTGCATATTTTGAGAAGAAGCTTGTGGTTTTTCTTAAATAATTTTGATTGATGTAATTATTCAATATTAGTTTATTTTTCTAGTTAAATAATTTATCAATTCAATCTCGATTCTAACCTTCTTTTTCAGCCTTTATCCATACCCCTAACCTAAGCCCCATTATAACCCTTTAAAGACCTTTTGATTTGTGTATCATCTCAATTTATAGTGGTAGAGATTTTTTTTTCATGTAAGCCTATGGTAATAATTCTTCATGATTGACTATTGAGTGCTTAATTTTTGAATCTTAAGCACCTTGAGCGATTGAGTGAATCTTTAGTGAGAATGTCAATTCTTGCTGGTTTTGAATTAAAGGTAATTACTTAGATAAAGGGACATACCTATGTTTTCATGTTAAAATACTCAACTTGGATTGTTTGAAACTTTAATGTCCTTTTAGTTGAATTCTCAATGTATGATTATTTGTTAATTATTTTGAAATATTATTGATGAGGATTAGAACTTGAGAAGAATTAATTTTAATTGTGAGTTGAGGATTTTGCGTAAGGACAAGCAAATGCTTAAGTGTGGGGATATTTGATAAACCATAAAAGTAACATATTTTAATTCCATGGTTGGAATATTTTTAGATGATTTATGACAAGAATTAGTGAATCTAAAATCCTTTAAATTTATGTTTTTATACTTAGATGAGCATAGGGAAGTGAAATGAGCGAAAAATGGGCCAAAATCGGACAAACGGGCTATTTTCAAGAGCCACACGGCCTGGGCACTTCCAAATGGGTAGAGCACATACCCTTCATCATCAATATCAACCGATCTAATTGACTATGCTCTTTGTCATGGTATTCTTTTAAAATTCCTCTTTCACAAAAAAGTCTAACAAACTGACAGTATAATACTCTTTTATATCATTAGCACATCAGAGCCTGGAAAACAACATTAAAAGTGATTTGGTGATCATTAACCCTCATAGTTAACTCACCCTTTTGAACATCAATCACAGTCCTACTGTTGCAAGAAAAGGTCTACCCAGAATAATAGGCACATCTTTGTCAGCTTCACATTCTAATACAATGAAATCAAACGGAAAATGAATTTATCTACCCTTACCAGAACAACTTCGATTTTACCTTCTGGGTGTGCATATGATCAATCTGCCAATTGCAAGGTCACAGACATGGGCATAAGGTTTATGTTCACTCCAAAATCACACATGGCCTTCCCAACATATTAGTTACCAATTGAACAAGGTATTGTAAAGCTTCCTAGGTCCTTCAACTTTGGAGGCAATTTGTTTGTCAACATAGCAATGCACCCTTGTAACAACCCAATTTCTGTAAAATCGGAACAGTGGTTTTCAAACCACAAATTTTGAAGTAAAAAATTTTTGTTTAATATTATTTTATGGTTTATAGTACGATAGAAATATCGTATAAAAATTTCATCAAGAAATTTTACTGTTTACATGCTTAATTTGATAAAAAGGACTAAATTGCATTAAGTGCAAAGGTTGTGTTCTAATAGCTAAAGGTATTAAATAGCTATAGAATTTTAAATTGGAGGTCCTTATATAGTAAATAAGGCATTAAAGTGCTTAGTGGATAAGTATGAATAGTCATCATTGGAAATTGAAGGAAAGATTAAGGCTAATTTTGATAATTAGTGATTAAAGTTATAATAAATAAAATAAAATAATCTATTCTCATCATCATCCACAAAAAAAGAAGAAAAGAATGAAACCTAGCCATGAAAGCTTGAATTTGGACAAGCTTATTTTTCTCAATTAGGTATGAATCTTTGTTCCGTTTTTGATGATTTTTGTAATAGCCTAATTTAGGGCCTAAACGGAACAATGGTTTCGAGACTACAAATCTGCAGTGAGAAAATTGTTTTCCAATTAAGTTTTAATGTTTATTGTATGATTGAATGACTATGTGGAATTTTCGTTACCAAATTTATTGTTTAGATATCCAAATTAATATTTAGGACTATTGAAATAGATGAAAAATGTGTGTTCAAGTTCATAAAGGTACTTGATTGTAATTGGTTTTCAAATTAGAGGTCCTTATATAGTAATTAGATCATTTTATGTCATAATGGACAAAAATGGAATGGAAGGGTAAAGTTTTAAAGAAGAGAAAAATGGACATGGAAGGGTAAAATTTTAAAGAAGAGTAAAAAGGGCATTTTGGCAAATTGGTAATTAAATGGACTAGAAGACAAAATAAAAGCTAAAAACCCTTGTCCATCTTCTTGCTGGCCTGAATGTACCAAGGCGGAAGCCATGGTTAGGGATTTCAAGCTTCCAAGCTCAATAGTAAATTCGTCCTTGCCTTGTTTTTAATGTTCTTTACGTTTTTGAAACCCTTGTAACACGATCTCTCTATTTCTACCATTTATTTGAGCTATGGTTGTGATTTAAAAATTTATCCATATGTAAAAATGCTTGATTTTTGATGTTTAATGGTAGAATATGAATGTTCGATGTGTAGTAAACGACTTTTACTAAGTGATTTTCGATGAAATTGTCAAAAAAGACTAGTTTGTAAAAGTTGTAAAAATATGTGTAAATGTGTGAATAAATAGAAAATGTGGGCTGCTATAATTATGAAAATGGTTTAGCTAGGCCTAAAATCTAAATAAATTTGATGAAAATCAGTTTACGAGCCTAGGGGAAATAGTGTAAATATGAAAAAGTTTAGGGCTAAAAATGTAATTTTTGCCAAAATGTGAATTTGGGTTAAATTGATTATCATGTTGAATAAATAAGTGAAATGTGTTGTTATAGATCAAGAAAAACGAGATTCAGACTTATAATGAGAGGAAAACAAAGAATATGACGAATCAGTCCTTTTCACCAATTATGCTACCTAGGTAAGTTTGTACGTAAATAATGCATCGATTTTATTTATGTTTTCATATTTTGTTATATTTTATGAATTGTGGCTGGATATTGAATGTAATTAACAAAATATTGACAAGTGAGAAATTTCTAGGTTGAAGCTTAGGAATAAAAATGGATATGAGTGACATGTTCACTAAGGATCTATGTGAATATATACGTGAAAATCTAAGTGAAATAAGTCCATAGCATCTAAGTGAAATAAGTCTTTAACACCCCTTACCCGTGTTCAACACTGGAACAGGATACGAGGCATTACTAGAATAGCACACATGTAATTGTAATAAACCGGGACTTAAAATGATCATTCAAATTAAAATCCTTCAATTATTTATCATTCATTCAGAGATTTCAATCATGTATATCATAAACCTGTAACTTAAGTAGAACTAAATCACAACGATAACATAATATAAGTGATTTGTCAAATATTAAAAATCAATATTTCAAGTAATATTAACATAATGTACAACAAAACAATCAAGTCTTCTATACATGCCATAGTACTAAAATATGTTTACAATATACCAAAAAAAGAAAGATGGATAGTGTTGGTGAGCCCTGACAATTTCTCCAAATCACAAATGAACTTGATCACTCCATAAAATAAGACAAGGAAAAGAAAACGAAGTAAGCTTATAGCCTAGTAAGTAATATGTAAATAATAAAATTTACAAACTATTAATGGCATTTATAAATCCCAAAAATATGTTTCCACAATTATGAATCGATAACCATCCATGGATCTACTATTTACTTAATTTCAGTACAAACTTTCCATTCGAGTCATAGTCACTATATTATTTTTATCTGGAGCTACGGATCTCCAAATTAAGATCAAATAATTTTCTAAGAAACTAGACTCATTTTCTTCTTACCACAAAAATTTCAGAATTTTTGATTTGGCCAATTAGTACAGTTTATTCAATAAAGCTTCCCCTATTTCGTTGCCCGATAGTCTTGACTACTCTTCACTAAAATTAAATTATCTCTATGTACAGAAGCCAAATGATGTTCTTGTTTGTTTATTCTTTCAATAGACTCATTAAGTAATCTAACCATATAAATTATGTCCCATAATTATTTTTTTACAATTTATAATGATTTTTCCAAGTTAAAATAGGGGATCATGAAATCATTTTGAACTAGTCTCACAAAAATTTAAATAACTCAAAATATAGAATTCTTTTGCTTGCTCTGTTTCTCTTAAATGAAAATAGACTCAATAAGCTTTAATTATATATCTCGTTCGAATTCTAATTCATTTTCTATTTTTTTTTTTTTGTAATTTTTCAAATTCACTCCTCTGTTGCTGTTTTAAACTGTTTATCCCAAATTTCACCTCTTTCAATAAAATTTATTATTATCAGCTTTCAAGATAACATTTATCCATATTTATCTTATCAAAATTTAATCACTTAACGAACTCATGGTTCAAAACCCATATATTCATATCTCGATACTTATTTCCACATTTTTCACATCAAATTCCACTTAGTAAACTTGTTTCACCTGATGAACACTTCGGAATGAAACAATATCTGGTGGTTTCAGCACATAGCTTCACATTTTGCAATTGATGCCCTACTTCGTGGTATACACGCATAGCACACACTATTGGGTAGCATATGTATTCATGACATATGCACTTAGCGCCACTTTTTAAATCACATGTACATCCCTGGTATATCCACTTAGCACCACGTTTTCGAATCATGTATAACTGTGGCATATCCACATAGCACCACATTACATGTATAAACGTTGCATATCCACATAGCACCACGTTACATGTATAACCATGGCATATCCACTTAGCACCATGTTTTTCCATTTCGAAGGTTCAATCGAGATTTCCTCATTTAATTCCAATTCATCAACCACAATTCACAGTTTTTTTTTTTTTATCAAGTAGTTGTACAATATTAAATCTTATTTCACATATCACAACAAAATATCATAACATAAATAAAAGTAATGCATTATTTACATATAAACGTACCTCGATACAAAATATGACAAACTTGCGATTTAGCCTGTAACCTTGCCTTTGCCTCGGTCAAGGTCGATTCCACGTTCTTCTTGATCTATAATAACACATTTTGCTCATCCAATCATCACATCGTTCAATTTAATTCAAAAATTATATTATGGGACCTAAATTTCACAAAACTACGATTTCGTCCCTAGGTTCGTAAAATAAATTTATTCAATTTCCTTGCATTTTAAGCATAGCTGAACCTTTTTCCCTCTTATAGCAGCCTACAATTCTCACTAAATCACACAGTCATACACATTTCACAACTTGTACAAACTAGTCCTTTTACGCAATGTCATCGAAAATCACTTAGTAAAAGGTGTTTATCACCAAAAATTCATATTCTTTCATAAATCATCAAAATACATGCATATCACTCATAGGTAAATTTTTAAACATAAACCCTAACTAAAAATAATGATAGAAATAGGTAAACCGAGCTACGAAGATTTCAAAAATACGAAGAACATTAAAAACGGGGCTAGGATGCACTTACAATCAAGCTTGAAAGATGACAAAACCCTAGCTATGTAGGAATACCAATATTCGGCCAATAGATAGAAGATTATGAACAAATTTTGGCTTATTTTCCCTTTTTATTCTTTTATTTACAAAATGACAAAAATGCCCTTACTAACAAAATCTTATCTCACCTATTCCATGTCCATTTTTGTCCAACAATTTAAAAATAGACTAATTACCATTTAAGGACCTCTACTTTAAAAATCCATTCCAATCAAGTCCCTTCCTTAATTAGAACACACATTTTTCACCTATTTCAATTTAGTCCTAAATACCAAATTAAGCACCCAAACGATAAAATTTCATAACGAAATTTTCACAGTCATTCAATCACACAGTAATTATTAAAGATTAATCACAATAAATTTTTCTACTTCAAATTTGTGGTTTCGAAACCACTATTCTGTTTCGGCCCTAAATCAGGCTGTCACAACTCTCCCCCTTTAGTGATTTTTGTCCCCAAAAATCTTACCGTTAAAAAGGTTTGGGTACTGTTTTCTCATAGCTTCCTTTGGTTCTCATGTTGCCTCTTCTACTCCATGTTTTTCCTACAATACTTTTACTAACTTTATCTTTTTATTTATGAGTTCCTTGATCTCCTGTGCCAAAATCTTAACTGGTTCTTCACTGTAACTCATATTTGGCTGAATTTCCACTTCTGTAGGAGAAATAACATGTGAAGGATCCGATCGATACTGTCGTAGCATAGACACATGAAAAACATTATGGATTCTATCAAGTTCCGATGGTAATGCCAATCGATAAATGACTGGTCCAATTCTTTCTATGATTTCATATGGCCCGATAAATCTTGGACTCAATTTACCCTTTCGACTGAACCAGAGAACTTTCTTCCAAGGAGACACTTTCAGGAATACCTTGTCACCAACCTAAAATTCAATCTCTTTTCGTTTAAGATCAGCATATGACTTCTGACAATCGGAAGCTACTTTTAGACTATATCTAATCACCTTTACTTTTTCTTCTGTTTCTCGGATCAAATGAACCCCATGTATCTTTTTTTTCACTGAGCTCTGTCCAATATAACGGTGTTCTACATTTTCTACCATACAAAGCTTCATATGGAGCCATTTTAATACTGGACTGATAACTGTTATTGTAAGCAAATTTAACCAAAGGCAGATGCCTCTCCTAATTAATTTCAAACTCTAGGATACAATATCGGAGTATTCTTCCAATACCTGAATTACATGCTCAGTTTGGCCATCAGTTTGAGGATGAAATGCAGTGCTAAAGTACAACTGAGTACCCAAGGCTTCTTACAATTTGTCCCAAAAACGAGACGTAAACCAGGGGTCTCTATCTGATATAATAAAGACAGTCACTCTTTGTAGCCTGACAATCTTAGATATGTACAATTCAGCCAGTTTATCTAAACAATAATCCATAAATACCGGAATAGAGTGCGTTGACTTTATCAATCGGTCAATAATCAACCAAATGGCAGCTTTCTTTCTTGGGGACAACTGTAACCCAGTTACAAAATCCATAGTAATTCTTTCCCATTTCCATCCTGGTATAGTGATTGGTTGAAGTAACCCCAAAGGTACCTGATGTTCAGCTTTAACCTACTAACATACCAAACACTTTGATACAAACTTAGAAATATCATGTTTCATACCAAGCCACCAGTACATCTTTTTTTAAATCATTGTACATTTTATTACTCCCCGGATGTACAGACATAGTTCCGCTGTGAGCCTCGTGTAAAATCTTTTGTATGAGTTCTGAATGCTAAGGTACACATACCCTACCCCTAAATAACAAACAACCATTGATCCCAACTTGAAATTCAGAATTAGTACCTAACTCAGATTGTGCCCGTTTAGTATGTAACTTTTCATCATTTTTCTGAGCCTCACAGATCTGCTGTAGAAACACTGGTCTAGCCTTCATTTCAGCTATAACTGAACCATCATCAGACAATGATAATTGGGTATTCATAGCTTGCAAAGCAAATAAAGATTTTTGGCTTAAAGCATCAACTACAACATTAGCCTTACCCGGATGGTAATCAATAACCAAATCATAGTCCTTTATCAGTTCAAGCCACCTACGTTGTCTCAAATTCAAATCTCTCTGTGTCATTAAATATTTCAAGCTTTTATGATCAGCATAAATATGACATTTCTCACCGTACAAGTAATGCCGCCATATTTTCAATGCAAATACAATAGCAGCTAATTCGAGATCATGTACTGGGTAATTTCTTTCATATGGTTTAAGTTGTCTTGAAGCATAGGCTATTACTTTACCTTCTTGCATCAAGACACAACCTAAACCATTTAATAATTCATCACTATAAATAATAAATTCTTTACCCGGTTCAGGCTGTACCAACACATGTGCTTTTGTCAACAAATCCTTCAATCGATCAAAACTCTACTAACATTCTTCAGTCCACTTGAATTTAACATCTTTCTGTAATAAATGGATCATCGAAGAAGCTATCATAGAAAACCCCTATAGAAATCTCTGATAATAACTAGCTAAACCCAAGAAACTTCTAACTTTAGATACATTCTTTAGTGGATTCCAATTAATAATAGCTAAAATTTTATTAGGGTCTACCCTGATGCCTTTGGAAGATACAATATGTCCAAGGAACCCACTTCTAGGAGCCAAAATTCACATTCACTGAATTTAGCATAAAGTTGCTTTTCACGCAGAATTTGCAATAATATTCTCAAATGTTCTGCATGCTCATTTTCATCTCGAGAATAAACCAAAATATCATCAATGAATACTACCACACACCTGTCTAAGTACGATCTAAATATTCAGTTCATCAAATCCATAAATACTGCAGGTGCATTCGTTAGCCCAAATGGCATAACTAGAAACTCATAATGCTTGTACCTGGTTTTGAAGGTTGTTTTTGACACATTTGACTCCTTTACCCGTAGTTGATAATAACCTGATCGGAGATCAATCTTTGAGAATACTGTGGCACCATTCAGTTGATCGAATAAATCATCAATCCAGGGCAACGGGTACTTATTCTTTATAGTTACCTTATTGAGCTGCCAATAGTCTATACACAATATTAAGGACCTGTTTTTCTTTTTCACAAATATAATTGGAGCATCCCAAGGTGAATGACTTGGTTGAACAAAACCCCTATCAACAAGTTCCTGTAACTATATCTTTAATTCCTTTAATTCTGTAGGAGTCATTCGGTATGGAGCTATAGAAATTGGAGTAGTTCCCAGAATCAAATCTATAGAAAATTCCACTTCTCTTTCTGGTGGTAACCCTGGTAATTCCTCCAAAAACACATCAGAAAATTCACATACCATCGGCACTGCTTGAATCTTCAACTCAGATACCTTATTGTCTAATACATAAGCAAGAAAAGTATCATATCCCTCTTTGATGTACTCTAAGTAGTAATAACTAAAATCACATCAAATAATCCCTCTGTCTGATTAGATTAAACCCAGAGCAACTCACCGTTCTGACATTTTAGCAAAATATATTTATGTCTATAGTTTACTACTCTATCATGCTGAGTTAGCCAATCTATACCCAAAATAATATCAAACTCGTCAAATGGCAACAACATCAAATCAGCCAAAAAACAGTAGCCTTGAATCATCAAAGGACAATTCCTACAAACCTTATCTACTAGCACATATTTGCCTAAAGGGTTTGATACTTTAACCACAAATTCAGTTAATTCAACAGGAAATTTCTTACTATGTACTAATTTTACACAAATATAAGAATGAATGGACTCGAGATCAATTAATACAATAATATCTGTACCATAAAGTGAGAATGTACCAGTGATCACATCGGGAGATGATGCCTCCTCACGAACTCATATAGCATAAGCTCTAGTAGGTGTTCTTGTTTCTGACCTTGCAGCTGGATCTTTTACCATGCCTCTACTACTAGTCCCACCTCCGACATTCCGTGAGGGCCTACCTCTACTAGTAGTATTACTCTGTCTCACACTCTGAACTTTCTTTTCTTCTACTTTCTCGGGACAGTCTTTAATAAAATGTTCTTTGGAGCCACATCTAAAACAAGCCCAAATATTTTCCCAACATTCTCTGAAATGGCATTTACCACAATGTCGACACTTAGGTCTATCTGATCTTACATTGCCCACACTTGACATCGAAGTAGTTCGAGCTCTAGAACCCAGATTCAATTTTTCCTGTCTCGATAGGAATACCCAGTTGAATTTGTCTTTCAAGGATTTGCTTCTTTGAGTCTTTTTGATTGGGATTGAAATGGCTTGTTCATCGGCCTTTTTCTTTGATCTCGGGCCTCAATATTAGCTTTTCTCTTTTCTTTATTCAATTCCACAGCTTTACAAGACCTGTCAACTAGTACCACCATTTCTTTTAATTCTAGAATTCCCACTAACACCTTGATGCCTTCATTAAGTCCATCCTCAAACCTTCTACACATCATTGCTTCGGTAGAAACACATTCTTGTGCATATTTACTAAGCCTTAAAAACTCATGTTCATATTCAGCCACTGTCATCTTACCTTGCTTTAATTTAAGAAATTCCTTCTGTTTCTAATCAATAAATTGCTGACTAATGTATTTCTTTCGAAACTCTTCCAAAAAGAAATCCCATGTCACTTTTTCCTTTGGAACTACGGATATCAATGTCTTCCACCAACGGTAGGCCGAGTCTTTCAGCAAAGAAACAACACATTTTAAACATTCCTCAAGTGTGCAAGATAACTCGTCAAATACCCGTATAGAATTCTTGAGCTAGAACTCTGTTCTTTCTGGATCATCATCGATATTAGCTCTAAACTCTTCGGCCCCTTGTTTACATATCATATCCATCGGAGGTTTTGTCGATCGTACCATACATATACTCTATGGAGCTACAAAAACTGGTTGTGGCACAAGTGGGGGAGGACGAGGTTGAGCATTAGGGTTTGCTCTAATAAAATTAGTATACCAGTCAATCGTCATTTGAAGAACAGCATTCCAAGCTTCGGATTCCTGACCGGGTGTCTCATGTCAACTTTCTATAGGCGCGATCCTTTACGCGGGAGCTGGCGCATTACTCGCAGCATCATCAGCCGCTGCTTGATCGGGATCCATTACTATATAAAAATAAAACACAGTTTAGTAATGTTAGGAGTCACCACACTATCGCAATATATATATGGCATGTATAGATAGGCTTCCACACTCACTATACTGGTCCAAGAACCGACTAAACCACAGCTCTAATACCACTAAAATGTAACACCCCTTACATGTGTTCAACACCAGAATAGGATACGAGGCATTACTAGAATAGGACACATGTAATCGTAATAAATCGAGACTTAAAATGATCATTCAAATTAAAACCCTTCAATTATTTATCATTCATTCAGACATTTCAATCATGTATATCATAAACCTGTAACTTAACTAGAACAAAATCACAATCATAACATAATATAAGTGATTTGTCAAATATTAAAAATCAATATTTCAAGTAATATTAACATAATGTACAACAAAACACTCAAGTCTTATATACATGTCATAGTACTAAAATACGTTTACAAAATACCAAAAAAAGAAAGATGGATATTGTTGGTGAGCCCTAACAATTTCTCCAAATCACAAACGAACTTGATCACTCTATAAAATAAGACAAGGAAAAGAAAACGAAGTAAGCTTATAGCCTTGTTAGTAATATGTAAATAATAAAAATTACAAACTATTAATGGCATTTATAAGACCCAAAACTATGTTTCCACAATTATACCACCGTAACCATCCATGGATCTACCATTTACTTAATTTTAGTACAAGCTTTCCATTCAAGTCACAGTCACTAAATTATTTTTATCTGGAGCTACAAAACTCCAAATTAAGATCCAATAATTTTCCAAGAAACAAGAATCATTTTCTTCTTACCATAAAAATTTCAGAATTTTTGGCTTGGCCAATTAGTACAGTTTATTCATTAAAGTCTCCCCAATTTCGCTGCCCGACAATCCTAACTACTCTTCACTAAAATTAAATTATCTCTATGTACAGAATTCAAATGATGTTCTTATTTGTTTATTATTTAAATAGACTCATAAAGTAATCTAACCATATAAATTATGCCCCATAATTATTTTTTTACAATTTATAATGATTTTTCCAAGTTAAAATAGGGGATCACGGAATCATTCTGAACTAGTCTCACAAAAATTTAAATAACTCAAAATATAAAAGTCTTTGCTTGCTCAGTTTCTTTTAAATGAAAATAGACTTAATAAGCTTTAATTATATATCTTGTTCAAATTCTAATTCATTTTCCATTATTTTTTGTAATTTTCAAAATCACTCCTTTGCTCCTAACTACTCTTCACTAAAATTAAATTATCTCTATGTACAGAATTCAAATGATGTTCTTATTTGTTTATTATTTAAATAGACTCATAAAGTAATCTAACCATATAAATTATGCCCCATAATTATTTTTTTACAATTTATAATGATTTTTCCAAGTTAAAATAGGGGATCACGGAATCATTCTGAACTAGTCTCACAAAAATTTAAATAACTCAAAATATAAAAGTCTTTGCTTGCTCAGTTTCTTTTAAATGAAAATAGACTTAATAAGCTTTAATTATATATCTTGTTTAAATTCTAATTCATTTTCCATTATTTTTTTGTAATTTTTCAAAATCACTCATTTGCTTCTATTTTAAACTATTTATCCCAAATTTCACCTCTTTCAATAAAATTTATTATTATCAACTTTCAAGATAACATTTATCCATATTTATCTTACCAAAATTAAATCACTTAACGAACTCATGGTTCAAAGCCCATATATTCATATCCTGATACTTATTTCCACATTTTTCACATCAAATTCCACTTAGTAAACTTGTTTCACTCGATGAACACTACGGAATGTAACAATATCTGGTGGTTTCAGCACATAGCTCCACCTTTTGTAATTGATGCCCTACTTCGTGGTATACACACATAGCACCAAACTATTGGCCTGACATATGTATTCGTGGCATACGCACTTAGCGTCACTTTTTAAATCACATGTACATCTGTGGTATATCCACTTAGCACCATGTTTTTGAATCATGTATAACTGTGGCATATCCACTTAGCACCACGTTATATGTATAACTGTGGCATATCCACATAGCACCACGTTACATGTATAGCCGTGGCATATCCATTTGGCACCATGTTTTTCCATTCTGAAGGTTCAACCAAGATTTCCTCATTTAATTTCAATTCATCAACCACAGTTCACAGTTTTTTATCAATTAGTTGTACAATATTAAATCTTATTTCACATATCACAATAAAATATCATAACATAAATAAAAATAATACATTATTTACATATAAACTTACCTCGATACAAAATATGACAAGCTTGCGATTTAGCTCGTAACCTTGCCTTTGCCTCGGTCAAGGTCGAT
Organism: Gossypium stocksii; assembly: GCA_020496765.1. Classification (NCBI taxonomy): domain Eukaryota; kingdom Viridiplantae; phylum Streptophyta; class Magnoliopsida; order Malvales; family Malvaceae; genus Gossypium; species Gossypium stocksii. Next base: position 47,866,064 of record CM035627.1, read on the forward strand.
TGCACGTTCTTCTCAATCTATAATAACACATTTAGCTCAATCAATCATCACATCATTCAATTGAGTTAAAAAATTATATTATGGAAAAATTACACTTTTGCCCCCTAAAATTCACAAAATTACAATTTTGCTCCTAGGTTCGTAAAATAATTTTATTAAATTTCCTTGCATTTTGTGCCTAGCCAAACCTTTTTCTCTCTTATAGCAGCTTACAATTCTCACTAAATCACACACTTACACACATTTCACAACTTGTTACAAACTAGTCCTTTTACGCGATTCCATCGAAAATCACTTAGTAAAAGATGTTTATCACACTCCAAACATTCATATTCTTTCATAAATCATCAAAATACATGCATATCATTCATGGATAAATTTTTAAACATAAAACTTAACTCAAAATAATGATAGAAATAGGTAAACCGAGCTACGAGGATTTCAAAAATATGAAGAACTTTAAAAACGGGGCTAGGATGCACTTACAATCAAGATTGAAAGATGAAAAAACCCTAGCTATGTAGGAATACCAATATTCGGCCAAGAGGTAGAAGATTATGAACAATTTTTGGCTTATTTTCCCTTTTTATTCTTTTATTTACAAGATGACTAAAATGCCCTTACTAAAGAAAATATCTTATCTCACCTATTCCATCTCCATTTTTGTCTAACAATTTAAAAAATGGACTAATTACCATTTAAGGACCTCTACTTTAAAAACCCATTCCAATCAAGTACCTTTATGAACTATAACGTACATTTTCACCTATTTCAATTTAGTCCTAAAGACCATATTAAGCACCCAAACGATAAAATTTCATAACGAAATTTTTTGCACAGTCATTCAATCACACAGTAAAAATTAAAGATTAATCACAATAAATTTTTCTACTTCAGATTTGTGGTTTCAAAACCACTATTCCGTTTAGGCCCTAAATCAGGCTATCACAATGTCCATGGCATCTAAGTGAAATAAGTCCATGGCATTGTGCTAAGTGAGATAAGTGATCCAGGTGCTGGTCTGTACGTCCTACCAGTGGCTGGGTAGTCCGACATGTGTTGTAGATACCTAACAGCTTGTATGAGCAGCAGTGAGTAGCTAAGTTTTTACCATCAACTTGTGTGAGTAGAACCATAAATATGATTAGCTCGAGAACGAGCCTATGTGAAACCTTGTGAAATGATGTAGATTTGGCCACAAGGGTGGCACTATCTGAAATATCCCGATGAATCCATTAATATTCCGGTGTGTTTAAAGGGAAATGACTAAGTGTAAATGAATATGACTAAGTGATGAATAAGTGCAGGTATGTGTGCGTAAACTTATGAGCAATGTGCTTGATATGTGATCGAACTTTGGTAAGGTTATTATGGAGTAAGTGTTACTATGAAAGTTAATACAAAGAAAACATAAAAGAGTAAAATTAGCAATACAACAGTTTTGGACAACAATAGTTGTGTGACTATGAAAAATCACCAAAAATGGTGGAAATCAAATTAGAGTTTGAATAAGATATGATATTAAATCTTATTGAGTTTATTTTTACATAAAAGAAACAGTGTAAGCAAAAGAATTTCATATTATGAGATATTTGAATTTTTGTGAGATAGGGTCAGAATGATTTTTGTATCCCCTGTTTTGACTTTAGAAAATCATTAAAAATTGTATAAAAATAATTATGGGTTATAATTAATATGCTAAAATCATGAACAAGCATATTTTTAAGTTAAATAAATAAAAACATCATCCAACTCCTTTACTAATAGATAATTAATTTTTAGTGAAGAATGGTCAAAACTGTCAAACAACAGAAAAGGGACGACTTTATAGAATAAACTGTACTTATTCACTAAACTATAAATTCTAAAAATTTTATGGTAAGAAGATATGTGAGTTTAGTTTTGGTGACATTTAGCAGATCTTAATTTAGAGTTTTGTAGCTCAAGATATAAATAATTTAGTGACAATGACTTGAGTAGACAACTTGATATGAACGTGAGTAAATAGTGGAACTATGTGCAATTATGATTATATTATCTTGAGAACATATTGTGAGGATTGGTAAAAACATATAAACAAATTGCTTATTATTTACATGGCAACCTACTAAGTTATATAGCTTACCTCCTTTCCTTTCTTATTTCCTATAATGTCGTAGATGCTATGTAACACCCAAAACCCAGCCTAGACGATACGACTGTATCTGACAGTGTTACTTTGAAGTGCATTTTGAAATCGTGATATTTATCAGTCTTGTTGTGAAAGCCTCCTTAGTTTAGAAAACCTTAAAATCCAAATAATTCATTTAGTTCGATTAAAAAAATAGTTACTTTTGAAAACTCGTTTATGGCGGAACATTGCTTTAAAACCCCTTTGTTGTTTTATCGTGAGTTTTTTTTTTTTTGAAAATAGACATCTTTTATAAAACCACGCCCTAGAGCTATTAGGTTCAAAAGGTAAATAAACAATCCCAAGTTTAGTTTAGAAAATTTAGCAATGGCCTTATTACAACCCAGAATAAACCAATAATTAAAATAGATTAAAAATTTAAAGTATCTTAAAAGAAAAGTGAGGTCGTGTCCATGTCTTTCACAGCGCCGAATCGTCTAAACCTATGGATTACCTACACAGTAAAGCAGATGGGTGAGTTTACGAAACCTCAGTGTATAACCCTGAAATATCAGTAGCATAGAATTAGTCTAGGTTTGAGCCCATTACAATAACAGTATAGCATGCACGCAAATCCTACCCAACCAGCCTCTACACTCCATCTCTGTCCAACCCATCACTCCATGTGGGGATATAATTGACCCACCCAACCTTACACTCCACAGTGTAGTACTGACACAGCACTATGAATAGTATGCAGTTGTGCTGCAGAATGTTAAGCTATACGCCATCAGGAAATCATAGCGAAGCTACCAGAATGGTACACTTCCTCCAAAAATACATACCCCAACCCCCATGCAATGCATCATAATAATGACATGCTATATCATGAAACAGAGTATAAACACAAAAATTATATCGTACAACAAGCATAATCATCCAGTTATCATACAGACTCAAAACAGACATTTTACCAATGAGGGCATTTTGGTCAATTTGCCCCTCAAAGGCATATTTGTCATTTACCAGCGTGGGCCTAAGTATGGAAAGGCCCAACGGTAGGCCCATGGTCGTCTAGCGACACATACGGCCAAATAGTATAGAAATTTGTGTATGGGCTAAGGCCTATCCAGCAAGCCCATATGGGCCCACACAGCCTTGTGGCCCTCCAAGCCCAAATTTGGCCTATACCCAGCGTGTATCATATTCAAAACATCGTTACCCATTAATTACAAAGTTTTACTCAAGCAGGGCCCATGGGCCCATTCAACCCATTTCTGCCCAACTTATGAAATCGCTCATGATGGCTGTTTTTCGATGTAGGGCCATAATCTGTGGCCTCCACCGATCACATGTACGTTCGTACACCCATGTGGCCAACATTTGATTTGTCAGCTTTTTGGTATTTGGCATTTCAGCATTTCGCCTTTGTATCTTAATAGTATGATTAACACACCTGTTCATGAATCATGCGACTAAGTCCCTCGTACCAAACCTAATAATCCAACAATCACCTTGTTAGCTAACCAACATACAGAATTAAGCACTTCTAACACTTAACCAAAAACCAACCTTCTCACCTTGATTGACCGAAATTCCCTAAGTCCTCCAAAATTTACTAGCCACAACCGAATACCCTTCTCGATCAACTACCTGTGATAACATGCACCGTATTAGATAAAACTCTTTACAATAAAGTGACTTAAAGGCTCCACACAAGGTCATAAAGCATTCAGCCAAACATTACTTACCCCAAAACAATCGATAGACCACTTGCAACGAGAAACGAACCCAACCTATTCTTCCACCACAGGATAGCAAGATTCGGTAGAACAAGGTTGTTAGAAGCCACTCCTACATTCGACCCTAAGAGAAAATAAGAAAACTGAACTTGATAAAATAGCCAAAGAAGTTTGGCAAAAGCAGAAATAATACCGTGATAGCAACCCAAACTTACTGATTAAACAAAAGTGCCTCAGGAAAAGTCAGTCAAGAAGGTTCGAAGAGCAAAAAGATTGAGAGGGAGAGATAGAATTTGGCCAAGTATCTAAAACTAAAGAGAAAAGTGCTAAGGAGTGCGTTCACAAAAGAAGCCATTTGAAACAACAAGCTAAAATTGAATAAGAATGAGAGGTAGAGAAAAAACATGAAGAAAATAAATTATCAACTTAAGGAGGGAACCGTAAGACAAAGGGCTCACGAGAGAGGGGTAATACACTTGATTGATCTTTGGGAAAAAGAGGCACAAACCGAAAGTAAGGGAGAAGAGAATTGGTTTCGGAAGAGGTTTACCAAAAACATATGTGAAAGGTTACTTTCCAATCGACAACACTCAAAAAGAAAAATAAAAGAAAAGGAGCATGAAAGGAGAGGCAATTCAGCACACTAGGATTTGAGGGACAACCTAAAACAGGAAATGACCAAACTTTAACAAAACGAGAAAAGAGAGCAACCAGCCAAAATCCCCACACCAATATACCAATTTAGTCATCAAAGATATTCAAATTTGGTCCACCACTCTTCAAATTTGAAAGACCTTGATTTTCTCCTCTAATTACTCCACCAAACTACACCAATCCACCAAATCCCTTCAATTTCTCCTCAAGACTGATTCAACCTTCCACCTTGAGGAGTTTCGGTCAAACCCATCCACTTCTACGGCACAGCTACAAAAATAAACACTCCAAAGCTCACTCCCAGATTCGAACCCCAAATCTCCTTGCCATACCAGTGACGCCACCTCCACCAGGCTATACCTCTCTTTGTGACGCAAAACAATCACTATTAAACATAAGGCTTCAAGCTAAAGTTAATATCCCTTTAAGGGCCTAAAAATAATAATTTTCCATAGGCCAAGGCTTGAACCCAGGCCTTCCCGAAGACTCCCAAACACCCCTAAATCCGCTAGCCAGCAATGCAAACATGCAATTATGCCATTTCATACATAACTAAAACTCAAAATAATTGGGCGTTACATGCTAGCTCGAGTTGGAGGTCGTCAGAGATTCTATCACACTAACAAGCTATGGATTGGTATCAATGATTTTTATCCTTGCTTTTGAAGTCTAAGGCATGTATAGAGACTAGGTCATTTGTGTACATGTTATTATGAGTTGGCCTAGAATATTGGCCTATGCTAATTGAATGTCCTTATTGTATAAGGCCATTTATTGTGGCCAATATTTGTTATGTTATAAGTCTATGATGAAGCATTACATGGATGTGCATGTTAGTTTGGGTTGGATGAGTGAACGTGTGATAATTATGTGTAGCAAATACTAAATGTGAATTGTTGAGTAAGTTATATTTTATAATTAGTTAAGTGTGTGTGTGGTTGTGCATTATGAATGTGATTTATAAATGATGTGTGAATGCCACGATATCGTTATTGGGAAGCCTATAAATGCCATGTTGTGTGTTAATAAACTTGGTATAGGTGTGCAAGTGTTTTTGGATGGAAAAAGGCTTTGTAAATAGCCTAACTTTCATCCACATGGATGGCCACACGGCCTAGCATACGAGCGTGTGACTTGGCCGTGTGACCCTAAATGGTTGATGACGTCATAAACAGAATGCTCAATATTGTTCACATGGGTAGGCACACGGGCGTGCGTGACCACACAGCCTGCCCACACAGGCGTGTCCCAAGCCATACGACCTGTGGCCTTGTTTTGTGGTAAAATTTTTTAAGTATTTTAAAGTTCTCGATTTAGTCTCAGACCGCTTCCAAAGTATGTTTTCAGCCTACGAAGCTTGTAATAGGGACAATATGATTATGAATGAAAAGTTTTAAATTTGAATGGAAATTTGTGACTAAAAAATGATCGGTTATATGTGATTTAGTCCGGTAATGCCTCGTACCTTATTCAAGGGATAGATATAGTAAAGGGTGTTATATTTTAAGTGGTATCAGAGCTATGGTTTAGTTGATGCTTGAACAAACATAGCATGTGCAAAAGTCTAACTATACATGCCATATGTGAACTGTGATAGTGTGATATCTCTCGACTCCGATGAGATTGTTTTGTTAAAGTAGAGATGCTTTACAAATAGTTACCATTTAATTAAAATTTAGTACGTCTATTTGCTTATAAACTTACCTCGGACGATTAAAAATCTAAACGAAACTGCTAGTCGACAACTTTCATTTTTCCCTAATCTAAATCTGATTTCTTTGTTTCTTGATCTAAACATATTCAAATTAAGATCATTCAAACATATTTTTATTCAATTTAGCCCAAAAACTTATAAATGGGCAAATTACCATTTTACCCCTGACATTTACACTTTTTACAATTTAATCCCTATTGCACAAAACACAAAATAGGCAATTTTGACAACACCCATGGTAGGCCAAATGCTCCTAGTGTCCACACAAGTCCATAAAGTTAATTTATTTCACATTTTAGTCCCTCAAATTTTTATTTTTTTAGTTAAGTCCTAATTACTCAAAATCATCAAAAATCCCTATACAATACTAATTAACCTACCACAAATCTTTTGTTTTCTAACACCAAACAACAAAAATCATAAGCTCTCATTAATGGCATAACTCAAAATATTCATCAAAATAAAAAATTGAAGCATGGGTCTTGTAGTTCTCGATTCCGTCTCTCCCTCACTCTTTCTAAATCGATTTTGGTAGGGGATTATTATCGAATCTTGAATTTTAGATCTCTGTCGAGTTGCTCATTAAGCGTTTTGGGGTTTTGGGTAAGTGTTCATCACTTTAGTTTTAGGGATTGGCCGAATGGTCATATATGTTATAAGGGTGACTCGTGTTGGATGCAAGTCACCTATTACTTAGGCTCTAATGGTTAAGTTGGTGCAGATTTAGGAGTAATCGCAGTTAGTGATGAAAGGAAAAGCTATTAAGACTTGTCGCGCAAGGTAAGGCTATGGTAAGATTTCAGTTATTGGTAAAGATTGTGGTTAAGCATATGATTAATTGAAGGGTGGTGTTGATTGTAGGTTCGTGGCTAAGGAGATTGTAGCATATTTCATTATCAGGTGTGTGCATACACTGGACATACATAATAGATCGTCAAATCCCGAAATGCCGAAATGTCAAAATGTCGACATACCGAAAGTTTGGCTATAGTAGTCGTGCGAGTGCGTGAACACTCGTATGAGGGTAATTGATGCAATATCAGAGAACCCATGAGTGATGTCATAGACTTGGGTCATGTTTTGGCCAACTGGGCCAGAACGGGCCAAACGGGTCCGACGGGCTTGTAGGCCTAGATAAGCGAAAATTGATAGATGGTAATAAGTGATGAGCTGATTAAGTTGGTTGTATGACTTGGAGTAGATTTAGGCCTGATGGGCCGTATAGATGTGATTAGGCTTGATGGGCTGTATAAATGTGACTAGGCCTAGTGGGCCATATAAATGTGGTTGGGCCAAATGGGCTATATGAATGTATGTGAACTCGTTAGGGTTGTGTAATGGACTTTTAGGCCTAGTTTCAAGTGAATCCTTAAGCGGCATAAAACTTAATTAATTTATCAAGTGTGTTTGTGGACAAGTCATAAGGTTAGAGTGTGGCAATGGGCATGTGCATGTCTAAGATTGGATCTAAGGAGAGCTTGGTACTTAAGCGGTCTTAATGGCCAACCTCTTCTTCTCTGGAATCGTACCTAGTGCATAGTGTCCATTCACTTTAGCCAACGAGGACTTGTTGACGGGCCAAAGTTCATAATTAAGACCCATAATGTTAAGAAATGAGAAAAATACCCCTATAGGGTAGAATTACTGAAATACCCCTATAGGGTAGAATTACTGAAATACCCCTGTAGGGCAGAATTACTGAAATACCCCTGTAGGGCAGAATTACTGAAATACCCCATGTGTTATGAGTAAGACTTATGTATGCTATATGTTTTTTGCTGCATTCATGTATTACTATATTACATGTAGGCTGGGATTATGATTGGAGGAAGTGTATATAAGGTTTGCACGGTCACTTAATGACTATGGATCCAATGAAGGCTTTAAAGCCACGAGCAGCTTTGCTACAACGATGAGTGGTGCCGCTACCGGTGTCTCAACGAATGTATAAGGATAGGTGGGTCGAGTATCTTCTTATAGGAGTGTAGGGTTGGAAGGGGGTGTACGGGGTTAGTTATGTGTAATTGTGCATTGCATGCGCATATTGATATCTGTGATATGGGCTCGGGCCCAATCGAGGCCACTATGAGCTTAGGCCCAAAGGCCATTGTATATTGTGATATGAGCTCAGGCTCAACTGAGGCCACTATGGGCTAAGGCCTAAAGGCCACCGATATTGAATAGGGCTTAGGCCCAACCTGATTGTTGCATGATACTTGTTTGACGAGGGTCGTACATACTGAGTTTCGAAACTCCCTCCCTCTTTTTAATTTTTTTAAAGTGACCATCAGTAGGTGGCTCGACGTAGGAGAGAACTCGAAGGTGGCCATACTACACTGCTATGTACTTTGAGGATTACTAGTTTTATTTACTTTCCTTATTTTACATTGTTTTATTGGGTTGTAATAAGGCCTTTTATCTCTGGTATGATTTTACATTTAGATTTTATTATTATTATTATAACTGCTAAAGTTTCAAACTCAAATGGGATTTCTAAAATTAAACATGTTTTCTAAATCAACATAAATATCTGCATGTTTTCTTAAAACATGAGCTTTCGCTGTAACTTAACAAGATATGTACACTTGGGTTTTCAACTTATACACTCAAAGCTTTTACTCAAACTCACCTAAACTTTTGATTAACCGAACCTTCTAATGAATACGTTTTAAATGAAGTTATTTTTCTAACAAAACTGTTTTGAAAATAAACTCTTATTCGAACCACGGACGGACCAATGTCTTCAAAGTCTTCCAAGTATACGATTTATACTAGTCACCGCTCAATGTGACATTGTTGAATTCGGGCCTAACTTTTAGGCCGAGTTTAGGGTGTTACATTTAGTGGTATTAGAGCCCAGTTGCAAAGCTCGAGCTGTGAAATGGGCCTTAGATTTTGGGTTTAAAATTTTTGCAAATGAATCAAAAATTTTTGAAGGATTTTGATGTGTGGCACACTGAGTCTCCGATGCCGAGCCAAGTAAGTTCTCTTATTGCTAAGCTTGTCTTAAATTGATGTACTGTAGATAGTTACTCGGCTACTTTAGATGATAGATTCTTAGGTAGAGAAAAACTGAAGCCCATAGGAAACTTGAGACTGTAATGGACTTGCAACTAGGGAAACAACTTTTAAACTACTACTTTCATATTCCTAATTCAGATAACACGCAAATCGACAATGAGCGCTAGGAGAGGTGCAAGAGGCCACGGTAGAGGCCGTGGAATGTTAGGGATGGGTCGTCGGCATCGGGCCATATGCACAATGATGAAGTAAAATAGGCTCTGGCCTCACCCATGGTTGAGACGGGCCCGTATGATCGAGCCGTTGGGGATGATGCATTGTCGCAGGCAATGCTAAGAATTTTGGAACAGGTTGTTGGGCCCAATAATGGTGTGGAAAATCGTGGGTCGATTTCAGAGCGACTTCGATCCAATGGGGTTGAGATCTTTAAAGGTATTGCTGGTGTGGCTCCTAACATGGCTGACTACTGATTGGAGGCCACTGAAAGGATAATGGATGATTTGGACTGCACACTTGGGCAAAAGTTAAAAGGGGTGATATCGCTGCTTAGGGAGGAAGCCTACCAGTGGTGGCTGACTATGAAAGAGGGCACCCAACTTGAGAAGATTACCTGAGAATTCTTTAAGTCCGCATTTCAGGGGAAGTATGTTAGAGCAAACTATGTTGATGCCCGAAGGAAGGAGTTCTTAAACTCAACACAAGGTGACAGTTCTGTGGTGGAGTATGAGGCAGAATTCCTACGACTCAGTAGGTATGCTAAGGGAATAGTGGCCACAAATTATGAACGGTGCGTACGGTTTGAGGACAGCCTAAGAGACAGTCTCTGGGTTCTGATAGCTCCACAGAGAGAGTGGGATTTGGTAGTACTGGTTGAGAAAGCTAAGGTTGTGGAAGAGGTGAAGTGCACTGAAAGCTTAAGCCAGGATAAGGAAAGGGGCAAAAACAAATGAGAAGGGCCAGAGTGGACAGGCCGGTCAGAGCTGGGCCCCCTGCTGCTAATGCTGATGCTAGAATACGACATTGTGCTTTTTGTAGGAAATGACACTTGGGTGAGTGCTGGAGTAGGATGGGAGCTTGTCTGGGTTGTGGTTCAATGGAGCATTGTTTCATGGAGTGTCCAATGAAGCAAGGTCAAGTGCAAGCAGGCAGGGGTCATGAGCAACCTCAGAGGGGTGGTTAGCAGCTGGCAAAGGGCCGAGGTCAGGCTAGAGGTGAGAATGGCTTAGGTCGTGGAGCACCATGTAGAGGTGCTGGTTATGCTGAGGCGAGGCAGCCAGCTCTGGTTTACGCAGCATGTCATTAGGAGGTCAGAGACACTCCTGATGTGAATACTGGTACGCATCCTACCATACTGTACTGTATAATTATTTTGGTATTAGAATTAGAGTGCGCAGCAAAAGCGTAACGGCGTAATCGGTGTTGTGCGACTATTAGATAGTTGGAAATTTTGAGGACAAATTTTCTTTAAGGGGGTAGAGTTGAACGCCCCAAAAATCCTAAACTTTCTTTTGTGGTTAATATGTGTATGATGTGTTTGATATTTTAGTTAAGTGTTAGTAAAGTGTTAATGGGTTATTTATTAAGTTCTAAGTTTGAGCTTTGAGGTGGAGAAATTTCTGTCAAATGTTAAAAGAACCCTGTTTGCGAGTGTCATGGCTTTTAAATAAATGGAGAAGAAATAGGGTACAAGAGAGGTTGTGGCTAAGTGGCGCCACCTAGGGAGCAAGGAAGTGGCATCAATAGCTGGCAAGGGGATCCTTGGTTCGAGAGCTAGCATGGTAATATTTTGGATTTATTTTTACACTATGGACGGCTAGTAGTGGCATTGGAGTTGAACTCTGAAGGAAGTGATCGGAAGAGAAATTCAGGGAAGTGATAATAGAGAAAACTTAGGAAGAGATTAAGGAGTAAAGAAGTGGAGCCGAATTGGAAATTTGGGGATAGGTAAATTCAGCTATAGTATATATAGGTGCCGTTTTTGGAGATTCTAGGCTAATGTCGAATTCTTCCTTTCTATTTTGCCGAAAACACTTTTCTCTCCAAATATCTAAAACCCGAAATCCCTTATTCTTTCTCTTTTATTTTGTGCCGATTTCTTCCCTTCCTTTCTCATCGAACTCTTTTCTTTCTTGCTCCTAGTTGACCTTTCCTAAAGTCGAATATCTTTTGGCCAAAATTCTGTGGTGCCACCACTTTGTCTTCAACGTTGGCCGATTGATTCTTGTGTAAGTACTTTACTTTCTTTTAGTTGGTTTGTCTAGTACTGATTCCATCTCTCCCTTACCCATTCTAAATCGGTTTTGGTAGAGGATTAGTATCGAATCTCAGATTTCAGATCTCTATCGAATTACTGATCAAGCGTTTTGGGGTTTTCGATAAGTGTTCATCACTTTGGTTTTAGGGGTTGGCTGAATGGTCATATATGTTATAAGGGTGACTCATGTTGGATACAAGTCACCTATTACTTAGGCTCTAATGGTTAAGTTGGTGCAGTAGGATCTAATGGTTAAATTGGTACAGAGCTAGGAGTAATCGTGGTTAGGGATTAAAGGAAAAGCTATTAGGACTTGTCGCGCAAGGTAAGGCTATGGTAAGATTTCGGTTATTGGTAAAGATTGTGGTTAAGCATATGATTAATTAAAGGGTGGTGTTGATTGTAGGTTCATGGCTAAGTAGATTGTAACATGTTTCATTATCAGGTGTGTACATACACTGCACACACACAATAGATCGGTAAATCCCCAAATGTCGAAATGCCGAAAAGCCAAAAGTTTGGCTACGGTAGTCGTGTAAGTGCGTGAACACTCGTATGAGGGTAATTGATGCGATATCAGAGACCCATGAGTGATCGCATGGACTTGGTCATGTTTTGGCCAACTGGGCCAGAACAGGCCAAACAGGTCCGACGGGCTCGTGGGCCTAGATAAGCGAAAATTGATAGATTGGTAATAAGCGATGAGCTGATTAAGTTGGTTGTATGGCTTGGAGTAGATTTAGGCCTGATGGGCCATATAGATGTGATTGGGCCTGATGGGCCGTATAGATGTGATTGGGCCTAGTAGGCCATATAAATGTGATTGGGCTTAATTGGCTATATAAATGTATGTGGACTCATTAGGGTTATGTAATGGACTTTTAGGCCTAGTTTCTAATGAATCCTTCAGCGGCATAAAACTGAATTAATTTATCAAGTACGTCTCTGGACAAGTCACAAGGTTAGAGTGTGGCAATAGGCATGTGCATGTCTAGGATTGAATTTAGGGAGAGCTTGGTACTTAAGCAGTCTTAATGGCTGTAACGCTTAGTTTGTACAAGTGTACACAGTCGCTCAAGTAATAAGTAAGTATAAAGAGTTATCGTCTCCACAAGGATTGTATTAGCGCAAAGTCAATTAATATAAAATTATATTAGCAATTCGGTGAATAAAAACTCAATTTGATTTGTAGTGATGATTAAAAAGAGTTAAAATAACTAGATGCAATAATCCCTGATGCAAATTATCCTAAGTATGCAACTATCTGAATGAAATAGATTTTAGCAAATTTAACATGATATGCAACAGTTCTAACATAAATAAACTAGGATAATTACTCTAATTAAACTTAATTTATTTTCAACATGCTTAATAACATTCGGAAAAACATTCCATGGCAACTCGACCTTTCATGAGTTTGAAAACCATTTGAGAATTTCTTAGTATTCATGTGAAGTAATAGGGACGGATTAGGTATAAAACAATTTAATCACACAAATCTAAAAACTATGCAGATAACAGAGTCGTACTAGAGATGTTATGCAACCTGCAATTTAATCAGTTTAAGGATCTAAATTGAGCATGCACATTTAAATTATGCGTCCATTAGTCGTCATCTGGTTAGGATCGCTCAGCTAATTTAGGTGCATTTCAATCACATATGAACGAAATATAGACTTTAGTTTAATTGAAAACATGATCAATTGAGGCACAAACATTTTAAGCATGAATCAAATAAATATTATTTAATTAAAAATCATCCTAGCTTAAATAAAATTAAGCTTTCATTGTCAAAAACAAGAACAAAGAACTCATAGCAAACATTTAAATCAACTTTAAGAAAGGAAAGATTACACCCTATTCAAATGGCTGTCACCCAAGACTCTGAATGGTGAGAACTCCTTCGACTCTTACTTGCTCCTTTATTGATGGCTCTCCAAGGTGGCCAATCAAGGTTTCTTGATAGGCTAAATAGCTAAAACCCCTTAAGGAAGGATGGTGGACGGCGTGGGGAGAAGAGAGAATTGAGAGAAAATGAGAGAAGAGAAGAGAATGGATGAATGAGGGATGATTTGAGGAGTGGGGTGAAGGGTCTTATTTACCGGTGTGGTTAGGGTGTGACTTTACTAAAAATGGAAGTGTTCATCTAGTTCAAATCCTTCCAAGTGTGGCCAGCCATACATGTAGGTAAGGTGGTTGATTTTTAGCTTGATTCATGTGCCACATCACGCAGGAGCAAGACTCACTCTACGGTGAATCTTCAGGTAAATCTCTGATTCCTTTAAATCTTCAGGGACTTCATGCAATTAACCCAAATGTTGATTTATTAACCTCCATGTGCAGCTGAAATTAGGGGCTAATTTAGTCCAATTGGGAAAGCTTTGTAATTGAATTAAAGCTCTCCCTCCTGTCTAAAAATAACAGAAAAATCAAGGGACCAAACAATGCAAATTAACCACTTTAATTAATTAATTTTACTTAATTAATTAAGCCTAATTTTATTACTAATTTTATTAATGAAACATATAGAAATAATTTATTAAATATAACTTTATATTTTATTATTAAACTAAATCATGCATAGCCCACTTTATAACTTAAAAATAGAATATGCTCAAATTAATATAAAATAAGCCATTTTATACATAAAAACTATATAATAAAACATAAAATTACATTTTAATAATTTCCATGTCCTAATTTCATTTTTTCCACAGATTTCATTAATTTAATAAACAATTACTAAGTTTTAGCAACAAAATTAAGCAAAAAGGTGATGAATTATATAGGAAAAATACTAAATATTTTCCCGTTTACAATTGCCCACCTCCTATTCTCTGGAATCGTACCTGGTGGATAGTGTCCGTTCACTTTAGCCAACGTGGACTTGTTGACGGGCCAAAGTTCGTAATTAAGACCCAAAATGTTAAGAAATGATCAAAATACCCTAATAGGGTAGAATTACTAAAATACCCCTGTAGGGTAGAATTACTGAAATGCCCCTGTAGGGTAGAATTACTGAAATACCCTGAATTACTAAAATACCCCTATGTGTTATGAGTAAGACTTATGTATGCTATATGCTTTCTACTACATTCACGTATTATTATATTGCATATAGGCTGTGATTATAATTGGAAGAAGTGTATATAAGGGTCGCACGGTCGCTTGACGACTGTGGATCCAATAAAGGCTTTTAAGCCGCAAGCAGCTCTGCTGCAATGATGAGTAGTGCCACAACCAGTGCTACAACGAAGGCTTTTAAGCCACAAGTAGCTCTGCTGCAACAATGAGTGGTGCCGCAACTGGTGTCACAACGGGTGTATAAGGATGGGTGGGTTGAGTATCTTCACATAGGAGTGTAGGGTTGGAATGGGGTGTACGGGGTTGGTTATGGGTAATTGTGCATTGCATGCGCATATTGATATCTGTGATATGAGCTCGGGCCTAACCGAGGCCACTATGGGCTTAGGCCCAAAGGCCATTGTATATTGTGATATGGGCTCAGGCTCAATTGAGGCCACTATGGGCTAAGGCCCAAAGGCCACCGATATTGAATAGGGCTTAGGCCCAATCTAATTGTTGCATGATTACTTGTTTGACGAGGGTCGTACACACTGAGTTTCGAAACTCACTCCCTCTTTTTAATTTTTTTTCAGGTGACCCTCAGTTAGAGGCTCAACGTAGGAGAGAACTCAGAGGTGGCCACACTACATTGCTATTTACTTTAAGGATTACTAGTTTTATTTACTTCCCTTATTTTACATTGTTTTATTAGGCTGTAGTAAGGCCTTTTACCTCTGGTATGATTTTATATTTGGATTTTATTATTATAACTGCTAAAGTTTCAAACTCAAACGGGATTTCTAAAATTAAACATGTTTTCTAAATCAACATAACTATCTACACGTTTTCTTAAAACATGAGCTTTCACTGTAATTTAACAAGATATGTACACTTGGGTTTTCAACATATAAACTCAATGCTTTTACTCAAACTCACCTAAACTTTTGATTAAGCGAACCTTCTAATGAGCACGTTTTAAACTAAGTTATTTTTCTAACAAAACTGTTTTGAAAATAAACCCTTATTCAAACCGCGGACAGACGGATGTCTTCAAAGTCTTCCAAGTATATGATTTATACGAGTCACCCCTCAATGTTACACCGCTGAATTCGGGCCTAACTTCTAGGTTGGGTTTGGGGTATTACATTTATGTTATATTAACTTATTTAATTAATTTACCATATTAACCTTAATTAAAAACATTATATTATCACATATAATTGTCATTTGCCATCCACCCAATTTAATAATGGCCTAATTACCTCATAAGTGCTTCATATTAATAAGACAAGGTCAAATAAGCACTTTTACATTTAACCACCAAATTTTCATTTTACGCGATTAAGTCCTTTTATTTAATCGAGCACTCAAACGACAAAATTAAATCACGAAAATTTCACAGATATAAATTCACATATAATGAACACAGAAAATAATTTTAAAATATTTTTTTGACTCAGATTCATTGTCCCTAAACCACCATTTAAATTAGGGTCTAAATCGGGATGTTACAACTCTCCCCCGTTTAGGAATTTTCGTCCCCAAAAATCTTATCGGTAAATAGGTTCAGATAACGTTCTCTCAGTGCATCCTCTGGTTCCCACGTGGCTTTCTCAACTTCGTGTTTATGCCATAGTACTTTAACTAATGGAACCTTCTTATTTTGTAGTTCTTTAGTCTCACGAGCCAAAATGAGAACTGGTTCTTCCTTATATGTCATATCGGACCTAATCTCAATCTCAGACAGACTAATCACATGTGAGGGGTCCAATCGATATCTTCGAAGCATTGAAACATAGAATACATTGTGGATCTTTTCTAGCTCAAGCGGCAACAACAGTCTGTAAGCAATTGGCCCGATACGCTCTATAACCTTATACGGCCCAAAAAATCTCGGACTCAATTTACCTTTACGACCAAATCTGAGTATTTTCTTCCATGGTAAGACTTTCAGAAATACTTTATCCCTGATCTAAAACTCTATATCTTTTCGTTTCATATCCGCATATGATTTCTGACGATCTGAAACCATTTTTAGACTTTCACAGATCATATTCACTTTCAATTGCTGGACCTCAAAATTCTGTTGAATAAATAACGATCTTGCTTTTATCTCAGCAATAATCAAACCATCAAATATGTCACTTAACTAACACTTTTTTTCCACTTAGACTGAACCAGAGCTGATGTTTCAATTAACAATATCTTTGCGTGACAAGGAAAGCTTCAACAATCAAACTAACTTTAATTTTACCACAACATTTCTCAGATAGAATTGTTCTGATAAACATAATTCTGTATTAAATACTCAAGAATACAAATTCTTCTTTCGGACTATTCCTCATATCACACATGTACATTCAAAATTTATTACCGGTCCGGTGAATAGATTCAAACACATATAATCGAATCTTCTTTTAAATCAAATAATTCAGATCAGACTAAACCATTGTATCAGTCTTTTTGAAGAAATATACAAAAGCTACAATCATCAAATAGAAATCATAATATTATAATGAGACTGACGTTGTAACGCCTTGATTTTCGGGATTTTCGGGTTTTGTGAATTTTAGTGAATTTTTTTAAAATTTTGGTGTTCTAAAGGTTGATAATGTATGTACATGTGTTAATGGGTCTATAGAAGGTCCAAGCTTAAGTCAAAACCCGGTAAAATATTAAGTTGGATTTTCAAGTGAAAGGGGACTTGGTTAAGTGGGCTTTTAAGAAAAACCGTGTAAAAGATGTCACAAGTGAGCTCTTGGTAAAGTGGCAAGGTGGAGCCACTAAGCTCCTAAAAAAGTGGCGCCTAAATGAATGATCAAGGACAAGGGTTCGAGATGCAAGGTATGCGTGGAGTTCTTTTTAATTTTCAAGCATGAGCCTAACTTAGGTGAATTTCGGCAAGGGGCTTTAAGGACTTGGGCCGATTGCTTTAGAGGGAATGCTAGGGTTATATTATTTTCTTTTTGTTGTCATGAAAATTAGGGTTAGCCACCTTAGGGTTTTTTTTCCTCTCTTCTACTGTCAGAAAAGCCAAGAGTTGCCTCCCTGGAAAGTTCATAGCCGATTTCTCCTTCCCCATCTCCACCATTGTTTTCTTTTTCATTTTTCTTCTTCCCTTTGATCTCTTCCCTAGCCGAATACCTATCTTGCATAGATCCACTCTTTCTTTTGCTTCCATTCTTCTTAAAATCAACCATAACCGATTGCTCAAAGTGCTAGAAATCCCGAAAACTGCTTCCTTTCTTGCCGATTTCTTGTAAGCCGAATCACCTCTGTTTCTTTCACCTATTGTGGCCGATTACTACACTCCCTTTAATCACACCATTGTCGATACCATCACCCAAAAGCTACAGCCAAAACGCCATCTTCTTCTCTTATTAAAAAGCCGAAATCACCATAGTTGTAGGGAGATAGCCGAAATTACAAATCTCAGAGATAAGGTTTCTACTGACGTTTAAGGGTCAGATTTACATCAGATCTGCATAGGAACTGAAGAGAAATCATTGGTAAGTGTTTAATCATTCAGATCTGTTCGATATTTCATGTTTGGAAAAGCCGAAAGTCCCTAAAGTTAATGGTTGTGTCGTTTTGGATTTTTGGTAAATAAAAGGCCGTTTTCTTTGTTCTTTTGTGTGCTAGTTGGATGAAAAGGTGATCAAGCAAGGGGTTGAAGACTTGGGAACATCAGATCTAGATCTAAAGGGATCTAAATCGTCAAGGTAAGAACATTAAGGCCATTAAGGGTGTTGGCCGAATGTGTAAGTAAGGTTTTGGGTAAGTTTTCGATTCAGATTAAGTGTTGATATGGTCTAATCAGTTAAGTATTGGATTGTAGGGATTAACGCATAGGAGATCTCGTAGGAGAAACTGCAAAACAGGTGTGTGTTTCGAACACCTTTCCATGCACAAATCGGTAAAAGCCGAAAAGCTGAAATGCCGAAGTTTCGGTATTTCGAGAGCTTGCGAGCATGCGAATGCTCTCAAGTTAGAAGGGGAAGGTTAGTTTTGGAATCGGCACTGTTAGACGTGTTGACCGCTAAATTTTGGGCATTTTGGTAAGTTGGGCCTCGGTGGGCCAAATATGGGCCCAATGGGCGATTTGGGCCCATGTGAGTTAAACTGGATTTAAAGGTAATATTATGGACTGTAGATGTGAAAACAGTTAAAACAAGATAACCGAATGTGAAATCGGGACTAAATGGGCCTAATGGGCCAATCGGCGTAATAGGGCTCATTAGGGGTTTTAGGGCCTTAATGCTAAAACTGAAAAACTGAGGTAACTGAATTTCTGTATAGCTGTGTGATTAATAAATACTGTAATAAGCATAACATCTGTAACATGGGAGTAAAATTACTGAAATACCCTTAGGGTAAGAAATTACTGATTTGCCCCTAGGTAGGAAATTACCGTTATACCCCTAGGGCTATAATTGACTGTACTGTTTGACATAACTGTTACTGTTATTGCATGCCATGATATGTATCTAATGCATGGGTTGGGTTTTGATAATGGAGGAAGTGTGAATGGCACAGCCACGTTACTGAAAAGGGGCTATGCCTCGTACTGTTTCTGAAAGGGGCTTTGCCTCGTATACTGTTTATCTGAGCAGCCATGCTGCGACTGTGGTGTGTGGGCTGGGTGGGTCGAGTTATTCCCCACATGGTGTGTTAGTTGGTACGGGTGGTGTGTAGTGGTTGGTGGGTTGAGTAGTCTCCCCAGTTGGGTTTGCATTTATACTGCATTACTGTACTGTACTGTTATGGGCCTATGGGCCAATCCGTTATCTGAATAGGGCTTCGGCCCAGTATCTGTTATAGGGCCTTGGCCCAGTTTACTGCTATCTGAATAGGGCTTTGGCCCAGTATCTGACCGAGACTGGTTAGGGTTTAGGCCCAGTGGGCTTGAGCCAATTTGGGCTTTGGATGGGTTCTGCACACACTGAGTTTTCCCAAACTCACCCCTCTCTTTCCATCCTTGCAGGTGAGCCCTAGATTGTGACTTGGACGCTGGGAGGGATTCAGAGTGGCCACGAGGACTGAACTTTCTTGGTTTAACTTAAATATTTCGTATTGGTTTTTACTTTGATATGGGTTGTAATAAGGCCGCTATACCTGTTATTTGGGATTTCTTTACGGTTTTATTTCAAACTTGAACATACACTGTTTTTGAAAATTAAATCAATAATTTCTTAAACAACCTGACTTTGCTAAAAACTAAGAATGATGATAAGACTAAAATGAAACAATTCACAAATGAGATAGAGATTAGGTCGAATAGTAATCAAATTGGGAATTTCAAGAAGAACAAATATTACTTTTCAAAAATCTCGAACATCAGACTTAGTACATAGGACGGCGTAGCATAGTCTAGGTGATGTGGCACACGGACATGGCCATAACGTCTGGGCCGGGTCAGGGGTGTTACATTTAGTGGTATCAGAGCCTGGTTGCAACAACTCGGCTGTGGATCGGGTCCAAAAAGGGGGTTTTCAAAATTTTTAAGCTCATAAAAGGTATTTTTGGAAAACCAGATTTTCTGAAAGAATTTTTGTTTTCGAAGTGATTTCTTTTAACTTGTCTTTTCTAAAATATGTTTAAAAAAAAATTATTTTTAGGTCTAAGATTTTATTGAAATCTGGTACTTCGAGAGGTGGCACACTGAATCCCCGGCACCAAGTTGTAAGTATTTTCTGCCTTAACTTCTATACTGTACTGATAATAAAACTGTAGATAGCACTGAGCCTTAGATAGAATACTATGGATGAGGTAGTATTAAGGCTGTAGCACTGAGACGGTAGGGTAAACTAAACCCTAGGAAACTGAGACAGTAATTAGATTACGTTGCGTGAGAACAACTCTAAAATTCTACCTATTCATAAGATATTCCGTAATAAAAACTGAAACATTGAGCTAATGTCATAAAACTTTGTAAATCAGATAATCGATATGAGTACAAGGGCTACTCGTGGACGAGGCCGTGGACGAGGCCGAGTTAGTGCTCAAACTGGATCGTCGTCTTCTGAGCATAGGCCAGCAGGAGAGGCACGACCACCGGTTGAGGAAAATGGGCCGTACGATCGGGCCGCAGGGGACGACGCTCTGTCCCAGGCCATGCTGAGAGTTCTGGAAAGGGTGGCTGGAGCTAATGTTGGGCCGGTGAATAGGGGGTCCATTTCTGAGCGACTCCGGGCCAATGGAGTGGAAATTTTTAGGGGCATATCTGGAGTGGCCCCAAATGTGGCTGAGTACTAGTTGGAAGCCACAGAGCGAATTATGGACGACTTGGACTGCTCAGTGGAGCAGAAGCTGAAAGGAGCGGTATCGTTGCTGAGGGACGAGGCATATCAATGGTGGATCACCGTAAGAGAGGGTACCCCAGCTGAGAGGGTAACTTGGGAATTGTTCAAGCAGTCTTTCAAGGCGAAATATGTTGGGGCTAGTTATGTGGATGCACGAAGGAAGGAATTTCTGAACCTGACCCAGGGTAGTAAGACTGTGGCTGAATATGAGGCAGAATTTCTGCGATTAAGCCGGTATGCTAGTGGCATTGTTTCCACCGAGTATGAGCATAGTGTTCGGTTCGAGGATGGCCTCAGAGATGAGCTGAGAGTATTGATAGCGCCGCAGAGGGAGCGCGACTTTGCTGCACTGGTGGAGAAGGCTAAGATAGCCGAGGAAGTGAAGCAAGCTGAAAGGCGGAATCGTGATAGGGATCGCAACCGTTTTAAAAGAGACTCTGGAGTATCGGGAGCTGCAAACTGGAATTTTAAGAGGGCTAGAGTAGAAGAACCAGTGCGAGCTATGCCAGTGAATGTTGTTAGACCACAGGCTTGTGGAGACTGTGGTAGAGTTCATCGAGGAGAATGCTGGAAACGCAGTGGAGCCTGTTTTCGTTGTGGGTCTAAGGACCATCAGGTTAAGGACTGCCCACAGAAGCCAGCTCAGGCTCAAGCTGTTGATCAGAGAGTTGCTCAGCCTGCGCGTGGGGGACTGCCACCGCCAAGGGGCCGTGGTCAAGGTAGAGGAGGCAATGGTAATGGACGTGGTCGTGGAGCACCTGGCAGGGGTGCTGGAAATGCTGAGGCTCGTCAGCCAGCCTTAGTGTATGCTGCTCGCCGCCGCGAGGAGGGTGATGCACCTGATGTTATAACTGGTACGTTCTTAATAGATCATACACCATACACTGCTTTAATTGATGTGGGTTCGACTCATTCGTATGCTGCTTGTGAAATTTCTGGGTCGTTGGGTGTGCATTCTGAGGAGACTGTGAGTGGGGTAACTGTGATTAGTCCTTTAGGTCACTCTGTTAGGGTAGATAAACTCTTTAGAGATGTGCCTTTAGAGACTCAAGGTAGGATCTTTCTGGGAGACTTGATGGAGTTACCTTTTGGAGAATTTGACTTGATTCTGGGCATGGACTGGTTAACCAAGCACAAGGCTACGTTGGATTGCGCGGCCAAAAGAATGGTATTAAGAACAACCGAAGGTGAGGAGGTGATGGTTATTGGTGAACGAAGGGACTATTTGTCCAATGTGGTTTCTGCCTTAAGGGCTGAAAGGTTGATGCGCAAAGGTTGTGAAGCATACTTAGCGTTTGTAAGTCAAACTGAACCCGAAGGGGTGACCGTGGAGACAGTGAGGACTGTTAATGAATTTCAAGATGTATTTCCTGAGGAGCTACCTGGACTACCTCCTAACCGAGAAGTGGAATTTGGGATTGATCTGTTGCCTGGAACAGCTCCAGTGTCCATTGCGCCTTACAGAATGGCACCAAAGGAGCTAGTGGAATTGAAAGCCCAGATTCAAGAGTTGTTAGATAGGGGCTTCATTAGACCGAGTGTGTCTCGGTGGGGAGCACCGGTGCTGTTTGTGAAAAAGAAGGACGGTACGATGCGTATGTGTATCGATTATCGCCAGTTGAACAAACTGACGATAAAGAATAAGTATCCTCTGCCAAGAATCGACGATCTATTTGACCAGCTTAAAGGAGCTTTAGTGTTTTCCAAGATCGACCTTCGATCTGGGTATCATCAGTTAAGGGTAAAAGAGGTGGATGTGCATAAGACAGCATTCAGAACTCGTTATGGTCACTACGAGTTCTTGGTTATGCCCTTTGGATTGACGAATGCACCAGCAGCTTTTATGGATTTAATGAACCGAGTATTTCAGCCGTACTTGGATCGTTTTGTGGTCGTCTTTATTGACGATATATTGGTGTATTCGAAAACAGAGAAGAAGCATGATGAGCATCTTCGAATCGTTCTGCGGACTCTAAGAGAAAAGCAATTGTATGCGAAATTTAGTAAGTGCGAATTCTGGCTTCGAGAAGTGACTTTTCTGGGTCATGTTGTTTCTGCTAAGGGAATTAGGGTAGATCCTCGCAAGATTGAGGCAGTTCTGGATTGGAAGCCGCCAAGGACGGTGACAGAAATTCGTAGTTTTCTGGGTTTGGCAGGCTATTATAGAAGATTTGTTGAGGGATTTTCGTTAATTGCGGCACCACTGACGAAATTGTTAAGGAAGGGAGTAGCATTTGTATGGACTGAGAAACAGCAAGAAGCTTTTGAGAAGCTGAAAAAGGTGTTGACTGAGGCGCCAGTACTGATTCAGCCGGAATCTGGGAAGGACTTTACGGTTTATAGCGATGCTTCGCATGTGGGATTAGGTTGTGTACTGATGCAAGAGGGTAAGGTGGTTGCCTATGCTTCGCGACAGCTTAAGCCTCACGAGGTGAATTACCCTACGCATGATTTGGAGTTGGCAGCGGTGGTATTTGCATTGAAAATCTGGAGACACTACCTTTATGGGGAAAAGTGTATTATATACACTGACCACAAAAGTCTCAAATATCTGTTAACTCAAAAGGAGTTGAACCTTAGGCAACGGAGATGAATAGAGTTGCTTAAGGACTATGACTGTTCGATTGAGTATCACCCTGGCAAGGCTAATGTTGTGGCTGATGCACTGAGCCGAAGGACTGTTACTGAGTTAAAGGCGATGTTCGCTCGTTTAAGTTTGTATGATGATGGGAGTTTGTTAGCCGAACTGCAAGTGAGACCGACTTGGACCGAGAGGATTAAAGAATTACAGTGGAAGGATGATTCATTGACTCCTCGATTTCAACAAGTCAAGGAGGGTAAGAGTGAGGATTTTGGGACTAAATTCTGATGGAGTCCTATGCTTTCGAGGAAAAGTCTGTATTCCTAAGGATTCTGACTTGAGGAAGTTGATATTGAGTGAGGCTCATGGTGGAGCCTATGCTATGCACCCTGGAGGTAATAAGTTGTATAGGGATTTGCGAGAAGGGTACTGGTGGCCTGGACTTAAGCGAGAGGTGACTGATTTCGTTGGGAAATGTTTGACGTGTCAGCAAGTTAAAGCTGAGCACCAACTGCCGTCTGGATTGTTGCAGCCAGTAAAGATTCCGCAGTGGAAATGGGAAAGAGTAACGATGGATTTTGTGAGTGGCTTGCCTTTGACACCTTCAAAGAAGGACTCTGTTTGGGTAGTTGTGGATAGATTGACGAAGTCTGCTCATTTTATACCAGTTAGAACTGATTACTCACTTCAGAAGTTGGCCAAGCTGTATGTAGCAGAGATAGTGCGTTTGCATGGGGTGCCAGTTTCGATAATTTCTGATCGAGATCCTAGATTTACATCTCGATTCTGGAAGAAGTTGCATGAGGCGTTAGGTACGCGATTGGACTTCAGTACTGCATTTCACCCTCAGACAGATGGTCAGTCTGAAAGGGTCATTCAAGTGTTGGAAGACATGTTAAGAGGATGTATCATTGATTTTCGTGGTAGTTGGGAAGATTATTTACCGTTGGCAGAATTTGCATACAACAACAGTTATCAAGCAAGTATTCAGATGGCTCCATATGAGGCACTTTATGGACGGAGATGTCGCACTCCTACTTGTTGGACAGAATTGGGAGAACGTAGAGTTCTTGGACCAGAGTTGGTAGCAGATACCGAAAGTAAAGTTAAGCTGATTCGAGATCGGTTAAAGGAGGCGTCTGATCGGCAGAAGTCATATGCTGACCTTAAGCGTAAGGAGATTGAGTTCGCTGTTGGGGATATGGCGTTCCTAAAGGTGTCGCCGTGGAAGAAGATCTTGAGATTTGGTAAAAAGGGCAAGCTAAGTCCGCGGTTTATTGGGCCTTATCGGATTCTTAAGCGGATTGGGCTAGTAGCCTATCAGTTGGAGTTGCCACCAGAGTTGGATCGTATCCATGACGTTTTCACGTGTCAATGCTAAGACGGTATCGATCGGACCCTTCGCATATTGTACCAGTAGAGGAGATTACAGTAAATGCCGATTTGACTTTCGAGGAGGAACCTGTGGAGATCTTAGATCATGATGTCAAAGTCTTAAGGAGGAAGTCTGTTCCTTTGATAAAGGTGCTATGGCGTAATCATGGTAGAGAAGAAGCTACTTGGGAGCCAGAGGAGACTATGCGTCAACAATACCCTCAGTTATTTGGATCAGGTAAATTTCGTGGACGAAATTTCGTTAAGGAGGGTAGAGTTGTAACGCCCTGATTTTCGGGATTTTCGGGTTTTGTGAATTTTAGTTAATTTTTTTAAAATTTTGGTGTTCTAAAGGTTGATAATATATGTACATGTGTTAATGGGTCTATAGAAGGTCCAAGCTTAAGTCAAAACTCGGTAAAATATTAAGTTGGATTTTCAAGTGAAAGGGGACTTGGTTAAGTGGGCTTTTAAGAAAAACCGAGTAAAAGATGTCACAAGTGAGCCCTTGGTAAAGTGGCAAGGTGGAGCCACTAAGCTCCTAAAAAAGTGGCGCCTAAATGAATGATCAATGACAAGGGTTCGAGATGCAAGGTATGCGTGGAGTTCTTTTTAATTTTCAAGCATGAGCCTAACTTAGGTGAATTTCGGCAAGGGGCTTTAAGGACTTGGGCCGATTGCTTTAGAGGGAATGCTAGGGTTATATTATTTTCTTTTTGTTGTCATGACAATTAGGGTTAGCCACCTTAGGGTTTTTTTTCCTCTCTTCTACTGTCAGAAAAGCCAAGAGTTGCCTCCCTGGAAAGTTCATAGCCGATTTCTCCTTCCCCATCTCCACCATTGTTTTTTTTTTCATTTTTCTTCTTCCCTTTGATCTCTTCCCTAGCCGAATACCTATCTTGCATAGATCCACTCTTTCTTTTGCTTCCATTCTTCTTAAAATCAACCATAACCGATTGCTCAAAGTGCCAGAAATCCCGAAAACTGCTTCCTTTCTTGCCGATTTCTTGTAAGCCGAATCACCTCTGTTTCTTTCACCTATTGTGGCCGATTACTACACTCCCTTTAATCACACCATTGTCGATACCATCACCCAAAAGCTACAGCCAAAACACCATCTTCTTCTCTCATTAAAAAGCCGAAATCACCATAGTTGTAGGGAGATAGCCGAAATTACAAATCTCAGAGATAAGGTTTCTACTGACGTTTAAGGGTCAGATTTACATCAGATCTGCATAGGAACTGAATAGAAATCGTTGGTAAGTGTTTAATCATTCAGATCTGTTCGATATTTCATGTTTGGAAAAGCCGAAAGTCCCTAAAGTTAATGGTTGTGTCGTTTTGGATTTTTTGTAAATAAAAGGCCGTTTTCTTTGTTCTTTTGTGTGTTAGTTGGATGAAAAGGTGATCAAGCAAGGGGTTGAAGACTTGGGAACATCAGATCTAGATCTAAAGGGATCTAAATCGTCAAGGTAAGAACATTAAGGCCATTAAGGGTGTTGGCCGAATGTGTAAGTAAGGTTTTGGGTAAGTTTTCGATTCAGATTAAGTGTTGATATGGTCTAATCAGTTAAGTATTGGATTGTAGGGATTAACGCATAGGAGATCTCGTAGGAGAAATTGCAAAACAGGTGTGTGTTTCGAACACCTTTCCATGCACAAATCGGTAAAAGCCGAAAAGCTGAAATGCCGAAGTTTCGGTATTTCGAGAGCTTGCGAGCATGCGAATGCTCTCAAGTTGGAAGGGGAAGGTTAGTTTTGGAATCGGCACTGTTAGACGTGTTGACCGCTAAATTTTGGGCATTTTGGTAAGTTGGGCCTCGGTGGGCCAAATATGGGCCCAATGGGCGATTTGGGCCCATGTGAGTTAAATTGGATTTAAAGGTAATATTATGGACTGTAGATGTGAAAACAGTTAAAACAAGATAACCGAATGTGAAATCGGGACTAAATGGGCCTAATGGGCCAATCGGCGTAATAGGGCTCATTAGGGGTTTTAGGGCCTTAATGCTAAAACTGAAAAACTGAGGTAACTGAATTTCTGTATAGCTGTGTGATTAATAAATACTGTAATAAGCATAACATCTGTAACATGGGAGTAAAATTACTGAAATACCCTTAGGGTAAGAAATTACTGATTTGCCCCTAGGTAGGAAATTACCGTTATACCCCTAGGGCTATAATTGACTGTACTGTTTGACATAACTGTTACTGTTATTGCATGCCATGATATGTATCTAATGCATGGGTTGGGTTTTGATAATGGAGGAAGTGTGAGTGGCACAGCCACGTTACTGAAAAGGGGCTATGCCTCGTACTATTTCTGAAAGGGGCTTTGCCTCGTATACTGTTTATCTGAGCAGCCATGCTGCGACTGTGGTGTGTGGGCTGGGTGGGTCGAGTTATTCCCCACATGGTGTGTTGGTTGGTACGGGTGGTGTGTAGCGGTTGGTGGGTTGAGTAGTCTCCCCAGTTGGGTTTGCATTTATACTGCATTATTGTACTGTACTGTTATGGGCCTATGGGCCAATCCGTTATCTGAATAGGGCTTCGGCCCAGTATCTGTTATAGGGCCTTGGCCCAGTTTACTGCTATCTGAATAGGGCTTTGGCCCAGTATCTGACCGAGACTGGTTAGGGTTTAGGCCCAGTGGGCTTGAGCCAATTTGGGCTTTGGATGGGTTCTGCACACACTGAGTTTTCCCAAACTCACCCCTCTCTTTCCATCCTTGCAGGTGAGCCCTAGATTGTGACTTGGACGCTGGGAGGGATTCAGAGTGGCCACGAGGACTGAACTTTCTTGGTTTAACTTAAATATTTCGTATTGGTTTTTACTTTGATATGGGTTGTAATAAGGCCGCTATACCTGTTATTTGGGATTTCTTTACGGTTTTATTTCAAACTTGAACATACACTGTTTTTGAAAATTAAATCAATAATTTCTTAAACAACCTGACTTTACTAAAAACTAAGAATGATGATAAGACTAAAATGAAACAATTCACAAATGAGATAGAGATTAGGTCGAATAGTAATCAAATTGGGAATTTCAAGAAGAACAAATATTACTTTTCAAAAATCTCGAACATCAGACTTAGTACATAGGACGGCGTAGCATAGTCTAGGTGATGTGGCACACCGGACATGGCCATAACGTCTGGGCCGGGTCAGGGGTGTTACAGACGTCTTACCCGAAATAATAGATAATATCCCGGTTGTTAATAAAGTAACTAAACCCAGAAGAAGATTAGATATGATTTGGACAGCAACCAATGTAGAAACACAACTTTTATAAATCTAATAACAGTACTGTAGTGCTTCCTAAATTTTCAGAGTAGAAGTTATGATTATAATAGATATAGCCATTTCCATCAAATAGATATCCCATATAGATAATCATATAAAATCATAAGAAAACTGGAATAGCGAAATTTTAACATCTGAAGCTACACAAAATATCGAAAAGTTACAACCCGTATAGAATGATATCAGCTCCGATAATATCCCAGAAAATGTCCAGAAGAACAATGTTAGTCATAAATGCTAAAATTCACAATAAGAGTAGCAATATAATCTTCACGTATGCTTAACGGAACAATGGCCAATAGAAACTGAAAATTAGCTTCATACAGAGTTTACTGTCGATTTTAGTATCCACACAATGGGATAAATATCAGAGAAAGACAGAGCAATGTTGAACATAACCCAAACAGATCAACGATGCTTTCATCTATAAGTATGTTTAGCTAATGTTCTCATATGGTAAGAATTCCTTCTGAAATTAAACAATCACTGATACTTCTGAGAATTAATGTACACATAGAATGCCCAAAAGAAATCGTAATAACTGCTCGACTACAACCACTACATTCAGCCATCAATACCATTCAAACATTATCCCATCACTGATAGGAATTAATTCAGAAATGCTTCCAATTAATGCTTTCTTTAGACAATATACCTGAATAGGTCATTTGATCAGAGATATCTTCTTCTGTAACAGTGATTTTATATAATTTGAATAATTTTCAGAACTATCCAATGTCTCTTTTAATAATGTCCTCATTTGCTGATTCATTCACCCCCCTTTTTTTACCACAATACGAATCTTCTGAACACAGACTTCTGTAACTTCACCCTCGTAAGTTTGTTCAACCCAAATCTTAACATTTCACTAATAAGAGGGTGAAGGTAATAAGACCTCAAATTTATTGTACTCATAAATACACATAACACACACTTTCATAAATAGTCAATTCATTAATAATTTCACATTATTCAAACATTTAATAAATATTTGCTTTAATCACTTTTGTTCTTAGTACTTAATTCATATATCAACTCAAATCATTAATTCATAATAAAAACATTTCAGATAGCAATCATAACTCAAATATCATTATCTATATGCTCATATAATTATAACATTTATCAACATCAATATATCATACTCTTTAATCCATACCTTTATAAGTGTC
This sequence comes from Gossypium stocksii, assembly GCA_020496765.1. Classification (NCBI taxonomy): domain Eukaryota; kingdom Viridiplantae; phylum Streptophyta; class Magnoliopsida; order Malvales; family Malvaceae; genus Gossypium; species Gossypium stocksii. Next base: position 47,895,359 of record CM035627.1, read on the forward strand.
TACACATCATTAACACATTTCCATTCAATCATTTGAGTACACATTCCGTACTATCAGAATCAGCTCAGTTGAAAAACTTATCTGTCTCATCAAAACAATTTTTTTTGTCAGAGTCGGGAGATATCACACTATCACAGGTTAAATGTGGCATTCGAATACTTACCTAATAACAAGCTTAATTCATTTCATATACCAGGAAATTTTGTCACATCATTCATTTGTATGTAACTATTTTATTAACAAATTATCAAACTTACCACTTTATAAGCTTTTCCACGTGCACATATTTAAGGCACGACTAGCCATATCATACGGTTTACTAAACATCCAAATATGAGTCATTAACAACATCACCAATTAGTCAACTACAATTCCTGTACATTACATATTCATGTGTAATTTACCAAATTAATATGGACCATTTTGGACACAAATAACAAATCTATGCATTCCTAATTCACATGCTAAAAGTCATGTCCAAACATCATATGATTAGCCATCCAAGGAGCCATCAATTCATTCATCAAAATTCGTATCAATTCTTCCACTCAATAATAACAAATCATACTATTTCATCATCGAATTCATACATTAATAAATCACTTTATAACTATCGCAATAAGCATCAATTTATATATATACCTAAACATAGTCACTATTTACTAAGAAGTAACCGAATTAATGTGGCTATATTATTACTATAATTCGCCTTTAACACTTTATGCACATAATAAAAATCAAACCTTAAATTAACCAAATCGACCTTTAGTTACCAAACCAAAAACAAACATGTCTTACGCATATATACATATATATTTGATTTATTTATCATTTGCCAAGCATAAATATGCATCATTTGCTAATTCCAAGCAAATTTACAAATAATTATACATTAAATTAGAAGTCTACAATGAGCCAAACCAAATATTAAGTTCACAAGATATAGCAAAATCACCACAAAGCTTATGGGAACATATACCACAAATCAAAGGCACATCCATGAACTACATCATTACTCAAGCCAAAATACATATCTCTCCACCACCCAAATTATACCATATAACACACATCCAAGTTGAGCTAATTTCATAGTCAAACATATCACTAAGAACCGCACAAACATCCAAAATTTCCATCACCGAATTATTAAAACCAAGCTCATTAAATAATATAGCTAGCATACACAAGATCAAGTCTAGCATAATTAGCAAGCCATTTTCACATGGCTTTAAATACATACTCACTCAAAATAATTAGCGTTAAGACCAGCCTATACATGCCACATAACCAAGCCTCAAATATTATTTATTGAAATGATAACCGGATAGTATGATGTCGTCTCCATCGACTCTCGACATGAGCAGATCTCTGAAAATCTATAAACATAGGAAAAACACACAGTATAAGCTTTAAAAGCTTAGTAAGCTATAAGCAAATAAATAACTCAATGACGATACAAATTCGATTACCAACTAATTTATACAATCCTATTCACATTTATCTTCAAACTTATAATTTCATATAATACATATACTTTCATTTTGCTAATATCCATACAACTAGTATTAGTATATCATTCAAATTTCAAAGCCACAGTATCGATAATTAACCGAATATACATAAACTTATATACATTGATTCATGGATCTTTTCATAATTATTCTTACTTTATAACATGAAGGCCGTACATAACTATTTATATAAGTTTGCACATAGATCACAATGTGATATCACTATACATAATTTTTGAAAGAATGTATTGTATCTATCATCAAGATAACATTCAATTTCATGCCACAGTACCATATATAATTGAATATATTTATATACACCATATACATATATTCTTGAAACAAACTTTAATATCTCACACTTATACTTATCATGTAGCCAAATATACATGTCTATACCAAAGTATTATACACTATTAAAATTAAGTTATCATTGTATAAAACCAAATCTTTAAATACTTGTTTACATATGCCCATGTATCAAACCTTAATACAACATAATTACACTTGACTTAATGCCAGATATAATTCACAATTACTCACAATTTAAACTAACATCATTCACATGTTTGTATCATATATCAAATAGTTAACTTACCTTATTCTCATATAGGTAATTTAACTATCACATACCTGGTCACTTAGCCTGATTTATACCTTCGTGCACAACATATCTTTGCCCGTTGAACCATTCGGAATTGGATAGGACACTCAGATGGTCACATATATCGTACAATGTGAACTTCCCAAACGTGGTCTTACATGTAGCCATAAATCGATGCCACTGTCCCAGACAGGGTCTTACTCGCACACATATTCGAAATCACATATTGATGCCATAGTTTTACTCACACACATAAATTAGAATCCTATGTCATGACATGTGTATCCTAACTATTCCTAAAGTTCATACGGGATTTTTGGATGCTGTACTCGGTCGAAACAATTTTGGAAATATAGTAGCCAAGCTTATTCATATTCAGCCATAGCATATATAAATTTAAATATTTCATTACAGCATATATATTTAGCATTTAATCAAAACTTAGTACATCTATTTGCTTGTAAACTTACCTCGAACGATGAAAAATTGAAACGGAACTGTAACGTCCTAAATTTTGGGCTTAGGAGAAATAGGCTTCGTGTATTGGAGAAATTTGAATTTTTGTGGTCAAGAAAAATATTTTGTAATTTCATGTTTGGATTGTTAATTAAGTGATTTGGAGTGCTTGGGGGTGTCGAAGAAGTCCGGGGTTCAAAAAGGGACTTTAAGAAAAAAATTAATTTTTATCACTAAGTGGATATTGGCATTACAAGGAAGGGTTTATAAATAATTTTTGGTCAAAACTGATGTATAGAAGAAGTTGGTCTGGTGGCAAGGGGGCGCTGGTAGCATGTAGAAGCTCCAAGGTTTGAATCGTGGCCATAGCTTAATTTTTCATTTTTCGTAAAAAGGGCATGGAAGCTATCGTTAAACCTTATAATTATATAAGGGTGATTTGTGACACAAAAAGAGAATATGGAAGAGTGGCAATCGATGTGCTGGGTATTTGGAAGGGAGTAGGTTCGAGTCAGCATAAGGGAATAAAATTGTTTTTTTTTTAAAAAGGGTTTAAAGGGAACATGGCACACGGGAAGGGAGACTTATAATTTGTTGCCTGGGTTTTTAGACATGAAAGTTGAATTGGAAGGGTGGCAAAAAGTGTGTTTGGCTTTTAAAGGGGCGCAAGTTCGAGTTGCTATGCAGGCGAACTTTTTATTTTTATATTTGAATAACAGTGGCTTTAGCAGGTATAGGTTAAAATTAATTGTGACCCTATTATAGTGTAAAGAAAAACATGGTGCAGTGGCCAGCAGCATGGTTGAAGTTGCAGTGATGGGATGAGGTCTGGAGTTCGAACCTCGCCCTGCGCGTGGAAGGTTTATTTTTTTGGTTGCTCGTGCAAGTCTGGTAGTAGCTGATTTGGGTCAAGCGGTGAATGGAAATTTGGACTGATTGGTTGGCTGAATTCATTCAGCTATTAATGGAATTGAATTTGGAATGTATTGGCCAAATGTGGGACTATTTCTTGCTGCCATTCGGTGATGGTGACTTTGGCTATTAAAGGCTTATGTTTTGCTTTCTTTCTTTTTTTGAAGTATTGACCGATTGGGAGGGAAGGTTTTAGTTGCCAAATTATGGTGTTTTGTTGCCATATTAAGAGAGTGGATTTGGATGGTTTTTTAGTTGAATGTGGGATTTGTGGAGCCATTCAGTCAATGGCGTTGTGATATTGTGATTGTGATGAAGTAATAAAACTGATCGTACCTGAAACTAACTAATATCACGATAAAAAGGCAAGTTCACTTATCGAATAGTAGTATAGTCAATGGCAAGACCAAAATATCGAATCCAAGGAACTATGAGTACTAGTAATGACTTTCTTCCTATTATCTAGCCTAAAAATAAAGGGGGGTTTTGTTTCTCAATTAACTAATCTAAACTAAACTGAAAAGATGACAAAGAGTAAATTTGGGAAATTACTTTAGGGAAAACCAGATGATTAAGGCAATACCTAAAGAAGAATCCACCTAGACTTCACTTGTTATCTAACTCTGAACTAGATGATTTATTCATTTGATTTGATCCGTAGAGATCCCTAAATTATGTTAATATCTCCGTCGAGGATAAGAACAACTAATTCTAGGTTGATTAACTGAAATCTCTTTCTAGTTAAAACCTTAGTCTTGCATTAACTCGATCTATGGCTCCCCATATTAGATTTGACTCTAATAGGGCAGATTTTCGTCGTCCTATGTCTAGGATTGCGATCAACTCCACTTAATTGTGTTGGATCTACTCCTATGCTGGGACTTTTTCTCCTCTATATAAGCACATTCGACTTAAATCAATATCCCAGAAATATCAATTTAAGAATTAAAAACACAATTAAGAACAAATCAAATATTTATCACACAGTTCAGGTAATAAGATCTGTCTTAGGTTTTATCCCCTTTAGATATTTGGGGTTTTAGTTCATAATTAGAAAAGAAAACATCTCAGAAGAAATAAAATAGCAAAACATAAGAAAACCCAAAACTCCTGAAAGGATTGAAGGGAGATCCTCTGTCTTGATGTCAATCCTGGCTTCTGAGATGGATCAATCGGCTTCCCTTCAAGTAATTCCTTGCCTTTAACTCCCCGTCTTGGCGGAAATAATGTGTGTCTTTGTAGTTGCCTCCTAGGGTCTTTATATAGAGTTTAGAATGTCTTTCTTAGCCCCTAAGTAGCCTTTTCCGAGTGAAATTGAACTTCCTCACGATAGGGACACGCCCGTGTGCCATGCCCTTGTGAATCGATGTGGAGGTTGTGCTCGAGCCTGTTAAAGTGGCATGGCCATGTGCCACTCCCATGTGGTGAACCTCTAGGCCGTGTTGTTTTCACACCTTGGCCCATTTTCTCTGTTTTCAGCCCGTTTCTTATTCTTTTCACTCTCCTATGCTCTCCTAAGTATAAAACATGAAATTAAAGGATTAGGAGCATCAAATTCCACAAATGATAATTGATCCATAAATGTGCTAATTGTAGGATAGAAAATATGTATAATTTACGGTTTATCAAATACCCCCACACTTAAGCATTTGCTTGTCCTCAAGCAAAATCTCAACTCACGATTAAAAACCATTCTTCTCAACTTATAATCCTTATCAATAATGTTTCAAACTAATCCACAAGTATTCATACAATGAAAATTCAACTAGAAGAACAATAAAGTCTCAAACACTCTAACTTGAGAATTTTATCACAAAAGCATAGGTTTTCTCCCTCCGCCTAAGTAATTACCTTTCAATCAAAATCAACAAGAGTTGACATCCTCACTAAAGATTCACTCTATCCACTCAAAGTGTTTAGGGTTAAAAAATTAAGCACTCTTTAGTCAACCTGAAAAGTTATTACCATAAGCTTGCAAGAAAATCAAATCTCCACCACTCTAGATTGATATGACACATTGATCAAAAGGTCTTTCAATGGTTGTAATGGGGCTTTGGTTAGGGGTGTTGTCACAAGCTGAAAAAGCTGGTTAGAATTGAGATTGAATTGAAAAATCATCTAGCTAGAAAAATCTCTATTATTGCAACATATTCCTAGAGCTAAGCCTTTTTGATGACATCGTTTTGGATTCGGAAGCTTATAATAGAAATATGCAAAAAATATTGCATTACAACTGAAATATGAATTACAGCTGAATTAACTGTATATACACTTTTTTTAAGAACAAATCAAATTCAAATAAATTGAATATTTATGATCTTTACAAACTAAAAAAGAGAATAAAGCTCGACAATTATTCAATTCAAATCTCGACAAAAATATGGATTAGAATAATTGAAGGGAATTCAACAAAGAATGGGTTATAGGTTAATATTAAAGGTAAGTCAATGAATGGGTTGTTAGGCTCAATGGGGTTCACTAGGGGTTAATTTATGGAGGTAGGCTTTTATGGAGTAAGTGGGTTACGTCCTAGGTGCCTTTATCATTTCGGTATATCAAATCAATGATGTGGTCTCGACATGTATAATTGAAACAAGTTCTAGAATAACAAATTAGTATTGACTCACTCAAAGCAACAATAAAAGTGAGCATGAAAGAATGTATGCTCAAAAGGCTCAAAAATCTCACCAAAATTATGGCTTTTGATGTCAATCCTGTGAATTTCAAATCTCAAGATAACACTTAAAATTATGGAAAATAACCTAGAAAATTTTAAATTCTCAAAAATTTCAACTTATCATGCTTGATTCCCTAATGTCTTAAAGTTTGAATAATCAAAGCATAAGTACCTAGTCTTAATTCTCAACATATCAATAAAAATCATAAATCAATCAAAATTAATTCCTAATAGGAGATTGAGACTAATTCAGAGAGTTCAAAATTTGAGAATAATGCAAAAAGTTAGTGGTAAAAAATTTCAGAATTTTGAAGAGAATGCAAGGACTGAAAGTGAGTTCCCCTCCACACTTAAGATGTACATTGCCCTCAATGTACAAAGATACATTAGTAGCAATAGAAGCATAAAATCATAAGATAGGGAGAGAAGTGAAACTCCCTGAATAATGGATGGAACCCTTGAATTAGAGGTGTGGAAACTTGAAGGAAAGGATGTCGATCCACGGACTCTGGGTTAGAAAAATTATTTCTGTCTTGGTGGTTATGGTGCTGGTGGTGGCAGTTAGGACGACTATGGTCAGATGTGGCAAAGTTTCCCTTTAGATTTGGATTTGAGTTGTAAAGCTCCTTTGAAACTGCGATAGCATTTATCAGTTTTAGGGAATTTGGATTTGCAAAATGTACTCGTTAGGAAATAGCCAATATGAAATAATTGAAATAAAATAAACTAATTTCTGAAAATATTAAAATTCAAATAATGAAAAAGATAAAATAAAAGAAAAAGGAAAAATAAAAATGAAAATAAAGGAGAAGATAAGAGGACTCATGAGTCCTAATCTTCAAGTGGGTTGTTAGGTGGGGGCGGTGGTGCGAGGTGAAGATGCTGACAAATCTGAGCTAAGGTTACATCAATGTGATCAAATCCCTAAAAACATTATTGCTAGAATTGGGCGAGCTACGCAGAAGTGATGTAGCCTGAAGCTGTTGCATAAACTGGGCGACGAGTAGGTGGTGGCTCAATAGGTGCCTCCTCCTATGTTGGGACATCATTAGGAATGTTCGTCGAGTCCTCCTGCTCGGCAAATTGAGCTAACTGGTACTAAGGAGGGTTGCTCCCACGTTGGTGCTGAATATCCTCATGTGCAGCATAGTTTGGATGCCCTGTGGGGACATCTGGCCGATCAAGGTGTAAGAGGATGTTTGGGCCGCTGTGTTGAGTAGGCCGAAATAGTGGGCCAATCGCGTGATGTACGGGCACATCGAGATTACGCCTCTCCGATGCCTCTTAGTCTGATGCTGGATGGCATGGGCAATGAAGTAAGCGAGGTCGATAACATGTACGTTCACCATGCTCCATAAAACATAGGCGTCGTGGGTGTTAACGATGCCGGTGCTCTCGTGCCTACCCGTTAATGTGTGCGCAAGTATGGCGTGGATGTACCTTAGTGAAAGGGTGAGAGCTGTCACTTTGGAGCGACTGGGGTCGTATGTGGGCTGGCTAGGGACTAAGGCCCGCCAACAATTGACTGGAGAGAGGTGTATATGGCAGTGGAGCTCGGAGAGATCCTCCTCTTCTAAGAATTGTTTGGTGTATAGGCCTAGTGTTGTGCCAAATTATGGTACACTGAGCTGTCTGACAAGGCATCCTAGACGGAATTGGATCGTCCCTGGATCGTTGTGTTGGTTCATGACCGTCTGAAGGTGGAACGTAGAGCAGAACTCTAGGGTGAGCTCGAGGTATATTGGCTCCATGATTTGGAAGAATTGGTCCCATGGGTCCATCATCGACAAGGCCCGAACCTCGTCTGCTAGTTGGATCTGCTCTAGTGCAGCCCAATAAATGCATCTTCCCACTCCAGGTGGTCTCCCACGTAATATTTGGAATAGTTCCTCTTGGAAACTTTGTGGGAATTGGAGAAAAGAGTGTTGTATCTCAGCAGTGGGTCTGGAAGAGGAACCACCAGGTCCCTTTCGCTTTTTGGAAGTGGGTACAGCAGTTTTCTTCCCTCGTGAAGATGGTATTTTACCTGAAATAAAACACAACGGGAAAGAATAAAAATGGGCATGTATTGTCATTATGTGTAACTAAGTGAGGGTTAATGGTAATCAAAAGTATTCAATCAAAGACTTAATACCTAATTCAATACAAAAGTTAGTATTAAGAAAACAATTTGATTTATCTAAGCGTGAGGTTTGGACAGAATGTGAGTGTTTAAATAGCAAAATATACTAAAACTAATTGCCTAAGATAACTAGAGATGGCAGCAAGAAAATGGCTCTAAGCAGCATAATGAGGATTCTAGATTAATCATGATAAATGAATGAAATTCCTATCAATAATAATGCAAATAACTAAATAAATAAAATTATTAACAGATAAATAGATAAAAGACATTAGAAACTAAGAGAAAAAGTAAGAAAAGGAAAGCAAATGGATGGTTAGAAGTGGAGCACGGTCATGGCGCGAGTTGCATGGGCTTGATGGCATTGTTGAGGCCAGTGGCAGCGCTAGAGAGGGCTAGTATAGGTTTTGGGTGGAGGCATGTTTAGGGTTTTAGTGGAGAAGAAGATGAATAGTGGGTGTTTATATAGGATTTTGGGTCACACAGGCATGGCACGCACCCGTGTGACTTGGGTTTAGGTCGTGTGGTTCAAAATTTAGAGATTTTGGCGCACCTGATTCGTGACACACGCCCTTGTTCCTAGGGCGTGTTGGGGCACACGGCCGTGTCCGTCGATGTTCACTTCTCCCACGACCGTGCAGGCGGTCACACGCTCGTGTATGAAATGGTCAGTTTGACCACGATCTTAAGGCACAAGCGTGTCGCACGCCCGTGTTGAATTAACAGGATTGGCCACGGCCACCTCGCACGACCTTTGCTAGTTGTCATAGCCCGTGTGTTTGGGAAATCTTACCCTACTCATACACGGGCATATCGCACGGCTATGTTTTTGCTCATGGTGTCCACACGGCCTTAGGCACGCCCGTAGGCATGGCCGTGTGGCTCGAAAAATCTGCATTCAAAGGGTTAGTGGATGTATTAGAGAGCTTAATTAAAAAAAATTACTATGTCAGTGCTCAGGTTACCTCCCGAGAAGTGCTTGTTTATAGTCTAAGCTTGACTTTTCTCAAGCTTGTTCGGTCACGGTGGTTTGAAGAGTTGAAACTCTTCTATCCTGCTTCCAGTTTCATTATCAACATAAGGTTTGAGTTGAGTATGATTTACCTTGAAAGTGTTATCTCGACTGTATCACAGGGAAAGATTTTCATTACCGTGAAGTAAGGTGTGTCACTTGTATATTCTTTTGAATTCAAGATTCGAGGATCGTCCTCCCCTAAGATTACCTTATCCCCTACCTTGATTTGATTTGTTTTTACCTGAGGGTCGTCTTGGTGATGCTTTGGGTTGGTGTAGCATATTTTGGGCTTTTCTTGATAGTTTAGCCACTCATCTAGTTCCTCAATCTGAAGCATTTGTTTTTCATGTACGTCTCCCTTGGATGGACTTGTCTGTGGTTGGGTCGCCCTTATGTGAAGTGTATCCTGCAAAGAAGGTTGGATGGTGAGATTATTCTTATTACAAGGACTCGTAACAATATTTTTATCATCAATAATCTGATTCGAGTTTCTGGCTTGTAAAGTAACTTTATCATCACCTACACAAAGTGTGAGCTCGCCTGTGCCTACATAAATTATTGTTCTAGCAGTTGCTAAAAAGGGACACCCTAGAATTAAGGGTACATTGCTATCCTCATCAGTGTCTAAAACAAAAAAGTCGACTGGGAATATAAATTTATCAATTTTGACAAGCACATCTTCAATTATGCCTTTTGGAAATCAAATTGTTTTATCAGCCAATTGGATGGTCATATTAGTTTGTTTATGTTTCCTATGACCTAGTTGTTTAAACAATTTATAAGCATTACATTAATACTAGCCCCTAAATCAGCTAAAGCATTTTTGACGTCTAAACTACCAAGTAAACAAGGAATTGTAAAACTCCTTGGATCTTTTAGTTTGTAGGCAGCTTATTCTATAAAATAGCTGAGCACACTGCATTCAGTTCCACATGAGATGTCTTATTTAGCTTCCGTTTGTTTGTCAGTAGCTCTCTTAAGAATTTAACAGAGTTTGGCATCTGCAACAAAGCTTCAATAAACGGTAAGTTAATGTGTAATTTCTTTAAAAGTTTAAGGAATTTACCAAATTGTTCATCTGTGCAATCTTTCCTTAGCGCATTTGGGTATGGGATACGAGGCTTATACTCTTTAACAATTGCTTTTTTGGAACTTACCTCGTCCTTACCTTTACTTACCATAGTCTCCTTACATGGCTCTAGGTTGGTTTTGGTCAACCCTTCCTCATCTATTGTATCCACGGTATTAAGTTGCTCCTTAGGGTTAGTCTCCGTCCTGCTTGGTAACCCACCTTGTGGTCTTTTAGAAATTAGGTTTGTGAGCTGGCCTATTTGAGTTTCGAGTCCTTGAATAGATGCTTGCTGGTTTTTCAGTGCCATTTCGGTGTTCTGGAAATGGGTTTCTGACACAGTGATAAATTTTGTGAGCATCTTTTCAAGGTTCGGCTTTTTCTCTTGTTGGAACGGTGGTTGTTGAAATCCTAGAAGGGGTGGTTACCTTTGATTTCCTTGTCCTCCCCATGAAATATTAGGGTGGTTCCTCCAACCTTTATTGTAAGTGTTACTATAAGGGTTATTTTGAGATCTAGAATTATTACCTATATAGTTGGCTTGCTCGGTTTCCATGCCATGTCCATAGGAGGAGTAATCGGGATTGTACATGTTTCCTTGAATTGAGTCACACTGCATCACTGGGTGTACCTGTGTAGAACCAACAAAGTTATCAATCTTACCCATGGTAAGGGCACCTTCTCAATAGATCTTTGTATCTTTCCCAAGCATCGTTAAATGTTTCTAAATCCATCCACATAAAAGAAGAGATATCATTCCTTAATTTAGCCGTTTTAGCAGGCGGAAAATATTTGAGCAAAAATTTTTTGGTCATTTGCTCCCATGTAGTGATAAACCCTCGTGGTAGAGAGTTCAACCATTGTTTGGCTTTGTTTCTTAAGGAGAATGGGAATAGTTGAAGATGAATGGCATCATAAGAAGTGCCATTTATTTTGAATGTATTGCATAATTCCAAAAAGTTGGCTAGATGCAAGTTAGGATCCTCATCCTGCAAACCATCAAACTGAACAAACTGCTGTATCATCTAAATAGTGTTAGGTTTTAGTTCAAAACTGTTTGCAACAATAGTAGGCCTAACAATACTAGATTCAGTACTGGCTAAATTAGGTTTAGCATAATCATACATAGTACGTGGAGTAGGATTTTGCTCAATAGGATTTGCGGCTACTACAGGAGGTAGCTGATTATCCTAATTGGCTTCCATCTCTTCAGTAGGTTCTGGCTCTTCTTCTTGTCCTTGTTCTGGGTACTGTAAACTTCTTCTTATCTCTCTACGAGTTCTACGAACTGTAGCTTCTAACTTGTTATCAAATAGTAAATGTCCCCCTAGGTTTCTTCTAGTCATAAACTAGAGATACCAGGAAGGAAAAAGAAACTTTAAGTAAATAAAAACTAAATATAAAAATGAAAAAAAATAGTAATGGCTAAAGTAATAGTAATCGAGTGTTCCTAATATCTTAGCTACCTGGCAACGGCGCCAAAAACTTGATCTCGTGATTGTGATGAAGTAATAAAACCAATCATACCTGAAACTAACTAATATCACGATAAAAAGGCAAGTACACCTATCGAATAGTAGTATAGTCAGTGGCAAGACTGGAATATCGAATCCAATGAACTATGAGTACTAGTAATGACTTTCTTCCAATTATCTAGCCTAAAAATAAAGTGGGGTTTTGTTTCTAAATTAACTAATCTAAACTAAACTGAAAAGATGACAAAGAGTAAATTTGGGAAATTGCTTTAGGGAAAACTGGATGATTAAGGCAACATCTAAGGAAGAATCCACCTACACTTCACTTGTTATCTAACTCTGAACCAGATGATTTATTCATTTGATTTGATCCGTAGAGATCCCTAAATTATGTTAATACCTCCGTCGAGGATAAGAACAACTAATCCTTGGTTGATTGACCAAAATCTCTTTCTAGTTAAAACCCCTAGTCTTGCATTAACTCGATCTATGGCTCCCCATATTAGATTAGACTCTAATCCGATAGATTTTCGTCGTCCTATGTCTAGGATTGCGATCAACTCCGCTTAATTGTGTTGGATCTACTCCTATGCAGGGACTTTTTCTCCTCTACATAAGCACATTCAACTTAAATCAATACCCCGAAAATATCAATTTAAGAATTAAAAACACAATTAAGAACAAATCAAATATTTATCACACAGTTCAGATAACAATAACAAGATCTGTCTTAGGTTTCATCCCCCTTAGATATTTGGGGTTTTATTTCATAATTATAAACAAAAACATCTCAGTAGAAATAAAATAACAAAACATAAGAAAACCCAAAACTCCTGAAAGGATTGAAGGAGATCCTCTATCTTGATGTAGATCCTGGCTTCTGAGATGGATCAATCGGCTTCCCTTCGAGTAATTCCCTGCCTTTAACTCCTCGTCTTGGCGAAAATAATGTTTGTCTTTGTAGTTTCCTTCTAGGGTCTTTATATAGAGTTTATAATGTCTTTCTAGCCTTTTCTGAGTGAAATTGAACTTCCTCATGATAGGGACACGCCGGTGTGCCACACCCGTGTGGAGAACCTCCAGGTTGTGTTGTTTTCACACCTTGGACCATTTTATCCATTTTCGACCCGTTTCTTGTTCTTTTCACTCTCCTATGCTCTTCTATGTATAAAACATGAAATTAAAGGATTAGGAGCATCAAATTCCACAATTTCAATGATAATTCATCCATAAATGTGCTAAATGTGGGATAGAAAATATGTATAATTTACGGTTTATCATGTTGCTATAGCTAATAAAGGATATTTTTATTGCTTTCCTTTTTGTTTTAGCTTTCCATTTTGTTTTCTAACTTTGACCGACACAATCTTGCTTTTGCTCTCTCTCTTTTCTCTTTGGCTTAGCAAAACCGAATGCACTTTTAGCCTTGGTCTCTTCCTACTCTTTCTCTTCTCTTTTGGATTCGGCAACACCAGGTGCACCTTTGGTCACTTTCTTTTTTCTTTTGTTTTTGCAAACGTCAAATGCATTTCTAGCCTTGGTCCCATCGTTTCTTTCTACTCTTTTCACTTCTTCATTTTTGCCGACTTTGATATTACTTTTCTTATTTGTCTGATTCTTTGTGGAGTACCCTTTTCTTTTGGTTACTCAAAAGCCGAAACCCTCTTGCCCACCTACTTTGTTTTACGAACTCACTGTTGTTCCTTGCTTGGGGCGATTGCACTATTGTCATTCACACTCTCTTTTTCCCCTTATGTAATAGTAGCCGAATATACTTTAGCAAATTTGTTCCTTCTCTTTCATTTTGAACGATTGTACCTTTCTCAATCTCATTTCTTGTTTTTGTTGTTTATCAATCGGTCGAATCTAAATCTTTGGTGTTAGGACCGAGACTCGAATCCCTTTTCTCTGTGAACGTTTTTTAGCTTTGGGTAAGTACCTTAATTGCAAGTGTTCATTATGTTATTTGGAAGATTTTATATACCTTTATGTGACTAATTGTTTTCTTCTAAGCAAGGGTCTTATGGTATCGTATTTTGATCTTATGATTAGGGTTTGATTTGTTTAAGAGAGAAAGGGGCCGAATCACTATCTCTTATAAGTGATCATTTTTGTTCCATTGTGGGTAAGTGTTTAATGTTGAATGTTCTCATTTGGGTAGTGGCTGAATAAGGATTGTGGCCTTTGGGGTAACTTTTGAATCTTTGGATTTATGGCTGTGCATTTTGATTTATTAAAGGTTAGATTGTGATTTAGGCTTTCGGTCAAGGCCAGATCATTGATTTATAGATAGCGATCTAAGTGTATTTGACAGGTTTCATCACTCACGAAAGAGAGGTAAGGATGTCGATTATAAGATTTGGTAGTTAGACTTGTATAAGATTTATTCTGTTTAGTTAACTAATCGGGCACTATGATTGATTTATAGGTTCTGTATCGTGAGGTGATCTTCTGTTCGTAAGTCAAGTGTGTTAACCACACTCTTAGATCTCGACGGCGAAATGTCGAAACGGCAAGTGCTGAAAAATCGACGAATTGATTGTTGGCCACATGGGCGTGCGAACGCTCATGGGATTGATTGAGGCCACGAATTGTGACTTCGCATCGAAAACGACTATCATAAGTGATCCCATGAGTTGGGTTGACACGGGCCAAATGAGCCCAATGGGCCCTTGGGCTCGCTAGATGTGCTTTAGGTCATAATCGAACTTGAAGACGATTTGGCTGCATGTGTTGCTAGACTACTATGGGCTTACTGTTGGGCCTTCACATACGAAGGACCACACTGGTAAATGACTGAAATGCCCCTAAGGGCAAATTGACCAAAATACCCCTCGTGGGTAAATTAACCGTTTGACCCTTTATAATGTTTGAATTATTATGTATGCTCTGATATATATATGTGTGTGTGTGTGTGTTTATATTCTATAATTTTACATTACATGACATTGAGTATGTTGCATTGCATGGCGGTTGGGTATATATTTTTGGAGGAAGTGTACTGTTCTGCCAGTTTCGCTCCATTATTCTGATGGCTTAAAAGTTATTATATTGGCAGCTCTGCTGCATTTTTTCGATAGTGCCGCATCAGTACTACACTGTGGAGTGTAGGGTTGGGTGGGTTGATTATATCTCCACATGGAGTGTTGGGTTGGAAGGTGTAACACCTCTTACCCGTGTTCAATACCGGAACAAGGTATGAGGCATCATTGGATTTTGACACTTACAAATACACAAACCAGCTATAAAATTTCTTTCAATTCAGAATCTAATCACATTCTTATCATATATACATTAATTCATTTACTAAAATGCAAGCATACTCGTTCATGTATTGTATCATTATGACTCATAACATAGCTACTATTAGTCATATCACATGATCTTATACAACAATAAAATTTCCATTAATTTAGGCCAACTCAGCAACATATATACATATGCTCAAGTCCTTATACATGCCACAAACTTATAAATATTTCAGAATCTTTTAATACTAACCTCAGCCTGATAGTGTGATAGTATCTCTGGTGACCTCCAACTCGAGCTAACATCTGAAACTCAATAAGAAAAAGGAAGGGAAGGGAGTAAGCATTATAGCTTAGTAAGTGAATATGTAAACAATAATAATACTAATTTATTAATGGCATTTATAAATCCCAAAATATGTCTCCACAATTACACAATCTTAATCTCACATGAAATTATCATTTACTTAAACTCAGTATAAGCTGTCTATTCAAGTCCCATTCACTAAATTATTTTTATCTGGAGTTACAAAGCTCCAAATTAAGATCCGTAAATTTTCTCAAAAACTAGACTCATATTTCTTATTACCATTCAATACAATTTATTCATTAAATACTCCCCTGTTTTGCTACCCGATAGTCCTGACCACTCTTCACTAAAATTTCAATTTCTCTTTATACAGAACTCGAAAGATGTTCACATTTGTTTCTATTAAAATAGACTCAATAGAAATCCACCAATTTAAATTATGTTCCATAAATATTTTTGAAAAATTTTTAATGATCTTTTCCAAATCAGAACAGGGGATCACGAAGTCATTCTGAACCAGTCCCAAAAAAATATAAATATCTCAAAATATTGAATTCTTTTGCTTGTTTTGTTTCTTTTATCTGAAAATAGACTCAAGAAGCTTTAATTAAATATCTCATTCAGCTTCTAATTAAATTTTTACCATTTTTGGTGATTTTTCAAAGTCACTCCTCTGCTGCTGTTTGAAACTATTTATTCCAAATTTCAACTCTTTGACTAAAATTTCTTATTGTCAACTTTCAAGTTAATACTTATCCATATTTATCTTATCAAAATTCAATCACATATCTAACTCATAATTCAAAACTCATATATTCATATTCCAGTATTTATCCCCATATTTTTCATGTTAAATTCCATTTAGCAAACTTGTTTCCCTCGGTGAACACTTCGGAAAGTAACAATATCCAGTGGTTTTAGCACATAGCTCCACCTTCTGTAATTAATGCCCAACTTAGTGGTATGCGTACATAGCACCACACTATTGGACTAAAATGTAATTGTGGCTTACACACTTAGCAGCACCTTTAAAATTAACATGTATAACCGTGGCATATCCACTTAACACCACGTTACATGTTTAACCGTGGTATATTCACTTAGCACCACGTCAATAAATCAATATATGTAACCGTGGCATATCCACGCAGCACGACGCTACATGTATCAATATGTGTAATCGTGGCATATCCACTTAGCACCACGTTACACGTATAACCGTGGTATATCCACGTAGCACCACGTTTTTCCATTCCGGAGGTTTAACTGAGATTTTCTCATTTAATCTCAATTCATCAACCACAATCACCGTTTATGTCTATTAATTGTACAATACTAAACCTTATTTCACATGTCACAAAATAAAATATCATAACATAATAAAAATAATACATTATTTGCATATAAATTAACTTAGTGCAAAATATAGAAATTTTACAATTTAGTCCACAATATTTTCCTTTCCCAGATCTAGGTCGATTCCACGTCTTTCTTGATCTAAAATAACACATTTAACTTATTTAACACTCACATTTATCAGAAAAGTTTCACCCCAAAATTTTTGCATATTTACACTTTTGCCCCAAAGCTCGGAAATTAAACTTTTTCCCTAATTCTTATGTTTTAGAACATGCTGATCATTTATTTACTAATGGCAACATCAAATTCTCACTCTAACATATACTTATGAACATTAGGTATTTTTACCGATTATCTTGTTTTACTCGTTTTCACTTAAAATCGAGTAGCACAAGTTGTTCAACATAATTTAAAACCTCATAATCTATCATAAAAAATCAAAATACACAATTATTCAACATGGGTCAATTTTTAAAATCAAACCCTAGCTCAAATAAATGGTAGAAATAAAGAAATCATGTTACCGGGATTTCAAAAACATAAAAATCATTAAAAACAGGGCTAGAATGGACTTACAGTCGAGCTTGAAAGCTTGAAAAACCCTAGCCATGGTTTCTCCATGCTATTTTCGACCTTGAGGAAAAAGATGAGCAAAAATTGGCTTTTAATTTGATTTTTTAATTCATTTAATCATTAAATGACCACAATGCCCCTAAGTTAAAAATATTCTTTTTCACCCATTTCATGTCTATTTTTGTCCAATAAATTAACCAATGCCCCTAAGATGAGCACATTTTACTACTTTTGCAATTTAGTCCAATTTATCAAACTGGACACACAAACAATAAAGTTTTGTAACGAAAATTTCACAAAATATTGCAAACAGAAAATAAGTTTTAAAACACAACCGGAATAAATATTTTGACCTCAGATTTGTGGTTTCTTAACCAGTATTCTGTTTAGGTCATGTATCGGGCTATTACAATTCTCCCCCGCTTTAGAGATTTTTGTCCCCGAAAATCTTATTGGTAAAGAGATTCAATATCTTTTCTTGAAATTTCTTAAACATCCACAACCAATCCTCTTCAAAATAATACTTTCAGAAACATTTTGTCATCAAACTGAAATCTAGTATAACTAAGTGTCAATTATGTATACTTCTATGTCAGTCAAAAACTATTTCCAATTTTCACAATTACTTTCACTTTTTATCATAATCACAATTTGACTCAGTCTTGTACACAAAGTTTCCTGTAGCTGTTTCCATAATCAATAATATAATCCTCAAATTATGAAATAATCATAAGGATTTTTATCATCAATCAATCACAATCCAAATAACAGCTTTCATTTTCCAAGAATAAGAGAAATTCCTATACAGAACTCATATTATCTTTGTTACAATATCAAACCCGACTCATCATTGACTATAATAGTCCTGATTGAATTGTGTCATTCAACTTAACTCTGATAACAAAATGACATCTAAACTCAAAAATCAGAAATATCGAATTCCATATCTATATACCCAAACATTTACTTCAAATCACTCTACTTTTTATTTCTTTTTAAGTGAATAGATAAAATGCTACGGTAAGCTCTAAATGAAAACTCTCTGCATACCCTGTGTTTCTCAATTCACCAATTCTGTCTCAAATAATAGTATCAGTAATCAGATCTAATTTAAAATTCAGAATCAAAAGTTAGCTCACGCTGAGTTCATTTAACTTAACACTTACCAATCCAATTCTGGGTTTCTCCAATTTACAACAGAAACGTCAGTTTAATTAAAATCAAAACTCCATCAACAAGGTAAACCATTGAAACTAATACTCACAAGGTAAACAAAAATTTTCATTCAAGCACCTGCAATATTTTAACCTTTCTAATAGATTTGTTGGTATTCACACATATTCTTTCAGTTAAGGAAAAACCCAATCGATATGTCTCCATGTCATACTTTCAGGAATATAAATTCTTCCTTCAGACTGTTCGTATATAAATCTATGTATGCACAACATCATATCCGGACCAGAGGATGCACATAAATACACATAGTTTAATTTATCTTCTAATTGAACAGCTTACTCTGATTGAAATTACTAAGTTGATCCTAACTATTTATTAGCATTCCACAGTGATCACTTCTTCATATCGTTAGATCAGATCAAACATACAATTTCTCATATTTCTTTCAACATACCAGTCACAAATACTAATTGTATTAACTCAGATGAAACATAACATCTTGTTCGAAGTCACTGATAACAGCCAAGATTACCTGGGGAAAGGAAATCAATATACAATATGAACTTGAACTGTCATAATCCTCACATTTGTCAATATTTACCTTAAAAATATGCCATACATGATAAACTAACCTATAAGAATGAGAAGAAAACCAAGATAAGGAAATTCAAGATACAAAACCATACAATATATTCAGAAACACCACTCGTATGAAATAATAAGGAACCTAATGACTCTTCAGAAAAACCAGAACAAAATATGCACTGTTCATTCATTCTGTAGTCAATTGTAACAGAGATAATACATTTTCCATGTAGATGTAAACAGGACAACAGCCAGAAGAAACAGAAGAGTAATTTTATATGAATTCATTGTCAACTTCTTATCTCTGACGTAACAGAATAGAATACCAATGGAAAATAAAAGAATAATGATCATAAATCAATCAGATCAACGATACTGTCATCATAAAACAAGCAACCACATTTACTTTTGATAATGTCTAGATACATAAAATGCCCCGAAAAATTTTCATAGATTACTCAACTGTAACTGTCATGTTTAAACATCTTTCTATAATAACTGTATCATCAGTATAGCTATCAATTATCAATACCGAAGCTTTAAAATTTTCAAAATTGTAACCATCATACTAATTGTAACCATAGTACCATAATAAGATCAGCGTCTCAACCTTATAAATAAAATAATACTTCAATATCAATAATACTTCCCAAATAGTGGAGAAAAGACTTGAAATAGCCCCAATAAAAACTAGTCTAATAACATGATATCCACCATCTATGATTCATATTAGTAAACTCCCATATTCGAATAAGAAGTTATAACAGTAAATATAATGATTTCCGACAAAGGAATATTTTTCTCAAATATATATTATATTATATTATATTTATAATTCTGAGCTTCAACCAATAAAAGTAGAAAACCACATCATATGAATCTTTTAATCAAATTTTCTCTCAAGCATAATTGATTAGAAAACCAGAAAAGAGATAAAGCAGTACTGCTCATATTTTAATCAGACTTTCAACAATTCCATTTAACATCATGATTAGCCAACTTTTCTATAAAATAGTAATCACATTTGAAAATGAATAATTACATATATTTCTGTATATAACAAATCATGTAAAATACCCCCAAAAAATATTACTGTAAGATATATAATCATAATAGTTGCAGTCATATATCTTTTCTATTTTACCACTGTGCAACTAACTACTAAAGTCACCAATAATTCCACATTATTCAGTTCACTAAAAGAACTAATTTATAAGAAATATCCAGCAAATTATTTTTGTACATATCATACCTGAATAAATCGATTACTCATGAATAGATTTTTTTTATTTTTATTTAACAGTAACATTACGTATTCTGAATAATCTTCAGAAAAATCATCTGATATCTCAGTCATAATCATCTTTACTTACTAAGCCATTTCCCCTATCTAATCACATTATTAACTATTCCACCACTAAACTCTTTATTTCTCATTTACGAGCTTATTTAATGTAAATCTGATGAACTTTGTCATATGACACTATACCGACAAGGGGAGTGAATATTGTAAAGCCTTTAAAAATTTTAACTTTCATACATACACATATATAGTATAGCATTTCATATCAACATAATATCAGACATTTGATTTATACATCTCAACATTTCAACTTATCATGAACACACTTTCAAGCTGTTTGGTAACACATTCATCATTATCATGTATAAGTATCTACCACTCATAATAAGCCCATCACATTTATCCACTACAAAGATTCAATCTTATTGATCGATTTATAATATTCAATTGGAACAGTAGCATCTTATCCATATTCCACTACTATTAATTAATCCATTACACACCATTAACACACATGTATATCAACTTGAACCATAAAGATTCATCTCAATAAATTAATATATTCACTAAGCTATACTTACTTACTTATTCCCTTTCCACATTATCGATGGTAGCTCGGTTGGAAAACATCTCTACTTAACAAAACAATCTCATCGGGGTAAGGAGATATCACAGTATCACATCCACATATGGCATGTATAGCTAGACTCACACACACACACTACGGTAGTTTGAGAATCGACTAAACCATAGCTCTGATACAACTAAATGTAACACCACTTACCCGTGTTCAATGCCAGAACAGGGTACGAGGCGTCACTGGATTTTTACACTTACGAATACACAAACCGGCTATAAAATTTCTTTCAATTTAGAATCTAATCACATTTTTATCATATATACATTAATTCATTTACTAACATGCAAGCATACTCGTTCATGTATTGTATCATTATGACTCATAACATAGCTACTATTAGTCATATCACATGATCTTATACAATAATAAAATTTCCATTAATTTAAGCCAACATTCCAGGCCAACTCAGTAACATATATACAAATACTCAAGTTCTTATACATGCCATGAACTTATAAATATTTTAGAAACTTTTAATACTAACCTCAGCCAGATAGTGTGATAGTATCTCCAGTGACCTCCAACTCGAGCTAGCATCTGAAATTCTATAAGAAAAAGGAAGGGAAGGGAGTAAGCATTAAAGCTTAGTAAGTGAATATGTAAACAATAATAATAATAAATTATTAATGGCATTTATGAATCCCAAAATATGTCTCCACAATTATACAATCTTTATCTCACATGAAATTATCATTTACTTAAAATCAATATAAGTTGTCCATTCGAGTCCCAGTCACTAAATTATTTTTATCTGCAGCTATAGAGCTCCAAATTAAGATCCGTAAATTTTCCCATAAACTAGACTCACATTTCTTCTTACCATAAAAATTTTAGAATTTTTGGTTAGGCCAATTAATACAATTTATTCATTAAATAGTCCCCTATTTAGCTACCTGGCAGTCCTGACCACACTTCACTAAAATTTCAATTTCTCTTTATACAGAGCTCGAAAGATGTTCACGTTTGTTTCTACTAAAAATAGACTCAGTACGGAATCCACAAATTTAAATTATGTTCCATAAATATTTTTGTACAATTTTTAATTATTTTTTCCAAATCAGAATAGGGGATCACGAAGTCATTCTGAACTAGTCTCAAAAAAATATAAATATCTTAAAAATATAGAATTCTTTTGCTTGCTCTATTTCTGTTATATGAAAATAGACTCAATAAGCTTTAATTAAATATCTCATTCAGCTTCTAATTAAATTTCTACCATTTTTGGTGATTTTTCAAAGTCACTCCTCTACTGCTGTTTGAAACTGTTTATTCCAAATTTCAACTCTTTCACTAAAAGTTCTTATTGTCAACTTTCAAGTTAATACTTATCCATATTCATCTTATCAAAATTCAATCACATATCTAACTCATAATTCAAAACTCATATATTCATATTCTGGTATTTATCCCCATATTTTTCATGTTAAATTCCATTTAGCAAACTTGTTTCTCTCGGTAACACTTCGGAAAATAACAATATCTGGTGGTTTTAGCACATAGATCCACCTTCTGTAATTAATGCCCAACTTAGTGGTATACGCACATAGCACCACACTACTAGACTAACATGTAATTGTGGCATACGCACTTAGCACCACTTTTCAAATTAACATGTATAACCGTGGCATATCCACTTAGCACCACGTTACATGTTTAACCATGGTATATCCACTTAGCACCACGTTAGTGAATCAATATATGTAACCGTGGCATATCCACTTAGAACCACGTTACATGTATCAATATGTGTAATCGTGGCATATCCACTTAGCACCACGTTACACGTATAATCGTGGTATATCCACTTAGCATCACGTTTTTCCATTCTGAAGGTTCCACTGAGATTTCCTCATTTAATCTCAATTCATCAACCACAATCACCGTTTATGTCCATTAATTGTACAATACTAAAACTTATTTCACATGGCACAAAATAAAATATCATAACATAATGAAAACAATACATTATTTACATATAAACTTACCACAGTGCAAAATATAGAAATTTTACAATTTAGTCCACAATCTTTTCCTTTCCCCGATCTAGGTCGATTCCACGTCTTTCTTGATCTAAAAGAACACATTTAACTTATTTAATACTCACATTTATCAAAACAGTATTTAACTCTAACTTTGGAAAAATTACAAATTTCCCCTAAACTTTTTCCTATTTACACTTTTGCCCCAAAGCTCTGAAATTAAACTTTTTCCCTAATTCTTATGTTCTAGAACATGCTGATCATTTATTTACTAATGGAAACATCAAATTCTCACTCTAATATATACTTATGAACATTAGGTATTTTTATCGATTATCTCGTTTTACTCGTATTCACTTAAAACGGAGTAGCACAACTTGTTTAACATAATTTAAAACCTCATAATCTATCATAAAACATCAAAATACACAATTATTCAACATGGGTCAATTTTTGAAATCAAACCCTAGCTCAAATAAATGGTAGAAATAAAGAAATCATGTTACCGGGATTTCAAAAATGTAAAAATCATTAAAAACGGGGCTAGAATGGACTTACAGTCGAGCTTGGAAGCTTGAAAAACCCTAGCCATGGTTTCTCGATGCTAATTGTGGGCTTGAGAAAGAAGATGAGCAAAAATTGGCTTTTAATTTGATTTTTTAATTCATTTAATCATTAAATGACCAAAATTCCCCTAAATTAAAAATATTCTTTTTCACCCATTTCATGTCCATTTTTGTCCAATAAATTAACCAATGGTCTAATTACCATTTAAGGGCCTTCAGTTTAAAATTTCATAATAATTGGACACCTCTAACATGTATAATTCAACTTTTGCACTTTTTATAATTTAGTCCTTTTGACTAAATTGCGTGCCCAAACGTCAAAATATTCGTACGAAAATTTTAAAAAATAATTTCATAAAAATGTAAACCATAAAAATAATAAAACACATTTCAATTAAACACCTTTACCTTCTAGAATGCACATGTAACACCCCGAACCCGGCCCAGACGTTATGGCCATGTCCGGTGTGCTACATCACCTAGACTATCCTACGCTGCCCTAATTGCTAATTCTGATGGTGAGTTTTGAAAAGCAACGCTTGATTTTTGGAAATTCCCGTTTTAATAATTATTCAACTTAATCTCTATTCCTTTTGTTAAGCGATTCATTTTAACCTTATTGACCTACTTAGCCATTTGTAATGTTAGATTGGTTAAGAAAACGTTGGTTTAATTTTCGAAAACGGTGTGTATTTGTGGTTGAAATAAAACAGTTGAAAATCCCAAATAAAAACAGGTATAGTGGCCTTATTAGAACCCATAACAAAATAAAACCAATAGTAAAAAGTAATTAAATTATTAAACAAATTAAAAAGCGAGTTCAGTCTTCGTGGCCACTCTGAATCCCTCCCAGCCTCCAAGTCACGCTCTAGGGCTCTCCTGCAAGGATGGAAAAGAAAAGGGTGAGCTTGGGAAAACTCAGTGTGTGCAGAACCCATCCAAAGCCCACATCGGCTCGAGCCCACTGGGCCTGAGCCCTAACCGGTCTCAGTCAGTTACTGGGCTGAAGCCCTATTCAGATTACAGATACTGGGCCAAAGCCCTATAACAGATATTGGGCCGAAGCCCTATTCATATAACAGTTTGGCCCATAGGGCCATAACAGTACAGTACAGTATAACAGTATGAATGCAACCCAATTGGGGAGACTACTCAACCCACCAACTGCTACACACCACCCGTACCCGCCAACACACCATGTGGGGAATAACTCGACCCACCCAGCCCACACACCACAGTTGCAGCATGGCTGCTCAGATAAACAGTATACGAGGCAAAGCCCCTTTCAAAATAGTACGAGGCATAGCCCCTTTAAGTAACATGGCAGTGCCACTCACACTTCCTCCAATATAAACCCAACCTATGCATCAGCCATACATACATCATGATATGCAGTAACAGAAATAGTCATGTCAATAGTACAGTCGATTCTAGCCTTGGGGTCTAATGGTAATTTTCCACCTAGGGGTAAATCAGTAATTTCTCACCCTAAGGGTATTTCAGTAATTCTGTTCTCTTATTACAGTTTTTATTAGTATTACAGCCTCTACTATTACAGGGGTTGTTACAGAAACTCATTTAATTCAGTTTATCAGTTTTAGCCCTTAGGCCCTAAAACCCCCTAATAGGCCCTACCATGTCAATTAGCCCGTTAAGCCCATTTAAGTCTTAATCTTTAATCCATTACTCGTTTCAACAGTTTTTACGACTAAAGTCCATATTATTACCTTTAAACCTATTCTTATTCCAAATGGGCTCAAAAGCCCATTGGGCCTATATTCAGCCCACCGAGGCCCAACTTACCAAAGTGCCCAAAATTCTGCGGTAAACTCTCCTACCAGTGCCGGTTCCAAATCCAACTTTTCCCTACCAACTTGAGAGCATTCGTACACTCACAAGCCCTCGAAATGCCAAAACTTCAGCATTTCAGCTTTTCGGCTTTTACCGATTTGAACAATGAAGGTGTTCGAAGCACACACCTGTTTTGCAGTTACACTGACGAGATTTCCTATGCGCCCGTTCCTACAATCCATTATCTAAGTGATTAATCAATAGATCTATGAAAAACTACAACCAAAATCCCTTACCACATTCGGCCACACCCTTAATGGCCATGAAAACTTACCTCTGTCGATTTAGATGCACTAGATCTAGATCTGATGATACCGATGCCTTCCACTCCTTGCTTGATCAGCTTCCTTGCTAACTAACACCCAAAAAGAATCAAAATACTACTTTAAATCACTAATAGACTAAATCGACAACCTCCCTAACTTTAGGGACTTTCGACTTTTCCAAAGTATGAAATATCTTAAAGATCTGAGTTGATAACCACTTACCACTGCTTTTACTTTGATTCTAACTCAGATCTGAGTAGATCTAACCCTTATACGCAGACAGAAACTGAATTTCTGAGATCTAGGAATTCGGCCAAAAGCTCCTATTGTTATGTCGATTTCGGCTTTTCAACTGGTGAAGAAGATAACAATTTAGACTATGGATCTGGGTGATGGTGTCGACAATGATGTGGCTCAAGGGGATGTAGTAATTGGCCACAACAGGTGAAGGGAACAGGGGTAATTCGGCTTAGAAGGATTTGGCACAAAGGTGAGTTCTTTTCGGGATTTCGGCTTTTTAAGGAAATTGATTATGGTGATTTTATGGATGGTGTGATCAAAAGAGAAGATGAATGAGGGGATGAGGGGGTTTCGGCTAAGGAATAGATTAAAGAGGAAGAAGAAAAGTGAAGAAAAGTAATGGTAGAGGTGGAGAGAAAGAATTCGGCTATGAGCTTCCTAGAGAGGCAAATTTCGGCTTTTCTGACAGTAGAAGAGAAAAATAATTCCTAAGGTGGCTAACCCTAACTCTCATGACAGAAAATAGAAAAAGATATAACCCTAATATCACACTTGAGTAATCGGCCCAAGTCCCTAAAAGCCCTTGCCGAAATTCCTACTTAAATTAGTCACATGTCCGGCACATGCTTAAAAATTAAAAAGAGCAATAAGCCTACCTTGCAACTCGAACCCTTGTCCTTCAATACCCATCTAGGCGCCACTGTTTTAGGAGCTTTAGTGGCGCCACCTTGCCACTCTACCAAGGCTCCCTTTGCGATATATTTTACACAGTTTTTCTTAAGGGCCCTCTTGACCCAGTTCCCCCTTTTTACTTAAAACGTACTTAAATATTTTTATCAATTTTTAACAGAAGTTTGGGCTTCCTAAAGGCCCACTAACACATCCAAACACCATTTTAGCAATCAAAACACAAAATTTCCCAACTTCACCAAAAATCTCATTAACCCTAAAAATCCCGAAAATTAGGGCGTTACAGCACATTTTACTACTTTTGCAAGTTAGTCCAATTTATCAAATTGGAGACACAAACAATAAAATTTTGGAACGAAAATTTCACAAAATATTGAAAACACAAAATAAATTTTAAAACTCAATCGGAATAAATATATTGACCTCGGATTTATGGTTTCATAACCACTATTCCGTTTAGGCCTTGTATCGGGCTATTACAGAAGGAGATAGAGTGTAGCGGATGGATGGGTAGGATTCTGATTGCATGCCATACTGATATTGTATTTTGATTCTGATTGAATGTCGTACTGATACTGTATTTCGATTCTAATTGCATGCCATACTGATACTGTGTTGGGCTTAGGCCCACTGATTATGCTATACTCATACTGTAATGGGCTCTAGCCCAGTCGATTCTGTTTTATTGTTATTGCCGGGATTACACACTGAGTATTCATATACTCACCCAATTATTTTAACTGTACAAGTAATTCTGAGGCATAGGCGATTCGATGCTACGTGGACTTGGAGGCGGACACACTCTGCTTTTATATTATTTCTGGTTTTTATTTATTTTTAATTATGGTTTTTATTTTGGGTTTGTAATAAGTTCGTTATTTAATTTTTCTTAAGTTTTGGGATTATTTATCTGCATGTTTAAAATTTGTTAGCACTAAGGCGCATTTTACAAAATGATATCTATTTTCCAAAAACCACGTTTCCATGACAAACGAGAATTCAAACAAAGCTTCTGCAACGATTATGTTTTCTTTCAAAGTAACTACTTCCATAATCTAATTAATCAAAGATAGACGAAAATTAGTAATTTCTTTAAAATTTCTTTAAGAAGGGTTTTCAATGAAAACACGGTTTTCTAAAAACACTTCAATGTGACACGCCAAACTCGGGCCTAACTTCTAGGCCGTGTTTGGGGCGTTACAGGAATGGCTAGTCAACAACTTTTGTTTTTCCCCGATCTAAATCTGATTTCTTTGATTCTTGATCTAAACATATTCAAATTAAGCTCATTCAAACATATTTTTTTTTCAATTTAGCCCAAAAACACATAAATGGGCAAATTACCATTTTACTCCTAACATTTACACTTTTTACAATTTAGTCCCTATTGCACAAAACACAAAATAGGCAAATTTGACAACACCCATGGTAGGCCGAATGCTCCTAGTGTCCATACAAGCCCATAAATTTAATTTATTTCACATTTTAATCCCTCAAATTTTTATTTTTTTAATTAAGTCCTAATTACTCAAAATCATCAGAAATCCCTATACAATACTAAATAATCTGCCACAAATCTTATATTTTCTAACATCAAACAACAAAAATCACAAGCTCTCATCAATGGCAAAACTCAAAATATTCATCAAAATAAAAAATTCAAGCATGGGTCTTGTAGTACTTGAAGCAACGATCTCAAAAACATAAAAATTATCAAAAATCGAGCTAAACACATACCATGATTGAGCTTAAAAGTGTCGAACTACGTTTTTCTTTTTCTTTCCTCTTGTTTCGGCAAGAACACAAAAATAACACATAAAATGGATTTGTTTATGATATATTTATGTTATATTAACTTAATTAATTTACCATATTAACCTTAATTAAAAACATTATATTATCACATATAAATGTCCTTTTCCGTCCACCTAATTTAATAATGGCCTAATTACCTCATAAGTGCTTCATATTAATAAGACAAGTTCAAATAAGGACTTTCACATTTAACCACCAAATTTTCATTTTATGCGATTATGTCCTTTTCTTTAATCGGGCACTCAAACGACAAAATTAAATCACGAAAATTTCACATGTATAAATTCACACATAATAAACGATGAAAGAGGATAAATAAGTTCATATAACTTAGTGGATATATTGATCTGCTTGAATTGATCTTTGTGATTTGTGATGATATGTAAGTGTTAATGGATACAATATAATGGATTAACCAAAAGTTGAGGAATATGGATAAAATGTTATCGTCCCAATTGAACATTCCATTTTGATGAATCTAAGTGACTTTTTGCAGTGAATAAAGTAAAAATTTATTTTGTGATGAGCTTATTATGATTGATTGATATTCATATGTGATAATGTTGAATGTGTTACCAAAATATTTGAAAATGTGTTCATGGTGAGTTGAAGCCTAGAGATGTATGAATTAGAGTATATGATATTATGTTGATGTTAAATGTTATATTGTATATGTGTATGTATGAGAGTTAAAACTTTAAAGACTTTACAATCTTCACCCCCTTACCGGTATAGTGTCATATGACAAAGTTCACGAGATTTATATTGAATAAGCTGACAAGTGGGGAAACTAAAGAGTTCAGTGGTGGAATAATTAATGATGTGATTAGAGATGGGAATAATTTAGCGAGCAAAGACGGTTATGAGAGAGATATCAGATTATTCTAAAGATTATTTGGAATGCACAAAGCCACAGCTAGAGAATGGGTTAATTTCAGTTAAATCGACTCATTCGGGTATGATTTCTAAAGATTGTATTTACTGGGACTTCTTCTAAGTTGATTTTTGTTAACGAATAAAATATTATGGGTTTAGTGATGAAAAAATTAGTCAGAAGAATAATGTTTGAAATGTAAAGATGTTTGAGTATGATAGTTATAGTTGAGCAATTTACGACTATCTCTTCTGGGTAATCTATGTGTTTATATATTCTCAGAGGCATTTGTAATTTCTCACTTTCTGATGAAAGTATTGTTGATCTAATGTTTCTATGATCAACATTTCACTATCTTCTATTGGTATTCTATTCCGTTACGTCTGAGATAAAAAGTTGATAGTGAATCATATGAAACTATTATTCTGTTTCTTTCAGCTATTGTTCTATTTATATCTGTATAGAATATATATTATCTCTGTCACAATTGATTTCAGAATGTATGAACATTGTTTCTCTTTCTTTTGGCTTTCTCTGAAGAATCGTCAAGATTATCTATTATTTCATATGAGTGGTGTTCTTAGACATTCAATATGGTCTTATATCTCAGTTTTCTTATCACCCTTATTCTTTATTTTATCAAGCATGGCTTATCTTTGAAGTCGAAACTGGCAAAATTGCGGATTATGACAGTTCAAGTTCAAACTATATATTGATTTTCTTTCCTTGGGTAATTTTGATTATTATCAGTGAGTTTAAGTAAGATGTTATGTTTTGTCTAAGTTAATACAGTTAGTGAATATCTGTGACTGGTATGTTGAAAGAACTATGAAAGATTGTATGTTTGAACTGTCCTAACAACATGAAGAAGTGATCACTGTGGAATGTTATTGAATAATTAAGATTAACTTGGTTGTTTCAATCAGAGTGGGTTGTTCAGTTGGAAGATAAACTAAGCTATGTGTATTTATGTCTATTCTCTAGCTCGAAGATGATGTTGTGCATACATAGATTTATAGACAAATAATCTTAATGATGAAATTGTTTTCTTGAAAGCCTGATACAGGGACATATTGATTAAGTTTCTCTTAACTAAAAGAATGTGCATGAATACCAACTAACCTCTAAAGCTAAAATACTTGTGGATGCTTGAATGAAAATCTTTGCTTACTTTGCGAGTATTGGTTCCAAGATTTATCTTATTGATGGTGTTCTGATTCTAGCTAAAGTGAAAGCTAAACCGAAGTTTCCGTTATAAATCAAAAGAGCTCAGAAATGGGTTGGTAAGTGGTAAGTTAAATGAATACAGTATGAACCGACTTTTCATTCTAAATTTTTAGATCAGACCTGATTACTGATATTAATATTCCAAGATAGAATTCATGTACTGAGGAACTCAAGGCTTATGCAGAGAGTTTTCGCTCAGAGCTCACCATAGTATCTTGTCTGTTCATCCAAAGAAAGATAAAAGTACAGTGATTTGAAGTAAATGTTTTGGTATATGGATATGAAACTCAGTATTTCTGATTTTTTGTGTCCAGATGTTGTTTTGTCATCAAGGAAAAGCTGAATATCAAATGCAATCACGATTGTTACAGTCAACGATGATATTGGCGTGATATTGAGACAAAGATACTATGGGTCCCGTATAGGTATTTCTCTTATCCTCGGAGAAAGAGAGATGTTATTTAAATTGTGTTTGATCGATGATGAAAATTTGTATGATTATTTCAGCATCTAAGAGTTATATTATCAATTGTGGAAAAAGCTACAGGAAACTCTAAGCATGAAACTAAATTAAATTGTGATTATGATAAAAAGGTGAAGCAATCGTGAAAGTTGAAAATAATTTCAGACCGACATAAAAGTTATATAGAAGTGAAACTTAGTTATATTGGGTTTTAGATCACTGAAAGAGTGTTTTTGTAAGTATCGTCTCAAAGAGGATTATTTGGTGATGTTTAGGTAACTGTGAGAAAAGATGTCAAACCTCATTCTGGTAAGATTTTTTGGGACAAAAATCCCTAAAGGGGGAGAATTTTAACATCCCGATTTAGGGCTTATATAGAATAGTGGTTTTGAAACCACGAATCGCAATGAGAAAATTTTATACCAATTAAGTTTTAAGGTTTATTCTGTGATTGAATGACTGTGTGGAATTTTCGTTACGAAATTTTATTATTTGGGTATCCAAATTAATATTTGGGACTAAATTGAAATAGATGAAAAATATGTGTTCTAGTTCATAAAGGTACTTGATTGGAGTGGGTTTTTAAATTAGAGGTCCTTATATAGTAATTACACCATTTTATGTCATAATGGACAAAAATGGACATGGAAGGGTAAAATTTTAAAGATGAGTAAAAGGGGCATATTGGTAAATTGGTAATTAAATGGACTAAAAGACAAAATAAAAGCTAAAAACCTTTATCCATCTTCTTGCTTGGCCAAATGTAGCAAGAGGGAGGCCATGGTTAGGGTTTTCAAGCTTCCAAAAGTCTGTCTTTGCCTTGTTTTTAATGCTCTTTACGTTTTTGAAATCCTTGTAACACGATCTCTCTATTTCTGCCATTTATTTGAGCTAGGGTTGAGATTTGAAAATTTACCCATATGTGAAATGTAACACCCCTATCCCGTGACCGTCACCGGAATAGGTAAGGGGCATTACCGGACTTGCATCTCATGTTAGAATAGTAAAAATTTTGAACTTTTTAGTCAAAATCCAACATGTATTTTCAATCAGCAAAGCATACTTCAAATGATCGTAAAATGATGCATATAACTATTGAGGGTCAAATTGAAAACATAGCAAAAAGGTAGGAAAATAATCATAAATTTTCAAGTTAGGGACACACGGCCGTGCCCCTTGCCCGTGTTCCTCTCATACGGTCGTTTCCCTCCAGACACGCCCAAACCCCTCAGCCCGTGGTCGATTCTGACTTCCCACACGGCTGTCTAACATGCCCATGGGGTTAGGCCGTGTGTCGCCCACGGCCTAAGCACACCCGTGCCCTTACCCCGTGGCCGAAACTGTCAATTGACACACGGCTACCAGACACGCCCGTGTACAAAACAGAGCAGACCGTGTGACTATACTGCCAAATTTCACACGGTTACAAGTTACCAGACACGCCCGTGTGTCTAGGCCGTGTACCAAAACTCACCAAAATGTTTAAGGTGCAGGTGACACACGGTCAAAGTACACGCCCGTGTTCCCTGGTCGTGTGGCACAATATAGGCTTGGTTTAAGCCAAATTGCCACCCAACAAGGGTCATTCTTACAAGCCAAGAATATGCAACATTTCAAGCCAATTTACCATCTACAAACATACCAATTCAAGCATATTATGAACCCCAAAATCATCATCATCCTCAAGCACAAAGAACTCATCAAAATCACATAATTTGCCATAACACATTTAACCAAAAAAATTAATCCCAAAATACTTGATTATAAACATATGTGACCCAAGCCACATCTCATAGCTTGATCACTTACCAAATTATGCCATATTCACTAACCATCTAGCCTATACATGCCATGACCATTTCATTTACAAAAGTTTCAAAAGTACCAAAGTTTGGTAGATAGTGTGATGGCGGTCTCCGACTCGTCTGATTATCGAGCTAGCTTCCGAATCTATAAGATAGTGAAAGAAATGAACAGAGTAAGCTTCTAAAGCTTAGTAAGTCCGTATAATATAGAAATTAAACCTTACCGAACCAATGAGATAATTACAACAACAATGCCATTTTTTCAATTCATATACTCAAGTTGCCTATTTCACAAGTATACACTTGTTAGTCCATGTAACATATAAATTCATTCATGTACCAACCACAGCATTCATGTATTATATCATTGCTCTAATACTTGTACATGTATTTCATATAACTTATACCATATAATCCATGTAATTCTCAAGTCTCATATAACATGTAATACATATATCATTCAATCTTCATGTAAGATGTATCGGTAATTGCCCGTTAAACCTTTAAGAACATCGAGGGATACTCGGGTGATACACACACAGTGTATATATATATATAACCTGTAATCTGTCAATGCATCATGTATGCTCTTTCGAGCCTGTATCGGTATGCCCGAAGGCTGAACATGTGATCCCGAAGGATGAACGGTAAGCCCGTAGGCTGAACGGTGAGTCCGAAGACTAAACATGT
The DNA here is from genome assembly GCA_020496765.1 of Gossypium stocksii. Classification (NCBI taxonomy): domain Eukaryota; kingdom Viridiplantae; phylum Streptophyta; class Magnoliopsida; order Malvales; family Malvaceae; genus Gossypium; species Gossypium stocksii. The sequence continues at coordinate 47,928,860 of CM035627.1, forward strand.
GATCCCGAAGGATAAACCTATAGCTCATGAGCACGTGGTGAGTCCGCAACAAATGCAGGAGCTCGAACCCCCTGTAGCCCTAGTGACATGTCACTTGTATCCTATCGACTTCTATGGTTCTAACGGGGCTCGGTATTCCTTTCTCACTTGTAACAATTTCATTTCAATTTCATATGTATACATACAAATAGGCTATTCAATCAACTAATATGTCATATATTCCATTAACAACAATTATAAACATAAACACATTAAATTTCATTATACGAACTTACCTCGTAATCCTGTATCTACTTGTCTATTTTCCGTTTTCCCCGATCAAGTTCTGGAATTCAGTCGTCTTTATCTATATTAATAGAAATTTAGCTATTTAATCACTAACTTATTCAATTTAGTCCAAAACATGTATTTTGGCATATTTGCGATTTAGCCCTTATAATTTCAACACTTTGCAAAATAGTCCTTTTATCACAAAATGACAAGTTACACAAATAATCCCTAAATTTCCCTTAGCCAAATATTCAAGGGCCTTGTACAAGTACATATCTTTCAATTAATCACAAATTTAACCTCAAAAATTCTACCTTTTTACAAATAAATTCTTAAACTCATTTTCATCAAAATTTACTTGAAAATTCTTGTATTTTCTCACATAATATACAATAATTCATCAAAATCTTCTAAAATATCATAGATTCATCAATGGCATTTTTCAAAGACATTCACAAAATCAGAAATTAAGGTACGGGTCGGCTAGTATACGAAGCAACGATCTCAAAAACGTAAAAATTATCGAAAACGGAACAAAAACGAACCTCAATTTGAAGCTTGAAGTAGCCGAATGAAATAAAGCCTTTAAACCCTTATTTTTGTTTGAAGAATCGGTGGAAGAGAAGAAATATGAAGCCATTTTTCTTGTTTTATTTAATTAAAACATATTATAAAGCCATTTGACCATTTTACCCTTTAACTTAAACCATTTAAAAACATATCATTAAGGACATAAATGTCCACTAGCTTTAGAAAAGGTAAAATAACCATTTAAGGCCTTCCACTTAAAAAGCCATCATCAAATAAGCCATTAATGAAATAGAACTCAAGTTTATCGCTTTATGCGATTTAGTCCTTTTTCTCAAATTAACCGGTCAAACGATAAAATTTCTAAACGAAACTTTCACACAGTAATTCTATCATGCTGTAAAACATATTAAAGCAATAAAAATTATAATTTGGCTCGGTTAAGTGGTCTCGAAACCACTCATTCCGACTAGGGTCTAAAGTGGGCTGTTACAACTCTCCCCCCTTTAGGGATTTTCGTCCAAGAAAATCTTACCAGTAAACAGGTTAGGGTATTGCTTTCGCATAGCTTGCTCGAGTTCCCATGTAGCTTCCTTTATTCCGTGTTTACACCAGAGAAGTTTTACGAGTGCTATATGCTTATTTCTCAACTCTTTGATTTCTCGAGCCAGAATTTTAATCGGTTCTTCACTGTACGATAAATCAGACTGTATCTCAACATCAGTGGGAGAAATGACATGAGATGGATTAGATCAGTATCGTCGAAGCATTGAAACGTGAAATACGTTGTGAATCTTTTCAAACTCAGACGGTAACGATAATCGGTAAGCTACAGGTCCAATTCGTTCCACAATTTCATATGGCCCGATAAAACGAGGACTTAGCTTTCCCTTTTTACCGAAACGAAGAATTTTCTTCCACGGTGATACTTTCAGAAATACTCTATCTCCGACCTGAAACTCTATTTCTTTCCGTTTCAAATTGGCATATGATTTCTGTCTGTCTGAAGCTATTTTCAAACTGTCACGTATCACTTTCACTTTTTCTTCTGTATCTCGGATTAAATTAACCCTGTGTAACTTTCTCTCACTCAATTCTGTCCAATATAGCGATGTTCGACATTTACGACGTATAATGCTTCATATGGAGCCAGTTTCAAACTTGTCTAAAAACTATTGTTGTATGCAAACTCTATCAGAGGTAAATATTTCTCCCAATTACTTTCAAATTCAAGAATACAACACCGTAACATGTCTTCCAGAATCTGAATAACTCTTTCAGACTGACCATCGGTCTGGGGATGAAATGCCGTACTGAAACTCAATTTCGTTCCCAAAGCCTCTTGAAACTTCTTCTAGAATCTCGAGGTAAACCTCGGATCTCTATCAGACACAATGGATAACGGTATACCATGTAATCGCACAATCTCAAATACATATAATTCCGCTAATTTATCCAGAGAATAATCAATACGTACCGGTATAAAATGTGTAGACGTCGTCAATCTGTCAACTATAACCCAGATTGCATTTTTCTTCTTTGGAGATAGAGGTAGTCCAGATGCAAAATCCATAATGACTCTGTCCCATTTCCATTCCGAAATCATAATAGGCTATAATAAACCTGACGGTACCTGATGTTCAGCTTTAACTTGCTGACAGATCAAACATTTCGGTACGAATTCTGATATGTCATGTTTCATTCTTGACCACCAGTATTGCTGTTTCAAATCGTTATACATCTTAGTGCCACCCGGATGAACTAAAAATCGACTATCATGTGCCTCGTGCAGAACTTTCTGAATGAGTTCACTATTTTTCAGTATACAAATTCTATTTCGGAACATTAAACAATCATCATTCCCTATAGAAAAGTCAAAATCAGAATTAGACTCACAGTGAAGTCGTTTAGCTTGCAGATCGGGATCAGTCCTTTGAGCTTCAAAAATTTGCTGCAGAATCAACTGTTTAGCCTTTAGCTCAGCTAAAACAGATCCATCATCAGATAACGTCATTTGAGCATTCAGAGCTCGCAAAGCAAATAGAGACTTTTGACTTAACGCATCAGCTATAACATTAGCTTTCCCTGGATGATAATCAATTACAAATTCATAATCTTTTAGTAGTTCGAGCCATCTCCGCTGTCGCATATTTAAATCCTTCTGTGACATTAGATACTTCAGACTCTTATGATTAGTAAAAATTCTACATTTCTCACCATATAAGTAATGCTGTCAAGTCTTTAATGCAAAGACTATAGCAGCTAACTCAAGATCATGCGTCGGGTAATTCTTCTCATGCGGCTTTAACTGTCGGGAGGCATAAGCTATGACTTTCCCGTCTTGCATCAATACACAGCCCAGTCCGATAATAGATGCATCACTGTATATAACAAATTCTTTCCCTGATTCGGGTTGAACTAAAACCGGAGCTTCTGTTAATAAGGCTTTTAACTGTTCGAAACTCTGCTGACATTTATCAGTCCACTCGAATTTCACATCTTTTTGTAGCATTCGAGTCAACGGTACTGCAATCATCGAAAATCCTTTAACAAATCTTCGGTAATATCCCGCTAATCCCAGAAAACTTCTAATCTCAGGTACATTTCTCGGGGGTTTCCAGTCTATAATAGCAGATATTTTACTCGGATCTACTCTGATACCTTCTGCAGAAACAATGTGACCCAAAAATCTGACTTCTCGAAGCTAAAATTCACATTTGCTAAATTTGGCAAATAACTGCTTATCTCTCAGAATTTGTAACACAATTCTCAGATGCTCAGTATGCTCTACCTCATCACGTGAATAGATCAGAATGTCATCAATGAACACGACAACGAATCTATCTAAATACGGTTTGAATACACGGTTCATCAAGTCCATGAACACTGCAGGTGCATTTGTCAACCCGAAAGGCATGACCAGAAACTCATAATGTTCGTATCGTGTTCTGAAAGCAGTTTTCGGTATGTCTGAATCTTTAACCCGTAGCTGGTAGTAACCCAATCTCAGATCAATCTTCGAAAATACTGTAGCTCCTGTCAACTGATCAAATAAATCATCAATCTGCGGAAGAGGGTATTTATTCTTCACTGTTACCTTGTTCAACTGTCGGTAATCAATACACATTCTCATCGTTCCGTCTTTCTTTTTCACAAATAATACTGGAGCACCCCAAGGTGAAAAGCTCGGTCTCGTAAAACCTCTATCTGTCAATTCTTGTAACTATGCTTTCAACTCTTTTAATTCAGTCGATGCCATTCTGTACGGAGCTATCAATATAGGAGTGGTGCCCGGTAACAATTCAATACCGAATTCAACTTCTCTAATCGGCGGTAAACCCGGTAATTCTTCCGGAAAAACATCTGAAAACTCACAAATAACTGGTACAGACTCAATTTTCAATTCTGTCCTTCTAGAATTCATCACATACGCTAGATACGCATCATAGCCTTTTCTAACATACTTCTGAGCCCTCATAGCAGAAATTACTATCGGTAATTCATTCGAATCATTTGATTCAATCTGAAGAATCTCGTCATTCTGACATTTCAATTCTATACTCTTACTTCGACAATTCACAATAGCCTTATGCACATTTAGCCAATCCATGCCCAGTATTACATCGAACTCGTCAAAAGGGAGAAGCATTAGATCAGCCATAAAACAATATCCTCGAGTCATTAATGGACATTTCTTACATATCTTATCAACTAACATAGACTTTCCTAACGGATTTGATACTTTAACTACATATTCAGTGGACTCAACATGCAAATTCTTTTCAAACACTAATTTCATACAGATATATGAATGAGTTGATCCAGGATCTATCAATGCAACAATATCAGTGTTATAGAGAGAAAAAGTACCAGTAATAACATCAGGCGATGAGGCTTCCTCGTGTGCACGTATTGCATAAGCTCTCGCAGGAGTATGCATCTCAAATCTCACATTAGCATCTCTTGTCACACTACGATTTCCACTTTGATTCCCAGCATTCCGAGGCGGTCTACCTCTCGATGCAACACTATGCATCTTAGTCGATTGTTCCTTATTAGCTACAGATCTTTCAGGACAATCACGTAAGTAGTGATCTAACGATCCACATCGAAAACAAGCTCCGCTTTTCAATCGGCATTCACCAAAATGTTTCCTATTACAATACTTGCATTCAGGTCCGAGAGTTCTCACACTATCAGCACTAGCTACCAAGGTTGCTTGAGGTCTCGAATGGGAAGATTTAACATTTTTGTCTCGAATAGATATGCCTGTAGAAGTAGCAGAACGAGGATGGAAATCCTTTGATCTCTTGGATCCAGACTGATATGGTTTCCCCGCAAACCTCTTTCGAGCCTCTCTGAATTTAGAATCCGCTTTTCTCTTTTCTTTAGCAAGCTCTTCGGCTTTACAGGCCCGATCAACGAGAACTACAAACTCTTTCAGCTCAAATATTCTGACTAACAGTCGAATTTCTTCATTTAGCCCATCTTCGAACTTTTTACACATTATGGCTTCGGTAGAAACATATTCGCGAGCATATTTGCTGAGTTGTACAAACTCTCTCTTGTATTCAGTTACAGATATTCGACCCTGTTTTAACTCTAGAAACTCTTTTCTTTTCTGATCGATGAATTGCTGACTAATGTATTTCTTCCTGAATTCCGTCTGAAAGAAATCCCAATCGACTCGTTCTCGTGGTACAACCGAGGTCAATGTATTCCACCATTGATATGCTGAATCCCGAAGCAAAGAAATAGCACATCTTAGACACTCATCAGGAGTACAGGCCAGTTCATTAAAAAATCTGATCGTACTCTCAAGCCAAAATTCGGCCCTCTCAGCGTCATCACTCGCTGAAGCTTGGAATTCCTCAGCACCATACTTCCGTATCTTATCAACAGGAGGTCTGTTCAATCTAAGAGGATCCACAACTCGAACATTATCAGGGTTAGGTTGTGGGACTAGAGGGGGTGGAGGTTACGGAGTAGCCGAGTTTGCTTGCACAAACTCACTAAACCATCTAAACATCATTTGGAAGAAAGCTTGTTTAATTTCTTCCTGATTGGCCACAGCAGGGCCCGATTCAAAAGGCACAGCCCCTTGAGCAGATGCTGGTGCAATACTTTCAACATCATCAGCTAAATCTCGATTCGGATCCATTACTATATAAAATAGATTTTTAGAGGATTTCAGGAGATATCACACTATCACATTTCATGTACATGGCATGTATAGCTAGACTCATACTCACTACGGTAGTCCTAGAATCGACTAAACCGTAGCTTTGATACCAATAAAATGTAACACCCCTATCCCGTGACTGTCACCTGAATAGGTAAGGGTCATTACCGGACTTGCATCTCATGTCAGAATACTAAAAATTTTGAACTTTTTAGTCAAAATTCAACATGTATTTTCAATCAGCAAAGCATACTTCAAATGATTGTAAAATGATGCATATAACTATTGAGGGTCAAATTGAAAACATAGCAAAAAGGTAGGAAAATAATCATAAATTTTCAAGTTAGGGACATATGGACGTGCCCCTTGCCCGTGTTCCTCTCACACGATCGTGTCCCTCCAGACACGCCCAAACCTCTCAGCCCTTGGTCAATTCTGACTTCCCACACGGCTGTCTAACACGCCCATGTGGTTAGGCCGTGTGTCGCCCACGGCCTAAGCACACCCGTGTCCTTACCCCGTGGCCGAAACTGTCAATTGACACACGGCTACCAGACAGCCCGTGTACAAAGCAGAGCAGATTGTGTGACTATACTGCCAAATTTCACATGGCTACAAGTTACCAGACACGCTCCTGTGTCTAGGCCGTGTACCAAAACTGACCAAAATGTTTAAGGTGCAGGTGACACACGGTCGAAGTACACGCCCGTGTTCCCTAGCCGTGTGGCACAATATAGGCTTGGTTTAAGCCAAATTGCCACCCAACAAGGGTTATTCTTACAAGCCAAGAATATGCAACATTTCAAGCCAATTTACCATCTACAAACATACCAATTCAAGCATATTATGAACCCCAAAATCATCATCATCCTCAAGCACAAAGAACTCATCAAAATCACATAATTTGCCATAACACATTTAACCAAAAATATCAATCCCAAAATACTTGGTTATAAACATATGTGACCCAAGCCACATCTCATAGCTTGATCACTTACCAAATTATGCCATATTCACTAACCATCTAGCCTATACATGCCATGACCATTTCATTTACAAAAGTTTCAAAAGTACCAAAGTTTGGTAGATAGTGTGATGGCGATCTCCGACGCGTCTGATTATCGAGCAAGCTTCCGAATCTATAAGACAGTGAAAGAAATGAACAGAGTAAGCTTTTAAAGCTTAGTAAGTCCGTATAATATAGAAATTAAACCTTACCGAACCAATGCGATAATTACAACAACAATGCCAATTCAATTCATATACTCAAGTTGCCTATTTCACAAGTATACACTTGTTAGTCCATGTAACATATAAATTCATTCATGTACCAACCACAACATTCATGTATTATATCATTGCTCTAATACTTGTACATGTATTTCATATAACTTATACCATATAATCCATGTAATTCTCATGTCTCATATAACATGTAATACATATATCATTCAATCTTCATGTAACATGTATCGGTAATTGCCCGTTAAACCTTTAAGAACATCGAGGGATACTCGGGTGATACACACACAGTGTATATATATATCACCTGTAATCCGTCAATGCATCATGTATGCTCTTTCGAGCCTGTATCGGTATGCCCGAAGGCTGAACATGTGATCCCGAAGGATGAACGGTAAGCCCGTAGGCTAAACGGTGAGTCCGAAGACTAAACATGTGATCCCGGAGGATAAACCTCTAGCTCATGAGCACGTGCTGAGTCCGCAACAAATGCAGGAGCTCAAACCACCCTGTAGCCCTAGTGACATGTCACTTGTATCCTATCGACTTCTACGGTTCTAACGAGGCTCGGTATTCATTTCTCACTTGTAACAATTTCATTTCAATTTCATATTTATACATACAAATAGGCTATTCAATCAACTTAAATGCCATATATTCCATTAATAACAATTATAAACATAAACACATTAAATTTCATTATACGAACTTACCTCGTAATCCTGTATCTACTCGTCTATTTTCCGTTTTCCCCGATCAAGTTCCGGAATTCGGTCGTCTTTATCTATATTAATACAAATTTAGCTATTTAATCACTAACTTATTCAATTTAGTCCAAAACATGTATTTTGGCATATTTGCAATTTAGCACCTATAATTTTAACACTTTGCAAAATAGTCCTTTTATCACAAAATGACAAGTTACACAAATAATCCCTAAATTTCCCTTAGCCAAATATTCAAGGGACTTGTACAAGTACATATCTTTCAATTAATCACAAATTTAACCTCAAAAATTCTACCTTTTGACAAATAAATTCTTAAACTCATTTTCATCAAAATTTACTTGAAAATTCTTGTATTTTCTCACATAATATACAATAATTCATCAAAATCTTCTAAAATATCATAGATTCATTAATGGCATTTTTCAAAGACATTCACAAAATTAGAAATTGAGGTACGGGTCGGCTAGTATACGAAGCAACGATCTTAAAAACATAAAAATTATCGAAAAGGAACAAAAACGAACCTCAATTTGAAGCTTGAAGTAGCCGAATGAAACAAAGCCTTTAAACCCTTAATTTTGTTTGAAGAATTGGTGGAAGAGGAGAAATATGAAGCCATTTTTCTCGTTTTATTTAATTAAAACATATTATAAAGCCATTTGACCATTTTACCCTTTAACTTAAACCATTTAAAAACATATCATTAAGGACATAAATGTCCACTAGCTTTAGAAAAGGTAAAATAGCCATTTAAGGCCTTCCACTAAAAAAGCCATCATCAAATAAGCCATTAATGAAATAGAACTCAAGTTTATCGCTTTATGCGATTTAGTCATTTTTCTCAAATTAACCGGTCAAACGATAAAATTTCTAAACGAAACTTTCACACGGTAATTCTATCATGCTGTAAAACATATTAAAGCAATAAAAATTATAATTTGGCTCGGTTAAGTGGTCTCAAAACTACTCGTTCCGACTAGGGTCTAAAGTGGGCTGTTACATGAAATGCTTGAGTTTTGATGTTTAATGGTAGAATATGAATGTTCGGTGTGTAGTAAACAACTTTTACTAAGTGATTTTCGATGAAATTGTCAAAAAAGACTATTTTGTAAAAGTTGCAAAAATGTGTGTAAATGTGTGAATAAATAGAAAATGTGGGCTACTATAATTATGAAAATGGTTCGGCTAGGCCAAATTCTCTTAATCGCCTGTTCCTTGAAAGTATGTCTTTCATAAACTTGACGTAGTTGAGCATTTTCTCTAAGGCTTCCACCAAAGGTATATTGATGTGAAGTTGCTTAAGGACATCCAAGAATCGTCTGAATTGTTGGTCTTGTTTGTAATTCTAAAATCGTTGGGGGAAATGGTGGGGGTGGTGAACTTCAGGTTGCACTAATTGTTGTTCTGGGGCATTGTGGTTAGTAGTGCTATCTGATTTTGCTTTGGCATTCATGTTGGCTAAAAAAGATACCTGAGCAGTAAGCGATGTAATCGCATCTAGTTCAAATGATCCAGCCACTTTCCTACCAATTCCAGCTCTTGTTGTGGTGTATTGATAATCATTATTGGTAATTCTCTCCAAAATCTCGTATGCTTCATTGTAGGACTTGTCTAACAAAGTTCCATTAGTTGAAGGTCAATCACCATCTGTGTCTATGTATTCAAACCACTATAGAACATCTCCATTTGGGCCCCATGTTAAAATCCATACATAAGACATTTCCTAAATAGATCTTTGAACCTTTTCCAAGCTTCATCCAGTGTTTCATCCTTTAGTTGCCTAGAGGATTTTATGTCATTCCAAAGTTTAGCATTCAAATTGGGAGGGTTATATTACAGCAGGAATCTTTGACAGAGATCATTCCATGATTCTACTGTTCCAAATGGCAAAGCATTGAGCCATGTTCTAGCACGATCTCTTAAAGAATAGGGCAACAAAATGAGTTTTAAGAAATCTTTAGGGACACCTTGCTATCATAAGGAATTGTAGACCTCTAAGAAAAGTCTCAAGTGCAATCTAGGATCTTCAGTTGGCAATCCACCAAACTGACCAATTGTTGAAGCATCTAAAATATTTCAAGTTTCAGCTCAAAGTGAAGGGCTTGAAGATAGGAATACATGCTCTTTAATTAGCCTATGCCGATCATCAAATATCTGAGAAACCTGAGGATTACCATTGCCAGCTCCTAACTTAAGTAGCTCATTCAAACTAGGTTGATTGTTACCACCTTGATTCATTACTCTTTGTTCGCTTCTCCTTATTTGCAAAGTCCTTTTAATTTCTGGATCTAAGGGATAGAGTCCTTCAACAAGAATGCTTGTATGCATAAAACAAGTAACAGACCTATTGTGATCACAAAATAAACAAATTTACAGCTAAAAATGTAAAAAGTGTAATAATAAAAACTAAAGTTGCCAATCGCCAATCCTCGGCAATGACGCCAAAAACTTGTCGCATGTGAATATGATGTGTGAATTGTGCAAGTATACACATTGAATCAAATAATAAAATGATGAGTGAGTATCATTCCCACGAGGGTTGGATTAGTATTCTTTTTCTAGATTATCACAATTGAGTAGAAAAGATAAATGAATTGAATGATATTTTAAGAAATAACAATCCAATTAATACACTAAAAATGAAAGTAATAAACTGTACTATCATATATTGCAATTGCAATAAATCGAACAAAAGCATAAAGGATTTTAGCAGGATTGGAATATAGATTGTTAAGGTTGGGGTTACTAATGAATAAGTTATAACCCAGGAACAATGCCATGGCAAAAATATGGTAACCTACTACTCGATTGGGTACTAACGTGGTCTACCTCTATTGAAAGCAAGCCCTAAAGCTACTCACTCCTAAGACCCTATACATGTATAGGCTAAGAATTAGTAACCATGACTAAAACACAATCCTCCTAAACTGTACAAGGTAAAGCTCTATGTCTAGATTTTACATGAGCATTTCATTCAATACTCTATTAAATTACCTAATTTTGGTCCAAGCAACCTAACTTTGTCGATATTAAGCTACTTTCAGACTTATCAAGCACTTATCAGTAGTCTAATAAGCATACAAATAGAAATAAATATTGGGTAAGGTAGTAAAATTGAATCATATTCATCCATAAACATTCATCAGAGTTAAAGCATTATCAAAAGTAATCCCTAGCTATGCTAAATTAGCTTATGACTGGGCTACGCAATTTCAAGTATTTTAATATCATCAACATCCCAAAATAATAGTTTAAATTAGCATATTTAGAACAAATTGCATAGGAAGAATTTTGGGTTTAGAACACGAATCCCCCAACATAGTGTCTGGTGCACGTCTTCACCCAAGCTTCCAGTAGCTCAAATTACCCTCCTTGTCAAAGATCTGTATTTGCAATCAGCCATACCTTTTGCTCTCTCTTTGGAAAAACCTGCCTCTTTTTTCTTTTATGTTTAGGTCCTTCTCTAGGGTAAAATTTGTCAACTAATGATTGCTCTTTCCCTAATTTTCATGTGGATATTTTCCATTACACGTGCATGTGGGGGATCAACTGTTGAATGGTCTAATTGATGACTGGGTGTTTGTCATTTTGTTCCTTAACATTGCCATGGCAATCTCTCATAATGCCTTAGCAAATCTCCATCCTTTTCTATCTTTCTTCCTTAAACCTGTCATACAACTACCACAAAACCTTTCCACCAACAATTAAAAGTATAGATGCACTAAAGTAATCACCATCCCAAGTCTTTACATGCAATGCTCGATTAACTAAAAGTAATCATGCAATTACCTAAAATGAAATTAATTTTACTTAAGTACAAGCAGTTAACTAAGTCTAAAAGTATGGAATATAACTCTTTTCAAGAGTTATCAATAGGTTAGTCAATATGTGTAACAAAAGAAAAATTAAAAAAGAAAACAAGAAAACTAAGTAGAAAAAAATACATGAACAATCAAAAGCATTATGAGTGAGATGTGTGAAAAAGAAAAAAAAATGTGACAATGTCACGAAAATAGAAAAACTCATCAATAGTGTACAAAAACTCATGAGCTAGCCATAGCTATTGTATTATGCTGTGACTTCTTACATGGAGAAATAAGGAAGGTAAGAGAAAGAGAATGTGGTGGTAAGGAAGCAAGGGTTACTAAGGGGGAAGAATAAGGAACAATATGATGTGCCAAACTATTTTTGTGCTGGAAACTATTTTGATGCTTTTTGTTCTTGAATTCCATACTTGTCCTAAGTCTTAGAATGTTAAAAGCTGAAAAGCCCTATGTGACGTAGATAAACTTATGCATGAATTGACATCATATTAAGTAATTACATTTATGACTGTTTGTATTCTGCTAGGATAATCAAATTACCCATATGATTTATTGATTGATGTATATATTTGAAAACCTTAATGCCTCTATACTTTACAATATATTGAACTTAGATGTTTGATATTGAAAGTAGTAAGTTGTTTATATATCATGTCAGGATTATGTGTAAACATGAAAAAGCCTAGTTATGTACTCCAAAACCAATCTTTGTATCATACTTGCTTAAGGGATGTCTTTTACTTTTTCTTTTTATGTTGCCGTGTTTGAGGACAAGCAATGACTTAAGTGTAAGGGATTTGATCTACCATAATTTGATGTAGCATATTAAACTAGTTTTCGTACTTGAGGAGCTTGAATACAAGCACTTTTATTATGTTTTAGTTAAGTTTTTATAGTTTACTTTAAAGTTAATAAAAAGTGCATTTTGAGTCTTTTATTTACCTTAAAGGCTGAATGAGGCCTAAAGGCGAGCTAACATACTTAGTAAGTGTTCATGAGACCATTCAAGGGTGTAGAAACTTAATACTGGTTGTTGTGTTACAACACGGGAAGTTTGATGTCACAACATAGGGAGCAAAATGCCAGAATTGTTATATTGCATTTGATGTCGTGATAGAGCCATGGGATGTCGTGACATACCCTTGAAGCTACCCCTGAATGATGCATACTACCTTCGATGTCGCGACGCAGGGACTAAGGTGTCATGACATTAGCCTTGTACAAGAAACACTTACGAGCTAGGGGTGTTTTGGTCCACACAATGGAAATTAAATACGAGAACGTCAGTTGACCTAGGGTTGAGGATGATGACAACCCTAGCTCAATAAACAGGCTCTTCCAAATTTGGTCATCATTCTAACTTAAGCATATATCCTTGGGGAGTTACTTAACTAGATGATATTGAGTGTATAACCATCAACTCAACATCTATCGCATCATGCACCACAAAGGAGTCATCTTAAGACAATCTCATCGAGTAACATGCCATGACTAGTTGTCCTATTTGAAGACAAAGTTTCTTAATGTATTACATGATAATACCTACCACAGGGGCCAGTCCAACTATCGTATGATCATAAGAAAAATTTGCTTACTTTCTGGAAGTCTGCTTACTGAAATCTGCATGAAGACGTCTACCTTGGGGCAGGTCCATTTCATGCCATAACATGAGATCATTGATGGAGGCTATAAGTCTTGTTTAGGGACTTTCACAGTCAATATTTTAAAAACATGCAAGGATTTTAATTTCTGGTTTCAATCATGAATGAACAGTTTATGCATGACAAGTACATGTGGCATTTCCCCTAAACTATATCGCATGCTTATCTCATGTATGCATGACATGCTATGGTAATTTTATAATATTCACATTCATTTATTCATTAAAAAAAAAACAATTTTGATTCTCCATAGTTTTTCTTTTAAGGGAAAAAATCGAAGAAGTGAATGTGAGCCATGCACTAGGTAGTGTCCCAAGAAAGGGAGGTGAGTTGTATTTGACCACTTAAAAACCAAGCCTTTCTGTGCAAAATCCAATCCTAGACATACACCTTCTCATTTCCACACTTCTCATCTTTAATTGATCAATTGTGGATCATCTCATACATATATATATCATAATTATATTATGAACAAGTACTAAACATATATATAATGATATGGGAAATAAAATAAAATTGCCAACCAATGTTTCCATGGTTCTATTTCTAAAAAAATAAATGAAAAACCAAAAATTATATAGTTTTTCATGACAACACATTCATTGTGTCTTCAACTGTCATTGCTTCATCTTCTCTTTGTTATAGACTCCTTTTTGAAAAAATTACATTTATGTCCTTTGTCCATTTTTGACTCACAAGAATTTAATATAAAAAAGTAATCCTACGTGAAGATGATAGTCTACGGTCTATTTCCCAAGAATCACAACCATAGGCAGCAAATAATAATTATATACAAATATATAATAACACACTCATTCACATACATTCCCCTAAACATGCGAATAATTTCAAGAATGCCACATCTTATCAAATATTACCCAAACAAGATGAAGAGAGAGATTCGGTCTTGATTTACACCATAAATATAAGACAACCTGACTCTTGATACAAATTTTTGGAAAAATCCGATTTGAAAAATGATTTTCTTGCACAATATAGAATTAAAATTTTGAAAACTGACTCAGTTTATGATATTTATAGCAATAAACCCTAACTAAATTCATACTTATGCTTTCGTCTTAGTAGACGTTCGTTGTTCTCAGATTTCAACCAAATGATCTACTCTACCATTATCGTCCCACAAACTGTTTTAATTGTAGGCTTGAAATGTAACACCCCCTTACCCGGTACCATCACCAAAATCGAGTAGTGAGCGTTACTTGACTTATCGGAGAATAGACTCATGTTTACAACTAGATTATTATAGTTTTACCCTTATCAAGGGTTTACTATCGCAATACTAACATCTCGGATGATTAGGATTTGAATCCTATCCATCGGAAGCCCGAAAAATTTTTCACTTTTAAAACAACGTCACATGCCCGTGTGACACAAAGCACGGTCGTGTGCTAAGGTCGTGTGGCCTTCACACGCCCATGTCCAGAGGCCGTGGTCGAAACTGCCAAATTGGCCACGGTTACCCCACACAGTCGTTTAGGGGCCGTGTACCCCACACAGTTGAGGCACACAGCCATGTCTCTTGCTCGTGTGGTTCACTACAACTTAAAATAAGGTGCAGGGGAGGCACGGTCTGTGTACACGCCCGTAGGGTCAGGCCATGTGTCCCCTACGGCCTGGGCACGCCCGTGCCATATACCCGTGGAGTAAACTATCCACTAGCACAAGGTCATGGCACACGCTAGTGCGCCTTACCGTTCAGGCAGTGTCAGGCGATTTACCAAGCCTTGGTCTCCCTAAAACACGCTTACACATACATACCATTCATTTCAACCAATTCCAATGACACATACTCAAAATGATTGCATTTATAACATCATTTACAAAACAAGTATCACATATTCACCTATTCTATTTGACTTACAGAACAATACTTATAAAAAGACTAGCCACCTATACATTCCAAATTCAAAATATCAAAAACCATATATTCAAATACCAAGGTAGCTTGATAGTGTGAGACGAGCCTACTTCAATCACCAATCCCAATACGCTCTATGCTCGATAATCTAAAAGGAAGGGGAAAAGAAGAGGGTTAAGCTACAAGTAGCTTACTAAGTCATAGGTAAATCAATAGCAAAATGCACATAATTTAGCTAAGACATCTTATTTCCACATAACATAGGTGCAACATACTTACTTACCCATATTCTTACCAAACTGTCCAAATATAGGTATTCAAACACAATTCATGTTTAATTCATTTTCAATTGCTTAGCCTGAACAATTGCTTCACATAACCACATTAATTCCCGTTGAACATTCAGAACAGAAATGGATATACAGAGGTTAGCACCGAAGTGCCTCATAGATATGTGGCTGAAGCCAACATAGAGATATGGCAAAATCCATCAGAATATGTAGCCGAAGCCACCAGAATATGTAGCCGAAGCTACCTCAGATCACGGAAATACAGACGTAATCCACGGGCCTACTCACATAAGCTGACAGGTGACTGCAACATATGCAAGTGCACCCAGCACCCGAGATACGGAATCAGACAGAATCAGAAACCCTCAAGTGACATGTCACACATATCTGGAGTCATTCTTACAGTTCAAACAGGATTTATTAAAATAGACACAATCATACGATTTCATCGTAAGTCATATTGACATATTTTCACTTAGAAATTATCAAATAATCAACGATGATGTAAATGTACTATAATTTACTCATGACTTACCTCGATAACAAAATGACTAAATCTCGAGTTAATCTACAATCTTTTCTTTTCGGTAATCTCGATTGCTTTCTGTTCTTTCTTGATCTAAATAAACACATTTAACACATTTCATCAATTCCTTACTCAAATTCGTTCACAATTCGGACTTTTGTGAAAAATGACTATTTTGCCCTTATACTCGTAAACACAATTTCATTTTATTTTCTTGCATTTTAGACTTAGCCAAATCCTTTTTCATAAAAACAATCCAAGAATCACATATATTCACACAATTATGGACAAATTTTCACTTTTTTCATTTTAGTCCCTTAGGGATGTTTCTATCAAAAACTATTCGGAAAACCCGTAATTAACACTTCAAAAACTCATTTTCCACCATTACTCATCTAATCACAAATCTCTCAAGAATGGGTCAATTTTCGAAACTCAATATTTCTTCAAATAAATGACAAAACCATGCAATTCAAGCTTAAAGAAACTCAAAAATACGAAAATAATCGAAAACGGGGCAAGATTGCACTCACAATTTGCTTGGCAAAGCTCAAAACCCCTTTGGCTATGGAGGAGAGAAAATCGGTAGACATAAAAGAAGAAGATGAGGGATTTTCATCTTTCTCTCATCTTTTTATTTTGTTTTTATTGCTTTGGACAAAAATACCCTTAACCATGTTACAAAAAAAAATTCTAGAAATACCCTTTTATGTCCATACCACTAACCATTTGTCTATTTACCAATTAAAGACCTCTAGTTGAAACCCCCATTTCAAATAAGTACTTACACATTATATCTCACATTTTGCCTTTAATGCAATTTAGTCCAAAAATAAAATTAAGCACTAAATCAATAAATTTTCTAAATGATTTCCACACAGAACATTTTTAACAGATCGAAAAACATAAAATTTTCAGAATTTAACTATTTTAATTCGGATTTTGTGGTTACAAAACCACTGTTCTGGTTAGACCCTATTTTGGGTTGTCACATTTCTCCCCCCTTAGGGATTTTCGTCCTGAAAATCTTACCAATAAACAGATGGGGATATTGATTCCTCATAGTCTCTTTCGTTTCCCATGTTGCCTCTTCTATTCCATGACGTTGAAACAATACCTTTACCAAAGCAATTCTTTTATTTCTTAATTGTTTCATTTCTCGTGCCATAATCTTAATCGGTTCCTCATCATATGACATATCTGATCAAATTTCAATTTCAGTAGGTGAAATCACATGCGATGGATCAGACTGATATCTACGAAGCATAGAAACATGAAACACATTGTGAATTCTTTCCAACTCCGGAGGTAAAGATAACCGATAGGCTAGTGGACCGATTCTTTTGATTACTTCCTACGGACCAATATAACGCGGACTTAATTTACCTTTTCGGCCAAATCTCAAAATTTTCTTCCATGGAGATACTTTCAAAAATACTTTATCTCCTACTTGAAACTCAATTTCTTTTCTTTTCAAATCCGCATACGACTTTTTTCAATCAGACACAGCTTTCAGACAATCTCAAATTATCTTTACTTTATCTTCAGTCTCTTTTACCAAATCAGTCCCATGAACATATCTCTCACGAAGTTTAATCCAATACAACGGAGTCTGACACTTCCGTCCATAGAGAGCTTCATATGGTGCCATTCTAATACTTGACTGATAACTATTGTTATACGTGAATTCTATCAAAGGTAGAAATTTATCCCAACTACCTTCAAACTCTAAAAAAACAACATCTTAACATATCTTCAAGTACTTGAATCACTCTTTCTGATTGCCCGTCCAATTGAGGATGAAAGGCTGTACTAAAATTCAATTTAGTACCCAATGCCTCTAGTAACTTCTTCCATAACCTTGAAGTAAAACATGGATCTCTGTCAGAAATAATGGATACAGGTACACCATGCAACCTAACTATCTCAGAAACATATAACTCTGTTAATTTATCCAAAGAAAAGTTCATCCTCACCGGAATGAAATTAGCTGACTTAGTTAATCGGTCAACAATTACCCAAACAGAATCTTTCTTCCTCGGCGTTAAAGGCAATCCAGAAACAAAATCCATGGTAATTCTTTCCCATTTCCATTCGGGAATCATAATTGGTTGGAGCAATCCCGAAGGCAACTGATGTTCCGCTTTTACTCTCTGACACACTAAACACTTTGTTACATATTCAGAAATATCTCGTTTCATGCCCAGCCACCAATACACTTTCTTTAGATCTTGATACATTTTCACACCACCTGGATGTACTGACCAACGACTATCATGGGCTTCATGCAAAATCTTCCGAATCAGTTCAGTATTTTTTGGCACACAGACTCTATCACGAAATAGCAGACAATCACTTACGTCAATTTGAAAATCAGAATTGTCATCTGTTTTACACTGAGCCCGCTTTGCTAACAAATCACTATCTAATTTTTGAGCTTCACAAATCTCTTGCAAAAATAACAGCTTAGCCACTAACTCAGCTATCAACGAACCATCATCCGACAACGAAAAATCCGTATTCAAAGTTCTCAAAGCAAACGAAGATTTTCTACTTAAGGCATCAGCGACCACATTTGCTTTACCTGGATGATAGTCAATCACAATTTCATAGTCTTTTAATAGTTCTAACCATCTTCGCTGTCGCAAATTCAAATCTTTTTGAGTCATTACATACTTCAAACTTTTGTGATCAGTATACACTCTACACCTTTCACCATACCAATAATGTCGCCAAATCTTCAAGGCGAAAACTATAACAGCTAACTCCAAATCATGAGTCAGATAATTCCTTTCATGTGGCTTTAATTGCCGAGAGGCATAAGCTACTACTTTTCCTTCTTGCATCAAAACACATCCAAGTCCATTTAGAGACGTATCACTGTAAACAACAAATTCTTTCCCTGATTTAGGTTACACTAACACTGGTGCCTTAGTTAAACACTTTTTCAACCTTTCAAAGCTTTGCTGACACTCATCGGTCCATACAAATTTAACTTCTTTTCGTAATAGTCTTGTAATCGGAGAAGCTATTATCGAAAAACCTCTTACAAACTGACGGTAATACCCAGCTAAACCTAGAAAACTCCTGACTTTAGACACATTCTTAAGAGGCTTCCATTCTATACTCGCTGAGATCTTATTCGGATCCACTCGGATACCTTTTTCCGAAACAATATGTCCCAGAAACCCGACTTCACTAAGCCAAAACTCACTTTTACTGAACTTGGCATACAGTTTCTTCTCTCTTAAGGTCTGAAGTATAATTCTCAAGTGTTCAACATGCTCAGACTCACTCTGAGAATATATTAGAATATCATCGATGAAAACCACTGCAAACTTGTCCAAATAAAGCCTGAAAATTCGATTCATCAAATCTATAAAAATGGCCGGAGCGTTTGTCAATCCAAATGGCATTACCAAAAATTCGTAGTGACCATACCAGGTCCTAAAAGTAGTCTTAGGCACATCAGACTTCTTAACTTTCAATTGATAATACCCGGATCTCAGATCGATTTTAGAAAACACTGAAGCATCCTTAAGTTGATCAAATAAGTTATCAATTCTAGGCAACAGATACTTATTATTCACTATTACTCTATTAAGCTAGCGATAATCAATACAAAGTCACAATGACCCATCTTTCTTCTTAACAAACAAAACCAGAGCACTTCACAGAGAAGAACTAGGTCTCACGAATCCTTTGTTGGTCAATTCTTGCAACTATGCTTTCAATTCCTTCAGTTCTGGCGGCGCCATTCTATACGGAATAATCGATATCGGAGTAGTACTCGAAAGCAATTCAATGCCGAATTCTATTTCTCTATCTGGAGGCAACCCTGGCAATTCTTTCGGAAATACATCCAAATATTCACATACCACAGGCACAGATTCAATCTCCTTTTTAGACACCTTAGTGTTTAGCACGTAGGCCAAATATGCCTTACAACAACTTCTCAAACATTTATAAGCAGATATTGCAGAGATCACAGTCGGAACACAATCTAACTTACCTATTTCAATTCGAAGTATCTCATCATTACCATAATTCAATTCAAGAATCTTTTGCCTACAATCTATTTTAGCACCATGCAGAATTAACCAATCCATTCCCAAAATAACATCAAACTCATCAAAAGGAAGCAACATTAAATCAACAGGGAAACAGTGACCACGAATCATCAAAGGACAATTCTTACAAATTTTTTCCACTATCATATGTTTTCCTAATGGATTCGACACTTTAACCAAGAATTCGATAGACTCAATACACAAATTCTTATCAGACACTAATTTCACACACATATATGAATGAGTTGATCCTAGATCAATTAAAGCAAGAACAGAATTATCATAGAGAGAAAATGTACCAATGATCACTTCAGGTGAAGATGCTTCCTCACGAGCCCGTATGGTATATGCTCTTGCTGGAGCTCTCGCTTCAGATCTTGCAGTCGTATCTTTCTTTTTGTTTTTACTACTATTTCCAGATCCCACATTCCTTGATGGTCTTCCTCTGCTCACATTACTCAGTCTCATATTCTGAGATTTCTCAAACCCTTCTCTATCAAGACAATCTTTAATGAAATGATCTTGAGACCCACATCTAAAACAAGCTTGGTTATGCAGATAACATTCACCCGGATGTCTTTTTCCATAATGTTGGCATTCGAATCTATTAGATCTAACACTACCGACACTTGTTACGGAAGTAGATTGACCCTTCGGATTGGAGCGTTGCTTGCCACGATCCCTCTGAGAAAAACTTACCGAAACGTTTGATCGAGAACTCATCTCTCTCGATTTCTTTGACTGAGACTAAAATGATCGACCCATTGATCTTTTTCTTGCATCTCTAGCTTCACTTTCAACCTTTCTTTTCTCTTTCCTTAATGGCCCGTTCAATAAGTATTACTAATTCTTTTATTTCTAGAATTCCCACAAGTAGTCTGATATCTTCATTCAATCCATCTTCGAATCTTTTACAGAGTATTTTTTCAGTTGTTACAAACTCTTGAGCATACTTACTTAATCTAATGAACTCTCTTTCATACTCAGCTACTGACATTTGCCCTTGCTTTAACTCCAGAAATTCTTTCTGCTTCTGGTCAATAAACTGCTGACTGATGTACTTTTTACGAAATTCTTCCAAAAAGAAATCCCACGATACTCTCTCTTTCGGAACCACTAATATCAAAGTCTTCCACCAGTGATAAGTAGAATCTCGTAACAATGAAATGGCACATTTTAGACTTTCTTCTGGGGTACAAGACAATTCATCTAACACTCTCATAGTGTTCTCTAACCAAAATTCAGCTTTCTCTGGGTCATCATCCATATTAGCTCAGAAATCTTCAGCCCCATATTTTCTGATCTTATCTACCGGAGGTTTAGACAGTCTTACCACTTCTGTTCGTTGGGAGGCTACGGGAATGGCTTGAGAAACAGAAGGGGGTGGAGGAGGTTGAACATTCGGATTTGCCTGAATAAACTCCGTATACCAATTACTCATCATATGGAGAAAGGCCTCTCGAGCCTCATCTCCTTGACCCTGAGTCTCGGGTCTACTTTCAACAGGTGCTGTCCCTTGCACGGGAGCAGGCGCATTACTCTGAGCATCATCAGCAGTATCTCGATTGGGATCCATTTACTATAATAGAAAACATGCCAAAATCATTAGGAGTCGTCACACTATCAAGTCTCAAATATGGCATGTATAGACTGACTATTACACTTACTATGTTAGTCCGAGAATCGGCTAAACCGTGCTCTGATACCAATTAAAAAGTAACACCCCCTTACTCGATACCGTCACTGAAATCAAGTAGTGAGCGTTACTTGACTTATCGGAGAACAGACTCATGTTTACAGCTAGATTATTACAGTTTTACCCTTATTGAGGGTTTACTATCGCAATACTAACATCTCAGATGATTAGGATTCAAATCCTATCATCAGAAGCCCGAAAAATTTTTCACTTTTCAAACAACGTCACACGCCCGTGTGACACAAAGCACGGCCGTGTACTAAGGCCGTGTGGCCTTCACACGCCCATGTCCAGAGGCCATGGTCGAAACTGCCAAATTGGCCACGATTACCCCACACAGTCGTTTGGGGGCCGTGTACACCACACGGTTGAGACACACGACAGTGTCTCTTACCCGTGTGGTTTACTACAACTTAAATTAAGGTGCAGGGGAGGCACGCTCTGAGTACACGCCTGTAGGATCAGACCGTGTGTCCCCTACAGCCTTGGCACGCTCGTGCCCTCTACCCATGGAGTAAACTATCCACTAGCACACGGTCATGGCACACGCCCGTACGCCCTACCATTCAGGCCGTGTCAGGCTATTTACCAAGCCTTGACCTCCCTAAAACACACTTACACATACATACCATTTATTTCAACCAATCCCAATGACACATACTCAAAATGATTGCATTTATAACATCATTTACAAAATAAGTATCACATATTCACCTATTCTATTTGACTTACAAAACAATAATTATACAAAGACTAGCCACCTATACATGCCAAATTCAAAATATTAAAAACCATATATTCAAATACCAAGGTAGCTTGATAGTGTGAGACGAGCCTCCTTCAATCACTAATCCCAATACGCTCTATGCTCGATAATCTAAAAGGAAGGGGAAAAGAAGAGGGGTAAGCTACAAGTAGCTTAGTAAGTCATAGGTAAATCAATAGCAAAATACACATAATTTAGCTAAGACATCTTATTTCCCCATAACATAGTTGCAACATACTTACTAATCCACATTCTTACCAAACTATCCAAATATAGATATTCAAACACAATTCATGTTTAATTCATTTTCAATTGCTTAGCCTGCACAATTGCTTCACATAACCACATTAATTCCCGCTGAACATTCAGAACAGAAATGGATATACAGAGGTTAGCACCGAAGTGCCTCACAGATTTGTGGCCGAAGCCAACACAGAGATATGGCAAAAGCCATCAGAATATGTAGCTGAAGCCACCAGAATATGTAGCCGAAGCTACCTCAGATCACGGAAATACAGACGTTATCCACAGGCCTACTCACATAAGTTGACAGGTGACTGCAACACATGCAAGTGCACCCAGCACCCGGGATACGGAATCAGACAGAATCAGAAACCCTCAAGTGACATGTCACACATATCCGGAGTCATTCTTACAGTTCAAACGGGATTTATCAAAATAGACACAATCATACGATTTCATAACTCGTAAGTCATATTCACATATTTTCACTTGGAAATTATCAAATAATCAACGATGATGTAAATGTGCTATAACTTACTCATGACCTCGATAACAAAATGACTAAATCTCGAGTTAATCTACAATCTTTTCCTTTCTGCGATCTCGATCGCTTTCTCTTTTTTCTTGATCTAAATAAACACATTTAATATATTTCATCAATTCCTTACTCAAATTCGTTCACAATTCGGACTTTTGGCAAAAATGACTATTTTGCCCTTATACTCGTAAACACAATTTCATTTTATTTTCTTGCATTTTAGACTTAGCCAAATCCTTTTTCATAAAAACAATCCAAGAATCACATATATTCACACAATTATGGATAAACTTTCACTTTTCTCATTTTAGTCCCTTAGGGACGTTTCTATGGAAAACTATTCAGAAAAACCTGTAATTAACACTTCAAAAACTCATTTTCCACCATTACTCATCTAATCACAAATTTCTCAAGAATGGGTCAATTTTTGAAACTCAATATTTCTTCAAATAAATGACAAAATCATGCAATTCAAGCTTAAAGAAACTTAAAAATATGAAAATAATTGAAAACGGGGCAAGATTGCACTCACAATTTGCTTGGCAAAGCTCAAAACCCCTTTGCCTGTGGAGGAGACAAAACTGGCAGACATAAAAGAAGAAGATGGGGGATTTTCATCTTTTTCTCATCTTTTTATTTTTTTTTATTGCTTTGGACAAAAATGCCCTTAACCATGTTACAAAAAAAAATTCTAGAAATACCCTTTTATGTCCATACCACTAACCATTGGTCTATTTACCAATTAAAGACCTCTAATTGAAACCCCCATTTCAAATAAGTACTTACACATTATATCTCACATTTTGCCTTTAATGCAATTTAGTCCAAAAATAAAATTAAGCACTAAATCAATATATTTTCTAAACGATTTCCACACAGAGCATTTTTAACAGATCAGAAAACATAAAATTTTTAGAATTTAACTATTTTAATTTAGATTTTATGGTTACGAAACCACTGTTCTGGTTAGACCCTTTTTTGGGTTGTCACATGAACCAATTGAATCAAAGCACAGAGTTAGAAAAAGATTTCTCTCTTTTATTTGGGGTGAAAATGAAAATTCTATCTTCTTTAATAGAAATTGGTAAATATTTATTCTATAAAAATACATGTAATAGTTGAGAATAAATTTTCTCTTTTCTCAAAAGAGTTACAATTTATCAAAGTTGTGTAAATAGCTCTACCAATGTCATCATTTATAGGGAGAGAAAGTAGAACCCTTGTTGAATTGTAAAGGTTTATTTCAAATAGAAAAACAACTTCCTAGTCCAACTAAGATAGGGAGAGGGGCTAATGGGGTGTGCTTCCCTCATATGAATTATGATGGCAATTCAGGCATCTCAAACATCGGGTCCAATTACGAGTACTTTCTAGGCATTTTGAGCCAGTACTTTGTAATGTGTTCCAACCCGATTTGGTTTTTCTATTTCCCAAAATAAACTTTAATATGTTATATTAAACAATTTTCTCATCTCTATTTTACCCCTAGTAAAATTTTGACAATTTTACCCCCGATAAATTTTTTGAAGATTTTGCCCTGGCAAAATTTCGAGAAAGTATGTTCAATATTTCATAACTCAACATGTTCACTATGACAAATGGTTTATTTTCATTTTCGGGCTTCAAAACAATTCAAAAACATAAACTCATTTCCATATAGAATTGCAAATGGATCATTTCCTTTTCTATTTTTGGAAACCTACATTCATTTCCAAATTTTTCCATTATTCCATTTTGGAAAGAAAACTATAATCATTCCTGAACATTTTCCATTTTTTTATTCACTATGTTCATTTCTATTCAAACTCGTAATTCTTTTTTGGTTTCAACGAGCTAACGAAGGGACTGATTGGAAATATGTAATTAAGGCTCAAATGATTTATAATTAAGTTCTGACTTTTCAGCTATTAATTATAAAATCATTTAGTCATGAAGTCATTCTACTATAGTATTGTCACATCACAAAATTCTAGTTGTTGTTAATTCATTAACAAGTAATATAAGTGGTCTAATAGTTAAGCACCTTTAAGTAACTCCTAAGTGAACCAAGTTTAAGTCTCCATGTTATCATCTTTTATTAACTTTTTTTTATTAAAGTTGGTTATTCTTCCCATGCAAAATCGTCCATATATGTTCATGTAACTCCTATTTTCAATTGTTTTGTAACTCTTTTATTCAAAATTAGGAGGTGTAACTTCCATAGTTAAGTTATGTTAATTTTCTAACATATTTTGTCTCCAACTTGAATGCAATGTTGGAGGGTTATGCTTTTTTTGTCCATCCCTCTCTCCCAATCACTCATTTTCTTCGAATTTTTCATCTATCTTTTGTTTCTTTTCTCCTCATTGATCACCATCTTGTGTCACCCATTTTGGTTGCTTCTCCTTGCTATTTTCTTTACCTTATTTTGTTTGAATAATTTGATACTACCCCAACCATACCATCATCATAGAACTAGCGTATCACCACCTTTGCACGACCTCCAAAAATCGTTTTCTTTTATAACTCTTCCCCTTTCTTCTTTTCCGTCTTTTGATTATCACCTCTACTCTCTATTTTCTTTATATTGCTAAATTTTACAATTATTGTTAGAGTGTTCTTCATCATTTTCCATCCTTGACAACTATTGGTAACTAAACATATTTTTGATTCTTTTATCTCTTATTTTCTATTTAATTTATTCATTCATTTTCCTCAATCTTAGATCCTCACATAAGTTCTGATCATCAACATTAGAAGAGGTTCTTTTGGGCTTTTTGGAAATAAAGTGTACAAATCAAGTTCTACTCTTTTAGATTGGAAGTGTACAAGTTCAATTAGAATTTATGATTTGGATCACTAATGTGTGTGCTTTATTCAAGTTTAATATGTGATGGTTTTGGTTATGATTAATTAAATATTTTTGTAAACATAAAATATAACAAAATATCATATAAGTGATTATGAGGATTTAAGGTAAGTTATTTTTACTTAAATCTTATTGGCATGTTATAATATGTGGTGTCATTTTGTGATTTTATTCCAATCTCATGTTATGTGCTATCATGGCTTATATGTTCGTTTTGTAAAGCATAGGTTGCCATGACTATTAATATTGGATTTATATATGAATGCATGTTTAACATGCTATTGTTTTGATAATGAATTTGCATGCCATGACGCATTACTTGGGGTAGGGACATTGTGTAAGGAGGAAGATGTGGCAGATTAATAATTTGCAATTTTTGGTGGTTTATCCAGATGTGTTTCGGCAGCTTGTCTATGATTTTGGTGGCTTGACCATAATTATGTGTATTGCCAACTAGTCTGCAAATTTAGTTTCTTTGTCCACATATGTGCTGGTGTGTTTTGGATGAATGAGTTCTGGGGAACTCTTTTTGGTGTGTAGTGGTGATGGGTAGGATCTTTTTAAAAATATGCATAAATGTTTCTATGAAAAATTTGCATTAGCATAATCATGTGCATAAAAGTCTGCAATTTTGATTATTATGTGTATGGAAATAATATTGTAATGTTTAAAGGGATATCTGATATTTAGCTCGATATAAAACTCACACTGAGCTTTTTAGCTCACTCATTTAGTTTTTATAAACTTTTCAGCTAATACCCATGCGTAGGACTTGGATGCAACATTTGGAGGAGCCTCTCAAATTTTATTTTAATAAAGAACTTTTTAAACTTTTTGGGTTTGTTTTTGGACATTGGACATTGGATTATTTTTTGTCATTTATAATTTTGATACAATAACTGCTGTGCATGCATATCCATGAATTTTAAACGTTTTAAATTCTGTTTTTAGAACTTATATATGTTTTCACCTGATTATAAGTAATTTCAAATATAAAGTTTTCTAAAGTAATATTAAGTTCGTTGCAAATTATTTACATATAGAATATTTGTAAGTAACGTTTTTAAATTGATATTTACAATTTTCCTTCTTAAAACGATTAAAAGCGATAATCTGATATATGAAGAGAATTTACTCAAATTAATCAAGTTTTGCTAAATGTTTTTCGATGATAATAAATTATTTTGAAATAATTAAAGTTTTAATAAGAACGATTTAAACATAACTGTTTTAAATAGATAAAGTTTCTATGGAATTAATGTGGCTTCTGAAATTTGGTCATAACATTTAGACTTGAGTTTGAGGGGTTACAAGTATCATGACTGAGCTCTCCCTAACGACATACTATTACAAGAGCATCTACTCAATGGTCATTCAATGACCTTGTCATAAGTGTGTTACTATCATATGATATCATTGATCTATTTGGGATAATATTCGCTCTCCCAACATGATCTTATTTTATCTCATGGTAACCATTACATCTTCCTTCATGAAAAGTAAATCATTATCAAATGGTGATCAAGTCATTCATCACAAATACAAAAAACCTATGGCCACATTTACTTTTCATCAACCATGTAATGCCAATGAGAGGGTATCATTTACCCATGTCTCGAGCTATGAATTCCACTATTGTGAATGACGCTACATACTACAGAAGTCGTACACCCAACACACCAGCTTTCGATTCCTTATCTATTCAAACTCAGGCTTTTACTTACATCAAAATGTACGAGTCACGCATACATAATTCGTCATCCACTCAGGATTTAGGTATGTCACACTATGAATGTCACAAGTGAATAAATCCATAAACGGATCCAGGATTTATTTTGCTTGGGTCATGTCCGATGTGTTGTCAGTCTAGTCAGTCACATCTACGTCTTTATCTTTTGGGAGTCATCCGCTTTGATACCCATGATATAACATCTCCCAACTTGGACTTGATAAACAACATATTGGTCTTTCAATTGGTTTGTTCATTTCCAATTATATTGAAACCATTTTTAGGTTCATCTACTAATATAAGTTGCCTTTTTGTATTACGATCCGACTACGTAGTACCGCATTGTGTTAGTTAAACATTAGACAACTCGTGAGCAACATTTGCTTCCATTTTGGTTTACGTGAAAAAACCATGTGAGGACAATATACAAAGTATTAATGTAATTCATGAATAATTTTATTAATCAATCTATTCAAAAAATTACAAGTGTACTTAGACGAAAATATTACACTTAGGGCACCAAATCCAACATGTATCGTAAAACCTGAAACTATCAACGATATCATGATATCACCGTCGTGAGGGGATAAAAATTGACATCAAGGGTAGTCCTTGTCCAACCGAAGCACAAATAAAAAAGACATGTTGATGGGTCTTTTGGTCAAGAAGAAGGGATCAAAATTGCTACTAATGTAACACCCCAAACTATAGGGTGCTACAAGCAAATACCAACACTTGATTTCATTCTTAGTCCAGAATATCAAATGAAAACCACATCATTTAGCATAACATTTCCTTAACCATTAAATCATTAGGCATATAAACCAAGCTACCTAATAAGATAACAACATGACTATTTCCATCACATTCATGTACATTTATATATATAATCTTCAAATGTCAAAATGAACAATATAACCATAAGACATTTTAGGTACATGCCAAGACCAAAATGTAATCATCATCAATACTTTAGTCTGCAATTGCTGCTAGATGTTGAATCGACGATCAAACCATAAAGCACCTAATTTGTGCACGGGACACACAAATCGTATGTTGAGTATAACTCAATGGTATTTCTATAACTAATGTTATAACATAACATGAATTACATAAGGACATAAATAAAATAAAAATCAAAGGTGTAACACCCCAAACTCGGCCTAGAAGTTAGGCCCGAACCCGGCATGTCACATTGAAGTGTTTTTCGAAAACCAAGTTTTCATTAAAAACCCTTCTTATTTAAAAATTTGTGTAAAACCTTAGTTTGCGTTTGATCAATTCCCAATGTGGTTTATTAAAAAGATTATTCCCTATTAAAGACGTTATTAATTATAAAATCTTAATCGTTGTGGAAACTTAATTTAAAACAGAGGTTGTTTTGGAAAAAAACTCATTTTTACCATTAACAATTATAAAATCACAATAAAATCCCAATTTAAAAGTAATCCTGAAGTTATAAAAGCCTGATTACAACCCAATAAAAATAATTTAAAATAAGGTAAATAAATAAAACTACTGATCATTAAAATAAGTTGCAGTGTAGCCACCTTCGAGTCCTTTCCTACGTTGAGCCGCCTACTGAGGGTCACCTAAAAATTATTTAAAAGAGGGAGCGTGTTTACTAAAACTCAATGTGTACGTCCCTTGATAGACACATAACATGCATTAAACAATTTGGGCCTAAGCCCTATCCAATAACGGTGGCCTTGGTGCCTTAGCCCATAGTGGCCTCGGTTGGGCCTGAGCCCATATCTCAACATGCAGTGGCCTTAGGCCTTAGTCCAAATCACAACAATATGAA
Source organism: Gossypium stocksii (assembly GCA_020496765.1). Classification (NCBI taxonomy): domain Eukaryota; kingdom Viridiplantae; phylum Streptophyta; class Magnoliopsida; order Malvales; family Malvaceae; genus Gossypium; species Gossypium stocksii. Next base: position 47,958,684 of record CM035627.1, read on the forward strand.
TATGATTATGCAATGTGCAATTTCCCATAACCAACCCTGTACACCACCTTCCAACCCTACACTCCTGTGGGGAGATACTCAACCCACCCATCCTTATACACCCGGTGTGGCACTGGTTGTGGCACCACTTATCGTTGCAACATAGCTGCTCATATTTGGTGTAGCACCGATTGCGGCACTACTTATCGGTGCAGCGTAGTTGCTCAGTGGCTAAAAAGCCTGCGGTGGATCCACAGTTGTCATACGACTGTGCGACCCTTATATACACTTCCTCTAATCATAATCCCAGCCCATATGCAATATAATAACACATGAATGCAATAGATAACATATAGCATGCATAAGTCATACTCATGGCACATAGGGGTATTTTGGTAATTTGCCAACTATGGGTTTTTCTATAGTTTTGTAAGTCACGGGTATCTCAGTAATTTTGCCATACAAGGGTATTTTAGTAATTCTACCCTACAAGGATATTTCAGTAATTCTACCCTACACGGGTATTTCAGTAATTCTACCCTATAGGGATATTTCAGTAATTCTACCCTACAGGGGCATTTCAGTAATTTCTTAACACCATGGGTTTAATTACGTACCTTGTCCCATCAACAAGTCCTCGTTTGCTAAAGTGAACAGATACTATGCACCAGGCAGTATTCCAAAGAAGAGGAGGTGAGTCATTAAGACTGCTTAAGTACCAAGCTCTCCCTAGATCCAATCCTAGACATGCATATACCCATGGCCACACTTTAACCTTATGACTTGTCCACAGTTACACTTAATTTGTTAATTAAGTTTTATGTCTGCTTAAGCAATTATTAGATACTAGGCCCAAAAGTCCATCACATAACCTTAACGAGTCCACATACATTCATATAGCCCATTAGGCCCAATCATATTTATATGACCCAATTAGCCCAGTACATTTATACGACCCATCAGGCCCAAATCTATTCCATGCCATACAACTAACTTAATCAGCTCGTCGCTTATTACCAATTTACCAATTTTTGCTTATCTGGGCCACGAGCCCGTTGGCCCATTTGGCCCAGTTGGCCAAAATGTGACCCAAGTCCATGAGTTCGCTCAAGGGGTCTTTGGTATCATATCGATTACCCTTTTACGAGTGTTCGTGCACTCACAAGACTACCGTAGCCAAACTTTTGGCTTTTCGGCATTCAGGATTTGCCGATCTATTGTGTGTGTGAAGTGTGTGTACACACCTTTGGCTCTATATCGGCTACCAAATAAGGGTTAGAAGTACACACCTGACCACATAAAGTACTAAGTAATAATAATTGCCAGAACTTATATTCAAATATTATTATTCATTAGTCACCACCCATTAATATAAAATAATTCCACTACACTCACTTACTGATGGACAAACTATACTTGCCTTGATCGTCTGCAATTTGCCTATGTAATCTGAGGTCCGTTGTAGCCCCTCTTCCACATCCAGGCGGAAAGTCCCAAACTGCTGACACCTTATGTCACTTAAACTTGGGAATAGTGGTTGCGTGCTCAAACCTCGTCGTCACCGTTAACATCTCTTTACCACTAGCGCTCCTTTTTTCCATCTCAACAATAATACGACTATCTTTTAAAATGAGGAAAAATAAAAGAAGCACAAAAGAGGGAGATGGAGGGTTAGTTCAACAATTACCCAAACGAATAGAGAGAAAAAATATCACTTATTGGGATTTAGCCTTTGATCACACAAACAAGGTTGCTTAAAGAAGATTCGACTAAAGAGAGCCCAAAAGAGAAAAGTTGAAAACAAGAATCAGTTTGATCAAGGTTGAATAGATAGAGACGGCACAAAAGAATTTTGGTAAAGGGAGAGGAGTTATTCGGCTTTAAGAGAAAGAAAATAAGAAGTGTGAAAGAAAAGAGAAGGAAAAGGAATTGTAGAAAAGCAAGAGAGTAAAAAGAACACACATTTTGCACAAAAGAAATAATAAATAAAAGAACCAAGTCCCTTAATCAGTAATAGCCATTCCAAATCAAATTCCTTATTTTTCTCAAATCTTATCTCCATCATAACCACACCAATCATTGTCTTCATCCCATTCGAACTCCACCCTTATCGCTCCACAAATTGCTCCATTCGGCCAGTCTTTTAACCCATGAATTTGAATCCACCATGGATGCATACTGCCATAAGAAGCAAAATGAACAACTTTGCATGCAATAGGTTTCGAACCTCAGCCCTCTCAGTGCCCAGAGCACCACTTGCCATTGCACCACAACTCTTCTTATGCTATAATTCAGTCACAAATACTTATAAGGCTTACTTCCTAAAGCCATGGTTTCCTTAAAATAAAACTAAAAACATTGCCTGACCTACAATTCGAACCCACGCCCCTTCAGCACCCACAGCACACTCCTGGCACTGCAACCCAGGCACTTTTTGTGTCATTTTTCCTCCCCAACTAATTATAAAGCCTTCTTGCGACAACCTAGGTTGTTTTAAAAAAAACCAAAATTTTCGCTCATGCCACGACTAGAACCTGAAACCTCATGCCCACTTCTAACGCCACTTCCACTGGGCCACAAGCTTTTTTTGTGTTGTGAATCAGCCCCAACTAATTATAAGTGCTAAACGCTAGCCTTCATATTAACATATGCGCAATAAAATTTTTTCCAATGCCAAGACTTGAACCCCTGACCACAAGCTTGTTACCAATGCCCCTAGCCACCAGACCACCCACTTCCTTGTGCTATCTTTTAACTAAAAATATTTTTAAAGCCTTCCAACTAACGCACACAAAAATCCAATTTTGCTGACACATGAAGCCCATCTCTTCTAGGCCCAAAATTCAAGGTGTTACAAAAGGTCCATAAGTAGTTTAATATTATGTGAACAAAATCCATTCATATCGCATTTGTAAACATACCAACTAGTTGTCACGTATTCATATTCAAATTCCTGACATGTGAATTCCAAAATTCAACTAAATATTGAATAATTGTTTACCTTCATATAATCACAAACATACCAATCGCATACTCGACAAAAATTCTTTTACATTTAAATTTTTTAACATTACTCATAATTATTCTACCTAACATCTCAACTCGAAACAATACACCTGATTCAAATGATATAAAAAATTGCACATTTTAACTGTTAAGGTAATGATTCAGACAACAACCAATTACATAATTCGATCAACAATTTAATGCATTAATTTGGTAGCTTCCTAGCTACCCACTTCAGAACATCAACTTAATATTTATTCTAGACAATGACAAAATTAATATTTATTTCTAGACAATAATTAAATTACAATTTTGAACATAATTTTGATACGTTTAATACGCACAAAACGGACCGCTCTGTTTATATGCATCAAACAACATCATATCTTCAAAATAAAATAACATTAACACTACATATAACATCACATTCAGATCTATTTTATTAACTCCATTTGAATAGCCTAATTACCACAATATGGCAGCACAACAACATCACAATTGACCAACAACCACAACCATAAGGTAGTATATTAAACCAAGGTTAAGCACATTTATTTTGTCTTACATTGTATTGGGATAAACAACCATAAGACAGTATATTAAATTAATGCATTCCAACAACTTAAATACAACATTCAGACATTATAAATCACAATCTTCAGACACTATAGTTTGCAGCATTTAACACCTCAAATTACAACCTTCATGTACTACTAATTTCGTTATTCAGCCCCCTTAAATTTATAGCTTGTAAAACATTTGAATAGCAATCTTTAACAACATAGTCTTCATCCATTTAGACAGCATTATATAAGACCTAACTAGCTCATATATAAAATTTTTTCATTAACAACTTCAACCTTATTTACATAAATTTACAATCACTCAGAAAACATTAATTGAAGTCTAAACAATGATTTTTCTACTGCACTAATGCACCAAGCAACAGCCCTTGAAACAACATAAATACACCACATTTTGTACATCATTAATCCGACACACTAACCATCAATTAACTAAAGATTCTATAGTTTTAAATGTTAGAGTTTCAACTACCTGCATCATTAATGGCAACACTAAACATCCTTCAATTTACAGATTTAGACACCATAAATATACAACTGACTTATCACATTTAATTCGAAACCTTAATTGCCAATCAAGCAATTATTCGCAGCATTTAAATCAGCCATCACTAACCTTCACAAGCTTCACAAACGATAGCAATTACACCCCTAAATTAACAGATTTGAGACATCAATTTCCAACATTTACTCTCTTTAATTTCATCACATTTAAACTATTTTAATCCAAAATCAAATGGACAGTTTTCATGTAATATTCGGACAACAACAACCCAATCATTCATCTCATAAACTCAAGCTAAAAACCGATAATCATGCATGGGGTTTGCATGCTACAGCTACTTACTCAATAGTAAAAAATCATCAATTTTTTTTATTTCATTTCTCATATTAGCAAAAAGAATAGCGACGAATAAAGAAGAAAATGAAGTGAACTTATTCAACCAACTCTATTTCTGTACAATGTAGACAACGTTTATCTATATATATAGTTTATAGCATTAATATACAAGTTTTGAACAGCATAACCATTAAAGATAAGCATTTGAAACCACTTAAAAAACAACAATCACCAATGATTGAACCATTTTAGACAACCAGGAACCTTCTCAATTCGCACTATAGCAAATGTTCTTAGTTCGGTCAGCATTCATACTCAAAGGAAACAATTACCAATCGAATTAACGATTCAATTCCAAGTATTCCCATAAAAATCAAACTTGTGAAATTTTTCAGGTATAGTCGTAAAAAAAAATTAAAGACTAACAAGATTACCAAATTTTTCCTGCAAGTCCTAACTTCTATTGTTCAATTCCTTTTTCTTTTTCTTTTTTTTTTTTTTTTTGTAGCCTACTTCTCTTTTAGTAAGTACTTGAAAATTTCAGCTTCCAAACTAATTAAAACCATATTTTTCTTCCCTCTTTGCATTCGACACCAAGCTTCCTTCAATTGGTTTTTTTTTTCAGCAAAACAAGGAAAGAATAAACTAAGTTCTCTCCCCGATTCTTCTTTCTCTTTTTTTTAATTAATTAATTTCCCTTAAGCCAACCAATCATTTTTCATACAGCCACTATCCTTTCTTAAGTCCATCATTAGCCATCATCATTCTTCCAATATCAATAGCATAATGACTTAATTGTTAGTTAAGTCCCTTGTCCATGTTTTAATTACATATTACTATAACAATTGTACTTTTACTAATTTTACAAATTTGTCATTGTACCTTAATTAATTACTAATTCAATAAAATTACCTATCCAAAATTCAATTCACTTACAACATAACATTTGTAAATATTTAATAAAATAATTATGAGTCCAATTTATGGAATCAAGATCACGAAGCCACATTTTCTAATATCGTTGACTTTAGGATCATTACACTTGTACTTCAATTAACTATCAGGTTGAAAAAAATTAGAGGACTGAACTTTAATTAAACTTTATACTAATCTTGAAAATCTTAAATAATTAATATTTACTGACTAAAATATTGGAAATGGGGTTTCAAAACCACTATTTCTGACACTACTGACTTCCAGATCGTTACAGTTAAAAAGAATAAAAAATTGGTTGAAGAGAGAAGGGAGGCATTAAACACAATTTTAGTTCATCTTCTTAGTTTTCTGTCATTTTGAAGGTTTTAGATCCCCTTATACATAGCTCAGAATTTTAATTTTTTTCAATTTATTTATTCTTTCCTTGCATTCTTAGTACAAGTAAGTTTGTTAACACTGTAGCTTAGGTTTATTTACATGTTTAGTGTAAGAGCCCGATTTTGGGCCTAGTTAGAACAGTGGTCTCGAAACCACTAATTTGAGATTAGAGAAATTATTTTTTATTATTATTTTATTTTTATATGAGTTATAAAGTGATTAAAAGAGTGTATGGAATTTTTGGTGAACTAATTTTAGCAATTGCATGCTTAATTTTGAAAAATGACTAAATCACGTAAAGGTCAAAAGTTCTATTTTCTAGCAAATTATGTTAAATAGTTAATTGACTAAAATGTAGGGGTTTTAAAGGGCAAATAATCCTTTATGTGAGCATGGCCTGGCCATAGGAGGCCATATGGGGACAAATAAGTTGAAAAGTCAAAATTGGTGGGTTAGGTGACTTAATAAGTGAATAAAATAAAACAAAAAAGAAAAGTTGTCCTTTTTTTTCATTCTTCTCCTTCATCCAGTGAAAATGGAAGCAAACATGGGGGTTCGAGAGCTCCAAATTTTCAGCCACTTAGTTCCCTTACAAGTAAGTCATTCAGATGGTTATTTTTGATGATTTTTGTACTTTTGGGACCCCTAAAGCTTAATCTAGCTAATGAGGGGACTATTTTGCAAAATGGTTAAGAGTTTAGGGATTTTCCATGAGAGCATTTATGTTGTTTTCTGGAGTTTTGTGGAATAAAACGAATCTTGGTTGTTTAGTAAACAACTTTTTTGAAAGTATTTTCATGAAAAGTCACTAAATGGACTAATTTGTGGAAACTTTAGAATAGATAGTAATGTTGTGAAATAATGGAAATTTTGAGTTGCTATAAGAGTAAAAAGTGTTCGGTTAGAAGAAATTTGATAAAAATGAATTTCTAAGCATAGGGGCAAAATCGTTATTTTGTGAAAGTTTATGGGCAAAATTGTAAAATTTTCAAAGTATGTTTCGTGGACTGCTGGTAATAATTATAAAAATTGGTTAAGCATGGATTGTCCTTAATTTCATGAATTTGCACTTTTATGTGATAGGAACTAAATTGCAAGATTGTGAAACATTTGGGGTAAAAGTGTAAAGTTGCCCTAATGTGAATTTTTTGGACTAAATTGTATAAATTGACGACTAAATAAATAAAAGTGGTTATCTCTTATATTGGGGGAAACGAGATTTGGACAGAGGATGAGGGAGAATAAAGCATCAGATTTATCGACACAATTTATCGTTACAGCAAACGAGGTAAGTTCATATGATTAATTTACAGTGAATGATTATTGAATTTGAACTGAGATATTGTATTATTTCATATGCTTGTTATCTAACCATGATGAAATGTAAGTACAAAATCAATTTGAAAGACCAATTAGGAGAGATGCACGGTCAAGTACAACTATACTACGACTTATGATGACTTGACAGAAAAAGACGATGGTTGGACCATGGCAATACGAGTGTCAGTGTAAGACCATGTTTAGGACATGGCATTGGCCTTAGTGTGAGAGAGTCAGTGTAAGACCATGTCTGGGACATGGCATCAGCTCATTAGGTGTACTAGTATAAGACCATGTCTGGACCATAGTATCAGTGTTGATGCGAGAGCTAGTGTAAGACCATGTCTAAGACATGGCATCAACCTCGTTATGTGTCAGTGTAAGACCATGTCCGAGACATGGAATCGGCACAAATAGATGTAAGCTTGTGTAAGACCATGCCTAGGACATGGCATCAGCAGATAACCTCACGTAAAACCATATCTGGGATGTGGCAGTGGTACCGTACATACGTGATTTTCAATGCATTCAATGGTGTTTCGAATAACTCAATTGGTAAGATAGATATTGTGGAATTCATATCTAGTTTTATAAATAAGATGTGAAAGATTTATGAAATTATGAAATTCATTAATAATGACCTGAGATAACGTGTTGTTATTGATGTGTAAGTGAATCAATGGACAAAGTCAAGAAAACAGTGAAAACGTAATCAAATTAAGTGAGACAGGTACGTATAAAAATTAGGTGAATATCGAGTGGTAGTAACTTAAACGCGTATAATAAATCAATATTGTAAATACGAAAAAGGTCGCGGGTTGACATGCGAGATAATATTGTCAGCTTATGAAATGATCAAATAATCGAATGTAAATATTTCATATCGCTATGCATAAATAATGGTAAGTGATTTCCTAAATATGTAATCATTTTATACAATAATTTAAATGAATAAGCTTTCAAAAGTCATGGTAAACCTAATAAGGGAGTAAATGATTGAACGATGAGATCATATAAACTTTTTATACTTATGTAATTACTCAAAATGTTTTTGATAGCTAACATAAATCAAATGATCATATGAGCTTACGGAGCTTTATAGCTTTCCTCGTTTATTCTCTCATGTTGTAGGATTTTGGAAGTCTACTCGGGTTGGAAGGTGATGGGGATCTCAACACACTATCTCGTCATGGTTTGGTACTTAAAGCTTTGAAAATTTTAGTTATATGGCATGTATAGCCTAGTTGTCAAATTAAGGGTTAAGTGAGTTTAACCATGGTTGCTTTAGTGTTTAATGCATGTTTAGCCATGAATTTGGCTTATTAATTATGTGAAGATATTGTATGGTTAAAGAAGCATTTGAATGATGTATTGAGGTATTAATTATGAATGTTTAGGACGTATGCATATGTTAGGAAGGTAGCTTTGTAATGTTGTGTGGGATGGTACAAGAAAGGGTGGCAAATAGGCTTGGTAAATAGCCTTGTTTTGTCCACACAAGTAGACACACGGGCGTGTGTCTAGGCCGTGTGCGACACACGATCTACCCCATAGGCGTGTGGCTCCATTGTGTGTCCCTGCACCTTAAGTTGGCCAAGTTAGTGTTGTACATGGGCTGAGCCCATGGGCGTGTGCCTTGGCCATGTGGCCTTTAAGGATGATGACATCAAAAATAGAATACCACGGTTTTTGCACACGGGCCGTGCCACATGTGTGTCATGGCCGTGTGAGAGACACGGCTAGGGATACGGGCACGTGCCATGCCGTGTGAAAACCCCTGTAGGTTGATGAGGGAAAATAAATCCACACAGGTAGGGGACACGGACGTGTCCCAATATACCTAGGTCATGTAAGTTACATAGGCCACCAACACGGCCATGTTAGCAATTCACATGGGCGTGTTGCCCTTCCACATAGGCGTGTGCCCTGTTTTCAAAGGCTTCTGTTAAAAGTTTTCTAAGTGTTCAAATTAGTCCCGAACTATGTCCTTATGTGTAATTTGAGCCTCATAGGTTCATATAAGGGACTTTAAGCTAATGTTTAACAAGTTTTAAATAGGAACAAAGATCTGATAACTCAGAAATGAAAGTATGTATGTGTTTGAGTTAGGTAATGCCTCGTACCCTGTTTCAACGTCGGATATGGGTAAGGGGTGTTACATTTAGTGGTATCAGAGCATGGTTTAGTTGATTCTTGGACTAACCTAGGATGTGTGAGAGTCTAGCTATACATGCCATATATAGACCGTGATAGTGTACTATCTATTGACCTTAATGGAGTTGTTTTGTTGAGATAAAGGTACTTTCAACCGAGCTAATTCCAAAAATGCAAAAAGGTATGAATCAGAGTTCCTAATATGTATGTGATAATGCACAAAATGAAATAACTATGAGATGAGAAATAAGGGTAAAACGTCATTATTTTAGTTGAACATTTCATTTTGATGAACTATGGCAACTTTATGAGATGGATGAAAAGTTATAAAAGGGTTTTAACCTGGACTGATAGTATTGTTATATCGCATGTAGTTTAAATGTATGTATTATGAATAGGTGCCTAAAAGGGAACTTTTGAATGTGAATTTTTTAAATATTGTTCATGAATATGTTCAACGAAATTTGATGAGGTATAAATTCCAGGTTGAACCCTAGGGAATAAATTAGATACCGATGCCATGACATTAGAGTTATATGTATGTCCCTCTGAGACCATGTCAGGGACATGGCATCGGCATGTGGTATCGTGTAAGACCATAGTTGGGCTATTGGCATCGGTATATGATACAATTCCATGTAAGACCATATCTAGGATATGGCATTGGCATCTTACTTGGCCTATGAGGTTTCTTAGGTATCCTTTAGTATTCCAAGTGGTTCAACGGGTAATGTAAAGTTATGAAGAAAATGCAAAAGACTATGATTATGTTAGAAAGTGGTACATGTACGTGAAACTCATGAGAAATGAGCCTGATTTATGATGCATGAATAGTAAGGATGCAAATGAGTAAGATATGCATATGATCATCGGATGATTTTTATGCAAACTTATAGTAAGTTTAGGTGTAAATAATGCAATTTTGCTACCATACATTTGATGATTGATGTGGTGTGAATAAAATGATTGGAAAAGTAGCGTAACATAAATATGTGTGCTAATTCACTTGGAGCACATCGCATGATTGTGATGATAAAGTGACAATGATTAATGTTAAGCCACACATGCGTGTCTATTTAAGAGCTGAGTTAGAGCCTTTACAACCTCGCCCCTTTATTAATGTGGTCTTTTTTTATGAAATTTCACGAGGGTTAGGTTGATTGAGCCCATAAGTGGGAGACTAAAAAGGTATAATAGCAAAATAACTAATGATGTAACCAAAGTTGAAAATAGATTGGAAATAAATTCAATTCTAGAAAGAAAGTTGAGGAATTCGAGTTTTGACACTGTCACTATTAAAAAGAAAGTTAGTCTCAGCTAATCGACTCACTCAGATATAAAGTTTAAAGTATGTATTTGCTAGAAATCCACCCAAATTGATTTCTGTTAGGGATGGGATAATGTGAAATCAGTGATGACAAAATCAAACAGTAGATAATGCTTAAATTGAAATGATAGCTGAGTATAGTCGGGCAGTTAGTACGAATTTTTTCGTGTATTCTATGTATTCAATTTCTCTTAGAGGAAAAAGATGGTTAGTCATTTTCAGATGAAACTTTTATCATATGAGGATGTTAATTAAAATTTATGTTAAACAGAAGCATTTTGGTTTGATTGGATGATAATTGGCATTATTCCATTATGGTAATAGAAAAGCAACTGGTAAAATGAGTGCAATACTAATACTCTATTTCCATTGGTTGTTGTTCGGCTATATACGGGAAAATTACATATATAACCTTGGAAATAGCTTAATATATTTTAGATAAATAATACTTAGTTTTCGGATCTTCTTCAAGACATTAAGTATATACACAGTTGAAATGTCAGCCCTATTATGACACTAGGGTTTTAATCTATGTGACACTTATGACTCCAATGTGATTCAAAATCTCGTTGATTATTAATTGAGAAATCATCGTCTGACAGTCAAGATTGATTCAACTGCCTAGTTTGATTTGATCATTGCTGGAAAGGCTATTCGTGGTAATTGTGATTGAATTTATCCACAGGTTAGAAAATAAACTTGAGATATTCTTGGGTAATTAGACGAATAGTCAAAATACAGAATTCACATTCTAGTAGATGTGGTACTGAGTCATATCTATCAAAATGGTCTTATTGAAACATGTTTCTATAAGTGAAAGTCGTTTTAATTGGGGAATTGTTGCACTCATGAAGTTTATAATTTTTAGTTTTACTCTAATGAATGGTTTGATGTGTAATTCTTAATGCAAGAATGTATAATGATGGCATATTTTTTCATGCGGTTAAGACTGCATGAAAATATTTATTTGATACGTGAATTAGAGATGAACAATGTCGCAATTGTACTATATAGTGCCAACAGTAATTAATTGGTGAGTAATGTAACCTTTTGACGGTCGCAAGAGTTTGAAACATTTGATGCTATGAAGAGATTTGAATTTATGACTACAAAGGTGTCTGGAACAGTCAAAAGCTTTTGAGACAATGATTGATCACTATCCGGGGGTAACAACCACCGTCACAAAGATTCCGAACAAGAAACCTATGTGTGTTTTGCCAGTGAGAATTATATGATTGTTTTGATCGGATGACAGATGGTCGTTAACTGAATTAGAAATCTATTGAGGTGTTTTCATCAAGTTACGAAGTCCAGAAATGTGTCAGTGAATTACAAGTTAAAAAAGGGTCAAAGTAAGTTAACTTTTGACCTAAGAATTTCAAATCGGAACCAATGATTATTCGTTATGTCGGGACAGATGTTCATGTACTAAGGGAACCTGAAATTATTAGATAATATCTAGTCAAGTCGGGGAATACTAAGATATATAAAAATCTGAGATGATTTTCCTAACAAATAAGTATGAAACGTGGTACTTTTAACTAAGTGTCTACATGTCTAAACGAAGAACAGAATGAAATTTAGTATCAAGTGCCTTCAAGACTATTACGATCTGTGCTATTGTTAGAGTGGCAAGAAAATAAAATTCAACGGATAATGTAAAAAGGGACATGGTGTCTGAATTATTGTTGGTCGTGTGGAGCAGTGTGCACATTTTATCTTAGTATGTGCAGATCAATCTCTGGATAGATCAATCAAATTACTCACGTCGGAGGCTTTTACATCACTCAGTGATATAAACATTAGCATTTCGTATAGTTAACCCGAAAGGGGAATTTTAGATCCTCGAAGTAACGTTTCATTATGGTGCTTTAAAATATGAAAGTGAGTGGGAAAAGTGATTACCATAAATTGAGTTGTGTATAATTATAATCTTTTAGTCGTGAAAAAGACGGCATTATAAGAAGTATATATGGTTGCAATTACTGAACTCAGTTGTCACCTGATCGAGCTTTGTGAGAAAGAATCCATGGGATCGACCCTATCAGAAAATTTGAGCAAAAAAGTGAAAGTAAATTATAATAGCCAGAAGTAGTTTCAAACTGCTAGAATAAGTATACAGACTGGGCATGTAAAAGTATTGAGTTTCAGTTAGCAAAATGAGTAATGGTGGAAGTGTTGTAACGGAAATAAAATTTCTCGATTTAGTTATAAGAGATGCTGAGATTTAGTCAGATTGGATGTATACTAAAGAACAAATTAAAATCTTCAACTACGAGATTAAAGGATAGAGAATCCGGAATTATATGAGGAATTGATAAGGAACTGAGAAAACCAAATCTCAAATCCATATATTGGTAATGACTTTCTGGGACGAAAATCCCTAAGGAGGGAGAACTGTAACAGCCCGATTTTGGGCCTTGTCGAAATAGTAATCTCGAAACCACTAATATGAGATTAGATAAATTATTTTTTTATTATTTTATTTTTTATGAGTTATAAAGTGATTAAAAGAGTGTATGGAAATTATGGTGAAATAATTTTAGCGATTGCATGTTTAATTTTGAAAAATGAGTAAATCGCGTAAAGGTTAAAAGTTCTATTTTGCTAGCAAAATATGTTAAATAGTTAATTAACTAAAATATGGGGGGTTCTAAAGAGCAAATAAGCCCTTTATGTGAGCATGGCCGACCATAAGAGGCCATATGGGGACAAATAAGTTGAAAAGTCAAAATTGGAGGGTTAAGTGACTTAATAAGTGAATAAAATAAAACAAAAAGAAAAGTTGTCTTTTTTTTTTCATTCTCTCCTTCATCCACCAAAAATGGTAGCAAACATGGGGGTTTGAGAGCTCCAAAATTTCAGCCACTTAGTTTCTTTACATGTAAGTCATTTAGATGGTTATTTTTGATGATTTTTGTACTTTTGGGACCCCTAAAGCTTATTCTAGTTAATGAAGGGACTATTTTACAAAATGGTTAAGAGTTTAGGGATTTTCCATGAGAGCATTTATCTTGTTTGCTGGAATTTTATGGAAGAAAATGAATCTTGGTTGCTTAGTAAACAACTTTTGTGAAAGGATTTTCATGAAAAGTCACTAAATGCACTAGTTTGTGGAAACTTTAAAATAGATTGTAATGATATGAAATAATGGAAATTTTGAGTTGCTATAAGAGTAAAAAGTGTTCGGTTAAACTTAAGAAATGAAGAAATTTGATAAAACTCAATTTCCGAGCATTGGGGCAAAATCATAATTTTGTGAAAGTTTAGGGGCAAAATTATAAAATTTTCAAAGTATGTTTCATGGACTGCTGGTAATAATTATAAAAATTGGTTAAGTATGGATTGTGCTTAATTTCATGAATTTGCACTTTTATGTGATACCGACTAAATTGCAAGATTGTGAAAAATTAGGGGTAAAAGTGTAAAGTTACCCTAATGTGATTTTTTTGGACTAAATTGTATAAATTGACAACTCAATAAATAAAAGAGGTTATTTCATAGATTGGGGGAAACGAGATTTGGACAGAGGATGAGGGAGAACAAAGCATCGGATTTAGTCGACATAATTTATCGTTACAACAAACGAGGTAAGTTCATATGATTAATTTACAATGAATGATTATTAAATTTGAACTGAGATATTGTATTATTTCATATGCTTGTTATATAACCATGATGAAATGTAAGTATGAAATTAGATTGAAAGACCAATCAAGGGAGATGCAGGGTCAAGTACAACTGTGCTACGACTTATGATGAATTGACGGAAAAAGGCCATGGTTGGACCATGGCAATATGAGTGTCAGTGTAAGACCATGTTTGGGACATGGATCGACACCGAGATGTGCTGGCCAGTGTAAGATCATGTCTGGGACATGGCATCGGTGATGATACGAGTGCTAGTGTAAAACCATGTCTAAGACATGGCATCAGCCTTGACGAGCAAGCTAGTGTAAACCATGTCGGAGGCATGGCATCGACTTGGTTATGTGTCAGTGTAAGACCATGTCTGGGACATGGCATCGGCACGGACAGAGGAGAGCTAGTGTAAGACCATGTCTAGGACATGGCATCGGCACAAATAGAGGAGAGCTAGTGTAAGACCATGTCTAGGACATGGCATCGGCCTTGGTATTAGAGTGTTAGTGTAAGACCATGTGTGGGACATGGCATCGGCTCGTTATGTGCACTAGTGTAAGACCATGTCTTGGACATGGCATCAGCCTCATTACGTGTCAATGTAAGACCATTCTAGGACATGGCATCGGTTAGATGTGAGCCAGTGTAAGATCATGTCTAGGACATGGCATTGACAGACGACCTCACGTAAGACCATATCTGGGATGTGGCAGTGGTACCTCACATACGTGATTTTTGATGCATTCGATGGTGTTCCGAATAACTCGACGGGTAAGATATACATTGTGGAATTTATATCTAGTTTTATAAATGAGATGTGAAAGATTTATCAATTTATGAAATTCATTAATAATGACCTGAGATAACGTATTGTTATTGATGTGTAAGTGAATAAATGGATAAGGTCAAAAAGACAATGAAAACATAATCAAATTAAGTGAGACAGGTACGTATAAATTTCATTTGAATATCGAGTGCTAGTAACTTAAATGCATATAATAAATCAATATTGTAAATATGAGGAAGGTTATGGGTTGACATGCGAGCTAATATTTTCAGTTTATTAAATGATCAAAGAATCGAATGTGAAATATTTCATATCGTTAAGCATAAATAATGGTAAGTAATTACCTAAGTATGTAAACGTTTCATACGATAATTTAAATGAATAAGCTTTCAAAAGTCATGGTAAACCCTATAAGGGAGTAAATGATTGAACGGTGAGATCATATAAACTTTTTATGCTTGTATAATTACTCAAAATGTTTTTGATAGCTAACATAAATCAAATGATCATATGAGCTTACTGAGCTTTATAACTTACCTTATTTATTCTCTCATGCTGTAGGATTTTGGAAGTCTGGTCAAGTTGGAAGGTGATGGAGAACTCAACACACTATCTCGTCATGGTTTGGTATTTAAATCTTTGAAAATGTTAGTTATATGGCATGTATAGGCTAGTTGTCATTTTAAGGGTAATGTGAGTTTAACCATGGTTGCTTTAGTGTTCAATGCATGTTTAGCTATGAATTTGGCTTATTAATTATGTGAAGATATTGTATGGTTAAAGAAGCATTTGAATGATGTATTGAGGTATTAATTATGTAACGCCCTAATTTTAGGCCTAGAAGTATTGGGCCTTAAGCATGGGATTAGTTAGGAAACAGCTTATAAGTATTTAATTGTGCAAGAAAATGACACAATTAAGTGTCTGCTTTATTGGTTGAGTGATTTAGGAGTGTTTGGGAGTGTTGGAGAAGTCCTGGGTTCAAACCTGGGCTTTAGTAAAATTTTTGGTTTTAAGTAAATAAAAGCCTAGGTGCTTGAAGTAGGCTTTATCATTAATTGGGGATAAGTTATGACACAAGGTACCTTGTGGTCTAGTGGTTGTGGTATCATTATGGTGGCAAGGGATCGTGAGTTCGAATCCCATGAGTTGCAAGGTGCATTTATTTTGTTTCCATGAGGTGAAGGAGGTAGAGTTGAGCTAAAACTCTATTGAGTGGTTGTGGACTTGGTAAAAGGGGAGAGGATCAAGGGATAAGGATAGTGTTTGTTGGGATTTGAAGTAGTGGATCAAGGAGGATATCATGGAGAAGATGGTGGAGGGTTTTGTGGAGAAAAATTAGGTGTTTGAAGTGCATGTGAAGGTTGAACGAAATTCGGGAGTCCTTTTGGGAAAAGTTGGCTTTGTAGTGGTAAATGGTCATTTGTTTGGGTTTTGGTCACTTGAGTTGTAGAAGCCGAAATCACTTTTGACCGTTCGAGTTTGTTCTCTTCCCTTCTTTCCATCAAAGCCGAATACAACTCCTTGTCCTCTCTTCTCTATCTTACTTTTCGCTAGTTGATGAATCTCTGTATTCACAATAACTTTCTTTTCTTTTCATCCTCTCATAATGCAAACCGAGCATTTCTTTCCTCTCCATTCTTCTCATTCTTTTGTCACTTGGCCGACTACTTCCTTGCATTTATTCTCTCTATGCTGATTCTTTCTTTCTTCTCCTATTTTGATCTCTTCCCTTTCTCTTTATATCTTCATCCCTTGATTATTTATAAGCTGAATCTCCTATAAGCAATCTTGTTTGTGGGGTCGAAGGCTAAATCCTGGTAAGTGTTTATTTTCCTTTTTCTTTTGGCGTTTTTGGTAAAGCCGAATGTCTCATCATGATTCTTCTTAAGATTGGGTCGACATTTTGGAAGCTGCTCTTCGGACGAATGAGAGTATCCCATGATTTCTCGATCGTTTTGATTGATTCCATAGATGTCCTTTGACAAGCAACTTCTCAAGGGGTAGGATCCCTCTTTCAGCAATCAATTGGTTTTGGAGGGTAAGTAATGTTAATCGTATGATTTCCTTAGTTAGTATTGGGTTAAACTTGGATTATGCGATGTGATAGTTAATAATAGTTGTGGTACAGATAAACCACAGGGAAGGAAGGTCGATTCTTAATCAATCGATTTAGGAAAAACAAGTCGAATTCATCAAGGTTCTATGCTCGTGGATTACTGCGTTTCTCTCCATTAAGGTATGTACACACACCGCATACACTACAAATCAGCAAAAGCCGAAATCCCAAAAAGCCGAAATGCTAAAATGCTGAAATGCCAAAAGTTTGGCTACGGTAACCACACGAGTATGTGAACACTCGTGTGGAAAGATTAATACGATGACAGAGGCACCATGAGCGATCCCATGGACTTGGGCCGCTTCTTGGCCAACTAGGACAAAATCGGCCATAGGGGCCCGATGGGCCCGTGGGCCGTCACGAGTAAAATTCATGGATGGTCATGAAATAATGAGCCGGTCATGTTGTCTACACGGCCAAGGGCAGATTTGGGCTCAGTGGGCCACATGAGAGTGTGGGCTCCACTTGGGCCACATATTGGGCTTTTGGGCCCTAGTGTAATATTGATTGCTAAAAGTGACATAAGTCACGCTTAATGATTGCGGGCATAGTAATGGGCTGATTTGTGTGTACTTAGGGCCATAGTGATAGATGACCGTCAAGCCCTTGAAGGGCAAAACGACTAAAATGCCCCTATATGTTATATGAATAATTTTGTATGTCATGTTATGATATGTTTGCATTCATGTGATATTATCCTGCATGGGGATGGGAACATTGTTGGAGGAAGTGATTGATTTATTATGGTCGCACGGGTCACCCGAGATGACTGTGGACCTGATCACACGAGTTGCCTGAGACAATTGTGGATCAATTTGGGGGAGGTCGCACGGGTCGCCCGAAACGACTGTGGACCCACCGATGGCTTTAAGCTGATTATGTGATTAGCAGCTCTGCTATGACATTGTTAATACCGCAACCGGTGCTACATTGGGAGTGCAGGATGGGTGGGTCGATTAAATCCCCACAGGAGTGTAGAGTTGGAAGGCATAAAGACTGCAGGGTTGGATATATGTTGGTTATGATTGTGATATGGGCTCTGGCCCAACTGAGGCTATTATGGGCTAAGGCCCAAATGCCACCGTTATGTGATGGGCTTAGGCCCAAATTGATTAATGCATGCTATAGGATCGTTGAGGGTTGTACACACTAAGTTTTTACAAACTCACCCCCTCTTTATTTTAATCTTTCAGGTGATCTACAGTAGGCGGTTCGACGTATGGAAGGACTCAGAGGTGGCCACAATACGACCAGCTTTAAACTTTAGTATTTAATTTTACATTATTTCTAATTACTTTCTTTTGGGTTTTACTGTAATAAGGCCTTTCCTTTGGTTTGATTTCTTTAATTGGTTATTGGTTTTTATTATTTCATTAATGACTTAACTTTCTAAAATTAAAACTTGTTTTTTTAAAGAAGCTAAAATGGCATTTCCAAACCAAACAGCCAAATCTGAATGTTTTTTTCAAAGAATGGGATTCTGCTTTAACTGGACTTGGGAATTTATTAGCGGGTACAAATAAAACTGGGATTTTCAAATAACCACTTAAGGTTTATTTGGACTTACAATTTAACAAGCATTCAATGGTTACAATTTAACAAGCATTCAATGGTTTCCGTATCTAACTACAGTGCTTTTCTAACAAGGCTGGTTTTGAAAATAGACACACACATAGCGCAAACACTATTTTAAACCATAAACTGGCAAATGTTTTCAAAGTCTTCCAACATCATCAGTTTGTACAAGTTACCCTTTAATGTGACATCGCCAGATTCGACCATAACGTCTGGGCTAGGTTTGGGGTGTTACAAATTATGAATGTTTAGGATGTATGCATATGTTGGGAAGGTAGCTTCGTAATGTTTTGTAGGATGGTACAAGAAAGGGTGGCAAATAGGCTTGGTAAATAGCCTTGTTTTGTCCATACAGGTAGACACACGGGCATGTGTCTAGGCCGTGTGTGACACACTGCCTGCCCCATGGGCATGTGGCCCAACCGTGTGTCCCCTGCACCTTAAGTTGGCTAAGTTAGTGTTGCACACGGGCTGAGCCCACGAGCGTGTGCCTTGGCCATGTGGCGCTTAGGGGACGATGACATCAGAAATAGAATGCCAAGGCTTTTGCACACGAGCCACGCCACGGGCGTGTCATGGCCGTGTGAGAGACTCGAGCTAGGGGATACGGGCGTGTGCCAGGCCATGTAAAAACCCCTGTACATTGATGAGGGAAAATAAATCCACACCGGTAGTGGACACGGGCATGTCCCAATATACCTAGGCCATGTAAGTTACACGGGCCACCAACACGGCCATGTTAGCAAATCACACGAGTGTGTTGCCCTTCCACACGGCGTGTGCCCTGTTTTCAGAGGCTTCTCTTAAAAGTTTTGTAAGTGTTCAAATTAGTCCTGAACCATGTCCTTATGTGTAATTTGAGCCTCATAGGTTCATATAAGGGACTTTAAGCTAATGTTTAAAAAGTTTTAAATTGGAACGAAGATCTGATAACTTAGAAATAAAAGTGTGTATGTGTTTGAGTTAGGTAATGCCTCGTACCCTATTCTGGCATTGGAAATGGGTAAGGGGTGTTACATTCAGTGCCTTAAACTTGGTTGTAATCATATTTGAATCTTTAGTTTAATGCTATTTCAGTTTGCGTTCTTTTTATATGTTAAAAATATTAACTTTAGTGTTTTTGGCGATTTATTTTGTTTCTAGTTGTTTGTCTTTGCATTTTTCCTTGTAAAAATCAAAACTTTCATCTTCTTATTGAGTTTTATGTTAATGACTTTCTTGGTTGTCTCTTCGATGGTTGATAGCTTTAATATGGTAATGGTAGCTAAACTCTAGAGGGTTGGTTGATGGTGATGTGCATAAACTAATTTTTGGGTCAAAGACCAAGTTACAATGAGTTAGACTAAATTGAATGAACCTCAAAGCTTAGGATTTACTTCCCTAAAGGAAAATAAAGATAAGTGAGACTTAGAGGTATCTTATTAGGCATCAATTCTTTAGTTCCAGGTTAGTCGGGTGAGATCGAGAGATAAACTAGACTAACTTGTCTAATTTCGTAAAATTGAGACCAAGAGGTAAAATTGAGCCACTTTAGGATTTTAAGCAATTTAGACCCCTAATTTGAGAATTAATGAACCACATTGAAGTCAACCAACTACCATTCATTATTGATTGGATAGTTTTACAAATTTGTATGCTTTATGATTTAGTCCTTTTGTTGATTAGTTAGCTAATTCCTTTAATTAAACTCAAATTTATGGTTTGTTGTACTATGCTATTTAGTGAGTAGTTAGTTAGACTCTTGATTTGCATGTTTTTAGCTAGAATTCACTTAATCATTGACTCTTACGGGTTTGATCCTCGGATTACTCCTATACCCCATTGTAAAAATTATATAACAACTAACCTATCACACTTTCAAACACTGCACGTAATTATTCAGATTTGATTGTTGTATTAGTGTTGACTCTTTTTGCCCTGGTATTCAAACACTGATGGTAGAAGCGGTTAATGATTTTTACTTAATAGGATACCCTCTCGATCTCACCTATCTAGATCTTCTACTAGGGGTTTCACTCCCTAGTATACCAAGCATTCGTGAATAAATTTGCAATTTCAAGTTATTATTTACTTAATCAATTAATTAACGAAACAATCAAGTAATGCGAGATAAGTATAGAGCACAAATGATATTCAATTATGTATACGAACATTCAATTAATAAATTAAAAAAAAGAAATATAAATAATAGAATAAGGGAAAAAGATGCTAATGGATTAGAAGATAAAAGGGAAATTCTGAAATAGTCTCCGCTTACAATAGTCTAACATCGTAATAGGATCTCCCAATTAAGTGAACATAAAAATAAAACTAAGAAAACAAAAAAAAAAAACTAAATCTAAAATATGAAAAACTACTCTCTAAACGGCTTCCTTTAGCTCAACCTAAGCCTTGCTATTTATAGGCAATATTAGTTGCCCTAATTAGGTCAAATACAAGTCTTAAAACTAATAAATATTGATTGTGCAGACAAAAACACCATTGCTTAATATTTGGCCCTCGTCACAGCTGTGTTGTGACACACAGTTTCAAACCTAAACTTTATAGCTTGTTATGTTGTGTTGCAACCTTAAAAACTCATGTTGCAACCCGATTGTAGTTTCAAATGTTTCTAGGCTTGAAAACAAGTGTCTTGTGCACTCAATTAAGCTTGTTAAAACTACCTTATATACTTATTTTGCTAATAATTAAATATAAATTACTGAAATAGAAAATGCATTAAAATAACATAAAAAGGCTAGAAAACAAACTCATTAAGTTCCAGAAAGTACCTAATTTGCCACGACAAATTGTGGCAGATTAGTTCAATCCTTGGAATACTTGGGAGTTCTATTGTAACACTACAAATATTACAATTGACCTATCACACTTACAAATACCGCATTATATTTGATTGTTTAGTATCGATTCCCTGCACTGGTGTTAACGCACCAATGGAGGAAACAATTAATCTATTTGCTTGATGAAAAATCTCAATCAATAAATGCTCTTAAGATATATGTTAATGAGGTTGAATGGAAAGTAGATAGAAAAGTGAAAATAGTAAGATATGATAGAGTGGTGAATTTTATAGAAAATTTACTGAATCAGGACAATTTTTTGGTCTATTTGCAAAATTCCTCGAAAGTTGTGGTATATGTGCATAGTATACTATGCCAAGCACACCACAACAAAATGGTGTAGAAAAAAAGGCATAATCAAACCTTATTGGATATGGTTAGTGTAACACCACTTACCCATGTTCATTACCGGAACAGGATACAAGGCGTTACCGGGCTTAACATAAACATTCATGCAAAACTGGACCATAAATTTCAAACTTCTCATTCGTATTTATATCGCCCCTTATATGGGCCAACGAGGCCCGAAACATACATTGGGAATGGTTCGGGACTGAACTGAAAACTCTTAGAACTTTTGGGAAACTTAGAAAATTTTCATGTTTTGGAGAGTCTCACGCCCGTGTGGGCAGGCCATGTGGACTCACACGCCCGTGTGACACTAGGACATGCCTGTGTTCCAGGGTATGTCCAAAATAGGGGACATTCTGTTTATGTCGTCATCACCCAAATAAGGTCACACAGTCAAGGCACACGCCCTTGTCCTTAAACCGTATGGCGAATTAAATTCCAAAAATTAGGTGCATACTTCACACGGCCTAGGCACATGCCCAAGTCCTGAGGCTGTGTCCTTCACACAGCCGAGACACGCGGCCATCTCTCTACCTATGGGTTTACTACTAGACATTCTGTTTTCCAAAATTAGGGTGTAGGGGACACACAGCCTATTTACACGCCCATGGGGCTGACCGTATATCACGCATGATAAACGATAAATTATTCATATATTTACCTCATGTTTAGCCTATATTTTGGATGGATTATTATCAATTTAGTAAAAATTGGTGCTCTTAATGTTTCTTTTCATATCTTACACTCAGGAGAGCATAGGGAAGAGAAAAGAACAGAAAATGGACCAAAAATCGAAAAAAAAATGAGCCAAAATGTGAAAACGCACGGCCCAAGAAGTCACCACACGGCCGTGCCACATGAAGACCACACGGTCTAACCCCAATAAGCACGACCAGGCCACACGGCCGTGCCCTAATCGATAGAATCTCACACGGCCTCTTGTCAAAGTACACAGCGTGGCACACGGGCGTGCTCTAGTCATGAGGAAGAGGAATTTCACTCGGATTTGGATGCTTAAGGGCTAAGAAAGCTATTCTAAACTCTATATAAAGACCCAAGGAGGCAACTTCAAGGGTGTGCTTATTTCCCGCTGAGGGGGGTACTGTTTTCTCCCAAAAAGGAGCACCATCTTTCAGCCAACATAGGGAGTGGAAGCAAGGAATTACTCCAAGGGAAGCCGATTGATTCATCCCAGAAGCCAGAATTCTACATCAAGACAGAGGATCTCTCTAAATTCCTTCAGGGGTTTTTGGTTTCTTTATGTTTTGTTATTTATTATCTTCTGAGATGTTTCTTTTCTTAATCATGAACTAAACCCCCCAAATACTTGAGGGGGATGAAACCTAAGACAGATCTTGCTATTATTTATTGAAGTTATATGATAATTGCTTAAATTGTTCTTAATTATATGTTCTTCATTCTTGATTTAATAATCCTAGGTATTACTTCAAGAAATTGATGTGCTTAGAGCAGAGGAGCAAAAGTCCCTGTAATAAGAGTAGATCTACCATAATTAAGCGGAGTTGCATGCAATCCTAGACATAGGGCGGCATAAATCTGCCGGATTAGGGTCAAACCTAATATGGGGATGCATAAATTGAATTAATGCAACCTAGGGAGTTAATTAATAAAGGAACTTTAATTAATAACTTAGGCCTAGTTGCTCTATGCCTCGATGGAGGGTTTAGCATAAGTTAGGGATCTCTACGGATCAAGGCAAGTAATCAATTATATAGTTCAAGAAGTCAATAACAAGTGAAGTCTAGGTGAATTCTCCCTTGAGTATTGCTCATATCAATTAGTTTTCCCAAAAGTTTTTCCTCAATTTACTTTTTGTGCACTTTTAGTTAGTTTTTTTTAGAATTAGTTTAAATCAACTCTCTTTATTTTTAGGCTAGATAATAGAAAGGAAGTAAGTACTAGTACTTTTGGTTCCCTTGGGTACGATAACTCGGTCTTGCCACTAAACTATACTACTGTTCGATAGGTGCGCTTGCCTTTAATATCGTGATATTAGTTAGTTTTGGTGTGATCAGTTTTAATAAATTTTATTACTTAATATCGCGAGCTGTTATCAAGTTTTTGGCGCCGTTGCCGGGGAACTGAAATATTAAGAAAACTCGATTTCTATTACTTTAGCCATTACTATATTTATTTATTTTCAGTTTTTATTTTTTTATTTTTTATTTTTTCTTTCTTTATTTTTCTTGTTATTTATTATTTTCTTTTATTTATTTTATTTTTCTTTTATTTTTTTCTCCTTCTAGGTATTTCTAGTTTATGACTAGAAACAATCCAGCAGGACCATTGCTTTTTGACGAAGATTTAGAAGCAACAGTTCGCAGAAATCGCAGAGAGATCAGACGAAGCCTACAATATCCAGAACAAGATCAGAGCAAAGGCCAGAACCTACAGCAGAGATGGAAGCAAATCAAGACATTCCACCACCTCCCGCAATAGTCGCGCCACCAGCAAATTAGGAAGCAGCTCCTCGTACTATGTATGATTATGCTAAACCTAGTTTGGTTGGTACCCAAACTAGCATTCTTAGACCTACTATTGCTGCTAATAAATTTGAATTAAAGCCTAACACTATTCAGATGGTACAACAATTGGTGCAGTTTGATGGTTTACAGGATGAAGATCCAAATTCACACATAGCCAATTTTTTGGAATTTTGTGATACTTTTAAAATTAATGGCGTTTCTGATGATGCCATGCGTCTAAGGCTATTTCCATTCTCTTTGAGAAACAAATCTAAACAGTGGTTAAACTCTTTACCACGAGGCTCAATCACCACATGGGAACAGATAACTGAAAAATTTTTACTTAAATATTTTCCTCCAGCTAAAACAGCTAAATTGCGAAATGATATCTCTTCATTTGTGTAGATGGATCTAGAGACACTTCGCGATGCTTGAGAGAGATACAAAGATCTTTTGAGAAGGTGCCCTCACCATGGGTTGCCTTTGTGGTTACAAGTTTAAACCTTTCACAGCGGTTTGAATCCATCAACAAGGCAGATGATCGATGTGGTCGTCGGAGGAACAATAAATAATAAAACACCAGAAGCAACTTATGAGTTTATAGAAGAGATGTCACTGAATAACTATCAGTGGCAAGTCATGAGGACAAAGCCAACAAAAGCTACAGGAGTTTATAATATTGATGCTGTCAGCATGCTTACTAACCAAGTAGAACTTTTAAATAAAAAGTTTGATAATTTTGTTGGTTCTACGCAGGCACATCCAGTAATGCAGTGTGACGCAAACCAGGGAAATATGTTCAATCCAGATTACTCCTCTTATAGACATGGCATGGAAACTGAGCAAGCCAACTATATGGGTAATAATTCTAGACCTCAAAATAACCCTTATAGTAATACTTATAATGCAGGTTGGCGGAGTCACCCCAATTTTTCATGGGAAAGACAAGGAAATCAAAGACAACCGCCTCCTCAGGGATTTCAGCAGCCACCACCACAACAGGAGAAAAAGCCGAACTTGGAAGAGATGTTCACCAAATTTATGGCCATGTCAGAAACTCATTTCCAAAATACCGAAACGGCACTAAGGAACCAGCAAGCATCTATTCAAGGACTTGAAACTCAAATAGGCCAGCCTGCCAAGCTAATCTCTGAAAGACCGCAAGGTGGGTTATCAAGCAATACTGAGACTAACCCCAAAGAGCAACTTAATGCCATCGATACAATAGAAAATGAGGGGTTAACCAAAACCAACCCAGAGCCATGCAAGGAGCCTATGGTAAGTAAAGGGAAGAATGAGGTAAGTTACAAAAATGAAATTACCAAAGAATTTAAACCTCGTATCCCATACCCAACCGCGCTAAAGAAGGACCGTACAGATGAACAAATTGGTAAGTTTCTTAAACTCTTAAAGAAATTACACATCAACTTACCATTTTTTGAAGCAATTTTGCAGTTGTCGAAGTACGCAAAATTTTTAGATGAACTTCTCACAAATAAAAGGAAGTTGGAAGAACTGTCCACAATGGAATTCAACGAGGAATGCTCAGCTATTCTCCAAAATAAACTGCCAACCAAACTAAAAGATCCAGGGAATTTTACTATTCCTTGTTTATTTGGTAGCCTAGAAACCAAAAATGCTTTAGCTGATTTAGGGGCTAGTATAAATGTCATGCCTTATAAGCTGTTTAAACAACTAGGTCCTGGAAAACCTAAGCAAACTAAGATGAGCATTCAACTGGCTAATAAAATTATTAGGTCTCCTAAGGGAATAATTGAAGATGTGCTTGTCAAAATTGATAAATTTATATTCCCAGTTGACTTTGTTGTTTTAGACATTGATGACGATAGCAATGTACCCTTAATTCTGGGTGACCCTTTTTAGCAACTGCTAGAACAATAATTGATTTAGGAACAGGTGAACTTACACTACGTGTAGGTGATGACAAAGTTATTATACAAGCTCGAAACTCAAATAAGACTGTTGATAATAATATAGTCACGAGTCCGTGTAAAAAGAATAGTCTCACCATCTAACCTTTTGTGCAGGATACACTCCACATAAAGGCAACTCAATCACAGACAAATCCATCCAAGGGAGACGCACCTGGAAAGCGAATGCTTCAGATTGAGGAACTAGATGAGTGGCTGAACTATCATGAAAAGCCCAAAATATGCCACACCAACCCAGAGCATCTCCAAGATGACCCTCAGGTACAAACGAATCAACTTAAGGTAGGGGATAAGATAATCTTAGGGGAAGACGACCCTCGAATCTTGAATTCGAAAGAACATACAAGTGACATACCTTACTTCACGGTAATGAAAATCTTCCCCTATGGTACAGTAGAGATAAAACATGAGTCACTCGGCACATTCAAGGTAAATCACACTCGACTCAAATCTTACATTGATAATGAGATTGCCAGCAGGATAGAAGAGTATCAACTCTTCAAGCCACCATAAACGAGCAAGCTTGAGAAAAGTCGAGCTTAGACTATAAACAAGCGCTTCTCGGGAGGCAACCCGAGCACTAACTTAGTAACTTTTCTTCTATCTTGATTTTAGTCTTTTTATACAGCAACTAACCCTTTTTATGCAAGAATTTCGGGCCACACGACCTGGCACACGAGCGTGCCTAAGGCCGTGTGGACACTATGAACAAAGACACAACCGTGCGATATGGTCATGTACAAGCAAGGTAAAATTTTTTTCCCAAAACACAGGCCACCGATAAATAGCCACGGCCGTGCGACATGGCCATGGCGACCTTTTGACTTGAACATAGGCTTGCACAAATCCCCACGCCCGTGTCCCAAGCCCGTGGAAGACACTGCCAAATTTCACACGACCGTGGAACATACCACACGACCGTGTGACACACGAACATGATCGCACATGGCCGTGTATACCATCACATGACCGTGTGAGTGACGAAGAACCGATCTCCCACGGCCGTGCGACATCGCCGTGTGCCTCAACATGCCCTCGATACACGGGCGTATGCATCAAGCCAGGCGCGCCAAAATCCACGGGATTTTTTTTTCCAGTTTATTTTATTTTATTTTATCTTTTTCATTTTAATTTTTTTCTTAGAATTAGTTTATGTTATTTCAGTTATTTTATATCGGTTAACCCCTAACGACTAATCTCTATAAAAAATTTCCACGACTAATTTTCACAGTTTCAAAAAGGAGCGCTACAGCTCATATTCAAATGACAATGAACACCCCACCACAACTGTCGACTCTTCCAAATTCTGTCTCACAAATTCATCCTAAATTCAGGGAGTTTCAATTCTCTTCCTATCTTATGATATTATGCTTCTCTTGCTATTTATGTTTCTTTGTACATTGAGGGCAATGTACATCTTAAGTGTGGGGGGGAAGTTACTTTAAATTTATAATTATCTATGAAATCCCTGAAAATTTTCTTTATGCTTTGTTCTAAAATAATTCTCAGTCTCCTATTAGGAATTAATTCTGATTGATTTATGATTTTATTGATATGTTGAGAATTAAGATATAGGTGCTTGTACTCTGATTATTCAAACTTTAAAACATTAGGGAATCAAGCATGATAAGTTGAAATTTTTGAGAATCCCATTTTTTGCATAAGTAATTTTCCTCGATTTTAAGCATTATCTTGAGATTTGAAATTCAAAGGATTGACATCAAAAGCCATAATTCTGGTGAGATTTTTGAGCCTTTTGAGCATACATTCTTTCGTGCTCACTTTTATTATTGCTTTGAGTGAGTTAACACTGATTTGTTATTCTAGAACTTGCTTTGATTATACATGTCAAGACCACATCATTGATTTGATATACCGAGATGATAAAGGAACTTAGGATTTAACCCACTTACTCCACAAAGGCCTACCTCCATAAATTAACCCCTAGTAAACCCCGTTGAGCCTAACAAATTCTTTGACTTACCTTTTAATTATTAACCAAAAACCCATTTTTTGTTGAATCTCATTCAATTACTTTGACCCCTATTTTTGTTGAGATTTGAGTTGAATTGTTATCTAGCTTTATTCTCTTTTTCAGTTATAAAGTTTGTCAATTTTCAAAGTATTGTACCTGAATTGTAAAAAAAAAATTTGTGCACATACAGTTAATTCAATTGTAATTTGTAATAGTTCAATAAGTTTTTCCATATTTCTATTTTTAGGCTATGAAGTCAGAAACAATATTATCTTAAGAATTAGCTTTAGAAATATGTTCCAAGGCAATAAAGATTTTTCTAGCTAGATAAATTTTCAAGTTCAATCTCGATTTTAATCCTCTTTTGCAGCCTATGACAACACCCCTAACCAAGCCCCATCACAACCTCTGCAAAGACCTTTTGATCGATATGTCATATCAATCTATAGTGGTGGAGATGTGATTTTCTTACAAGCCTATGGTAATAGCTTTTCAGATTGACTAGAGGGTGCTTAATTCTTGAACCCTAAACACTTCGAATGGATAGAGTGAATCTTGAGTGAGGATGTCAACTCCTGTTAATTAAGATGGAGAGATAATTACTTAGGAGGAGGGAGAAAACTTATGTTTCAATGATAAAATTCTCAGCTTAGAGTGATTGAGTCTTTAATGTTCTTCTGATTTAATCTTCGTTGTATGAATACCTGTGAATTAGTTTGAAACATTATTGATAAAGATTGTAAATTGAGAGGAATGTTTCTTAATTAGTGATTGAGATTTTGCTTGAGGACAAGCAAAGGCTTAAGTGTGGGGGTATTGGATAAACGATAAATTATACATATTTTTACCTCATGTTTAGCCTATATTTTGGATGGATTATTATCAATTTAGTGAGAATTGGTGCTCTTAATCTTTCTTTTCATATCTTACACTCAGGAGAGCATGGGGAAGAGAAAAGAACGAAAAATGGACCAAAAACCGAAAAAATGAGCCAAAATGTGAAAACGCACAGCCCAAGAAGTCACCACACGGCCGTGGCACACGGCCGTGCCACATGAAGACCACATGGTCCAAACCCGATAAGCACGGCCAGGCCACACGACCATGCCCCAATCGACAGAATCTCACATGGCGTCTTGTCAAAGTACACGGGCGTGTTCTAGTCGTGAGAAAGAGGAATTTCACTCGGATTTGGATGCTTAGGGGCTAAGAAAGCCATTCTAAACTCTATATAAAGACCCTAGGAGGCAACTTTAAGGGTGTGCTTATTTCCTGCTGAGGGGGGTACTCCTTTCTCCCAAAAAGGAGCGCCATCTTTCAGCCAACACAAGGAGTGGAAGCAAGGAATTACTCCAAGGGAAGCCGATTGATTCGTCCCAGAAGCCAGAATTCTACATCAATACAGAGGATCTCCCTAAATTCCTTCAGGGGTTTTTGGTTTCTTTATGTTTTGTTATTTATTATCTTCTGAGATGTTTCTTTTCTTAATTATGAACTAAACCCCCCAAATACTTGAGGGGGATGAAACCTAAGACAGATCTTGCTACTATTTATTGAAGTTATATGATAATTGCTTGAATTGTTCTTAATTATGTGTTCTTCATTCTTGATTTAATAATCCTAGGTATTACTTCAAGAAATTGATGTGCTTAGAACAGAGGAGCAAAAGTCCTTATAATAAGAGTAGATCTACCATATCCTAGTTATGGTCTTACATGGGATCATAAATCGATGCCGATGCCTGATGAATGACAAATTATACATATTTTTACCTTATGTTTAGCCTAATTTCTGGATGAATTATCATTAAATTTGTGAGAATTGGTGCTCTTAATCCTTCTATTTCATGTTTTATACTCAGGAGAGCATAGGTAAGAGAAAAGAAAGAAAAACAGGCCAAAAACGAAGAAAATGGGCCAAAGTGCAAAAACAACACGGCCAAAGGATTCACCACACGGCCGTGGCACACGGCCGTGCCATATAAGGTCCAACACAGCCCAGCCTCGACAAGCACGGCCAGGCCACACGGCCATGCCATCCTCGACAGGCCCACACACAGCCTCTTATCAATCCACACGGGCGTGGCACACGGGTGTATCACTGTCGTGAGGAAGTCCAATTTCACTCGGATTTGGATACTTAGAGGCTAAGAAAGGCATCCCAAAGCTCTATATAAAGACCCTAGGAGGCAACTCTGAGGGTGTACTCTTTCTCCCACAAAGGTTATTTCTACCAACAGAGAGAGTGGAAGCAAGGGATTACTCCAAGGGAAGCCGATTGATTCATCCCAGAAGCCGAATTATACATCAAGACAGAGGATCTCCCTAAATTCCTTCAGGGGTTTTTGGGTTCTTTATGTTTTGTAATCTTATTTCTTCTGAGATGTTTTCTTTATTAATTATGAACTAATTCCCTTAAATACTTGAGGAGGATGAAACCTAAGATAGATCTTGTTATTATTTTATCTTGAGTTATATGATAAATACTTGAATTGTTCTTAATTATGTGTTCTTAATTCTTGTTTTAATAATCATAGGTATTAATTCAAGAAACTGATGTGCTTATGCAGAGGAGCAAAAGTCCCTATTGAAGAGTAGATCTAGCATAATTAAGCGGAGTTGCATGCAACCCTAGACATAGGACGACATAAATCGGCCGGATTAGGGTCAAACCTAATAAGGGGATCTATACATCGAGTTAATGTAAGACTAGGGGTTTTAACTAGAAAGAGATTTCAGTTAATCAACCTAGGATTAGTTGTTCTTATCCTCGACGGAGGTATTAACATAAGTTAGGGATCTCTACGGATCAAGTCAAGTGAATAAATCATCTAGCTCAAGAATTGATAACAAGTGAAGTCTAGGTGGATTCTCTCTTGAGTATTGCCCAATCAATCAATCTTTCCCAAAGAGTTCTTTCCAAATTGATGTTTTGTGCATTCATAGTTTAGTTCTAGAATTAGTTTAGTTTCATAAAAACCCCTTTTTTCTAGGTTAAATAATAAAAAGGAAGTTAGTACTAGTACTTTTGATTCCCTTGGGTATGATATCTCGGTCTTGTCGCTAAACTATACTATTGTTCGATAGGTGCGCTTGCTTTAAAATCTTTATATTAGTTAGTTTTTGGTACGATTATTATTATAAATTTTATTACTTCATATCACACATATCAAGTTTTTGGTGCCGTTGCCGAGGAACTGAAATATTAAGAAAACTCTATTTCTATTACTTTAGCCATTACTATATTTTTTTATTTTCAGTTTTTATTTATTTTTATTTATTTTAATTTTCTTTGCTTTTTCCTTCTAGGTATTTCTAGTTTATGACTAGAAACAACCCAGCAGGGCCATTACTTTTTGACGAAGATTTAGAAGCGACAGTTTGCAGAACTCGCAGAGAGATCAGACGAGGCCTTCATTATCCAGAACAAGAACCTGAACCTACGGAAGAGATGGAAGCAAATCAAAACATTCCACCACCTCCCACAATAGCGGCGCAACCAGTGAATCAAGATGATGCTCCTCGTACTATGTATGATTATGCTAAACCTAGTTTGGCTGGTGCTCAATCTAGTATTATTAGACCTACTATTGCTACTAATAATTTTGAATTAAAACCTAACACTATTCAGATGATTCAGCAATTTGTGCAGTTTGATGGTTTATAAGATGAAGATCCAAATTCCCACATAGCCAACTTTTTGGAATTATGCGATACTTTTAAAATAAATGGTGTTTCTGATGATGCCATTCGCCTCAGATTATTTCCTTTTTCTTTGAGGAATAAAGCTAAACAGTGGTTAAATTCTTTACCACGAGGATCAATCACAACATGGGAACAGATAAAAGAGAAATTTTTACTTAAATATTTTCCTCCATCTAAAACAGCTAAATTACGAAACGATATCTCTTCTTTTGTGCAGATGGATTTAGAGACACTTTATGATACCTGAGAGAGCTGCACCATGGGTTACCTTTGTGGCTACAAGTTCAAACCTTTCACAATGGTTTGAATCCATCAACAAGACAAATGATTGATGTAGCCGCAGGGAGAACAATCAACAACAAAACACCTGAAGCAGCTTATGAGTTTATTGAAGAGATGTCACTGAATAACTATCAGTGGCAAGTCATGAGGACAAAGCCGACAAAAGCTGTAAGAGTTTTTAATATTGACGCTGTCACCATGCTTACTAATCAGGTAGAACTCTTAAATAAAAAGTTTGATAATTTTGTTGGTTCTGCTCAGGTACAACTGATGATGCAATGCGATGCAACTCCAAGAAATATGTTCAATCCAGACTACTTATCTTATGGACACAGCATAGAAACTAAGCAAGCCAACTATATGGGTAACAATTCTAGACCTTAAAAAAACCCTTATAGTAACACTTATAAGGCAGGTTGGAGAAATCACCCCAATTTTTCATGGGAAGGACAAGGAAATCAAAGACAACAGCCTCCTCCGAGATTTCAGCAGCCACCACCACAACAAGAGAAAAAGCCAAATCTTGAAGAGATGTTCACCAAATTTATGGCCGCATCAGAAACCCGTTTTCAGAGCACTGAGACGGCACTAAAGAACCAACAAGCATCAATTCAAGGGCTTGAGAATCAAATCGGTCAACTTGTAAAATTAATTTCAGAGAGACCACAAGGTGGACTACCAAGTTACACTGAGCCAAATCCTAGAGAACATGTCAAAGCAATTACTTTAAGAGATAGAAAAGTACTAGCTGAACTAGAAAAGAAGTCTGTTCAAGAATCTCGAGGAGACAAGGTAGAGGAACCTAAGGAAAACACTCCACCAACACTCAAGGAATACAAACTACCTATTCCATATCCGGCAAAGTTGAAGAAAGACCATACAGACGCTCAATTGGTCAACTTACAAAGTTTATATCGGAAAGACCACAAGGTGGACTACCCAGTAACACTGAGCCAAATCCAAGAGAACATGTCAAGGAAATTACTCTAAGAGATGGGAAAGTACTCGCCGAACCAGAAAAGAATCCTGTTCCAGAATCACCAGAAGACAAGGTAGAGGAAGATAAACCCAAGGAAAATACTCCACCAACACTCAAGGAATACAAACCGCCTATTCCATATCTGGCAAAGTTGAAGAAAGACCACACAGACGCTCAATTCAATAAATTTCTTGAACTTTTTAAGCAATTAAATATTAACTTACCTTTTGTTGAAGCAATCTCGTAGATGCCGAAGTACGCGAAGTTTCTTAAAGAACTTCTAACAAATAAAAGGAAGTTGGAAGAATTAGCCACAGTGGAACTCAACGAGGAATGCAAACTAAAAGATCCAGGGAGTTTTACTATTCCTTGTTTAATTGGTAGTTTAATTATTGATAAAGCATTAGCTGATTTAGGTGCTAGCATTAATCTGATGCCTTATAAAATGTTTAAGCAACTAGGTCTAGGGGAACCAAAACCTACTAGGATGAGTATTCAATTAGCTGATAGATCTATTAAATATCCTAGGGGAATTATTGAAGATGTGTTAGTAAAAGTAGATAAATTTATATTCCTTGTTAATTTTGTTGTGCTTGACATGGATGAGGATATTGAGGTGCCTTTAATTTTAGGACGCCTATTTTTAGCTACTACTAGAGCTGTTATCGATGTAGGGAATGGAAAATTAGTACTTAGAGTTGGTAAGGAAGAAGTCGTTTTTAAAATTTATAATGCTATGAAATTTTTTAGAGAACAAGATGATTCCTGTTATTTTATTGATGCTATTGATTATTTTGTTCAAGATAATTTTCAGGATATTTCTCTTACAGACACGTTGGAACTGTGTCTAGTTTAAGGTGGGGGGAAGATGAGGTCACCACTGAAGTTAAAGAACTAATGAAAGAATTAGACCATAATAAATTTGTTGCAAGGCACATAAGCTATGAAGTATGAATGATGAATTGAGACAAAAACCTTCAATTGATGAACCCCCTAAATTAGAGCTAAAGCAACTGCCAGACCATTTAGAGTATGCATTTTTAGGAGATGATTTAACATTACCTGTGATTATCTCATCAGATTTAAGCAATGAAGAAAAAAAGGAACTACTTCAAGTGTTAAAAGAACACTAAAAAGCTATAGCCTGGGAAATTTTAGATATTAAGGGATTTAATCCTTCTTTTTGCACCCACAAAATTTTAATGGAAGATGAATATAGACCATCGGTGCAAGCTCAGAGACGGTTGAATCCCAACATGAAGGAAGTCGTAAAAGTCGAGGTTGTTCCTAAAAAGGAGGCACAACCGTGGTGTCTAATGACAAAAAGGAGTCAATACCTACAAGAACAGTCACTGGATGGAGAGTTTGCATTGATTATAGGAAGCTGAATGACACAACTCGAAAAGATCATTTTCCCTTACCTTTTATTGATCAGATGTTGGAAAGATTATCAGGTCACATGTATTATTGTTTCCTAGATGGCCTCTCTGGTTACTTCCAAATCCCGATAGCTCCAGAAGATCAGGAGAAAATGACATTCACGTGTCTATACGTACGTTCGCTTATCGTAGAATGCCTTTTGGATTATGTAACGCTCCTGCTACTTTCTAGCGATTCATGCTAGCTATCTTTAACGAATTTGTGGAAGACATCATTGAGGTATTTATGGATGATTTTTCAGTCTTCGGTAATTCTTTTCAACTTTGTCTTAATAATTTAAAACGTGTTCTCATAAGATGTGAAGAGACAAATCTAGTATTAAATTGGGAAAAATGTCACTTTATGGTTCAAGAAGGTATTGTATTAGGACATAAAATTTCTAGTAAAGAGATAGAGGTAGATAAAGAAAAAATCGAAACCATTGAAAAATTACCTCCCCCTAATTCAGTTAAGGCTATAAGAAGTTTTTTAGGACATGCTGGTTTTTATCGTAGATTTATTAAGGATTTTTCTAAAATAGCTAAGCCTTTAACGAAATTACTAGAAAAAGACATGCTTTTCAACTTTGATCAGGAATGTTTAGAATATTTTAACACTCTCAAAGAAAAGTTAGTCAATGCCCCAATTATGATTTCACCTGATTGGATCTGCCTTTTGAACTAATGTGTGATGCGAGTGATTTTGCAGTAGGTGCAGTTTTGGGACAACGAAGAGACAAGCACTTTCAACTGATTTATTATGCTAGCAGAACTTTGACAGCCACTCAAGCAAATTATACTACCACAGAAAAAGAATTGCTAGCCGTTATTTTTGCATTTGACAAATTTAGATCTTATTTAATATTGTCGAAAGTCATTGTTTATACTGACCACTCTGCTCTTCGTTACCTTTTAACTAAAACTGATGCAAAACCTCGATTGATCAGATGGATTTTATTATTACAGGAATTTGACTTAGAAATAAAGGATAAGAAATGAGCTAAAAATTTGGCAACAGATCACCTTTCGAGATTAGAAAATCCACGCCCCAAGTACCTCGATAAAATAAATGACTTGTTGCCTGAAAAACAACTCTTAGCCATAGCAGACGAAGCAATTCCTTGGTTTGCCGATTTTGCAAATTATCTAGCAGCTAACATAACCCCGAAGGGTTAACTCATCAGCAAAAGAAGCGATTATTCGCTGATGTGAAAAACTACTTTTGGGAAGATCCTTTTCTTTTTCATATTTGTGCAGATCAGGTTATTTGAAGATGCGTTGCTGAGATAGAAACATACCAAATATTAGATCACTGCCATTCGGAACCCACAGGAGGACACCACAGTGGAGCTAGAACTGCCCATAAGGTACTCGAATTAGGTTTTTATTGGCCTACACTTTTCAGAGATGCCAACAGGTATGTTACCTCTTGTGATAAATGCCAGAGAACAGGTAATATCTCTCAACATAATGAAATGCCTTAGAACTATATACTTTCATGTGAAATATTTGATGTGTGGGGTATTGATTTTATGGGTCCATTCCCTACTTCATTTGGGGATTAGTACATACTAGTAGCTGTAGATTATATGTCAAAATGGGTGGAAGCCCAAGCCTTACCTACTAATGATGCTAGAATGGTAGTGCGCTTTTTGAAGAAACTTTTCTCTCGATTTGGAACACCTAAGGTGATTATTAGTGATAGGGGAACCCATTTTTGCAATGCCCAATTTGAAAAAGTTTTAAAAAGGTATGGAGTACACCATAGAATAGCTACCCCTTGTCATCCACAAACCAGTGGTTAAGTCGAAGTAACAAATAGGGAACTAAAACGCATCTTAGAGAAAACGATAGAAACAAATAGAAAAGATTGGTCAAGAAAGGTAGACGATGCTTTATGGGCCTATAGAACTGCTTTTAAAACGCCCATAGGTACATCTCCCTATAAACTTGTCTATGGAAAAAGTTGTCATCTACCATTTGAACTTGAACATATAGCATTCTGGGCTATTAAATTTTTAAACCTTGATTTTAAACTTGCAGGTGAAAAAAGATTAATGCAGTTAAATGAGCTAGACAAATGCTTACGAGAGCTCACGACTATATAAGAAAGCCATGAAGCGACGCCATGACAAACGACTGAGACAACCTAAGCAGTTCAAAACGGGTGATCTTGTCTTAATCTACAAATCAAGGTTGAAACTATTTCCTGGAAAACTCAACTCAAGGTGGTCAGGTCCATTCACTGTTCAAACTGTCTTTCCATACGGCACAGTTGAGGTAACTCACCTAACCCACGGTACATTCAAGGTAAACGGCCATCAGCTTTAACACTATAGAGGTGAAAATTTTAAGGATAATAGGGAGGAGCTTCAGCTCCACGAAATCCCTTCGTGATACATCTAGGTAGAGTCGAGCTTAGACTCTAAATAAACACTTCTCGGGAGGCAACCCGAGCACTAACTTAGTAACTTCCCTTTTATTTTTGATTTTAGTATTTTTATACATCAACTAACCCTTTTAAATGCAGAATTTAAGGACCACACGGCCATTCCCACGGGCGTGTCCAAGGCCGTGTGGATGTTATGAGCAGAGATACAATCGTGCACCCTGACCATGTACAAGCAGGGTAAAATTTTTCCCAAAACAAGGGCTACGAAAAATTGCCACGGCCGTGTAATGTGGCCGTGGCCAACATATCAATTTTCACATAGGCGTCGACAACTTCCCATGCCTGTGTCACCAAACCGTGGCCAACACTGTCAATTGACACACGGGCTGAGACTAGAAAGACACGGTCATGCGATACGACCGTGTGACCCCAACACGGGCATGTGACACGCCCGTGTCAGAAGACCTTGGTCGACACTGTCAAATCCAACACGAGCGTGTGCTTCGAGCCAGGCATACCAAAACCCCTAAATTTCAAACAACACGGGCAAAATCCGAGCCACACGAGCATGTGCCTCGCTCATGTGACCCAAAGTCTATATATAGGGGCCACTATTCATCATCTTTCTCATCAAAAACCCTAAAATACAACACCCAAAACCCTACCCCAACCCTCCCTAGCGCCGTTGCTGGTGTCTACAATGCTCCCACGACCGTGCTCCACCTCATACCTCTCCTATTCGGTTCTATTTTCTCATTTTTCTTTCAAATTTTTTACTGCTTATTTCTATTCTTATTTCAATATCATATTATATTTAGGCTTAGCATTGTTTTAAGCATAGAATGGATTGAATTAGCATGAATACTCTAGAATGTTATAGAGAACTTTGTGATTTCATGCCACTTAGAGTTACATTTGATTGCCATTTTTCCTATCTACACTCTCATGCATTTAGTATAAATACATACCCCTATTTCTTAAATCTAATATTATGTTAGATGGATAATTTATATTATTTAGGTTAGTCCCCATTTTATCTCAAAATGTTTTAGGCAAATTTCTATTTTAATATAGATATTTATTATAGTTTTTGATTCAATTTAATTTCCATTTTATGATTAATGTATGTTAATTTGTTTTTAGGCATTATGTCAACATCACGTGGTAAGAAAGCTGTCATCCCGCCTTCAAAGAAATGCAAGGGACCTGGTGGTTCATCGTCACGGCCCGTCGCTGAAAACCACCACCCATTCCTCCATTTTTCACAAAGCTCCCAAGAGGAGTTGCTCCAAATCCTACAAGCTCGCCCCCTAGACACCGGAAGTTGCATTGACTAGGACTCTCTAGAACGAGTCTGACTCACTGATGCCATTTGAACCTTACTATCCACAGACCCATGGGGACAATTTTTCGACATCATCAAGCCCACCTATATGGAACTCACACTGGAATTTTGCTCTACATTTCATCTACAGGTGGTGATGACGAACCATGATGATCCGGACACTATTCAATTCCGCTTCAGAGGATTGGTATGCTAGTTGAGTGTCCCTGAGTTTGGCATCGCGCTAGGACTCTACACAGACGAGTTCATAGCTGACGAGGACTTTTCCAAACTTCCCCATCGCATCCATCTCAAACCAGTTGATTGTTGGCACGAAATCACCCAAGGGCATCCTACATATGACCCCAGTCGCACCAAGGCTACCACCCTCGTCCCATCTTTTAGGTACCTTCACGCTCTCCTTGCACACACTCTAACGGAAAGATGCAAAAGCACTGGTGTTGTCAACACACATGATACATACTTCCTCTGGAGCATGGCGAATGCTCACACCATTGACCTAGCTTTCTTCATCGCCCATGCCATCTAACACCAGACGGAAAGGCATCGCAAGCGGGCAATATCCATGGGCCCGTACATCACGTGCCTAGACCGTCACTTTGGGCTACTCAATACTACAGCCCAGACATCCTTATACACACTGATAGGCCAGATGTCCCCTCAGGGCATCCAGACCATGCTACATATGAGGATGATCCAGCACAGACCTGTAGCCAAACCCTTACAGTTTCGACTCATCCAAGGGGCCGAGTAGGAGGATCCAGAGGACATTACTGATGATGTCCCACCACCAGAGGAGGGGCCAGCTGAGCTACCACCCCCTCGCCTCCCAGTTCATGCGGTAGCTTCATACGCTGACATATCTGACTGCCTATCATGATTCGAGCAACAATGCTTCCAGCGCTTCGATCACATCAATGTGACACTACAGCAGATATTCCAGCACCTCCACATCACTTCACCACCACCATCGCGTGACCCATCTGAGGATTAGAGACTTCTATTCCTCTTAACTTTATTTTTTTCTTAATTTTTATTTAAACTCTGATCTCTATTTTTACCTTTTCTTCTAACTTTATTTTCCTTTTTTACTTTTACTTTTATTTTTAGTTCATTCTATCTTTTTCATTATTTGAATTTTAGTATTTTTAGAATTTAATTTATTTTCTTTCTTTATTTTTAATTTCTTCATATCGGCTCCCCCTTAACAAACATATTATTTTAACCCAAACTCCGCACGACTGATAAATACTTTTGCAATTTCAAAGGAGCTCTACAGCTCATATCCATATGGAAATGGGACAACCCCACCACAACTATCGGCTCTTCCAATTCCAATCTCCGTCTCACAAATTCATCCAAAATTCAGGGAGTTTCATGCCTTTCCCTATCTTATGATCTTGTGCTTTTATTGCTATTAATGTTATCTTTATACATTAAGGGCAATGTACATCTTAAGTGTGGGGGGGAACTTACTTTCAGTCATTACATTCTCCTTGAAATCCCTAAAAATTATTAACTTGTTGCATTGTTCTCAAATTCTCACTTTCACTGTTTGTATTATCTTCAATCTCCTGTTAGGAATTAATTCTGATTGATTTATGATTTTTATTGACATGTGAGAATTAAGACATAGGTACTTGTACTTTGATTATTAAAACTTTAAAACATTAGGGAATCAAGCATGATAAGTTGAAATTTTTAAGATTCTAATTTTTTTCCATAAGTTAATTTCCTTAATTTTAGGTGTTATCTTGAGATTTGGAATTAGCAGGATTGACATCAAAAGCCATAATTCTGGTGAGATTTTGAGCCTTTTGAGCATACATTCTTTCGTGCTCACTTTTATTGCTTTGAGTGAGTCAATACTGATTTGCTATTCTAGAACTTGCTTTGATTATACATGTCAAGACCACATCATTGATTTGATATACCGAAATGATAAAGGCACTTAGGATTTAACCCATTTACTCCATAAAAGCCTACCTCCATAAATTAACCCCTAATGAACCCCCTTGAGCTTAACAACCTATTCTTTGACCTAATTTTAACCCATAACCTATTTTTGTTGAATTCCATTCAATTACTTTGATCCCTATTTTTGTCAAGATTCGAGTTGAATTATTATGTAGCTTTATTCTCTTTTCTAGATTGTAAAGTTGTAAATATTCAATATGTTGTATTGTACTTGAATTGTTCTTTAAAAAAACGTATGTATATTAAAGAAATTCAGTTGTAATAGTTTAAATTCCTTTTTGCATATTTCTATTTTAAGGCTACCAAGGCAAAAACGATGTTATCATAAGAACTAGCTCTAGAAATATGTTCCAGTGATAGAGATTTTTCTAGCTAGATAATTTCTCAGTTTAATCTCGATTCTAACCCTCTTTTGCAGCTTGTGACAACACCCCTAACCAAGCCCCATTACAACCGTTAAAAGACCTTTTGATCGATGTATCATATCAAACTATAGTGGTGGAGATTTGATTTTCTTGCAAGCCTATGGTAATAACTTTTCAGGTTAACTAGAGAGTACTTAATTCTTGAACCCGAAACACTTTGAGTGGATAGAGTGAATCTTTAGTGAGGATGTCAAATCTTGTTGATTTCAATTGAGAGATGATTACTTAGAAGAAGGGAGGAAACTTCTGTTTTGATGATAAAATTCTCAACTTAAAGTAATTGAATCCTTAATGTTCTTCTGATTGAATTTTCATTGTATGACTGCCTGTGAATTAGTTTGAAACATTATTGATAAAGATTGTGAATTGAGAAGAATAAGTCTTGATTATGGATTGAGATTTTGCTTGAGGACAAGCAAAGGCTTAAGTGTGGGGTTATTTGATAAACGATAAATTATACATATTTTTACCTTCTGTTTAGCCTAATTTTTGGATGAATTATCATTAAATTTATGAGAACTGGTGCTCTTAATCCTTCTATTTCATGTTTTATACTCAGGAGAGCATAGGTAAGAGAAAAGAACAAAAAATGGGTTGAAAACGAAGAAAATAGGCCAAAATACAAAAATGACACGGCCCAAGGATTCACCACACGGTCGTGGCACACGATTGTGCCACATAAGGTCCAACACGGCCCAGTCCTGACAAGCACGGCCAGGCCACACGGCCGTGCCATCCTCAACAGGCCCACACGCGGCCTCTTATCGATCCACACGGGCGTGGCACACGGGCGTGTCATTGTCGTAAGGAGGTGCAATTTCACTCGGATTTGGATACTTAGAGGCTAAGAAAGGCATCCCAAAGCTCTATATCAAGACCCTAGGAGGCAACTCTAAGGGTGTACTCTTTCTCCCACAAAGGAGCGCCTTATTTCTGCCAACAGAGAGAGTGGAAGCAAGGGATTACTCTAAGGGAAGCCGATTGATTCATCCTAGAAGCCGAATTCTACATCAAGACAAAGGATCTCCCTAAATTCCTTCAGGGGTTTTTGGGTTGTTTATGTTTTGTTATCTTATTTCTTCTAAGATGTTTTCTTTATTAATTATGAACTAATTCCCCCAAATACTTGAGGGGGATGAAACCTAAGGTAGATCTTGTTATTATTTTATCTTGAGTTATATGATAAATACTTGAATTGTTCTTAATTATGTGTTCTTAATTCTTGTTTTAATAATCCTAGGTATTAATTCAAGAAACTGATGTGCTTATGCAGAGTAGAAAAAGTCGTTGTTGAAGAGTAGATCTAGCATAATTAAGTGAAGTTACATGTAACCCTAGACATTGGGCAACATAAATCTGCAGGATTAGGGTCAAACCTAATAAAGGGATCCATAGATCAAGTTAATGCAAGACTAGGGGTTTTAACTAGAAAGAGATTTCAGTTAATCAACCTAGGATTAGTTGTTCTTATCCTCGACGGAGGTATTGACATAAGTTAGGGATCTCTACGGATCAAGTCAAGTGAATAAATCATCTAGCTTAAGAATTGATAACAAGTGAAGTCTAGGTGGATTCTCCCTTGAGTATTGCCCAATCAATCAGTCTTTCCCAAAGAGTTCTTCCCAAATTTACTTTTTGTGCATTTATAGTTTAGTTCTAGAATTAGTTTAGTTTCATGAAAACTCCTTTTTCTAGGTTAAATAATAGAAAAGAAGTTAGTACTAGTACTTTTGGTTCCCTTGGGTATGATATCTCGGTCTTGCCGCTAAACTATACTACTATTCGATAGGTGCACTTGCCTTCAAATTGTGATATTAGTTAGTTTTTAGTACGATCATTATTATAAATTTTATTACTTTATATCACGCATATCAATACCATATCCCAGATATGGTCTTATACGGGATCTCATATCGATGTCATGTCCCAGACACGGTCTTACATGAAATCTCATAACGATGCCAATGCCATGTCCCAGACATGGTCATACATGGGATCACATATGATGCCAATGCCATGTCCCAAACATGTTCTTACATGGGATCACACATAACCCTAATGTCTTGACATTTTCATCCTATCTATTCCTAAGGTTCAACCGGGATTTCGAAACATCAAAACCTCGTCACATTGTCATCGAGTCATTATTGTTCAAAATTCATGGAACAATTATACATATCATGCAATAACAAAGCATTAGATACATGATGAAATAATGTTATTTTATTTACCCACAAACTTACCTCGGTAACAAAATATACTAACTATTCGATTTAGTCCAAAAGCTTGTTCTTTCCCCGGTCTAGGTCCAAACTCTGTTTCTCTTGATCTATAATAACAAATTTCACTTATTTAATCATCACATTGTTCAAATCATTCCATAAATCATACTTTGGTAAAATTATAATTTTACCCCTAAACTTTTGCTTATTTACAAATTAGTCTCTAAGCTCGTAAAATGGCATGGACTCATTTTCTTTGCTACTCAAGCCTAGTCGAACCACTTTCATAACTATAACAGCCCACAATTTCCATTAAAACACCTTTTTACTACTTATTTTGTAACTTTTACAAATTAGTCTTTTCATGAAAAATCACTTGGTAAAAGATGTTTATCAAACATCAAAATTTCATATTCCTTCATTAAAAATAAAAATACATGCATGTCACACATGGGTAAATTTTTGAACATGAACCCTAGCTCAAAATATGGCTAGAAATAGGTAAATCGGGTTACGAAGGTTTCAAAAATGTAAAGAGCATCAAAAACGGGGCTAGGGTGTACTTACTATGAAGCTTGGAAGTTGAAAAACCCTAGCTATAGAACCCTTAGGAGTTTTCGCCCTAGCTTGAAGAAGATGAGCAAATTTTGCTTTCTTTTTCCCTTTTTATTCTTTTATTAATCAAATGACCAAAATGCCATCTTAACCCTTCTTTAAAATTTTACCCTTCCATGTCTATTTTTGTCCATTATGACATCAAATGGTCTATTTACTAAATAAGGACCTCTAATTTACCCATGTGTAATGCCCTGATTTTCGAGATTTTTAGGGTTAATGAGATTTTTAAGGTGAAGTTGGGAAATTTTGTGTTTTGATTGCTAAAATGGTGTTTGGATGTGTTAGTGGGCCTTTAGGAAGCCCAAACTTCGGTTAAAAATCGATAAAAATATTTAAGTACGTTTTAAGTAAAAAGGGGGAACTGGGTCAAGAGGGCCCTTAAGAAAAACTATGTAAAATATATCACAAAGGGAGCCTTGGTAGAGTGGCAAGGTGGCGCCACTAAAGCTCCTACAAAAGTGGTGCCTAGATGGGTATTGAAGGACAAGGGTTCGAGTTGCAAGGTAGGCTTA
This sequence comes from Gossypium stocksii, assembly GCA_020496765.1. Lineage (NCBI taxonomy): Eukaryota > Viridiplantae > Streptophyta > Magnoliopsida > Malvales > Malvaceae > Gossypium > Gossypium stocksii. The sequence continues at coordinate 48,002,810 of CM035627.1, forward strand.
TTGCTCTTTTTAATTTTTAAGCATGTGCCAGACTTGTGACTAATTTAAGTAGGAATTTCGGCAAGGGCTTTTAGGGACTTGGGCCGATTACTCAAGTGTGATATTAGGGTTATATCTTTTTCTATTTTCTGTCATGAGAGTTAGGGTTAGCCACCTTAGGAATTATTTTTCTCTTCTATTGTCAGAAAAGTCGAAATTTGCCTCCCTATGAAGCTCATAGCCGAATTCTTTCTCTCCACCTCTACCATTACTTTTCTTCACTTGTCTTCTTCCTCTTTGATTTATTCTTTAGCTGAAACCCCCTCATCCCCTCATTCATCTTCTCTTTTGATCACACCCTCCATAAAATCACCATAATCAATTTCCTTAAAAAGCTGAAATCTCGAAAAGAACTCACCTTTGTGCCGAATCCTTCTAAGCTGAATTACCCCTGTTCCCTTCACCTGTTGTGGCCGATTACTACATCCCCTTGAGCCACATCATTGTCGACACCATCACCCAGATCCATAGTCTAAATCGTCATCTTCTTCACCAGTTGAAAAGCCGAAATCGCCATAACCATAAGAGCTTTGGCCGAATTCCTAGATCTCAAAAATTCAGTTTCTGTCTACGTATAAGGGTTAGATCTACTCAGATCTGAGATAGAATCAAGGTAAAAGCAGTGGTAAGTGGTTATCAACTCAGATCTTTAAGATATTTCATACTTTGGAAAAGCCAAAAGTCCCTAAAGATAGGGAGGTTGTCGATTTAGTCTATTAGTGATTTAAAGTAGTATTTTGGTTCTTTTTGGGTGTTAGTTAGCAAGGAAGGTGATCAAGCAAGGAGTGGAAGGCATCGGTATCATCAGATCTAGATCTAAAGCATCTAAATCAACAGAGGTAAGTTTTCATGGCCATTAAGGGTGTGGCCGAATGTGGTAAGGGATTTTGGTTGTAGTTTTTCATAGATCTATTGATTAATCACTTAGATAATGGATTGTAGGAACGGGCGCATAGGAAATCTCATTAGTGGAACTGCAAAACAGGTGTGTGCTTCGAACACCTTCATTGTTCAAATCGGTAAAAGTCGAAAAGCCGAAATGCTAAAGTTCCGGCATTTTGAGGGCTTGTGAGCGTGCGAATGCTCTCAAGTTGGTAGGGAAAAGTTGGATTTTGAACCGGCACTTGCAGGAGAGTTTGCCGTAGAATTTTGGGCACTTTGGTAAGTTGGGCCTCGGTGGGCCGAATATAGGCCCAATGGGCTTTTGGGCCTATTTGGGATAAGAATAGGTTTAAAGGTAATAATATGGACTTTAGTCGTAAAAACTATTAAAATGAGCAATGGATTAAAGATTAAGACTTAAATGGGCTTAACGGGCTAATTGACATGGTAGGGCCCATTAGGGGGTGTTAGGGCCTAAGGGCCAAAACTGATAAACTGAATTAAATGAGCTTCTGTAACAACCCCTGTAATAGTAGAGGCTGTAATAATAATAAAAACTGTAATAAGAGAACAGACGTACTGAAACACCCTTAGGGTGAGAAATTACTTATTTACCCCTAGGTGGAAAATTACCATTATACCCCAAGGCTAGAATCGACTGTACTGTTGACATGACTGTTTCTGTTACTGCATATCATGATGTATGTATGGCTGATGCATGGGTTGGGTTTATATTGGAGGAAGTGTGAGTGGCACTGCTACGTTACTGAAAAGGGCTATGCCTCGTACTGTTCTGAAAGGGGCTTTGCCTTGTATACTGTTTATCTGAGCAGCCATGCTACAACTATGGTGTGTGGGCTGGGTGGGTCGAGTTATTCCCCACATGGTGTGTTGGCGGGTACGGGTGGTGTGTAGCGGTTGGTGGGTTGAGTAGTCTCCCCAATTGGGTTGCATTCATACTGTTATACTGTACTATATTGTTATGGGCCTATGCGCCAAACTGTTATATGAATAGGGCTTCGGCCTAGTATCTGTTATAGGGCTTTGGCCCAGTGCCTGTAATCTGAATAGGGCTTCAGCCCAGTAACTGACTGAGACCGATTAGGGCTCAGGCCTAGTGGGATCGAGCCGATGTGGGCTTTGGATGGGTTCTGCACACACTGAGTTTCCCCAAACTCACCCTTTTCTTTTCCATCCTTGCAGGAGAGCCCTAGAGCGTGACTTGGAGGCTGGGAGGGATGCAGAGTGGCCACGAAGACTGAACTCGCTTTTTAATTGGTTTATTAATTTAATTACTTTTTACTATTGGTTTTATTTTGTTATGGGTTGTAATAAGGCCACTATACCTATTTTTATTTGGGATTTTCAACTGTTTTATTTCAACCACAAATACACACCGTTTTTGAAAATTAAACCAACGTTTTCTTAACCAATCTAACATTACAAATGGCTAAGTAGGTCAATAAGGTTAAAATGAATCACTTAACAAATGGAATAGAGATTAAGTTGAATAATTATTAAAACGGGAATTTCCAAAAATCAAGCGTTGCTTTTCAAAACTCACCATCAGACTTAGCAATTAGGGCGGCGTAGGATAGTCTAGGTGATGTAGCACACTGGACATGGCCATAACATCTAGGCCGGGTTCAGGGTGTTACATTTGGTGGTATCAGAGCCTAGTTACAACAACTCGGCTGTGGATCAGGTCCAAAAAAGGTTTTCAAAAATTTAGAGTCCAGAAGGGTATTTTTGGAAAATCAGATTTTTGGAAAAAAATTTTTAAAAAGGTTTTTTTTTTCCTTCAAATTGTAGTTTTTAAAACAAGTTGTTTGAAACATTGATTTTTAAAGAGGCCTCAAACTATTTAATCTAATAAATCAGAAAGTGGCACACTGAATTCCCGGCTCCAAGTTGTAGGTATGTCCTGCTTTAAATTCTGTACTGTACTGAAAATAAAACTGTAGATAGTACTGAGCCTTAGATATAATACTATAGGTGAGGTAGTATTAAGGCTATAAAACTGAGGCTGTAGGGTGAACTAAACCCTAGGAAACTAAAACAGTAGCTATGCTACGATCGGGCGAACACAACTCTGAAACTTTATCTGTTCATAAGATATTCTGTAATAAACAACTGAAACATTAACTGATGTCATAAAATTCGTAAATCAGATAATAGCTATAAGTACAAGAGCTGCTCGTGGAGAGGCCGTGGACGAGGCCGAGTTAGTGCTCAAGCTGGATCGTCATCTTCTGAGCATATGCCAGCTGGAGAGGCATGACCTCCGATTGAGGATAATGGGCCATACGATCGGGCCGCAGGGGATGACGCTCTATCCCAGGCCATGCTGAGAGTTCTGGAAAGGGTGGCTGGAGCCAATGTCGGGGCCATGAATAGGGGGTCCATTTCTGAGCGACTCCGGGCCAATGGAGCAGAAGTTTTTAGGGGCATATCTGGAGTGGCCCCGAATGTGGCTGAATACTGGCTGGAAGCCACAAAGTGAATTATGGATGACTTGGACTGTCAGTGGAGCAGAAGTTAAAAGGAACGGTATCATTGCTGAGGGACGAGGCATATCAATGGTGGATCACCGTGAGAGAGGGTACCCCAGTTGAGAGGGTAACCTGGGAATTGTTCAAGCAGTCTTTCAAGGTGAAATATGTTGGGGCTAGTTATGTGGACGCACGAAGGAAGGAATTTCTGAACCTGACCCAGGGTAGTAAGACTGTGGCTGAATATGAGGCAGAATTTCTACGATTAAGCCAGTATGCTAGTGGCATTGTTTCCATCGAGTATGAGCGCAGTGTTCGGTTTGAAGATGGCCTCAGAGATGAGCTGAGAGTATTGCTAGTGCCGCAGAGGGAGCGCGACTTTGCTGCACTGGTGGAGAAGGCTAAGATAGCCGAGGAAGTGAAGCAAGCTGAAAGGCAGAATTGCGATAGGGATCGCAACCATTTTGAGAGAGATTCTGGAACATCAGGAGCTGCAAACTGGAATTTTAAGAGGGCTAGAGTAGAAGAACCAGTGCGAGCTGTGCCAGTGAATGTTGTTAGACCACAAGCTTGTGGAGACTGTGGTAGAGTTCATCGAGGAGAATGCTGGAAATGCAGTGGAGCTTGTTTTCGTTATGGGTCTAAGGATCATCAAGTTAAGGACTGCCCACAGAAGCCAGCTCAGGCTCAAGCTATTGATCAGAGGGTTGCTCAGCCTGCACAAGGAGGACTGCCACCGCCAAGGGGCCGTGGTCAAGGTAGAGGAGGCAATGGTAACGGACGTGGTCGTGGAGCACCTGACAGGGGTGCTGGTAATGCTGAGGCTCGTCAGCCAGTCTTAGTGTATACTGCTCATCGTCGCGAGGAGGGTGATGCACCTGATGTTATAACTGGTACGTTCTTAATATCTTATACACCATATACTGCTTTAATTGATGTGGGTTTGACGCATTCGTATATTACTTGTGAAATTTCTGGGTCGTTGGGTGTGCATTCTGAGGAGACTGTGAGTGGGGTCACAGTAGTTAGTCCTTTAGGTCACTCTGTTAAAGTAGACAAACTATTTAGGGAAGTGCCTTTAGAGACTCAGGGTAGGATCTTTACTGGAGATTTAATGGAGCTGCCTTTTGGAGAATTCGACTTGATTTTGGGCATGGACTGGTTAACCAAGCACAAGGTAACGCTAGATTGCGTAGCCAAAAGAATGGTATTGAGAACAACCGAAGGCGAGGAGGTGATGGTTATTGGTGAACATAGGGACTATTTGTCCAATGTGGTTTCTCCCTTAAGGGCTGAAAGGTTGATGCGCAAAGGTTGTGAAGCATATCTGGCATTCGTAAGTCAAACTGAACCTGAATGGGTGACAGTGGAGACAGTGAGGACTGTTAATGAATTTCAAGATGTATTTCCTGAGGAGCTTCGTGGATTACCTCCTAACCGAGAAGTTGAATTCGGGATAGATCTGTTGCCTGGAACAGCTCCAGTGTCCATTGCGTCTTACAGAATGGCATCAAAGGAGCTAGTGGAATTGAAAGCCCAGATTCAAGAGTTGTTAGATAGGGCCTTCATTAGACCGAGTGTGTCTCCGTGGGGAGCACCGGTGTTGTTCGTAAAAAAAAGGATGGAACGATGCGTATGTGCATCGATTATCGCTAGTTGAACAAACTAACGATAAAGATCAAGTACCCTCTGTCGAGAATAGACTATTTGTTCGACCAACTTCAAGGAGCTTCGGTGTTTTCCAAGATCGACCTTCAGTCTGGGTACCACCAGTTAAGGGTAAAGGAGGTGGATGTGCATAAGACGGCATTCAGAACTCGCTATGGTCACTACGAGTTTTTGGTTATGCCATTTGGATTGACGAATGTACTGGCAGCTTTTATAGACTTAATGAATCGAATTTTTGAGCCGTACTTAGATCGATTCGTGGTCGTCTTTATTGACAATATATTGGTGTATTCAGAGACAGAAGATAAGCACGATGAGCATCTTCAAATTGTCCTGCAAATTCTGAGAGAAAAGTAACTGTGTGCGAAACTTAGTAAGTGTGAATTTTGGCTGCGAGAAGTCACTTTTCTAGGGCATGTTGTTTCTGCTGAGGGAATTAGGGTGGATCCTCGCAAGATTGAGGCAGTTCTGGATTGGAAGCTGCCAAGGACGGTGTCTGAAATTTGTAGTTTTCTAGGTTTGGCAGGTTATTATAGAAGGTTTGTTGAGGGGTTTTCTATCATCGCGGCTCTGTTAACAAAATTGTTAAGAAAGGGAGTAGCCTTTAATTGGACTGAGAGGCAACAAGAAGCTTTTGACAAGCTGAAAAAGGTGTTGACTGAGGCGTCAGTGTTGATTTAGCTGGAAACTGGGAAGGACTTTACGGTTTATAGCGATGCTTCGCATGTGGGGTTAGGTTGTGTGTTGATACAAGAGGGTAAGGTGGTTACTTATGCTTCGCGGCAGCTTAAGCCTCACGAGGTGAATTACCCTACGCATGATTTGGAGTTGCCAGCGGTGGTGTTTGTATTGAAAATCTGGAGACACTACCTTTATGGGGAAAAGTGTATTATATACACTGACCATAAAAGTCTCAAATATCTGTTAACTCAAAAGGAGTTGAATCTTAGGAAACGGAGATGGATAGAGTTGCTTAAGGACTATGACTGTTCGATTGAATACCACCCTGGCAAGGCTAATGTAGTGGCTGATGCACTGAGTCGAAGGACCGTTGCTAAGTTAAAGGCCATGTTTGCTCGTTTGAGTTTGTACAATGACGGGAGCTTGCTAGCAAAGTTGCGAGTAAGACCGACTTGGACTGAGACGATCAAAGAGTTACAGTTGAAGGATGATTCGTTGATTCCTCGATTTTAGCAAATCAAGAATGGTGAGAGTGAGGATTTTAGACTGAATTCTGATGGGGTTCTTTATTTCCATGGGAGAATTTGCGTTCCTAAGGATTCTGATTTAAGGCGGTTGATTTTGGGAGAGGCTCATGGTGGACCTTGTGCTATGCACCCTAGAGGTAATAAGTTGTATAAAGATTTGCGAGAGGTTTATTGGTGGCCATGACTTAAGCGAGAGGTGACTGAGTTTGTTGGGAAATGTCTGACGTGTCAGCAAGTTAAAGCTGAGCACCAATTGCATTCTGGATTGTTGCAGCCAGTAAAGATTCCACAGTGGAAATGGGAAAGAGTAACGATGGATTTTGTGAGTGGGTTGCCTTTGACACCTTCGAAGAAAGACTCTGTATGGGTAATCGTGGATAGATTGATGAAGTTTACTCACTTTATACCGGTTAGAACTGATTACTCACTTCAGAAGTTGGCCAAGCTGTATGTAGCTGAGATTGTGCGTTTGCATGGGGTGCCAGTTTCGATAATTTCTGATCGAGATCCTAGATTTACATCTCGATTCTGGAAGAAGTTGCATGAGGCGTTAGGTACGCGATTGGACTTCAGTACTGCATTTCACCCTCAGATAGATGGTCAGTCTGAAAGGGTCATTCAAGTGTTGGAAGACATGCTAAGAGGATGCGTTATCGACTTTTGTGGTAGTTGGGAAGATTATTTACCATTGGCAGAATTTGCATACAACAACAGTTATCAAGCAAGTATTCAGATGGCTTCATATGAGGCACTTTATGGGCGAAGATGTCGTACTCCTACTTGTTGGATAGAGTTGGGAGAGCGCAAAGTTCTTGGACCAGAATTAGTGGCAGATACAGAGAGCAAGGTTAAACTAATTTGTGATCGGTTAAAGGAAGCATCTAATAGGAAAAAGTCATATGCTGACCTTAAGCATAAGTAAATTGAGTTTGCTGTTGGAGATAGAGTATTCCTTAAGGTTTCACCATGAAAGAAGGTCTTGAGGTTTGGTAAAAAGGGCAAGTTAAGCAGATTGGGCCAGTAGCATATCAGTTGGAGTTGCCACCAGAGTTGGATCGTATCCGTGATGTTTTTCACGTGTCTATGCTAAGATGGTATCGATCGGACCCTTCGCATATTGTACCAGTGGAGGAGATTGCAGTAAATATCGATTTGACCTTCGAGGAGGAACCTGTGGAGATCTTGGATCGTGAAATCAAAGTCTTGAGGCGGAAGTTGGTTCCGTTGGTAAAGGTGCTATGGCGTAATCATGGTAGAGAAGAAGCTACTTGGGAGCCAGAGGAGACTATGCGTCAACAATATCCTCAGTTATTTGGATCAGGTAAATTTCGAGGTCGAAATTTCTTTAAGGGGGTAGAGTTGTAACGCCCTGATTTTTAGGATTTTTGGAGTTAATGAGAGTTTTGGTGAAGTTGGGAAATTTTGTGTTTTGATTGCTAAAATGGTGTTTGGATGTGTTAGTGGGCCTTTAGGAAGCCCAAACTTCGGTTAAAAATTGATAAAAATATTTAAGTATGCTTTAAGTAAAAAGGGGGAACTAGGTTAAGAGGGCCCTTAAGAAAAACTGTGTAAAATATATCGCAAAGGGAGCCTTGGTAGAGTGGCAAGGTGGCGCCACTAAAGCTCCTAAAAAAGTGGTGCCTAGATGGGTATTGAAGGACAAGGGTTCAAGTTGCAAGGTAGGCTTGTTGCTCTTTTTAATTTTTAAGCATGTGCCGGACATGTGACTAATTTAAGTAGGAATTTCGGCAAGGGCTTTTAGGGACTTGGGCCGATTACTCAAGTGTGATATTAGGGTTATATCTTTTTCTATTTTCTATCATGAGAGTTAGGGTTAGCCACCTTAGGAATTATTTTTCTCTTCTACTGTCAAAAAAGCTGAAATTTGCCTCCCTAGGAAGCTCATAACCGAATTCTTTCTCTCAACCTCTACCATTACTTTTCTTCACTTTTCTTCTTCCTCTTTGATTTATTCCTTAGCTGAAACCCCCTCATCCCCTCATTCATCTTCTCTTTTGATCATACCCTCTATAAAATCATCATAATCAATTTCCTTAAAAAGCCGAAATCCCGAAAAGAACTCACCTTTGTGTTGAATCCTTCTAAGCCGAATTACCCCTGTTCCCTTCACCTGTTGTGGCCGATTACTACATCCCCTTGAGCCACATCATTGTCGACACCATCACCCAGATCTATAGTCTAAATCGTCATCTTCTTCACTAGTTGAAAAGCCGAAATCGCCATAACTATAGGAGCTTTTGGCCGAATTCCTAGATCTCAGAAATTCAGTTTCTATCTGTGTATAAGGGTTAGATCTACTCAGATCTAAGTTAGAATCAAGGTAAAAGCAGTGGTAAGTGGTTATCAACTCAAATCTTTAAGATATTTCATACTTTGGAAAAGCCTAAAGTCCCTGAAGTTAGGGAGGTTGTCGATTTAGTCTATTAGTGATTTAAAGTAGTATTTTGGTTCTTTTTGGATGTTAGTTAGCAAGGAAGGTGATCAAGCAAGAAGTGAAAGGCATCGGTATCATCAGATCTAGATCTAGTGCATCTAAATCGACAGAGGTAAGTTTTCATGGCCATTAAGGGTGTGGTCGAATGTGGTAAGGGATTTTGGTTGTAGTTTTTCGTAGATCTATTGATTAATCACTTAGATAATGGATTGTAGGAACGGGCGCATAGGAAATCTCGTCAGTGGAACTGCAAAACAGGTGTGTGCTTCGAACACCTTCATTGTTCAAATCGGTAAAAGCCGAAAAGCCAAAATGCCGAAGTTCTGGCATTTAGAGGGCTTGTGAGCATGCGAATGCTCTCAAGTTGGTAGGGAAAAGTTGGATTTGAAAGCGGCACTAGTAGGAGAGTTTGCCGCGGAATTTTGGGCACTTTGGTAAGTTGGACCTCCGTGGGCCGAATATAGGCCCAATTGGCTTTTGGGCCCATTTGGGATAAGAATAGGTTTAAAGGTAATAATATGGACTTTAGTCGTAAAAACTGTTAAAACGAGTAATGGATTAAAGATTAAGACTTAAATGGGCTTAACGGGCTAATTGACATGGTAGGGCCCATTAGGGGGTTTTAGGGCCTTAGGGCTAGAATTGATAAACTGAATTAAATGAGTTTCTGTAACAACCCCTGTAATAGTAGAGGCTGTAAAAATAATAAAAACTGTAATAAGAGAACAGAATTACTGAAATACCCTTAGGGTGAGAAATTACTTATTTACCCCTAGGTGGAAAATTACCATTATACCCCAGGGCTAGAATCGACTGTACTGTTGACATGACTGTTTCTGTTACTGCATATCATGATGTATGTATAGCTGATGCATGGGTTGGGTTTATATTGGAGGAAGTGTGAGTGGCACTGCCACGTTACTGAAAGGGGCTATGCCTCGTTCTGTTCTGAAGGGGGCTTTGCCTCGTATACTATTTATCTGAGCAGCCATGCTGCAACTGTGGTGTGTGGGCTGGGTGGGTCGAGTTATTCCCCACATGGTGTGTTGGCGGGTACGGGTGGTGTGTAGTAGTTGTTGGGTTGAGTAGTCTCCCCAATTGGGTTGCATTCATACTGTTATACTGTACTGTATTGTTATGGGCCTATGGGCCAAACTGTTATATGAATAGGGCTTCGGCCCAGTATCTGTTATAGGGCTTTGGCCCAGTATTTGTAATCTGAATAAGGCTTCAGCCTAGTAACTAACTGAGACCGGTTAGGGCTCTAGCCTAGTGGGATCGAGCCGATGTGGGCTTTGGATGGGTTCTGTACATACTGAGTTTCCCCAAACTCACCCTTTTCTTTTCCATCCTTGCAGGAGAGCCCTAAAGCATGACTTGGAGGCTGGGAGGGATGCAGAGTGGCCACGAAGACTGAACTCGCTTTTTAATTGGTTTATTAATTTAATTACTTTTTACTATTGGTTTTATTTTGTTATGGGTTGTAATAAGGCCACTATACCTGTTTTTATTTGGGATTTTCAACTGTTTTATTTCAACCACAAATACACACCGTTTTTGAAAATTAAACCAACGTTTTCTTAACCAATCTAACATTACAAATGGCTAAGTAGGTCAATAAGGTTAAAATGAATCACTTAACAAATGGAATAGAGATTAAGTTGAATAATTATTAAAACGGGAATTTCCAAAAATTAAGCGTTGCTTTTCAAAACTCACCATCGGACTTAGCAATTAGGGCGGCTTAGGATAGTCTAGGTGATGTAGTAGACCGAACATGGCCGTAACGTCTGGGCCGAGTTTGGGGTGTTACACCATGCATTTCAATTAAGTACCCAAAAGCTTCTAAAATCTCATATTTTACAACTTTTTCAATTTAGTCCTAAAAGTTAAATTGGACTCTTATTCGTAAAATTTCTTCATGAAAGTTTCACACAATCATGCTAACATGTCATGGACCTCAAAATAATCATAAAACAAATATTTCTAATTTGGATTTGTGGTCTCAAAACCACTATTCCGACTAGGCTCTAATTCAAGATGTTACAACTCTCCCCTCTTTAGGGATTTTCGTCCCCGAAAATCTTAGTGGTGAAAAGGTTTGGGTGCTATTTCCTCATGGCCTTCTTAGGCTCCCATGTAGCCTCTTCAACCCCATGTCTTTGCCATAACACTTTCACAAGGGAAATACTCTTGTTTCTCAACTGTTTGACCTCTCAAGCTAAAATCTTAACTGGTTCTTCGCATAAGTCATATTTGGTCGAATCTCAACCTCTGTAGGTGAAATTACATGTGAATGATCTGATTGGTATCTTCACAACATAGACACATGTAACACATCATGAATCCTTTCCAACTCAGATGGCAATGCCAACCGATATGCTACCAGCCCTATCCTCTCGGTAACCTCAAACGGTCCAATAAAGCGTAGACTCAACTTTCCTTTCTGACCAAATTTGAGAACTTTCTTCCAAGGAGATACTTTCAAGAATACCTTATCACCAACTTGAAACTCATTCTCTTTTCGTTTTAGATCTGCATAGGATTTCTGTCTATCCAAGGCGGCTTTTAAACATTCACGAATAACTTCTGTTTCCTTAACCAAATCAATCCCATGAGTCCAACTTTCTCTGAGTTCGGTCCAATACAAAGGCATACAACATTTACTTCCATATAATACCTCATAAGGCGCCATTTTCAAACTCGACTGAAAACTGTTGTTGTAGGTGAACTCTACCAACAGTAAATACTTTTCCCAACTACCTTGGAATTCTAATACACAACATCGGAGCATGTCTTCAAGTATCTGAATCACTCTTTCTGACTGGCTGTCGGTTAGTGAATGGGAAGCGGTACTAAAATTCAACTTTGTGCCCAAGGCTTCTTGCAACCTTTTCCAAAACCATGAAGTAAACCTCGGATCTTTATCCGAAATAATCAACAAAGGTACCCTATGAAGTCTCACAATTTTAGAAATATACAATTCGGCTAGCTTATCAAGTGAGTAGTCAGCACGCAGTGGAATACAATGAGCCGACTTCGTTAGTCTATCAACCACAACCTAAATAGCATCTTTCTTTTTCGGAGTCAAGGGCAACCCCGTCACAAAGTCCATAGTAATACGGTCCTATTTCCACTCGGGAACCATCACAGGCTAAAGTAAACCTGAAGGTACTTGGTGTTTAGCTTTTACTTACTTACAAATCAAACACCTCGATACAAATTTTGAAATGTCTCTTTTAATTCCTGACCACCAATACACTTTCTTCAAGTCATTATACATCTTTGTACACCCGGATGAATAGACAAACAACTACTATGTGCCTCACATAAAATCTTTTGAATCAACTTGGTATTTTTAAGAATAAAAATCCTGTCTCAGAATATCAAACACCCATTGGAACTAATCTAAAAATCAGATTCCATACCTGATTCACATTGGACTCTTTTGGCTTGTAAATCACCATCACATTCCTGAGCTTCACAAATCACTTGAAGAAACATCGGTCTAGCTCTCAACTCAGCCAGAATAGAACCATCAACCGATAAAGCTAACCGTGTATTCATAACCCTAAATCCAAATATGGATTTCCTACTCAAGGCATCGTTGACCACGTTCGCCTTTCTCGGGTGATAGTCAATCACTAGCTCGTAACCTTTTATCAGCTCTAGCCATCTCCATTGTCATAGATGCAAATCCTTTTGACTCATTAAGTACTTTAAACTTTTATAGTCAGTGAATACCTGACATTTTTCACCATACAAAAGGTGTCTCCAGATCTTCAATGCATACACAATGGTGGCTAACTCTAAATCGTGGGTAGGATAATTCTTTTCATGCCGCTTCAGCTGTCTCAAGGCATAAGCTATTACTTTGCCTTCTTGCATAAGAACACAACCTAATCCATTCAAGAATGCATCACTATAAATCACAAATTCTTTTCCTAATTTAGCTTGTACTAAGACTGGTGCTTTAGTCAACAATGCCTTTAGTTTCTCAAAACTCTGTTGGCACTTTTCTGTCCACTCGAACTTGACATCTTTTTGTAATAGCTTCTTATTGTAGTAGCAATCATGGAAAACCATTTAACAAATCATCTGTAATAGTCCGCTAAGCCCAGAAAGCTTATAGCCTCTGACACCTTCTTCGGCAGCTTTCATTCCACAATAGTCAAAATCTTACTTGGGTCAACTCTAATACCATCACCCGAAACAATAAGGCCCAAAAACCCAACTTCTCTAAGCCAAAATTCACTTTTACAAAACTTAGTATACAACTACTTGTCACTCAAAGTTTGCAAAACTATTCTCAAGTTCTCAGCATCCTTAATCTCATCAAGAGAATAAATCAGTATATCGTCAATAAAAACAACAACAAACTTGTCCAAGTGCGGTCGAAAAATACGGTTCATTAAATCCATAAATACAATAGGAGCATTCGTTAAACCAAAAGGCATGACAAGAAATTCATAATGACCATACCTCGTCCGAAATGCAGTTTTCAACACATCCGAAATGCATTTTATCAAACAAATCATTGATCCTTGGCAAAGGATACCTATTCTTTATGGTTACCTTATTAAGGTGTCGATAATCAATACATAGTCTCATTGAACCATCTTTCTTTTTCACAAATAGTACCAGTTCACCCCACGGAGAAAAATTAGGTCTCGCAAAACCTTTATCCATTAACTCCTATAACTGAACTTTCAACTCCTTTAATTCCATCGGAGCCATTCTATACGGGGCAATCGAAATAGGTGCTATACCAGGAATCAAATCAATGCCAAATTTTACTTCTCTAATAGGAGGTAATCTGGGCAACTCTTCTGAAAACACATCTGGATGCTCACATACTACTGGCACTAATTCAATTTTCAACTCAGACTCTGTTATATTCAGTACAAAGGCAAGATAAGCTTCACAATCCTTTCTTATACATTTTTGAGCAGTCATAGAAGAAATCACTACAGGCAAGCTATCCAGTTCACCTGGTTCAACTCCAAGAATATTCTCATTTTCACATTTCAATTCAATAATTTTCCTTCCACAGTCTACTATCATTTCATGAGCAGTTAACCAATCCATACCAAGAATTATATCAAATTCATCAAACGGAAATAGCATATGATTAGCTAGAAAACAATGACCTCTAATCATCAAAGGGCTATTCCTACATACCTTGTCAACTAATACATATTTGCCTAAAGGGTTTGACACTTTCATCACAAATTTTATAGATTCAACAAGCATATTCATACTAGACACCAATTTCATACAAACATACGAATGGGTAGATCCCAGATCAATCAAAGCAACAACAAAAGTTCTTGCAGGTGCTCTACCCTTGGGTCTCACAGCCAACTCTCTAGGTGCACTCTTGCTACTCGCTCTATTTCCAGGATTTCTCTATGGTCTACCTCTAGAGGGAACACTGATCGATCTCACAGTTTGATTTCTATCTTTCGCAACCATCTGAGGACATTCATGAATAAAATGATCTGGTGAACCATATTTGAAACAAGTCCTGTCATTCGCTCGGCACTCACCGAGGTGACGTCTTCCACACTATGGACATTTCGGCCTACTTGGTCGAGTATTACCAACACTCACAATCGAAGTGGTCTGAGCTTTAGAAACCAAGTGTTGTTTACCCATATTTCTGTTTGCGAAGTCATCTGAAGCATTTGACCGAGTGGTGAACTCTTTCGATTTCTTAGATAAAGACTGAAATGACTTACCCAATTGTCTCTTTCTCAAATCATGGGACTCAATTTCAGCTTTTCTTTTCTGTTTAGCCAGCTCTTCAGCCTTACGAGCTCTCTCCACAAGTACCACAAATTCTTTCAGTAAATAATACCAACCAATAATCAAATGTCCTCATTTAACCCATCCTCAAACCTCTTGCACATAATGGCTTTAGTAAATACACAATCTCGAGCGTATTTGCTAAGTCTCACAAACTCATGCTTGTACTCAGTTACAGTCATTTGATCTTGCATCAATTCAAGAAATTCTTTTCACTTTTGGTCAATAAACCTCTGACTAATGTACTTTTTACGAAACTCTTCTTAGAAAAATTTCTAGTTAACTCTCTCCCTTGGTACAACTGACACACGGGTGTTCCAACATTGATAAGTCGAGTCTCTTAAGTGGGACAAAACACATTTCATACACTTCTCTGGTGTGCGGGACAACTCATCGAATACCTAGATGGTATTTTCAAGCCAGAATTCTACTTTTTTTTTTGTCATCGTCTTTAATAGCTCAAAATTCCTCTGCTCCTTGTTTTCGAATTCTGTCAACCGGAGGTTTTTCCCTTCTTACCATTTCCATAACTTGGGGAGCTACAGGGATAGACTGAGGGTTTGGAGGGGTAGAGCTTGTTGTTTAGTGGCCGGGTTCATTCGAACGAACTCTGAGAACTACTCATTCATCAATTGGAAGAAGGCTTCCTGAGCCTCTCCTCCCTAACTCACAATCACATGTCTATCCTTATTGTCAGCAGAAACCATCCCATGAGCGGGAGTTGGCATGTTACTTTTTACATCATCTGCCAGTGCTCTGTCGGGATTCATTTAATATATGAAAGCACATTTTAAAATTGTTAGGAGTCGTCACACTATCATAATAATATTCGTATATATGGCATGTATAGCTAGACTCATGCACATGCCAAGTTAGTCTGAGAATCGACTAAACACTAGTTCAGATACCATTAAATGTAACACCTCTTACCCGTGTTCATTGCCGAAATAGGATACGAGGCGTACCGGGCTTAAACATAAACATTAATGCAAAACCAGACCATAAATTTCAAACTTCTCATTCATATTCATATTATCCCATATATCAGCCCATGATGCCCGAAACATACGTTGGGGGTGGTTCGAGACTGAACTGAGAACTTTCAAAACTTTTGAGAAAATTAGAAAATTTTCATGTTTTGGACAGTCACGAGCCCTCGTGGGCAGGCCATGTGGACTCACACGCCCGTATGACCCTAGGACACACCCGTGTGACCCTAGGACACGCCTGTGTGCCAGGCTGTGTCCAAAATAATGGACATTCTATTTATGACCTCATCACCAAAATAAGGTCACATGGCCAAGGTACACGCCCATGTCCTTAGACCGTGTGGTGAATTAAATTTCAAAAATTAGGTGCTGACTTCACACGGCTTGGGCTCACGCCTAAATCCTGAGGCCGTGTCCTTCACACAGTCGAGACACACGGTCGTGTCTCTGCCCGTGGATTTACTACTGGACATTCTATTTTGCAAAATTAGGGTGCAGGGGACACACAGCCTATTCACACGCCCATAGGGCTGACCGTGTGTCACACATGGCCTAGACACATGCCCGTGTGTCTACCCATGTGGACAAATATAAGGCTATTTACCAAGCCTTTTCCCACCCTGTAACACAAGCATACTTACACTACTTCAAAGGCAAATAATATAGCATATTTAAGTTATCAAACATCTCAAAACCAAGTCATCCACACATCATGTACTTAGCAACTTAAACATGCAAGCCATCATTTCCATCAATAACATCATCATTTGGGTATACCAATAACCAATATTGGTCAATTTCATATGGCCTTATACAACAGGATCATTCATCAAAATAAGCCAACATTTTGGCCAAATCAATTATGACATAAAACAAAAAGACCAAGTCCTTATACATTCCATGCTCAAAATGTTAAAACTCGTTATACCCAAATACTTCAAGTGATAGTGTGAATCGAGCTCTAACGTTCTACGATCCCCAAGCTATCTTGGCGATACTATAAGAAAATAAAAAAGAAAAGAGAGTAAGCATAAAGCTTAGTAAGTTTGCATGTAAACAAATAACAACATTAATAATGCAATATCATACACATAACATAAATATAACTTATTACAATATCATCAAGTATCATGTCCTTTACATAATATGCCATAAAAATCATCTTCATGATTCCTTCATTCACTTCTTACTGAGACCTTATCGATGCATAACTCAAGAATTTTGAGCTTTGTGTACATACATACCCTTTCAACATGTTCATGCCTTCTCTTTTCTTTGGCATATTCTTTGGATTACCCGTTGAACACTTGGAATACTAAAGGGTACTCGGGAGATTTCACACACATGGTAGGATACCAATGCCATATCCCAAATATGGTCTTATATGGGATCTCATATCGATACCATGTCCCAGACACAGTCTTACACGAAATCTCATAACAATGCCAATGCTATGTCCCAGACATGGTCTTACATGGGATAACACATAACCCTAATGTCATGACATTTGTATCTATCTATTCCTAAGGTTTAACTGGGATTTCGAAACATCAAAACCTCGTCACATTGTGATCGAGTCATTGTAGTTCAAAATTCATGATTATACATATCATGCAATAATAAAGCATTAGATACATAAAAAATAATAATGTTGTTTTATTTACCCACAAACTTTCCTCGGTAACAAAATAGGACTAACTATTCGATTTAGTCCAAAAGCTTGTTCTTTTCCCAGTCTAGGTCTGGACTCCATTTCTCTTGATTTTTAATAACAAATTTCACTTATTTAATTATTACATTGCTTATTTACAATTTTGCCCCTAAACTTTTTTGCTTATTTACAAATTAGTCCCTAGGCTCGTAAAATGACATGGACTCATTTTCTTTGCTACTCAAGCCTAGTCGAACAACTTTCATAACTATAACAGCCCACAATTTCCATTAAAATGCCTTTTTACTACTTATTTTGTAACTTTACAAATTAGTCCTTTTTAGGTGTTTTCATGAAAAATCACTTGGTAAAAGATATTTATCACACATCAAAATTTCATATTCCTTCATTAAACATAAAAATAAATGCATATCACACATGGGTAAATTTTTTAACATGAACCCTGGCTAAAGATATGGCTAGAAATAGGTAAATCGTGTTACGAGGGTTTTAATGTAAAAAGCATTAAAAACAGGGCTAGGATGTACTTACTATGAAGTTTGGAAGTTGAAAAACCCTAGCTATGGAACCCTTAGGAGTTTCAGCCCTAGCTTGAAGAAGATGGGCAAATTTTACTTTCTTTTTCCCTTTTTATTCTTTTATTAGCCAAATGACCAAAATGCCCTTTTAACCTTTCTTTGAAATTTTACCCTTCCATGTCCATTTTTTTCCATTATGACATAAAATGGTCTATTTACTAAATAATGACCTCTAATTTACCCATGCATTTCAATTAAGTACCCCAAAGCTTCTAGAATCTCATATTTTACAACTTTTGCAATTTAGTACTAAAAGTTAAGTTGGACTCTTATTCACAAAATTTCTTCATGAAACTTTCACAGAATCATGCAAACATGTCATGGACCTCAGAATAATCATAAAACAAATATTTCTACTTTAGATTTATGGTCTCGAAACCACTATTCTAACTAGACCCTAATTTGGAATGTTATAGTTAGGAGTATGATGAGTAACTCCTCATTACCTATATCATTATGGATGCGTGCACTTAAAACTAATCTGTACATATTAAATAAGGTTCCAAGCAAGGCAATCCCAAAGCTTCTTTCAAGTTATGGATTGGAAGGAAACCTAACTTAAGGCACCTCCATGGTTGTGGTTGCTAAACAAAAGCAAGAATATATAATCCACATAAAATAAAATTAGATTCTCATAAAATAAGTGGTTACTTTAATGATTATCCAAATAAATATAAAATATGTAGGTTGTAACAGCCTGATTGTAACGTCCCCACGCTCGAAACCGTCACCGGAGTCGAGCTTGAGGTGTTACTAAACACAATTTACCATTTTAAACAACTTTACAAAATCTATTTTCATTTTCGGAATAAATTGTTTTCTGCGTCATGGTCGCTCAAAAAATCATATCTCGAGTTACAAAACTCAAAATCAAGATCCGTAAATTTTCTCTGAATCTAGACTCATATATCTATTCACTAATTTTTTTCTAGAATTTTTGACTGAGCGGATTAGTACAGTTTATTAGTTAAAGTTTCCCCTGTTTCAGAACTCGACTGCACTGACCTCTACTCATTACGAATCACTTTTCTCCCTGTAAAAATTTCATATAACTATACCGTTTATTTATATTAAAACTAGATTCAATAAGTAATCTAGGCATATAAATTAATCCTCCTAATTATTTTTGTACAATTTATGGTGAATTTTCAAAGTTGGAACAGGGGATCCAGAAATTGCTCTGGCCCTGTTTCACTAAAACTCAAATATCTCATAACGTATAACTCCTTTACCTATTTTTCTTCTTTCATATAAAAGTAGACATGATAAGCTTCAATTTCATAACTAATCCATCATCAAATTCGATTTATATGATTTTTAGTGAATTTTCAAACTCACATCAGTTTTGCTGCAATGTTCTGTTTTATGGCTAATTTCATTTTCATAAAAGCGTTTATATACTAGATAACCTATTATTCTTTCATGACATCAAACATAATCTATATTAGCCATTTCAATGACTCAACATTATCAAGCATTTCCTCAACCAAACCACCACCATATCACAAGATTATTTACACAAAGTAGGTATATTACTATACATGCCATTTACCAAAAAGTCCTTTGGATAGTGTGAACGAGTCTTCGACCTATCCCGATTCTCGAGCCGGCTTGTCCAAAACTACAATGAATGAAAAGGAGGGAGTAAGCATAAATGCTTAGTAAGTTTACATGCAAATAACAAGTAACATAACAAAGTCATTATGCCAAACAACATTAACATAGCATCACCAAAACATAGGTCGCAATTCTAGTTATCATACTTCATCTTACCACATTTTTGTTGTTGTCTCGGGTTTCAACCCAAGGGTTAAGTACATACCTATCCAATACGGCCATTTCTCAACATTACCGAATTGTCACTTACGTCTTGAGTGCCTTTCCATTTCACTTGAATTTTACCCGTTGAACACATTGGAATACAACTCGGATACACGGATCACTTGCACATAAGTGCTGAATATGTAATCAATCAATCATGTAATCCGCCCATAAACGAACTCGGACTCAACTCAACGAGCTCGGGCGTTCGCATCCATAAGCGAACTCGGACTCAACTCAACGAGCTCGGATGCCTAGTTACATCTCACGAACTCGGACTCAACTCAACGAGTTCGGACATTCGCACCCATAAGTGAACTCGGACTCAACTCAACGAGCTCGGGTGCCAAACCATCCTAGTGACATGTCACTTGTATCCTAATCTATTCCCAAGGTTCAAACGGGATTCTCCTTCAATCACATCTCCTTGCCGTCTTCCACATAATACCGGAACCAATGCTTGGTAGCATTTTATATTTAACAAGTAGCACATATAATTTGCATATTGTTCAAAAATAACCACAAAGTATATATTTCATGATAAAAATCAGCATATCATATAAATTGCATCAATTAACTTAAAAATAACAATTATGTTACATTATTTACACATGAACTTACCTTAGTACCAAAATACAAAGATTTTTGCAATTTAGTCCGTAATCTTTTCTTTTCCTCGATCAAGGTTGATTCCACGTCTTTCTTGATCTAAAATAACACATTTAGCTTATTTAATACTCACATTATCAAAATAGTACTAAATTCAAATTTTGGAAAATTTACAATTTTGCCCCTAAACTTTTGCATATTTACACTTTTGCCCCAAAGCTCGGGAATTAAATTTTATCACAAATTCTTATGTTTTAGGACATGCTGATCATTTATTTACCATTAGCAAGCTCAAATTCCCACTAAAACACATACTTATGAACAATATGTACTTTTACCAATTAAGCCATTTTACTCGTTTTTACTTAAAACCGAGTAGCACAAGTTGTCTAACATAATTTAAAACCTCATATTCTATCATAAAACATCAAAATACACAAATTTCACCTATGGGTATTTTTCCAAATATGAACCCTAACTTAAATTATTGCTAACATAAGCTTTATCGAGTTACCGGGACTACGAAAACGTGAAGAACATTAAAAACGGGGCTTGGAATCACTTACTATGGAGCTTGGAAGCTTGAAACAAACCCTAGCTATGGAGAACCCTTGAAATTTCGTGGTAATGAAGAAGATGACCAATTTTGTGTTATTTTTCCCTTTTTATTTCATTAAATGTCCAAATGACCAAAATGCCCCTCCATACTAAACTTTCAAAAATTCCTTCCATGTCCTATTTTGTCCATGAACATAAAATTGGTCTAATTACCATTTAAGACCTCCTAATTAATATTTCAAAGCAATTTCATACTGAAAACTTCTAGAATGCAAGTTTTGCAACTTATTCGATTTAATCCCTAACTCCAAATTAAGCACTTTACGCTTAGAATTTCTTCACGAAATTTTCACACCATCATAAAATCATATCATAAACATCAAAATAATTATAATATAATTATTTCTACCTCGGATTTGTGGTCACGAAACCACTATTCCGGTTAGGCCCTAATTCGGGATATTACACTGATTTGGACCCTAGTTGGAATAGTGGTTTCAGAACCACATATCCGAGTCTGAAAAATATTTTAATATTATTTTTTGTGTCTGTGGTATACGAATTAGTATATGTGAAATTTTTGTGACTTAATTTATCTTTCTCTGTCCTGAATTATGAGAAAGGATTAAGTTGCAAATGTGATAAAATTTGCATGTTACTTATGCATATGTTTATTTGGAGTGGCTTTTAAATATAATGGCCTTATGTGGTAATTTCACCTTTGGATGTTTATGTGGTCATAAATGACCTTAAAATAAGTGCTTTACATGTTTATAAATAAGGGTTAAATTTGTAAATGATGTATAAAATATATGTTATAATAAAATATCATGAAAACATGGTCATTATGTGTTTCTCTCCACCGATAAAGGAAAAAGAAAGGGTTTTACACATTTGTTCATTCGGCATATTTTAAGCTCAATTGAGGTATGTTTTGACTTAAAATTTTGATAATTTTTACGTTTCTGTGATTGTTGCTTTGTATTCTTCCATGCCCATGTCTCAATTTTGTTTTTGATAAAGTTTATCGGTAAGACCACATCAGGGACGTCGGCATTGTATAAGGCCTATCTGAATTCTCTAACGTTTCTAAATAATTTGAGGAGAAATTCTGATATATGAATAAATGCATACCTCATGTGTTTGACTAAGGTACATCTGTTTTGTACTGAATTTTTGAGTATGAAAGGTATGCAAACTGTGTGAACTAGAAATCTGAGTAAATTGAATGAATCTGAATGGTGAAATATTTGTGGGAAATGGTTATTGTATTATGATTATGGAATGCATAATTTTGTATTTGACTTACTAAGCTCTTTGTAGCTTACTCTGTTTATTCTTTCAACTGTTTTACAGATATCGTAGCTACTAAGGGCTCGGGGATAATCAAGGACCTTCACCACACTATTGAGCTAGATTTTGGTACCTTTTGTTTGTAAAAAGTTTCAGTATGGCATGTATAGGCTAGAGTGTCTATGTATTAAGCTTGGATATGTTTAGTTGTAAGGCCATGAGAGTTGGCTAACAAATGATTTTGTGTTTGTTTTTGGTATATGACTTGTGATGCCATTTTAAGTAACTTATAATGGCTATATGAATTTGTATGTTTTGATTTTCATGAATGATGTCAATGTGATGAATGGTAAGAATTGGATATGGTATGAATGAGCTAGGTGCATCATGTTTAGTCTTGACTTTCGTTAAGTCATGGTATTTCTTGGTGTGAGATTTGATATTAAGTATGTATGTGAATGGTTTGATCATGTTGAGGTATGTTTTAGACATTGAATATAGTTGAAATTGTGATGTTGATAGGGCATCAATTGGCTTGTAGGGAATGACACTTAATGGGTGGATAGCATGACTTAAACCAAGTTTGCTTAGTGCCACACAGCTAGGGCACACGGGCGTGCCTTAATGCTGTGTTAATTTTCCAGTATTGGGCATAAAACCCACACGGTCAAGACACACGGGTGTGTCTCGTGGCCGTGGCAAAAAGTCAGTATGCCTACTCTGTTTTGGCACGACTTGGGTGCACGGGCGTGCCTGAGTCTCCTGTGAGGCACACGACCTAGTCACACGGGTGTGTGACTTCCTTAAGTTGGAAAATTTTATATGTGTTCTGAAGTTTACTGTTGCATTCGGTTTAGTCCCGACCCTATCTCAATGAATGTTTGAGGTCTAGTGGGCTTTCAAAAAGGGATTTTATGTTTAGATTTTGTTATGATCTTTGAATATTCTGTTCTGATCTATTTTGAATATCCGATAACGCCCCTACCTATTTGAGCGACAATAACGAGATAGGGGTGTTACATTTGGTTGGTATCAGAGCTACAGTTTAGTCGATTCTAGGACTAACGTAGTGTGTTTGAGTCTAGCTATACATGCCATATATCTGAATTTTGATAGTGTGATGAATCCTGACAAATGAAATGTGTTTTTCATATAGTAATGGATATCGAAAGAGCCA
This sequence comes from Gossypium stocksii, assembly GCA_020496765.1. Taxonomy (NCBI): domain Eukaryota; kingdom Viridiplantae; phylum Streptophyta; class Magnoliopsida; order Malvales; family Malvaceae; genus Gossypium; species Gossypium stocksii. The sequence goes on from CM035627.1 coordinate 48,026,059, forward strand.
TAGTTGACAATGTTGAAAGTAATGTGCCTACCCCCACCCAAGGGGCAGCGCTATCTGATTCTAAACCGGTTACAAGTGGTAATAAGGGAGAAGCTAAGCAAGCTTTCTTCCAAATGATGAATGAGTGGTTCACTCAGTATGTCCGAACAAATCCGGCTATTCAACCCCCACCCTTGACTGTTCCTCAACAACCTTCGGTAGTACCATCTGTGACTAATTCGATTCATCTGAATAAGCCTCCGGTAGAATAGATTAGAAAGTATGGGGCCAAAGAGTTTCAAGCTACTACTGATGACGATGCCGAGAGGGCTAAATTTTGGTTGGAAAACACGATCCGAGTTCTTGATGAATTGTCGTGCACTCCGGAGGAAAGTGTTAAATGTGTGGTTTCATTATTACGAGACTCTGCATACCATTGGTGGAAAACACTAACATCTGTAGTTCCGAGTGAACGAATTACATGGGATTTCTTTCAAACTGAGTTTAGAAAGAAGTATATCAGTCAACATTTCATTGATCAGAAACGTAGAGAGTTTCTTGAATTAAAACAAGGCAACAGATCTGTTATTGAATATGAACGAGAATTCTTAAGATTGAGCCAGTACGCATGATAGTTTGTAGAGTCAGAGGCCACTATGTGTAAAAGATTCGTCAAAGGTCTAAATGAAGACATTACACTTCTGGTTGGAATTCTCGATCTGAATGAATTTGTCGTGTTAGTTGAAAGGGCTTGTAAAGCCGAAGAACTTAGTAAAGAAAAGAAGAAAGCTAATTTTGAAGCTAAAGAGGTTCGAAAAAGATCTTCAGGTAGATCATTTTAGTCTGTGTCAAAGAAGTTTCGAGATGACCCTAACCGTTCGAAGATTTCTATGGGACATTCTGGCAGAGATTGTGACAGATCGTGTTCAAGTTTTAAAACTCCTGCTACATCTATTGCTAGTGTCGAGAATATGAGATTTGAGAGACTTGAATGTGTACATTGTGGTAAGAGAATCTAGGAAGTTGTAGATTGAAAGATCGAGCCTGTTACCGATGTGGATCCCTGGATCACTTTGTTAGAAACTGTCTTGAATCTGTTAAGCAAGAGATAGTACAAAATCCGCGATCGGGTAATACTTCTACTAGAGGCAGAATTTCTAAAAGCACAGGAAATGCTAGTGTTGGTGAAAGAGTTACTAAAGATACGACTGCACGATCTGAAGCTCGAGTGCATGCTAAAGCCTATGCTATCCAGGCACGTGAAGAAGCTTCGTCTCCTGATGTGATTACTGGTATTTTTACTCTTTATCATACTTCTGTGATTGCTTTGATAGATCCCGGATCAACGCATTCTTATATTTGTGTGAATTTAGCATATAGTAAGACTTTCTCAGTAGAGTCTACTGAATTTATAATTAAAGTATCAAACCCCTTAGGTAAGAGTGTCCTGGTTGATAAGGTTTGTAAGAATTGTCCATTAATGATACGAAATATCTGCTTCTCTTTTGATTTGATGCTATTACCGTTTGATGAATTTGATATAATTCTGGGTATGGACTGGTTAACTTTGCATGATGCTATTGTTAATTGCAAACAAAAAGTTATTGACTTGAGATGCAAGAATGGTGAAATTGTTAGAATCGAGTCTAGTGAATTGAATGGTTTACCAACTGTAATATTGGTATTAAAAGCTCGAAAGTATGTGAGAAAAGGGTGTGAAGCCTACCTAGCTTATGTGATTGACTCTAAGGTGTCCAATAAAAAGATTGAATCTGTGTCTATCGTCTGTGTATTTTCTGATGTATTCCCTGATGAACTTCCAAGTTTGCCTCCGATTCGAGAAGTTGAGTTTCGGATTGAATTGGTCTCGGGAACTGCTCTGATTTCAATAGCTCCGTATAGAATGGCACTAATTGAACTGAAAGAATTAAAGACTCAATTACAAGAATTGACTGATCGAGGCTTTGCTAGGCCGAGTTTCTCACCGTGGGGTGCTCCTGTTCTGTTTGTGAAAAAGAAAGATGGCACAATGAGAATGTTCATTGATTACCATCAGCTTAACAAAGTGATTGTGTGTATTGATTACCGTCAGCTTAACAAAGTGACTGTAAAGAATAAATACCCTCTGCCCCGAATAAATGAATTGTTTGATCAACTAAAAGGCGCCTCTGTAAAGAACTCGGTTCTTTTTTTTGTATTATATCGCTTTGACTCCTTTTCCATTTATTCTATCATATTTATATTATTCTAATTATTCTAATTCTATGTATTTCTTTTTTTGTTTTAATAAATTATTAATTTTTTTCTGAACGAGGTATGAGCACATGAATTTTTAGTTATGCCTTTTGGATTAACGAATGCCCCTGCTGTGTTTATAGATCTGATGAACAGAATTTTTAGATCATATTTAGATCAATTTGTTGTTTTTTTCATTGAAGATATATTGATTTATTCTCAGAATGAAAGTGAGCATGCTCAACATTTGAGAATTGTACTTCAGACACGCGTGATAAGCAACTGTACGTAAAATTCAGCAAATGTGAATTCTGGCTACGCGAAGTTAGTTTTCTGGGTCATATTGTATCAGCTTCTGGTATCCGTGCTGATCCAAATAAAATCTCAGCTATTTTGGATTGGAAACCTCAGAGAAATGTTTCTGAAGTCCGTAGTTTTCTGGGACTTGTCGGGTATTACCGTTGTTTTGTAAAGGGTTTCTCGGTAATTGCAACTCCGATGACTAGATTGCTACAAAAAGATGTAAAATTTGAATGGTCTGATAAATGTCAGAATAGTTTTGAACAGTTGAAAACTATGTTAACCGAAGCTCCTATAGTTGTGCAACCCGAATAGGGTAAAGAATTTGTTATATATAGTGATGTTTCGTTAAATGGACTCAGTTGCATTTTAATGCAAGAAGGAAAGGTTATCGCATATGCCTCTAGACAGTTAAAGCCACACGAGAAGAACTATCCGACACATGATCTTGAGTTAGCTGCCATTATTTTTGCATTGAAAATTTGGCGTCACTACCTGTTCAGCAAGAAATGTCACGTATTTTCAGATCATAAAAGTCTAAAATATCTGATGACTCAGAAAGATTTGAATTTACGGTAGCGAATATGGTTGGAACTGTTAAAAGACTATGAACTTGTTATTGATTATCATCCGGGTAAAGCAAATGTGGTAGCTGATGCTTTAAGCTAAAAATCACTATCTGCATTATCTGTTTTAAATGCTAATGTTGATCCGTTTGTTGATGATTTAATGTCGGCTAAATTAAAAGCAAAACCTTTATTTTTGCAACAAATCATTAATACTCAGAAAGTTGATAATGAACTATTAATGAGACGAGCTTAGTGTGATTCTGATTTTGACTTCTGGATTGATGATGATGATTGTCTGAGATTCAGGAATAGAATTTGTGTTCCGAAAAATTCTGAATTGATTCAGATGATTCTGAGTGAAGCACATAGTAGTAAATTCTCTGTACATCCAGATAGTACAAAAATGTATAATGATTTAAAATGGTTATACTGGTGGCTAGGAATGAAAAGAGATATCTCTGATTTTGTTATGAAATGCTTAATATGTCAGCAAGTAAAAGCAGAACATCAGGTGCCTTCAGGTTTGCTACAACCGATTATGATTCCTGAATGGAAATGGGATCGAGTGACTATGGATTTGTTTCTGTTTTACCTCTATCTCTAAAAAAGAAAGATTCAATCTCGGTTGTTGTTGATCGATTGACAAAGTCTACTCATTTTATTCCGGTACGATCTGACTACTCACTTGAAAAGTTAGCTGAGCTTTACATTTCTAATATTGTGAGTGTAACACTCCTAACCCGTATCCAATTGCCGGATTAAGGTTAAGAGGCATTACCGAACTAAACATTTAATTATCACATTCACATAGTCATCAAACACAATCAGAAATCAAGCTGAAATTTATACAAACATTCAAGATCATATGCCATATTCGTATGGCTAAATATTTACATTTACAAAATATCGTTCTCAACAGTCTAATCTATACATGCCACATCAACTCCAAAATATATTAGTACCAAAATGATCGATAGTGTGACGAATTGCTGAGGATCCCCGAGTCGGTGGCCAAAATCGACAATCTATAAAACAGAGAAACAAACAGCAGAGTAAGCTTTCATAAGCTTAGTAAGTTTTAAGCAATACAAACAATTAAAAACTTGAAATTTAAAACGAGCATTTAGTATCACAAAACTCGTATTCTAATTACAAAATCACTTGGCCGAATATACACAAGTACACCAATATATATATAGCCTATTGGCCGAATATATATATATACGAATACACAAAGAAATTTTAGCACATACTTTACTTTACTTTATAGCTCATACAATGAATTTAAGTCACATACTTTCATATAATGACAGACATCGACTGAATAGGTCATTCTCTTATTCGCAGATATAGTAATCATCCACACACATTTATCGTCCTTTGATACTAATAATTCACCTTAAAATCAATTCACATATGAGTACATAATACGTACCTGGCCATCATAATGTATCATACATAATCGATAGTAGTTTACCTCGAACATTCGACTTCATATCTTACTCAAATCACCGCTGTTAAGCTTGCTAGGTTTAAAACCCGAATCCAATCACTAGCATAAAGCCTGCGGGACTTTAAGCCCGGATATAGTACCAGTACTAAGCCTGCGAGATTTAACCCAGACATATTACTAACACGAAGCCTGCGGGATTTAACCCGGATATATTACCAGCACGAAGCCTACAGGACTTAACCTGGATATATTACCAGCACGAAGCCTGCGGGACTTAACTCGGATACATATCAAGTGCCAAGCATATTTACTCATATGTTAACTCATTACACATAACATATCACATTAGTTATTCAATTACTTCATTCGAATAGAAGCACAAAAAGTACACCTTCAACATTACTTTTGGTTCAATGTTCATACAAAAGAACACATAACCATCTCACTATCCCAGCTTAACTCCTAATAACCATTCGGTTACATGCCATGTACTCAATTTATTTACCACACAACCTAATTCAAGTAGAGACAATAGGTCGCAATTCATCTATCATACTTATATCATGACATCATCAATTATAATAAATGTGATTACTCAAAACTTACCTCGGTATATTCGAACGGTTGTAGATCGGCTACTTTATTACTTTCTCTTTTCCCCTATCCGACTTTGATCCTCTTTGCTCTTGAGCTTAATTAAAACAAATAGGTTTGTTTAATTATTTAACCAAGATGATTTAATTATTAATCACATTCGGTAAGGTTTTATAATCATATAAATTTTTAAGCATTATAATATACCACCTAACATATAATTTATCACCACCTCTTAATGGCCGAATATCATGAAGCACATTTACATCTATTTACTAAACACTATGTCATTCACTTAACCACATATCCAACATTCGGCCATCAATCACATTTTAAGTGTATATATATACTTATAAACACCTTAAATACATATACACTTCATTCATACATTTATTTCATATCGTTAAATTCATGCAAATAGTTCATTCACAAAATCAAACTTATTTGTTTATGTTTCCATTACACATACAAAACCGTTCTACTTACACTTTGAACGAATGTTTATAACTAAAATAGGTTTACCACCCTTTATTTACAACTAATCTATCATCATGGTTATAATATTTAAATGACCAAAAACACAAGGGTATATTTTACACCCAAATCATATTCGGTCATTATCCTGTACATTTAAATAAATAAAACTACTTTAGCTGATTATCAACCATCAATTAAAACACTCATGCATAAACACAAAACTCATTTGACTTATCATACTTTCATGTGCACATTTTAATCATATGGTCGGCTACTATAATAAGCAATTTAAAGACATATCACTTATCAACTCACATCTCCAAAGTTCCCAAACACTACTATTTATTCAAGTCATTAAACTAAGAATGCATTCGACATCCATAAGGACAAGAATTAACTCTTGGGTATTATTTTCAAGATATTTAATAAAATCTTTTAATCAAACTCATTATGCACGACACACTAATCATCAAAGGCCAAATATGCTAACACCTAAATACCTTAGCCGAAAGTCATTTTTCATCATTTTTAGCACATATTTTACCTATTCAATTAAACTCACATTCGGATAAGGCTCATTTATATACAACTACTTTAGCAATTTCATTTCATCATTTAGTAAACTTAACGTTCAAGGCCGTATATTTGTTTTCATTTTCCTAATTCCATAATCGACTAACACACATGTATATACCACAACTTTAGCTCACATTTCCAACTAAGAACATAACTTCCATGACCGATTTTCTTCTTTAGCAATTAAACCTCAATTATGTACATTACTCATACAACATGAAGCATCAACTAATTTCCTTAAATCTCATACACATCCGAATCTTCAAGCCATCACCAAAATTAGATTTTTAACACCATCAAGAGGCACCAAGATCGATTGTTTCATTTTTCACAAGGATCTATTCACCATCATTCATTACTAAGATTAAAACACCAAAATTTCCAAATTACCCAAGAAACTAATGACCGAATATATATTCCTCAACCAAAATTAAATATCTAACTTGGGTTATAAAGAAACTATGCAACCAACTCAAAGCAAACAACAATTTCAAAAAAAACAAATATCAACATACCTTTAAAAATCAATCTATGAAAATGGCTGGTTGTCTAAGCTCCAAATCTCTCTAATCTTTCTTTACTTATGGCAATGGAGGAGAAAGATAAAGAAAACTTTGGTTTCTCCTCCCACTAAGTTATTTTACTAATATTTTAAGTTGGTTTTATGCTTATTATTTTCTTATTTTCCATTATAATTACATATAATATAAAACAAAAATCATTTCATTCTTTAGTTGGCCGGCCACTTAAAGTCAAATTGGACATTTTGACATGCAAGTCCTCTCTTAACAATTCATGCATTAATTGGTCCATTCATTACCTCCTAGCACATTTTCCAAATTTATCACTTAAGTCCTTTTTAAGATAATTCATATCAAATGACTAAATCAAAGTATCAAAATTTCACACATGCATTAACACATATAATGAACATGAAATTTAACATTCCATAGATTTTATAACTCGATTTTGTAGTCCCGAAACCACACTCTGACTAGGTTCAATTTAGGGCTGTCACAGTGAGATTGCACGGGGTACCACTATTTATTGTGTTTGATAGAGAGCCAAGGTTTACTTCACAATTCTGGAGAAAGTTGCAAGAAGCTTTAGGTACAAAATTGCATTTCAGTACTGCTTTTCATCCGCAAACAGATGGTCAATCTAAGCGAATCATTCAGATACTCGAGGACATGCTTAGATGTTGTATTCTGGAGTTTAAAGGTATGTGGGAACAATATTTACCTCTGATTAAATTTGCATATAATAATAGCTTTCAATCGAGCATTAAAATGGCCCCGTATGAAGCCTTATATGGTAGAAAATGTAGAACTCCGTTATACTGGTCTGAGCTTAATAAAAATAAGATATACGGGATTGATCTGATAAAAGAAATAGAACAGAAGGTGAAAGTGATCTGAGATAGTCTAAAGGCAGCATCTGATTGTCAGAAGTTATATACGAATCTGAAATGGAAAGATATTGAATTTTAGGTTGGCGACAAAGTATTTCTAAAAGTGTCTCCGTGCAAGAAACTGTTTCGGTTTGGAAAAAAGGGCAAATTGAGTCCGAGGTTTATAGGACCGTATGAGATTTTTGAATGAGTTGGGTCGGTCGCTTATAGACTAATGTTGCCATCTTAGCTAGAAAAGATACATAATGTATTTCACATGTCGATGCTTCAACGTTATAGATATAATCCATCTCATGTCATATTCCCTTTTGAGATTGAATTAAATTCTGATGTGTCTTACGATGAAGAACCGATCCGTATCTTAGCACGAGAAAAAAACAATTGAGAAACAAGAAAATTCCGCTAGTAAAAGTATTGTGGCGTCATTATAGATTGGAAGAGGCTACCTGGGAGCCTGAAAGTGCAATGAAACAGCAATATCCGAATCTGTTTACTGGTAAGATTTTTGGGTACGAAAATACCTAAGGGGGGAGAATTGTAAAAGCCTGATTTGGACCCTAGTCGGAATAGTGGTTTTGAAACCACATATCCGAGTCTGAAAAATATTTTAATATTATTTTTTGTGTCTGTGGTATACAGATTAGTATCTGTGAAATTTCTGTGATTTAATTTGTCTGTCTTTGTCCTGAATTATGAGAAAGGATTAAGTTGCAAATGTGATAAAATTTGCATGTTACTTATGCATATGTTTATTTGGAGTGGCTTTTAAATATAATGGCCTTATGTGGCAATTTCACCTTCGGATGTTTATGTGGTCATAAATGACCTTAAAATAAGTGCTTTACATGTTTATAAATTAGGGTTAAATTTGTAAATGATGTATAAAATATATGTTATAAAAAAATATCATGAAAACATGGCCATTATATGTTTCTCTCCACCGATTCATAAAGGAAAAAGAAAGGGTTTTATACATTTGCTTATTCGGCACATTTTAAGCTCAATTGAGGTATGTTTTGACTTAAAATTTTGATATTTTTTACGTTTCTGTGATCGTTGCTTCGTATTCTTCCATGCCCATGTCTCAATTTTTGTTTTTGATAAAGTTTATAAATAGTGCCATTGTTGATATTTGAAGCTTTGTAGTGAAATTAAATGAATTATGATGAATAGGTGTTGAATAAACATGTTTTTCCATGAGATTTTGATGAATTTGAGCCATATGGGCTAATTTGTGAAAATGACATTTTGGGAGGATTAAATTGTGAAATAAATGTGTATATGGGCATATATGAGAGCCATGAAGATTCGGCTAGACCATTTTGTAATGAAATTGTGCATACTTGATGTTTTTGTGAATTAGGGACCAAAGTGTCTGTAACGCCCCCATACCCGAGACCATCCCTGAAGTCGAGTTTGAGGTGTTAATAAACTTAATTTATCACTTAAACAATTTTCAATCCATTTATTTCACCTTTAGGAATAAGCTGTTTATCTGCGTCACAGTCGCTAAAAAAAATCATATCTTGAGTTACGAAACTCAAAATTCAAATCTATAAATTTTCCCTGAAACTAGACTTATATATATATTTACTAATCTTTTTCTAGAATTTTTGGTTGGGCCAATTAGTACAGTTTATTAGTTAAAGTTTCCCCTATTTCAGTGTTTGGCTCTTTTGACCTCTGTCTATTACAAATCATTTTTCTCTCTGTACAAAATTCAAATAACTATGCCGTTTGTTTTCCTTAAAATTAGACTTAATAAGGAATCTTTACATATATATAATGACTCCTAATTATTTTTGTACAATTTTTAGTGAATTTATAAAGTCAAAATAGGGGATTCAGAAATCGTTCTGACCCTGTTCCACCAAAACTCAAATATCGTATAAAATACAACTCATTTACCTGTTTTGTTTCTTCCATATAAAAATAAACACAATAAGATTCAATTTCATTTTTTATTTACCATCTAATCCTGTCTCTACTATTTTTAGTGATTTTTCAAACTCACGTCATTGCTGCTGTATGATACTATTTTATAACATCTTTCACCCTTTTTATGCATTTCCATGGATTAGGTATCACCTTAAATATACATAACACCAAATATGATCATAATTAGCCATTCCAATGGCTAATCATTATCAAGCATTTCCTTATCACTAAATAGCCATATCATAAGATCGTATACACAAAATGATCATAATGCTATACATGCCATACTCAAAATACACAAGCCATTATACCAAACTGGTCCCCGGATAGTGTGAGCAAGCCTTCGACCTTTCCCGATTCCCAAGCTGGCCTGTAAAAACTACAATGAATGAAAAGGAGGGAGTAAGCATAAATGCTTAGTAAGTTCACATGCAAATAGCAAGTAACATAATCATGAAATCCAACATGAAACATCAATTGTATAAATTTCACAAAGACATTCATGTTACAAGGGTGTTTACTATCTTACCCCAACATCATCATATCAAGTTCTCAACCCAAGAGTTTAAGCTCATACCTGTCAAATTTTCTCATTCACCACACTTACCAACATATCTCTTTCGTTTAGGTATTCTCCTTACTCACTTAAGATTCACCCATTGAACACATCGGAATATAATTCGGATACACAGATTGCAAGCACATAAGCGCCATACCCGTAGCTAGACAAACTCAATAGCCTATAGAATTTATGTAGCCAAGCTACCATGTAACCCGCCTATAAGCGAACTCGGACTCAACTCAACGAGCTCAGGCGTTCACATCTATAAGTGAACTCGGACTCAACTCAACGAGCTTGGATGCCTAGTTACATCTCACGAACTCGGACTCAACTCAACAAGCTCTGAACTCAACCATCCTAGTGACATGTCACTTGTACCCTAATCTATTCCCAAGGTTCAAACGGGATTTTCCTCAATCACACAATTTTTTGTTGTCGCCTTTCTCAGAATATCGGGACTGATACTTGATAGCATTTCATATTTATCAAATAATAATAATTCACAAAGCATAATATTTCATGATAATAAACATCATATCATATAAATGACATTGAATTATTTAAAATAACAATTATGTTACCACATTTACACATGAACTTACCTCGGTACAAAATGTTAGGAATCGAGCCTATTCCTCGTAAACTTTATTTTTCCCTCGATCACGACTTGGATCTCGTTTCTCTTGATCTAAAATTAGCAAATTTAGCTTATTTAATACCCACATTTATCAAAATAATCCTTAACTCTAACTTTGGCAAAATTATGATTTTGCCCCTAAACTTTTACATACTTATACTTTTTTCCCAAAGCTTGAAAATTAAAATTTTTCCCTAATTCTTATGTTTTATGACATGCTGATCATTTTCCCTTAATGGAGACATCAAATTCTCACTCTAACATGTACTTATGAACAATAGGTATTTTTACCGATTATACCGTTTTACTCATTTTCACTTAGAACCGAGTAGCACAAGTTGTTTAACATAATTTAAAACCTCATATTCTATCATAAAACATCAAAATAAACACTTTTCACCTATGGGTATTTTTCCAAATATGAACCCTAGGTTAAATTAGTGCTAGAATAAGCTAAATCAAGTTACCGGGACTCCGAAAACATAAAGAACATTAAAAACGGGGCTTGGAATCACTTACTATGGAGCTTGGAAGCTTGAAACAAACCCTAGCTATGGAGAACCCTTGAAATTTCGTCCTAATGAAGAAGATGGACATATTTTGCCATCTTTTTCCCTTTTTTAATCTTTTAATTACCAAATGACTAAAATACCCTTCATTAAAAACTTTGGTTATTTCTACCTATGTTTGTCCATTTTTGTCCAAAATTTTAGAAATTGGTCAAATTGCTATTTAAGACCTCCTAATTAATATTCCAAAGCAATTTCATACTAAAAGCTTCTAGAATGCAAGTTTTGCAACTTATTCGATTTAGTCCCTAATTTCAAATTAAGCACTTTATGCATAGAATTTCTTCACAAAATTTTCACACAATCATGCAATCATATCATAAACCTCAAAATAATTATAAAATAATTATTTCTATCTCAGCTTTGTGGTCACGAAACCACTATTCTGATTAGGCCCTAATTCGAGATATTACAGTGTCAAAATGTGAAAATGTGAGGGCTAAAATGTAAAATGCCATAAATGAGTGTTTATGGATTGAATTGAATGAAATGGAATATTGAATGGCTAAATTTTGATTTATTTGGATCTAGAACCAAGGAAATCAGACTTAGATAGAGGAAAGTCCAAAATCGTTGAATAGTCAGCTCAAATCCATCAAAACTGGTATGAGGTAAGTCAATATACAAATATGCATTATATTAATGTTTGATATAAATGCTTGAATTATAAATTGTATTGGACGGCCATGAGAGCCTGATATAGAAATTATGAATCGTATTTGATTGAGTAATGGTAAAACGGTATCATCTAAGACCTCGTCTGGGACGTAGGCATTGATTTGAGAATTATGTGTAAGACCATGTCTGGGACATTGGCATCATATATGTTTCATGTAAGACCCTGTCTGGGGTAGTGGCATAGGTATTGAATAACATGTAAGACCACGTCAGGCACGTCGGCATTGTATAAAGCCTATCTGAATTCTGTAGCGTTTCTGAATAATTTGAGGCGAAATTCTGATATATGAATAAATGCATACCTCATGTGTCTGACTCAGGTACGTCTATTTTGTACTGAATTTCCGAGTATGAAAGGTATGCAAATTGTGTGAACTAGAAATCTGAGTAAATTAAATGAATTTGAATGGTGAAATATCTATGGGAAATGGTTATTGTTTTATGATTATGGATTGAATAAATTTGTATTTGACTTACTAAGCTCTTTGTAGCTTACTCTGTTTATTCTTTCAACTGTTTTATAGATATCGTAGCTACTGAGGGCTCGGGGATAGTCAAGGACCTTCACCACACTATCTGTGACAACCCGAATTAGGGGTTAGTCAGAATAGTGGTTTCGTAACCAACAATCCAGAATGAGAATTCTTAATTACGTGAATTTTTTATGATATCTGCTTGATTGAATATTGGTGTTAAAATACTGCTTGAAATTTTTTTACTGTATTAGTGCTTAATTGTTCGATAAGGACTAAAGTGCAATAAGTGAAAAATGTACATTGTGTGTGTGATTAAATGATTTAATTGAAGTGTTTTATGAAATAGAAAGTATTTATGTTGCAATTAGGCCATTTATTGGTGTTTTGGACCAAAATAGCCTTACATGGAAAAATATCTAAGTAATGGCTAGAAGGGTAAAATAGTCATTAGTGAATAATGACAAAACTCATTAAAATAAAGCCTTCATCTTCTCCATGAACCCCCATGTGCTGCCGAAATTGTTGAACTCCATAGCCAAGGGTTCTTTGACTTTCTAAGCTTCATTATAAGTGTAATTTAGTCCTATTTTCAATTATTTTTGTATTTTTGAGTTCATTTGAGCTTGGATTTCATGATTCTACCCTTTATTCGAAGAGAAATAAGACTTTGAAAAATTACCCATTTTTGATATGGGTGTGCTTGGTTGATTAATGGTAGATAATGAAAGTTTTAAGTGTTATTTACATGTTTTAATGGATGAATTTGAATGAAAGTGTATGAAAGGGGTTAATTTGTAAAAGATTACAAATTGTTCCTAAAAGTGTGAAATAATGAGACTTTGAGTGTCATAATTGTGAAAATGGGTTATATAAACCCAGGGATTAAAGAAATTGAGCTTTTGAGTCCAAGGGACTAATTGGTAATTGTTGGAAAAGTTGTGGGGTACATTTGTAAATTTGCCCAAATATGAACTGTGACTGTATTGAAATAGATAATTGATATATGTGCTATATGTGTTAATTTAGATCAAGAACGGTCTGATAAGGCTTGAGATCAGGGAAAAGAGAAAGTCCTTGACTAATTTTGAAAATTAGTCCTTTTTGGCAATCCAGGTAAGTTATATGTAATTTTAGCAAATTCGATCAATTCAGTTTAATTATTCAATGCTATATTGTTATATTGATAATTGTTTTGTGAGATGATTGAACAATGGATATTCCCACTAATATCATGGAATGTTATATCGATTGTAATCCCGGTTGAGCAAATAGGAATAGACATAGATATGGTGACATGTCACTTGAAGGCCCCATTGTTCTGACTGTTATAGTTACCCGGATGCTAGGTAGTCTTGCATGTGTTGCAGACACCTGTCAGCTTGTGTGAGTAGGCCCGTGGTTAACTTCTGTATTGTAACTATTTGTAGCTTCGGCTACCCTACTGTTAGTAGCTTCGGCTACCTCATGGCTTTGCCATGTCTGTTCGGCACTTATGTGCTAACCTCTGTATATCTGTTTATATTATGAACTTTGCTCAATGGGATTAAACTAACTGTATTGTATGCCAAGTGAACATGCAGGTGAAAAGATATGGTATTGTATACTGTGATTGGCATTGTTAAGTATGTGTATAATTGATGTGTGGAAAGAGTGAGTGAGTAAGTATAATTGTTCAATGATATGTGATGGTATTGTATACTTGCTAAGCTATTCGTAGCTTACCCCCTTTTCTCTTCCTTTCTTTCTAGACTATCAAGCTTGTTAGATTGGGATCGAGATGTCAGAGTTACACTACACACTATCAAGCTTCTTTTGGCATATTTTATGTTTTAAGTGTAAGCTTATGGCATGTATAGAATATCAATGGTTGTAAATGGTCATTTTGTAAGTTTTAAGCTATATTATTCAAATGTGGTATTTTGTAAGTAAATGCTTTTAAATGAAGTCATTTTGGTAAATTGATCTTTGAAATGATCTATATTGTTTGTGGTTGTGTTCAGGGAGGTTAAGGCTTGGTAAATAGCCTAACACGGCCTGCATGGCAAGGCACACGGGCGTGTGTCATGGCCGTGTAAGATTTGGCAGAATGCTCCATGGGTGAAGGGCACGGGCGTGCCTAGGCCGTAGGTGACACACGACCAGACCCTATGGGCATGTTCTTAAACCGTGCCTCCCCTGCACCTTGATTTAAATTTTTGTGTATCACATAGGTAGGAGACACGACCGTGTGTCTCAACCGTGTGATGCACATGGCCGTTGCGGTGGTCATGGTTGAATAGATGGTTTCGTCCACGTTTGTCGAGCATGGGCGTGTGAAGACCACACGGTCTGATAACATGGCCGTGCCTAGTGTCACATGGGCGTGTTGACTGTGTTTCAAAAGTGAAAAAAAATTTCTAGGTGTCTGATTTGATAGGACTCAAATCCCAATTGTCTGAAATGACTGTTTCATGCTCCGAAAACCCTAATTAAGGGAAATTTCTAAATTGAATTGTATGTGAATCTGTAACTGTTATTCCGAATCCAGTAATACCTCGTGCTCAATTCCGACGACGGTCTCGGGTAAGGGGTGTTACACTATCGAGCTAGATTTTGGTACCTTTTGTATGTATAAAGTTTAAGTATGGCATGTATAGGCTAGAGTATCTATGTATTAAGCTTGGATATGTTTAGTTGTAAGGCCATGAGAGTTGGCTAACAAATGATTTTGTGTTTGTTTTTGGTATATGACTTGTGATGCCATTTTAAGTAACTTATAATGGCTATATGAATTTGTATGTTTTGATTTTCATGAATGATGTCAATGTGATGATTGGTAAGATTTGGATGTGGCATGAATGAGCTGGGTGCATCATGTTTAGTCTTGACTTTGGTTAAGTCATGGAATTGCTTGGTGTGAGATTCAAAATTAAGTATGTATGTGAATGGTTTGATCATGTTGAGGTGTGTTTTAGGCATTGAATATAGTTGAAATTGTGATGTTGACGGGCCCTGAATTGGCTTGTAGGGAATGACACTTAATGGGTGGATAGCATGACTTAAACCAAGTCTGCTTATTGCCACACGGCTAGGGCACACAGGCGTGCCTTAAGGCCGTGTTGATTTTCTAGTATTGGGCATAAAACCCACACGGTCAAGACACACGGGCGTGTCTCGTGGCTGTGGCAAAAAGTCAGTATGCCTACTCTGTTTTGGCACGGTTTGGGTGCACGGGCGTGCTTGAGTCTCGTGTGAGGCACATGGCCTGGTCACACGGGCTTGTGACTTCCTTAAGTTGGAAAATTTTATATGTGTTCTGAAGTTTACGATTGCATTCAGTTTAGTCCCGACCCTGTCTCAATATATGTTTGAGGTCTAGTGGACTTTCAAAAATGAACTTTATGTTTGGATTTTGTTATGATCTCTTAATATTCTGTTCTGATCTGTTCTGAATATCCGTTAACGCTCCTACCTATTCTGGCGACGGTAACGGGATAGGGGTGTTACATAGGTTTTACATACCAAATCATAGTCCAAGAATCGTAGAAATTGTTAATGCTAGATTCCTTAAGAATGGCAAAGTTAGTGAGAATGTTTCAAAAGAACTTGTGGATGTAAAAGAAATTAGATTAGAATTTCCTACACAACCACCGCAAATGTTGTTCCAACTATTGATGAATGCCCTAATAATGTAGAACAACATTTAAATGATGAAACACTCATAGAAGAAACTAACTCACAAAGATCTGATGAAAATGAATCACAAATAATGCCATTAAGAAGATCTAAAGGAGAGAGAAAATATATCATTCCTGATGATTATGTGGCTTATTTACAAGAATCATATTTTGATATTTGAATTAATAAAAATTAATTTCATTTTCATAAGCCATAAATAGTGATGTGTTTGATAAATGGCTAAGTGTCATGGAAGATGAGATGAAATCTATGGAACAATACAAAGTCCAAGACATTATCGAATTTCGAAAAGCTTAATAAGTTGGATGTAAATGAATTTTTAAAACCAAACATGAATAGAATGAAAATATTGAATGATATAAAGCTAGACTTGTTGCCAAAGGTTAGGTTACACTCAGAAGGACAACGTTGATTATAAAAAGACTTTGTCACTAGTCTTTGAGAAAGACTCCTTAAGAATTATTATGGTATTGGTGGCTTATTATGGTTTAATATTGCACCCAATGGATATGAAAACAACCTTTCTAAATGGAAATCTTGAGGAAAAAGTTTACATGGACCAACCTGAAGGTTTTACAATTGAATGAAGTTGTCATATTGTGTGTAAACTTACGAAATCAATATATGGCCTTAAACAAGCTTCATGACAATGGTGCATCAAGTTTAATGACACCATAAAGTTTTCTGGTTTTCAGGTAAACATCATTGATCAGTGTATATACCAAAAGATCTATTGGAGCAAGTTTATTTTCTTAGTTTTATATGCTGATGATATTTTGCTTGCTGCAAATTATTTTTATATATTGCATGAGACGAAAGCTTTTCTCTTTAACAACTTTGAAATGAAGGATATCAGAGAATCATCCTATATGATAGGAATTAAAATATTCCATGATAGATCATAGGGATTGTTAGGATTGTCTCGAAAAAACTATATTGAAAGAGTTCTAGAGAGATTTAATATGCATAATTGTTCAGTAGGAATTATTTTTATATAGAAAGTGGCCAAATTTAATGTAACGCCCCAAACTTGACTCGATTCACCGAGTCTGGATCTCAGCTATTCCTAAACGATACAAAACATTTAACAAAAATAGTTTGCAATTTCTCATTTAAAACCTATTATTTGAAGTTCTAAAAGAAAAACTTAACATTTGGAAATTTTAAAATAAAATATATGATAAATAAGTTATTCCATCAGATTTGATACAGATCTTTACAAATTAGAAATTATTTTAAGATAGACTTAAAAGGCATATTCAAGACTGCACCACAAATCCAATGTATGCATAATAGCCTACTCCGCCACCAACTTGGCGTACTCTTGGCATTGTCCCTCCAAGCAAAGCCTCTTTTCATCATACCTAAAAAGTAATAACAAACCTTGTAGGTACAAGAGTACTTAGTAAACCCACTATAACCCCACTATAGCCATACATTTATGGATACTTCACAATATTGTATGAATTGCTATGAGTCAACCATATTCTACGTCATTTACTTCAGCTGATGCCAACATAGTGTTATCATTCCTTTATATGCTAGTTATCATGCCATTATCATACTTAATCTTTCATATCTTGTTATCTAAGAAATCTTTCTTAATCATTTCACAGATATCTTATCCCATAATTCTTACTTAACCAAACTTACCCTTAGAAACCACTTCTAACAATCCATACCTTAACCCATACTCTTATTTCAAACAATTGCTTACTAACATTATCTTGGGTGGATACATATATATGGCGGATACTTACGCAAAATTTCATATGATTGGTTCACACTTAGACATACCCTGATCCAATTTTATACACATCCATACTAATATTTCACTGCTTATAACATCCATATGGACTTCATAATATGTTATATCAAAATCTCATAATTCAAAATAGTAGTACTCAATTCAAAATAATCTTAGAAGAATATCAAATACCACTTACTTTTCATTTTTACATTTCATCAAGACAGATACCCTTCTCAACATACTGATACACATTTCTTTTTTATGGAAAACCCTTAAGACTTAGTCCCTTATAACCCAAAACACATTAATACTTTACCTTAACTTTCCTTATTATAGAGCTAAAAGAATTTACTTATACCTTACAATAGAGATAAACATTCAGATTTAGATCTTACCAAACATCCCTGATAACTCGAGCCACATAGGCCTAGTAGACCCACCACACATGCAATCATATAATGTACACACCACACATGCAATCATATAATGTACTTTACCAAGGCATTCCATTCAGATTTTGCCATAAAGGTATTTCTTTTAAAGTTCACCACAATGGCTATTATTAGTTGTCGTGTTTACGATATGGATTTCAACTAAACTCACATTACATGAGGTTTCCATTATCGTCTCGAGACACGTAGAGAACCCCATTGGGTAATCACTATTCTTTAATTTTTTTCAGATGGTGCCATGGCCATGAACTTTCCTTCAAATTTTCATATTAGAGTTCATGTTTTCTATCTCAACAAACTTCATTAGATACTACCATGATGACCAAACGCCAACTCAGTTTATAGACTCTTTATGCACTGACACACTTTAAGCCCAACATTTTAATTCACTAACATACACCAAACAGAACATACATCTCATAGTATTGTAACAGCTCAATTTTAGTGGGATCGGAATAGTAGTTTCTAGACCACAAATCTGATTCAAAAATAACAATTTATTTAATTATGTGGTCCGTATTAGATTAGAAATGTCATGTTAAAATTCTGATAAGAAAATTTTACCGATTTCGTGTTTAATTACAAGAAGGACCAAATCCCATAAAATGTGAAAGTTCAATTTTAGTAGCTATAAGGATTAAATAGTTATGGAATTCAAAACTAGAGGTCCTTATATGGTAATTAGACCATTAAGAAAGTATGTATATATTTTAAAATAATTTAGGAAAATGGCAATGACTAAATTAGAAATTAAAATAATTAAATAATTAAAAGATGAGAAAAGAAAATATCGTCTTATTTCTCATCATTTTCAACCTAAAATATATGGAAACCCTAGGAGAGAGAAAAGAAACTTTCAAGGCTTGATTGGGTAAGTTTCCTTGTCTTGTTTTTAGTAATTTTGATATTTTTGAAACCGGGATAGCTTAATCTATCTATTTGGGGGACTAATTTATAAAGTTATCAAAGTATGGAAAATGGGCCATGTATGTATATGCTGAAAATTTGAAATTTATGGTAGAAAATGAAAGGTTGTTAATAGATAAACAACTTTTACAAAGTGATTTTTGATGAAAACTTGTTTAAGGACTAAAATGCAAAATTGTCAAAATTGATGAAAATTCTAAAATTTATAGAAAATAAGTGCTATAAAATCTACTTTAAAATTTCAGTTAGGCTTGGATTAAGGAATAAATTTCACAAGTTTCATTTTTCGGGCCTAGGGATGAAATCAGAATTTATGGAAAAGTTAGGGGCAAAATGGTAATTTTGCCTAGGACATAGATTGAGTCCAAATGAATGTGAAATGTGTGAAATTGATGATTAATGTTATTTATATAGATCCAGACATCACAAATTCCGGATTAGATCGAGGAAAAGAAAAGGTTTTGAATTAGTAGAGTTAATACACGAACAAGTGTCGAGGTAAGTTCATGTAACTTAATCGGACATGTAAATATGTTGAATGTTGTGTTTGTATGGAATGTGAATTACTTTGATGTACATTATTGAATGTTATATGAGAAATCTTAATACATGCTTGGAAATGGTAAAAAGGGGTTAAGTCCCGATTGAGTATTGAATTCCGATGAATACATGTGCTTTCTTGAAATGATTGAGGTTCTGCATTTGCTGTAGACAGGATTTAGCTCAGATGAGTAATCCTATTAACCTCATTATAGAAAGGATTTAGCCCGGATGGGTAATCCTAATATAAAACCTCTCGAGTATACATAACGATTAGGGTTTAGCCTGGATTAGTAACCCTAGTTGAGCTTTTCTAAGCATATGGTATATAAAGGATTTATCTTGGACTGGTAATCCTATTATACGATATGTGGCTCGAGAGTGTTACCTAGATTAAGTGCCCTAATAGGTACCCTTGAAAAAGGAATTGACAGTTTATTGAATTGTACACCTTGAGTGTACCACTTGAGCATTCATCAGAATTTCAATGATTTAACGGATATAACTCTTGATATGTCATGAGAAAAGGAGATGAAATAACAATGATTTGAAAGAGTATTGCATGATGAGCTCATCAATGTTTGCTTGATTGATATAGAGATCTTAATGGCTAACATGTTTGATTGATTGCATGTGTTTAGGAAATTTTGCTAGTGGATGGATAATATGTTATTGTATGCTTAGATTTAATAAACGGGACTGGCAAGTTTAGTTTTCCATTATACAAACTTACTAAGCATGTAATACTTACTCTATTAATTTTCCCCTGTTTTATAGTGCTCGGAAGCTCACGAAGGTTGGAAAATTATTAGAGCATCATCACACTATGAACTAGCTTATTTTGGGTATATATAGTTGAATCTTTTTGGTATAATGGCATGTATAGGACAACTTGACCATTAGTGGTTTGATAATGATGTTTGTAATCTAGCCATTGGAATGGCTACAAATGGTTGTTTTGATACACTTGTAATGTCATGATATGGTAGCTAAATATATGTCAAGTAGGTTATTATGTTATTCATATATGACATGTTAAGTATATGAGATCATATTTTATTAATACCTAAGTTAATTCAAAGTAAGTTATGAACACACATTTGCATGTTATGGCATGCTATGATAAATGATGGAATTGCTTAATTTTGAATGCTTGGAATGGCTGGTATTGGATATGTGTTTCAATATGCAGGTTTTGAGGGTGATTTTGGGTGAAAAATGAAGCTAGAAATGGCTTTATTTTGTCCACACGGGCAGACGCACTGGTGTGCGTCTAAACCGTGTGTGACACACAGCCGGGTGCATGGGCATGTAGTCAGGTCGTGTGTCTCATGCACCTAAATTTTGCGAAACAAAATGCTCTGAATTGAGCACACGGGCAGAGACACAGGCATGTGTCTCAGCCATGTGAGGCACACGGCCTAGATCACGGGCGTGTCCCTTTGCCGTGTGAATCCTGCACTTATTTTTTGAAAATTCAAATTAACCACACGGCCTAGTACTCGGGCGTGTGATTTGGCCATGTGACATCAATTTGTTCATGAGTTGCAAGTCAGAGAGTTACACGGGTTTGGAACATGGGCGTGTGAACCCACACGGCCTGAACTCACGGGTGTGTCCCATACCACACAGGCTTGTGTCTCCTAATAGTGAGAAAAATGTTGGGATTTTGCAAAAAAATTCCCGAGACTCTGATTTGGTCCCAAATCGATTGTAATGTAAGTTTTAGGCCTTGTGGGCCCTACTAAGGGACATTATGAATGATTTTGGAATATGAATAGAAATTTTTCATGAATGATCTGAAAATGTTTTGAAAGTTTTGGTAATGCTTGAACCCTGTTCCGGCGACGAATATGGGTTAAGGGTGTTACAGGTATACATTCCAAACATATATATACAACCATATTTCAACGTTTCAATATTCGTAAACCAATCATCACATACTTAAAATTATTAGATTCACTACCCATATACATACTATACTTTTCATAGTTTCAAATTCATAATTCAATTAATTTCCTACAGGTATCTCTCAATATTAATAGTATACATGTAAGAGTCAGCATAGAACTCACCTGATTCTCACTAACGGTAGTTCAAAACTCCAAATCGGGATATCCATCACGAACCAATGGCAACCACTACTTTTAGAACATAAGACCATCATTAAGACTCATTTGTATACAATTTACCATAATTTGAGCACTGACAACTCCCAAGAAAAGCCTTATACTTACATCTTACTGTTCATACACCTTTTACAGACTTACTCTTTCAGAATTTAACATGCAGAATAGTAATACTTACCTATAAATGGAATAGCCATTGATAAACATAACCTTAGCTTCTAGATTATCGATAAAGAGATATCCAAACTTAACGAAGATATTAGTAATTTCCACTTATGGAATAGGAAGAAGAACCCCTTTCATAACACACTTTCATATATAAACATGACTAATCTTGTTTAGTGGAATTTAACAAGTGTCATACGTATTAAAACTTATCTTTTTATTGGCCTACAATTTCCAAGAAAAATATAAATAAGTTCCCTTCATCAAACTTATCAGACTAAACTATACAATTGGTTTCTAACAAATTACTTAAAGTATAACAAGCATAGTATTTCATACAAATCAGGCATACTATACCTTTAGCGAATACTCATCCCATAATTCCCTTTTACTCCTTAACACGAACGTCTCCTTAATATAGCAAAATATCATGAAATCAAATTTTTACTAACTCAAGTGGCAGTTACTATACGCCCATACATATACGCCAAAATGATCATTTGGGCGGATAACACCACGCCAGGCAAACTGTTTACTACTATACACCCAAAACTTTAGATCCGCCAGAATTGGAATGATACATTTAGTCTCATGCAATGTCCAAAGAATGATGTGGAACGAACGGGAATGGAATCAATTCCTTACGCTTTTGTTATGGGTAGTTTATTGTATGTCCAGACCTGCACAGGACCTGACATTAACTTTGCTATAGGGATACTTGGCAGATATCAAAGTAATCTTGGAATTGATCATTGGAAGGCTGCAAAGAAAGTTTTATAGTACCTACAAGGAACAAATAATATTTTTTCTCATGTATAGGAGATCTAGTTAGTTGGAAGTGATTAGATACTCAAATTCAGATATTGTTGGATGTTTTGACTATTTATTTTTTTCTTTCTGAAGAATTCCTCATGGAAAAGTGCTAAACAATATGTCATTGTATCATCTACAATGGAAGCAAAATCTATGGCATGTTTTAAGTACTATTCATTCATTATGGTTGCAGAATTTTTTTTTAGGATTTGGAATAGTCGACTCCATTACCAAGCCACTGAAAATTTATTTTGATAATTTCGCAACAATATTTTTCTCCAAAAAAGGACAAATATTCCAAAGGTGCAAAATATATGGAATTAAAATATTTTGTCGTTAAGGAGGAAGTTTAGAAATAAAGAGTGTCTATTAAACATGTTAGGAATGATTTGATGATTGCAGATCCATTAACTAAAGGCTTACAACCACAGTCATTTAAAGAACATGTACATAGATCGGTCTTAGTTGTATTGATGACTGAAAATTGATGAGATTGTGACACTTTGAGCTCAATTCTAATGTTTCTGAAATAAAATTGATGTATTTCATATTTATTATGATTGTGTGCCCATAATATTTGAAGTTATTTAAAACAAAAAAAAAAAAAATTATAGTTACTTATAGAGCTATTATATTGAGTTGTTATGTTGTAGTATATGAAAAGAAGTATATGACTTAAACTATATACAACCACCATAACTCACATTTTCAATTCATTATAATATGGTAATTATGATGAGTGTTATTTTTATGCACGCTTAATGTTTGTTCTATTAAAGTTTATGTTTTATCTTATTGGGTCAAGTGAGAAAATGTAAGATTTTAACCAAATTATGTGAAGCCATTTAAGTCTAAAATAATGTGTCCTAATTTAGAAGGGATAAGAGTTTTACTTTTAATAGAAGTTAAATTCTATCCATTCATTCAATTTCTTGATGAACATACTAAATTAAAAGTTTTGATTCTCGCTCTATCAAAAAAATTCGCATAAAATTATAGTCACCATCACTTAAGGTTTGTGTGATTAAGAGAAAATGTCAAGAGAGAGAAATTAATTTATCAAGTGTTCTTCTTTATTAAGTCTAATGGTCAATTCTAATTTCACATTAGGTATTTCTTAAATTTGTAAAACCATATTATTCTTAATATCCTAAAATCAATGTTTATATAATATTAGTGATTTGAATTGCATAATATGTAGATGTTAAGGATTTTACGGTTCAAACTTCACATCGGAGACATTTGGATAGGGATTTGTAGAAGAACCAAGGTTTTCTATTGTGGAAAAAATAATTCCTAAATCTGAAAGACTGGGTCATTTGCTGTTTGGTTTTAGTCAGTTTTAAACTTAACAACTCTAGCTTTCTATATTTAACTAGAGCCCAAAGCAAGAATAAAGACAATGTGCCATATCAAGTGATTGGGTAAGAAGAAGCTGATCCATCACTTTCTGATGCAATATTTAACCTTTGTCCAAGATTCCCATATGGAACCAAATGTTATAATTCATAAAAACTAGCAATTTCCTTATGCAGCTTTTACCTGATACGGTCATACATATACTGTGGTTTAATTTAATTTCCCGAATCAAGCATAGTGTCCTGAACAAGTACTCATATCTTGTTGGTAAGCTTTGGACACTAGAGCAAGCAAATTATTTGTTAAAAGAGTACGTCTTGCAAGGTAAACTTGAAACATCAAACCCTATTTATACTAGTAATAGCGAAAGGGCCCCAAAAATGAACATATCTCCCATCTGAAAATCTTACCTTATACAAGGAATCAGGTCCCTCTTTTACCTGCAGTTCCAATGTAGTTGAGTTCTGACAAAACAGCACATATTTAAATGCGACTTAATACACGAACATGTGATTAATGAAGAGATTGGCGTAGTTGTTTTTTGTTATATTTATATTTACATGATTAACATGAAAAAGAAAGGAAAAACTCAAGCTGAGAGTTTGTGAAATTAGACACCTTTTTAGTCACTAACTTTTCAAGGGTAATTGATTAAATGAAGAAAGGAGTTTTTAAAATTTTAAATATTTTGCTGTATAGTAACTTCTTTAATAACTTAAAGACCGTAAGGAAATCCAAACTTAGAAAGAAATGTATTTATATACACACACAAAAGACAAATGAATTGTCATGCCTAATAAATTTCAATAATATCCCATGAGTATCATCTTTTCTTTTCACCATAGGAAATAAAGGTTAACTTAAGAGAAAGGTTAATGGATAAGCAGGGCTTGGAAATATCTTTACTTAAGGTTATCAATGGTTCAGCTCAACATTGGCTGATCACTTGGTTGCAGGAAAGTAATTAAGTTCAACTTCAATTATGCGAGATTTGCTGAACTAGCATGAGTGAAAGTGACTCTAAAAATGCCTTATGTTGAAGCCTACAATTACTTGTCTATGGCGTACGAAACCCACTTCGAATCAGATGAAAAGTATCAGACTGAAATTTTAAAATCGTCTAATTGGATCATATCCTCTATTTGAGGTTAATTCCTTTTCAGACTAGTTCTCTAAATAATATGTTCTTTGTTTTTTAAAAAATAAAATAATTGGAAAAAAAAAAAGAGCTTACTACGTACGGGAACTGAAAGGGGGCAATAAACATTGAAATTCAGGTGGTTTTTAATTGAGAAAAGTTGCAGACGAAAACTTGTGTCCTTTGGAATTTCTCTTTTGAGTATTAAAATGTAAATTTATTATTATATTAATTTGCAACTTTATAAATTTTAACCTTGTCTACTTCCCTTTGAAAGGATTACATAAAAAGGAAGGAGAAATAAAGATGAAAATGGAAATAAAACACCAAGCTTTGGACCTATCGACTTTCTCTAAAATAATTTCATACATACGTACAATAGATACTTTAAAAGCTCGTATATATTGATAGATAGATAAATAAATAAAGAGAGAGATTTAAGTAGTGGTAGGAAAATATCATTGTAGTTTATGCAATTTTTCTATCTCCCGAAAGAAAATAAAATTAGACCACTTCTTTTCTTCCCAAGGTGATCCATCTTTGAACATCTGGCTAGGTTCTCACAGGTCGACTTGACGATGAATATATTAATATAAAGTTTGAGAGAGCCCCATTATTTTACATTACTATTTTGTCAAGTACAGATCATGAAAGAGCAAATGCTTTAAATTAAAAGAAAAACCAAGTATAATCAGCTTCTGTACTCCAAAAGACTGAAAAAGTAAATGCATTTCAAGGAAAAAGACAAAAGGAGGCTTGCAATAGGTAACAGAAAGGAGGCCCCAATGATCATCAACCTTTGTTTGTTCTGAACATTAAAGGTAATATGTACTCATTCATGTCTCGGGAAAAAAAATTGCTTCATGATCAATGTCGAAAAACGCAGGGAAAAAAAAAAGAGAAATGAACTTGTTGAATGCCATCCATAATTATACTGCTCAACAGAAAGCCAATCAAGAATATATTTATGTTAGTTTAGCTGAGGATCTTAGCTCGAACAAAAAGTTCGGTTAGAAGAAGTAAAAAACTCGTAGAAAATGCCATTAATTAAGTCTTAAATGTAGAGCGACTCACGTAAAGGAAATAAACTAATGTCAATGTCTCCGGAGGAAAATCATTTTTGACCCTTCCATCTTGATTTACCACAGCTAAACACAATACGTTCTTACTCGTGTAAGCTCTTCCATTTCCAGGCATCTTGCATTCCATGTCTCCAATTTGCCTCAATGCACCAAAATCAAGACTCATTTTCACAATAAAATATATAGAGCGTTTAACGAAACAGAAAGAAATATACAACTAAAATTAAAAGTTGAGTACCCATTACATTAAGTGATAATCTAATCTAGAAGACAAGAACCCAAGTTGATAATACTATTAATTAACAAGAATCCATCCCCAACATCATAATCACCTTCAAAGAGCCAAATGCTAATTAGCCCCCCTCCAAAGGAACCCTAAAAAATCTAACTAAACCCCGACATATGAACTTAGCCAACTAACCCTTTATCCCTTTTTTTAGCTTTTTCTGCTCCATGAAGAACATGTTTCTAGGGTTTCTTACCAAGTGAGTGCTTGTTATTATGCATCCAAACTTTGAAGACTTGCCTTTTTACACCATTTTCATTGCAGAACTGTTGAACGAGCGGTTCATCATGTTTCTGAATCCGCCACCCTATCCTCTCAGCCAACTCCAACATCTTCTCCTTTTGATCATGTGTGAACTTTGTTCTAAACCTCTTCCTTGAACTCCCTTGATTCAAAACATCCTCTTGATCCTCCCTGCTGTGTCCTTCTCCACCTCCCGACGTTGAGGGCAAAGCTAATAGCCTTTGCTGTTCCGCCACGTGGAGGTAACCCGTTGGTGCTCTAAAGTAAGGTGTGAATTGCGGTGGCTGGTGGAAGTAGAGGTCCGTCGAGGGGAAGGTGTTCGGAGAACCCGGTTCCGTTTCCTTACGATGGAAGTTACGGTGGCAGTTACAAGCTGCGCATTTGAGAGCGTCGAGTGTACCTTCAGTTCCAGCCGGCATGAACTCACCGCAACCGTCGACGGCGTGACCGCCGATACCCACCGCATGGTTCTTCAAACACTCTCTATATCTTCGCTTCCTCTGTTGCTGCTGTTGCTGACCGGTTGGAGTTATTGAACCCGGTTCAGCAGCTGACATTTTGACTGCGGTTGAGTTTACTAGCGAGTTATAACTTGGTGCCAAACCCATCTCTTCTTCTTGTTCCTCGAACTCCATTTCTTCCCACCAAAACAAATTACCCGAAAAGAAAATGATTTTATATACAAAAAGTATAATGCTTTTTTTTTTCCTTCTCTTTTTTCTCTCTTTCTGTCTGCAAAAGAAGCTTTTTTTTTTCCCCGAAGGGTCCTTCTTGAATCCAACTCTCTTAACAGCTGCTTCTTTCTTTTTTTGGCTCTTGATTTTTACTGCATTGTTGAATAATTGGGTTGGTTTTTAACTTTTTATTTTTCCTTTTACTGTTAAGTGAGAAAAATAAAAACTAAAAAACAGCTATGTTACAGTGAAGGTAGCGGGATTGGGGGTTGTCCACTGCAGGGTAAAGTCTGCACAACGGACAAAAGAAAGGAATCCAACGATTCACGCGCTTCTTCCCACACTGAAACTTCTTTCGTATTTTAGGGATGACGCAAACCCAATTTTTTGGCCCATAGATTCTGATTTAATCGGAATAATTCTTTGAAGGTGATGGTTGGAAAGTTATTTAATAATTAGATTTAGTTGTAATTGTTTATAATTATTGTTATTGATAGGTTTGACTAAATTTGGTATAATTGGAGCACTTAAATTTTCAATTATTAAGGGAGGATGAGAATTGGAGTAATTAAGTAAATAATTACATTCAAATTTAATTTAAGAATATATATTTATACAAGTTATAAAAAATATATTATTAGCATGAACATGAATGAGGATTTGGGATGGTTATGGAAAAAAATTCTTATATTAATTTATAGAAGTTATAAAAATTATATTATATGTATGAACACGATTTTTACATGTGAACACTCTTCAATTGTAAATATACCCTAATGATCATTGGGCCCCACTTGAGCATAACAACCTCGTACTGTCATAATAGAATGGGTCTTACAATGCACATCCTTCAAGTACTCCTTACAACGACCTATCATGTCACTATAGTAGAGAAGACCTTTTTTTATAAATACTCTTCCAAACAATGAAAGAAGATTCATTTGGAGCCTTTAAGCAAACTTTGAGCACTTATTCTCCTCAACCTACTCTTTAGCTTTCATTTTATCCTCTTGTCTTTTTCGGCTCTCTACCTTTTAAGATGAACTGGCCTCCTTAACACCATCATATCCTCCTCATTGTTGTCCTCCTTGTTGTACACTATATCAACAACTGGTGCAATGAGTGTGGATCTTACTATGACTTTATCTCATAATGATGTTTCTCTTAACCCCGCCAACTCTTATACTCCAACAACCCCATCAACCCCGCCAACAATGAGATCCCTTCAACCCAAAACCCTGCTTAGAATGTCCTTTCCACTCAATTGTTATCAACCCTTTCAACCAACATCCAACCTTTTAGCATCCCTTGCATAGATCATGGCATTACTTAATATGCCACTCGAAACTAAATCAACCACCTCAGTTATGCCAGCCACCTTGGCCCCACAGTTGTCGTTGACACTCAATCGTCCTCTAGCACCTCCTTCCAATACCCTAGAGAGTAGTTAGTTCAATACTTATAGCAAGACCTTTTCTTATCTTACCACTCCAACATCTCGGCCAAGTGTCACCACCACTCCAATGGACTAGACTTCTCAAGTATAACTGTTGGAAAAAAATATGGTTTGAAAACAATTTTCTTACACAGCAGAAAATAAAAATTTTAAAAATCAATCCGGTTTGTGATATTTATAGCAATAAACCCTATATCGAAACCGTATCTATGTTGTTGGATAGACAGATCCTTGTCACTCTCGACTTTCAACCAAACGATTTTCTCTAATATTTTCATACCACGAATCGCATCAAGTGTGCGGTCTATCAAATTGAATTAAAACACAGAACTAGAACTAGTTCTCTTATCTTTTGGGTGAAAACAAAAATTCTCTTCTCAAATAGAAACCAGAAGAATTGTTAATCTTGAAAAATATATTTAATAGTTGAGAATAAATTCTCTCTATTTTTCGGTAGAGTAACAATATATTAAATTTGTGTTAATAGCCTTACCGGTGCCTAACCTGATGTCAAATGTAGTAGTTGATTTAGGTCATTTCTTGTAACACCCCTAACCCCGTATCCGTCGCCGGAGGGATTATGAGGCATTATCAGACAAGCGCTAAATCTTAAATATACCTTGTTGCATAATTCACATTAAAACCTTTGTGAATAACAACTTAGGCAAGTATATGTATACATATAACAGAGTTCAATTGAAATTGTAGGTGATCACATGTATGTATACTTTATATGACTTCAAACATTCATGAATCTAACACATATGGGCATGCCTGACAGATTCACATTAAGCCGATTATAAAAGTTAAAAAGGAATCACTATTCATAAGGTAATATTATTAAACCTAAGTCAAATGCATAACCCATCTATTAGGGCCGAATGAGCATGTATACACATTTCATTCAATGGGTACCCCGGTCTCATGACATTTTAACAATTTTCAAACATGCTTCAATGCATTTTTCCATCAACTCTTTTTACTCTAGTCAAATGCTTAGAACCAACTAGTTGCCGAATCCTCATATGCATAAAGAACATCCACACACCATAAAGTTTCTTCCGGTTTTGCTTATAATTCTAATGCCACTTAACTATGTACCATTCAAATAATTTGAACGAAGTATCATCTAATAATTCAAAAACTAGCCGAATACATATATCTATCCATACTCAGAATTTAGTTATCTTTAACATAATCAACCATTACTTATTCTATCAAAATATCAACCATAACAAGCATATCACACCAAGCATTTATAACCGAAAGAACATTTCTTTCACACACAACCATAATGGAGTTCATCAAGCTTAAATCCACATGCACATATGTATAGGGTAATTAACAAGCCATTTTCGCATGGCTATCCATGTTTACAATGTCGAAATGACACTTACTTACTCACAAAAGTCAAACCTATACATGCCATTATTAAGATTTAGCTACAAGTACCGAAAGGGCTTGGATAGTGTAGATGACTTCGACTCTTGAAATTCCCGAGACCGTGGCTAACGAACGAGATCTATAAAACAGAGAGTTAAGGGAAACAAAGTAAGCATTCATATGCTTAGTAAGTTTTAAACAATGAACTTAAAGTGTATTTCTATCATTTCAATGCTAAACTAAGGTTTATACTCATTCCCACATAACATGTAGCATCATACTTTAAAAGAATCATATATGCATACAGCTAAGGGTTCAACTTATCACAGTTCTACTTCAATTGAAGTTCACACCTCATAAGTATGTTATTGACATTTCATAAAACATTAGCCGATAGTCAAAGCGTCACAACCCCAATATGTGGCCAAAAATCTAAACGAAGTAACTTCACAATGGGTATGGGGGACGTACCTAACGGCTTTAGGAAATACCTTCATCTGAGACGATCAAAACATAAACTAGGTATTTTTAGCATAAATACCTTCGGGTTTAACCCGGCTATATCATTAGCCTTAAGGCTCTTCGGGCTTAGCCCGGATGTAACACTGGCATAAATGCCATTTGGGTCATAGCCCGGATTTAACACTAGCTCGAAGGCTCTTCGGGACTTTGCCCGGATACAACTCTGGCAAAAATGCCCTTCGGGACATAGCCCGGATGTAACACTGGCACTAAGGCCCTTCGGGACTTATCCCGGATTAACTCATTTCAACTTTGTATATTTAAATCTTTCAAGCATAATTTCACACATTTGATTTCAAATAACATTCACATACCTATCTCACACATTAACACATGGCATAACTTGTCCACTAAATGCTTGGCCTATACGCACATTCATATTTCTCCTATCAAATTGATATTCATCGACTTTATTTCTAATAAACTTGCGGCTCTATTGCCATTTTTCCCACTTACTTTGCAACATTCAATATCAACATGAACAATTAGACATGTGCATCATGTTTGATCGAATAATAGGCTAGATTACTCTATTTAAAACTTACCTTGATTATCGTCCAACAACACTAGACCGGCTAATCCACCACCTTTGATTTCCCTTTATCCGAGTGTGGTTCTTTTTGTTCTTTAGCTTACATTAAAACAAATAAACTATTTTAATTTCTTTTCCAATTCATCTAAACCAAAGTAGCAATATTCACACTCAAATTGAACAAGCGGCACTTTTACTCTTCTCTAAACATACACATAAATCAACTTAACATTTCTATTTTAATTCACATACCATAGGAAATACCCAATATCAATTTTCCAAACCATTTGAGCCTAGTCGAAAGTCTTGTCCAAATTATAAAAGGTATGTTAAGCAAATTCACAAATATAGAGACCAAACAAAAAGGAATATAACCGTTGTTCAATACAACTATGGTATAGGTATCATAAACAAGGGAGGTGTTTCATTTTCAATTACACAAACACGGCAACTTCTATAGCCAACAAAATTTCAGAAATTATAGGCCTTACTCTCACTTCAAATATAATATTCAATCAAATTCACTATAACAATTACACTAACATAATCAATTATTAACTTATCCTTGGTACATTCGGCTATAACCAAACACATATACATTAAATTTTTGTCTTCTTCATGAAAATGGCTATATACGAATGGTCCTTAACTATTTTAAATCACAAAACACAATTTATGACCCTTAACTCACAAGCTTCCTAACATGAACTCATCTAACAAAATTTTCCAAAGCATCTATTCATTCCCAATTACCATATTAGCAATCTAATACATCAATATGCGGCAATTACAATCACCCAAGCATAATAACCGATTCCCTTTAACAAGGTATCCATTCCTATGCACATTTTACTAACTCAATCTCCCTATCCATCATTCCATAAATACAATTGAAGCCACAACCATTTCTATAAATCTTCTACATGATCGAATGCTCAAGAGCCAAACAAATTCAAAATCGAAACATGGGCTAGTTAAGATATACTCTAGCCATTCAAATTTCTCAAAAATATAAGAACTAATATAAATTTTCATTCCTTATTGAGAGATTAAAGTGATCGAATTTTCCTTAAGCTTCAAAAGCTTCTATTCTTTCTCAACTCACGGCAAAGGAAGAAGAAAATGTTTCTAACCTTGGTTTTTCCTCCCATTATCACTTAATATTATTATTAAATTCATTTTATGCATATAATATCCATATATTCACAAAAGTAAAATGAATAAATAAAAATAACCAATCTAAATAGCATCATAATGTAGGTTGGCCGGCCACTAAGTGTCAAATGGCTAATTTGACATGCAAGTCCCTAAATTTGCAACCTTATACAATTTCTCTCTTGAATTTTAGCCACACATATAATAGTTTCTTCTCACATAAGTCCTTTAGTTTAATAATCACATTAAAATTATCCGATTCAAACATGCAAAAATTCATACATATGTTTATCACATAATTCAGATATAGAATATTATTTTTAATTATTTCAATGACTCGGTTTAGCGGTCCCAAAACCACTTCTCGATTAAGGTCGAAATAGGGCTGTCACATTTTTACAATTAATGAGTTTGTTTTCTAGGCCTTTTATAATTAATTATTACATATTTAGCTTTAGTAGCTTAGGAACTAAAAGTTAATAAAATAAGCATTTTTATGCAATTCTATTATTTTGATGACCCGAAAGGTCGACTTAGGCCTCTTGAGTGACTAATGAGCTAATTAAGTGTGTAAGATGTCAATTTAGGTCCAAGAATACAAGGAATGATGATTAGCCCATGAGACAAGGAGCTTGATAAGCCAACAAAGCTACCAAAGGCTTGGAACACACCTTACATCGTGACGAGGAGCTTCCTTTCGTCACAACGATGCAATGAAATAGGAAGATTTACATGGTGGCGATGTCATGATGAGGAGTAATATTATGTCTAGACGACGTGACAATGGCAGACCAAACTATGGTTGATTCTTTGGATGACACTTTTAGGAAATTTCCTTCTTTCGACCCTAGCTTTTAGTATAATCTTTTATTTATTAGTATCTAGGCGTATCTTAGGTTGAGTGGTCACTAAGTAGGTAGTTGCCTATATAAGCAACCTTAAGGTCATCGAAATTGTGAGCAGACCTAGGCAGACAATTTCGCTATTTAGTTTTATTTTCTTTTCATGTTTGTGTAGTCAAAACTATTCTATTTCGAATGGAAGACAAATGCGAGCGGAGATTACTTCGGCACTGCACTTCAAATATATTCATGAGCTTTCTCCCATATCTTATTCTTATATTCATTTATTTATCTTTCAATTAATCATTGTATAAATATTAGAATAGATTATTGTGCTTTA
Source organism: Gossypium stocksii (assembly GCA_020496765.1). Classification (NCBI taxonomy): domain Eukaryota; kingdom Viridiplantae; phylum Streptophyta; class Magnoliopsida; order Malvales; family Malvaceae; genus Gossypium; species Gossypium stocksii. Next base: position 48,059,979 of record CM035627.1, read on the forward strand.
TTTCATATTTCGCATGATTCGATTAATAAACTAATTTATTTGTTAAATGATTATTTATCCAAAATTGGTTGTTTACTCAAAAGCATTTAGTATATTAGGGAGTGACACCTTGGATATAATATCAAGACATGTGAGACTAAAAAGGTGTCCAATTGTGCCAAGCGGTGAGACCGGAAAGGTATCCGTATGTATAGAAAGAGACCGAAATGGTGACTTAGGTGGTAATCCTTAGTGAAGATGAACCGAGAGGATAGTCATAGCGAAGGTGATAAATAACTCAATCTAGGATAATTAATTATTTAATTAGATAATTAAGGACTTAATTGGTCATAGGTTAGAGGCTCATATTGTTGACACTAGGAATAGGAAAGTGCAACAACTTGAACTAGGGCCTAAACGGAACGGTGGTTTCAGGACCACGAATCCAACATAGAAAAATTTATTCTGATAAAGTTTTATGGCCTATTATGTGATTGACAACATAAGTGAAAATTTAAGAAATAAATTTTATCGATAAAGTGCCCGATTGAGTGATAGGACTAAATTGCAAAAATTTCAAAATATGTATTCTAGAAGCATTTAGTGTGAAATTGAGATGAATTCATGACTAGAGGTCCTCATTTAGCAATTAGACCATTTTATGGCATGATGGACAAAAATACCCATGGAAGGAAAAATTTTCAAAGAAGGCCATTAAGGGCATTTTGGTCATTTGGGTATTAAAAGAAATAAAATGGGAAAAATAAGTAAAAAATGTGTCCATCTTTCTTCTACCTTGGCTGAAACTTTGGGGAAACTCCATAGCTAGGGTTTTCATATTTCCACGCTTGATTGTAAGTGTCTCTTAGCCCATTTTTCATGTTCTTCGTATTTTTGAAATCCTTGTAACTTGACCTAGCTATTTCTACCACTATTTTAAGCTAGGGTTCATGATTAAAAATTTACCCATGTGTGTCATGAAAGCATTTTTATGTTTATTGGTAGAAAATGAAAGTTTAAAGTGTAGTAAACAACTTTTGCTAAGTGATTTTTCATGAAAATGCATTTAGGGACTAAAATGCAAAAGTTGTAAAACATGTGCATAAAATACTGAAATATTGAGAAATGTAGGCTGCTATAAGAGAGAAATAGGGTGGCTAGGCTTGGGAATATAGAAAAATAGATACATTTCATTTTACGAGCCTAAGGACTAAAGTGCAAAAATTGACAAAGTTAGGGGTAAAATGGTAAAAATTTCCATAGGATAATTTTGTGCCAAATTGAGTAATGTGTGTATTGAATTAGTTAAATTTAATGTTATAGATCAAGAACGACTCGAAATCAACCTTGACCGAGGAAAAGGCAAGGTATCAGACTAAATCGAAAAGATTAGCATTTTGTACCGAGGTAAGTCTGATATGTAAATAATAAATTATTTAATCATTTTGATTAATTGTTTTAAGTTATGTTGAATTATCTTAATTATTTGATATTTGAAATGTCATAACGAATTATTGAATATGCGAAGTGATAAAACCGATAAGTGAAGAAAATGCCCCTGTTGAACCTTAGGAATCATTTAGGATACGAGTGACATATCACTAGGAAACCATTGATAGTGATCGATTGTTTATGTGAATCCGAGTGCTAGTCTAGTTCGACTACTAGTGGCTAGGTAATCCTGCATTTGTTGCGGATACCTGTCAGCTTGTGTGAGTAGCACTGAGTAGTTTCGACTATACCATCAACTTGTGTGAGCAGACCCGTGATTAGCTTATCATTGAGCCTTTATGTGATATGTGTTAAGTGGTAGCTTCAGCTACAAATCATCAATAGTTTCAGCTTCATCATGTGTGGCACTTGTGCCTTATTCCGTGTATCTTTTAGCATTCCACATGGTTCAAAGGGTTATTTGAATCGATATGATAATATGTGATTGTATGTGAAATGATTTGACCGTGTGCTGAGAATGTGTATGTACAGGTTATATGAAAGAAATGTTATGTGTGCTAAGTGCTTAATGTATGTATTGAAATGTATGGTAAGATCATAATAGTAAGTAATTATCTCAAACTTAATGTGGTAATAAGGAAGCTTATTTTCATTAGATATACATTTTCGGTTATGAATTATTAATTTCAAATGCTCATTATTTTGCATATAGACTTACTAAGCTTTATAGCTTACCCCTTCGTTTCTCCCTTCCCTTATAGTTTTGCCACACTAACCTGAGGTCCGATGATCAAGTTAGGACTCCATCAACACTATCAACAACAATTGGGTATTTTGCTAGTAAACTTGAAATTATGGCATGTATAAGTGTTCCAATGTTTTGAGCTATTGTCATAGTCTTTTGAGTCCAATGTTATTAGTATTGTTTTGGTAATTGGCCATTAAAAATGAGCCTAATTTGGTTTAAGTTATATTTTGTCAAGGTGTTGCAATAGATTAATGCAAGGGTGCTAATTATTTATGGAATGTGGTGTGGATGTGTACGTTTACTTAGAGTAGATAGAATTGGTTGTCTAAAGGTCATAATATGTATGTTTGATGTTGTGATATTTATGATGGTCAAGTAATATGATCGTACATAAAAAGTAACTATTATCATAATAAAGGCAAGTGCACCTATCGAACAGTAGTATAGTTTAGTGGCAAGACCGGAATATCGAACCCACAAGAACTAAAAGTACTAGTAATAACTTTCTTTCTATTATCTAGCCTAGAAATAAAGAGGAATTGTTGTAAACTAAAATCTAACTAAACTAAAACACGATAGAGAGTAAATTAGGGAAAATACTTTTGGAAGACTGATTGATTTAAGACAATACCCAAGGAAGAATCCACCTAGACTTCACTTGTTATTAAACTCTGAATTAGATGATTTATTCACTTGACTTGATCCGTAGAAATCCCTAAATTATGTTAATATCTCTTTCAAGACTAAGAACAACTAACCTTAGGTTGATTAATAGAAATTTTTTTCTAATTAAAACCCCTAGTATTGTATTAACTCAATCTATGGATTCCCTTATTAGATTTGACTCTAATCCGGCAGATTTTTGTTGTCCTATGTCTAGGATTGCGATCAACATCGCTTAATTGTGTTGGATCTACTCTTAGACAGGGATTTTTGCTTCACTGAATAAGTATATTCAACTTATATTATTATCCTGAAATATTAACACAAGAATTAATAACACAATTAAGGACAAATTAAATATTTATCGTATAATTCAGATATTAATAACAAGATCCGTCTTAGGTTTCATTCCCCTCAGGTATTTAGGGGATTTAGTTCATGAATATAAAAGAAAACATCTCAAAATTGGGAAAACAACAAAACATAAAAAAAACCCAAAAACCCCTGAAGGAAATTGAAGGGAGATCTTCAGCCTTGATGGAAATCCTACTTTTGAGATGGATCAATCGGTGTTCTTTGAGTAATTCCTTGCTTTCTACTCTGCGTGTCCTTTTGTTCCTCCTCTTGGGTCTTTTTATAGACTTTGGAATGCCCAAAATTCCCAAAAATTAGCTTTTTCCAGGTTAATTTAAAGTAGGGTTCAACAGGAACACACCCGTGTGAGGTTGCTCAGGCCGTGTTCAACACTGATAAATCCACACGGGCGTGTAGGTTACCCGTGTGAAAATGCCTTAGGCTGTGTTAATGCTAACTTGGGCCCATTTTGTCTATTTTTGGCCCATTCCTTGCTCTTTTCTCTTCCTTATGCTCACCTAAGTATAAAACATGAAATTAAAGAATTAGAAGCATCATATTCCTCGATTGTAATGATAAATCATCCATAAATGTGCTAAGCATGGGGTAAAAATATGTATATATTATGGTTTATCAAATACCCCCACACTTAAGTCTTTGCTTGTCATCAAGCAAAATCCTCAACCTAAAATCATAATTTGTTCTTCTTAACTCATAATTCCTATTAATAATGTTTTGAACTAATTCACAAGTAATTATACATTGAGAATTCAACTAAAAGAGCATCAAAGTCTCAAACAATCCAAGTTGGGCATTTAATTTCAAAAGCATAGGTATACCCCCTTATCTAAGTAATCATTTTTAATTCGAAACTAACAAGAGTTGCATCCTCACTAAAGATTCACTCTAATCACTTAAAGTGTTTAGGGTTCAGAAATTAAGCCCTCATTAGTCAACATGAAAAGTTATTACCATAGGCTTGCATGAAAATCAAATCTCCACCACTATGAATTGAGACGATACACTGATCAAAAGGTCTTTAGAGGGTTGTAACGGGGCTTTGGTTAGGGGTGTGGACACAAGCTAAAAGAAAGGGGTAGAATCGAGATTAAACTAAAAAAATCACCTAGCTAGAAAAAAAACCAATACTAAAAATTTATATTCACTGAATGATTCTAGAATTGAGCTTTTCCTCATGAATAACATCGTCAAGATCAAGAGCACATAACTTCTTAACATTATGCTAAAATGAATTTTTTTAAGAACAAATCAAGTAATTAAACTTTACTAACTAAATGAGAGAACATAGCTAGATCATTATTCAATTAAAATCTTGACAAAAATAGGGATCAAAGTAATTAAGGGGATTTCAACAGTAATGGGTTAGAGGTTAATACTTGAGGGTAGATCAATGGATGGTTTGTTAGGCTCAAGGGGTTCACTAAAGATTAATTATGAAGGTAGGCTTTTATGGAGTGAGTGAGTTAAACCTAGGTGCCTTTATCATCTCGGTATATCAAATCAATGCTATGGTCTCGACATGTATAATCGATGCAAGTTCTAGAATAACAAATCAATATTGACACACTCATAGCAACAATAAACGTGAGCAAGAAAGGATATATGCTCTAGAGGCTCAAAATTTCACAAAAATTATGGCTTTTGATGTCAATCCTGTGAAATTCAAACTTCAAGATGATACCTAAATTTGGGGAAACAAACTAGAAAAATTTTTAATTCTCAGAAATTCAACTTATCATGCTTGATTCTCTAATGTATTAAAGTTCGAATAATCAAAGCATAAATACATATGTCTTAATCCAGAACATATCAATAAAAATCATAAATCAATCAGAATTTCATTCTAATTGTAATATGAGAAAGTGACTTGAGAACAAGACAAGATTCAGGGATTTTCTAATAATGAAATTAATAACCCCCCACACTTAAGATGTACATTATCCTCAATGTACAAATATAAGTAAGAATATAAGCATAAAACATAAGAGTGGGAGAGAAGTGAAACTTCCTGAATATTTGGATGAATCCTTGGAGTAGTCAGAGCGGAGTTGGGAAGGCAGCTAATAAGATGTATGATGTACTCAGTAGAGGTAGAGGTAGGTAGGATACTCCGGTGGTGGTAGAGGTTGGGTTCCACAATCAGAATGCCAAGTGGAGATGTGATTGTGCTGTTTAGCGTTATGGTGGTTATGGTCGTGGGGGAGTAGGACATGACAGTCGTGGAGTACCTTTCCTATTAGAGTTGGATTTAGGCTCTTGAGCTCTTTGACTACGATAGCATCAATAGTGTTTTTAGAGGTATATATTAGCATGGTTACTTATGAAGAAACAGTCGTAAAGATAAAAGAAAATTTCAAGATAGACTAATGTAGTTTTGTAGAACATAAGAATAGAAATAAAGATAAAGATAAAGGAGCATAAAATTAAAAATAAAGATAAAAAGAAAAAGAAAAATAGGTGGACTCAAAAGTTCTCATTGCCAAACGGGTCGTGAGGTGGGGGTGGTGGCGATGTGAGTGGAAGTGCTGACAAATCTGCTGTAGAGTAGCGTCAATGTGATCAAATCTCTGGAAGCACTGCTGCTCAAATCTAGTAAGGTGCTCAGAGATGTTAGTAAGTGAAGCAGCCGCATGAACTTGTCGATGGGTAAGAGGTGGCTGAGATGGTGGGTCCTCGTGAGGTGGAGGGACATTATTAATAATGTTCTCTAGGTCCTCCTACTCGGTAGACTGAGCTAGAAGATACTGAGGAGGATCAAACCCACATCGTCGCTCAATCATCCTTATATAAAGCATGCTTGAGATGCCCCGTGGGACATCTGGCCGATGAGAGTGAGTGAGAATGATTGTGCCACTGTGTTGAGGAGGCCGAAGTGGCGAGCTAGTTGACTCACATAGGGACTAATGCAGATGGCTCCTCTCTTATGTCAATTCGTCTGGTGTCGAATGGCTAGGGCGATAAAGTATGCTACATCAAACACGTGCTCGTGCGTCATGCTCCATAAAAAATAGGCTTCGTAAGTGTTGACGACACCGGTGCTCTCTCGTCGACCCGTAAAGGTATGGGCTAAAATGGCATGTAGATACCGTAATGATGGAGAGAAGGCCGACACCTTGGGACGCCTTGGAGTGACTAGGATTGTAGGTGGCTGAAGCAGGGACCAGGGCACTCTAACAAGTAGAAAGAGAATAGTGGATGTGGCGATAGATATTGAAGAAGTCGTCGTCATCCATGAACTCCTCGGCATAAAGTCCTAAAGCGACACTAAACTCAAGCATACTGAGTTGACGTACGACGCCTCCAAGACGGAACTGAATTGTGCCTGGGTCGTCGAACTGTGACATAACCGTCTGGAGATGAAAGGTAGAACAGAGCTCTAGAGTGAGCTCTAAGTATGTTGGTTCGACGATCTCAAAGAATCGCCCCCATAGGTCAGTCAGCTGGACCTGCTCTAGGGCGGCCCAATCAATACATCACCCTACTCCGAGGGATCTCGCTCTAAGGATGTGGAATAACTCGTCCTGAGATCCTTGTGGAAATTGTAAGAATGGGCGGCGCACTTCAGTGGTTGCGCTCGAAGATGTTGAACCAGGTCCCTTTTATTTTTTCGATACGAGGACGGCAACCTTAGCCTTGCCACGTGGAGAGGTCATTATGTGCCTAAAAGGAAGCAATTAACAATTCTTAATGAACGAAGAAGATGAACATAGTTTAACTAATCAAAATTAATCAACCAAGAAAGTAACACGATGCAACCACAAAGTAACTTCAAGAATTGGGGTAAATGTTCGAATCTATCCTAGAAACTAATAAGACTCAACCAAAAGCAATCAACTTAATTAACATAAATCAATGGCAAGAATTGGATAGCAATTGGCATAATAATAGCATGATTAGAATCATTCATTATAGATGAAATAGCTGGTGAAATGCTGAATATCATGAACAAACTCATAACTAAGTAAAGAATAATAAGATAAAAAAACTATGAAAATAAAAATAATAAAAACAAGCAAAAAGGGGTGGAACCGTCAGAGTTGGAGGTGGTGGTCGAAGGTATAAGCGGCGATTGGTGAATAGTGGCTGAAATGAGGGGCGATACGGTAATCGAAAAGGCAACAGCTGATTTTGTGGCTGAGTGAGGAAGAAGGGGAAGAAAGGAAGTTGGGGCTTGGAGTACTGTTCTTGGTGTGGGAGGAGAGGGGAAGGGTAAGGAATGGTGATGAGGAGGGAGAGAGAAGGTGAAGAAAAGATTTGAGCAAGGGTGGTCAGTGGCGGCGGTGGCTGGTGAGGGCTGTGGTTAGGGTTTGTAGTAGGGAAGATGATGAATAGTACGGGGTTTAAATTGGGGATGGGGCACACAGCCGTGGCCCACGCCCATGTGTCATACTTGTAGCCCGTGTGTTTCGTGAGATTAGGGTTTAGGCGTGCCTGATTCTTATCCCACGCCTATGTTCGTTAGGCGTGTTGGTTCATACGGTCGTGTCACACAGCTGTGCCCTACTTTGTTCACTTCTCCTAGACCCGTGTTCTACCTCACACGCCCCTGTTTAGGTAATCAGTACCAACCACGATCCTCAAGCACGGGCATGTCACACGCCCGTGCTATTTTCTCAGTTTCTCTCACGGGTAATGGACACGGGCATGTCGCATGCCCGTGTGATTTACTCAGGTTCACCCACGGCCATATGGCACGGCCGTGGGGTTTAGTTTAAATGCTCATGTGCTCTTGGGCATGTTGCCCACGGGCTATAGGCACGTCCATGTGATTTTATCGCATCTCATGTCTCTATGTGTTTTCAAAATTTCAAAGTTCACTTTTCACACGGCCATATCACATGGCTGTGTTCCTGCCCATGGTGTGGCCACGGCCTTAAGCACGCCTGTGTGCTTGGCCATGTGGATTAGTAAAACCTACATGTAAGACTTAGTTAGTGATTGTTAGATGTTATAAACTGAAACCAAGAGAGAAAAAAAACGTTAGTCCTCGGGTTACCTCCTGAGAATCGCTTATTTAAAGTCTAAGCTCGACTTTACCTTGCATGCACCTTTACGAGGGTTTGTGGAGCCTAAGCTCCTCTCTATCATTCCTAAAATCTTCACCTTTGTAAAATTTAAGTTGATGATCGTTTACCTTGAAAGTGTCGTGGTTCGAATGTGTTACCTCAACTGTGCTGTAGGGGAAATAGTTTGAACTATGAATGGGCCTAACAATCTCGATTTAAGCTTTCCAGGGAATAATTTAAGCCTCGAGTTATAAATCAAGACAAGATCGCCAGCTTCAAACTGCTTAGGTTGCTTTAAACGAGTGCCATGGCATCTTTTTATTGCTTCCTTATACAATCGAGAGTTTTTGTATGCATTACTGCGCCATTCATCCAACTCGTTTAACTGTATTAGTCATTTTTCACCTGCAAGTTTAGGATCAAGATTTAGGAATTTGATAGCCTAAAATGCCTTATGTTCTAATTCAAAGGGTAAATGACAACTTTTCCCATAAACAAGTCTATAAGGAGATGTTCTTATGGGAGTTTTAAATGCAATTCTATAGGCCCATAAAGCATCATCTACCTTTATTGCCCAATCTTTCTTATTTGATTCTACCGTTTTCTCTAAAATCCGTTTAAGTTCCCGATTGGCTAGTTCAACTTGTCCACTAGTTTGAGGATGGTAAGGAGTAGCTGTTCTGTGGTGCACTCCATATTTCTTTAGAACTTTATCAAACTAAGCATTATAAAAATGAGTACCCCTATCACTAATAATTGCTCTAGGTGATCCAAATCGAGAAAAGAGCTTTTTCAGAAATCTTACTACCACTCTAGCATCATTAGTAGGTAAAGCTTTGTCTTCCACCCATTTCGACTAATCAACTACTACTAAGATGTATTTATTTCCGAATGAACTAGGGAATGGACCCATGAAATCAATACCCCATACATCAAATATTTCACATGGAAGTTTATATGTTTGAGGCATTTCATTGCGTTGAGAGATATTACCTGTTCTTTGACATTTATCACAAGAAGTAACATACCTGTTAGCGTCCTTGAACAGTGTGGGCCAATAAAAACCTGATTCAAGTGTTTTATGAGCAGTCTTGGTTCCACTGTAATGTCCCCCTATTGGTCCTAAGTGGTAATGTTCTATGATCTTGTATGCTTCTAGCTTTGTAATGCATCTTCGAATGACCTGATCTGCACATATACAAAAAAGGGAAGGATCTTCCCAAAAGTAAATTTTCACATCGGCAAAGAATCACTTCTTTTGCTAATGCGTCAACCCTCTTGGGATTATGTTAGCAGCTAAATAATTCGCAATGTCAGCAAACCAAGGTACCTCAGATTCTGAAACGACTAGGAGTTGTTCTTTAGAAAACGAGTCATTTATTTCAGCTTTGTCAAGTTCTATGATGTGTGGATTTTCGAGCCTTGAAAGATGACCTGCCACAAGATTTTCAGCCCCCTTTTTATCTTGTATCTCCAAATCAAATTCCTGTAATAATAAAATCCATCTTATTAATCGAGGTTTCGCATCAGACTTAGTTAAAAGGTAATGAAAAGCAGAATGATCAGTATAAATGATGACTTTAGACAAAATAAGATAAGGTCTAAATTTTTCAAACGTGAAAACCACAACTAGCAATTCTTTTTCCATGATAGTGTAATTTTCATCCGCGGCTGTCAAAGTTTTGCTAGCATAATAAATTGGCTAAAAAAGCTTGTCTCTTCGTTGTCTAAGAGCTGCACCTATTGTAAAGTCACTCGCATCACACATTAGTTCAAAAGGCAAATTCCAATCAGGTGCAATTATAATTAGAGCATTAATTAATTTCTCTTTGAGAGTGTTAAATGCTTCTAAACATTCCTGATTAAAATCAAAAGGTAGATCTTTTTCTAGTAATCTAGATAAAGGCTTAGCTATTTTAGAAAAATCTTTAATAAATCTTCTATAAAAACTAGTATGTCCTAAAAAGCTTCTTATAGCCTTAACCGAATTAGGGAGAGGTAGCTTTTCAATGTTTTTAACCTTCGATTTATCAACCTCAATCCCTTTACTAGAAATTTTATATCCTAACACAATACCTTCACAAACCATAAAAAGACATTTTTCTCAATTGAAAACAAGATTTGTTTTTTCACATCTTATTAAAACTCGTTCAAAATTTTTAAGGCAAAAATGGAAAGAGTTACCAAATATCGAGAAGTCATCCATAAATACCTCCATGATATCCTCTACGAGTTCATCAAAGATGGCTAACATGCAACGCTAGAAAGTAGCAGGAGCATTACATAATCCAAAAGGCATTCTACAATAAGCAAACGTACCGTATGGACATGTCATTGCCGTCTTCTCTTGATATTCAGGGGCTATCGGGATTTGGAAATAGCCAGAGAGTCCATCCAAGAAATAGTAGTACATATGTCTTGACAGTCTTTCCAACATTTGATCAATGAAGTGTAAAGGAAAATGGTCTTTTCTGGTGGCATCGTTCAATTTTCTATAATCTATGCAAACTCTCCAACCTATAATTGTTCTTATAGGGATTAATTCATTCTTTTCATTGGCGACCACAGTCATGCCTCCTTTCTTAGGAATAACCTGCACAGGACTTACCCAAGCACTGTCACAAATAGGATAAATAATTCCAGCATCTAGAAGTTTAATCACCTTAGCCTTGACAACTTCTTTCATGTTGGGGTTCAATCATCTTCGAGCTTGCACACATGGTTTAAATTCATCCTCCATCAAAATTTTGTGGGTGAAAAAAGAAGGACTGATCCCTCAAATGTCAGAAATTTTCCAAGCTATGGCTCATTTATATTGTCTTAACACTTGGAGTAATTTCTCTTTCTCTTTGGGTTGTAGGTTTGAAGAAATAATTACCGGTAGTGTGGAGTTCTCTCCCAGAAATGCATATTCCAAGTGATTAGGTAATTTCTTAAGTTCCATTTTGGGAGGTTCGTCAATAGAGGGCTTTTGTCTCAGTTCATCGTTTATTTAATACCCTCATAATATATGTGTCTTAGAGAAAGTTTATTAGAGTTCAAGTCAATTATTACCTCCTCCATCTCAGTGGTGACTTTGTCCTTCCCTCCACCTTGGATGAGACATAGTTCCAATGTGTCTTCAAGAGCGATTTCCTGAAAAGAGTCTTGAACAAAATAGTCAATAGAGTCAATAAAGTAACAGGAATCATCTTGTTCCCTAAATAATCGCATAGCATCATAAATTTTAAACACGATTTCTTCATCACCTACCCTAAGAACAAGTTTACCACCTCCCACATCTATGACATGTAACACCCCGAACCCGGCCCAGACATTATGGCCATGTCCGGTGTGCTACATCACCTAGACTATCCTACGCCGCCCTATTTACTAAGTCCGTTGATAAGTTTTGAAAAGCAATGCTTGATTTTTTTTGGAAATTCCCATTTCAATAACTATTCAACTTAATCTCTAATTCATTTGTTAAGCGATTCACTTTAACCTTATTATCTTACTTAGTCTTTTGTAATAACAGGTTGGTTAAGAAAACATTTGTTTAATTTTCGAAAACATTGTGTAATTGTGGATGAAATAAAATAGTTGAAAGTCCCAAATAAAAACAGATATAGTGGCCTTATTACAACCCATAACAAAATAAAACCAATAGTAAAAGTAATTAAATTAATAAACCAATTAAAAATACGAGTTCAGTCTTCGTGGCCACTCTAAATCCCTCCCAGCAACCAAGTCACGATCTAGGGCTCACCTACAAGGATGGAAAAAGAAGGGTGAGTTTGGGAAAACTCAGTGTGTGCAGAACCCATCCAAAGCCCACATCGGCTCGAGCCCACTAGGCCTGAGCCCTAACCAGTCTCAGTTAGATACTGGGCCGAAGCCCTATTCAGATTACAGATACTGGGCCAAAGCCCTATAACAGATACTGGGTCGAAGCCCTATTCAGATAACAGTTTGGCCCATAGGCCCATAATAGTACAGTACAGTATAACAATTTGAATGCAACCCAATTGGGGAGACTACTCAACCCACCAACTGCTACACACCACCCGTACCAGCCAACACACCATGTGGGGAATAACTCGACCCACCCAGCCCACACACCATAGTCGCAGCATGGCTGCTTAGATAAATAGTATACGAGGCAAAGCCCCTTTCAGTAACAGTACAAGGCATAGCCCCTTTCAGTAACGTGGCAGTGCCACTTACACTTCCTCCATTATAAAACCCAACCCATGCAACAGATACATATTGTAACAGCCCACTTTAGACCCTAATCGGAACGGGTGGTTTCGAGACCACTTAACCGAGTCAAATTATTATTTTTATTGCTTTAATATATTTTACAGCATGATAGAATCACAGTGTGAAAGTTTGATTTAGAAATTTTATCGTTTGACTGGTTAATTTGATAAAAAGGATTAAATCGCATAAAGCGATAAATTAGGGTTCAATTTGGTAAATGGCTTATTTGACCTTGGCTTTTTAAATAAGGGCCCTTAAATGGTTATTTTACCTTTTCTAAAGCTAGTGGACATTTATGTCCTTAATGAATTATTTTTAAATGGTTTATGTTCAAAGGTTAAAATTGTCCTTTAATTATTATATGTTATATTAGATAAATAAAACATGAAAATGCCTTGATTTTATTTCTCTTCCACCGATTTTTAATAAAAGAAAATAAGGGTTTAAGCTTCCTTGATATTCGGCTACTTCAAGCTTCAAATTGAGGTTTGTTTTTGTTCCATTTTCGATAATTTTTACGTTTTTGAGATCGTTGCTTCGTATATTAACTGACCCGTACCTCAATTTCTGATTTTGATTATGTTTTTGAAAAATGCTATTGATGAATCTATGATATTTTAGAAGATTTTGATGAATTATGAAATATTATGTGGAAATATACAAGAATTTTAAAGTGATTTTTGAAGAAAATGGGTTTTGAGGATTTGATTGTAAAAAGGTAGAATTTTTGAGGTTAAATTTGTGATTAATTAAAAGATATATGCTTGTATAAGTCCCTTGAATATTTGGGTATAGTGAATTGGGGGATTGATTGTGTAATTTGTCATTTTTGTGATGAGAGGACTAAATTGCAAAGTATTGAAAATATAGGGGCTAAATTGCAAATATGTCAAATTATATGTTTTTGGATTGAATTGAATATGTGAGTTAGTAAATAGCTGAATTTTGCATTAAAATAGATAAAGACGATCAAATCCCAGAACTTGATCGGGGAAAACGAAAAATAGACGAGTAAATACGGGATTTTGAGGTAAGTTCGTATAACGAATTTAATGTATATATATATGTGTTCATACGTATTGTTATCTGAAAATATGAAATGCTAGATGATTAAATAGCCTAACGTAATGAGTATATATGAGATTGAAATAGAAATGTTAAATTGTTACAAGTGATAAATTGAATACCGAGCCCCGTTAGAACCGTAGAAGTCGATAGGATACAAGTGACATGTCACTAGGGCTACAGGGTGGTTCGAGCTCCTGCATTTGTTGCGGACACACCACATGCTCATGAGCTACAAGTTTATCCTTCGGGATTACATGATCAGCCTACGGGCTTACCGATTATCCTTCGGGATTACATGTTCAGCCTACGGGCTTACCGATTATCCTTCGGGATTATATGTTCAGCCTCCGGGCTTACCGTACAGGCTCGAAAGAGCATATATGACGCATTGACGGATCACAGGTTATATGTATATACACTGTGTGTGTATCATCCGAGTATCTTTCGATGTTCTTATAGGTTCAACGGGCAATACCGATACATGTTACAGGAAATGTTAATTGATATTAGAATATATGAGAGAGATGTTCTGTGAATACATGAATGGTATAAGGTACATGTTATAAGATTTATGTGCTATACATGAGATAATGAAGTATATGAAATACATGTCATATGAATTGTATGAATGGAATGATACTAGTTACATGATCAACATGTTATATGAGAAAGTGCAAAATGAAGGCATATTATGCCATATGATTTACAAGATTTGTATATGTTACTTGAAATGAAGTATTTGATAAGCTTTTATATATGATATGTTATGAAACTACATGAACTAATGAGTGTGAGCTTGTGCAATAGGCTATAAGATCATATGTTTGTAATGGCCTTACTTATGGATACCTCATTGAAATGGTAAGTTTCATTTCATGTCATATGGACTTACTAAGCTTTAGAAGCTTATTCTGTTTATTTCTTTCACTATCTTCTAGATTCGAAAGCTAGCTCAGATATCGGACGAGTCGGGGATCGCTATCACACTATCGATAAAGCTTCGGTACTTTTGAATATTTTGCAAACGTTTGGTCATGGCATGTATAGGCTAGTACTTTAGTGAACATGATATATTTTGGTAAATGATCAAGCTATGAGATGTGGCTTGGGTCATATGTGTTTATAATCAAGCACTTGAGTTGTCCTTTAGCTATATGTGCTTATGGAAAGATATGTGATTTTGATGATGTTATAAGCTTGCATAATTGATATGTATATGTGTGGATGAGTGCATGGAAATGGTCATTTATGCCTTTGAGTTGGTGTGCTTGATTTGTGAATGAATTGAGATGATTTTTGGTCCATTTTGTGCTTGAATTGGTATGTTTTAGGTTGGTAGAATGGCATGAAATGTTGTTGGTTAATGGCCAGTAGAAATGACCCATATTGGGTGGCAAATTGGCTTAAACCAAGCCTATATTTGTGCCACACGGCCAGGGAACACGGGCGTGTGCTTCGACCGTGTGTCCCCTGCACCTTAATGTTTTGGTCAGTTTTGGTACACGGCCTAGACACATGGGCGTGTCTTATAACTTGTAGCCGTGTGAAATTTGGCAGTATAGTCACACGGTCTGCTCTGTTTTATACACGGGCGTGTCTTGTAGCCGTGTGATTTTTGACAGTTTCGACCACGGGGTAAGGGCATGGGCGTGCCTAGGCCGTGGGTGACACACGGCCTAAGCCCATGGGCGTGTTGGACAGCCGTGTGGGGTAAGTCAGATTCGACCACGGGCTAAAAGGTTTGGGCGTGTCTGGAGGGACACGGCCGTGTGAGAAGAACACGGGCAAGGGGCACGGCCGTGTGTCCCTACCTTAAAAATTTCGTAAATTTTCCCTATCTTTTAGCATGTTTCCAATTAGATTTCCAATAGTTATATGCATCATTTTATAATCAATTGAAGCATGCTCTGATGATTGATGATACGTGTTGGATCTTGATTAAAAAGTTTAAAATTTTACTGCTCCGATATATGTTACAAGTCCGGTAATGCTCCTTACCTATTCCGGCGACGGTTACAGGATAGGGGTGTTACATTTAGTTGGTATCAGAGCTATGGTTTAGTCGATTCTAGGACTACCGTAGTGAGTATTAGTCTAGCTATACATGCATTTACATGAAATGTGATAGTGTGATATCTCCTGACATCCTTTGAAATCTGTTTTATGTAGTAATGGATCCGAATCGAGCTTTAGCTGATGATGTTGAAAGTATTGCGCCAGCACCCGCTCAAGGGGCTGTGCCTTCTGAATCGGGCCCTGCTGTGGCCAATCAGGAAGAAATTAAACAAACTTCCTTCCAAATGATGTCTGGATGGTTTAGTGAGTTTGTACGAGCAAACCCGGCTGCTCTGCAACCTCCACCCCCTCCCGTCCCACAACCTAACCCTGATAATGTACGAGTTGTGGATCCTCTGAGATTGAACAGACCTCCTGTCGATAAGATACGGAAGTATGGTGTTGAGGAATTCCGAGCTTCAGCAAGGGATGATACTGAGAGGGCTGAATTTTGGCTTGAGAATACGATCAGAGTTTTTAATGAACTGGCTTGTACTCCTGATGAGTGCCTGAGATGTGCTATTTCTTTGCTTCGGGATTCAGCATATCAATGGTGGAATACATTGACCTCGGTTGGACCACGAGAACGAGTCGATTGGGATTTCTTCAAGATGGAATTCAGAAAGAAATACATCAGTCAACGATTCATCGATCAGAAAAGAAAAGAGTTTTTAGAGCTGAAACAGGGTCGAATGTCTGTAACTGAATACGAGAGAGAGTTCGTTCGACTCAGCAAATATGCTCGCGAATGTGTTTCTACCGAAGCAACAATGTGCAAAAGGTTCGAAGATGGGCTAAATGAAGAAATTTGACTATTAGTCGGGATACTTGAGCTGAGAGAGTTTGTAGTTCTCGTTGATCAGGCTTGTAAAGCCGAAGAGCTTGCTAAAGAAAAGAGAAAAGCTGATTCTGAATTCAGAGAAGCTAGAAAAAGGTTTGCGGGAAAACCGTATCAGTCTGGATCCAAAAGATTAAAAGATTTTCATCCTCGTCCTGCTGCTTCTACGGGCACATCTATCCGAGAGAAAAGTGTTAAGACTTCTCATTCGAGACCTCAGACGACTTCTGTAGCTAGTGCGGGTAGTGTGAGAATTCCCGGATCAGAGTGCAAGCATTGTAATAGAAGGCATTTTAGAGAGTGTCGACTGATGAGTGGGGCATGTTTTCGATGTGGATCATTCGATCATTACTTGCGTGATTGTCCTGAAAGATCTGTACCTGATACAGAACAGTCGACTAAGACAAATAATGTTGCATCGAGAGGTAGACCATCGCGAAATGTTGGGAACCAAAGTGGAAATCGCAATGTGGCGAGAGATGCTAATGTGAGATATGAGATGCATACTCCTGCGAGAGCTTATACAATATGTGCACGCGAGGAAGCCTCGTCGCCTGATGTTATTACCGGTACTTTTTCTCTCTATAACACTGATATTGTTACGTTGATAGATCCTGGATCAACTCATTCATATATTTGTATGAAATTAGTGTATGAAAAGAATTTAAGTGTTGAGTCTACGGAATATGTAGTTAAAGTATCGAATCCATTAGGAAACTCTGTGTTAGTTGATAAGATATGTAAGAAATGTCTGTTGATGACTCGGGGATATTGTTTTTCGATTGATCTGATGCTCCTCCCTTTTGACGAATTCGATGTAATACTGGGCATGGACTGGCTAAATGCGCATGAGGCTATTGTGAATTGTCGAAGTAAGAGTATAGAATTGAAATGTCAGAATGGTGAGATTCTTCGGATTGAATCAAATGATTCAAATGAATTACCGATAGTGATTTTTTCCATGAAGGCTCAGAAGTATGTCAGAAAAAGCTATGATGCGTATTTAGCGTATGTGATGAATTCTAGCAAGACAGAATTAAAAATTGAGTCTGTACCAGTTGTTTGTGAGTTTTCAGATGTTTTTCCAGAAGAATTACCGGGTTTACCGCCGATTAGAGAAGTTGAATTCAATATTGAATTGTTACCGGGCACTACTCCGATATCGATAGCTCCATACAGAATGGCACCGACGGAATTAAAAGAGTTGAAAGCACAGTTACAAGAATTGACGGATAGAGGTTTCGCGAGACCGAGCTTTTCACCTTGGGGTGCTCCCGTATTATTTGTGAAAAAGAAAGATGGAACGATGAGAATGTGTATTGATTACCGACAGTTGAACAAGGTATCAGTGAAGAATAAATACCCTCTTCCGCAGATTGATGATTTATTCGATCAGTTAAAAGGAGCTACTGTATTTTCAAAGATTGATTTGAGATCGGGTTATTACCAGTTGTGAGTTAAAGATTCAGATATACCGAAAACTGCTTTCAGAACACGATACGGACATTATGACTTTCTAGTCATGCCTTTCGGGTTGACAAATGCACCTGCAGTGTTCATGGACTTGATGAACCGTGTATTCAAACCGTATTTAGATAGATTCATTGTCGTGTTCATTGATGACATTCTGATCTATTCACGTGATGAGGTAGAGCATACTGAGCATCTGAGAATTGTGTTGCAAATTCTGAGAGATAAGCAGTTGTTTGCCAAATTCAGCAAATGTGAATTTTGGCTTCGAGAAGTCAGATTTTTGGGTCATATTGTTTCTGTGGAAGGCATCAGAGTAGATCCGAGTAAAATATTTGGTATTATAGACTGGAAACCCCCGAGAAATGTATCTGAGATTAGAAGTTTTCTGGGATTAGCGGGATATTACCGAAGATTTGTTAAAGGCTTCTCGATGATTACAATGCTGTTGACTCGATTGTTGCAAAAAGATGTGAAATTTGAGTGGACTGATAAATGTCAGCAGAGTTTCGAACAGTTGAAAGCCCTGTTAACAGAAGCTCCGGTTTTATTTCAACCCGAATCGGGGAAAGAATTTGTTATATACAGTGATGCATCTATTATCGGACTGGGCTGTGTATTGATGCAAGACCGGAAAGTCATAGCTTATGCCTCCCGACAGTTAAAGCCGCATGAGAAGAATTACCCGACGCATGATCTTGAGTTAGCTGCTAAGTATTTGCATTAAAGATTTGGTGGCATTACTTATATGGTGAGAAATGTAGAATTTTTACCAATCATAAAAGTCTGAAGTATCTGATGTCACAGAAAGATTTAAATATGCGACAGCGGAGATGGCTCGAACTACTAAAAGACTATGAATTTGTAATTGATTATCATCCAGGGAAAGCTAATGTTGTAGCTGATGCGCTAAGTCGAAAGTCTCTGTTTACTCTGCAAGCTTTGAATGCTCAAATGACGTTATATGATGATGGATCTGTTTTAGGGGAGCTAAAGGCTAAACCGTTGATTCTGCAGCAAATTTTCAAAGCTCAAGGGACTGATCCCGATCTGCAAGCTAAACAACTTCACTGTGAGTCTAATTCTGATTCTGACTTTTCTATAAGAAACGATGATTGTTTAATGTTTCGAAATAGAATTTGCATACCGAAAAATAGTGAACTCATTCAGAAAGTTCTACACGAGGCACATGACAGTCGATTTTCAGTTCATCCGGGTAGCACTAAGATGTATAACGATTTGAAACAGCAATACTGGTGGTCAGGAATGAAACGTGACATATCAGAATTTGTATTGAAATATTTGATCTGTCAGCAAGTTAAAGCTGAACATCAGGTACCGTCAGGTTTATTACAGCGTATTATGATTCTGGAATGGAAATGGGACAAAGTCACTATGGATTTTGTATCCAGACTACCTCTGACTCTGAAGAAGAAAAATGCAATCTGGGTTATCGTTGACAGATTGACGAAATCTGCACATTTTATACCGGTACGTACTGATTATTCTCTGGATAAATTAGCGGAACTATATGTATCTGAAATTGTGCGATTACATGGTATACCGTTATCCATTGCATCTGATAGAGATCCGAGGTTTACCTCGAGATTCTGGAAGAAGTTTCAAGAGGCTTTGGGAACGAAATTGAGTTTCAGTACAGCATTTCATCCCCAGACCGACGGTCAGTCTGAAAGAGTTATTCAGATTCTGGAAGACATGTTACGGTGTTGTATTCTTGAATTCAAAAGTAATTGGGAGAAATACTTACCTCTGGTAGAGTTTGCATACAATAACAGTTTTCAGACGAGTTTAAAGATGGCTCCGTATGAAGCATTATATGGTCGTAAATGTCGAACACCGCTAACTGGGCAGAATTGAGTGAGAGAAAGTTACACGGGGTTGATCTAATCCGAGATACAGAAGAAAAAGTAAAAGTGATACGTGATAATTTAAAAGCAGCTTCAGATAGACAGAAATCATACGCAGATTTGAAACGGAAAGAAATAGAGTTTCAGGTCGGAGACAGAGTATTTCTAAAAGTATCACCGTGGAAGAAAATTCTTTGTTTCGGTAGAAAAGGAAAGCTAAGTCCTCGTTTTATCGGGCCATATGAAATTGTGGAACGAATTGGACCTGTAGCTTACCGGTTATCATTACCGTCTGAACTTGAAAATATTCACGACGTATTTCACGTTTCAATGCTTCGACGATACCGATCTGATCCGTCTCATGTCATTTCTCCTATAGATGTGGAATTACAATCTGATCTATCGTACAGCGAATAACCGATTAGAATTCTGGCCCTAGAAATGAAAGAGTTGAGAAATAAGCGTATAGCACTTGTAAAAGTTCTCTGGTGTAAACACGGAATAGAAAAAGCTACGTGGGAACTCGAGGAAACTATGCGAAGACAATACCCTAACTTGTTCACTGGTAAGAATTTCGGGGACGAAAATCCCTAAAGGGGGGAGAGTTGTAACAGCCCACTTTAGACCCTAGTTAGAACGGGTGGTTTTGGGACCACTTAACCGAGTCGAATTATTATTTTTATTACTTTAATATGTTTTACAGCATGATAGAATCACAGTGTGAAAGTTTGATTTAGAAATTTTATCGTTTGACTGGTTAATTTGATAAAAAGGATTAAATCGCATAAAGTGATAAATTAGGGTTCTATTTGGTAAATGGCTTATTTGACCTTGGCTTTTTAAATAAGGGCCCTTAAATGGTTATTTTACCTTTTCTAAAGCTAGTGGACATTTATGTCCTTAATGAATTGTTTTTAAATGGTTTATGTTCAAAGGTTAAAATTGTCCTTTAATTATTATATATTATATTAGATAAATAAAACATGAAAATGCCTTGATTTTATTTCTCTTCCACCTATTTTGAACAAAAGAAAATAATGGTTTAAGCTTCCTTGATATTCGGCTACTTCAAGCTTCAAATTGAGGTTCGTTTTTGTTCTGTTTTCGATAATTTTTACGTTTTTGAGATCGTTGCTTCGTATATTAACCGACCCGTACCTCAATTTCTGATTTTGATTATGTTTTTGAAAAATGCTATTGATGAATCTATGATATTTTAGAAGATTTTGATGAATTATGAAATATTATGTGGAAATATACAAGAATTTTAAAGTGATTTTTGAAGAAAATGGGTTTTGAGGATTTGATTGTAAAAAGGTAGAATTTTTGAGGTTAAATTTGTGATTAATTAAAAGATATATGCTTGTATAAGTCCCTTGAATATTTGGGTATAGTGAATTGGGGGATTGATTTTGTAATTTGTCATTTTTGTGATGAGAGGACTAAATTGCAAAGTATTGAAAATATAGGGGCTAAATTGCAAATATGTCAAATTATATGTTTTTGGATTGAATTGAATATGTGAGTTAGTAAATAGCTGAATTTTGCATTAAAATAGATAAAGACGATCAAATCCCAGAACTTGATCGGGGAAAACGAAAAATAGACGAGTAAATACGGGATTTTGAGGTAAGTTCGTATAACGAATTTAATGTATATATATATGTGTTCATACGTATTGTTATTTGAAAATATGAAATGCTAGATGATTAAATAGCCTAACGTAACGAGTATTTATGAGATTGAAATAGAAATGTTAAATTGTTACAAGTGATAAATTGAATACCGAGCCCCGTTAGAACCGTAGAAGTCGATAGGATACAAGTGACATGTCACTAGGGCTACAGGGTGGTTCGAGCTCCTACATTTGTTGCGGACTCACCACGTGCTCATGAGCTACAGGTTTATCCTTTCAGATTACATGATCAGCTTACGGCCTTACCGATTACCCTTCTGGATTATATGTTCAGCCTCCGGGCTTACCGTACAGGCTCGAAAGAGCATATATGACGCATTGACGGATTACAGGTTATATGTATATACACTGTGTGTGTATCACCCGAGTATCTTTCGATGTTCTTATAGGTTCAACGGGCAATACCGATACATGTTACAGGAAATGTTAATTGATATTAGAATATATGAGAGAGATGTTATGTGAATACATGAATGGTATAAGGTACATGTTATAAGAGTTATGTGCTATACATGAGATAATGAAGTATATGAAATACATGTCATATGAATTGTATGAATGGAATGATACTAGTTACATGATCAACATGTTATATGAGAAAGCGCAAAATGAAGGCATATTATGCCATATGATTTACAAGATTTGTATATGTTACTTGAAATGAAGAATTTGATAAGCTTTTATATATGATATGTTATGAAACTACATGAACTAATGAGTGTGAGCTTGTGTAATAGGCTATAAGATCATATGTTTGTAATGGCCTTACTTATGGATACCTCATTGAAATGGTAAGTTTCATTTCATGTTATATGGACTTACTAAGCTTTAGAAGCTTATTCCGTTTATTTCTTTCACTGTCTTCTAGATTCGGAAGCTAGCTCGGATATCGGACGAGTCGGGGATCGCTATCACACTATCGATAAAGCTTCGGTACTTTTGAGTATTTTCCAAACGTTTGGTCATGGCATGTATAGGCTAGTACTTTAGTGAACATGATATATTTTGGTAAATGATCAAGCTATGAGATGTGGCTTAGGTCATATGTGTTTATAATCAAGCACTTGAGTTGTCCTTTAGCTATATGTGCTTATGGAAAGATATGTGATTTTGATGATGTTATAAGCTTGCATAATTGATATGTATATGTGTGGATGAGTGCATGGAAATGGTCATTTAGGCCTTTGAGTTGGTGTGCTTGATTTGTGAATGAATTGAGATGATTTTGGGTCCATTTTATGCTTGAATTGGTATGTTTTAGGTTGGTAGAATGGCATGAAATGTTGTTGGTTAATGGCTAGTAGAAATGACCCATATTGGGTGGCAAATTGGCTTAAACCAAGCCTATATTTGTGCCACACGGCCAGGGAACACGGGCGTGTGCTTCGACCGTGTGTCCCCTGCACTTTAATGTTCTGGTCAGTTTTGGTACACGGCCTAGACACACGGGTGTGTCTTGTAGCCGTGTGATTTTTGATAGTTTCGACCAGGGGGTAAGGGCACGGGCGTGCCTAGGCCGTGGGTGACACACGGCCTAACCCATGGGCGTGTTGGACAGCCGTGTGGGGTAAGTCAGATTCGACTACGGGCTGAAAGGTTTGGGCGTGTCTAGAGGGACATGGCCGTGTGAGAAGAACTCAGGCAAGGGGCACGGCCGTGTGTCCCTAACTTTAAAATTTCGCAAATTTTCCCTATCTTTTAGCATGTTTCCAATTAGATTTCCAATAGTTATATGCATCATTTTATAATCAATTGAAGTATGCTCTGATGATTGATGATACGTGTTGGATCTTGATTAAAAAGTTTAAAATTTTACTGCTCCGATATATGTTACAAGTCTGGTAATGCCCCTTACCTATTCCGGCGACGGTTACGGGATAGGGGTGTTACACATATCATGGTATGCAGTAACAGTAACAGTCATATCAAGCAGTACAGTCGATTTTAGCCCTAGGGGTATAATGGTAATTTTATACTTTAGGGTAGATAAGTAATTTCTCACCCTAAAGGTTTTCCAGTAATTTTGTTCTCTTATTACCATTTTTATTATTGTTACAGCCTCTACTATAACAGTGGTTGTTACAGAAACTCATTTAATTCAGTTTATCAGTTTTAGCACTAAGGCCCTAAAACCCCTAATGGGCTCTACCATGCCATTTTAGCCCATTAGGCCCATTTAAGCCTTAATTTCCAATCCATTATCTTGTTTTAACATTTTTTACGCCTGCAATCCATATTATTGCCTTTAAACCTATTTTTACCCAACTGGGCCCAAATTGCCCATTGGGCCCATATTCGGCCCACCGAGGCCCAACTTACCGTAGCGCCCTAAATTCTGCGGTCAGCCCGCCTGACAGTGCCGATTCCAAAACCAACCTTCTCCTACCAACTTGAGAGCGTTCGCACGCTCACAAGCTCTCGAAATGCCGGAATTTCGGTATTTCGGCTTTTCAGCTTTTGCCGATTTGAGCATTGAAGGGTGTTCGAAACACACACCTGTTTTGCAGTTCCACTGACGAGATCTCCTATGCCACAGTTCCTACAACCCAATATCTACTCGATTAATCAATAGATCTATGAAAAACCAAAGCCACAATCCCTTACCACATTCGGCCACACCCTTAATGGCTATGGAAACTTACCTCTGACGATTTAGGTGCACTAGATCTAGATCTGGTGATACCGATGCCTTCAACTTCTTGCTTGATCACCTTCCTCGCTAACTATCACTCAAAAAGAATAAAAATACCACTTTGAATTTCTAAAAGTCCAAATCGACAATCCTCCTAACTTTAGGGACTTTCGACTTTTCCAAAACATGAAATAATGTACAGATCTGAGGTATTAAGCACTTACCAACGATTTCTCTTCGATTCCTATGCAGATCTGATGTAAATCTGACCCTTAAACGTTAGTAGAACCCTTATCTCTGAGATTTGCAAATTCGGCTATCTCCCTAAAACTATGGTGATTTCGGCTTTTCAACTAGAGAAGAAGATGGTGATTTGGGCTATGAGTTTGAGTGATGGTGTCGACAATGATGTGGCTCAAGGGGATGTAGTAATTGGCCACAACAGGTGAAAGGAACAGGGGTAATTTGGCTTAGAAAGATTCGGCAAAAGAAAGCAGTTTTCGGGATTTCTGGACTTTGAGCAATCGGCTATGGTTGATTTTGAGAGGGATTAAAGCAAAAGAAAGAGTGGATCTGAGTAAGGAGGGTATTCGGCTAGGGAAGAGATCAAAGAGGAAAAAGAAAAGTGAAAAAAATAATGGTAGAGGTGAAGAAGAAGAAATCGGCTAGAAGCTTTCTAGGGAGGCAAGTTTTGGCTTTTCTGACAGTAAAAGAGAAGATTAATTCCTAAGGTGGCTAACCCTAATTCTTATGACAGAAAATAGAAAAGGATATAACCCTAAAAATCTCTCTAAAGCAATCAGCCCAAGTCCCTAAAAGCCCTTGCTGAAATTCACTTAAGTTAGGCAAATGCCGGGCACATGCTTAAAAATTAAAAAGAACACTACGCTTACCCTGTAA
Source organism: Gossypium stocksii (assembly GCA_020496765.1). Taxonomy (NCBI): domain Eukaryota; kingdom Viridiplantae; phylum Streptophyta; class Magnoliopsida; order Malvales; family Malvaceae; genus Gossypium; species Gossypium stocksii. The sequence continues at coordinate 48,084,971 of CM035627.1, forward strand.
CTCGAACCCTTGTCCTTGAATACCCACTTAGGCGCCACTTTTTTAGGAGCTTAGTGGCGCCACCTTGCCACTCTACCAAGGCTCCCTTTGTGGCATATTTCCCACGGTTTTTCTTAAAGGCCCACTTAACCAAGTCCCCTCTCACTTGAAAATCCAACTTAATATTTTACTGGGTTTTAACTTAAGCTTGGGCCTTCTAAAGGCCCACTAACACATGTACATACATTTTCAACCTTCAGAACACCAAAATTTTAAAATTTCACTAAAATTCACAAAACCCAAAAAATCTTGAAAATCAGGGCGTTACATGACAGCTCTAGTGGTAGCTAAAAATGGGTGTCCTAAAATTAAAGGCACTTCAACATCCTCATCCATGTCAAGCACAACAAAATCAACAGGGAATATAAATTTATCTACTTTAACTAGCACATCTTCAATGATACCCCTAGGATATTTAACAGATCTGTCAGCTAATTGTATACTCATCCTAGTGGGTTTTGGTTCCCCAAGACCTAGTTGCTTGAACATTTTATAAGGCATTAAATTAACACTAGCACCTAAATCAGCTAACGCCTTTTCAATGTTTAAATTACCAATTAAATAGGGAATAGTAAAACTTCCTGGATCTTTTAGTTTGGTTGGTAATTTGTTCTGGAGGATAGCTGAACATTCCTCATTGAGTTCCACCGTGGACAACTCTTGTAACTTCCTTTTATTTGTTAGAAGCTCTTTCAAAAACTTTGCATACGTGGGCATCTGTGAAATAGCTTCAATAAAAGGTAAGTTAATATGTAACTATTTAAAAAGTTTAAGAAATTTACCGAATTGAGCATCCATGCGGTCTTTCTTCAACTTTGCTGGGTATGGGATGGGTGGTTTGTATTCTTTGAGCACTGATGGGGAGTTCTCCTTGGGTTGAGTCTCCTCAACTTTCTCTTTGTTAGGCTCTTGTGGCAACTTCTTTTTAGGCTTAACTAGCATTGTTCCACTCCTTAATGTAACTGCTTTAACATGTTCCTAGGATTAGGTTCGATGTTGCTCGGCAAACTACCCTGTGGTCTATTAGATATCATCTTAGAAAGTTGGCCAATCTGATTTTCAAGTCCTTGAATTGAAGCTTGCTGGTTCTTAAGTGTTGTTTCAGTATTTTGAAAACGGGTTTCTAACACCAATATGAATTTTTCCAACATTTCCTCAAGGTTCGGTTTCTTTTTCTGTCGATAAGGAGGTTGTTGAAATCTCGGAGGGGCTGGTGGCCTTTAATTTCCTTGATTTCCTTGACCACCCCATGAAAAATTTGGATGATTTCTCCAACCTGCATTGTAAGTGTTACTATAAGGATTGTTTTGAGGTCGAGGATTATTACCCATATAATTCATTTGCTCGTTTTCCATGCCATGTCCGTAAGGGGAGTACTCTAGATTGCTCACACCACTTCCATTTTTGTCGCACTGCGTGACTGGATGTACCTGCGTAGAACCAACTAAACCATCAATCTTTTTATTTAAAAGTTCTACTTGGCTAGAAAGCATAACGACTGCATCAATATTGAAAACACCGGTAGCTTTTTGTGGCTTTGTCTTCATGACTTGCGACTGATAATTATTTAGTGACATTTTCTTAATGAACTCATAAGCCTTCTCATCTGTCTTGTTATTGATTGTTCCACCGGTAGCTGCATCTATCATTTGCCTCGTTGAGGGGCTCAAACCGTTGTGGAAAGTCTGAACCTATAGCCACAGAGGTAACCCATGGTGAGGGCACCTTCTCAATAAATCCTTATATCTCTCCCATGCGTCATAAAGTGTTTCTAGATCCATCTGCACAAAAGAAGAGATGTCCTTCCTAAACTTTGTCATTTTAGTCAGTGAAAAATACTTTAAAAGAAATTTTTCAGTCATCTGTTCCCAAGTAGTGATAGACCTTCGTAGTAGAGAGTTTAACCACTTTTAGCCTTATTTCTCAAAGAACAGGGAAATAACCGAAGGCGAATGGCATCATCAAAAATGCCATTAATCTTAAAAATGTCGTAGAATTCCAAAAAGTTTGCTAAATGTGTGTTAGGATCTTCATCCTACAAACCATCAAACTGAACAAACTGTTGAATCATCTATATAATGTTAGGTTTCAGTTCAAAATTATTTGCAGCATAGTAGGTCTAATAATACTAGATTCAGTACCAGCTAAATTAGGCTTAGCATAATCATACATAGTACGAGGAGCAGGATTATGATTCACCAGGTCTGCAACCACCAAAGGAGGTAGTGGATTATTCTATTTCACCTCCATCTCTTTGGTAGTGTTGGTCACATCCTCTTGCTCTTCCTCTACGTACTGTAAACTTTGCCTTATTTCTCTTCGATTTCTGCAAGCTGATGCTTCTATCTCACTATCAAAAAGCAAAGGTCCTGATGGGTTCTTTCTAGTCATAAACTAGAGACACCTGTCAGAGACAAATAAAAGAAAGGAAAATTAACAAAAATAAAAATAAAAACTAATTTGCAATAAAAGTAAAAATGGCTAAAGTATAAAAATCGAGTGTTCTTAATATTTTAGTTCCCCGGCAACGGTGTCAAAAACTTGATGTTGTGATATTTATGATGGTCAAGTAATATGATCATACCTAAAAACTAACTATTATCACAATAAAGGCAAGCGCACCTATCGAACAGTAGTATAGTTTAGTGGCAAGACCAGAATGTCGAACCCACAGGAACTAAAAGCACTAGTAATAACTTTCTTTCTATTATCTAGCCTAGAAATAAAGGGAAATTGTTTTAAACTAAAATCTAACTAAACTGAAATGCGACAGAGAGTAAACTGGGGAAAGTACTTTTGGAAGACTAATTGATTTAAGACAATACCCAAGGAAGAATCCACCTAGACTCACTTGTTATTAGACTCTGAATTAGACGATTTATTCACTTGACTTGATCTATAGAAATCCCTAAATTATGTTAATATCTCTTTCAAGACTAAGAACAACTAACCCTAAGTTGATCACTTGGAATTTCTTTCTAATTAAAACCCCTAGTGTTGCATTAACTGGATCTATGGATCCTGTTATTAGATTTGGCTCTAATCTGGCAGATTTTCGTCATCCTATGTCTAGGATTGCGATCAACTCCGCTTAATTGTGTTTCATCTACTCTTAGACAAGGACTTTTGCTCCACTAAATAAGCACATTCAACTTATATTAATATCGTGAAATATTAACACAAGAGTTAATAACACAATTAAGGACAAAGTAAATATTTATCATATAATTCAGATATTAATAACAAGATCCGTCTTAGGTTTCATCCCCCTTAGGTATTTAGGGGATTTAGTTCATGATTATAAAAGAAAACATCTCAAAATTGGGAAAACAAGAAAACATAAAGAAAACCTAGAAACCCCTAAAGGAAATTGAAGGGAGATCTTTAGCCTTGATGGAAATCCTACTTTTGAGATGGATCAATCGGTGTTCTTCGAGTAATTAGTTGCTTTCTACTCTGTGTGTCCTTTTGTTCCTCCCCTTGGGTTTTTTATAGACTTTGGAATGCCCAAAATTCCCAAAAATTAGTTTTTTTTTGCGTTAATTTGAAGCAGGGTTCGACAGGGACACTCCCGTGTGAGGTTGTTTAGGCCGTGTTCGACACTAATAATCCACACAGGTGTGTGGTTTACCAGTGTGAAAATGCCTTAGGCTGTGTTAATGCTAATTTGGGCCTATTTTGTCCGTTTTGGCTCGTTCCTTGCTCTTTTCTCTTCCTTATGCTCACCAAAGTATAAAACATGAAATTAAAAGATTAAGAGCATCATATTCCTCCATTCTAATGATAAATCATCCATAAATGTGCTAAGCATGGGGTAAAAATATGTATATATTATGGTTTATCAATGTTTGAATGAGTTATTGTGCCATATTGAATGATGGCAAAATTGGTTTGAATTGGTTTGTGTTTCAGGGTGGCAATTGGCTTGGAAAATAGCCTATAATTGTCCACACGGGTTGACTCATGGGCGCGTGTGTGTCCCCTGCACTTGAAATTATGAAAATTCAATGTGCAGTAGAAAACACACGAGTGAAAACCCAGCCGTGTGTCTCAACCGTGTGCTTGACATAGCCTAGCCCATGGGTGTGTGGCTTGGCCATGTGATGAAAACTTCGTGATGACGTCATAAACAGAATACCCATGATTTTTCACAAGAGCTAAGACACGGGCGTGTGCCAGACCGTGTGAAAACCCCTGTAGGTTCGAATTGAAAAATAATTTCGCACGGGCTAGGGACATGGGCGTGTGCGACCACATGACCTGTCCACACAGGCGTGCCCCTATCCCACACTGGCGTGTGCCCTGTATAAGGTGAAAAATTCGGATTGGTCTCAGATCATTCCCAACGTATCTTTTGGGCCTAGTAGGCCCATAATAAGAATGTTTTGGATAAGAATGAAAAAGTTTTAAATTTGACGTGGAAATTAGATTCGTACTCAAATGTTCATGTGAGAGTAAGTACGATAATGCCTCGTGCCCGTGTCCGGTGACGGTTACAGGTGAGGGGTGTTACAGAAAGCCCATTAGGTTAATTTAGGTTAGTTAATTTAATTAGTTCAATTAAAATATTAATTTGGATTCGTACTATTAATTCGTTACTCGATTAGATTAGTAATTATTTTTTGTAATTAATTTAATATTAATTTCTCCAATTTGCAATCGGTTGGGTACAATACTCAGAATACTTATGAGTGTTTTGTTGTATACTTTACTATATTACAATTTGACTCATACGCTTGCGAACACCGCCAATTTAATTTAATATATTTTTTGTGTGATACGGTGAGATTTTTATTAGATTGATTACCATAAAATAATATTAATCGAAAGAATAACGAGCTAAATAGTGTTCTAACTTGTATTTAATTTAATATAATTTATTTTAGTGTTAAAAAGTTTTTTGAATTTTTGTAGTTAAGTAAATATTTTTATTTTAATATTTTTTATTTACCTTGTTGATTATTAGATTTAATTATGAATATTATTTTTATAGGTTGGTGTATGAACTATCCTATTTGAATTGGTTGTGCGAAGATTTGACAAACCAATGGAGTCGTAATTAAAAATACGAGTAGCCTGACTGTTCGAACGAACTCCCACCAAAGCCGTGCAAGTATCCATATGAGAGGTTTGGTGATTTGATGAACCTATGGGATAAAGATGAAGTATACAAGGAAGGAGTATATGAACAATGGGAGATTACGAAGAACCAAAAATCACTTATGCTAGAGCATTACCAACGAAGAAACGAAACAATAACTTTGTTAAAAGAGATAGATGAGCGACAACTAGGGACATTTTAGTATTTAGCCAAAACTCCTTATGATTCATATGGCTATACGTCCGCACTAAAAAGCTGTGAGCAAGAATTCCAGGCTAAATTAAAATGAAACCAACAACAATTGGATCAATTAGAGGAATTTTTCCAACAAAAATCCCAAGTGAGTACTCTATTGGAAGAAGTTGTACATGATGTCTCTAATTTTAATCTGAAGGAACCATGTGCTACCGACAATCATTCAAAATTAAATCTTGAAAGTCAACAAGAGTTTAAAACCAAATACAAAAATAAAGTGAACATCGCCGAGGAAATCTCCGATCCAATTAACATAGATTTAGATGTAGAAGTAGAAATAAAATTAACAACTAATTTTAAGTTTCAACTGATTCTAAATGCAAGTGTAGACAAGCTGGTACACTTTTTGGCCATAACATAGGAGGTGACAGTGAAGAAATTGATGACTTTTTTCTCATTTTCGTTTGACGATTAAGATAAAGCTCGAGCAACCAAATCTTGTTGTGATATGGAAGGGAGGAAGCTCGAGACAATAATACCCTGAAAAATGATTTGGTGTTGGGTTGGACTAGGCACCAAGTGGCACGTGATGTGGGTGTCATGTCGATCGCAGATAAGGCGATTCATTGGAATCAACTGAGGATGTTGATTTATTTTTCTTGACAGACAAACAAACGATTTATCAAAGTTTTGAGGACTAGTTGGAAGTTCTTTTTTGATGGCGATTCGAACAATCCTGACTTTGAAAAAGGACTTCTCTTTTAAATTTTGTTCGATGTTAAATTCTATTTTTCGTTGTTTTTATTGTTAAATAGATTTTATGATCTAGATTTTTAATTTGATCTTAGAATTGGAAGAAAATAGTTTTTCGAGAGCAACAGAAAAGCTAGGATTTATTTGGAGGAAACTATGGACAACCGACAAATTTTGACAAGTCCCGAAGGTTAAATTGGAGTCGTGTCACAACATTGTAAATTTATGGTACAACACACACACTTCGAATCAGGAAACACGAAAAATTAGAGTCGTGTCATGCCATGCATACCTTGTGGCACGACAGAACCACTTTGGGCCAAAAATATAGGAAAAATTCCTATTGTGTCACACCACAAAGGCCATTTTCAGAAACTTTTCATTCCTAGTTTGGACATGATCTTCTAAAACCTACCCCAAGTTTGCACAGCAAGTGATACCCTAGACAACCACTTATATTATCTTTAGCAACCGCTACAACCTCCAAACGTCCACAAGCAACCTATAACCCCTTAAAATTCCACTCGTCAGAAATTTGCATTCCCTTCATCTTTCACTTGTTTTGTAATCCCCAAAAGATGACCAGCTACCTTTCTAACACAGAATCGATAGTTGATAATTTTAATCATAAAGAAAGGGAGCTTGAAATTCATCTTTGATCTTTTCAATCAAAATTTCCTATTCAAGATAGAGGTTTCAAGCCCTTAGCATCTTTGATGAGTAAGAAGAGAGACATAATCGAATCAAACGATTGGGGAAAGCTTTGTATGATCCACAAGGGCCGACCAAAAGAAAGAGTAAAGCTCAAATGCCAAAGACATGCCCATCTTGGAGTGGTAGACACAATGGAAGACATGGGTGATATTCTAATTCGTACGATGGAAGACACGATGGAAGCCACTTCTAGATATGTTCGAGAGATTTCCACCATCAGGCAAGGAGGACAATGAATGAGAGGATGATGATGATGATGATGGCAAAGAGGAGACCCTGATCATGCCATCAGATTACAAGCGTGTATTTTAACCAGACTACTCATCGAAAAAGGGTATGGTGATTTGCGACCCGAGCCATCACAACTCGACTCAAACTTTGGGAAGGCGAGCTACTAAAGTGTCTACAGGTCGTGTAATAGCCCGATACAGGGCCTAAACGGAATAGTGGTTACGAAACCACAAATTTGAGGTCAAAATATTTATTCCAATTGAGTTTTAAAATTTATTTTGTGTTTGCAATATTTTGTGAAATTTTGCTACAAAATTTTATTGTTTGTGTCCAATTTGATAAATTGGACTAAATTGCAAAAGCAGTAAAATGTGCATTGTATAAGGTAAAGATGTTTAAGTGAAATGTGTTTTATTTATATTTTTATGGTTTACATTTTTATGAAATTATTTTTTAAAAATTTCGTACGAAAATTTCGACGTTTGGGCACTCAATTTAGTCAAAAGGACTAAATTGTAAAATGTGCAAAAGTTGGGTTCTACATGTTAGAGGTGTCCAATTGTTATGAAAATTTAAATTGGAGGTCCTTAAAGGGTAATTAGACCATTGGTTAATTTATCGGACAAAAATGGACATGAAATGGGTGAAAAAGAATATTTTTAAGTTAGGGGCATTTTGGTCATTTAGTGATTAAATGAATTAAAAATCAAATTAAAATCCAAATTTTGCTCATCTTCTTCCTCAAGGTCGAATATAGCATGGAGAAACCATGGCTAGGATTTTTCAAGCTTCCAAGCTCGATTGTAAGTCCGTTCTAGCCCCGTTTTTAATGTTCTTTACGTTTTTGGGGTCCCGGTAACTTGATTTAGCTTATTCTAGCAATAATTTAACCTAGGGTTCGTCTTTGGAAAAATACCCATAGGTGAAATATGTTTATTTTGATGTTTTATGATAGAATATGAGGCTTTAAATTATGCTAAACAACTTGTGCTACTCGGTTTTAAGTAAAAACGAGTAAAACGACATAATCGGTAAAAACACCTAATGTTCATAAGTATATGTTAAAGTGGGAATTGATGTTGTCGTTGGTAAATAAATGATCAACATGTTCTAAAACATAAGAATTAGGGATAAAGTTTAATTTTAGAGCCTTGGGGCAAAAGTGTAAATATGCAAAAGTTTAGAGGTAAAATCATAATTTTGCCAAAGTTAGAGTTAAGGACTGTTTTGATAAATGTGAGTATTAAATAAGCTAAATGTGTTATTTTAGATCAAGAAAGATGTGGAATCGACCTTGCTCGGGGAAAGAAAAAGATTATGGACTAAATTACAAAATTTCTATCTTTTGCACCGAGGTAAGTTTATATGTAAATAATGTATTGTTTTTATTATGTTATAATATTTTATTGTGACATGTGAAATAAGTTTTAGTATTGTACAACTAATTGATATAAACTGTGAATTGTGGTTGATGAATTGGGGTTAAATGAGAAAATATTGATTGAATCTTTGGGATGAAAAAACATGGTGCTAAGTGGATATACCACGGTTCTACATGTAACGTGGTGCTAAGTGGATATGCCACGGTTACACATGTTGATTTATTAACGTGGTGCTAAGTGGATATGCCACGGTTATACATGTAACGTGGTGCTATGTGGATATGCCATGGTTATACATGTTGATTCGAAAAGTGGTGCTAAGTTCGTATGCCACGAATACATATGTTAGCCCAATAGTGTGGTGCTATGTGCGTATACTGTAACACCCCAAACCCAGCCTAGACGTTACGACCAGATCTGGTGTGTCACACGATCCTAAAACTAAGTTTACGACCCTTTTTGTCTTGTTGTGTCTTAAGTGAGGTTCGAATCAAAAGAGTAAGTTTGTTAAGACCAGGTTATTAATTCTTCAAGTTATCCATATTATTCACTCGTTGAGTATTGAAAACGTTCTTAGATTTTGAAACCAGCGCAGCCTAAACTAGCGATTCTATAAAATGTAATTTAATCATCAACGAAAGATTAAACCAAATAAAAACTTAGATAGCGGCCTTATTACAAAATAAAACCCAAAAATAAGATAATAATAAAATACTTAATCAAAATGAAAACTAGTTTTATTGTAGATGCGGTGGCCACTCCGAATCTCTCGCAGCTCCAAGCCCACTATGGTTGAGTGTTACCTGCAGAGATTAAATAAAAAAGGGGGGTGAGTTTGACAACTCAGTGTGCAACATTATCTCAACCATAGGCCAAAACAGATCAAGCCTCAGAATCAGATCAGTTGGGCCTTGGCCCATTACAGAAATCAGGTTAAGCCCATAGGCCCATAACAGATACAGATCAGATATAATATGCAAACAGAGACCCAACCCAGATCCATCCATAACACCCCCGTACCAGCCTTACACCATGTGGGGAGACTACTCAACCCACCCAACCGCTACACACCACAGATATTTGCAGCGAGGCTGCCAGATATAATTTGCAGCGAGGCTGCCAGATATTGTGACGAGGTCACCAGATCAGATATTGTGGCGAGGCCACCAGATTGCAGCGAGGCTGCCAGATAATAATGTGACAAAGTCACTAGATTGCAGCGAGGCTGCCAGAACGCTTCCTCCGTCATAAACCCATACCCCATGCAACAGATGTAATCATACTAGCATGCAACATATAGCATCTCATGCATCAGATATATTCATAATAAATATTACTTATGCATATACATAAAATTATACATTCCATACAGAATTGACCCTAGGGGTATAATAGTCTTTTTACACCTAAGGGTATTTTGGTAATTTTCCATATTTAAGGGTATTTTAGTCCTTTATCAAGTTTTCAGAGTTTTTATGCACGTTCGGTCAATTATTAGTCCTTAAGTAACCACGGAAGTCCATTTAAGCCGAAATTGCCAGTTTTACCCTTTTAACTTAAAACCCCCTAATGGGCCTTACTAAGTCCGTTGTCATCTCAAGCCTGTTAAATCTAACTTTTAGGTTTAGTCTACCAACTTAACTGTGTTCTTATTAACCATGTCACCAGGACAGCCTAATAGTCATTTTACCGATTTGGACTCGGAAGCCCATTGGGCCCATCTTTGGTCCATCAAAGCTCATCTTACCGGAATGCTCGAAATTGCACCTTCTGCAATTTCGCCGTCGTCAACTCCTAGTTTGACCACAATAGAGTATTCGGTTACTCTTAGATCCCTCCAAGACTGATTTTCGGTCACTTTCGATCAGTCACTTTAGCACAGTTTTCGGTTATTACGGCCTTTAGCCATCCTAGTCTATGATGGAGACACATTACACACCTGATACTGTTGAAACCGTTGAAGAAATCCACGTACGAAGAACCTACAATTGAACGCTAACTTTCAGTCTAATTAATCGATAACCAAAGAGCTATAATCCCTTACCATAATTGGCCTAGATGGCCTAAGTCCTTAAAATCTTACCCTCTTTCGGTTATGGACTAAATCGCAACGTCCAACTGCGTTAATCTTCACGATCCTTCGATGCTCGATCCTCTCCTTGATTACGCTATTACACCTTCAACAAAAGAAAGAGGCCAAAGAGCCTTTTAATTCAAACGACAATACCCCTAAGGGGTTCGGCTACTTGCCTTAATATCATGAAACCAACGCTATAAGGCTACGAAATACTTACCAATCCAAGCCCTCACCACTGCCGCTGCACTTGTAATAGTGAGAAAAAAAGAGTTGAGAGAGGAAAGGATTCGGCCAAACACAATGAGTTTCGATCAAAAATAAGGTTCGGCAAAAAGTAGGATGAGAAGAGATGATATATTTAATTGAAGAAAGTGGATTCGGCAAGTTGAATATTTCGGCTTATGGAAGGTTTTAGAAGAGAAAGTAAAAGGATAAGAGGGTTTGGCTTTGGCAAAGAGCAAACGGTATAAAGATTTCAGTCAGGAGTGTGTCGATAGAAGGTTGAAGAAATAGAGATGAAGGGAGGTGGTTTCGGTCTTACAGGGAAATGGGACAAAATGGAATCGGCATGGGGTGTAAGAGTAAGAAAGAAGAACGAGAGAAGAAGAGAGACTAGAGAGTGATTTCGGCAACTAGGGAGTTCGACAATAATACTTAGGGTAAAAGTAGGTTGCGGCTATTAGGAGAAAAAGGAAGAACAAAGTGGCAAAAAGGTACCTAATAGGCTAAGCGTGATTGACAGAAAAGGAGAGCTTCCACACTTAAGGAAATCGGCACTAAATTATCAAAGAACAAAAGGAGCATTCGGCACTCTCTAGCACCTATTACCGATACAAAGTCCCCTAGCCGAATTGCACTTGCAAAGACCCAGAATCGGCCACCTTCTTTGAAATTCAAAACTCCTTGATTTACTCCTCAATATCCTCTCATGACCGATTCAAACACTCCCCAAGCAGAGTTCAATTCGGCTTCAACCTCTTACCTGCTCAAGTTCAAAAAATAAAACACTACCTTTGCCACCTCTGGCGCTTGAACCCTGACCTCTAAGCTCCTTTAGGCACCACCTTTTAAGGAGCCTAGTGGCGTCCCCCTTGCCACTTTGCCACTGATTCATTTGTGTTATATTTCGCACATAATTTCTTAAGACCCTTACTTTCAATGGTCCCCTATCTCCTAAGTCAAAACACAAAATTTTGCCGAGCCTTTAACCCACACATGGGCCTTCCATAGGCCCATTATCATACTCCAAACATGCATTACACACCCAAATACTAACATTTAAACATTTTATCAGATAAGGACCAATCTAAGAAAAACCCGAAAATTAGGGCGTTACATATACCACGAAGTGGGCATCAATTATAGAGGGTGGAGTTAAGTGCTAAAACCACAGGATATTGTTACATTCTGAAGTGTTCAACGGGAGAAAACAAGTTTGTTGAATAGAAATTTATGCGAAAAATGTGGAAATACATACCGGGATATGAATATATGAGTTTTGAACCATGATTTAGATAAGTGATTAAGCTTTGATAAGATAAATATGGAAAAGTGTTATTTTGCAAGTTGATAATAAGGAATTTTAGTGAAAGAGGTAAAATTTGGGATAAATAGCTTAAAATAACAGCAGAGGAATGACTTTGAAAAATTACAAAAAAATGGTAGAAATTGAATTATAAGTTGAATGAAATATGGAATTAAAGCTTATTGAGTCTATTTTCATATAAAAGAAACAGGGCAAGTAAAACAATCCTATATTCTGATGAGAACATGTTATGAAGTTTTATAAAATCTTGTAATAAATTATTATTTACATATTTACTTACTAAGCTATAATGCTTACTCCCTTCCCTTCCTTTTTCTTATAGAGTTTCAGATGCTAGCTCGAGTTGGAGGTCGCCGGAGATACTATCACACTATCAGGCTGAGGTTAGTATTAAAAGATTCCAAAATATTTATAAGTTTATGGCATGTAAAAGGACTTGAATATATGTCTATATGTTACTGAGTTGGCCTAGAATGTTGGCCTAAATTAATGGAAATTTTATTGTTGTATAAGACCATGTGATATCACTAAAAGTAGCTATGTTATGAGTCACAATGATATAATACATGAACGAGTTTGGTTGCATGTTAGTAAATGAATTAATGTATATATGATAAGAATGTGATTAGATTCTAAATTGAAAGAAATTTTATAGCCGGTTTTGTGTATTTGTAAGTGTAAGAATCCAGTGATGTCTCGTACCTTATTCCGGCATTGAACACGGGTAAGAGGTGTTACAGGTCGTGAGAGGGGCAAAGCACTGTATGGATGAGTTGAAACTTGATTCCAACTAATTTTAAAACATTTTTATTTTTATTTTAAATTTATATTTATATTTTTAAGACTTATTGTATTTTTGGTTGATTTTTATTTAGTTTAATTAGGATTTTATTTTATATATTGTATGTTTAGTTTTTCTTTGTAAGAACCTCATATTTTTTATGACACTACAATCTCGAACCAAAGTCACAAGGAAGAGTCAATCCCACCAATTTTGTTGCACTAATCATGCCAATCGAGTAACCTATTTCCTTTATATTTTCATGAAACAAAAGAAATCTTTTCATTTTGATGGGCCATGCTTGCAAGCATTTAAGGAACTGAAGAAGCGATTGGTCACAGCACCAATACTGGACCTTACCATTTGAACTAATGTGTAATACAAGTGACTTTGTGGTAGGATCAGTCCTGGGACAAAGAAAAGCCAAGGTATTCCATGTTATATACTACGCTAGCCGTATGCTGACATATTCACAACTGAAGTACACCACCACTAAGAAGGAGTTGTTAACTGTAGTATTTGCCTTTGACAAATTTAGAGTTTATCTCGTGGGCACTAAAGTCACAGTGTATATGGATCACTCTGTTATCAAACACTTGGTGACTAAGAAAGATGCTAAAGTCATAGTGTATATGGATCACTGCTGCAAGAATTTGATCTAGAAATTAAAGATAGGAAGGGCACAAACAATCAAGTGGCTAATCATTTATCATGCCTGGAAGCATGGAATGAAAGCAACAATATTTAGTTGATTAAAGATGAATTCCCTAAAGAGTAGTTGCTAGTTGCCATGGCATTACCATGGTATGCTAACATTGTTAATTTCTAGCCAGTGGATTGCTGCCACCCTAGCTTTCTAGCCAAAGAAGAAAGAAATTCCTCAATGTTAAGCAGTACTACTAGGATACGCCATTCTTATTCAAATAGTGTGTAGACCTAGTCATTAGAAGATGTATTCCGGATGATGAAATCCAGAATATTCTGTATCATTGTCATTCAACACCATATGGAGGCCACTTTGGGGGTATGTGAATTGCTGCAAAAGTTCTCTAGTCTGGTTTTTATTGGCCGACAATGTTTAAGGACGTTCATGAATTCTGTTAGGCCTGTGATCGTTGTCAAAGGACTAGAAATCTATCCAAGAGATATGAAATGCCCTTGCAAAATATTTTAGAAGTAGAACTCTTTGATGTGTGGAGAATTGATTTCATAGGCCCATTTCCACCCTCTAGGAGTAATATCTACATATTGGTCACTATCGACTATGTCTCCAAATAGGTTAAAGCTGCTACTCTACCCACAAATGATGCCAAATTGGTATTGAAATTTCTTCATAAAAAATATTTTTACCTACTTTGGTACCCCTCGTACATTAATTAGTGATGAAGATTCCCACTTCGATTGCAAGTTAGTTGCCAATGCTCTTACCAGATATACGGTGCAACATAAAATTGCCACGGCATATCATCCATTAATGAATGGACAAGTAGAAATCTCTAATAGAGAGATTAAACAAATTCTGGTAATGGTAGTCAATCCCAAACGAAAAGATTGGTCGGTAAAACTGGATCAAACTTTTTGGGCATATCAAATAGCTTTTAAGACATCATTGGGTATGCCACGTTTCTAGCTTGTTTATGGTAAACCATGCCACTTGCCTGCTGAACTGGAGCACAAGATATTGTGGGCAATCAAGAAACTCCATATGGATTGGAAATCTGCTGAAAATAATCGCTTATTGGAGTTGAATCAAATGAACGAATTTTGAACTCAAGCCTATGAAAATGCCAAGCTATATAAAGAAAAGACCAAACGATGGCATGATAGAAAATCTTTGTAACGCCCCCACGCCCGAGACTGACACCGGAGTCGAGCTCGAGGTGTTACTAAACTTAATTTATCACTTAAAGAACTTTAAATCATTTATTCTAACTTTCGTAATAAACTATTCATCTGTGTCACAGTCACTAAAAAATTCATATCTCGAGTTACGAAACTCAAAATAAAGATCTGTAAATATTCCCTGAATCTAGACTCATATATCTATTTACTAATTTTTTTCCTAGAATTTTTTGTTGAGCCAATTAGTACAGTTTATTAGTTAGAGATTACCCTCTACTTACTACGAACCTCTTTTCTCTTTGTAAAAAATTAATATGACTATACCATTTATTTCTATTAAAACTAGACTCAATAAGGATTCTGTACATATAAAATACACCTCCTAATTATTTTTTTACAATTTATGGTGAATTTCTAAATTTGGAACAGGGGATCCAGAAATCGCTCTGGCCCTGTCTCACTAAAACTCAAATATCTCATCACATATAACTCATTTACCTGTTTCGCTTCTTTCATATGAAAGTAGACACAATAATCTTCAATTTCATATTAATTCATCACCTAATTTGGTTCCTAGTATTTTTAGTGATTTTTCAAACTCACGTCATTGTTACTATAATGTTCTGTTTTATGGCAATTTCATCATTTTATGAATTTTCATGATCTAGATAACATATTAACCTCATATGGCATCAAACATGATCTAGGCTAGCCATTCCAATGACTAATCATTATCAAGCATTTTCTAAACCAAACCACAACCATGTCACAAGATTATTTACACAAAATAAGAACATTGTTATACATGCCATACTTAAGTCATACAAGCCATTTTACAAAAAAGTTCTTCGGATAGTGTGATCGAGCCTTAGACCTATCCCGATTCCTGAGCCAGCTTGTCCAAAACTACAATGAATGAAAAGGAGGGAGTAAGCATGAATGCTTAGTAAGTTCACATGCAAATAACAAGTAACATAACAAAGCAATTCTTCCAAACAACACTAGCATGGTATCACCAAAACATATATCACATTGCTAATCATCATTTGTCATCTTACCACATTATTGTTGTTGTATCAAGTTTCAACCCGAGGGTTAAGTACATACCTGTCCAAAGTGTCCATTTCACAACACTTTCCAAAATATCATTCGCATCTCACGCATTCTTCCATTTCGCTAAAATTTTACCCGTTGAACACATCGGAATATAATTCAGATACATGGATAATTTGCACATAAGTGCCGCATATATAATCAAGCGATCATGTAACCCGCCCATAAGCGAAGTCAGACTCAACTCAACAAGCTCGGGCGTTCGTATCCATAAGTGAACTCGGACTCAACTCAACGAGCTCGGATGCCTAGTTACATTTCACGAACTCGAACTCAACTCAATGAGTTCGAACATTTGCATCCATAAGTGAACTCGGACTCAACTCAACGAGTTCAGATGCTCAACCATCCTAGTGACATGTCACTTGTATCCTAATCTATTCCTAAGGTTCAAACGGGATTTTCCTCAATCACATATCCTTGCCGTCTTCCACAGAATACCGAAACCAATACTCGGTAGCAATTTATATTTAACAAGTGGCACACATAACTTGAATATTATTCAATAATAACCACAAAGCATATATTTCATGATAAAAATCAGCATATCATATCAATAACATCAATTAACTTAAAAATAACAATTATGTTACATTATTTGCACATGAACTTACCTCGGTACAAATATAGAAATTTTGCAATTTAGTCCACAATCTTTTCTTTTCCTCGATCAAGGTTGATTCCACGTCTTTCTTGATCTAAAATAACACATTTAACTTATTTAATACTCACATTTATCAAAATAATCCTAAATTCAAATTTAGGCAAAATTACAATTTTGCCCCTAAACTTTTACATATTTACACTTTTGCCCCAAAGCTCGGAAATTAAATTTTATTTCAAATTCTTATGTTTTAGGACATGCTGATCATTTATTTGCTATTAGCAAGCTCAGATTCCCACTATAACACATACTTATGAACAATATGTACTTTTACCGATTAAGCCGTTTTGTTTGTTTTTACTTAAAACCGAGTAGCACAAGTTGTCTAACATAATTTAAACCCTCATATTTTATTATAAAATATCAAAATACACAAATTTCACCTATGGGTATTTTTCCAAATATGAACCCTAACTCAAAATATTGCTATCATAAGCTATACCGAGCTACCGGGATCTCAAAAACGTAAAAATCATTAAAAACGGGGCTTGGAATCACTTACTATGAAGCTTGAAAGTTGAAAAAACCCTAGCTATGGAGAGAGGGAGCATTTGGCAGCAACTAAGGAAGATGATAACCAATTTTGTGTTATTTTTCCCTTTTTATTTCATTTAATGTCCAAATGACCAAAATGCCCCTCCTTACTAAACTTTCAAAAATTCCTTCCATGTCCAAATTTTGTCCATGAACTTAAAATTGGTCAAATTGCCATTTAATACTTCCTAATTAATATTTCAAAGCAATTTCATACTAGAAACTACTAGAATACAAGTTTTGCAACTTATTCGATTTAGTCCCTAATTTTAAATTAAGCACTTTATGCCAAGAATTTCTTCACGAAATTTTCACACAATCATGCAATCATATCATAAACCTCAAAATAATTATAAAATGATTATTTCTATCTTGGATTTGTGGTCACAAAACCACTATTCTGATTAGGCCCTAATTCGGGATATTACAATTTTTCAATGGCAATTTGTTCCTGGCCAACAAGTCTTGCTTTTCAATTCCAAGCTTAAATTGTTTCCTGGAAAATTAAAGTCTCGATGGTTAGGTACATTCAAAATTGGTCAGGTATATCATCATAGAGTAGTAGATGTCAAAGACAAACAAAATGGGTCTACTTTGAAAGTCAATGGCCAACGGTTAAAGCATTACTTTGGTACTCCTATACTTCGGGATAAAACTTCCATCATTTTTTTTAGACTAATTAATATTTCTCACTTGCACAAGTTATTTAATTATTTAATTTTTCATCTTCTTATTTCAGTTGAATCATTAAATTTCATTAACTTCTATTTTCTTTTTGTCCAAGGAAGTTCCAGCCTAGGTTTCTTGGCCTCAAATTAACTCATTTTATTAGTAATTATTTTTAGTTTACTTAATTTACTCAATATGTTAATTTTTCTTGCTTAAATGTTTACTGTTACTTCTATCTGACCATGATTAAGGCTTAATCTTATCAGCCACGTCACAGATTCTTTACCTTTACATTTTTACCGTAGCCGATTTAGTTTCCTTTTCACCATTAGCTTCACTTTATTTTTCTAATATTTTACTCTCTATTTCCTCCCAAAATTATTAAAGGTCTCATATTTCCGCTCTTACAGTTATCATCTTCATTGCCATGGCTCGTCAAGCACCATCCACTTCTACTACTACACAGCTGCATACATTCTTTATTAAGGCAGCAAAAACTAAGTACCACCAAAACATCTCCAAACGACCTCTATGCATGGAAAAAGGATTTCTTTTTCAAGATACCCTTTTTATGGGCTATATCAAAGCCATTTCCTCCGTTGTGGAGCAACATGGATGGCAAATTTTCTGTCTCCATCCTGATGATGTTTGCCCTCAAGTGGTAAAAGAGTTCTATTATCATCTTACTTCTCCTAAAAATGCCTTTATCTATGAGCGAGGTGCCTCAATACAGTTTGATACTGAGCCTATAAATACACAATACAGGCTCTCTGATGGTCCAAATGAATAGGCTAATTTCCTCAAGACAATGACAACAGAAAAATTAAATCACATACTTATTGATGCCTGTGTGGAAAGCACCAAGTGGACGGTCTCAAGGAATGATTATGACACCATTAGTAGGGTAACTTTGAAGCCCCACTATAGGGTCTGGTATCATTTCCTAAAAAATTATCTCATTCCATCTACCTATAATTCTACAATCTCGAAGGAATGTCCGTTGCTTGTTCACTTAATTATAATGGGACGAAAGATAAGTGTTGGGAGCATTATCTTTCAAGAGGTCCATCATTGTGCCCTGAAAAATGCTGGTGCTTTGAATTTTCCATCACTTATAACCGCACTTTGTTAGAAAGTCAAAGTTCCTCTTCAAGTTAATGAAAAACGAACCCCTAACAAAGGTGCCATTACTAAGGACATTGCTTTAAAATTTTCTAGCAAGGAACCGCCATGACATTCGAATCCCTTTCTGACATCTTCTACACCTAGGCCCACTGATGCTGCTCCATCAACCGCTAAGACTGCATTTGAGCAGAAAGCCCTTGAGTCCCTAGAGGCCTTGTAGTAATAATTTTAGAAACAAGAAAAGCAACAACAGTTGATGGCTATTGACCTTGCCAAGGCTCAAGAGGAAATGGCCATATTTTGGGGCTATGTTAGATGCATGGACAAAGCTATTAAGATGTCCCTTCAAAAGAACTTTACTTATTCGATGCCCATATTCCCTTCTTTTCCTAAGGAGTTACGGCTAGAGCTCGAGGAGGATGACGATGAAGGTGAAGAACTTACTATAAAGAAGCAGACCACTGAACAAGAAAAAGAAACAGAGAAAAGTGACTCTGTTCATGCTGAATATGAGAAGGAAGATGATGATATGACTCAAGCTCCTACACCAGCCAAGAATGTGTAGTTCATCAACTAATCGATGAACTCACGAAATTAGACTCTAATTCAGAAGACAAGGTGCATATTAGTCGGTATAAAAGAAAGAGTTACAAGACAATTGCTGGAAAAACAATCCCAGTTGAGATTCCACCAAAAAGTCTACCAAACAAATTTAAGAGTAACAAACATTCTGTCCAAGCTTTTATTTCTAATTCTTGTATTCATTTTTCTCTGTTTTTGCATTTCTATATTTGTAAATATCTATTCTCTAACATTTTTCATTTTTCTACATTGAGGATAATGCATCCCTTAGGATTGAAGGTGTATTGTGCATATAGGTTGCATTAGATATGTATGTTAATATTTGTTGTCTTTTTATTTAGTTTGCCATGACATAAAATTTCAAAAAAATTGCCAAATTTTGCTAAGTATATATTTTTTTTCTATGATATTTGATAAGGATATTAATTCTTTGATAAATTTAGAAAACTATTCGAGTAGTTAGGTCTGTTTAGCTTAGGATAACTGTTGAAAATTGATTCTTAAAAGTAGAACAACCTAAGTATCAATGCAACTAAGTCTATAGTAGGATTCTTTAAATGCATCTAGAATTTCTTAATCCTAAATTCAATAAGCCATTTGTAATTCATAAGGAATATCTTAGCAATAGTTCTGCACTCCAATGTTTGAATTTATTGAGTAGGTCAATAATGCTTTATTTGCTTCATCATATTATTGATCAAAAAAATGAGTTCAAATAAGAGTGTTTTAAAAAAGCCTGTTAATAATAATAATAATTTAGGGACACTCCACTAAAGTGTTAGGCTAAGTAGCTAAGGAGGTAGTTGTTTGCTCCATCCATCTATTTAGTTAAAAACCTTAGCTTTATGAGTGAATTCCATTCAAATTGTGGCATGATGTAATATCTTGCAGTCTAGTGTTTACTTTATTGGGGTTGTTGAGTAAAGAAATCATGTGATAAGATGAATTCCCTATAGAAAGTAATAATTGTAATTAAAATCTTGAATAAGTGAGAATAGTGAAATTGAGTTTGTAGGAAAGATATTTTAAATATATTATGAGAGGTCTGTTATAGCCATAATTGCATAATTATTTAGGAACTTTTATTTTTAGGAAACATTTTCTACACTTCATTCGCTAAACAAGTCTATAAAACTCAAACCAAATTTTCTTTAATTGGAAGACTGCTTAGAATAAAGGTGAAAAATGTATTTCAAATAACCCAATAATATATTTGGTAATTATAATGTTTTAGCAAACTCATTCATACTCATATATATTTGCTTGAGGACAAGCAATAATTCAAGTTTGGGGTGTGATAACTCTTGAAAAGAGTTATATTTCAGGCCTCTAAACTAAACTATTTACTTGTAATTAAGAAAATATGTTTGTGTTTTAGACTTATTACTAGAGCATTACATATTAAAGCTTGGATTGTATTTCAATTGTAAATTTATGTTACTTTTAATTGCTAGAAAGATGTTTGGTAATCTTTGGTAGTAGGTGTAGGTAGGATGAAAGAGGCAAGAAGAAGGAAAAAAAGGAAGTGGAAAAGAGAATGAATGAGGTGAAACATTGCCACAACAAATGGTGGGATAGATTGCCAATAGAAATGCCATGGCAAATCCAAGAAGATGATGTAGCACTCAATCCATGTCACTCTCAACCAATTGTATGTGTACCAAATAAATCAACTTGAAAAAGAAGAGCAAAATATGTAAGCTAAGTGGGTCGGATCTACCCTATAAAAAGACGAGAGAGAAGAGAAGAAAAAAGAGGACGAATTGTGAGGAGAAAAGAAAAATAGAGAACAGTTACTCTCTCTGTAATAGAATCTGGGAGTAATTCAGAAGAGAAGAAGAGGGAAATAGCTAAAAAGGGGAGATCACTGATGCAAAGAAGGGGAAGCGAAATCTGCACTGGGTTTTACATAGAATCTTGATAAGAAGTTAGAGTGCAGCGAGAATTTTCTGCAGTTCTACCATTTATTGTTTTCTTGGTTTTGAATTCTGTGATTCGTAAAACTTAAAGAATATTGATAATGATTTAATTTTGGATTTCACTACCCAACCCATGAGCTAATTATCTTCAGGTTGGAATTATTTGGGTGAATATTGAATTATTTGTAATGCTCACGATATGATTTTGATTAAGATTTTGTGTCATTCGGTTCTTGTTTATTTGGAATACATGCATGCAAGTTTAAGACATAGTTGATTGCATGTTATGAACTTAGATGGATTGGAATCTGAAAGGATTAAATACATCATATTATTAATTGATTGATGCAGACGAGTACTCGAAATAATATTTGCAGCACTCTAGACATATAAGATACGATCTGTACATGTGTAGAGCATTAGTCGGGTTATCATTCGTGAGTCTTGTGGACATACACAGACTCTAAATAATAATTAAAGTTTAACTAATGAAAGAAGTAGACTACAGTATTAAATCTCTAGGTAGTAGTTTAGTCATAACTTTACAATGGCATTATTATGTTATGAAAATATTCCCTGAGTAATTCTAACCTTTATCATTCAACAACAGAAATAGTCTCTACTTGTTCCTTGTGAATTGCCACGACATTTAGATTGTTTAGTCATTTTTCAATTATAATTGATATTATTAGTGCATTCATTAATTCTCTTTACCAATTTACACTTTGTTCCTTTTACACAGTTTTATTTGTTAAATTTGCAAAAATACTTACCAATTAAAATCAACTTCAAATCCCAATGGAGACGATACTTACTCATCATTATATTAATTGAATTGATGTGTACACTTGCATATTTGCATTATTTACACGCAACAGCCCATTAAAAGATAAGGAAAGAAGTTACCCGGTTGATCATGGTCGCTCTAACTCCTATTAGTGGTTGCTTCCTCCTTTGATCATATAAAGCTCGAATTGTTTGTGCCTTGTTAGTGTTGGGTTCCTACACAGAAAATCAAGTGCAAAACAAATGCTAAAAAGAATAATTTAATTCTAACCTACTTCTGCAAAGTTTGAATTAAAATCATCCAATAATTAATACAAGTTTTTTTTTTTTAAGAAAGTAGTCCAGTCATCCTCCTTATCATCCCCCTCTTTTTTTTCCTTCCTCGTCATTTTCTTGTATTGTTTCTTCTTGGTCCATATTTTCTGGCCCAAACATGTCAGGTGTATAATTGGGAACCTGAATATTGTTTTGCCTCGCAAACTCTTGAAAAATTGGTCTTGATTCCTGCATCCATTGAATCATCCAATCTAACTTTGGATAACTACTTTCATCAAAATTTGTGACTAGGTAGGTATAGACGTTGTTTCTTGCTATGGCTTGTTCTCGTCTTTTATCTTTTTGGCCCCAATTTGATGTGTTGTTAGAATACGATGCCTCTGATAATGTTTCAGGAAACATATTGGCTTGATGAAAAGGTATTAGGATATTTGTACCAACGCGATACTTCCATTCACCCATTCCTTCAGTTAAAAAGTTTATAATACTATCCATATCTATGTCTCTAAAATAATCTAAGTCAGTTTCACTAATGAAATTGTTCTTATAGTATGGAGCATTATAGAAGTCACAAATTATTTGAGGGGTTACTCATACCTCTTTCCCTCGCACAAGTACTGTATCCCATATATGACCTTCAGTATTTCTAGACTCGTGGTCCCATAAAAATGCGTAGAATTCTTGTACAATGAAAACCACGACATTATCCTTTGGGATCATCCAATGTTCCCATCGACAAAAGGTCATATTTCTTTACACAAGATCATTGATGGATCAAATCCCCTCTCCTAAATGAATGCTTTTCCTTGAAGTTCATTGAAATACTTTTCAATATTTTGATTTGGAAAATTAGAGGGAGTTTGAACCATCAATGGCTTCATTTCTATGGCATTGTATTTCAACCTTAAGCATAGAATTCAATAGAATAATAAAAAGTTTGAGTTTAGGAACATTGAACCTTAAGTATACAGTCAAAGTTTGTTTGAATTCCTTGCTTCCCCGTGATGTTCCCGTTCCTTGTTGCATCGAGTATGATTGAGAAATTTGTGAAACGAAATTTGAAAAAATATTGGGGGTTTAGGGTTTAATAAGTGTGGAGATATTTGAGAGAATTTGAGGGATTAGGGTTTAATGAGTGTTTTAATTAGGAGTAAATATGAGTGTAGGTTATAAAATAAGATTTTAAAAGTTTAAAAATCAGGTAAAATTAATCTTTAAGCCTCCGGGTTACGCAATGGGTCGGGTCAACCCTACAAAAGCTTGCAGCAACGTCACAACACAAGGGTTCCGTGTCGCGACACTATCTGCTAGTTTGGAGATTCGTAGAGACTATGTGCTATGTCATGACTTGCTATTGTAATGTCACGACAACAACTCTGTTTCAACAAAAAACTCTATCTTCAGGATGTTTCGATCTAAGGATAAACCTAGATCAAATAAAGGTTAAAATCTAAACTATGTGCTTAGTTAGATATACAAAAATTTACAAATATCATGCACCAATTCACAAATTTTAAGTTATACTACCAAATTTTTCCAGTAGTATTGTTAATTCATCAGTGGACAATCTGTTTATTCTATTAGTATTGGTCCACCGTCCGTTTTGCAATTTCACCCTTGCCTGTTTGTCCCGTTTCTTGAACCTGTTTATTCTTTTTGCATTCATAAAAAGAAGCACGCCTATGTTACTGGGAATACCTTCGCCAATTTTCTTTTGATGTCGCCCATCATGCTCATCAATTGGCTCATTTGATCCTCGAGCTTAGACAATATTCTTGTTTAGTTGGTGTACTTAGACTGCACTTGTTTGACGTCTGCTCTCATTGACTGCATCTCTCCCTCAATTCTATCCGGACATTGACCACATGAAGTATGGTCACTTAGGTTGGCTCTATCCTGAGGTTTCTACAAATAAAGAGGTTGGTAATTAGTATTTTTAACTTGATTTGAATTATTACCTCCTCCTTGGTTTCCTCCCTATTTCAAGTTTGAGTGGTTCCTCCAGTCAGGACTGTATGTACTCGAATAAGTGTTTCCACCTCTATTTCCAGTGTAATTTATATCCTCAGTAGGATTATTGATATAATGGAAGAGTGGCTTGTCTCTTTCATGCATAGACAGTGTAGGTTTGTCACACCCCTTACCCGTATTCAACGCCGGAACAGGGTACGAGGCATTACAGACTTATCACACGAACAAACATTCAATCTCAGGTTACAAACTTGAGTCCAAATTAAAATCATTTTCAATTAATCATAAAGCTCCTAATATGAGCCTACGAGGCCCAAAACATGCATTGAAGGTGATTCGGGACCAAACCGTGAACTTTAGAAATTTTTACAACACTTAGAAAATTTTTCCACAAAACAGGGGTCACACGCCCGTGTGGGCAGGCCGTGTGGTCACACACGCCTATGTCCCTACCCCGTGTAACTCTCTAACTTGTAACTCATGACCAAATTGAGATCACACAGCCAAGTCACAAGTCCGTGTGCTAGGCCGTGTGGAAAATTAATTTTCACAAAATAGGTGCAGACTTCACACAACCAGGGCACACGCCTGTGTTCTAGGCCGTGCCGTCCACATGTCTAAGGCACACGCTCGTGTGCTCAATTCTGAGCATTCTGTTTCTCAAAATTAAAGTGCAGGGGACACACGGCCTAAACACATGCCCATGGGGTTGACAGTGTGTCACACACAGCCTAGACACACGCCCGTGTGCCTGCCCGTGTGGACAAAATAAAGGCTATTTACCAAGCCATTTTGCCACCCTTTAAAGCACACACCTGCACAACAAAACATAACACCAATCCAAACATATACATACAACCAAAAATCCACAACCAAGACATTAACACATCATTCATGAAAGATATCATCATGGGAATATACTTATAACCAATATTGACCTATTTCTAATGGCCTTATACAAAATGAATATCTAACCATTTAAGCCAACACATTTGGCCAAATCAATTATGACACATATAAAAAAATAAACAAGTCCTCCTATACATGCGATACATTCAAAACGCTAAAATCATCAATACCCAAAATGAGGGAGTTGATAGTGTGATTCGAATCTCCGACGATCACAGATCTGAGCTAGCTTGGCAACACTATAAAATAAGGGAAAGAAAAGGGGAGTAAGCTATATAGCTTAATAAGTTCATATGCAAATAATAAGCATCATAACTACACAATTATCATGCAATTCATATAATGAGAGATGGCATAATTGTCATTAAAATTCCATAGGTATAACTTACTCAATCACAATCTTATCAAGAGTTCATCACTTATAAAGTTCATACTTGTGAGTTTTACGTACCTACCTATACCAAATTGTAACTTAACCATATACTTTCGTATCTTTGACATTTCTCGTTGAACACTCAGAATATTAATGGATACTCAGAATTTTCACATAAGTGCCACATATGTAGCCAAGCTACCTTATATTACAAAACACACATAGGCTCACTATCAAACTATTCACAGGCCTGCTCACACAAGTTGTCGATCAAAACGTAGCTACCCAGTGCTGCTCACACAAGCTGTCAAGTATGTGCAACAAATGTTGGAGTACCATCCACTGGTAAGATGTATGAGACCAGCACCCGGAATAACATAAACATGTATATACACATAGGTTCCTAGTAACATGTCACTTGTATCCGATTATATTCCTAAGGTTCAATTGGGATTTCTCACTTGTCGAAACTTTGTCGAATATATCCAAAGAGTCAATCACACAATTTATACAATATTAAAGTAGTAAAACATAATATAATGATGCATTATTTACAAACAAGCTTACCTCGATACAAAAATAGTTGGAATGGACCTAATCATCACATACTTTGGTTTTCACCCGATCTAGGTCCAAACCTCGTTTCTCTTGATCTATAATAACAAATTTAAATTATTTAATCATCACATTATTCAATTAGACCCAAAAAATCATAATAAGGAAAAATTACATTTTTACCCCTAGCTTTTCAATTATTTACGCTTTAGTCCCTAGGCTCGAAAAAGAATTTCTTTAAATTTCTTTATTACCCAAGCCTAGCTGAACCTTTTTCATACTTACTTCAGCACACATTTTCCATTTATTCACATTTTCTACACATATTTTACAACTTTTACAACTAGATCCTTTTTGATATTTTTACTGAAAATCACTTAGCAAAAGTCATTTATCTTACGACTAACATACATTTCCTACCATTAGACATCAAAATACATACATGTCTAACATGGGTAAAATTTTAAACTTTGATAATACTTCAAATTAGTCCTTGGAAAGACTAGATTAGGTTACGAGGATCTCAAAAACGTAAAAATCATTAAAAACGGGGGCTAGGATGGACTTACAATTGAGCTTGGAAAGCTTGGCCAAAAACCTAGCTATGGAGACCCTTGAAATTTCAGCACTAATGAACTAAATTAGGGAAGATGATATCTTTTATTTGTTTAATTTTGTCTTTATTTGCCAAATGACCAAAATGCCCTTAATTCCTAACTTTGAAATTTCACCTAACCATGTCTATTTTTGTCCATCTTTCGAAATAATGATCTAATTACCATTTAAGGGCCCCTAATTTACAAATTCATTTCAATTAAGCACCCATAGCTTCTAGAACACACATTTTACAGTTATTGCAATTTAGTCCTACTAATCAAATTGAACCCCCTATCAATAAAATTTCTTAACGGATTTTTCACACAGTCATTCAATCATATTGTAGACCTTACAATAATATCACAATAAATATTTCTACTTCAGATTCGTGGTCTCAAAACCACTGTTTTGTTTGAGCACTACAGCGGGTTGTTACAAGGTTTGTATGCTTGGAATATGGCAATATTGACTTGTTCTGATAAATGATGTTTTGATATAATTGTGGTGCCTTTGAATAGCATATTGCTTAGATGAATTGGGATGTTTGAAATGGTATGTTAGGTGTGTGTGAATGATGTTTTAAGTCCCTTGAATGTATGCTCAAATGGTATGGATGGCTAGGTTTGATTTGGCCTTGAAATGACATGAATTTAGGTCCATTTATGGATCAAACGCCCTGGGACACGAGTTGTCACATAGCTGCGTGACAGACACGGCCTAGCATATGGCCGTGTATGGTAACTCAAAGAGTTACACGTCTGTGTGATCCTACTTAGTGAGTCACATAGTTGAGGACACGAGTTGGGACATGACCGTGTGTCCCTCGTTCGATTGTCACACGGCTTGGCCATACGGCCGTGTGACTTCTATTTTCTAATTTTTTCAACTTTTTCCCAATTTTTCTGTTTTATTTCAAATTAGTCTCAAACTTCTTTTAAGTTATTTTTAAGGCCTCAAAGGCTTGATTTAGGGACCAAATGCATATGTTTGATTGTATTTAATGTGATTTACTTAAGTAATATTTAATTATTGTATTAAGGTTAAAGGTTTTCCAATTTTACTGTAATGCTTTGTACTCCTAATTCAGCAATGGAGACGGGTTAGGGGTGTTACAATTTCCTTCTCTCTCTTGAGCTAAAGTTGTAGATTTAATGTAATGCCCTCCACCCGACCCGATGAACTGGATTCGAGTATTGGGTGTTACGTCCTATAACATATGTAACTTCAACTTTTTGCCTATGTAAAATTTCTTCAACTTTTTGCCTATGTAAAATTTCTATGTATGAATGTAACAAAGACTCTTATGATGTACTTTGTAAGGTTTACATATATAATTCACAGTAATAAAATTGTAGTATTCCCTATTTTATCTCTCAGTTTACTATAAACACATTGGAACGATACTTAAACAACTTATGAAAGGAATACCTTTGTGGCAACATATGAAAGGAATGTCTTTGTGATAATATATGAAAGGAATGTCTTTGAGGCAATATACGATGAAAAGAATGCCTTGACGGTGTACTCTATATGATGGCTAATGTTGCAAGTTCTGCCAAGGCCTTATGGTAAAATGTGTTTATCCACCCTAATGGTAAGCTCTAAATAAATTCTTATAGCTATGTAATAATTACTTATGAGAAAAGGTTATGATATGTCCAAGATCAGGGGTTGAATAAGATCCATGATATAATTGAATGAGCCTTAAAGGGGATTTCTTAAAAAGAAATGTGTATCTGTATGTTAAAAAGGATATATCCGCCATGATAATCTGTTAGTGTTGAATATGAACGTGTTCGTAACTATGTGTAGCCTAAAAAGTAGTCAATGGGAGTTCATCTGTGTTATGTAATGGTTAAATCAGATTTACTTGGAATCTGCTAAATTCAAATGGAATCTGAGTTTTGGTTAACCTGAGTATCCGGGGTCTTGAAGTAAAGTGATGTGAAATTTATCTGAAGGATCTATGTAGCACAATATCCATATGGGTTTATGTGGTATTGAACTAATGTATGTTTAACACCCCAAACCCGACCTAGAAGTTAGGCTCGAATCTGGCATGTCATATTGAAGTGTTTTTTCGAAAACCATGTTTTCATTGAAAACCCTTCTGATTTAAAACTTGTTGCTAACTAGAAACTTGTGTTTGTTTATTTTCCAAAACATGGTTTATTAAAAAGTTAAATCCCTTTTATAAAGCCGTTATTACCTTTAAAACCTTATTTGTTGCAGAAGCTTAATTTAAACAGTTGCAGAAACTGTAACACCCCTATCCCGTAACCGTCGTCGGAATAGGACAAGGCGTTATCGGAAATTAGAAAACAGATCAGAACAGTAAAATTTTGAACATTCTCTTAAATAAATAAAAGTTCATTTATTTATATAAATACTAAACACAACCAAAAATCAAATTTAAAACTTATAAAAGTAAACATCCAAAAGAGGCCATATTCGCATGGCTTATATACAATATACAAAGTCAAAATATCATTCTACTTATAGTCTATCCTATACATGCCATAAACTAAGTCCAAATCATATGGTTACCACAATAGTAGATAGTGTGACGAAATGCTGACGATCCCCTAGCTGGTAGTAAGAATTAACAATCTATAAAATAGAGAAACATAACATTCAAAGTAAGCTTTCATAAGCTTAGTAAGTCTTAAGTAAAACAAATAACTATGCTGAATTAAGCACATTTATCTCATATACAATATCTAAGAAATCTCATTTGGCCGAATAAGCCTACCCATAAATTACACATAGTTTAATTGACATTTCTTTGGCTTTGAGTTTGATATCACAAAATGTTTTTATCCAATACCAATTACCAGTCATTCCTTCTATTCGATGAAGTTAATCTAGAGCTCCATAACGAACTATAATCTCAATAATCACATCACATAGCTAACACATATACTTTCATGATAATGTCTAAAATGGCCGAATATTCACAAGCACATAGTGCACCCTTAGCATACAATTTCATTTAACCTCAAATTCATATTTCATAAGAAAATCAATATCTGCACAAAATTTCACACATTGACCGAATGTGTTGTAATCAAATAGAAGATCTTAATACTCGTTCACTTATATATATATATATATATTAACATTTCATTTACTTAAGATTTGGTGTCATACAATCGCATCATCATATACCACAAAACCATCCATTAATTCAACTCAATAGAGTTAATTTAAGGTACAATATCATCATTTACTTTCAATGACTGAAAACACATATGCATAGAACTTATGCCTTCTAGCACATAATTTCGCAAGGGCTGGATATATATATATATATTCACTCATGTGTACTAAAAGTAGGTCATTTAATTACTTCCAAATTTATATAAACATGAACACTTCAAGAGCTCAATGTCAATAATTATTTGCTCAAATTGAGCTGTAATACAATACCATTTCTACCTTTAAATCATACCTTCTCATTTCGTAACCACATACCTAATTGGTATACTTCTAAGAATAGTTTCACATGAATCGATGTTCACAATTGAATATAATCAGAATCCATTTTGAGTCATTCTCACATCAAAAGGTAAGTATCACATACCTGAGTCACTTATTGTGTAATACGAGTTCAATTTGTCCTCTTAGCGTAGGATCTCGTAGTCATATACTTTTTGTAAATTCATCGGCACATGGCCTGCTAGGTATAAAACCTGAATTCAATCACCGGCACGAAGCCTGCGGGACTTTAAGCCGGGCACATCACCAGCATGAAGCTTGCGGGACTTTAAGGCTGGATATATTACCAGCACGAAGCCTGTGGGACTTTAAGCCCGGATATATCACCAGCACGAAGCCTGCGGGACTTTAAGCCCGGACATATCACCAGCACGAAGCCTGTGGGACTTTAAGCCCGGATATATTACCAGCACGAAGCCTGTGGGACTTTAAGCCCGGATATATTACCAGCACGAAGCCTGCGGGACTTTAAGCCCGGATATATCACCAGCACGAAGCCTGCAAGACTTTAAGCCCAGACATATCACCAGCACGAAGCCTGCGGGACTTTAAGCCCAGATATATTACCAGCACGAAGCCTGCGAGACTTTAAGCCTGGACATATCACCAGCACAAAGCCTACGGGACTTTAAGCCTGGATATATCACCAGCACGAAGCCTGCGAGACTTTAAGCCCAGACATATCACCAGCACGAAGCCTGCGGGACTTTAAGCCTGGATATATTACTAGCACGAAGCCTGCGAGACTTTAAGCCCGGACATATCACCAACACAAAGCCTACGGGACTTTAAGCCCGGATATATTACCAGCACGAAGCCTGCAAGACTTTAAGCCTGGATATATTACCAGCACGAAGCCTGCGGGACTTTAAGCCCGGATATATTACCGATCACTTCATATAATGCACATATTCATAAATCACATAATTTGCTTTCATTCTATATTAACCTCTTTCTAGGCATATTGCCTTTTGGCCAAATATACACATCCCTATAATGCACATATAGCAGATTAATTTGACTTGAATCTGAACTCATATAAACATAGGTAAATCAGATATCTTCACTTAACTCCACATATTAGCCGAATGTACCATAATCATATATATGGTCTTATTACTTACTCACATATGCATCACATTATACACTTATAATTTAATCCAAATCAAGCTTACATGTAAGTTCATGATACATACCTGTCCAACTTAACGTATAGAACATATTCAATTGTCGTTTTAACACGAGATCTCAAAATCTTAAACTTTTATCAAATCACCAGGTTCCAATTATCTCAATTTGAATACTTATAAACTTATAATTTCACAAATTTTAACATCAAGGATCCATCTAACACTCATATATCATTTCCTAACGTCACAATTCAAAATTCACGTATGGGTTTAATCAGTAGCTTATAAGCAACTCAAACAAGTTTTATCAATGATTACAACATAATCACAAATTCACTACAAGCTGTTTTCCTGAGCAATAGTCATTAAATTATTTGTAACTGGAGCTACAAAACTCCAAATCAAGTGCTGTTAATTTTCCCTAAAAATAAACTCATATATCTTGTATCCATAAAATTTTAAGAATTTTTGGTTTGGCCAATAAATACCAGATTTTTCTTAAAATTTCCCCTATTTCACTATTTGAAAATTCTGACCACTCTTCACTACGAATCAAATTTCTCATTGTACAGAATTCAAAATATGTTCTCGTTTATTTTTTTTGAAACTAGACTCATTAAGGAGTCTAAGAATATAAATTTTATCTTATAACCATTTTTGTACAATTTATAATGATTTTCTAAAAACAGAATAGGGGCCCTCGAAGTGATTTTGACTCTGTCCCACACCACTTCAAATATCTCATTATCGGCAATTCCTTTGCTTACATGGTTTCTTTTATAAGAAACTAGACTCGTTAAGCTTTAATTACATAATTTATTCAGCCTCTAAATCAACTCCAACAATTTATGGTGATTTTCTAAAATCATGTTACTGCTGCTGTCTCAAGCAGGTTTATTACAAATTTACTCTTAAGTTTCCAACAACCTTACTTCAAGATACCTTTTTCACTAATGCATACGGTCTAATTCATTCATCACAATACTTGTTTAGTTCTCCACATTATCATATTCATTGATTTAATCAAACGAGCCACATTCGGCTTATGAGGACAATTCATTACTAATTCGGCACTTAGACTATATGAATTCATCCTTCTCGCTACTAGATTTATTTAATCTATAAGCATACTAAAGTAAAGTTCAAACACTTAAGAACTTACCTCGACTGTTATCGTATGGTATTATTGACTCCTCAGCCACTTTCGTTTTTCCTCGATCCGAGTTTGGTGTCCTTTGTTCTTGAGCTAGATTGAATAAAATTTAACTTATTAAAATCCCTTCATGCACACTCATGGCCGAATATGACAAGAAATTTAATAGATCATATAGCTTCTCTTAGCTAATTTCAAAATGGTCATAAACACCTTTAATCACACATCAATTAAGCAATTTACCTTAACACATAAATAACACATAGCTAATGTACAAATAACCTTAATGACTAATTATTTATAAAATCAAAATTCATATGGCTTAACCTTTAATTTTCTTAGCCGAATATTCATTATAATATAGTTCACATACACAAACATAACCTCATATGGCTTTTTATATTATCATATATATATATTTTATCCATATAACCTAATATATATATAACTCATCAATTGAATACATATACATAAGAATTATCTTAACATACCTACTACTTAACCACAAAATAGGTATACTTATCACTTGCATATATTTTCTCCAGTTTGCACTTATAAGATTCGTAACAAATAACCATAGCCGAATACCAATCAAATAATGTTTGTTCACATTTCCTTAATACTTATTGATCAACTAGTCCATGCATTAGTCTCAATTACAATTGGTCATTAAAATAATAATCTACTTAACATTCAAACATTAAATACTAAATTTCAAAAAGGTTGAATATCATAAGACCCTTAATACACAAACAAAGCTTACATTTTTAAATAATTTATACACAACACTTAAAGCATTTAACATCACTTCATCATGGATATACACCATGGACGAATGCTCCAAAGGTCATCCAATGCATTTCATTAAATTAAAAGTATATTCGGCTTTCAAGAACAAGGAATTAACGATTAAACATGTTATTCAATCACATAGCATAATTTAGCAATTTACTCACTAGCCGATTCTCCCATGCATCACCATTTGTCTAAACCTTGTAATATACATTCTTATAACCAAATTTTACTCTCATCTTCCAAAATATAAAATACAAAACATCAAAACATCATCCCGAAAACAACTATCAACCTTGGCCGAATGCCTCATCACCATCAAATTCAATATTTAAACTATGGGTAGAATAAGCTATGCAACAACCATCTCAAATACATGATTAATTTGTAAAAATCTATTCAAACATACCTTAAAATTTGACAAAAAATAATAGCCGAATGCCTTGGCTTTTAATTCCTTTCTTTTCTTTAGTTTTCGGGTAAGAAGAAACAAAAATGAACACTTTTTTTTTATCACTATCTTATAATATAAAGCATTAAGTTATTATTATACTTATATAAAATGTATATATTACTCACCAAACATCATCATGGCCGGCCACTATGATTAAAATGGGGAATTTGACATGTAATTCCCCATAATTTAATCCATGAAATATTTGGCCATTACAATTTGACCTAACACATTTTTAAAGTTTCTCACATAAGCCCTTTTTTTATTAATTCACATCCAAATGACAAAATCAAATCATGAAATTTTCACACATGCACTTTCACAAATAATAAGCATAGAATATAACATTTAATTATTTTTGACTCGGTTTTGTGGTCCCGAAACCACTTTCTGACTAGGGTCAAATTAGGGCTGTCATAGAAACATGATATTTGAAAAATAGTTGTTGTTTTGGAAAAACCTATGTCCTACCTCTAACGATTATAAACCATAAATAAAATTCCAAAATTTAAAATCCATAAATCTTAAAGGCCTTATTACAACCCAAATCAAAATACTTGTATGTAGATAATCAAAACCGAAAACATAAGCAGTGTGTGGCTCTCTCTGAGTCCCTCACAGCTCCGGTCCGTCTAAGGCTGGGGATTACCTGAAAGGTTAATAAACGGGGTGAGTTTACGAAAACTCCGTGTGTAATCCCCTATTAAGGTAACAGTCAGTAAATAGTAACAGAAACAGTACAGTTTAGTTTAGAGTATAAGTGAGCCTAAGCCCAATACAAATCATTTGGGTCTCAGCCCATAATAGAATCAATTGGGCCTAGCCCATGTTAGAATCAACTAGGCCTAGCCCATATCAGAAATAGAGCATAAATGAATGATGCATGATGCATGCAAACCCATTCAACCAGCACACCACTCCGTCCAACCCTGCACAGTCTGTGGGGATATAATCAACCCACCCATCCAACACACCAAGCTTAGCACCGGTTGCGGCACTAAGTCAACAGAAAGGCTCAAAGCCATAAATAGAATGGGCACAGAGCCATAATCAGAATGGCACAGAGCCATGATAATATGCGTGGCACAAAACCATCGATAATGGGTCCATAATCGGTACAAAGCGTATGATATCGGCACAAAGCCTTCGGTAATGGCATAAAACCCATAACTACGTCACAAAACCCACAATAACGGCATGAAGCCCACAATAACGATACGAAGCCCCCAATAACGACACGAAGCCCATAATAATGGCACGAAGCTCATAATAAAGGCATACAGCCTTTGGTAACACAATCGGCACTCAGCCATCAATCAGTCCACAGTCGTCTCGGGCGACCCGTGAAATTTTATCAGATCAATATAGATAAACGGCTCTAAGCCTTTGGTGGATCCATAATCGTCAAGCAACCATGCGACCCTAACAAATCAGATCTTCTTCCATAGAAAATCCCAACCCATGCAACATGTCATGTATGAAGAATGTCACGCCCCTAATCGGTCATACAATCACAGTCAAGTCATATCACAACCTAGTCATTTGTATATATCAAAAGCATATCAGTCATACTAACTCAAATAAAATAGTCATTCTATCTCCAGGGGTTTAATGGTCATTTTTAACTAATAGGGGTAAAATATTCGTTTTACCCTCCAAGGGCAAATCGGTAATTTTACACTACAAGGGTATTTCGATAATTTTACACCACAGGGGTATTTCGGTAATTTTGCACTATAGTGGTATTTCGGTAATTTTGCACTACAGGGGTATTTCAGTAATTTTGCACTACAAGGGTATTTTGATAATTTCGCACTACAAGGATATTTTGGTAAATTTGCACTACAGGGGTATTTCAGTAATTTTGCACTACAGGGTCTTATCGACCCAACAGAAGGTCCATCGTCGCCTCGAGCGACTTTAGTAACCTAAACAGACATAACGATGCAAATGGGCCCAAGGCCCACTACTCGGCCCAAGTGGGGCCCACATACTCGTGTGGCCCATTTAGCCCAAATTCAGTTAAGGCTATGCGAACACCATAGCCTAGATTATTAATAGTCACCTACCGTAAAATTTACCCGTGTGGGGCCCACGAGCCTATTGGGCCCACACAGCCCATTTCAGCCCATCGAGGCCCAATACAGCCAAAGTCATGTGTGCGACATGACAAGTCCAACTATTTCCCACCTAGCAGTCAAATTTACACAAGCAGGCCCACGGGCCCATTCGGCCCAAAATCGGCCTAAGCCCATAAGGTCGCTTATAGTGGCCTCTACTATCGCATCAGATTCTCCACACGTGCGTTTGCACGCTTGTGTGGCGACCGTTGCCGAACTTTCAGCTTTTTGGCATTTCGACATTTGGCGATCTACAGTCAAGACGATGTTTTTACACGCACACACCTTCGATAATGACATACAGATACACACCTGATTTGCAACACCATGCAATGATCCACTAGAAACAGGGTTTAATTACACACCTGCTACTAAACGTGTGAAAGTAACTCTCAAGCGTCAAACCTACAATCAATCATACTTTGCCATTAATCTTATGTCTAAATATGAACAACCTTCAAACCTTCCACGAACATACTATCAAAGGAACACTAAATCCTTACCTTGATTAATCGACAAAAGATCATGCACTCACTTCATTGTCAACGGCTAACCACTCAGCCCTAGGAATTTCCCTGTATTCCAACCACTCTTATCAACCAATCTCCAATCAACAGTTTGTGCAAGACAGAGAAAAACTTACCAAACATACAACTAATTTAGGTGAAGGGATAATCGGTCTAGCCTACTAGAACGAATACTCCACACCATAGAAGCAAGGCAATCAATGAGAGAATGTTACATACGACGAGAACTTGGATAGGGGAAAGAGCACAACCAATTGACAAAGACAAAATCAATCTAAAGAAAGAAGTGTAGAAAAGAAATGGCCAAGATCTAAAGGCTAAGTGTAGTATTCGGCCTAACACAACTAAGGTATCTGAGAAAAGAAAAA
Organism: Gossypium stocksii; assembly: GCA_020496765.1. Classification (NCBI taxonomy): domain Eukaryota; kingdom Viridiplantae; phylum Streptophyta; class Magnoliopsida; order Malvales; family Malvaceae; genus Gossypium; species Gossypium stocksii. Next base: position 48,121,747 of record CM035627.1, read on the forward strand.
GGAAGAGAAAAGCATACGGTTTAGAAGGAGAAAGGGAGAAAGAAGAAAAATGATCGATAGGAACTCTAAAAATGAAATAGGAGGTTCGACTAAGAGAGAAACTAAATGGGACAAAGAGAGAAGAGGGGTTGTATTCGGTTTTACAGAGGGCCAGAAAAGAGAGGAATTGGAGAACAGTATTCGGCCAAATCTCCCCTTTAACAACTCCACAATTTTCTCCCCACATCTCTCCTTGATACACTCCAACTCCCCCAATTCAAATCCAATTCAACAACCTTGACCAGTTCAAACTTCACCCTTTACCAAGTCCACAACAACCTTCCAGTATTTGAATCCAACACAACCACTTGTTGCCTCCATGTAGCAAAATAGAAGTCCATTACCTGCAGTGGGATTTGAACCTTTGCCCTCTTACATGCTCCATACGCCACATTGCCACCAAGCCACAAGCTCTCTTTGCATCCCATTTTGTCCACAATTACTTATAAAGTCTATACACCAAAGTCCATGTTCCTCTAAAAGAAAAACAAAATTAATTGCAAGAGCCAAGACTTGAACCCTTGCTCCATTGCAACCTTAATGACGCCACAACCACTAGACCACATACTTTCTTGTGTCATAAATCCACCACAAATATTAATAAGGCCTTCAACCTAATGCCAAGTTCACTTAAGGGAAAAACTAAAATTTTTGCTAAAGTCCTAGTTTGAACCTAGGACTTCTTAGACACCCCCAACTACACCTAAATCACTTAGCCATTAAATTAACACACAATTTGTGATATTTTTCACACACATAAACTTTCATGTGCTCCAACGCTCAAGGCCCAATCGTTCGAGGCCCAATTTCAGGACATTACAATATGAATTGATCAGTTGTTGACGGGATTATTTCTACGTATGTATTTGCAAACATGTATGAGTATTCGCCTGCAATAAATGACAATGAACATCTATTTGAAATAGGAAAATGAGTTAAGACATGGATAGTTGGAAGGGTCTTCTGAGGGAATGTTTTGTTAAGAAAGTATTATGGGATGAAAGATTTATGAAAAAATGGAAGGGATTTCTTCAATTTACTCAATATGAAAGATTAAGCATAACAAGGGTTGGATGCCTGGCATATATAAGAGTGATAAAACTATAATGGTATCAAATAAAGTGAATGATGCAGAGTAATAGTCGACTTATAGAAATTCATAAAAGATTTGCAAAGTATCAATCAAATGTATGATTATACAGCTCACTAAGTACTCTTGTACTTACAAAGTTTGTTATTTCATTTCAAGTATTTGAGGAAAGTCTGTGCCTAGAGGGATAATGCTAGGAGTTCGCTAAGATAGTGGCAAGTGGAAATTTTGGCGTAGTCTAGGAATACACCTCTTTTAGTCAGTTTTGTTAAACTTCTTTTTGTAAAGATTTGTATCTAGATTCACTTGATAAACTATGGAATGCCTTAGGAAATGTCTTAAGAATGCCCTCATATATTAAGTATTTCAATTGGAATGCCTTAGGAACTATTTTATAAAAGGAAGAAATTGTGAACTAATTTTGTTAAACTGTTAAGTTTTATGTGGTAACACTCGAAATCTGGATCCGATGAATCTAGTTAGGTTGAGGGCATTGCAGAACAAGATTCTCGATGTGACATTGTTACTTCGAGGTCACAATTAGCCTTAATAGAGAGTCACGTCATGATGACGAAACCTTGAAGTTGTGACATCTACTTGAAATTCTTGTATTCTTTACATTTTGGTCCATACCAATCTCAATTTAGCAAGAGAGCTTTTGTAAGCTTATTAAGACTCAGAAATGATTATAAATTGTATAATAAGCATGATTTACTTGTAACACCCTAAACCTGGTCTAGAAGCTATGGCTGAATCTGGCATGTCACATTGAAGTGCTTTTCGAAAACCATGTTTTCATTGTAAACCCTTCTTACTGTTTAAAACTTTTAGCCATTTAAAATTGGCGTAAAACGTCTGTTAGTTTATTACCAAAACGTGGTTCATTGAAAAAGTTATTCTCTTCTTAAAACATTCTTATTTTTATTTCTAAAAATTTTGTTTGTTTGTTGTTATATTTGAAAGCCAAGGAAGTTGCGAAAGCCTTTGAGATATTTTGCGAAAACGTGATATTTGAAAACCATTGTTGTTTTGGAACATCGCGTTCTACTTCTAGAAGATATAAATCTTAATAATTAAAAACCCAAATTTAAAGTCTGAAAGTTTAAGAGAGGCCTTATTACAACCAAAATAAAAAATAAAGTACTTAAAAGTAAATAAACGTAAATAAAAGTGAAAGCAGTTGTGTGGCCATCTCCGAGTCCCTCACAGCACCGATCCACCTAACGCTGGGGATTACTTGAAAAGGCTAAAAACGTGGTGAGTTTATGAAAACTCAGTGTGTAATCCTCTTACTAAAAGTAACAGTCAGCAAATAATATCAGATATAGTCCGGGCCTGAGCCCTTTAACCGAAACAGTATAGTAAGAGTATAGGTGGGCCAAAGCCCGAAACAAATCATTTGGGTCTCGGCCCATAATAGAACAAATTGGGCCTAGCCCATATCAGTAGCAGAAACAAAATCAGATCATGTAACATCCCGATTTTTGGGCCTAGTCGAAACAATGGTTTCGATGCCACAAATTTGACAAGGAAAACATTATTTTTATTATATTTTATGATCTACGATTTCACGAAAAGATTTCATGAAAATTTCATTCGAAAATTTCGACATTTGGGCACTCAATTTAGTCAAAAGGACTAAATTGTAAATAGCGCAAAAGTTGAGTTCCATATGTTAGAAGTGTCCAATTGTTATGAAACTTTAAATTGAAGGTCCTTAAATAGTAATTAGGTCATTGGTTAAATTGTTGGACAAAAATGGGCATGAATAAGACAAATTTGAAAGAAAAGTCTTTAAGGGCATTTTGGTCATTTAGTAATTTAAAAGAATTAAAAAGGGAAAATGAAGCAAAAATTTTCTCATCTTCTTCCTCAAGGCTGAATATAGCATGGAGAAACCAAGGCTAGGGTTTTTCAAGCTTCCAAGCTCGATTATAAGTCTTTTCTAGCCCCATTTTTAATGATTTTTACATTTTTGAAATCCCGGTAACATGATTTCTCTATTTCTACCATTTATTCGAGCTAGGGTTTGATTTCAAAATCGAGATTTGGACCTAGAACGGAGAAAAATCAAAAATCAAGAAAGTTGGACAAAATGGTCGTATTGGTATTGATGTAAGTTCATGTGTTTAATAAGCATTTAATTAAGCATGTTTGAATGCTAAATTGATATATTAGTTATAAATGTTTTAATATTGATTTGTGAATGTAATGATAATAATTGAGAAATGTTCAATAATGATTCAACATTAAAAGTGAGAATTCAAACAAGTTTACATATAAGACCATAGTGGTAATGTGGCTTTGTATAAGATCAAGAAAATATCAAATAGCATAATTTGAGGAAAGTAAGATAAATTGAGGATATGATGAGATTAAGAATGTAAGTATGTAAGTTTATGGTAAATAAATGTAATATTTCGATATTTTATATTAATGTTGTTAATTTCCAGCATATATAGATTTATTTTATGAGAATATTCCAAGTTGAATCAAAGATGAGGTAACAGAGAAAAAGTATCAAAAAGCCCATTTGAACCTTAGGGATGTATGAGATACAGAATGTCATGACATTTTAGGTTGAGACAGTTGAGGAACATCCCGTGTAAGTCCATATCAAACACATGGCATTGGCAGGTTGAGAAAGTTGAGGAACATCCCATGTAAGTCCATATCAGAGATATGGCATTGGCAGGTTGAGACAGTTAAGGAACATCCTATGTAAGTCCATATCAGACATATGGCATTCGCAGGTTGAGACAGTTGAGGAACATCCCATGTAAGTCCATATTAGACATATGGCATTGGTAGGTTGAGACAGTTGAGGAACATCCCATGTAAGTCCATATCAGACATATGGCATTGGCAGGTTGAGACAGTTGAGGAACATCTCATGTAAGTCCATATCAGATATATGGCTTTGGCAGGACAGGGAAGACCCGGTGTAAGACCATGCCAAGGCATGGCATTGGTAAGTTTTATAAGGCAAGGAAATCATGTAAGACCATGATAAGACATGGCATTGATAAGTTACTATAAGGCAAAGATCCCATGTAAGACCATGCCCAGGCATGGCATTGGTAAGTATATAAGGTAAGGATCCCATGTAAGACCATGCCAAGGCATGGCATTGGTAAGTACATAAGGCAAGGATACCACGTAAGACCATGTCAAGACATGGCAATGGTAAATTTTAAAAGGAAAGGTACTTGAGTAAGTAAAAGTGATGACAAGGTAAGATCACGAGGAAAGAGCACAGGTATGTACATAAGGCTTATTAATATTGAGGTTATAAGTTGATGATATTAAAAGTATTTTAATGAGTATATTCAAGTATTAAAAAGTGATAAGTTTTCAATTATACTTATGACGCTTTGTGACATGATTAGCAATATGCCTATATATTATAAGAAAGTATTAATGTGTTAAGTGAGATGTTTTAGGTACATAAACAAGCTATTAAGTAAGATATTTTTTTTATTATTCCGAGCCTTTGGTAAGGTCACCAATGAGTAAGATGGGAAAGTAAGAACTTAACATTATTTATGCAAATTATGAAAGCTTAATAATAAGCTAAATTCATTACTAATGCCTATTATTTTACATGTGAACTTACTAAGCTTTATAAGCTTACCTCTTTCCTTTCTTTTGTTCCAGAGTTTTATCAAACAAGCTCAGGCTGGAGGTCATCAGAGATAACTTCACACTTTCAACTATCGAGTTACCAATTGGGTATTTTCATTGAAATGTTTTCAGTTATGGCATGTATAAGGACTTGGCCATTTTATGTGTATGTCCTTATGATATGGCTAAATAAAACCATGTGTTGATGTTATGTATACCTAAATGAGGTTTAATCCAAAGAAATTATGAAAGAGTAAAAGTTGGATATGAAATAGTTTTAGATCAGCAGTAGTGATGTGATTTTGAAAAATCACTAAAAATTGTAGAAATGGAATTGAATAGTAAATGAGATATAGAATTAAATCTTATTGAGTATATTTTTATAAGAAAGAAATAGAGTAAGCAAAGGAAGTCTGAATTTTGAGATATTTAAACTTTTACGTGACTAGTTCAAAGTGACTTCGTGATCCCCTATTCCGATTTTAGAATTTTACTAAAAATTGTACAAAAATAATTATGATATATAATTTATATTTCTAGATTCCTTAGTGAGTTATTTTCATTAGAAACAAACGAGAACATTATCTGAATTCTGTAAAATGAGATAATCAATTTTTAGTGAAGAGAGGTCAGGTCTGTTGGACTATAAAATAGGGAAACATTTAGTGAATAAACTGTACTAATTGGCCAAACCAAAAATTCTAGAAAAATTATGGTAATAAGATATATGAGTCTAGTTTCATGGAAAATTCACAGATTTAAATTTTGAGTTTTGTAACTCGAGTTATAATTAATTTATTGACTATTATGCAAGTGGACAATTTTATTATGAATAGTGAAATAAATTATTTTGATTTGTGTAAGTAATCGAAAAAATTTTAATGTTCCCGGTTTGGTCCCGAACCATTTCAATTGCATCTTTAAGGGCCTCGAGGGCCCTTTTTAGGGATATATTGGATGAATGTGAGCGAAAGAATTTTAAAAGTAAATTTTTATGCCTCGAATTAGTAAGATAAGTCTGGTAACGCCTCATGCTCAACTCCGGCGACAGTCTCGGGTAAAGGGTGTTACAGATCACATGTGGCCCTAAGCCCAATCATATAACAGAATAGCATAGAGTATGTATAATTTATGAATGATGCATGTAATCCCATCCAACCCTGCACTTGCCTCCGTCCAACCCTGCACTTACTCTGGGGATAAAATCAACCCACCCATCAACACACCAAGCTTAGCACCGGTTGCGGCACTAAGTCAATAGAACAGCTCAAAGCTGGAAACGGAACGGCACACAACCATAATCAACAGAACGACACAAAGCCATAAACAGAACGGCACAGAGCCATAAATACGGCACAAAGCCTTTAATCATGGTAATCCAATTGGCACAAAGCCATCCATCACAGTAATATAATCGGCACAAAGCCATCTATCATGGTAATATAATCGGCACAAAGCCATCTATCACGGCAATATAATCGGTACAAAGCCATCTATTGGCACAAAGCCATAATCATATTAAGTGGCCTAAAGCCATCACTAGGTCCACAGTCATCTCGGGCAACCCGTGCGACCATACCAGATCAGAATAAATATACGGCTCAAGGCCTTCGGTGGGTCCACAGTTGTCTCACGCGACCTGTGCGACCCTATCAAATCAGATCTTCTTCCATATGAAACCTAACCCATGCATAATGTCATGTATGTAGAATGACATGTCCAAAATCGACCATACAATCACAGTCAAGTCATTCACATCACACACATAAATTCACAGTCAGGTTTGTCAAAACATAGCACAAGTCAGTCTTTTTCCCACGAGGGCAAAATAGTCATTTTACCCTACAGTGTTATTACGGTCATTTTAAACTACAGGGGTATTTTAGTAATTTTACACTACAAGGGTATTTCGGTAATTTTACAATATAGGGGTATTTCGATAATTTTACCCTACAAGGGTATTTTGGTAATTTTGAGCTACAGGGGTATTTCGGTAATTTTACACTATAGGGGTAATTTAGTAATTTTGCAGTCTTGGAGTAATTCAGTAATTTTCTAGTTCGGGGTCTTAACGACGCAACAGAAAGTCCACTATCGCCTCGAGCAACTTTAGTAACCTAAATAGTCATAACGATGTAAATAGGCCTAAGGCCCACTATTCGGCCCGAGTGGGCCCACACGCTCGTATGGCCCAATTAGCCCAAAATTGGCCTTCACTATACAAACTACACAGTCCAAACCAACAGTAGCCATATAACATACATTTATCTGTGTAGGGCCTACAAGCCCATTGGGCACACACGGCCCAAATAGCCTAAATGCAACACTAGCCACGTGGGCTACACCATTCAGTCTAATAGCTGCTACAATATGCGAATTAAAATCGAGTGGGGCCCATAGGCCCATTGGGCCCACACGGCCCATTTTGACCCATCGAGGCCCATAACGGCCCAAGACCGCGAGGATGCTCGTGGTAGCCTCTACAGTCTTTCGTCCATGGTTTGTGGGCTTGGTTTACCGCACGAGCGTTCGCACGCTTGGGAGGCCTCGAAACCCGTAGTTCCGGCTTTTCGGCTCTTCGGCTTTTACCAATCTACAGTTTGATCAGGGTGTGTACAAACTGTTTGCGAAATGTATGAGTAACCCATGTGCACTGACCCTTGTTCACAGGAGTGACTAGCCCTGCTAGAAATGTTGACGAAGATTTGCTAAAGAACTCCTTGATGAACACTACATAATAAGTGATTTTTATCAATCAAGTTTACCCACACATGTGAGTCAAACCCAGTAACAGAAAAATAGTTGGCCAATACTGTGGAATCCAAACCATAATACCTAGCTTAAAACAGCAACCACGGATAATGCGACCTTCAATTGAGAGACAAGTAAAAGGTCCTGATCGAATCTGTAACACTTATGCACTGCTCTGCTCTTCAAGAAGCATTACCCCTAAGGAATACCAGAGTCATGAGAGAAAGAAATGAGATTCAGCATTTAGAGAAAAGAGAGGAAAATTGGAAGAGTAGCAACAACCAGGGACTTACCAGATAATATTCGGCCAACCACTACAGAAGAGGGGGAGAGAGTTGAGGGAGAGCTGAGAATAGAAAAGAGAAGAATAGGAAGCAAATATATTCGGCTTAACCCAAAAGAGAAAACAAATGCTGGAGACCGACTGAAAGAAAAGAAGAAAATGGAAGGTAATAGCAGAAAGCAAGACAATCGTCTAGAAGAATCTTGAGGGAGAAAGAGTAGAGTCCCAATACTATTCGGCCAAAGTAGAGAAGGTAGAAGAGATAACTCACTAGAGAAAAATTAGGCAGCAAATGCAACAAGAAGAGAGAAAAAGGTTTGAGGAGCAACAATGCAAGGCTTTTGGTATAATGACACTTAAGGTTTTCGACACAAATGATTTGCACTCATAAAATCCTGAAGAAGCACAAGTGGCTATTAGTGAAATCGGCATTAGGGAGAAAGAAACTAAAAAAAAATGCCAAAAGAAAAACCCGAAATGACTAAGAGGGAATTCGACACCTAAACACATACCAATTGCTAAAAATGCTTATCCCAAAACCCCTTAACCGAATTTGCCTAAACAAATTCCCCCAACTCGGCACTCTTCTCTCCACACTCAAACTCCTAGAAAATTTCCACAATTTCCTTCCCTTATCTCCCCATGATCCACTCCCTATATCACTCATCTATTCTCTCCTCTTTTACCAAGTCCACAACCACCTTAACAGAGTTTGAATCCAACACAACCACGTGCTGCCCCCACGTAGCAAAATAGCTGTCTATTGCTTGTAGTGGGATTCAAACCCTTACCCTCTCACATGCTCTACACGCCACTTACCACCAAGCCAATCAAGCTCCTTGTTCCATAACTTGTCCTCATAATATTATAACACCTACATGCCCAAGTCTAGGTTTATTAATAAAACAAAAATGATGCACATGCCAAGACTTGAACCTCAGACCTCATGCATACTCCTAACACTACCTTACCACTAGACCACAAACTTTCTTGCATCATTTTCTTAACACAATAATTTAAAAGGTCTACTTCCAAACAACTAGGGTTTTATACACTTAAAACTAAAATTTTTGCCAAGGCTCAAGTTTGAACCTAAGTCTTTTTCAACACTTCTCAAGACCCTTAACCACTGAAGCAGACCTTCCTTTGCATTATTCACTTGCAAAACTAAATTCCAATCCCTCCGATACGCGAAGCCCATTTCTTCTAGGCCCAAAATTTGGGGCATTAGATTACTTGTAATTGAATGTATAATGATTGCTGAATTGAAAGTTATAAATTACAGTTGCTTCAACAATGGATGTGACACATTGTAGCTCGAACTCGGTGATTGGATTGGTATGAGGATGTTACATTTTAGTGGTATCAAAGATATAAGTTTAGTCAATTGGTATTAAGGTAATGATGCTGGTAATGGTAATTCCAGTAATGACATTCTATTATGGGTGAAAATCAAATTGATATTAAGGTACCGAGTGTGAATCTAGTCAGACCTCGTCAAAATAGGGCTAATATACCTCATCAGGAAGATCAAGATAGTGACAATTTGCTCTGTACCACTGTAGAAGCTCTTCAGCAAGTGATAGGAGATGTTCCACCAGCCATATCGATAACCGTAACTTGGCAAGATCTAATAAAAGAGTTGCATAAATATGGAGCAACTGAGTTTAGAGGTTTAAAAGGAGTGGATCATTTGTCAACCGAGGCTTGGCTTGAATCAGAATAGAGTATAACAACAGCTTGAATGTCTACCACACGAGTGTGTCACGTGCATTGTATCTTTCCTGAAAGAGAAAGCTTGTCAGTGGTGGCTGACTATTACCTGGCATGTACCAGCTGACCAAATCACTTGGACTTTCTTCCAATTTGAAATCCAAAAGAAATATGTCAGCAAGTTGAATTTGGAGGACCAAAAACTAGAATTCATGATGTCGAGACAGGGTGATATGCTGGTGGTTGATTATGAACAAGAATTTCTACGGCTCAGTAAATATGCTTTAGAATTGATTTTGTTCGAGAAAGAGGGTTGTAAGCAATTCCTACAAGGAATGCGTGATGAGATTAGGGTTCAATTAGTATCGCACAAACTAAAAAAAATTTCGATCTGATTGAACATGCGAAGAAGGTTGAGCAAGCTATAGGCCTTGATAAAAAGAATAAGCCCTATTTATTATATTATATGTATATGATATTCTGCTTGTAACAAATGATGTGGGTTAAATACATGAGCTGAAATAAATTTTCTCTTAGAACTTAGTATGAAAGATATAGGTAAGTCATCTTATGCAATTCGGAGTAAGATCCATGGGGATCGTTATCACACATGTTGGATTATCACAAGTAACCTAAATTAATAAAAATCTTAGAGAGATTTCAAATGAAAAATTGTTCACCAAGTGTTGCACCCATTGCTAAGGGTGGTAAGTTCAGTTTGAACCAATGTCTAAAACTTGAAAATGAGAAAGAACGAATGAAAAATATTTCATATGCTTCAATCAACTCAGTACCATATCTAACATTGCATTTGTAATGAGAGTGCTGAGAAGATATCAAAGCAATCCTAAAATATACCATTGGAAAGCTACAAAGAAAGTAATGAGATATCTTCAAAGAACTAAAAATTACATGCTTACATATAGACGGTCTAACCATTTGGAAGTTGTTGGATATTCGGACTTGAAGAAGTGCCAAACTGGCACTAATGTCTTCCTCTACTGTGAAGGCTGAGTTTGTTTCATATTATGAATTGACCCCACAGGGTATTTGGTTGAGAAGTTTGCTTGCAAGTTTTGAAGTTGTTGAGTTTATCTTTAAGCCCATGTGGATATATTGTAGTAACATGATAACAATGCTTTTTTTTAAGAATAATAAAATTATAAGTCGAAGTAAATACATTGACGTTCAGTGCTCATTGACAAAAGGCATACCACTAAACTTGTTCAGAATTGTCATTTGAAGTTTGAACTCCATTTTATAATTAGAACTCAGTGGTTTATCCAAAGATTTAGATTTTGTCCATTACCTTTTCATTCATCCATGAATTGTGAAAATAATATTTATGAACACTAACTAATTTTGTATAAAAAAGTGATAAATAGTGGAAAAGTGGTGGATCAACAATTTACAAGATCGGAGAGTTACAAATCTAAGTGTTCACAGTGTCATTGACCTTTTACTCCATAAACGCCACTTATCATTCATCATATTCATAAAGATGCTGGTACCAAAAGAAATATTCATGAAGCTTCTTTCTTCCAAGACCAATCAATTGAATCATCCAAAGGTTTCACTATAAGAACTTCCAGCCTACAACTAGCACCATCAAAGTTGCTCTTACAACTGCCTAGAGATTAACTAGTTTAGTTAGTAAAGTCAACCTTCGGAGACGTTATTCAGCAGGTCCGGATTTGAATTTCGACATTGCAACGGTTTTCCTAATTCTAGAATATGGCTTCATTTGCAGAATAAAAGCTCAAGTACCCAACTTTTTAGCTCAAAAAAAGTATGATCATGTAACAGATTTCAAGGATTTGGCCTCCACTTTGTTAACTGACCCTATTTGACATGACAGTTATATGCAGCAAAAAAATGGCAAAATTTGATGGATTATATAGCAAGATACCGAATGGATTATATAGCAAGTGAAGTTTACAACTACATGAGTCGAAAGAATAACATATTCATTATATTTTGTTCTTCTGTCATCCGATATCCATATATAAACTCTACAGTTAACTGATATTGAATTTCTGTAGAATATTGAAAGGCTTTCGAAGGAGTAAACATTATCAAATGCTTCCAAGCAGCAGAGTAAATGCTTGACTGAAGTTTATGCCCAAAAGAAACGGTATCATACAAAGTGGAAGCTATGGAGTTGCAAAACATCCTGTAGGCATTTAACAGCAGCGTCGTAGTATAAGAAGCCCATGAACCAAAATTCATGACTATCAATAGATATAACTTGGATGTACTTTTCAGAATGATTGACTCTGCTTGTCGAAGGATTAACTGATTTCAGTTTGTGTAACGGGATAACCACCTGCGTATGCAGACAGAAAAATGTCAAGAATCATTACTCTGTAAATTCTAATACCATTAACTGGAACCCAAATATTTTTTTGCATGAAGTTATGTTTTAGTATGTTTCCTTCATATCCGTTTTATGGTTAATGAAAACTAATTTTTTCGGGGTTCATGGTTACCCTTGATGAGTACATACCTTGTAGTAGTTCCATTCAGTGTGGCTCCCAGTTTTATACGCAAGACGACTGTCACTGCAATATGCAAGCTTTGCCGTAGAAACATATAAAACTCCCATGACAGGACCAGCTGATGTCGATAAGTAACATGCAAATGAATTTTCAAGCTGCTCTTCAGGAACTGTTTCAAAAGTTTGTCTAAAGATCTTCTCATAACCACCTTCTGCTAAAACCTTTGTTCCCTGAGCAATTCTTCCCATGGCAGCCTCAGCAAAACTTGGGCTTGTTCTTACTGATTTAAGAAGAGGGAAAAAGTATTTCAGTAATTTTTAGTATGTGAAACTGCTCAAGAAGCAAGAGGGAAAAGGTTGGGGATGATAGCTGGGTTCATGCATAAAAAATTCAGAAATAGCATACTATTCGAATTAATATATAGGAACATATCTTTCAATAACTCTTCAATAAAACTTAAGGATAGAATATATCTTTCCCATGCTCTAACAAAAGCAACATTTTTTTTTCATTTATCAAAAGAAAGCAACCTTTTTTTTATTGTAAAAGAAACTGCCATAAAAGAAGACCAATAGAAAAGGGTCCAGAGCATAAAAAAGGATACATAAAATCATTATTTTTACGGTCATTCAATTTATGACTAAGTTAACGTAACGTCATGTCCAAAAAAAGGTTAAGGGAATGAAGCAACCAAGTATTAGAGATCCACAACCATAATTGCAAAAGTAATGTCACAAATTGGGTTACAGACTGCTTAGAGACGCTTAAGCCAGAAAACGTGAACGTAGTGATGCAAACTTGAAGTATGTTATTTACTCAAACCGCTGGCAAATCTGGGAAATTCTAATGTTAGAGAAATAAAATAAAAATATGTGCACAAGTAAAAGTCCTCACATGACATAAACAATGTTTACTGCATATCAGTAGTGCAAAGAGTTGTCATCAACGAGCATGAGACATCTCAACAATGACAATAGCAAATAAGGTCTGGATAATAATAATTCTATTAGTCAAACAGAAACAAGAGTGAATTGTGCATCATAGTTGCAGTGGAAGCTGTCTAACTATGCAATCTCAGGAAACTAGCATTTTCATAAATCTAACATAAGAGTCGAGGAAGTTCTTATTAACCATTTGCACATATGGAAGTAGTACTATGAATCTCTGGAAACTAAAGATTTGTCATCCCCCTTTTTATTGAGCCATTCTAAGACTAATATACCTTTCAGGTTTATCTGGTCTACAATCAGTTCATCGGGTTCTGTCACCCCAAAATTACCTCATAAAGCTGTTTGTTAAAATATTTATCAGCTTGAGTCCTTTGTTCGATAAAATGAAAATGCAATTTGATGAAACCTGGTACCTTGACCTTAAATGAACCATCATATTCTATTATTCCCAAGTATTGATTGCAAACACCAGTGTTAAATCCAGCCTACGATTTCACTAAATCAATACTACATTTCCTTGAAAAAGAAACTGCTAAAAGCATGTTAAAAATGAGAAGGAAAGAAAGAAGTTTATCACCTCCTCTCCCGTTCCATAATCACAACTGTCTAAAATTGTCCAACCATTTCAAAATGAAACAAAATCGCTTCCTCAAATCCAACATAACTCTTAGGACAAATGAGCAATAGGAATCACCAATCATGCAAAAGAAACAATGGTCCAGTCAAGCCTTAACCAAATTCGAAATGTGAACTCCTAATTCAATATCTTAAGGTTTCAATTTTCAACAACTGAATACTTATAGCAACCATCAAAACAAACCGAAAATACAAAAGAGAAAAAGAAAACGTGGTTTTATTTCATCACAAACTAAAACTAATCAAACTAGTAAGAAGCGAGCACTATCAATGCCAATCCTAGAAGCCTATCGAACACTATCTAATTCAATTCAAGCCAAATACAAAAAGGAAAAAAAAAAAAAAAAGCACTAAAATTTATTAAAGAGAGAGAAGAAAATATGTACAATGCTGCCACGTGTTCCCGGCCAGATCCTCGGCTTTCCTCGTCGCTTCTCCCAATTTCTTTGTCCATCTCCCTAAGACATCCCTCAATGTATCCATTGTCTCTGTTTCCACTCACAAGTAAATAATTAACTAATTTCAAATTAAAGACAATACTAGAAATAAATGTAAAAGTGCTTGCCTTTGAAGGAAGTTAAAGAAGATTCCAGAGCAGGAGCATCAGTAACGTAAGCATTGAATCCATTAAGAGTGGACATGATGGCGCAGTGATCTGCAGCAGGTGATTGATCAACAAATTGGGGAAATTCCTCGAACCGGATAGTGTTCTGTTCGGTGATTGCTCTCCTTTGGATTCTGACTCTCCGTTTCTTCCTTTTTGTCAGGTCTGTAGTTGGAACTTGGAACCATAACAAAGCCCTCCGCATCCATTGCGGGATCCGAGGCTTTCGGGTCCATTTTCGAATTCGATTCTTGTGCCGTAGATTGCGTTGAGCTGGACTTTAGCTCGGTTTCCGTCCTTCTAGTGTTCCCCTTTACTAGAACTTCGCGGGAAAATACCGCTGGGCGCGAAGTGGTTATATTTGAAGAATGAAGAGAATAATCAAAGCTAAAAAGTGAGAAAAATAATATTTGGTAAAAATATTAGCTTCTAATTAGGTATTTAATTTATTTGGGTTTTTAAATATTATTTTTTAATTAGAGTAATTAATGTAAAATAATATTTCTTATTTAAATTATTGAAAATATATTAATTTTGAAATTTAAATATTATAATAGAAAATTTTTAAATAATAATTAAAGTATTTTTAACATATTTAACATACAATATAGTTTTATTTTTTGTAATTAATATAAAGTAATATTATTCAAAATAATAATTAATTAAAAAAATTAACTGTAATTAAAATTCTATTTAAGTAATAACTCTATTTTAAAATTAGCACAAATTTTTAACTAATAATTATAATTTAAATTCTAATTATTTTTAAGCATGAAATTATCACAACTTCTATTACATTATAATTATTTTTAAATGGATAATTATCACAAATTTTATTTTATTTAAAATTTTTTAAATAATGATTCTAAATTAAATATTATAATTATTTTTAAATGAGAATTTAGTAATATGATAGAAAATAATTTTTTTTCAGTTCAAAAGCTTTTCAAAACTTATGTTTTTATATATATTAACTTCTAATGTTACATGCGTTCCATGTGATTTTATGTATTTAATATTTTATTATATTTTAAACCTTATAATTTTAATTGCAGCAATTAATGTAAAATAATATATCTTATTTGAATTATTGAATACACTTAAAATATATCACCTTATCAATTCAAATATTATAATAGAAAATATTCAAATAATAAATAACACATTTCTAACGTATTTAACATATAATATTGTTTTACTTTATGTAATTAGTACAAAATTTACATTATTCAAAATAATAATTAATTAACATAATTAAATATAATATTAATTAAATGATAATTAAGATGTTTAAAATTTTATTCAAGTAAAAACTCTATTTTATATCAATAAGATTAACCCAATTTTTTTGAAATAAAATTAGCACAACTTCAATTTATATAATTTTTTTAAACAATTAATTGTAAATTATAATTATAATTAACATAACTTTTTTCCTATATTTTATGCT
Source organism: Gossypium stocksii (assembly GCA_020496765.1). Classification (NCBI taxonomy): domain Eukaryota; kingdom Viridiplantae; phylum Streptophyta; class Magnoliopsida; order Malvales; family Malvaceae; genus Gossypium; species Gossypium stocksii. The sequence continues at coordinate 48,137,385 of CM035627.1, forward strand.
TAGAATTTTATTAAAGTAATAACTCTATTTTAAAATTAACGTAATTTTTATTTAATAATTGTAATTAAATGAGAATTTAGTAATATGATGGAAAATAAGATGTATTCTCGTTAGTTTAAATTTTTTTTAATTTTTATTTTATATAAAATTATTATAATTATCACAACTTTTTTTCACTTAGAGTTCTATTCAAATAATAATTCTATTTTAAAATTAGCACAACATTTTAACTAATAATAATTATAATTATAATTATTTTTAAATATAAATTTAGTAATATGGAAAATAAAAGATATTCTTGCCATTTTAAAAGTTTTTTCAAACTTGTACTTATATATATTATAGATTATGGATATAGAAGAGTCAAGGTAGTCGTTATCATTAGGTATCGCCCGTACCAATCGAAGCACTCTGTTTTAGTAGTAAATCAAAAAAAATAAATTTTAGGTTACGTTTCAGAGCAATTTTCGATTGTTACCAACTGTACCGGTGCATATTGGCTGATTTTACCCCTATTGGCTGGAATATGATGTATCAGTTGATATAAAAAATTAATTTTAATATATATATTTAATTTAAATTTAAATTTTATTATTTATTTGTATAAAAAATTTTAGTTTAATTTTTCAATTTATATTCAATATTTAATTTTTCAATTTGTCAAACAACATCGAGTTAATTTACTAATTTGTTATAGTTGCATTTCCATATGGGGCTAGTGGTAATTAAAGTTATTGAATTGAGCTTGATTGTAAATTGTCGAAATGATGGATTAAGTGGAATAAGTTGTAAAATATTCTGAATTACTCAAAATATGATATGTGCTATGAGACTAGATGAAAATGTAATGAATGATATGAAACTTATGTGATATGTTAATTGATTGGATTGTGATTGTGAATATAATTGATAAATTGTACTAAATTTTAAATGAATTGAATATTAGTACCCAATTAGATGTTCGAGTTGTGTAATATATAGTTGGCATGCCATAGGGTTGAGTTGTGTGTGAGATTATGTGTCAGGATGCACTTTATAAGCCAATATCCACCTCGTGTGTCAGATTCACGCTTCGTGTGCTTAGATGCACTTCGCGTGCTTGTATGCACATTGTGCGACAAGATGTATTTTGTATGCCAGTATGTCAGTTACCCTGTAACGTCCCTGACCCGAATTCGTCACCGAAATAGGGTTACGAGACATTACCGAATTTTTTTTAGAACAAATTCAGATAATTTGTTTTATAATAGAATTTCACAACTTAAAACTTACCACTCTTCCACGAACACAATATATTTTCATTTGAGCACTTACCCTTTTTAACACATCATATAATAAATATTTTACCATTTAACCAGTAATTTGACACTTGTCTAAGTATCAACAACAACAATAATAACACTTGTTAATATACTTGAACATGTTTCCTATAAATTTAATATTGATAAACCTATTTTATCAACATATTACATTTGAGCTTATTACTCATCATAACTTACATACTTTCCATATATCACGTATTAGAGATAGTCATATATTTACATATCATGATGCATATCATTCTCTTACCGTTTCTTCATAAACATAAATCATTCAAATCATTGTATCAATATTTCATGTACCATCATTTTCATGAATTTTGTGTGACAGTTCATAATCCTGAATATGCATAATTATCTGGTAAGTTTCACATACATGTATTTTCCATGTCATATTTCAATATATCAAATAAATATGATTTCCATGTATTTCAATTTTAATTTCATAATTAATTATCTCATGCTCAGATTATTCCATGTCAGAACTTTATTCATTGAATCATTCGAAATATCATCATTATACATGTAATATGATAAACGATAAATTATACATATTTTTACCTCATGTTTAGCCTATATTTTGGATGAATTATCATTAGATTTGTGAGAATTGGTGCTCTTAATCCTTCTATTTCATGCCTTATACTCAGGAGAGCATAGGGAAGAGAAAAGAACGAGAAACAGGCAAAAACAGAGAAAATAGGCCAAAATGAGAAAACGACACGGCCCAGGGATTCACCACACGGCCGTGGCACATGGCCGTGCCACACAAGGTCCAACACGGCCCAGCCACGACAAGCATGGCCAGGCTACACAGCCGTGCCACCCTCAACAGGCCCACACGGCCTCTTGTAGAAACCACACGGGCGTGGCACACGGGGGCGTCCTATCGTGAGGAAGTTCAATTCTACTCGAAAAAGGATACTTAGGAGCTAAGAAAGCCATTCTAAACTCTATATAAAGACCCTAGGAGGCAACTTCAAGGGTGTGCTTATTTCCCGCTAAGGGAATACTCTTTTCTCTCAAGAAATAGCGCCATAATTCTGCCAACACAAGGAGTGAAAGCAAGGAATTACTCCAAAGGAAGTCGATTGATTCATCCCAGAAACGGAAGTGGAATAGGGTATTAAGATATTACATAACTAATTACAACCTACTGAGGTTCATAGATACATACAAGACATAGATTCGGTTATACATCAATTACAATTAGTGATCAACTTTAATTTCTAGATCCGAACAATCCAACTTTCGAGGTAATTCGACTAATGCAACCATATCATGTATATTTACTATAGGAGTACTATCAAAGTTGCAAAGCGACTACCTACCAATAGGTGTAATCGAATTTCTAGGTATAAAGCATACCATCATCACATCATATAACCCATGCATAAAAGTAACAAGTCACATAAAATTTCCAACAAAACATATACTCGACTTAGAGATTAAGCAAGCCATTTTCGCATGGCTAGAATAATTACAACTCAAAATGTAATTCGGTTCAACGAAAGGAGATTAGCCTATACATGCCATTGTTCCAAAATAACTAACGAATGTACCAAAATAACGACGATAGTGTAGGTGATATGTATGGTTGATTTTATAATTCGAATGTACATAAGTATTTATAAAGGTGTATTAGCCAATTATTTAATGGAATAGATACATGCAATTGAAGGTTGTAATATAGGGGTTTGGTACCATATATAAAATGAAATATGCTTGGTTTTAATTTAGGTAGTCGAATACCATGGTTGTGATGTTCATATGTTTCGATTATGACTTTTATAAGACACATGTGGTTAGGTTTTGATACATGTTAGTTGATTTGAAATTTTGATTTGATAAAAGACATTGATATTGATATGGTTAAATTTTATAGCATGGTTTATATTTGTAATATGATTAATAATGTATGTTCGATTTTTATTTAATCATGTGCTTTGTATATACATATTTGACTTATATGAATGAATGAATGGTTGCTAATTGAGTTGAAAATTATAATAAAGAAGTCAATATGACCTTGTGCATGATTTGTTAGAAATGATTGTGATGAACTGTGCTTATGTTTGGTAATGTCTCGTAACCCTAGCCTGATGATGGATACGGGTTAGGGGTGTTACAAAGAGACACGCCCATGTTCTGGGCCGTGTCCTCACATGACTAAGACACACGCTCATGTTTCTACCCGTGTGCTCAATTCTGAGCATTTTGTTTCTCAATATTTAGGTGCAGGGGACACACAACCTAACCACATGCTCATGTTACTAGGCCGTGTGTCACACACAGTCTAGAAACACACCTGTGTGTCTACCCGTGTGGGTAAAATAAATCCATTTCTAGCTTTATCTCTCACCCAAAATCACATCCAAGACCTACACTTGAAACACACTTCCAATACCAACCATTCCAAGCATTCAAATTAAACAAATCCCATCATTCATCATGGCATACCATTACATGCATGTGTGTTTATAACTTACCTTGATTTAGCTTAGGTAGTAACAACATTTGATCTCATATACTTAAATATCACATGTAAGTATATCACAATAACTTACTTAACATATATTTAGCTACCATAGCATGACATTACAAGTATATCAAAATAACCATTTCTAGCCATTCCAATGGCTAGATTACATACATCATTATCAAGCCACTAATGGTCAAGTCGTCCTATACATGCCATTATACCAAAAGGACTCAACCATATATACCCAAAATAAGCTAGTTGATAATGTGACGATGCTCCAACGATTTTCCAACCTTCGCGAGCTTTCGAGTACTATAAAATAGGAAAAATAAAATAGAGTAAACATTACTTGCTCAATAAGTTTGTATAACAAAAAGCTAAACTTACCAATCCCGTTTATTAAATCTAAACATACAATATCATGTTTTCCATCCATTAGCAAAACTTCCTAAACACATGCATTCAATTAAACGGTTAGTCACCAAAATCTCCATATCAATCAAGCAAACATAGATGAGTTCATCATGCAATACTCTTTGAAGTCATTATTATTTCATCTCATAATTCTCATGTCATGTTAAAAATTTTATATCCATTGAATCATTGAAATTCGATGGATGTTCAAGTAGTACACTAGAGGCGTACGATGTAATAGCCCTAAGCAGTATCTGTCACCAGAATAGGGTTAAGAGGCATTACCGGACATTTCATAACATATTACAAACATATCACATACATAGTTTACACGTCATCAAATCACATTCAATCATATTCACAATGTCTCTTAAATAGGTTTATGAGACCTTAAACATACTTTAGAGAAGGTTCAGGACTAAACTGATCTCGTATAAAATTTTTGAAACTTAACAATTTTTCCAAGTTACAGAGGTCACACGCCCGTGTGAATAGGCTGTGTGCCTAGCCGGTGTGGCTATTCGAAATGGCCTTACACGCTCATGTCTGGACCGTGTATTTGGCCATGTCAAAACCTATAGGGTGTACTGACTTGGCCACACGACCTGCCACACGCCCTTGTATGAGGCCGTGTAGAGCACCCAGGCTCAATTTGAATTGGCCTACGAGCAACACTGCAGAGACACACGCTCGTGTCCCTACCCGTGTAGGCAAAAAAAAAAAAAAAGGCCATAATGCAATCCATTTTGGGTCATCCCTGCAAGCACCAAATGACACATATTTCATAACCAATTTGTAGCCAAAACAATACCAAAACATGCACAATTCATGTCATAATATCACCAATCAATTGTATATTCATTTTAAACTCAAAGTACACCAATTTCATGTACCTAAATGATACCCAAAACCACATACTACATACCTCACTATAATCCATTACAAAACATACTAAATCCTTACTATTTCAACCATGAAATATACCAAATCAAATTCACCACAAACTCACCAAAATGACCATTTCACTAGGCCATAAATAAACACATTATAACTGTATAGGACCTAGTCAGAAACGTGATTTTGGAACCACAAATCTAAGGTAGAGATATTATTTCTATTATTTTTTATGAGTAAAGTATTTTTGTAAGGGTGTATGAAAATTTTGGCGAATTAATTTACGTGATTATAAGCTTAATTGCGAAAAAGGACTAAATCGCATAAAGGGAAAAAGTTTGATTTTATTAGCAAATTGAGTTAAATAGCTAGAGCACTAAAATTGAGGGTCTTTATTAGGTAAATAGACCCACTCTCTTAAGCATGGCTAGCTAAGGGAGACAAATAGGGTGAGAAATGTCAAAATTTGGTTCATTAGGTGAGATATTTAACAATTAAATAATGATACCTAAGGCTAGCTTCATCCTTTTCAATTTCTTCTTCATCTCTACCGAAATATTTAGCAAACAAGGGGGTTTTGAAGCTCACAAATTTGCAGCCACTTATTTTCCTCTCTAGTAAGTGATTCTCATGGTCCTTCTTGAATACATTTTTGAGACCCTTGGAGCATGGACTTTCTAATGAGGGGACCATTTTGCAAAATGGTTAAAATTATAGGGTTATATCATGAGAGTATCTATGTTGTTTGTGGGATTTTTATACAAAATGAATTTTAGTTGGCTAATAAACAACTTTTATGAAAGAATTTGCATGAAAAGTTATTAAATGGACTATTTTGTAAATGTTGTAAAATAGATAGTAATTGTGTGAAATACTTGGAATTTGGAACTGCCATAAGAGTCATAAAGGTTCAGCCAGGCTTGTTGAATAAGGAAATCTGATGAAAATCAATTTCCGAGCCTAGGGGCAAAATGGTCATTTTGTAAAAGTCTTGGGCAAAATGGTCATTTTGCCAAATTGTGATTTTTGGATTGTTTAGATTAATAGAGTGATTGAATTAGTGAAATTTTTTCATTTTAGATCAATAAGTACGAGACCCGAACCTTGACCGAGGGAGAACCAAGCTTGTAGATTGATTCAAACTAATTATCTACATTTTGTGTATCGAGGTAAGTTGTATGTAAATAATATAAATTTATTATAATTATGCATGAAATCATTGAATTGGCATAAAATGATTAATTGTGATTATGAGTTATACATGAGAACAATATTGAGCTTGAATTGATAATTTATGATTAGAGTAATGCACTGATGAAAATTTATGTTATAGAACCCGGTTGAACTGTAAGAATAGAGTGGATATTCTTTGCCGAGATACCAGGGATATACGAGTGCTAGTGTAAGACCATGTCTGGGACATGGCGTCAGCCTTATCACGTGTTAGTGTAAGACCATGTTTGGGACATGGTATCGACATTGATACAAGTGCTAGTGTAAGACCATGTATGGGACATGGCATCGGCCTTATCAGGCAAGCTAGTGTAAGACCATGTCTGGGACATGGCATCGGCCTCGTTAGGCAAGCTAGTGTAAGACCATGTCTGGGACATGGCATCGGCACGGATAGAAGAGAGCCAGTGTAAGACCATGTATGGGACATGGCATTAGCCTAGATACATTCAGAGTTAGTGTAAGACCATGTCTGGTTCATGGCATTGACTTGATATGTGAGCTAGTGTAAGACCATGTTTGGGACATGGCATCGGCTCGATACCCTACATTGGAGGCTCATTGAATATCCTTTCGTATTCTAAATAGTTCAACGAGAAATGTAAAGTTAGTGTTAAGTTCGAGAAGTATTATGAGGATCATGTGAGTGGTGCAAGCACCTAAATGAAATGTATAAAATACAAGCTTAATAGAATGACTTATGATTAGTAAAGTATGAAAACGAGGAAGTTATGTTTGAGGCCATTCTTTGTATCATGCACATATTATGATGTATTGAAAGCATGTCTTAGCACGGTAAATTGTTGTGATTTATTTACTTATAACTTACTAAGCTTATTGCTTACGCCTCTCCTTTCCATTTTCTTATAGAGCCACCTAGCTAGCTCGTGGATCAAAATTTGTCGGATGCTTCGTTCATAGTATCATCTGAAGCTCTCGGTATAGTTAGTTTTTAGCATTTTGAGAAATGGCATTTATAGGAACTAGACTAGTTTATGGTCATTTTGTTTTAGGCCAAAGGTGTTGGCTTATATTAGAGCTTGACTCTTTTTGTGTAATGCCATGAATGATGGCTAACATTGAAAGTTGATAAATGAATTTGTTGAGGTTGTTCTTGAAAGTGCAAGTGGTATAGATGAATGCAATATTAGGATAGTTGTATGATTATTAGTTTGTTTCATTAAATTAAGTTGTGTGGATGTCAAATTATGGCCATTGGATGAGTATTGAAGTCTTGTTAGGCTTTGTTATGTGTTTGATCTTGTTTCAGGGTGGCAAAGAGGCTTGGTAGATAGCCTATTTTTATCCACACGGGTAGAAACACGGGCGTGTGTCTAGGCTGTGTACGACACACGGTTAGCCCCACGGGCATGTGGTTAGGCCGTGTGTCCCCTGCCCCTTAAATTTGTTGCACTAAATGCCTAGTAGTAAACACACGGGCTGAGACACGACTGTGTGTCTCAACCGTGTGAAGGGCACGGCCTTGCACACGGGCACGTGCCACGGTCGTGTGACTGTTGACGTTAGAAATAAAATACCCAAGTTTTTACACACGGGCTTCGACACGGACGTGTCATGGCCGTGTGAGGCACACAGGCTGAGCACACGGGCTTGTGCCAGGCCGTGTGAAAACCATTGTAGGTTTAATGTTGGAAAATAAATCCACACGGAGGTGGGACATGGGCGTGTCCCTAGGTGCTCAGACCTTGTGTACTACATGGGCCATCATCACGGCCATGTTTAGAGGCCACAAGGGCGAGCGTGTGCCCTATTTTTAGTAGCTTTTAATGAAATTTTCTTAAGTGCCCAAAATAGTCTCGGAGTTAAGCCTCGTATGCCTATATGAAGGACTGTAGGTCAGTGTTTGATAAAGTTTTAAATTGGGTTGCATTTTATCTAGTTGAAGTCAAATGTTTGCATGTGTTTTAGTAAGGTAATGCCTCATACCTTGTCCTGACGTCTGATAAGGGGTGTTTCTTTTAGTGGTATTAGAGCTATGGTTTAATCGATTGTAGGACTAATCTAGCAGGTGAATGAATCTAGCTATACATGCCATAACTGCAATATGATAGTGTGACGACTCCTGACGATTATAAATTGTGTTTTTCATTTAGTAAATGAATCCTGAAGGAGCTATGGCGGATGATGTGGAAAGTAACGCACTGGCTCCCGTTGAAGGGACCATGCCAATTAACACCAGGCTATGACAATGATTCAGGGCATAGGGGTTAGAGAAGCCTACCTCCAAATGATGAATGCTTGGTATACGGAGCACATTCGTTCTAATTCGAATACCCTGCCTCCCACACTTCCTCTGATTCCTTAGCCTGCCCCTGTAGCTCCTCAAGGAGAAAAAATGAGTTGAAGAGAAAAGCCCTCGATAGACAGAATTAAGAAGCATGGGGCCGAGGAATTTAGGGCAAATAAAGATGATGACCTGGAGAGAGTTGAATTCTGGTTGGAGATCACCATTAGAGTGCTCGATGAGCTATCATGAACGACTGAAAATGTGTAGTGTCCCTTCTGCGAGATTCATCATACCAGTGGTGGGATACTCTCGTGTTAGTGGTATTGAGAGAAAGAGTAACTTGGGAGTTCTTTCAAAAAGAGTTCCGAAAAAGTATATCAATTAGAGGTTTATCGACTAGAAGAGGAAAGAGTTTTTAAAACTTAAACAAGGCCGAATGACAATGACGGAATATGATGAATTCGTAAGACTCAGCAAGTATGCGCGTAAGTGCGTGTCTACTGATAAACTGTAAATTATACATATTTCTAGCCCACATTTAGCACATTTATGGATGAATTATCATTGAATTTGGGGAATTTGATGCTCCGAATCCTTTAATTTCATGTTTTATCCTTAAGAGAGCATAGGAGAGTGAAAAGAATGAGAAACGAGCCGATAACAGAGAAAATGGGCCAAAGCAAGGAAATAACACAACCTGGAGTTTGTCACACGGGTGAACCACACGGCCGTGCCATATTAACAGGCTTGAACACGGCCTAAACTCTACTCACACGGGCGTGCCACACGGGTGTGTCCCTATGGTGATGAAGTTCAATTTCACCCGGAAAAGGCTACTTAGTGGCTAAGAAAAACATTCCAAACTCCATATAAAGACCCTAGGAGGCAACTACAAGGGTGTACAATGTCCCCGCCAAGACTCAGAGTAGAAGATAGAGAATTACTTGAAGGAAAGCCGATTGATCCATCTCAAAAGCAAGGATCAACATCAAGACTGAAGACCTCCCTTCAATTCTTTCAAGGGTTTTTGGGTTTTCTTTATGTTTTGTTGTTCTCTTTCTTCTAAGATGTTTTCTTTAATAATTATGAACTAAACCCCAAAATACCTGAGAGGGATGAAACCTAAGACGATCTTGTTATTGTTATCTGAACTATATGATAAATATTTAATTTGTTCTTAATTGTGTTTTTAACTCTTGAATTGATATTTCCGGAATATTAATTTAAGTCGAATGTACTTAGGCAGAGGAGCAAAAGTCCCTGTTTAAGAGTAGATCCAACAAAATTAAGCAGAGTTGATCACAATCCTAGACATAGGATGACGAAAATCTGCCAGATTAAAGTCAAATCTAATAGGGGGATCTATAGATCGATTTAATGTAAGACTAGGGGTTTTAATTAGAAAGAGGTTTCAATTAATCAACCTAGGATTAGTTGTTCTTATTCTCAACCGAGATATTAACATAATTTAGGGATCTCTATGGATCAAGTCAAATGAAGAAATCGTCTAGTTTAGAGTTAGATAATAAGTAAAGTCTAGGTGGATTCTTCCTTAGGTATTGTCTTTATCATTCAGTTTTCCCAAAGCAATTCCCCAATTTACTTTTTGTCCCGTCCTTAGTTTAGAGTTAATTAGTTTACACAAACCCCCTCTTTACTTTTAGGCTAGATAATAAGAAGAAAGTCATTACTAGTACTTTTAGTTCCTTGGAATCGATATTTCGGTCTTGCCACTAACTATACTACTATTCGATAGGTGCGCTTGCCTTTTATCATGACAATAGTTAGTTTCTAGGTATGATCAATTTTATTACTTCATCAGATCACGATCAAGTTTTTGGCGTCATTGTCGGGGAACTAAGATATTAGGAACACTCGATTTCTATAACTTTAGCCATCTTTCGTTTAATTACAATTTATTTACTATTTTCTTCTTAGGTTTTATTTACTAAATTTTTCTTCCTTATTTTGCTTTTCCCTGACAGGTATCTCTAGTTTATGACTAGAAGAAACCCGTCAGGACCTTTACTTTTCGATGACGACTTAGAAGCCACAGTTTATAGAAATCGTAGAGAGATAAGAAGAAGCCTACAGCACCCAGAACAGGGACAAGAAGAAGAACCCGGATCTATTGAAGAGATGGAGGCAATTCAAGATAATAAGCTACCTCCTGTAGTTGCCGCAAATCCTATCGAGCAAAATACTGTTCCTCGTACTATGTATGATTATGCTAAACCTAATTTAGCTGGCACTGAATCTAGTATTGTTAGGCCTACTATTGCTACAAATAATTTTGAACTGAAACCTAACACTATTCAAATGATACAACAGTTTGTTCAGTTTGATGGTTTGCAGGATGAGGATCCTAACTCACATTTAGCCAATTTTTTGGAATTCTACAACACATTCAAAATAAATGGCATTTCTGATGATGCCATTTGTCTTCGGTTATTCCCATTTTCCTTGAGGAACAAAGCTAAACAGTGGTTAAATTCTCTACCACGAGGGTCTATCACTACATGGGAACAAATGATCGAAAAATTTCAACTCAAACATTTTTCGCCGACTAAAATGACTAAACTAAGGAATGATATCTCTTCTTTTGTGCAGATGGATTTAGAGACACTCTGCGATGCTTGGGAGAGATATAAGGACTTATTGAGAAGGTGCCCTCACCATGGGTTACCTCTTTAGTTACAAGTTCAGACCTTTCATAATGGTTTGAACCCCTCAACAAGACAGATGATTGATGCAGCCACTGGTGGAACAATCAATAACAAAACACTAGAAGCAGCTTACGAGTTTATCGAGGAGATGTCACTGAATAACTATCATGGCAAGTCATGAGAACAAAGTTGCAAAAAGCTACCGGAGTTTTTAATGTTGATGCGGTCACCATGCTTTCTAATCAGGTAGAACTTCTTAATAAAAAGATTGATAATTTCGTTGGTTCTACGAAGGTACATCCAGTGATGCAGTGTGACTCAATTCAAGGAAGCATGAGCAATTCTGAGTACCCCACCTATGGATATGGCATGGAAAACGAACAAGCCAACTATATGGGTAATAATTCTAGATCTTAAAATAACTTTTATAGTAACACTTACAATGCAGATTGGAGGAACCACCCCAATTTTTCATGGGGAGGACAAGGCAACCAAGGAAATCAGAGACCACCACCTCCTCTAGGATTTCAGCAACCACCTTACTAGCAAGAGAAAAAGCTGAACCTTGAGAAGATGCTCACAAAATTTATCTCCGTGTTAGAAACCCGCTTCCATAACACTGAGATGGCACTTAAAAACCAGCAAGCATCCATTCAAGGACTCGAAACTCAAATAGGCCAGCTAGCTAAGCTAATTTCTGTAAAACCATAAGGTGATTTACCAAGCAACACCGAGACTAACCATAAGGAGCAACTCCACGCCGTCGACACGATTGATGAAGGAGGGTTAGTTAAAACCAAATCAGAGCCAAGTAAGGAGATTGTGGTAAGTAGAGGTAAGGATGAGGTAAGTCACAAAGAACCAATTATCAACAGGTATAAGCCTCATGTCACATATCCTAATGTGATGAGGAAAGACTGCATAGATGAGTAATTCAGTAAATTCCTTAAACTATTAAAGAAATTACATATTAACTTATCATTTATTGAAGCTCTTTCATAGACGCCAAACGTCGTTAAGTTCTTACGAGAGCTTCTGACAAACAAACAGAGGTTGGATGAGTCCTCGTATGTAGAGCTGAACGCAGTCTGCTCAGCCATTTTGTAGAACAAGCTACCCAACAAACTAAAAGATCTAGGGAGTTTTACGATTCCTTTCCTACTTGGTAGTTTAGATGTTAAAAATGCCTTGGCTAATTTAGGGGCAAGTATTAATGTAATGCCCTATAAACTGTTTAAACAATTAGGTCTTGGGAAACCTAAACAAACTAGGATGAGCATTCAATTGGCTGATAAAACCATTTGATTTCCGAAGGGTATAATTGAAGATGTGCTTGTCAAAATTGATAAATTTACATTCCCAGTCAATTTCGTTGTTTTAGACATAGATGAAGATAGCAATGTGCCATTAATTCTAGGGCGACCATTCTTAGCAATTGCAAGAACTATAATCAATGTAGGGACAGGTGAACTCACACTTCGTATAGGTGATGATACAATTACTTTGCAACCTCGTAATTCTAAAAAGACTGTTAATGACAAAGATGTTATTACGAGTCCTTGTCCTACAAATGATCTCACTGTCCAACCTTCTCTGTAGGGTACTCCTCATAGAAGTGCAACAGAGCCATATTCAATTCCATACGATAACAAAGGAACCATCTATGAAAAACGAATGCTACAGATTGAAGAACTGGACGAATGGCTGAACTACCGCCAAGAGAAACCAAAAATATGCCACATCGAACCAAAGAATCACCATGATGACCCTAAGGTAAATTAAGGTAGAGGATAAGGTATTCTTAGAGGAGGAAGATCCTCGAATCTCGAATTTAAAAGTTCATATAGGTGACACACCTCCCTTCACGATAATGAAAACTTTCCCCTATGGTACAGTCGAGATAACACATAAGACATTGGGCACTTTCAAAGTAAATTATACTCGACTCAAACCATATTTTGATATTGAGACTGATAGCAGGAGAGAGGAGTTCAAACTCCTCAAACCATCGTGACCGTGCAAGCTTGAAAGAAGTCGAGCTTAGACTATAAACAAGTGCTTCTCGGGAGGCAACTCGAGCACTAACATAGTAAATTTCTTTTATTTAAGCTATCATTCATCAACTAACTTCCTGAACGTAGGTTCTTTAAGCCACACGGCCATGCCCATGGGCGTGCCTAAGGCCATGAGGACACCATGGGTAAAGACACGGCCATGCGATATGGCCGTGCACAAGCAAGACAAAATTTTTCCCAATACACGGGCTGCGACAAATAGCCACGGTCGTGTGATGAGGCCGTGGCCAATCTTGGCAAATCAACAATGGGTGGGCGACACGCCCGTGCCCCCAGAGCGTGGTCGAACTTGCTAAATTGACACGGACAGGAGACACGCTCGTGCCCTAACCCCTGCCAATTCATACACGGGCGTGGGAGAAGCGAACATCGAAGGACACGGCTGTGTGCCCTAACACGCCCAAAGAACACGGGCGTGTGCCAGGACTCATGCATGTTAAAACTATTACAATTCAAACCACATAGGCTAAAAACGATTCACACGGACATCTGACACTCCCGTGTGCCCCAATTTCTATATAAACCCCTCACTGTTCATCATCTTCTCCACTCAAAACCCTAACCCCTCTCCCACCGCCGCTCCTACCAGCCAACCCAACCAGCAACACCACGCCCGTGTAGCACCACCACGATCGTGCTTTGCCCTAACTTCTACATTTTTGGTTCCCCTTTCTCCCTTTTCTCTTAATCTTTGTTCTTATTTTTTAATTATTCTATTTTTATTTTCATTGTTTCATTCATTCATTCATGTTTTATTCTTTTAATTTATTTTCAATGCTTATTTGATATCCATGCAATACCCATGATCTATTGATTTAGAATAATGCCATTTTGAATCATTCTCTGGCTGCCACTTTTAGTTATCTTACGCAATTGATTTTAGTACACATTAATGATAAAAACTCATTATACCAACAATTGTCTTCATTATTTTGTTAAGTTCCATGCTTAGGATAACCCAAACACCGAATTTATTTATTTTTGAAATTACCTTTGGCATTAAATCCTTAAGTAGTTTTGATTAGCTTATTTTATCAGTTAGTTTAGCAACTTATGAATATTCATAGCATATGTTCATTTTCTCTATTTCCATTAAACTATTACTCTTATTTTCTTCAGGAATAATGTCGTCATCAAAAGGGAATAAAGCTGTTGTCCCCACCTCCAAAAAATGGAAAGAGCCCGGTAGTTCCTCTTCTAGAGCCACCACTAAAATTAGACATCTCTCCCTTCAGTTCTCGCAAGGTTCCCAAGAGGAACTATTTCAAATTCTAAGAGCACGGCCCCTCGGTGTGGGGAGGTGCATTGGTCCAGTTAGCAGACGTAGTTCAGGCCTTGTTAATAACGGACCAATGGGACCAATCTTTTTAGATCATCGAGCCTACATACCTCGAGATTACTTTAGAGCTCTACTCCACTTTCCACCTCCAAAAAATCATGACCAGATATGACGATCCCGAAACGGTCCAGTTTCGCCTCGAGGGCCTAGTTTTACAGCTCAGTGTTCTTGAGTTTTATATAGCACTGGGCCTATATATTGAGCAATTCATGGAGGAAGAAGACCTGTCCGAGCTCCACCGCCACATCCACTTCTCTCCATCAAAGTGCTGGTAGGCCCTAGTCCCTGTTTCACCCACATACGACCCCAGTCGCTCCAAGGCGACAGCTCTCGCCCTTTCGCTGAGGTACCTCCATGCCCTACTCGCGCATACATTGACAGGTAGACGAGAGAGCACTGGCATTGTTAACACCCTTGACGCATATTTCTTCTGGAGCATGGCATACGGGCACGTGCTCGACCTTGCCAACTTCATCGCCTATGCCATTGAACACCAGACGGAGCAGCATCGTAGAGGTGTGATCTCGATGGGCCCATATATGAATCACCTGGCCCGCCACTTTGGCCTCCTTAACACAGCATCCCAGACATCTCCTACACACTTATCGGCCAGATGTCCCTGCAGGGCGTGCAAAGCATGCTTCATATGAGGATGGTCGAGCGCCGACATGAGACCAATCCTCTTCAGTACCGTTTATCTCAGTCCAACGAGTAGGAGGACCCAGAGGACATTACTTATGATATCCCCCTTCTCACGAGGAGCCACCGCCCATTCGTTGTCTAGTTCATGCGGCAGCATCAGATTCTGACATCTACGACTGCTTTACACGATTCGAGCAACAGTATTTTCAGCGTGTTGACCACATTGATGCTGCCCTCTATCAAATTCGTCAACATCTTCATATCTCATCGCCACCCCAATCCCACGAACCATCTGAGGATTTGGACTCTCGAGTCCTCTTATCTTTTTCTTTATTTTCCTTTTTATTTTTATTCTTCCTTTTATTTTATTTAAAATTTATCTTTTTCATTATTTGAATTTTAGCATTCTAAAAACTTAGCTTATCTTATTTTAAACATTTCATGTCAGCTATTTCCTAACGAGTACATTGTGCTAATCTAAATTCCCTAAAATCTTATTAATGCTATCGCAGTTTCAAAAAGCCTAAAAGCTCAAATCCATATTTAATGGGAAAACCCTACCACGACTGTTGGGTCCTACTTGACCACGACCACAGCTACCACGATAATACACTTTTGGCACAGAGATTGTGGATTGGCACCCTTTCCTACAAAGTTTCCACACTTCCAACTCAAGGATACCATCCATGTGACAGCCTAAACTTGACCCTAGTCAGAACGGTGGTTTTGGGACCACGAATCTAAGTCAAAAAAAGATTTGAATATTATTTCTGTGTCTTGAATGTGTGAACCACGGTGTGTTAAAGTTTCGTGTTCAAATTTTGAGGTTTGGGTGCTTAATTATTAAAAAGGGATTAAATAGGCCTACTATCATGAAAATTGCTTAAAATACATGTTTTTCTAGTATTGGGGCTTTAAATGGCAAACAAACCATTTGTGGAAGTAGTGGACGGTAATGTGTTAGATATATGATATTATATACATGTTTTATAAAGGTGTTATAAATTAATTTATTTTTATTAAGTAATGAAAATATAATAAAAACAAAAGGGAGAAAAAAACAAGGCACTTTGCATGTTCTTTTTCTTTATTGCCAAAGCTTAAAGAAAAATAAAAGGGAAAAGCTCCCTCATATTCGATCACTTGGAGGCTAAAATTTAAGATAAGTTTTGTGTATAATTTGGTAAAATGTGTATTTTTGAGCTTGTTGCTAAAATATACACATAGCCCATGTATTAATTTTGGAATTTATATGCATATGGTATTCGGCCATGGAAGGATTTCTTTTAAATTGGTTGCTGACGCTCTAAGTCGAAAATCACTGTTTGCGTTGCATGCTATGAACACACATTTGGCTATATCTGTCGATGGTGCTTTAATAGCTGAATTAAAAGCAAAACTAGTACTTGTGCAACAAATTTGTGAAGCTCAGAAAATTGATGATGATTTGATTGCTAAACGGGCTCAATGTAATTAAAAAGTTGATTCAGAGTTTCAAATTGATGCAAATGACTGTTTGAGATTCAAGAATCGATTATGTATTCTGAGAAATCCTGAACTTTTATAGATGATTTTGAGTGAAGCTCATAATGGTTGAATGTCTATTCACCTGGGTAACACGAAAATGTATAACGATCTGAAATAGTAGTACTGGTGGCATGGTTTGAAACGAGACGTTGCTGACTTTGTTTCGAAATGTTTAATATGTTAGCAGAAAGCCGAGCATCAGGTGCCTTCTGGATTGCTTCAACTGATCATGATACCTGAATGGAAATGGGATCGAGTCACGATGGACTTTGTATTAGGTTTACCGTTGACAATGAGCAAAAAGGATGCAGTCTGGGTTGTTGTTGATAGATTGACAAAATCCGCTCACTTTGTTCCAGTCCGTACTGATTACTCGCTTGATAAACTAGTAGAATTGTATATTTCTCAGATTGTGCGATTGTACAGGATACCTGTTTCCATTATTTCGGATCGAGATCTGAGGTTTACATCGTGGTTTTGGAAGAAATTGCAAGATGCGCTAGGTACTAAGCTCCATTTAGCACTGCTTTTCATCCTTAGACGGACGGTCAATCCAAACGAGTTATTCAGATACTTGAGGATATGTTGAGATGTTGCATCCTTGAGTTTAAAGGTTCGTGGGATAGATATTTGCCATTGGTTGAATTTGCGTATAACAATAGCTTTCAATCAAGCAATAAAATGGCACCTTACGAGGCTTTATACGGTCGAAAATGTTGAAAACCCTTATATTGGACTGAGCTTAGTGAAAATAAGATACACGGGGTTGATTTGATTAGAGAAACTGAACAAAAAGTGAAATTGATCCGTGAAAGTTTGAAAGCAGCCTCAGATCGTCAGAAATCATATGCAAACTTGAAACGTAAAGATATAGAATTCCAAATTGGTAATAAGGTGTTTTTGAAAGTGTCACCGTGGAAGAAAGTGCTCAGATTCAGTCGTAAGGGCCAGTTAAGTCTGAGATTCATTGGACCATTCGAGATTAATGAACGTATTGGACCAGTTGCGTATAGATTGTCGTTGCCACCTGAATTAGAGAAGATACATAACGTTTTCCATGTTTTGATGCTTCGCTGATACAGGTCCGACCCTTTACATGTAATTAATCCGTCTAAGATTGAGATTCAGTCTAATTTAAGTTATGAAGAAGAACTGATTCGTATTTTTGCTGATGAAGTAAAAGAACTGCGAAATAAGAAAATCTCTTTAGTAAAAGTACTCTGGCACAAGCATGGGATTGAAGAAGCAACCTGGGAGTTAGAAGATTCGATGACAGAACGTTATCCAAACCTTTTTATCGGTAAGATTTTCCCGGACGAAATTCCCTAAAGGGGGGAGAGTTGTGATAGCCTGAACTTGACCCTAGTCGGAACGGTGGTTTCGAGACCATGAATCCAAGTCAGAAAAATATTTGAATATTATTTTCTGTGTCTTGAATGTGTGAACCATGATGTGTTAAAGTTTCATGTTCAAATTTTGAGGTTTGGGTGCTTAATTATTAAAAAGGGATTAAACAGGCCTACTATCGTGAAAATTGCTTAAAACACATGTTTTTCTAGTATTGGGGCTTTAAATGGCAAATAAACCATTTGTGGAAGTAGTGGATGGTAATGTGTTAGATATATGATATTATATACATGTTTTATAAAGGTGTTATAAATTAATTTATTTTTATCAAGTAATGAAAATATAATAAAAACAATAGGGAGAAAAAAACAAGGCACTTTGCATGTTCTTTTTCTACATTGCCGAAGCTTAAAGAAAAATAAAAGGGAAAAGCTCCCTCATATTCAGTCACTTGGAGGCTAAAATTTAAGGTAAGTTTTGTGTATAATTTGGTAAAATGTGTATTTTTGAGCTTGTTGCTAAAATATAAACATAGCCCATGTATTAATTTTGGAATTTATGTGCATTTTGGCATTCGGCCATGGAAGGATTTCTTTTAAATGGTTGTGGATGATGTTAGAAAATGAAGGTTTTGTGTTAGATTACTAGAGAATTGCATTGAGTTTTAGGTGAGTTGTAAACTAAGGGTGAATTTGTAAAATTCATGAAATTTAAATTAAAAGAGGGGACTATATTATGAAATGAGTTAAACGTGAGGGCTTGTATTGGTGTTGGAATGTTCAGCTTTAATTTAATGTAGGTAAATTGTGATTAAATTGATGTTTTGTGTAATGGGATTGAAATGCCGAATGTATAAAGTAGAAAGGGTAAAACGATAATTTGTTTATTTATGTACATTTGGATTTAATTGAATAAAAATTTAGTTTGAATGGATTTTATTTGCAAATTTGAAGCTCAAGAAGAAAAGAAAGCAAATTCGGATCGAGGAAAAGCTAAAATAACCGAGTAGTCAAAATTACCATTCGTTGACATCCGAGGTAAGTCACAAAGCTTTTATATGCACTAAATGTTTATTGTGATTATAATTATGCACTAAATTGAATTTACAAGATTTTAATCTATATATTGCCAAATGGGGATTATTAGGATGGATAATGTTTTAATGTTTTCAATAGAGATTTGTCGAAAGTGGTTTGAGTAAGTTATTTGTTTTAGATAATATTTTCAATGTTCCAGGGATGGTTGCTGATTGTAAATTTAATAAGCTAGTTGTTCTTGTCATGAGATTTAAAACTTCCTACTTTTGATGTGAAATGACAAATTATATTAGTAAAGATGTGCTTGTAGTTGGTGATGATGGAAATTGTTTGGAAGATGGGCATGAAATGGGTTTGTAATAGTCTTATGTATAGGAGAATTTTTTTATTCGGCATTTAAGGATATAATTGCTAATGTTTTACATGTGGGAGTGTGGATTTTTGAAATTTAAAATAAATCAGGCTTCGTGCCTAGCAGGCTTAGTGCCGGTGAATTTAATCAGGCCTCATGCCTAGCAGGCTTAGTGCTAGTGAACATATCAGGCTTTGTGCCTAGCAGGCTTGTTGCTAGTGATTAAATATCAGACCTCTAGTCTAGCAGGCTTAGTGCCAGTGAACATATCAGGCCTACGCTTAGCAGGCTTATTGCCGGTGATTAAATTTCAAATTTTGCTTATAAGATTTTAAGTGGGATGTGAGTTGATTAATCATGTTTATATACAGGTGCATATTCGGCCATGGAGGTATATTTTGCTAAAAGATATTTAAATATTGTATGATTGGAAATGAAGGGTTGAATTATTGTGATTTAGTATTGAATGTTAAGTAGTTAACCATTCGAATATCATATGGACTTATAATGATATAATCGTTACTTTTGGTATACATGTTTGAGCATATGTGTAAAGAATAGCTCTTGTTGGAGATGGTTTGTTAAAATAAAAAATAATAATAAAGAAGCAAAGGTTAAGTATTTAATTTATTGATATTTGAGTATGATATAATTTAGGTTGGTTATTTTACTATTCGAAATCAACTATGAGTAATTTGATTTTTTTTAGCTAATGATTTATTAAGTTTTGAAAACTTACTTTGGTAATTACTTTCTTTGTTTTATGGACTTTTGGATCTAGGTACAAGCTCGAGAACCTATAGAAGCTCGTCACACTATCTTTTGTTTCGGTAGTATGTATTTAAACTTAATCTACGACATGTATAGGTTATTCGAGGTTGGGATGTTATATTTTTTTTGGATGATGTGTACATATGATGAGCCATGCGAAAATGGCTAATTATCCAGCTAAGTGAGCTTATGACGTTTAAGTTATTTTAGTTTAATATGCATACTTATAAGGTGAATGACATGTTCTATTAAACTATATGGTAGTTTTTGGTAATTTGTTTTTTTTTTTCTTTTAGAAAAGGTTGTTAAATACCTTAATCGATGGATCTAAAATGATTAGGTGCATATATCTTGTACCAATGATATCTATGAAATTTTAGATTATAAATAGGTAAGTAGTTGAACATTTTATTTGAGAAAATAAGTAAGTTTTCGCTAAGATGATATATTTATATATGTCAAAGTTGCGTGTGTAATTACAAAAACTTTAAAATTGTTCCATTAATGTTAGTATAATTGTTTGAGTAAAGGCTTTTAAGTTAAAATGTACAAAGGTCAATATGCTTATTTATATTCGGCCAATAATGTATTTTGGATCAAATGAATAGTAATACTTATATTGTATGGCATTATTAAAGCTTGTGATATTTTAGTCATATATGCGTGTATACTAGAGTTTAATTTATTGGAATTTTTTATTGATGTTAGTTTAGGTATAGAATCATATGAGGAGTGAACAATTTATAAATATTATTGCATGACTAATGAACAGAGTATGGTACAGAATGTGATTTGAATAATTTCACATGTGTTCTATAATTTAAGTGCTCTTTTATATGTATGTTAGATGTGCTAATGTTGTATGTGAGACGTTCAAATGTTGAGTTGGGTTTGTAATATCATGTGACCCATTCTGGTGACGGATATGGGTTAAGGGGTGTTACAATCCAATTTTTAGGGAGTTTTACTTCTTCCCCTATACTATGATTTTATGCTTCTATTTTCACTAACTTTATCTTTGTACATTGAGGGCAATGTACATCTTAAGTGTGGGGGGATTCACTTTTACTTTTTGCATTATCCTCGAACCACTGAAAATTTTTGCCACTAACTTTTTGCATTGTTCTCAAATCCATGAATCTTGGCCTTAACAATTAGAATAAATTCTGATTGATTTATGAGTTTTATTGATATGTTGAGGATAAAACATAGGTATTTATGCTTTGATTATTCAAACTTTAAGACATTAGAGAATCAAGCATAATAAGTTGAAATTTTTGAGAATATAAAATTTTTCTAGGTTGTTTTCCCCAATTTTAAGTGTTATCTTGATATTTGAAATTCACAGGATTGACATCAGAAGCCATAATTCTGGTGAGATTTTTGAGCCTTTTGA
This sequence comes from Gossypium stocksii, assembly GCA_020496765.1. NCBI lineage: Eukaryota > Viridiplantae > Streptophyta > Magnoliopsida > Malvales > Malvaceae > Gossypium > Gossypium stocksii. Next base: position 48,159,127 of record CM035627.1, read on the forward strand.
GCATACATCCTTTCGTGCTCACTTTTATTGTTGCTTTGAGTAAGTCAATATTGATCTGTTATTCTAGAACTTACTCCGATTATACATGTCAAGACCACATCATTGATTTGATATACCGAAATGATAAAGGCACCTAGGTTTTAACCCACTTATTCCATAAAAGCCTACCTTCATAATTAACCCCTAGTGAACCCCATTGAGCCTAACAAACCATTCATTGACTTACCCTCAAAATTAACCTATAACCTATTTTTTTGTTGAAATCCCTTCAATTATTTTGATCCCTATTTTTTTTTGAGATTTGAGTTGAATAATTATCTAGCTTGTAAGTTTATGAATATTTGATTTGTTCTTAAAAAAAAGCGTAAGTATATTTCAGTTGTAATTCAATGTTTCTGCATATTTCCATGTAATTTTGAGCTTCTGTTCTTAAACGAAGCTATCCAAAAGAAAAAGGCTTTATTCTAGGAATGTGTTTTAATGATAGAGATTTTTCTAGTTAGATGATTTTTTTAGTTCGATCTCGATTCTAACCGTCTTTTTCAGCTTGTGGCCACACCCCTAACCAAGGCCACGTTACAAGCCTTGAAAGACCTTTTGATCGATGTATCATGTCAATACATAGTGGCAGAGATTTGATTTTCCTGTAAGCTTATGGTAATAACTTTCCATGTTGACTAATAAGTGCTTAATTTCTGAACCCTAAACACTCCGAGTGAATCTTTAATGAGGATGTTAACTTTTTTTGATTTTGAATAAAAGGTAATTACCTAGAAGAGGGGAGGAAACCTATGTTTCTGTGATAAAATTCTCAACTTAGATTATTTGAGACTTTAATTTTCTTTCGGTTGAATTCTCAATGTATGATTACTTGTGGATTAGTTTGAAACATTATTGGTAAGTATTATAAGTTGAGAAGAAAAATTTTTAATTGTGAGTTGAGATTTTGCTTGAGGACAAGCAAAGGCTTAAGTGTGGGGGTATTTGATAAACTGTAAATTATACATATTTCTATCCCACATTTAGCACATTTATGGATGAATTATCATTGAATTTGTGGAATTTGATGCTCCTAATCCTTTCATTTCATGTTTTATACTTAGGAGAGCATAGGAGAGTGAAAAGAATGAGAAACGGGCCGAAAACAGAGAAAATGGGCCAAAGCAAGGAAACAACACGGCCTGGAGGTTCACCACACTGGCGTGGCACACGGCCCTGCCACTTTAACAGGCTCAAGCACGGCCTCCACATCGATTCACACGGGAGTGGCGCACGGGCGTGTCCCAGTCGTATGGTAGTGCTCAAAGCTTAGACCACCTCTGTTGCGAGTGTTGGTAGTGCTTGACCGGATAGGCCTAACTGCCCACAATATGGTAGGCGACACTTTGGTGAGTGTCGAGGAAATGAAAGAGGTTGCTTCAGGTGCGGTTCACTTGATCACTTCATCCGAGACTGTCTTGAGATGGATGTGGATAATAAAAAGCAAGACGTGAGAGCGGGTAGTGCTCCTTCGAGGGGTAGACCACAAAAGAACTTGAGTGGTGGGGCTAGAAGCCAAGGTGCCCCTAAAGATGTTGCTGTAAGGTACGAGGGCAGAGCGTCTGCAAGGACCTATGCTATTCGTGCCCGTGAAGAGGCTTCGTCCCCTAACATGATTACGGGTACCTTTTCTATCTATGACATCTCTGTAATAGCTCTTATTGATCCGGGTTCTACCCATTCCTATATTTGCATAAAATTGGTGGCTAGAATGAAAATGCTAGTCAAGTCAATCGAGTTTGTAATAAAGGTGTCAAACCCACTAGGCAAGCATGTGCTAGTTGAACAAGTATGTAAGGATTGTCCTTGGACAATTAGAGGTCATTGCTTTTCAGCTAACTTAATGTTTTTGCTGTTTAACGAATTTGACATAATACTTGGTATGGAATGGTTGACTACCCATGATGTAGTAGTAGATTGTGGAAAGAAGTTTATTGAGCTAAAATGTGAAAATGGGGATGTACTCCGGATTGAATCAGATGGTATACCTATAGTGGTGTCAGAGATATCTAAGGAAAGGATGTGAGTCTTACCTTGTTGTTGTATTAAGTACCCAAGTATCAGAGGCAAAGATTGAGTCAGTGCTAGTGGTACGTGAGTACTCGAATGTGTTTCCAGAAGAGTTTCCCAGGTTACCTCCAGAGAGGGAAGTTGAGTCTGGTATCAAGTTGGTCCCTGTATGGCACCCATCTCGATCGCTCCATATAGGATGGCTTCGATAGAACTTAAAGAGTTAAAGGATCAGTTGCAAGAGTTAACATAAAAAGGGTTTTGCGAGACCGAGTTATTCTCCGTGGGGAGCACCGGTCTTATTTGTCAAGAAAAGGGATGGTTCAAAAACTGCATTTTGGATGAGGTATGACCACTATGAGTTCCTTGCCATGACCTTCGGCTTGACCAATGCTACTGCGGTATTCATGGACTTAATGAACAGCATTTTTTGATCCTACTTGGGCAAGTTTGTCGTCGTTTTCATTGATGACATACTCATCTATTCTTGTGACGAGGGTGAGCATGCGAAGCATTTGAGGACTGTCCTATAGACTTTGAGAGATAAATAATTGTATGCCAAGTTCAGCAAGAGTGAATTTTGGCTACAAGAGGTCGGGTTCTTGGGACACATTGTGTCGGAAGACGAGATCTGAGTTGACCCGAGCAAGATATTAGCTATTGTTGAATGGAAATCGTCAAGGAACATGACAGAGATTAGAAGTTTCTTGGGCCTAGCGAGCTACTACCAAGGATTTTTTAAAGGGTTTTCAATGATCGCTACTCCAATGACGAGGCTACTTCAAAAAGATGTTAAGTTTGAGTAGACAGAAAAGTGCCAACAGAGTTTTGAGAAGTTAAAGGCTTTGTTGACTGAAGCCCCAGTGTTGGTGCAACTGAGATTGGGAAAAGAATTCGTGGTATATAGTGACTCTTTCTTGAATGTATTGGGGTGTATGCTCATGCAAGAAGGCAAGGTAATAGCCTATGCATCAAGGCAACTAAAGCCACACAAGAAAAATTATCCGACCCACGATTTAGAGTTGGCCGCCATCGTGTTCACATTGAAGATTTGGAGACACTATTTGTATGGCGAGAGATGCCAAGTTTTCACAGACCACAAAAGTCTAAAGCATTTGATGACTCAAAAGGATTTGAACTTACGGCAATGAAGATGGTTGGAGTTGATAAAAGACTACGAGCTAATAATTGACTATCATCCCGGAAAGGCAAATATAGTCGCTGATGCTTTGAGTAGGAAGTCATTGTTTGCCTTTAGGGCCATGAATACTCAGTTGACTGTAAGTGATGATAGATTGATCCTAGCCGAGATGAGAGCTAAGCTGATGTTTTTGCAAGAGATTGTCGAAGCTCAGAAAAATGACAAGGATTTGCAAGCGAAGATAGCTCAGTGTGAGATGAGTAATGAATTAGATTTCTGAGTGAGTACTGATGGTTGTTTGATGTATCGGGATAAGATTTGTGTACCTAAGAATGATGAGCTTATTTAGAGGATCTTGCGAGAGGCACATAATAGTCACTTATCTATTCACCCAGGCAGCATGAAAATGTGTAACGACTTGAAGAAAATGTATTGGTGGTCGGGAATAAAAAGAGACATATTTGAATTTGTCCTCTAAGTGCTTAGTTTGTCAGCAAGTAAAAGCTGAACACCAAGTACCTTTTGATTTACTCCAGCTGGTGATGGTCCCCAAGTGGAAATAGGACCAGGTTACTATGGACTTCGTATCAGGGCTGCCTTTATCGCCAAAGAAGAAAGATACTGTATGGGTTGTTATAGATAGACTAACGAATTTGGCTCACTTTATACCAGTTCGTACGGATTACTCACTGGAGAAACTAGCCGAATTGTACATTTCCGAGATAGTGGGACTGCATGGAGTGCCCTTGTCAATTATTTTGGACAGAGATCTGAGATTTACATCTTAGTTTTGGAAAAAGTTGTAAGAGGCATTAGAGTCAAAATTGAATTTTAGCACGGCTTTCCATCCTCAGACCGATGGCCAGTCAAAGAGGATAATTCAGATTCTCGAAGACATGTTGAGATGTGTTCTTGAGTTCCAAGGCAGTTGGGAGATGATGCGAACCTGCTCGCATCATGTTTTGATGTAACTCAACGAAATTGAGAATGGCCTAAGCTTGAGGGGCCTAAGTGCAAAATGAGGCTTAATTACAAGATCATTTAGCTCAATAGACATCCCTTGCAATTTATTGCAAGTTGATTTTGATTTTTAATAAACTCCTCTCAGATTAATAAATGAGTTGCTAGACTTTAATTAACTCATCTTAGTTTAATTAATTGAGTTTTGTTGAACTTTATTTAATAGATGTTTATTTTAATTAATCTAGTTGCTAGGATAATTTATTGATGCATGAGTTTAAGTTCATTTAATTATGCTTCCCTTAATTAAACTAGTTGCTAGAATAATTGATGCATATGTTTTAGTTCATTTATTTAAAGGTTTAATGTGTTTTATGTTTAATAAGTGTTTAAATGTGCTTAATATGTCTATTTTAATGTGTTTAATTACAGGTGTCTTTTCAGCTCATAACCGTTACATTCAAAGCTGTTACAAATTCAAGAATGTGACATTTCAAGTGATTTTCGGTTACATACAAGGGGGCTGTTATAAAGGTTTAAAGGAGCATTATACTTCCTTTAGATTTCTGCAGCAACCTTTCCAACTACCCAACTGTTTTTGCTACTTCAATAATCAAACCATGCATTCAAAATTCCATTAAGATGCTAGTGTCTATTCGGCTAGCCAAAGGAGATTTCAAGAGTCTTTTTCTAAGCATTCAAGGTCTTTGATCTAGCTTAATTAAAGTGTATTAAAGGGTGGAGTTACTTAGGTTCAGAATTTTAAGAGTCTTTGAGCTTTATTTTAGCTCTTTATTAGCACATTAATATGATCATATGTGACCATTTGGCTAGCTCCTTTTGGCACTCTAAATATGTGTAATCAGCCTTTTGTAAAGGACCTTTTGCTGAATATATGAAATATTTGAGTTTTGTGAGTAATCTAAATCTTTTTGTTCTTTTAGAATTGATTTGACTTATCAAGCTTAGCTTGTGGCATCTATATTTTCTTTGTTACTGAACTTATCACTTTCGAGTGTGGCGTTCATATACCAAGGTTCCTATCATTCTTGATAGTGGGTCAAGGTTTATCTTTTGTTCCATAAACTGAAATCACTTAAGTGTCCTAATAAGATTTAGGTCAACAATTCATTTTCAACTGTTGGTTCTTTCTTTGGCCTTAGCCGAACCATTCATCTACCTTTTCAAGCATTTTGCAACTTTTATTTTTGATCCAAATCCCTTTCTTTCCAGCCTTTTACTTGTTAAAACCCAATTCAAGTCGAAACAAACTAATCTTACTCAAATTCACGATTGGGCAACATTACGACTTGAATCACACCGAGACGAGTTCATATCAGGAGAAGTACTTGCCACTAGTTGAATTCGCTTACAACAATAATTATAGTTGAGTCTTAAAATGGAGCCTTATGAGGCTTTATATGGGCGAAAATACCGGACACCCTTGTGTTGGTTGAAACTTAAAGAGAATGAGATACACGGGGTTGATTAGTCAAGAAGACAGAAGAGAAGGTTAAGGTGATTTGAGATTAGTTGAAAACCGTCTTGGATAGACAAAAAGCTTACGCAAATTTGAAACGGAAAGAGATTGAGTATCAAGTCGGGGATAAAGTGTTTTTGAAAGTGTCTCCGTGGAAGAAAGTACTCAGATTCAGTAGGAAAGGTAAGTTGAGTCCATAGTTTATCGGACCTTACGAGTTGATTGAGAGAATTGGACTGGTAGCATACCGATTAGCATTACAATCCGAGTTGGAAAAGATTCACGATGTCTTCCATGTATCGATGCTACGTCGCTACCACTCTGACCCTTCACACGTGATTTCACTGGCAAAGATTGAGATAAGTCCAGATATGACCTATAGTGAAGAACTGGTTAAGATCGTTGATCAAGAGGTCAAGAAATTGAAGAATAAAAGCATAGCGCCTGTAAAGGTCTTATGGCATAGACGTGGAGTTGAGGAAGCAACATGGGAACCTAAGGAATCTATAAGAGACTGATACCCGAACTTGTTTACTGGTAAGATTTTTGGGGACGAAAATTCCTAAGGGGGAAGAATTGTAATAGCCCAAATTAAGGCCTAGTCAGAAACGTGGTTTTAGAACCACAAATTTGAGGACGAGAAATTAATTCTAACATTTTTTTTATGAGTTAAATTGTTTTTGTTAGGTTGTATGAAAATTTTGGCGAATTAATTTACGTGATTGTAAGCTTAATTGCAAAAAAGGACTAAATCACATAAAGAGAAAAAGTTTGATTTTATTAGCAAATTGAGTTAAATAGCTAGAGAACTAAAATTGGGGGGTCTTTATTAGGCAAATAGACCCACTCTCTTAAGCATGGCTGGCCAAGGGAGACAAATATGGTGAGAAAAGTTAAAATTTGGTGCATTAGGTGAGATATTTAGTAATTAAATAATGATACCTAAGGCTAGCTTCATCTTTTTCAATTTCTTCTTCATCTCTACTGAAATTTTCAGCAAACAAGGGGGTTTTGAAGCTCACAAATTTGCAGCCACTTATTTTCTTCTCTAGTAAGTGATTCTCATGGTCCTTCTTGAATATTTTTACATTTTTGAGACCCATGGAGCATGGGCTTTCTAATGAGGGGACCATTTTGCAAAATGGTTAAAAGTCTAAGGTTCTACCATGAGCGTATCTATGTTGTGTGCTGGATTTTTATGGAAGAAAATGAATTTTAGTTGGCCAGTAAACAACTTTTATGAAAGAATTTGCATGAAAAGTTATTAAATGGACTATTTTGTAAAGGTTGTCAAATAGATAGTAATTGTGCAAAATACTTGGAATTTGGAACTACCATAAGAGTCATAAAGGTTCGGCTAGGCTTGTTGAATAAGGAAATTTGATGAAAATCGATTTTCGAGCCTAGGGGCAAAATGGTCATTTTGAAAAATCTAAGGGCAAAATGGTCATTTTGCAAAATTGTGATTTTCGGATTATTTAGATTAATATAGTGATTGAATTAGTGAAATTTTGTCATTTTAGATCAAGACGTACAAGACCCAAACCTTGACTGGGGGAAAATCAAGCTTGTAGATTGATTCGAACTAGTTGTCTACATTTTGTGTATCGAGGTAAGTTGTACGTAAATAATATAAATTTATTATAATTATGCATGAAATCATTGAATTGGCATAAAATGATTAATTGCAATCATAAGTTATACACGAGAACGATATTGAGCTTGAATTGACAATTTATGATTAGAGTAATGCACTGATGAAAATTTATGTGATAGAACCCGGTTGAACCGTAAGAATAGAGTGGATATTCTTTGCCAACATACTAGGGGTATACGAGTGCTAGTGTAAGACCATGCCTGAGACATGGCGTCGGCCTCGTCAAATGTTAGTGTAATACCATGTCTGGGACAAGGCATCACCACGGATATGTGCTTGCCAGTGTAAGGCCATATCTAGGACATGGCATCGGCGTTGATACGAGTGCTAGAGTAAGACCATGTCTGGGACATGGAATCGGCTTGGAGGTGTGTCCGTGTAAGACCATGTCTGGGACATGGCATCAGCACGGATAGAAGAGAGCCAGTGTAAGACCATGTCTGGGACATGACATCGGCCTCGATACATTAAGAGTCAATGTAAGACCATGTTTGGGACATGGCATCGACTTGATATGTGAGCTAGTGTAAGACCATGTCTGGGACATGGCATCGGCTCGATACTCTACGTTGGAGGCTCATTGAATATCCTTTTGTATTCTAAATAGTTCAATGGGAAATTTAAAGTTAGTGTTAGGTTTAAGAAGTATCATGATGATCTTATGAGTGATGCAGGTACCTAAATGAAATGTATAAAATACGAGCTCAATAGAATGATGTATGATTAGTAAAGTATGAAAACGAGTAAGTTATGTTTGAGGGTATCATGCACATATTATGATGTACTGAAAGCATGCCTTAGCACGCTAAATTGTTGTTATTTATTTACTTATAACTTACTAAGCTTATTGCTTACCTCTCTCCTTCCCATTTTCTTATAGAGCCACCTAGCTAGCTCGTGGATCAAAATTTGTCGGAGGCTTCGTTCACTCTATCATCTGAAGCTCTCAGTATAGTTAGCTTTTAGCATTTTGAGAAATGGCATGTATAGGAACTAGACTAGTTTATTGTCATTTTATTTTAGGCCAAATGTGTTGGCTTATATTAGAGCTTGACCCTTTTTGTTGAATGCCATGAATGATGGCTAACATTAAAAGTTGATAGATGAATTTGTTAAGGTTGTTCTTGAAAGTGCAAGTGGTACGGATGAATGCAATATAGGATAGTTGTATGATTATTGGGTTGTTTGATTAAATTAAGTTGTGTGGATGCCAAGTTATGGCCATTGGATGAGTATTGAAGTCTTGTTAGGCTTTGTTATGTGTTTGATCTTGTTTTAGGGTGGCAAAGAGGCTTGGTAGATTGCCTATTTTTATTGTAACACCCTATATCCCTGTCCATCGCCGAAATAGGGTATTAAGGTATTACATAACTAAATACAACTTACTGAGATTCATAGAGACATACAAGACATAGATTCGGTTGTACATCAAATTACGATAAGTGATCAACTTTAATTTCTAGTTCCGAACAATCCAACTTTCAAGGTGATTCGACTAATGCACCCATATCACATTTATTTACTACTATGGAAAACTTATGTTACCTCATTCAATTGAACATAGTTACTATATTTCTTATACTTACTTCATCATTTACTTATGCATCAAAGTAACATGCCACAAAATTTCATCGAAACATATACTTAAACTTAACGATTAAACAAGCCATTTTCGCATGACTAGAATATTTAAAACTCAAAATGAAATTAGATTCAAAAGAAGGGAGATTAGCCTATACATGCCATTGATTACAAAATATCTATCGAATGTACCAAAATAACGACGATAGTGTAGGTGATTAAAGCTTCAATCCCCGAGTCCGTAGCTTCAAAAGGAGATCTATAAAACAGAGGGAAACAAAGTAAACAGAGTAAGCATTTCGACGCTTAGTAAGCTTTGAGCAATATAAACAGATACATTCAATTATAAAATTTGTCATTCATCTTTTCATTGTAATCCCCCTTTTTTTTAAGTATATCGCCACTTGGCCGAAAATGTGAATTCTCATAACACACAATAAACAGATATAATTTCACTTGAAAGTGATCTCGTATACATATCGGTAAGTATATATATATATACATATCTTCACATAACTATTCACATTGGCCAATTGTACTATAATCATATAAATAGTCTCATTTCTTACTCACATATACAATCGTATAATGACCTTATGATTTGGTCCAAAATAAACTTGCATATAAGCTTAGGGTACATACCTATTTAACTTAACGCATTGAGCGCATTCATTAGCAATCGTTACTATTAAGTCTTTTAGTCATAGACTATATTCGAATCATCGTCGAGACCTTTAGCTCGGATGAAATCTCCACTCGAAGCCAGCGGGTCTTAACCCGGACATAATCTCAGCACATAGCCATCGAGTCTTTACCCGGTTATAATCTCCGCACATAGCCATCGGGTCTTTACCCGGTTATAATCTTCGTACATAGCCATCGGGTCTTTAAGCCCTGATTCACAACACATGGTTTCATGCATATTTATCCACATATTACCACATTTCACGTAGCAAAATCACACTTGTAATTGAATCAACTCATTCGCATATAGACATATAACACGCTTCTTGACTTTATGTCGTAAACATCATCCAAATCTAATACATGTATACTTCTTTTACTAAACTTTCAGCTCAATAAGCAAACACACATAAGCGTATATCCCCAATCTCTTTCTTTGTTTATTTCTCTAATAGCCGTTCGGCTACATAACATGAATAAGGTTTCTTTCTCAATAACCTTATTATGGTAAGGAAAATAGGATATCATTTATCTATCATACATGTATATCATGTCATTTTAAATTAAATACCAAATTCAATTACTCAAAACTTACCTCGAACTTTTCTGAGCAATTATGAGTCGGCTATTCAACCACTTTAGCTTTCCCTTTATCCGAACTTGTCCCTCTATGCTCTTGAGCTAAATTAAATAATTTAACTTTATTAATCCTTATTCAAATATCTCACTTGATCATTTCACTTACAGTCAAAATAAGAAACACATATACTTCCCTTATCATAAGCACACATTCAGCCAAGCACAATAACACATATAAAATTGATTTATACTAAGACCTTCACTTTATCAAATAATCAACCTTAGGATAACCATCACATTTAAGTGCATACAAGCATGTACACTCATAAATACTTTAGAAAATACATACATGTCATTCACCTTCATTTCATACTTATTAATTAAGTACGTTAGACTTTTGTGCATGTATAATCTAATAATTAAACATTTAGTTCACTTTGCCAAATCCTCCTAAGGCTCAATGCCGAATGCTATCATGCATTAAAACAAAGCATTCTAATTATCACCAATGCACTTAACTAACATCATTCCTTAACTTTAAACACACAAAAATACACTTTTGAGATACATTTTAATCACCTTCATCAACTATCACTTATCACCTAAGTTGGCAGAATGTAAACCTTCAACAATGCACACATATAATTCACATTTCATTTCAAAGCTAATATATAATCAAGGTCACATTATCAAAATGGCCGAATACACCAAATTATAATTACACACACATCACATTCGGCTTCACCATTTAATTCTTCTAATCCTTGTATAAATTTTTCAGCTCATTGGCACAAAATAGCACTATCCTATTTTCCCTCAATTAAGCTAATTCATGCTTTAGTATTTAGCACAAATGGGCCATTAGTGAATTAACCAAAACAACATTCACCTTAAAGTCCAAAGCCGAATATTTATTAATCACTTCCTTAGTTCTAGATTCGGCAACCATATATACAATTACAAAAACTATTAAATAAATTTTAAACTATACACTTACAACTCAAATTGTTCAATTTACACCTAATCTCATCAATTCAAAGCTCAATTAACAAGGATATGCTTGAATTATTTCAATGCTATGACCGAATGCATATGGTCTTAGACTTCACCTATGTATATCAAAATCAAATCATCCTTTTCCTTATTATAGACACATTCGGTAATCATATGTATGTATAAATATATACTTACTCATGCACAACCGAACACCTCATTAGGCATTATCAAGTTTATATTTTCTTTTTTCAATAGCACACATACGGCAATTCCATTTCAATTCTCAAAATATATATTCAATACTTAACCACTCACCAAAATAAGCTCATTCGGCCATCACAAACTCAATTTCAATATCAAAGCATAATTTTTTTTTCCTTATCAAATTACTAATTAATCAAAACTAACATGCTTCACTAATGCCAAGTTGCAAATAGGTTTCAGTCAAACAAAATAAAAAGCTCACCACATCAAAATTAACATCTATTCACCCCAAGTCATTACCAATAACCAATTATCATGTTAAAGATCAAATTGCAAATCAAAAGCAAAATAATTAAATAATTCAAGAATCGAATGTCCCTTAGACATTTAAACCACACAAAACTCCAATCTTACTAATTTGAGCTCACAATTTCAATTCATATGAATTTTAACATTATAGAGTCCATTAACAAGCTCTAATAAGCTCATAGCTTCAATTCAATACTCCTTAGCTAAATCTTGACATGGCCGAATGTCTAAATCACTTGAAGCTCAAAGAATTTCACAATGGGCAAGGAGAGAACCCCTAGACTAGCTTAAACAACACTCAAATTCCCTTATTTAACACAAGCATTCTAGGAAAACATAATTCTTCCACCCTTACTCATATGGCTGAATGCCAAAGATGGCATAAGCTTAGAAATTCTTACATGAGTAATGTTAGAAGCTTAGTATCCAACTCAAAATCACAAATATCACAAATATTTTCATGAAAAACTCACCTCAATTTAAGGCCTTCAATGGCCAAATACCATGTCTTCACCTTTCCCTTTCCTCTTTCAAGAATCAGCAATTGAAGAACAAAAATGAAGAGCTTTGTTCTTTTCACCCAAATTCCTTATTAATTAATTTTATTATTTCTATTTTATGATAACAAATTACTAATTCCTTTTATTTTTATTATATGACTAAATTACAACACACAAAATGCCAAAAGAATCAAAAGAATCATCATTACCGTCCACTACCAATAAAAAAGGTAAATTTGACATGCAACTCCATTATTTTGCATGCATGAATTAACTAGTCATCACACATTTCCCCATCATACTTTCAAAGTTTACTATTAAGTCCTTTTTAGTGAAATTCACATTTATATCTCTAAATTAACTCATCAAAAATGTCACATGTGAATTAGCACATATTCTAGGCATCAAAATGAATATTAATTTATTTTTGTGCCTTGGTTTTGTGGTCCCGAAACCATATTCCGACTAGGGTCATTTTAAGGCTGTCACATTTATCCACACGGGTAGACACACGGGCGTGTGTCTAGGCTGTGTGTGACACACGGTCAGCTCCACGGGTGTGTCGTTAGGCCATGTATCCCTTGCACATTAAATTTGTTGGACTAAATGCCCAGTAGTAAACACACAGGTTAAAAACACGACTGTGTGTCTCAATAGTGTGAAGGGCACGACCTAGCACACGAGCGTGTGCCACGGCCGTGTGATTGCTAATGTCAGAAACAAAATACCCAAGTTTTTGCACACGAGTTACGGCATGGGCGTGTCGTGGCCGTGTGAGGTACACGAGCTGAGCATACAGACGTGTGCCAAGCCATGTGAAAACCCTTGTAAGTTTGATGTTGGAAAATAAATCCACATAGAGGTGGGACACAGGCGTGTCACTAGGTGCTTAGGCCGTGTGTACCACACAGGCCATCAGCATGGCCATGTTTAGAGGCCACACGATGTGTTTCCCTTCCACACGGGCTTGTGCCCTATTTTTAGTAGCCTTTAATGAAATTTTCTTAAGTGGCCAAAATGGTCTCGGATTGTTTCTAAACCACGTTTTAGGCCTCAGAGGCCCATATGAAGGACCGTAGGTCGGTGTTTGATAAAGTTTTAAATTAGGATGCATTTTATCTAGTTGAAGTCAAATGTTTGCATCTGTTTTAGTAAGGTAATGCCTCATACCTTGTCCTGGCGTCGGATATAGGTAAGGGGTGTTTCAATAACACCATAATCCATCATATAACTTAAGCCAAAATCAATTCAGAGTCTAAACCATAACCAAGCCATATCATATGGCAAGATTTTCACGTCTCAAACATCCCACAACTTCATTAGCTTATACATGCCATACATTATTATTTACAACATCAAAGTACCCAAATATCGGTTGATAGTGTGATGATGATCCTCAACGATCCTCGAGCTCAGTAGCTTCGTTAATCTATAAAACAAGGGAAAATGCACACAAGTAAGCTTTTAAAGCTTAGTAAGCCATATACAAATAAACTTAACACCAAAGCAATTATAAACTATATTATCCATGGAATCCATAACAAACTACATACAGAAGCTTCATAATTCACATCTAAATCACTTGTTTTCAAATCATTTGCATATAATCTTCATACCTTCTCATATAATTCACATATCAATATTCAGATTCATACTCACCTTTCGTTCTTGCATTTCATATACATTTCATACATACCTGAATTAGATATTCATATTCTCATTCATTTCTTGATAATGCTCGTTGAACCATTCAGAATCGACAAGGATACTCGAATAGCTCGTAAAGCTTGTACAATGCCATGTCCCAGATATGGTCTTACCTATTATCAAATATGGATGCCACTCTTCCAGATAGGGTCTTACATGAAATCATATACGATGTCAATGTCCCAAACATGGTCTTACATGTAAATCTCAAATCGATGCCAATGTCCTAGACATGGTCTTACACGATATCACATCTCGGATATCTCAACTCTGTCGATACTTTCACATTTCTGAATATTCAGTATTTATAGCATTTCAATATCAAATGAACATATATAATTTACATAAAACACGTTTATTTGCATATGAACTTACCTCGGAACTAAAAAAGGCTAAACGAGTTTATTATTCAACAACCTTCGACTTCCCTTGATCAAATTCTAAATTCTTTCGTTCTTGATCTAGATAAATTCAAATTTAACTTGTTTAATCACTCTTTCATTCAATTCAATCCACAAACATATATTTGGGCATTTTTACTCTTTAGCCCCTAAAATTTCATTTTTTACAATCTAGTCCTTATTCATAAAAATCACAAATTTCACAATTTCCTTCAAATCTCATGCTAGCCAAATTTGAAAGAGGTCCCTAGCAGCCCATTATTTCCATTTATTTCACATTTTAACCATACATTTCATACAGTTCACAATTTAATCCCTAAAATGCATTTTCTTCCAAAATCACTTTAAAAAACATATTAATCTAACACTTATCTTCCATTTTTCATCATCAGACATCACAAAGCTTATGGATTCAACAATGACATTTCTTAAAATCATCAAGACTTTCCAAAATCACATCATGGGCTAGCTAAAACACAAAGCAACGATCTCAAAAACATAAAAATTATCAAAAATCAAGCAAAGAACATACCTTAATCAAAGAATATGCTAGCCGAATATCAAAGCCCTAAAATGGCTTCTTTTTTTTTCTCAATTTCGGTTGTGAATGCATGAAAATGATGAACATTTGGTTTGTTTTAATTTTAATTATAACTTGTTTATCAAATTACAAATTTAACCTTAATAATTAAACAAATAAACCATATAATATAAAACCCATTCATGTCAAATTACACTACCAATGGCTTAATAACATAATGAGGACCTTTAATTCAATAAACCACAACAATGTAGCACTTATAACTTATAGCATGCCACTTTTGCATTTTATGTGATTAGGTCCTTTTATCAAATTGAACACACGAATGATAAAATTTTCATACGAAACTTTCACACATACCTTATCACATGCCGTAAATAATAAAAATAATATTAAAATAATTTTTTGACATCAGATTTGGGGTTCTGAAACCACTGTTTCGACTAGGCTTAAAACTAGCCTGTTACATACAATTCAATAATCCGTCAATTTCTTATTCAAGAGTACCCGTTCGGGCATTTAATCAAGGAACACACTCTCGAGCCACATATCATATAACAAGATTACTAGTCTAGGCTAAATCCTTTATATAACGTATGCTCAGAAGAGCTCATTTAGGATTACCAGTCCAGGCTAAACCCTAATCATATCGTATACTCGAGAGGTATCATATCAGGATTACCCATTGGGCTAAATCCTTTCTATAATGAGGTTAATAGGATTACTCTTCCGAGCTAAATCCCGTCCGCAACAAATGTAGAACCTCATTCATTTTGGAAAAGCACATATATTCATCGGAATTCAATATTCGATTGGGACTTAACACTTTTTCACCATTTTCAAGCATGCAATAATTTCTCATATTGTAACATCCAAGTAATTCACACAAACGATGATCACATTTCAAACAATCACAGCATTTATTTTAACATAATTACATGCCCTATTAAGTTACACAAACTTACCTCGATATTTGTTCGCGTATAAAATCTACTAATCCGAAACCCTTTCTTTTCCTTGATCTAACCTTGAATTTGAGTTGTCTAGATCTATATAAATAACTTTAATCGTCAATTTCACACATTTCATACTTATTAGGACTAAATCTACGTCTTAGGTAAAATTACTATTTTGCCCCTAACTTTTCCATAAATTCTAATTTCGTCCCTAGGCTCGGAAAATGAAACTTGTGCAATTTACCCCTATTCCAAGCCTAACCAAAATTTCAAAGTAGAATTTACAGCACATATTTTCTACAAAATTTAGAATTTTTCATCAATTTTCACAACTTTACATTTTAGTCCCTAAATCATGTTTTCACCAAAAATCACTTTGTAAAAGTTGTTTATCTATAAATAACCTTTCATTTTCTACCATAAATTTATAATTTTCAGCATATACATCCATGACCCATTTTCTATACTTTGATAACTTTTCAAATTAATCCCTCAAATAGATAGATTAAGCTATCCCAGTTTCAAAAATACTAAAATTACTAAAAACATGACAAGGAAACTTACCCAATTAGGTCTTGAAAGTTTCTTCTCTCTCTCCTATGATTTTCATATGATTTTTGGGTTGAGGATGACAAAAATAAGATGATATTTCTTTTATCATCTTCTTAATTAATTAATTATTTCAATATCCAATTTAGTCCTTGCCCTTTTTCTAAATTTCCATGGATGATTCAACAAAGATATTTTTCATCTTTTTATTGATGGCCTAATTACCATATAAGGACCTCTATTTTTAAATTCCATAGCTATTTAATCCTTATAGCTAGTAGAATTCTACTTTCGCATTTTATGCAATTTGGTCCTTCTTGTAATTAAACACGAAATCGGTAAAATTTTCTTTTCAAAATTCCCACATGACATTTCTAACCTATACTAACCATATAATAAAATAAAATAAATTTTATTTTTGGATTGGATTTGTGGTCCTGAAACCACTATTCTAATCTCACTAAAATTGGGCTGTTATAAGTTCAATTCCAATTAATAGGGGTTGTAAATTGTAAGTTTGATAAATGATGTGAATATGGTAATATATGATGTTATTGAACTAAATATGCATATATGTGAATTGAGATAAAAGGAAATATGTCGATAATTATAAAAATAAAATAAAATCGAGACCTGGGGGCCGAAATGAATAGAAATGAGTCGATAAACTCTAGAAAAGAGCTAAATAAAGTGATGGAAAAGTAATAGATTGTATATCATAGTTCATGATTAGTATATTGTTTATGATATATTTTAAAGAATCCTAAATGAATGTTTTACCCATGACTAAATTTTGAATTAGTATATGATAAATAGTTTGATATTGATAAGTAAGTTGGGATTAGTCAATCATGATGTATAAATTGGATAAGTTATTTATTGTTTGCTATAAGCATGATTATATGTTTTGGATGATACTAGGACAGTTGATAATTAACACATATATTAGTTTGATGTTATGTGAAAATTTGGAATGTTTTAGCCTTAAGTAAAAAGCTAGTGCTATGTTACACATATACCTTGAATTGTAAATATACCACTGAGCCCTATTGCTCAACATACAGTTTGTTTTCTCCATGTGTAGATATATGTGTGTTGGGAAATGTGCCCATATTATAATAAACATGTAACTATTTTCTATTTAGTTGAATGATGAATAAATAAATAAATAAAGTTAATTTCATATTTCACTATTATGACTTTTGTATTTATGTCTTTTATATTTTGCGTGCATAGTGAAATTGTAACAAGCAAATATTAGCTCATTGATTGTCTAAAGTTCAAATTAAAGATAAGTGGCATTGTAACGAACATTTACATTGCAAGAAAGACAACTTACCTCAGTAGATAATCTAAATGAGGCCGTAATCCCCTAAAAGAATCAAAATGAGCATTTGATTTAAATACAGAGAAGGATTATTATGTCGTCTACAATTCCAATTGGGGAGATGGCTAGTCTTGGCTATCGAAGCAATTGACTCTACGAGTAGAGACATAGATGTATTCATTGGTAGAATGATACATTGGCCTAGACCCAGGATGAATTAATTCTGAATCCGTTTTTGAATTAATTCGCTTGTGATGTTCATGGTGTGATTTACCTAAATCTTGAGTTAGTCACTAACCATGCGTATGTAGCTCATGTGCTTTAATATAAGTGGACGCTTATGCTCTAAAGATGATCGAGCCCGTAGTCGATATATTGGGTACATGACTTGTGTATGGCGTGCCTTACAAGCAATAGTGGAATTCATAGCTTAATTAAAGGGTTAATGATATCCTCTTATTGGCATTGTGTGGATTGATAAATATGGAATGTGGCCATAGGTTGCTTGTTCTCGAATGAGCAATTTATCATAGTCATTGGTGGACAGTGATCATATGAATCATTACGAACACACTTTGGTGACAATGAGATAAAATATGATTGTATTGAGTGAATGGATTTAACTCAAAGGAATCAAGGATATTATATGAGGGTAACACACACATGACGAACTCATTAGGTAAAACAGTTGGATTAATTACTTTCATAAAGAGTATATAGTATGGAGTTTTCAATCATGGTATTTCTTGTGGGTTGACTCCATGATTAAGTAATTACAAAATATTAGAACGATACTTCTGGACATAATTGCAAGAACTAGAGCCTAGTTATATATGTCCGATTGGTCCCTCTGCTAGCTTAACAAAATCTCGATAAGACTGCATTTGAATCAGAAGAGAAATCTACAACTTCAGGAATAATTTAATAGAGTTGATTTGTTCGATGTGGAATTCAATTAGGTGGTCGTAATAATTGTTCAACTAGAGAATTTGACTATAGAATTTTCTTGAAAAATTAATTTGGAAAATCTAATTGAATTTTGGAATAATTAATTTTGATTACGTCAAATTAAATTAATCAAATCAATTAAAATTAATATTATATTTTAGGAAGTTAATTTTCAAGTCAGACAATTGGTCCAATGGGTAATTGAACTTGAAAATTGAACCTAAGATAGTAAATTTGGCCCAGGAGCCCAAAATCGAGACCAAGACCCAAAAGCTATTCGAACCAGGCTTGGTATGTGAAACTGGGCCGTTAGTCTAACCAGTGGCTAGGCCAGGCCAGTCGGGTTGTCATTGATCCATGACTGAACTGGCAACAATTGAATCGGCTTGGGGGTGCCATAAGAGTGTCGCACCTGCATCATCGAACACAACGGTGCCAGTGGCTGCAATGGTGATGTCCCAATGGCCGGCGATGTCCCAATGGCTAGCGACGGTTGGTAATCGATGGTTGAGTAGTGGAAGAGTTACATTTCTTCTAGAATTCTACCGGTGAATTTGATTTCAAATTAATTATTCAAAAAATGATAATATTTTAATATTTTAATATTAAATTTAATTCAATACTTATCTTAATAATATTTTATTAATTTAATATTAAATTGATTATCGTAAGATTAAATTAAATTTAATGTTTATCTTGTAGATAAGCATTCTATTATTATAATAAGATTTAATATTAAATTAGTATAATATTTATCAAGATAAATATTGGAATAACCCGTTTTTAGTCAAATCAGAATAATGGTTTCGAAACAACAAATCCAAGGTTAGAAAATTTATTTTATTATTATTTAAATGTTTACAGCATGATAGCATGAATGTGTGAAATTTTCGTGAAGAAATTTTATCATTTAAATGCTTAATTCGATAAAAAGGACTAAATCGCGTAAAGTGCGAAAGTAGTGTTCTATTAGATAAAGGTACTTAATGGCTATGAAACTAAATAGTGGAAGTCCTTAAGTGCTATTTAGACCTTTATAATGGTGAGTGGACTTTTATGGACATGTGTTAAGTGATTTTAATATTTATTAACAAAGGTTAAAACTGTAATTTAGTAAATAAAGTTAATTAAACTAAGAAAATGTGTCCATCTTCTTCAATTTGGGAAGCCACCACAAAAAATACTCCACTGAAGGAGCTTAAGCATTTGGCTAGGGTAGATTCTTCATGCAAGGTAGATTTTCAAGCTCGTTTTTAATGATTTTCATGTTTTTGAGTTAGTTGCAGCTTAATCTAGCTATCTCGTATCTTCGATTTCAAAACTGTTGAAGCATTTGAGTGTTACCATTGATGAATATGTTTGAGTTTTGATGTTTGATTGACTACGAATGTTTGATGATAGTTATACAAGTTTTATTAAGTGATTTTTAGTAAAATGTCCAAATAGGGATTAATTTGTGAAATGTGTAAAATGTGTGGCTAAAAGTGTGAATAATTGAAAATTTTAATTTACCATATTATAAATTGTAAACTAAATTGAGCAAAAAGATGAATGAATAAATTGAAATTGATTACTTATAGATCAAGAAAGGAGAAATTCAAATTTAGATCAGGGAAAGAACAAGGTCTCAGACTAATCGACTCGTTACTTCATTTTTGGCATCCGAGGTAAGTTTGTATGTTAATAAGCAAAGTTATATATTGTACTTTAAATGCTTTACTATTGAATTGAACTGTGAATATGACTAGATATGATCCTACGGATACGATCAACAAAGATTCAGAAATATGAAGTCCTATTCGAACCTTAGGAATAGTTTAGGATACGAATGTCATGACATTAGGGTTACTGTGATTATGTGATTTGGGTGCTGGTCTCGTACTTCCTACCGGTGGCTCGGTTTCCGGCATGTGTTGCTGTACCAGAAGCTTGTGTGAGCAGCATCGTGTAGCTACGTCTTGATTGATAGCTTGTATGAGGAGGCCCGTTGATAGTATTATATGTGTGATATGTGATTGAGATAGCTTCGACTATATATATATGTGGCACTTAGTGTGCGATGTGTTCCTGAGTATCCTATAGTAATTTCGAATGGTTCAATAGGCATAACCGAGATGTGGATGAAACTTAGATCGATAGGAGTCGGTACAGGTATGTACAAAAATTATACGAGCATTGAGTTGAAGAGAATTGTGAATTTCATGTTTAATAATGAATTGAACAAGGCAAAGGTTTGTGGATCAATATAAATCATACTATGTGACAACCCTAAATTTAGCCTTAATCGGGAAAACGATTTTGAAACCGTTAAACCGAGTCAGAGAACCTTGAAAATATTATTATACATGAAATTTCTTTGTGGTTAATAGTGTGTACAAATTTTGGTGCCGTAAAATTTTTGATTTAATGGTTAATTAGTGAGTAGGACTTTAGTGATAAAATTTGGAAATGATATAGGTTGAATTGGGAGGACCGAATATTGCATGGCTTTAAAATACTCGGCCTTGCATGTCAAAATCACCAATATCCTTTTAGTGGCCAGCCATGCAAGCTTTTAAAGCTTTAATTTTTTACATTTTCTTATATTAAGAGACATTTGATTGGTGGATAAAAATAATGTCAATTTTAATGATAAAGAAAATGGTGAAAAGAACAAGGCAAAATTTATTTTCTTTCTTGTTCTTCAATTACCGAAAGTGAGAGGGGGAAAAAGGGCTAAAGCATTCGGCTATAGTTCTAGTTTGAATCAAGGTAAATTTATTTTGGTTTTTGATAAATTGTTTATGGAATTTAGTTGCTCACTACATTATTGTCATGGCCCATACGGTTGATTTCTTTGAAAAATTTAGTGAGTGTTGCATTCGGCAATGGGGGAAATGCATTGATGTTATTGATAAATTTGAAGTTGGATATTATAAATAGTTGAATGAGTGTTTAATGTGTCAAATGAGGCTATTAACCGTGTGTTTTGAGTTATGTGTTCAAATGAAGGGAAATGATGTTTTTATGATTCAATTTGTTAAGGAATGTTTCGGTTGAGGTCTATTTTCTTGAGGAAATGTTTTTGGAAGCTCTTTTGATAAGTGAACGGCTAGGAATTTAGATGTAGCTTAGAAATTTTTGGTTAAAAGTGAAAGATAGAAATCTATGGGACTTTCGGCTAAGAGGGTTTGTGGATAAAAGAATATATATATACATATATATATACTCACTCATAATCGGCCTTGGTATGAATGTATTGGTTTAGTTGAAAATTTAGAAGTTAAAACATTAGAACAAGTATGTGCACTTAGCCGAATGATGTCTTAGTGAAAGGAATAGGAAATTTTCGTGTTTTAAGACATTTGTAAACATGACTAAAATTTTGTGAAGGTTTTATGCTTATGTATTAATATATATAACATAGACATATGTGAGTGAATTGTTAATTTTAAGGAACAATCGGCCATAAACTTTTATAATGAGATTTTGACGATTTAAATTTTGTACCTTTAGCTCAAGAGCATCGAGGAATAACTTCAGATAAGGGGAAAGCCAAAGTGACAGGATAGTCGCCCCGTAATTAAGCGGAAAGTTACAAGGTAAGTTTATTTGCCGTAGCTTAGCTCATGTTCTAATTTAACATGATTTATGGTCGATTCGGATTTGTCGAAAACGGCCAAGTAGCCGAAAGTTTACTAGACTAGGAAGGTTTTTGAAATCAATTCAATATGTGGATAAATTATATATCTACGGACTGAATATGCTGGGAAATAATGTCATACTGTGCATTAGCTTGTTAAACGAGGCAAATGAATGTCGTTCGGCATTAAAAATATACATGATAGATCCGAATGTATGTGTTTCAGTTCTTTAATCCGGGTTAACTCCCGAAGGGCCTAAGGGTCAGTGTTTAATCCGGGTCAAGTCCCGAAGGGCATATATGCCAGAGTTGTATCCAGGATAAGTCCTGAAGGGCATTCGTGCCAGTGAGACAACCGGGCCAAGTCCCAAAGAGCCTTAAGGCTAGGACCTTATAACCCGGGCTAGGCCCGAAGGTCGTCATGCTGGATCTACAAAAAAATTCAGGTTTTACTAACTGTAAGAATTGAGCTCTTAATCTAAATTAGCCAGGTATGTAGTACATTCAGATTTCAAACGTACTTCTATATAAATTATGCTATGCCAACCGGGTGATATCGTATCTGACCTTTGTTCAGAATGGTATGAAGGCATGATGTTTTATTATTGTATTGGGATTGTGTTAAGATTAATTTAAGTATACGGTTATACTATGACTTGAAGCATATGGAATTTGATGTGTATGATTCTTTTCTTCTCGTTAAACCCAAGAAAGACTTAGCTTTGTAATTTAATTTAATATATTGGCCTATTGATTGAGCTTGTCTTGGGATGAAGAAACTATCCATATGATTCGAAATTTAGTTAAAGAACGATGATTGATATATATATATATATATATATGGTTAGTAAAGGTAAATTTTAACATTAGCTGCATTCAGTTAAGGTTAGACCTTGGTAAACAATTAAAGGTGCCCTGTGAAAATCTCTGATTGTATTATCATTACTATGGTTTAAAAACTTACTAAGCATATGTTTGCTTACTTTGTTGCTTTAACTCTCTGTTGTGTAGATCTCGTTCGTTAGCTACGGTCTCGGGAATTTCAGGGCTGAAGTCATCCACGCTATCAAAACATCCTTCGGTATTTTGTAACTAAACCTTGAAAATTGCATGTATAGACTTGACATGTGGTTGTTAAACGAGCTTGATTTTGAAGTTGTAATTAAGTTAGCCATGCGAAATTGGCTTAACCGAATGTCTTAAATCCATGTCCATGGTTTTAAATTTGGTTGCGTAATATGGAATGGCAACTAAGTCACGCAATTGTAAATATGTTTGAAGTATTGTTTATATATATATATATATCGATGTCTAAGTATTGAGAGTCGAATGAATTGTATGATATCGCGATAAACGAAGGCTGAAATGTGGAATTAAATGTGACCAATCGGTAAGTCCATATAGATTGAATGAAACCTGTGTGAAAATTTCGTTAGATTGGATTAGGTAATACAAACTTAGAAGCATGAGTAGTAGTTGTCTTTGATCATCGAATCGATTCATGAGGGTCGTGCAATGCCTCTTAACCCTCCGGCGATCAGAACGGGTTTAGGGGTGTTATATTTTATTGGTATCAGAGCTACGGTTTAGTTGATTCTCGGACTACCGTAGTAAGTATGAGTCTAGCTATACATGCCATTTTATATTAATGTGATAGTGTGATGACTTTTAACATCTGAAATATGATTTTTGGTATAGAATGGATCCCGAACCTGACCGAGCTGTAGCGGACGATGTTGAGAGTGTAGCGCCTGCTCCCGCGCAGGGGAAAGCGCCACCTGACTCTCAGCCGAATGTCAGTCATCAAGATGATGACACTAGGCAAGCCTTTTACGCGATGATGAGTGACTGGTTCGCTCAATTCATTAGATCAAATCCGGCTGTTCCGCAACCTCCGCCCCCGAATACTCCACTCCCAACTTATATGGCCCCTCCGATAACCGATCCAGTGAGGTCGGGTAGGCCCCCAGTTGACAAGATTAGAAAATATGGGGCTGAAGAGTTCCGGGCTACCCCTAGTGACGATGCCGAGAGAGCCGAGTTTTGGCTTGATAACACCATCCGAGTGTTCGATGAGTTATCTTGTACGCCCGAAGAATGTTTAAAGTGTGCGATATCTCTATTGCGCGACTCTGCATATTACTGGTGGAACACTCTGGTTTCTGTTGTTTCGAAAGAACGGGTCACCTGGGAATTTTTCCAAACTGAGTTTCGTAAGAAATATATCAGCCAGAGATTCATCGATCAAAAGCGAAAGGAATTTCTAGAACTCAAACAAGGTCAAATGTCAGTGGCCGAATACGAGAGAGAATTCATACGGCTCAGCCGTTATGCACGAGAATGTGTATCCTCCGAGGCTATTATGTGTAAGCATTTTGAGGACGGATTAAACCAAGATATCAGACTACTGGTGGGAATTCTAGAAATTAAGGAGTTTGTCGTGTTAGTCGAGCAAGCTTGTAAAGCTGAAGAGCTCAGTAATGAGAAAATAAAAGCCGAAGATGGAGGCAGAGAGTTCCGAAAGAGATCTGCGGGAAAATCTGTTCAGCAATCGTCCAAAAAGACTAGAGATGACTCAGGCTGATTTAAATATACATCGGGTTCTTCTAGACATGAGCACCATCGACCTCCCGTGAGTTCGCGAGCTACTTCCATCGCCAGTGTTGGTAATGAACGTAGGGATAGACCTGATTGCAAATATTGTGGTAAATGGCACCCGGGGAGTTGTAGGCATCGTGATCGCTCTTGCTTCAGATGTGGATCTGCCGATCATTTTATTAAAGACTGTCCGAAAGTTGATGAGCGCACTCCTGATCCGAGCCAGAGAGCTAGTGGCACGGCTGCACGGGGTAGACCACCGCGACGGGGTGGAAATATTAGCGGTAGTCAGAAAGGGACTAGAGACACTGCAGTTAGATCTGAGGCTCGAGCACCAGCCAGAGCATATGCTATTCGTGCCCGCGAGGAAGCTTCTTCTCTGGATGTTATTACTGGTACTTTCACCCTCTTTAACACTGATGTGATTGCCTTGATTGATCCTGGTTCGACCCATTCATATGTGTGTGAAACTTTAGCCTCCAGTAAGACTCTTCCTGTTGAGTCTACTGAGTTCATAGTTTGAGTGTCGAACCCTTTGGATCGTTGTGTTCTGGTTGATAAAGTATGCAAGAAATGTCCCCAATGGTTCGAGAATTCTGTTTTCCGGCTGACTTGATGCTTTTACCATTCGACGAATTTGACATTATTTTCGGAATGGACTGGTTGACCGTTCATGACGCGATAGTGATTTGCAA
Organism: Gossypium stocksii; assembly: GCA_020496765.1. Lineage (NCBI taxonomy): Eukaryota > Viridiplantae > Streptophyta > Magnoliopsida > Malvales > Malvaceae > Gossypium > Gossypium stocksii. The sequence goes on from CM035627.1 coordinate 48,184,611, forward strand.
GCGAAAAACTATTGATTTGCGATGTTCGAATAATGAAATAATCCGAATTGAGTCCATTGATCTAAACGGGCCACCTGCCGTAATTACAACCATGTCAGCTCAGAAATACATGAGAAAGGGCTATGAAGCGTATTTGGCTTATGTGTTAGATAACAAAGTTTCCGAATGAGAACTTGAGACGGTGCCGGTGGTCTGTGAGTTTTCAGATGTGTTTCCTGAAGAATTACCAAGATTGTCGCTCGTAAGAGAGGTCGAGTTCGGTATAGAGTTGATTTCAGGTACGACGCCGATTTCGATTGCTCCGTATCGTATGGCACCTACCGAGTTAAAGGAATTGAAATCTCAGCTACAAGAGTTGACAGACAGAGGCTTCGCGCGACCTAGTTTTTCACCTTGGGGTGCACCGGTTTTGTTTGTGAAAAAGAAAGACGGGACTATGAGAATGTGCATCAACTATCGACAGCTGAATAAAGCCACTGTAAAGAATAAGTATCCGTTGCCCCGAATTGACGACTTGTTCGATTAGTTGAGAGGAGCCTTAGTGTTTTTGAAGATTGACTTGCGATCCGGCTATTATCAGTTGAGAGTTAGAGATTCCGACGTACTAAAGACAGCATTCAGAATGAGATACGGTCACTACGAGTTCTTAGTAATGCCGTTTGGACTCACCAATGCCCCTGCAGTATTCATGGATTTGATGAATCGGGTATTTAGGCCGTTTTTGGACTGTTTTGTAGTAATGTTCATCGATGATATTTTGATTTACTCTCGTGATGAAGCCGAGCATGCCGAGCATTTGAGACTAGTACTTCAGACCTTACATGAAAAACAATTGTATGCAAAATTCAGCAAGTGCGAATTCTGGTTGCGTGAGGTCGGCTTCTTGGGGCATGTAGTATCTGCTACGGGTATTCGAGTTGATCCAAATAAAATTTCAGCAATCCCCGACTGGAAACCCCCTAAAAATGTTTCTAAGGTCCGAAGCTTTTTAGGACTCGCCGGTTATTACCGACGATTCGTCAAAGGTTTTTCGATGATTGCGACTCCATTGACGAGACTGCTGTAAAAAGATATCAAGTTCGAGTGGTCGGATAAGTGTCAACAAAGCTTCGACCAACTGAAAACCCTTTTGATAGAAGCTCCAGTGTTAGTTCAGCCAGAAACTGGTAAAGAGTTTGTAGTTTATAGTGATGCATCTCTGAACGGTTTAGGCTGCGTTTTGATGCAAGAAGGCCGGGTTATTGCTTATGCTTCGAGACAGTTGAAGCCTCACGAGTGAAATTATCTGACTCATGATCTTGAATTAGCCGCTATTGTTTTCGCTTTGAAGATTTGGCGACACTATCTTTTTGGTGAGAAATGTCGCATCTTTTCTGACCACAAAAGTCTCAAGTATCTGATGACTCTGAGGGATTTGAATTTGAGACAAAGGCGGTGGCTAGAATTGCTTAAAGACTACAAGCTTACTATTGATTATCACCCCGGTAAAGCGAATGTAGTCGCAGATGCTCTTAGTCGAAAATCTCTAGCTTCTCTGCGAGCTATGAATGTGGAATTAACTATATCAGAGGACGCCGTGTTGGTGGCCGAACTAAAGGCAGAGCCAGTGCTTGTACGACAAATTCGTGAGGCTCAAATGGTCAACAACGACTTGTTAGCTAAAAGAGCTCAATGTACGTCGGGTAAGGATTCAGAATTTTGAATTGATGATAAAGATTGCCTGAGACTTAAAGACCGATTGTGTGTTCCTAGAAATTTTGAGCTAATTTCAACGATTTTGGAGGAAGCCCATAGCAGCCGAATGACAGTCCATCCGGGTAGCACGAAAATGTTTAATGATTTGAAACGACTGTATTGGTGGCACGGTATGAAACGAGATATTTCTAAATTTGTATCTAAATGTTTAGTGTGCCAGCAAGTAAAAGCAGAACATCAACTGCCTTTGGGGTTGCTTCAACCGATTTTGATACCCGAGTGGAAGTGGGATCGCGTTACGATGGACTTTGTGTCGGGCTTACCGTTGACACCGAGTAAGAAAGACTCCATTGGGTTGTTGTGGATAGGTTAACAAAATCGGCTCATTTCATCCCAGTTCATACAGATTTCTCACTTGATAAGTTGGCAGAACTTTATATCTCTCAAATTGTGCGATTGCACTGAGTGCCAACCTCTATTATATCAGACCGTGATCCTCGTTTTACTTCGCGATTTTGGAAGAAATTGCACGAAGCTTTAGGCACTAAACTTCATTTTAGCACAGCTTTCCATCCGCAGACGGACGGTCAATCTGAACGGGTTATTCAGATACTCGAAGACATGTTGAGATGTTGCATCCTCGAGTTTAGCGGTTCGTGGGAGAAATACTTACCCTAGTTGAATTCGCGTATAATAACAGTTTCCAGTCGAGTATTCAGATGGCACCCTACGAGGCTCTTTATGGTCGAAAATGTCGTACACCCCTGTTTTGGACCGAGCTTAGTGAGAATAAGATTCTCAGAGTCGATTTAGTTAAAGAAGCGGAGTAGAAAGTGAAAAAGATCCGTGATAGTTTGAAAGTGGCATCTGATCGTCAGAAATCTTACACTGACCTGAAACGTAAAAATATCGAGTACCAGATTGGCGACAAAGTGTTTTTAAAAGTTTCACCGTGGAAAAAGATACTCAAATTCGGTCGTAAAGGCAAGTTGAGTCCGAGATTCATCGGACCGTATGAGATTTCGGAACGGATTGGGACGGTAGCGTACAGATTGATTTTGCCCCCTAAATTAGAAAGGATTCACAATGTCTTCCATGTTTCGATGCTCCGTCATTATAGATCCGATCCTTCACATGTGATTAATCCGTCGGAAGTAGAAATTCAACCTGATCTGAGTTATGAGGAAGAACCTATCCGCATTTTAACTCGAGAGGTTAAAGAATTACGAAATAAGAAGATTCTATTGGTTAAAGTGTTGTGGCTCAAGCACGGGATCAAAGAGTCAACTTGGGAGCCCGAGGAAGCTATGAAGGAAAGATATCCAAATCTCTTTTCGGGTAAGATTTTCGGGGACGAAAATCCCTAAAGGGGGAGAGTTGTGACAACCCTAAATTTAGCCTTAATCGGGAAAATGATTTTGAAACCGTTAAACCGAGTTAGAGAACCTTGAAAATATTATTATACATGAAATTTCTTTGTGGTTAATAGTGTGTACAAATTTTGGTGCTGTAAAATTTTTGATTTAATTGTTAATTAGTGAGTAGGACTTTAGTGATAAAATTTGGAAATGATATAGGTTGAATTGGGAGGACCGAATATTGCATGGCTTTAAAATACTTGGCCTTGCATGTGAAAATCACCAACATCCTTTTAGTGGCAGGCCATGCAAGCTTTTAAAGCTTTAATTTTTTACATTTTCTTATATTAAGAGACATTTGATTGGTGGATAAAAATAATGTCAATTTTAATGATAAAGAAAATGGTGAAAAGAACACGGCAAAATTTATTTTCTTTCTTGTTCTTCAATTGCCGAAAGTGAGATGGGGAAAAAGGGCTAAAGCATTCGGCTATAGTTCTAGTTTGAATCAAGGTAAATTTATTTTGGTTTTTGATAAATTGTTTATGGAATTTAGTTGCTCACTACATTATTGTCATGGCCCATACGGTTGATTTCTTTGAAAAATTTAGTGAGTGTTGCATTCGGCAATGGGGGAAATGCATTGATGTTATTGATAAATTTGAAGTTTGATATTATAAATAGTTGAATGAGTGTTTAATGTGTCAAATGAGGCTATTAACCGTGTGTTTTGAGTTATGTGTTCAAATGAAGGGAAATGATGTTTTTATGATTCAATTTGTTAAGGAATGTTTCGGTTGAGGTCTATTTTCTTGAGGAAATGTTTTTGGAAGCTCTTTTGATAAGTGAACGGCTAGGAATTTAGATGTAGCTTAGAAATTTTTGGTTAAAAGTGAAAGATAGAAATCTATGGGACTTTCGGCTAAGAGGGTTTGTGGATAAAAGAATATATATATATATATACATATATATATACTCACTCATAATCGGCCTTGGTATGAATGTATTGGTTTAGTTGAAAATTTAGAAGTTAAAACATTAGAACAAGTATGTGCACTTAGCCGAATGATGTCTTAGTGAAAGGAATAGGAAATTTCCGTGTTTTAAGACATTTGTAAACATGACTAAAATTTTGTGAAGGTTTTATGCTTATGTATTAATATATATAACATAGACATATGTGAGTGAATTGTTAATTTTAAGGAACAATCGGCCATAAACTTTTATAATGAGATTTTGACGATTTAAATTTTGTACCTTTAGCTCAAGAGCATCGAGGAACAACTTCGGATAAGGGGAAAGCCAAAGTGACAGAATAGTCGCCCCGTAATTAATCAGAAAGTTACAAGGTAAATTTATTTGTCGTAGCTTAGCTCATGTTCTAATTTAACATGATTTATGGTCGATTCGGATTTGTCGAAAACGGCCAAGTAGCCGAAAGTTTACTAGACTTAGGAAGGTTTTTGAAATCAATTCAATATGTGGATAAATTATATATCTACGGACTGAATATGCTGGGAAATAGTGTCATACTGTGCATTAGCTTGTTAAACGAGGCAAATGAATGTCGTTCGGCATTAAAAATATACATGATAGATCCGAATGTATGTGCTTCAGTTCTTTAATCTGGGTTAACTCCCGAAGGGCCTAAGGGTCAGTGTTTAATCCGGGTCAAGTCCCGAAGGGCATATATGCCAGAGTTGTATCCAGGATAAGTCCTGAAGGGCTGTAACGCCCCCACGCCCGAAACCGTCACCGGAGTCGAGCTTGAGGTGTTACTAAACATAATTTACCAATTTAAACAACTTTACAAAATCCATTTTCATTTTCGGAATAAACTGTTTTCCGCGTCATAGTCGCTCAAAAAATCATATCTCGAGTCACGAAACTCGAAATCAAGATCCGTAAATTTTTCCCGAATCTAGACTCATATATCTATCTACTAATTTTTTTCTAGAATTTTTGGCTGGGCTATTTAGTACAGTTTATTAGTTAAAGTTTCCCCTATTGCAGAACTCGACTGCACTGACCTCTACTCATTACGAACCACTTTTCTCCCTGTACAAATTTCATATGACTATGAAGTTTATTTCTCTTAAAACTAGACTCAATAAGGAATCTATACATAAAAATTAATCCTCCTGATAATTTTTGTATAATTTATGGCGAATTTTCAAAGTTGGGACAGGGGATCCAGAAATTGCTCCGGCCCTGTTTTACTCAAACTCAGATATCTCATAACATATAATCCCTTCACCTATTTCGATTCTTCCATTTGAAAGTAGACATAATAAGCTTCAATTTCATAACTAATCCATCATCAAATTCGATTTCTATGATTTTTAGTAAATTTTCAAACTCACGTCACCGCTGTTATGAAGTTCTATTTTTAAGCTACTTTCACATTTTTCCTTAATTCCATGTCATAGTTATCACTCAAGCATACATACTATGAGCCACATGACAATAGATAATAACACACAAGCATAAGAATAATCATATAGATCCATAACATGATCAGCCGACGTAGGCCAATTTACAAGAATACATACTACCTTAATCTCAAGCCAATGCCTTTGGCTAAATCATAATATTACGTACTCCACATTACGACCCTATACATGCCATAGACTCGGTACACTAGGATTTACTTACGACGATAGCATTAACTTGACAGTGTGATAATATCTCTGACGGCCTCTAACCCGAGCAAACCTGGCAACCCTAGGGAATATGGGAAAGAAAAGGGGAGTAAGCTTTACGCTTAGTAAGTTCATATGAAAACAATAAGCAACTTATTAACAAGCTTTATCAATGTTTACAACAAAATCTCAATATCATCAAGAATAAAAGACTCATTCCAATTCATTAAGATAATCCATAGATGTACAATAAAGCCAATTCTATTCATATGCTCTTGTATCTTATTTTATAAGCTCACACATGTTAGTCCATATGACTCCATGTATGATCCTATATAAGAATTTAACATATAATTCATATCCATTAGCAATCGTTACCATGAAGTCTTTTAGTCTGAGACTTTACTCGCATCATCATCGAGACCTTTAGCTCGGGTAAACTCTATACATAGCTATCGGGTCTCTATCCCGGACATAATCTCCGCATATAGCCTTCGGGTCTTAACCCGGACATAATCTCCGCATATAGCCTTCGGGTCTTAACCCGGACATAATCTCCGCGTATAGCCTTTGGGTTTTTAATCCCGGATTCACATCACAGAGTCTTATGTATTCACATGTTACCACATTTCACATAGCAAAATCACATTTGTAATTCAAGTCCACTCATTCGCATATAGACATATAACATGCTCAATGACTTTGTGTCGTAAACATCATTCAAGTCTAATACATATATTCTTCTTTTACTAAACTTTTAGCTCAATAAGCAAACACATACATAAGCATATGTCCCCAATCTCTTTCTTTGTTTAATTCTCTAATAACCATTCGGCTACATAACAAACATGTAATAGGTTTCTTTCTCAATAACCTTATTATGATAAGGACAATGGGACATCATTCATTTATCATACAAGTATATCATGGCATTTAAAATTAAATACCAAATTCAATTACTCAAAACTTACTTGTTCCAATGGAATATTATATTCCATCAAATTCCCAATGCATTCCATCATCACATAATTGTTTTCAACATTTGGCATCACTTTCCATATACAATATTTCCAATAAAGAAAATTCAATACCAACATAGCAAGATAATTTCCAAAAATATTAGTAATAACATGAATATCATGCTTATTTAATCATACAAACTTACCTCGAAGGCAATTCCGGTTAATTACTCCATTTTAGTCCATAATCTCATACTTTCCGATTTAGGCCCAAATCTCGCTTTTCTTGATCTAACATGATAAAATTCACTCATTTAATCGCTAAATTAATTAAAACAATCCAAATTTCACAATTTTAGCAAAATGACCATTTTGCCCCTAGACTTTTGCAAAATGACCATTTTGCCCCTATGCTCGAAAATTGATTTTTATTCAATTTCTTCACTTCTTAAGCCTAAATAAACCATTACAAGACCATAGAAACTCATAAATATCATTTTCACACACATTAGCACTTATTTTACAACTTTGCATAATAACCCCCTTTTAAGGCATTTTCATGCAAATTTCTTTCACAAAGGTGTTTATTAGACAAATACAACTCAAATTCTTCCATAAAAACTCAGCAAACAACACATATATGTTCATGGCAAAAGCCTAAACTCTTTATCAATTTGCAAAATAGTCCACTCTTTTGAAAGCTCATGCTTTAGGGGTTCCAAAAATGTAAAAATCATCAAGAAAAGACATTAAAATCACTTACTATCAAGGGAGATGAGTTGCTGAAATTTTCCAGCTTCTAAACCCTTATTTTTGCTGCCCATTTCGTGGAGAAGAAGAAGAAATGAAAGAGATATAACATTTTATTCCTTTTTCTTATTTTATTACAAAATATCTTACCCAACATTTTTGACTTTTCTACTCTTCTATTCTCTTGGCCGGCCATTCATTTTTAACGGGCCTAATTGCCTTTTAAAGACCCCCAATTTTAATTCTAAATCAATTTAACACCTTTATGCATTAATACACAACTTTTACACTTTATGCGATTTAGCCCTTTTTCGAAATTAAGCTAGAAATCTCTAAAATTAACTTATCAAAATTTTCATGCACCTTTAAAAAATATGCTATATCACAGAGAATAATATCAAAATAATTTTCTCCGGCCTCGGAATAGTGGTCTCGAAACCACTGTTCCGACTAGACCCAAAATCGGGCTATTACAATTCTCCCCCTTTAGGGATTTTCGTCCCCGAAAATCTTACCAGAAAAAGTCGTTCTCAATTTCCATGAGTCACTTATATCCTTTTTCTCATAGCTTACAAAACAAACCCAGATCAAGCTCATACTTAGGATATCTGTAACCTTTCCACAATTACCATAAAGATCTCGGCTCAATCCGAAATACTGAAAACTGACATTCTAAGAACTACAAGCTTAGAAACACAGCTCGTCCAAACCCATCTAACAATACCTCTGTACATACTAGAATAGCCACGAGGACTACTATCATCCATCTATCACAATCCAATATGGTATCTCTTATTTACCCGGAGAAGTGGAACATCCCTGTTCGAAATTTTATACTAGTCTTTTTCATTTTCTTTTCAATGTCATTACCGACAATATTAACCTCACATACATTTGATATTCGGTTTTTCCCTATAACCAACTCAATGCCCTTTGAAAGAAAGACAAGGTGCTACTGTAAACTCTGTACTTAATTCTCTTTATAACCCGGAGTTTCTCAGTACTCAGATTGTTACTCGGAGACAATAACAACAGAAACCAAAAAAATCGAATCCTTGCTAAAGTTCCAAGTCAAAAGTCGAAATCATACTGTACTAGGCTAATTTATCATTTATAGCCACATCTCTATGCTCAGGCCATCCACTGTTTAAAAACTTAATGCACATAACTCAATTTACCTTTACCAATAATAGCTCTTTACCCGAAGATTAGAGAAATCCAGATACTAGAATTTTCACACTTCTATAATTGAACCAGAAGCATAATCATAATAGATTCCAATATCGCAAATCAAAGATTACTCGTAAAGATAAGCCAAGCTCGATAATTCTCGAAACAAGAAAAAGAGAAAAACCAATATAAGAAATTCCAAGATATAAGATTATACCAGAAATCCGAGAATATAATCCAGAAGAAAATGATAAAGATGATCCGAAAAATTCCTCAAAGAGAACCGGAAGGAAACTACTGTCTGTACACTCTAAAATTCCTCATAACAAAAACAATATAATTCCCACATACATATAAACCATAATTAATAGAACATCAGAATAACCTCGCATAAATTTTTACTACCAACTTTATTCAAATATATCAGAATAGAAATCTGAAGAGATGGAGAAATGTCGATCATAACTAACTGAACCACTAGAGCTTTTCATCAATATCACAATCACTAGCAATCCTCATACGATAAAATTCCCACTCGAAAGGGATAACCATTCGTATTCTCCAGAATAGAGGAAAACATAGAATACCCAGAAGAGAAAGATAGCCATAACTTTTGTTTAATTGAATCCGTCATGCGTAGACATCTGTGCAAGTCTGACATTACTCCTCTAACAAGTTTTGTATTCACTAGTCCCATACTATTCCATTATTGTACTCTTTAGTTTCACTTTTGCAAGCTCATGCAACATATCTCTCAAAAATCTCATCGTATAACTCTATTCTGATAAGGGGGCGAAGATTGTAAAGCCTCTAAACTTTTGAATCTCAAGCAAATGCATATTCAACAACAACGTAGCATTACACACATTAATTCAAACATTTCGAATTTCCAACTTGTAACGAACACATTTTCACATATCTCAGTAGTACATGCAACTTTATTTCATATGAATATTAGCAAAACATAAGTGAATTTATCACAATTCAAACTTTCATTTCTTTTTCCCAAATTACCGTTAATGTCCTATCAAGTTCCCACATTTAATCTTGATCACTTGTCAATATTTATCAAATTGGAGAACGTCTTACGGTTTTGAGTACATCGCTTACTTGATGCCATAATCCAACTATGGTCTTATACTAGCTCTGCTCCGCCCGTGCTGATGCCTATCCCAGATAGGTCTTACACTTAGTACAAGTCGAGCCAATGCCACGTCCCAGACGGGTCTTACACTAGCTCATCTGTCTCGGTGACGATGCCTGTCCCAGACAGGTCTTACACTTGCACCTACGTGGCCGATGCATGTCCCAGACATGTCTTACACTGGCGTACATATCTCATGTATTGCCATGGTCCAACCATGGTCTTTTCCGTCAATTCATTAGTGAACGATCGTACTCATTTCCTGCGTTCCACCTAATTTGATCTTTCATTAAAACTTTCATTCTATTATGACTTTTATGACATCTTTAATTCAGAGACTTAAACGTAAATCTCAATCACATGTACATACCGATTACACATCATTGAATAGAAATACTCATACACATATCCAGTCATTTCGAGTAAAACTTTCTCTTCATAACCACTAAGCCAAATGAGTTAGCTATGTAACATTATGTGAATACTAACATGCATGAAAGAGCTTATCACAACTTAGCTTTAATTTCATTCCATGTTTCCACATTCTTTAACTCATGAATATCACATAATGAATACTAGTTCATATAAAAAGAATCATGAATTTCTTTTCATACCTTTTCCATTTTCAACATATCACAAGCATAATTCAATAATCTCAACTTTACTCTTATCTCTATCAAGATTTGCTCGGTTGGAACTCGTTCTTGTCTTAACCAACAGTTTTGTCAGGGCCGGGAGATATCACACTATCACGAGTAATACTATGGCATGTATAGCTAGACTCTCTTACGCTAGGTTAGTCCGAGAATCGACTAAACCATGCTCTGATACCACTAAATGTAACGCCCCCACGCCCGAAACCGTCACCGGAGTCGAGCTTGAGGTGTTACTAAACATAATTTACCAATTTAAACAACTTTACAAAATCCATTTTCATTTTCGGAATAAACTGTTTTCCGCGTCATAGTCGCTCAAAAAATCATATCTCGAGTCACGAAACTCGAAATCAAGATACGTAAATTTTTCCCGAATCTAGACTCATATATCTATCTACTAATTTTTTTCTAGAATTTTTGGCTGGGCCATTTAGTACAGTTTATTAGTTAAAGTTTTCCCTATTGCAAAACTCGACTGCACTGACCTCTACTCATTACGAACCACTTTTCTCCCTGTACAAATTTCATATGACTATGAAGTTTATTTCTCTTAAAACTAGACTCAATAAGGAATCTAGACATAAAAATTAATCCTCCTGATAATTTTTTTATAATTTATGGCGAATTTTCAAAGTTGGGACAAGGGATCCAGAAATTGCTCCGGCCCTGTTTTACTCAAACTCAGATATCTCATAACATATAATCCCTTCACCTATTTCGATTCTTCCATTTGAAAGTAGACATAATAAGCTTCAATTTCATAACTAATCCATCATCAAATTCGATTTCTATGATTTTTAGTAAATTTTCAAACTCACGTCACCGCTGTTATGAAGTTCTATTTTTAAGCTACTTTCACATTTTTCCTTAATTCCATGTCATAGTTATCACTCAAGCATACATACTATGAGCCACATGACAATAGATAATAACACACAAGCATAAGAATAATCATATAGATCCATAACATGATCAGCCGACGTAGGCCAATTTACAAGAATACATACTACCTTAATCTCAAGCCAATGCCTTTGGCTAAATCATAATATTACGTACTCCACATTACGACCCTATACATGCCATAGACTCGGTACACTAGGATTTACTTACGACGATAGCATTAACTTGACAGTGTGATAATATCTCTGACGGCCTCTAACCCGAGCAAACCTGGCAACCCTAGGGAATATGGGAAAGAAAAGGGGAGTAAGCTTTACGCTTAGTAAGTTCATATGAAAACAATAAGCAACTTATTAACAAGCTTTATCAATGTTTACAACAAAATCTCAATATCATCAAGAATAAAAGACTCATTCCAATTCATTAAGATAATCCATAGATGTACAATAAAGCCAATTCTATTCATATGCTCTTGTATCTTATTTTATAAGCTCACACATGTTAGTCCATATGACTCCATGTATGATCCTATATAAGAATTTAACATATAATTCATATCCATTAGCAATCGTTACCATGAAGTCTTTTAGTCTTAGACTTTACTCGCATCATCATCGAGACCTTTAGCTCGGGTAAACTCTATACATAGCTATCGGGTCTCTATCCCGGACATAATCTCCGCATATAGCCTTCGAGTCTTAACCCGGACATAATCTCCGCATATAGCCTTCGGGTCTTAACCCGGACATAATCTCCGCGTATAGCCTTCGGGTTTTTAATCCCGGATTCACATCACAGAGTCTTATGTATTCACATGTTACCACATTTCACATAGCAAAATCACATTTGTAATTCAAGTCCACTCATTCGCATATAGACATATAACATGCTCAATGACTTTGTGTCGTAAACATCATTCAAGTCTAATACATATATTCTTCTTTTACTAAACTTTTAGCTCAATAAGCAAACACATACATAAGCATATGTCCCCAATCTCTTTCTTTGTTTAATTCTCTAATAACCATTCGGCTACATAACAAACATGTAATAGGTTTCTTTCTCAATAACCTTATTATGATAAGGACAATGGGACATCATTCATTTATCATACAAGTATATCATGGCATTTAAAATTAAATACCAAATTCAATTACTCAAAACTTACTTGTTCCAATGGAATATCATATTCCATCAAATTCCCAATGCATTCCATCATCACATAATTGTTTTCAACATTTGGCATCACTTTCCATATGCAATATTTCCAATAAAGAAAATTCAATACCAACATAGCAAGATAATTTCAAAAAATATTAGTAATAACATGAATATCATGCTTATTTAATCATACAAACTTACCTCGAAGGCAATTCCGATTAATTACTCCATTTTAGTCCATAATCTCATACTTTCCGATTTAGGCCCAAATCTCGCTTTTCTTGATCTAACATGATAAAATTCACTCATTTAATCACTAAATTAATTAAAACAATCCAAATTTCACAATTTTAGCAAAATGACCATTTTGCCCCTAGACTTTTGCAAAATGACCATTTTGCCCCTATGCTCGAAAATTGATTTTTATTCAATTTCTTCACTTCTTAAGCCTAAATAAACCATTACAAGACCATAGAAACTCATAAATATCATTTTCACACACATTAGCACTTATTTTACAACTTTGCATAATAACCCCCTTTTAAGGCATTTTCATGCAAATTTCTTTCACAAAGGTGTTTATTAGACAAATACAACTCAAATTCTTCCATAAAAACTCAGCAAACAACACATATATGTTCATGGCAAAAGCCTAAACTCTTTATCAATTTGCAAAATAGTCCACTCTTTTGAAAGCTCATGCTTTAGGGGTTCCAAAAATGTAAAAATCATCAAGAAAAGACATTAAAATCACTTACTATCAAGGGAGATGAGTTGCTGAAATTTTCCAGCTTCTAAACCCTTATTCTTGCTGCCCATTTCGTGGAGAAGAAGAAGAAATGAAAGAGATATAACATTTTATTCCTTTTTCTTATTTTATTACAAAATATCTTACCCAACATTTTTGACTTTTCTACTCTTCTATTCTCTTGGCCGGCCATTCATTTTTAAAGGGCCTAATTGCCTTTTAAAGACCCCCAATTTTAATTCTAAATCAATTTAACACCTTTATGCATTAATACACAACTTTTACACTTTATGCGATTTAGCCCTTTTTCGAAATTAAGCTAGAAATCTCTAAAATTAACTTATCAAAATTTTCATGCACCTTTAAAAAATATGCTATATCACAGAGAATAATATCAAAATAATTTTCTCCGGCCTCGGAATAGTGGTCTCGAAACCACTGTTCCGACTAGACCTAAAATCGGGCTACTACAAGGGCATTCGTGCCAGTGAGACAACCTGGCCAAGTCCCAAAGAGCCTTAAGGCTAGGACCTTATAACCCGGGCTAGGCCCGAAGGCAGTCATGCTGGATCTACAAAAAAATTTAGGTTTTACTAACTGTAAGAATTGAGCTCTTAATCTAAATTAGCCAGGTATGTAGTACATTCAGATTTCAAACGTACTTCTATATAAATTATGCTATGCCAACCGGGTGATATCGTATCCGACCTTTGTTCAGAATGGTATGAAGGCATGATGTTTTATTATTGTATTGGGATTGTGTTAAGATTAATTTAAGTATACGGTTATACTATGACTTGAAGCATATGGAATTTGATGTGTGTGATTCTTTTCTTCTCGTTAAACCCAAGAAAGACTTAGCTTTGTAATTTAATTTAATATATTGGCCTATTGATTGAGCTTGTCTTGGGATGAAGAAACTATCCATATGATTCAAAATTTAGTTAAAGAACGATGATTGATATATATATATATGGTTAGTAAAGGTAAATTTTAACATTAGCTGCATTCAGTTAAGGTTAGACCTTGGTAAACAATTAAAGGTGCCCTGTGAAAATCTCTGATTGTATTATCATTACTATGGTTTAAAAACTTACTAAGCATATGTTTGCTTACTTTGTTGCTTAAACTCTCTGTTGTGTAGATCTCGTTCGTTAGCTATGGTCTTGGGAATTTCAGGGCTGAAGTCATCCACGCTATCAAAACATCCTTCGGTATTTTGTAACTAAACCTTGAAAATTGCATGTATAGACTTGACATGTGGTTGTTAAACGAGCTTGATTTTGAAGTTGTAATTAAGTCAGCCATGCGAAAATGGCTTAACCGAATGTTTTAAATCCATGTCCATGGTTTTAAATTTGGTTGCGTAATATGGAATGGCAACTAAGTCACGCAATTGTAAATATGTTTGAAGTATTGTTTATATATATATATATATATCGATGTCTAAGTATTGAGAGTCGAATGAATTGTATGATATCGCGATAAACGAAGGTTGAAATGTGGAATTAAATGTGACCAATCGGTAAGTCCATATAGATTGAATGAAACCTGTGTGAAAATTTCGTTAGATTGGATTAGGTAATATGGACTTAGAAGCCTGAGTAGTAGTTATCTGTGATCATCGAATCGATTCATGAGGGTCGTGCAATGCCTCTTAACCCTCCGGCGATCGGAACGGGTTTAGGGGTGTTACATACTATGTCATGCTAATTTGATTGAATTAAGTATATTGGATAAGTTAAGTTTATTACCTTACGAGCTTATTAAGCTTTAAAGCATACTTAGTTTTTTTTCTATGTTTTATAGTGATTAGTTTTTTCTTTCTATGTTTTATAGTGATTTCAAAGCTATCTCGAATTCAGGGATCGTTAGAGACTTCATCACACTATCCATGTTCTACTTTTGTACTTATGAACTTGTGTTTATGGTAGTATGGCATGTATAGGCTATGTGGTCATTTTGGTATATGTTAGTTATGGATTTTAGCCATTTGAATGGGCTTGTAATTGATAAGTTTTTTGTTGGGTATATAGCCATGTGAGTTGGCTCATTTTGGTTGTTTTAGTTGTGTAAATATTTATGCAAATGGTCATGGTGTTATGTGGTGTATAATTATTTTGGTAATGGTTGGTTATGGATTGGTTCTTGGATGGCTAAATGGTTGAATCATGAGACATATTTTGCATGTAGTTTATGGCTAATAAAGCATGTGAAATTAGTATGTGTTTTGAATTTGCAAATTATAGTGATTTAGTATTGAAGTTGTTGGGATTTAAATAGCATGATTTGTGCTTGGTTGAGATTGCGTTGGCTGCCTATTTGTGTCTTGTTTGTATGTCAAATGAGTTGATGTAGGTATATGCAAGTTGGGTGCTAAAATGACTTGGGAAATAGCCTGTTTTTGTCCACACGGGTAGAGACACAAGCGTGTGTCTCAGTCGTGTGTGACACACTGCCAGACTACACAGCCGTGTGTCCCCTGTAGGTTTTAATAGAAACAAGTCAGTAAGTTACACGGCCTTGACACACAGGCATGTGGTTGGCCGTGTGACACAAGTCAGAGAGTTATACAGGGTAGGACACGGGCTGGGACACGACCATGTGACACAAATTATTGGTTTATTCTGAAACCTCTTCTATTGCATGTTTTAGGCCTCGTAGGCTCACTTTAGGGACAATGTGAATGTATATGAATGATGTATGTTTGTGAATGAAAAAAATGTATGAGAAATGAATGTCGAATTGTGTTATAAGTCTGGTAATGCCTCATAACCCTATTCCGACGACATATACAAGTTAGCATGTTATATTTTATTGGTATCAGAGCTACGGTTTAGTCGATTTTAGGACTAACGTAGCGAGTGAGAGTCTAGCTATACATGCCATATTTAACTTGTGATAGTGTGATGACTCCTGACAGTTTCAAATTGTGTTTTTGTATAGTAAATGGATCCCGACTGCGCAGTAGCTGATGATGTTTAAAGTAATGCGCCAGCCTCCATTCACAGAGCCACGCAATCTAAGTCGAGGCTTGTATTGGGTAGTCAGGGAGGAGAGGCTAAAGAAGCCTTCTTCCTAATAATGAATGAGTGGTTCACAGAATTTGTATGAACAAATCTGGCTGCTCAACAACCTCCACCCCCACCTAATCCTTAATCGGTTCATATAGCTCCTTAAAGTGTGGAACTTTTACGGTTGAATAAGCCACTAGTTGATAATATTAGAAAATACGGGGCTGAAGAGTTTAAAGCCACTATCGATGACGATCTTGAGAGAGCTGAATTCTGGCTTGAGAATACAATCAGAGTATTTGATGAACTATCTTGTACACTAGAGGAATGTGTGAAATGTGCTGTATCACTTTTGAGAGATGCTGTATATCAGTGTCGAATACTTTAATATCTGTGGTTTTGAGAAAAAGGGTTACCTAGGAATTCTTTCAAGCTGAGTTTAGAAAGAAGTACATCATGTAACACCCCTTACCCGTGTCTGACGCTGGGACAGGGCACGAGGCATTACCGGACTTAAACATAAGCAAATGTACATTTTCGAGCCATAAAATTTCATTCAATTTAGAATCATTCATACACAAGCATATCATCCCTTTTACGGGCCTACGAGGCCCTAAACATACATTGGAGGTTGTTAGGGACTAAATTGAGAACTTTCAAAACTTTTACAGTACTTAGCAATTTTTCATGTTTTGGAGAGTCACACGCCTATGTGGGCAGGCTGTGTGGTCACACATGCCCGTGTGGCTTGGGACATACCCGTGACCTCCACCCATGTAACTCTCCGTTTATGACATCATCACTCATTTATGGTCACACGGCCAAGTCACATGCCCGTGTGCTAGGCTGTGTGGCGAATTTAATTATTACATTTAATGTGCAGACTTCACACAGCCTGGGCACATGCCCATGTCTTGGGGCCGTGTCTCTCACACTACTGTGTCTCTGCCTGTGTGTTTACTATTCGACATTTTGTTTTGCAAAATGAGGATGCATGGGACACACGGCCTATCAACACGCCCGTGTGTCTACCTAGGTGGACAAATATAAGGCTATTTACCAAGCCTTTTACCACCCTAAACACCAGCACACTTACACCAGTTGAAAGGCACATAACATAATATAGGTGAGCCATCAAACATCCTTAAATCAAGTCTTCCACATATCATTTGCATACCACACCTATCAAGCCAATACATCACATACTTAGCAACTTAAACATGCAAGCTATCACTTCCATGAATAACACCATCATATGCATATACTAATAACCAATATTGGCCAATTTCATATGGCCTTATACAAAATGAATCAAGTATCATCATAAGCCAACATATTTGGCTAAACCAATATGACATATAACAAAAAGACCAAGTCCCTATACATGCCATACTTAACATGTTAAGACTAGCTATACCCAAATTTTCAATCCCCAAGCTAGCTTGGTGATACTATAAGAAAAATGGAAAATAAAGGGGAGTAAGCATAAAGCTTAGTAAGTTTGCATGTAAATAATTAACAACATTAGTCATGCAATATCATACACATGACATAAATATAACTTGTCGCAATGTCATCAAGTATCATATATACATCTTAGAACATGTCATTTACATAATGTACCATAAAACTCATGTTCATGATTCCTCCATTCACTTATTACTGAGACCTCATCGATGCATAATTCAAGAATTATGAGCTTCGTATACATACCTGTACCCTTTCAACATGTTCATATATTATCATTTCACATGTTCATATATTATCATTTCTTTGACATACTCTTGAATTACCCGTTGAACCACTCGGAATACTAAAGGATACTTGGGAAATCTCATACACATGGTAGGATCCCAATGCCATATCCCAGATATGGTCTTACATGGGATCATAGAATCAATGCCGATACTATGTCCCAGATATGGTGTTATATGGGATCTCATATCGATGCCATGTCCCAAATATGGTCTTACACAAAATCTCATAACGAAGCCATATCCCAGATATGGTCTTACACGTAATCACACAATCAGATGCCGATGCCATATCCCAAATATGGTCTTACACGGGATCTCATAACCCTAATGTCATAACATTTGTATCCTATCTATTTCTAAGGTTCAACCAGGATTTCGAGACATCAAAACCTCGTCACATCATCATCGAGTCATTGTAAATCAAAATTCATAGAACTATTATACATATCATGCAAAAAAAAAAAAAAAAAACATTAGATACATAATGAAGTAATGTTGCATTATTTACCCACAAACTTACCTCGGTAACAAAATATGACTAGTTATACAATTTAGTCTGCAACTTTGTTCTTTCCTCAATTTGGGTTCGGACTCTGTTCCTCTTGATCTATAATTGCAAATTAAACTTATTTAATCATCACATTGTTCAAATCAGTCCATAGATCATACATTGGCAAAATTATAATTTTACCCCTAAACTTTCACATATTTACAAATTAGTCCTTAGGCTCGTAAAATGAAATGTACTCAATTTCTTTAACATACAAGCCTAGCCAAACCATTTTCACGCTTATAAAAGCCCACATTTTCTTTTAAAACACATTTTTACTACCCAATTTTATAACTTTTACAATTTAGCCCTTTTTAGTGTTTTTATGGGAAATCACGTAGTAAAAGATGTTCATCACACATCAAACATTCATATTATTCCATTAAACATCAAAACACTCATATTCTTCCATTAAACATCAAAACACATGCATGTCACACATGGGTCAAATTTCAAACATGAACCCTACTTCAAAATATGGCTAGAAATAAGTAAATCGGGTTACGAGGGTTTCAAAAATGCAAAGAGCATTAAAAATGGGGCTAGGATGCACTTACTATTGAGATTGAAATTTGAAGAAACCCTAGCTATAGAGAGCTTAGAAGTTTCAGCTCTAGCTTGAAGAAGGTGAGCAAATTTTGCTTTCTTTTTCCCTTTTTATTCATTTAGTAATCAAATGACCAAAATGCCATTTTTACTAAACTTTCAAATTTTACCCATGCATGCCCATTTTTGTCTAAAAAAAAAAAATTGTGCAAATTACTTTTTAAGGACTCCTAATTAATAATCCAAAGCTATTTCATACTTAAAGCTTCTAGAATCCCATATTTTGTAACTTTTACAATTTAGTCCTAAAGGTAAAATTGGACTCTTATTTACAAAATTTCTTCATGAAACTTTCACACAATCATGCAAACATGTCATAGACCTCAAAACAATCACAAAACAAATTTTCTACTTCAAATTTGTGGTCTCAAAACCACTATTTTGACTAGGCCCTATATCGGGATGTTGCACATCAGCTAGAGGATTATTGATCAGAAACACAAAGAGTCTCTAGAATTGAAGCAAGGTTGTATGACTGTGACTGAGTATAAGCGAGAGTTTGCGAGACTCAGTAAATATGCTCGAGAATGTGTTTCAACTGAGGCCATCATGTGTAAAACATTCGAGGACGAGTTAAATGAAGACATCAGACTGTTAGTCAGGATTTTGGAATTGAAAGAATTTGTGGTACTAGTTGGTTATGCTTGCAAGGTTGAAGAACTTGGCAAAGAAAAGAGAAAAGCTGATTTCGAAGCTAGAGATTTGAGAAAGAGATCAATGAGTAAACCCTATCACTCTTCATCAAAGAAATCACATGATTTATATAATTTTTCAACTGCTTTGGTGGGATATTCCAATAAAGATCATGAAAGGCAAAAGACGAGTTTTAAGGCTCAAGTTACTTCAGTGTCAAGTGTAGGTAGTGTGAAATACAATAGACCTGAATATCAACGATGTGGAAGATGACATCCTAGTGAATGTAGAATGAATGACCAAGCTTTTTTTAAATGTGGTTCACAAGATCATTTTATTTGTGATTGCCCTGAATTACCTGAGAGAAGAAAATTTCAGAATGCAAGACTGAGTAGCATATCTGTTAAAGGGAGACCACCTGGAAATGATGGAAATGTGAGTGGAATTAAAGGAACAATAAAGGACTCCGTTGTGAGGTCTTAGGCTAGAGCACTTGCCAGAGCCTATGCTATTCGCGCTTACAAAGAAGCGTTATCACCAAATGTTATCACCGGTACATTTTCTCTTTATGACACTAGTGTGATTGCTTTGATTGATATTGGATCGGCACATTCATATATTTGTGAAAATATAGTTTTTAGTAAGAATTTACTTATCGAATCTACTGAATTTGTGATTAAGGTGTCGAATCCCTTAGGTAAATATGTTCTAGTTGATAGAGTTTGCAAGAATTATCCTTTAATGATTCGGGGTTACTGTTTCTAATAAATTTGATGTTATTACCATTTGATGAGTTCGATGTGATTCTGGGTATGGATTGGTTGACTTTGTATGATGCGATAATGAATTGTAGACGAAACATTATTGAATTGAAATGTCAAAATAATGAAATTCTTTGAATTAAACAAGATGAGTTGACTGGATTTCCTGTTGTGATTTCATTAATGTCAACTCAGAGATATATGAGAAAGGGTTGCAATTCTTATATTGCTTATATACTTGATACAAAAGTATCTGGATTGAAGATTGAGTCAGTACCAGTGGTTTGTGAATATTTAGATGTGTTTCTAGAAGAGTTACCAGGGTTACCACTGATCAGAGAGGTTGCGTTTGCTATTGAGTTATTACCAGGAACTTCATCGATATCGATAGCTCCGTATAGAATGGAACCGACAAAGTTAAAAGAATTGAAAGCTCAGTTGTAAGAGTTAACAGATAAAGGTTTTGCACGATCGAGCTTTTCACCCTAGGGTGCATAAGTGTTATTTGTAACGAAGAAAGATGGCACAATGAGGATGTTTATTGATTATCGACAGCTCAATAAAGTGACAATCAAGAATAAGTATCCTTTGCCGCGAATTGATGATTTGTTTGATCAGCTAAAAGATGCAACGGTAGTTTCAAAGATTGATCTGCGGTTTGGTTATTATCAATTGCGAGTTAAAGATTCAGATGTACCGAAAACTGCGTTCAGAACTAGATATGGACATTATGAATTTCTTGTTATGCCTTTTGGATTAACTAATGCTCTTGCAATTTTTATGGATTTATTGTTGTATTTATTGATGACATTTTGATTTATTCACGAGATTAGTTTGAGCATGCCGAGCATTTGAGAAGAGTGTTACAAACCTTGACAAGCAAGCAATTGTTTGCTAAGTTCAGTAAATATGAGTTTTGGCTCCAAGAGGTTGGATTTTTAGGGCATATCGTTTCAGTTGATGGCATTGGAGTTTACCTGAGCATGATTTCCACAATTATTGATTGGAAACCACTGAGAAATGTGTCTAATGTTAGAAGTCTTCTAGGACTAGCGGGCTATTATCGATGTTTTGTTAAAGGATTTTTGATGATTGCAACACCAATGACTAGATTGCTATAGAGAGATGTGAAATTTGAGTGGCCAAAGAAATGTCAACAGAATTTTGAACAGTTGAAAGCATTGTTAATTGAGGCACTAGTCTTAGTACAGCCTGAGCCAAGTAAGGAGTTTGTAATTTTCAGTGATGCATCTTTGAATGGTTTGGGATGTGTTTTGATGCAGGAAGGCAAAGTAATAGCTTATGCCTCTAGACAGCTGAAGCCGCATAAAAAGAATTATCTGATGCATGATTTAGAGGTGGCTACAATTGTGTTCCCATTGAAAATTTGGCGACAACACTTGTTTGGTAAGAAGTGCCATATTGTTACCGATCACAAGAGCTTGAAGTATATAATGACAGAAAGATTTGAACTTGTGACAGCAAAGATGGCTTGAGTTGTTAAAAGACTATGAGTTAATAATTGATTATCATCTGGGGAAAGCAAATGTAGTTGCTGATGCTTTGACTAGAAAGTCTTTGTTTGCTTTGCAAGAATGAATACATAGTTAGCTTTGTCTGATGACGGTTCAATTGTAGCGGAGTTGAAAGCTAAACCGTTATTTCTTTAGCAAATCTTTGAAGCTCAGAAATGTGATATTGAATTGCAAGCTAAATGAGTTCAATGTGAGTCAATTTCTGATTCAGAGTTTTAGATTGGATCTGATGACTGCTTGATGTTTCGGGATAGAATTTGTGTACTGAGAAATCCTAAGCTTATTCAGAAGATTCTAAATAAAACACACAATGGCTGTTTGTTTGTTTATCCGGGAAGTACTAAAATATACAATGATTTCACATAGTTATATTGGTGGACTAGCATGGAACGAGATATTTCAGAATTTGTATCGAGATGTTTGATTTGTCAGCAAGTCAAAGTCAAACATCAAGTGCCTTCAGGACTGCTACAGCCTATATTTATACCCAAGTGGAAATGGGATAGAGTGACTATGGATTTCATATCAGGTTTGTCCTCGTCTCAGAAAAAGAAATATGCTATCTGGGTTGTTGTTTATAGATTGACGAAATTTGCACATTTCATACCGGTACGTATAGACTTTTCGCTTGATAGACTAGCTGAGTTGTATATTTCTGAGATTGTTAGATTACACGGAATACCAGTGTCTATTATTTCAGATAGAGATCCGAGGTGTATGTCACAATTTTGGAAGAAATTGCAAGAAACTTTGGGTACAAAGTTGCATTTTAGTACCGTGTTCCATACTCAAACTGACAGTCAATCTGAGAGAGTTATTCAGATTCTCAAAGATATGTTACGTTGCTATGTTTTAGAGCTTGGAGACAATTGGGAAAAATACTTATCGTTGATTGAGTTCGTGTAGAACAACAGCTTTCAATCGAGTATAAAGATGGCACTGTATGAAGCTTTATATAGTTGTATGAACCTAGGATCCCGATTAGAAATAATCAAAACTGGCACTCCATGAAGTCGCACTATCTTCGCCATATACAACTTGGCTAACTTTTGAAGTGAGTAGTCGGTTCGGACAAGTATGAAATGAGCAGATTTAGTTAGCCTATCCACAATCACCCAAACCGAGTCTTTCTTGGTAGGCGTCAAGGGTAGCCCACTTACAAAGTCCATGGTTACTCTTTCCCACTTCCAAAGTGGAATCTTCACCGATTGCAGAAGTCCAGAAGGTAGTTGATGCTCAGCTTTCACTTGCTGGCATGACAGACACTTACCCACAATTTCCGTTACTTCACGTTTTAGTCCAGGCCACCAGTACAACTCTCGTAAATCCCGGTACAACTTATCCCCTCCAAGATGCATGGCACAAGGGCCGCCATGAGCCTCTCCTAGAATTGACTGCCTCAAGTCAAAGTCCCTCGAAATACACACTCTTGCTCAAAAACACAGAACTCCTTCACTGTTCAATACAAAATCAGAAGTCTCACCACACTTAACTTGTTGAAATCGAGGAATCAGTGACTCATCATCTAACTGCTTTTCCTTAATCTGCTCTACCCAGGCTGGTCTTACTTGTAATTCTGCTAACAAGCTACCATCGTCATACATACTCAGACGAGTGAACATCGCTCTCAACTTAGTTACAGCTCTTCGACTCAGTGCATCAATCGCAACATTCGCTTTGCCTGGGTGATACTCAATAGAACAGTCGTAGTCCTTAAGCAACTTTATCCATCTTCGTTGCCTAAGGTTCAACTCTTTCTGAGTCAACAAATATTTGAGACTCTTATGGTCCGTGTATATAATACATTTTTCTCCATATAAATAGTGCCTCCAGATCTTTAAAGCAAAAATCACTGTTGGCAACTCTAGATCATGCGTAGGGTAGTTCGCTTCATGAGGCTTAAGTTGCCGCGATGCATAAGCAACAACTTTACCCTCTTACATCAGCACATAGCCCAATCCAACATGCGATGCATCATTATACACAGTGAAATCCTTTCCAGACTCCAGCTGAATCAATACAGGTGCCTCAGTCAAAACTTTCTTCAATTTCTCGAAAGCCTCTTGTTGTTTCTTCGTCCAGACAAACGATACTCCTTTTCTCAAAAGTTTCGTTAACGGTGCCGCAATCAACGAAAACCCTTCCACAAATCTTCTGTAATACCCTGCCAAACCTAGAAAACTCTGAATTTTTTACACAGATTTCAGTGGCTTCCATTCCAGAACCGCCTCAATTTTCTAAAGATCCACCCTAATCTCCTCAGCAGAAACAACGTGACCCAAGAATGTCACTTGTCGCAACCAAAATTCACACTTACTGAATTTTGCATACAGTTGCTTCTCCCTCAATACTTGCAGAATAATTCGGAGATGCTCATCATGATCCTCCTTAATTTTTGAATACACCAGAATATCGTCTATGAAGACGACCACGAATTGGTCCAAGTAGGGTTGGAATACCCAATTCATCAGATCCATGAAAGCCGCTGGCGCATTCGTCAATCCAAACGGCATCACTAGAAACTCGTAATGACCATACCGAGTTCTGAATGTTGTCTTCTGAATATCCACCTCTTTGACTCTTAACTGGTGATATCCAGATAGAAGATCGATCTTGGAAAATATCAAAGCTCCTCTTAGCTGGTCAAATAGGTCGTCGATCCTTAGTAGAGGGTACTTGTTCTTAATAGTTAGCTTGTTCAACTAACGATAATCGATGCACATACACATCGTCCCATCCTTCTTCTTCATGAACATTACCTGTACTCCCCACGGAGACACACTTAGCCTAATAAAACCTCTATCCAGCAGCTCTTGGATTTGCACTTTCAACTCCACTAACTTCTTTGGTGTCATCCTGTAAGGAGCGATAGATGATATCGCGTGATATGAAGTAATAAAATTTATAATGACTTGATTTCACCAAAACTAACTAATATCATGACGTTGAGGCAAGCGCACCTGTCGAACAGTAGTATAGTTTAGTGGCAAGACCGAGTTATCGTACCCAAGGGAACCAAAAGTACTAGTACTTACTTCTTTTCTATTATCTAGCCTAAAAATAAAAGAGGTTTGTTTAAACTAATTCTAAATTTAACTAAGAAAGCGTAAAAAGTAAATTGGGAAAACTTTTTAGGGAAAAGCTAATTAATATGGACAATACTCAAGGGAGAATCCACGTAGACTTCACTTGTTATTATTTTCTTGAACTATATGATTTCCTTGCTTGACTTGATCCGTAGAGATCCCTAATTTATGCTAAACCCTCCGTTGAGGTGAAGAGCAACTAGGTCTAAGTTGTTAATTAAAGTTCCCTTATTAATTAACTCTCTAGGTTGCATTAATTTGATCTATGGCTCCCCATATTAGGTTTGACCCTAATCCGACAGATTTATGTCACCCTATGTCTAGGGTTGCATGGAGTTGGTAGATCTATTCTTATTACAGGGACTTTTGCTCCTCTGCTCTAAGCACATCTAATTCTTGAAATAATACCTAGGATTATTAAATCAAGAATGAAGAACGCATAATTAAGAACAATTCAAGTTTTTATCAAATAAATCAAGAATAATTAACAAGATCTGTCTTAGGTTTCATCTCCCTCAAGTATTTGAGAGGTTTAGCTCATAATGAAGAAAGAAAACATCTCAGAAGATATAGAACAATAAAACATAAAAGAAACCAAAAACCCCTGCAGGAATTTAGGGAGATCCTCTATGTTGTTGTAGAATTTCGGCTTCTGAGATGAATTAATCGGCTTTTCCTTTGGAGTAATCCCTTGCTTCTACCCTCAGTGTGGTAGAAAAACGAGAAGAAAAATATATCTAAAACACGTCCTTTGCCTCTGCCTTATGAGGTCTTTAAATAGAGAGCTTGTGGGGAGCCTTTCTTAGCCTCTAAGCATCCCAATTTGAGTGAAATTCCCTTTCTTCACGACTAGAACACGCCCGTGTGCCATGCCCGTGTGACTTCGACAGAGGCTGTGTGATATTCTGTTTATGGGGCACGGCCGTATGGCCTGGCCGTGCTTGTTGGGGTTGGACCGTATGGTTGTTATGCTACACGGTCGTGTGCCACGACCGTGCAATAAATCCTTGGGCCGTGTGTTAAGCTATTTTTGGCCCATTTTCCTTATTTTTGATCCATTTGTGGTTCTTTTATCTTCCCTATGCTCTTTTCAGTACAAGATATGAAAAAGAAAGGTTAAGAGCACCAATTCTCACTAAATCATTATTAATTCATCCAAAATATAGGCAAAATGAGAGGTAAAAATATGTATAATTTAGCATTTATCAAATACCCCTACACTTAAGCCTTTGCTTGTCCTCAAGCAAAATGTCAATCCCTAATAAGAATCATTCTTCTCAAACTATAACCTTTATCAATAATGTTTCAAACTAATCCATAGGTAATCATACAATGAAAAATTCAATCAGAAGAACATTAAAGATTCAATCAACATAAGTTGAGAATTTTGTCATTGAAGACATAAGTTTCTTCCTTCTTTCTAAGTAGTTATCTCTCCATCTTAATTAACAGGAGTTGACATGCTCACTAAAGGTTCACTCTATCCACTCAATGTGTTTAGGGTTCAAATTTTAAGCACTCTCTAGTCAACCTGGAAAGTTATTACCATAAGCTTGCAAGAAAATCAAATCTCCACCACTATAGTTTGATATGATACATTGATCAAAAGGTCTTTTTATGGTTGTAACGGGGCTTGGTTAAGGGTGCTGTCACAGGCTGCAAAAAGAGGGTTAGAATTGAGATTGAACTACAAATTATCTAGCTAGAAAAATCTCTATTTACTGGAACATATTTTCAAAGCTTAATAACATCATTTTGGTGGCTTTAAGAGAGAAATATGCAAAAACTTAATTTGAACTATTACACATTACATCTGAATTTGATTGTATGTACACATTTTTTTTAAGAACAATCCAAGAAGTACAATGAATTGTGTAAAGATTTACATATTGGAAAAGAGAATAAAGCTTAGATAATAAATTCAACTCAAAACTCGACAAAAAATAGGGATCAAAAAGTAATTGAATGGAAATTTCAACAAAAATGAGTTATTGGTTAATAATTAGAGGGTGAGAAAAGGTTGTTAGGCTCAATAGGGTTCACTAGGGATTAGATTATAGAGGTAGGCTTTTGTGGAGTGAGTGGGTTAATTCCTAGGTGCCTTTATCATCTCAGTATATCAAATCAATGATGTGGCCTTAACATGTATAATCAAAGCAAGTTCTACAATAACAATTTAGTGTTGACTCACTCAAAGCAATAATAATAGTGAGCACGAAAGAATGTATGCTAAAAAAGGCTCAAGATCTCACCAGAATTATGGCTTTTAATGTCAATCCTGCGAATTTCAAATCTCAAGATAGTACTTAAAATTAGGGAAGACAACTTATGCAAAAATTAGAGTTCTCAAAAATTTCAACTTATCATGCTTGATTCCTTAATGTTTTAAAGTTTGAATAATCAAAGTACAAGCACCTATATCTTAATTCTCAACATATCAATAAAAATTATAAATCAATCAGAATTAATTCCTAATAGTAGACTGAAGATCATGCTATTGAGGACAGTGCAATTAGTTAGAATAATTTCAGGGATTTCAAAGAGAATAAAATAAAATTTAAGGTACGTTCCCCCCCACACTTAAGATGTACATTACCCTCAATGTACAAGGATAATATTAGCAATAAAAGCATAATATCATAAGAGAGAGAGATATATGAAACTCCCTGAAATGTGGATGGCTTTATGAGACAAATATGGAAAGAGTTGGCATATGTGGCACGGTGTTTCCATTTTCGTAGAGATTTGAGCTGTAAGGCTCCTTTGAAACTGCGAATGGATTTATTAGTCGTCGGAGGTTAAGGTGAAGAGGGGTTACTTCATTAGGAGATGGCCGAAGAAAATAAAATAAACAGAATAAATAAAAAATAAAAATTCAAATAAAGAAAAAAATGAAAAATAAACCTAAAAAGGAAAATAAAGTTAGAAGAAAAGGTGAAAATAAGGATCAATGTTTAAGGGTTAGAATAAAGTAATAATAAAAGATAAAAGATGAAACAAAATAAAGATAAAAATAAAGATAAAAGAGGATCTAGTCCTCTAATGGATCTCGTGGCGGTGGGGTGATGCCGAGGTCCTGACATATCTACGCTAAAGTGGCGTCAATGTAATCAAGGCGCTGCTCAAATCGATTCAGGTGCTCGTGTATGTCAGCGTGTGGTGCTGCTGTCTGGGCGGGTCGTCTGAGGCGTGGTGGCTCGGCAGGCTCATCATCTACTGGCAGTGGCAGTGGGACATCATCAGCAGCGTCCTTTGGGTCCTCGCCTTCCTGGACAAGGGGGAAGTGAAAGTGGTCGCCACCTGGCCGTCGCTCTACCATCCTCATGGAGAGCATGCTCTGGATGCCCTAGGAGGACATTTGGCCAAGTAGGGTGTACGAGGATGTCTGGGCTGCGGTGTTGAATAGGCTGAAGTAACGGCCTAGTCTCGTGTTGTATGGGCCTATGGAAATGACGCCTCTCTGGTGCCTCTCAGTCTGGTGCTGTATGGCCAACGCTATGAAGTAGGCAAGGTCGATGGGGTGGCCATTGGCCATGCACTAGAGGAAATAGACATCGTGAGTGTTGACCACGCCTGTACTCTCCCGTCTACCTGTTAAGGTGTGAGCAAGGAGGGCGTGAACATACATGAGAGAAGGAGGGAGGGCGGTCACCTTACTGATGCTGGGGTTATAAACTTGCCGTCCTGGGGCGATCTCATTCCAGCAGTCGAGGGGCCGGATGTGGATGCGACGAGAGAGGGTGGGGAAGTCTTCTTCTGCCATGAACTGCTCGGTATAGAGACCGAGAGCTATGCCAAACTTTGGGACACTTAGTTGTCGCACAAGACCTCCTAATCAGAATTGGACCGTGCCGGGATCGTCGAATCTGTTCATGACGGTCTAGAGGTGGAATGTAGAGCAGAACTCGAGAGTGAGTTCTAGGTAGGTGGGCTCCACAATCCTAAAGAACTGGTCCCATGGGTCGGTGGCTAGCAGGGCTCGAACATCGTCCACCAGATTGATTTGTGCGAGGGCTTCCCAGTCAGTGCGTCGGCCTATCGAGATAGTGCGTGCTCGGAGCAACTAGTAGCGTTCCTCCTGGGAGTCCTGCAGAAATGTGAGGAACGGGTGGCTTGTCTCGGAGGTGGGCCTCGATGAAGAACTTTCGGGTCCCTTTCGTTTTTTAGAAGCGGGGACAGTAGCTTTTCTGGCACGTGAAGATGACATAGTATCTGAAATAACAAAACACGAGCATTAGTTCTAAAAATTAAGATTAGAAATAATTTAAAATTGATATTTTTCCTACAATAACAAATGAGAAGTAAACTGAATAGTAAAATCTAATCATATTAAAAACTTATAACAAAGAAAACTAGGAATTATGGGTATATATAGTGATTTTTATGAAAAATGTCATGCAAATATGTGTCCAAGTGGAAAAATAAAATGGAATCTAAATGGCAAGCAAAAATAAAATTAAGTGGCATGCAATCCTAATTGATTATATATTATTCTAGAGTATTCATCCTATATTTCCTAATTCCACGCTTAAATCAAAAATTAGACTAAAGTAAAAATAAATGAGAAAAATGAGAAAATAGAACCAATTATGAGTTGCACGGTCGTGGGGGGCTGTTACATGGGCATGGGTAGGATGAAATCTGGTATGGTGGCGTTTGGAGGGTTGTGGCGGCATTTGTGGTGGTTTAGGGGGAGTTTGGGTGAGAAATGTTAGGGTTTTAGTGAAAAGGGAGAGCGAAAAATGCCTCCTATTTATACATTTTGGGTCACACGGGCATGTCACACACCCGTGTGAGTCGTATTCAGCCCGTGTTTTTTGAAAATCGAAGGTTTTAGCGCGCCATGTCTCGATGAGCACACCCGTGTGGTTGATTCGCACGGCCGTGTACGATCAGGTCTTCGTCACTCACATGGTCATGTGATAGTATCCACGGCCGTGTGCGATCGTATTCGTGTATCCCACGGTTGTGTGATATGTGCCACGGTCGTGTGAAATTTGGCAGTGTCTTCCACGGGCTAGGGACACGGGCGTGAGGATTTGTGCAAGCCCGTGTTGATATTGCAGGGTTGCCACGGCCATATAGCACGGCTATGGGGGAGGTGTTGATAGTCCGTGTGGAATCCGTAAGGTTGCCACGGCCATATCGCACGGCCGTGGGGATTTATCGATGGCCTGTGTTTTGGGGAAACTTTGCTCTGTTTGTACACGGTCTGGGTGCACGACCGTGCCCCTGTTTCAAGTGCGCACATGGCCTGGCCGTGTGGTCTTAAATTTCTGCATTCAAAAAGTTAGTTTATGTATGAAAAAATACTAAAAATTTTAAAGAAAAGAAAGTTACTAAGTTAGTGCTCGGGTTGCCTCCCGAGAAGCACTTATTTAGAGTCTAAGCTCGACTTTACCTGGGGGTGTGATGGAGCCGAAGCTCCTCCCTGTTTTCTACAAAATTCTCACCTCTATAATGTTTAAGCCTATGGCCGTTTACCTTGAACGTACAGTGGTTAGGGTGAGTTACCTCAATGGTGCCGTATGGAAAGACATTTAGAACAGTGAAAGGACCTGACCATCTTGACTTGAGTTTTCTAGGGAATAGTTTCAGCCTTGAGTTGTAGAGTAAGACGAGATCACCTGTTTTGAATTGCTTTGGTTGTTTCAGCCTTTTGTCATGGAGTCGCTTCATGGCTTCCTTATATAGTCGCGAGTTCTTGTAAGCATTGAAGCGCCATTCATCAAGCTCATTCAACTGCATTAATCTCTTTTCTCCTGCACTTTTAAAATCAAAGTTTAAAAACTTTATAGCTCAGAATGCTTTATGTTCAAGTTCAAATGGTAGATGACAGTTTTTTCCATAAACAAGTTTATAGGGAGATGTTCCTATGGGTGTTTAGAAAGCAGTTCTATAAGCCCATAATGCATCATCTAATTTTCTTGACCAGTCTTTCCTATTTTTTTCTATTGTCTTCTCTAGGATACGTTTCAGCTCTCTATTTGTCACTTCGACTTGGCCACTGGTTTGTGGGTGGTAAGGGGTAGCTGTTCTATGGTGTACTCCATACCTTTTCAAAACCTTTTCAAATTGAGTATTGCAAAAATGTGTACCCCTGTCACTAATGATTACCCTAGGTGTTCCAAATCGAGAAAAACGTTTTTTCAAGAAGTGTACTACCACCCTAGCATCATTTGTAGGTAGAGCTTGGGCTTCTACCTATTTTGACATGTAATCTACTGCTACTAGTATGTATTTATTCCCAAATGAATTAGGGAATGGACCCATGAAATCAATACCCCATACGTCAAATATTTCACATGAAAGTATATAGTTCTGAGGCATTTCATTATGCTGAGAGATATTACCTGGTCGTTGGCATTTATCACAAGAGGTCACATACCTGTTGGCATCTCTGAAAAGTGTAGGCCAGTAAAAACCTAATTCGAGTACCTTATGAGCAGTTCTAGTTCCACTGTGATGTCCTCCTGTGGGTCCTAAGTGGCAGTGATTCAAAATTTGATATGTTTCTGTGTCATCAACGCATCTTCGTATAACCTGATCTGCACAAATTCGGAAAAGAAAAGGATATTCCCAAAAGTAGTTTTTCACATCAGCGAAGAATCGCTTCTTTTGCTAATGGTTTAGCCCTTTTGAGGTTATGTTAGCCGCTAAATAATTCGCAAAATCAGCAAACCAAGGAGGTGTCGTATCTGCTAGGGCTAAGAGTTGTTCCTCAGGGAACAAATCGTTCATCTTGTCTAGATATTTGGGTTGTGCGGTCTCTAGCCTTGAGAGGTGATCTGCTGCTAAGTTTTTGGCTCCTTTCTTGTCCTTTATTTCCAAATCAAATTCCTGTAACAATAGAATCCATCTTCTCAATCGAGGTTTTGCATCAGTTTTAGTTAAGAGGTAGCGAAGAGCTGAATGATCAGTATAAATAATGACTTTTGACAAAATTAAATAAGATCTAAATTTGTCAAATGCAAAAATAATAGCTAGGAATTCTTTCTCTGTGGTCGTGTAATTTGCTTGAGCAGCTGTCAAGGTCCTACTAGCATAATAGATTGGCTGGAAGTGTTTGTCCCTTCGCTGTCCCAAAACTGCACCTACTGCAAAATTACTTGCATCGCACATTAGTTCAAAAGGTAGATTCCAATCAGGTGAAATCATAATCGAGGCATTAACTAACTTTTCCTTGAGGTTGTTGAAAGATTCCAGACATTCTTGGTCAAAGTTGAAGGGTATGTCTTTTTCTAATAATTTAGTTAAAGGCTTAGCTATTTTAGAAAAGTCTTTAATGAATCTTCGATAAAAACCGGCATGTCCTAAAAAGCTTCTTATAGCCTTAACTGAATTAGGAGGAGGTAGTTTTTCAATAGTTTCAATTTTCGCTTTATCTACCTCTATCCGTTTGCTAGAAATTTTATGTCCTAAAACAATACCCTCTTGAACCATAAAATGGCATTTTTCCCAGTTTAGCACTAAATTTGTCTCTTCACATCTGATCAAAACACGTTCTAGATTATTAAGACAAAGTTGGAAAGAATTACCAAAAACTGAGAAATCATCCATAAATACCTCCATGATGTCTTCCACGAATTCATTGAAAATAGATAGCATGCATCGCTGAAAAGTAGCAGGAGCGTTACATAAACCAAAAGGCATTCTGTGATAAGCAAACGTACCGTATGGGCATGTGAATGTAGTTTTCTCCTGATCTTCTGGAGCTATCGGGATCTGGAAGTAACCAGAGAGGCCATCTAGGAAACAATAATACATATGACCTGATAATCTTTCCAACATCTGATCAATAAAAGGCAATGGGAAATGATCTTTTTAAGTGGTGTCGTTCAGCTTCCTGTAGTCAATGCAAACTCTCCATCCTGTGACTGATCTTGTAGGTATTAGCTCTTCCTTGTCATTAGACACCACGGTCAATCCTCCTTTCTTAGGAACAACCTGCACAGGACTTACCCAAGAACTGTCAGAAATAGGATAGATAATACCTGTATCTAGAAGTTTAATTACCTCAGCTTTTACAACTTCTTTCATGTTGGGATTCAATCATCTCTGTGCTTGCACTGATGGTTTGAATTCGTCCTCCATTAAAATTTTGTGGGTGCAGAAAGAAGGATTAATTCCCTTGATATCTGAAATTTTTCAAGCTATAGCACGTCTGTGTTCTCTTAACACATGGAGTAGTTCCTCTTTCTCTGCAAGGCTTAAATCAGATGCAATAATGACTGGTAAAGTTGATTCTTCCCCTAAAAAGGCATATTCTAAATGATCTAGCAGTTGTTTTAGTTCTAATTTAGGGGGTTCAGTAATGGAAGGTTTCTGTCTTAATTCATCACTCATCTTTAAATTCTCATAACTTATGTGCCTAGCGATGATTTCATTAGAATCTAATTCTTTCCTTACTTCCTCGATTTCAGGGGTGGTTTCATCTTTCCCCCCACCTTGAACGAGACACAGTTCCAACTTGTCTATGAGAGAAAGTTCTTGGAGATTATCTTGAACGAAATAATCAATAATATCAATAAAATAACACGAATCATCTTGTTCTTTAGAGAATCTCATGGCATCATAAATTTTAAAGACAACTTCTTCCTCGCCAACTCTAAGTACTAATTTGCCATCCCCTACATCAATAACAGCTCTAGCAGTGGCTAAAAATGGTCGTCCCAAAATCAAAGGTACTTCAATATAGTCATCCATGTCAAGCATAACAAAATCAACAGGGAATATAAATTTATCTACCTTTACTAGCACATCTTCAATGATTCCCCTAGGATATTTAACAGATCTATCGGCTAATTGAATACTCATCCTAGTGGGCCTAGGGTCCCCGAGACCTAGTTGTTTGAACATTTTGTAAGGCATGAGATTAATGCTAGCACCTAAATTAGCTAAAGTTTTATTAATAAGTAAACTACCAATCAGACAAGGGATAGTAAAACTCCCTGGATCTTTCAGTTTTGCTGGCAATTTATTTTGGAGAATAGCTGAGCATTCCTCGTTGAGTTCTACCGTGGCCAATTCTTCCAATTTCCTTTTATTTGTCAGAAGTTCTTTAAGGAACTTCGCATACTTCGGCATCTGTGAAATTGTTTTAACAAAAGGTAAGTTAATGTGTAATTGTTTGAAAAGTTCAAGGAACTTATCGAATTGAGCGTCTGTATGGTCTTTCTTCAATTTTGTCGGATATGGGATGCGCGGTTTGTATTCCTTGAGTGGCAGTGGAGTGTTATCCTTGGGTTCCGCTGCCTTTTCTTCTGAAATTTCTAGGATAGTCTTCTTTTCGGGTTCAGCTAAGACCTTTCCATCTCTTAAAGTAATCGCCTTGACATGTTCTATGGGATTTGGCTCAGTATTACTTGGTAATCCTCCCTGTGGTCTTTCTAAGATTAATTTTGCAAGTTGACCAATTTGGTTTTCAAGCCCTTGAATTGATGCTTGCTGATTTTTCAGTGCCATTTCAGTGCTTTGAAAACGTGTCTCTGATGCGGCCATAAATTTGGTAAACATCTCCTCAAGATTCGGCTTCTTCTCATGTTGCGGTGGTGGTTGCTAAAATCCTGGAGGAGGCTGTTGTCTTTGATTTCCTTGTCCTCCCCATGAAAAATTTGGGTGATTTCTCCAACCTGCATTATAAGTATTACTATAAGGGTTATTTTGAGATCTAGAATTGTTACCCATATAGTTGGCTTGTTTTGTTTCGATGCTCTGTCCATAAGATGCGAAATTTGGATTAAACGTGTTTCCTTTAGTTGTGTTGCATTGCATCACTAATTGTGCCTGCGTAGAACTAACAAAATTATCAAACTTTTTATTCAAAAGTTCTACTTGGTTAGTAAGCATGGCGACAGCATCAATATTATAAACTCCTGCGGCTTTTGTTGGCTTTGTCCTCATGACTTGCCACTGATAATTATTCAACGACATCTCTTCAATAAATTCATAAGTTGCTTCAGGTGTTTTATTATTGATCGTCCCTCATGCGGCTACATCGATCATTTGTCTAGTTGACGGGTTTAAACCGTTGTGGAAGGTTTGAACTTGTAGCCACAAAGGTAGAACATGATGAGGGCACCTCCTTAAAAGATCTTTGTATCTCTCCCATGCATCGTATAGTGTTTCTAAATCCATCTGCACAAAAGAAGAAATATCGTTTCGTAATTTGGCTGTTTTAGCTGGAGGAAAATATTTGAGTAAAAATTTTTTGGTCATCTACTCCCATGTGGTAATTGAGCCTCATGGTAAAGAATTTAACCACTGTTTGGCTTTATTTCTCAAAGAGAATGGAAATAGCCTCAATCGAATGGCATCATCAGAAACGCCATTTATTTTGAAGGTATCACAAAGTTCCAAAAAATTGGCTATGTGTGAGTTTGGATCTTCATCCTGTAAACCATCAAACTGCACCAATTGCTGTATCATCTGAATAGTGTTAGGCTTTAACAAAAAAATTATTAGCAGCAATAGTTGGTCTAAGAATGCTAGTTTGGGTACCAGCCAAACTATGTTTTGCATAATCATACATAGTGCGAGGAGCTTCTTCTTGATTTGTTGGCGGTGCGACTATTGTGGGAGGTGGTGGAACATTTTGATTTGCTTCCATCTCGTCTGTAGGTTCTGGCTCTTGCTCAGGTTCTTATTCTAGATAATGTAGATTGAGTCTAATTACCCTGCGATTTCTGTGAACTGTCGCTTCTAGATCTTCGTCGAAAAGTAGTGGTCCAGTTAGGTTGTTTCTAGTCATAAACTAAAAATACCTAAAAGAAAGAAAACTAAAAAATTTAAAAGAAAAGAAAAATAAAAAAATAAATAAAAATTGAAAATAAAAATAAAAGAAAAATAAATAAATAAATATATATTAATGGCTAAAGTAATAGAAATCGAGCTTTCGTAATATTTTAGTTCCTCGGCAACGGCGCCAAAAACTTGATATCACATGATATGAAGTAATAAAATTTATAAAGACTTGATTTCACCAAAACTAACTAATATCACGACGCTAAGGCAAGCGCACCTATCGAACAGTAGTATAGTTTAGTGGCAAGACCGAGTTATCGTACCCAAGGGAACCAAAAGTACTAATACTTACTTCTTTTCTATTATCTAGCCTAAAAATAAAAGAGGTTTGTTTAAACTAATTCTAAGTTTAATTAAGAAAGCGTAAAAAGTAAATTGGGAAAACTTTTTAGGGAAAAGCTAATTAATATGGACAATACTGAAGGGAGAATCCACCTAGACTTCACTTGTTATTATTTTCTTATACTATATGATTTCGTTACTTGACTTGATCCGTAGAGATCCCTAATTTATGCTAAACCCTTCGTCGAGGTGAAGAGCAACTAGGCCTAAGTTGTTAATTAAAGTTCCTTTATTAATTAACTCCCTAGGTTGCATTAATTTGATCTATGCCTCCCCATAATAGGTTTGACCCTAATCTGGCAGATTTATGTCACCCTATGTTTAGGGTTGTATGCAACTCCGCTTAATTATGGTAGATCTACTCTTATCACAGGGACTTTTTCTCCTCTGCTCTAAGCACATCTAATTCTTGAAATAATACCTAGGATTATTAAATCAAGAATGAAGAACGCATAATTAAGAACAATTCAAGTATTTATCAAATAAATCACGAATCATTAACAAGATCTGTCTTAGGTTTCATCCCCCTCAAGTATTTGAGAGGTTTAGTTCATAATGAAGAAAGAAAACATCTCAGAAGATATAGAACAATAAAACATAAAAGAAACCAAAAACCTCTGCAGGAATTTAAAGAGATCCTCTATGTTGCTGCAGAATTCCGGCTTTTGAGATGAATTAATCGGCTTTTCCTTTGGAGTAATCCTTTGCTTCTGCCCTCAGTGTGGCAGAAAAACGAGAAGTAAAATATATCTAAAAACACGTCCTTTGCCTCTGCCTCATGAGGTCTTTATATATAGAGCTTGTGGGGAGCCTTTCTTAGCCTCTGAGCATCCCAATTTGACTTCCTCACGACTAGAACACGCCCGTGTGCCACGCCCGTGTGACTTCGACAGAGGCCGTGTGATATTCTGTTTATAGGCACAGTCGTGTGGCCTGGCCGTGCTTGTCAGGGTTGGACCGTGTGGCTGTTATGCTACACGGCCGTGTGCCACGATCGTGCGGTAAATCCTTGGGCCATGTGTTAAGCTATTTTTGGCCCATTTTCCTCATTTTTGATCCATTTTTGGTTCTTTTCTCTTCCCTATGCTCTTCTGAGTATAAGATATGAAAAAGAAAGGTTAAGAGCACCAATTCTCACAAATCATTAATAATTCATCCAAAATATAGGCAAAATGAGAGGTAAAAATATGTATAATTTAGCATTTATCAATAGACACGGGAGCCGTTCTGGGCAACAAGTCGACTCCAAATTTAACTTCACGATTCGGAGGCAACCCTAAGAGCTCATCCGAAAAAATATCTTGAAATTCCTTGACGGTTCTAACCTCTCCTACTGTTAAACACTCAGCATCAGACTGACTCACATATGCCAGAGCTTCTCAGCTCTCAAAGCCGAGACAACATTGGACAAGTAATCTCTTCGCTCCCCTATAACCATCACCTCCTCACCCTCCGTAGTCTTTAACACCATCCGCTTAGCAGCTCAATCCAAAGTCGCCCTATGCTTAGCAAGCCAGTCCATTCCCAAGGTAATATCAAACTCTCCAAATGGTAGCTCCATTAAATTCGCAGAGAAAATCCTACCTTGAGTCTCTAAAGGTACATCTCTAAAGAGTTTGTCTACCCTAACCAAGTGACCTAGTGGACTTATCACAATTACCCCACTCACAGTTTCCTCAGAGTGCACACCCAACGCCCCAGATACATCACAAGCAACATACGAATGGGTAGATCCAATATCAATCAAGGCAGTGTATGGCATGCTAAAAATAAAAAAACGTACCAGTTATGACATCAGGTGCATCACCCTCCTCTCAACGACCAGTAGCATAAACCAATGCTGGGTGACAAGCCTCAGCATTTCCAGCTCCCCTGCCCGGTGCTCTACGTCCACGTCTGTTCCCATTGTCGCCCCTACCTTGACCACGGCCTTTCGGTGGTTGTGATCCAGCTCGCACAGGTTGAGCAACCTTCTATTAAGCAGCTTGCGTTTGAGTCGGCCTCTGAGGACAATCCTTGACTCTATGATTTTTGGACCCACACCGGGAACATGCCTTAGTACACTTCCAACACTCACCCAAATGCACTCTACCACAATCCCCACAAGCCTACGGTCTAACCACATTCACCGGAATTGCTTGAACCGGCTCGTCCACTCTACCCTTTTGACAGTCCTGCCCGCAGCACTCGGGTGTCCAGAATCCCTCCTGAATTGATTTCGGTCCTTCTCACGGTTCTGTCACTCTGTGCATTTCACCTCCTCAGCAATCTTAGCCTTCTCTACCAGAGCAGCAAAGTCATGCTCCCTCTACGGAGCAATCAACACTCTTAGCTCATCTCTGAGGCCATCCTCGAATCGTACGCTATGTTCATATTCCGTAGCAACTATTCCACTAGCATACTGGCTTAACCTTAAGAACTCAGCCTCGTACTCTGTGACAGTCTTATTACCCTAGGTCAGATTTAGAAATTCCTTCATTCGTGCATCCACATAGCTCGCCCAACGTATTTCCCTTTGAAGGCCGTCTTAAACAACTCCCAAGTTAGCTGCTCAGCTGGGGTACTATCCCTCATAGTGATCTACCACTGGTAGGCCTCGTCTCACAGTAGAGATACTGCTCCCTTCAACTTCTGCTCCACTGAGCAGTCCAAGTCATCCATGATCTGCTCCGTGGCCTCCAACCAATATTCGGCCACATTCAGGGCTACCCCAGATACGCCCCTGAAAATCTCCGCTCCGTTAGCTTGGAGTCGCTCAAAAATAGATCCCCAATTTGTAGTCCCAATACTCGCTCCAACAACCCTTTCCAAAACCCGCAACATCGCCAAGGACAAAGCGTCGTCCCCTGCAACCCGATCATACGACCCAGTCTTAGTTGCCGGTGGCGCTTGTGCCTCCTCCGCTGGCATATGCCCTAAAGATGAAGACCCAGATTGTACAATACCTCAGCCATGTCCATGGCCTCTCCCACGTGCTGCCCTCGTACTCATATCATTTTATCTGATTATAAATTTTATGATTTAGTTCAATATTCCAATATTCATTACAGATGTCTTATGTAAAGATAATATTTCAGAGTTTTTGTTTTCATAGAATTGTAGCCTAGCTACAGTCTCAGTGTTGCCCTAACTACATAATCTCAGTAGGGTCTTAGTACTATCTATAGTAATTTCTCAATGTCAAAGTATCTTAATCAAATACAGTAAAGAGAGAGTACTTACAGACTTGGTACCAGAGATTCGGTGTGCCACTCTTTAGAAACCAGATTCAGAAAACATGTTTTGTTGATGCTATATTCTTTGATTAATCTTTGTTTCTAGAAAACCCTAGACTTTTAGAAAATGAGTACATCTTAAAGAAAATCAATTTTAAGAAAAAGGTTTTCTTAAGGAGGTTTTCCAAAACTGATTTTCAAAATATCATTTTAGGCCTTAATTTAAATTTAAGAAAAACATTTGGACCTGCTCCACAGCTGAGTTGTTGTAACTTGGCTCTAATACTAAAAAATGTAACACCCCAAACCCAGCCCAAACGTTATGGCCAGATCTGGTGTGTCACATGGACAGTTAATTATGCTTCACTCTTTTTTTAATAATCCTTAGGTTGACTTGGCAAATCCATCTTATGCGTTTTGTAAAATAGAAAGTTATTTAGTTTATAAAAACCCTATCCACTATCAATTGAAGTTCACTTCTTAAAAGATCCTGTTATAGAGTCGTTACCACTAGGTTACCCATTTGCCGCATAGAGTATGTTTAGAAAACGTTTGTTAATTTGAAATAAAATTTCGCGTAGACTAGTCTATCATTTTAAGCAAGTAACAAATAAATAAGTAAAAACCAAAATAAAAATAATTACCGAGCAGCCTTATTACAGTTTAAAACCCAAAAATTAAAGAATACCAAAATAAAGTAAAATTAGGAAAATATAAAATGGGGAAAACAGTTCACGTAGCCACTCCGAATCCCTCACAGCTCGAAGTCCTCTAAGGGTGGGGTTCACTTGCATGGATGGAAAGAAAGGGGTGAGTTTGTGAAAACTCAATGTGTAAGCTAACCCAACCAGTGTCAGAGATCAGTTTAAGCTCAGACTGGGCCTAAACCCTATTCAGATATAGTGATAACTGGGCCTTAGCCCTATTTAGAAAACAGTGTGGGCCTTAGGCCCATTATAGTAACAAATTAGTGTATTATGCATGTATGCAAAGCCTAAGCCCAATCCAACCTACACACCAACTGTACCAGCCCTACACACCACGTGGGGAATAACTCAACCCACCTAGCCCGTGAACATTTGATATTATGTTTGGGCCGAAGGTTTAAATTGTATCAGTCTTTTCGGGAATGGGTTAGGGGTGTTACATTTTATTGGTATCAGAGCTACGGTTTAGTTGATTCTAGGACTAACGTAGCGCGTGTAAGTTTAGCTATACATGCCATAAGTGAGTAATTGATAGTGTGATGACTTCTAACGGTTAAACCTTGTTGTTTTTTTGTTTAGTAAATGGAACCTGATCCCGAGCGAGCAATAGCGGACGATGTTGAGAGTATAGCGCCTGCTCTCGCGCAAGGGACGGTACTGGCCGACTCTCGACCCTCCGCGAATAATCAAGAGGATAGGGTTAGGCAAACCCTCTTTTCCTTAATGAATAAATGGTTTGCCCAGTATACTCATACAAATCCGGCTGCTCAACCACCCCCTAATTCAAATCATCCTCCTCCGGTACCTGTAATGCCTACACCCGCTGATCCGATGAGATTAAACAAACCCCCTATGGATAAGATTCGAAAATATGGGGCCGAAGAGTTTAGAGCTACAGCAACTGATGATGCCGAGAAAGCTGAATTCTGGCTAGATAATACCATTCGCGTCTTTGATGAGTTATCTTGCACACCTGATGAGTGCTTGAAATGTGCTATATCGTTATTACAAGACGCAGCTTATTACTGGTGGAGAACTCTAAGTTCGATTGTTCCAAAGGAACGAATTACGTGGGATTTCTTTCAGATAGAGTTTCGCAAGAAATATATCAGTCAGAGGTTCATCGATCGAAAGCGTAAAGAATTCCTTGAATTGAAACAAGGCGGTATGACTGTAGCTGAATACGAGCGGGAGTTCGTGAGACTCAGTCGTTATGCCCGGGAATGTGTTGCTGATGAAATAGCTATGTGTAAAAGGTTTGAATGAAGACTTGAAGCTGCTTGTGGGCATTCTTGAAATAAAAGAATTCGTGATACTGGTCGAACGAGCTTGCAAGGCTGAAGAGCTTGGGAAAGAAAAAAGAAAGGCTGAAGCTGAAAGTAGAGATTTCCGTAAAAGAACAGCCAGTAAAGCTTCTTTTTCAGCTGCAAAGAAGTTTAAAAACGAGAGTAACAAGTCTAAATCGTCCGCGGGGATTTCTATTCGAGAACGACCCTCAATGGATTCTGAAACTATTTCCATAACCAGTGTTGGTAGTAATCGTCAAGATAGACCCGAGTGTCTCCAATGTGGCAGACGGCATGTGGGTGAATGCTGGGGCAAATCGATTAACCGAACTTGTTACAGATGTGGATCGCGGGATCATTTTGTTCGAGATTGCATGGAACCGGATGAAAGAAACAAGATGCAGAATGCAAGATCAAGTGGTACAACGGCTAGAGGTAGACCGCCAAGAACTGTGGGAGGTAGAAATAGCAATCAGAGAGGGAATTCCGAAGCAGCAGTTCGATCCGAGGCCCGTGCACCCGCCAGAGCTTATGCCATTCGTGCACGAGAAGAGGCATCCTCCCCTGACGTAATCACCGGTACATTTACTCTCTAT
This sequence comes from Gossypium stocksii, assembly GCA_020496765.1. NCBI lineage: Eukaryota > Viridiplantae > Streptophyta > Magnoliopsida > Malvales > Malvaceae > Gossypium > Gossypium stocksii. The sequence goes on from CM035627.1 coordinate 48,226,685, forward strand.
GAAACTAGTGTACTTGCTTTGATTGATCCTGGTTCGACTCATTCGTATGTGCGTGAAACCTTAGTATTCAGTAAGACTCTGACAGTTGAGTCTACTGAGTTTCTGATACGAGTGTCAAACCCTTTGGGTCGGTATGTGCAAAAGTGTGGATTATGATAATTCAAGTGTAAATTGTATATTGATTTTCTTTCTTCAGGTAATTCTGATTATTATCAGTGAGTTCAAACAAGATGTCATGTTTTTTCTGAGTTAATGTAGTTGGTAAATATCTGTGACTAGCATATTGAAAGATTTTGTATGAATATTGACTTACCTTTGGGTAAAGCAGAAATACTTGTAGATACTTGAATGAAAAATATTTGCTTATTTTGTGGGTGTGGTTTCAAGATTTACCTTATTGATGGTGTCTGGATTCTAGCTAAACTGAAAGCTAAGACGATGTTGCCAATATAAATAAGAAGAGCTTAGAAATGGAATGGTAAGTGGTAAATTAAACGATTACAGTATGAACCAACTTTCAATTCTAAAGTTTAGATCAAATCTGATTGCTGTTAATATTATCTCGAGATAGAATTCATGTACTGAGGAGCTCAGGGCTTATGCAGAGAGTATTCGTTTGGAGCTCACCTTAATATCTTGTATGTTCATCCAAAGAGAAATGGAAAGTATAGTGATTTGAAGTAAATGTTCTGGTATACGGAAATTAAACTGATATTTCTAATTTCTATGTTCAAATATCATTTTTGTCATCAGAGTAAGGCCGAATATCAAATGCAATCAGGACTACTATGGTCCACGAGGATACTGGTGTAATGTTAGGAAAAAGATACCATGGATTTTGTATTAGGATGTCTCTTATCCCCAGAAAAAGAGAGATGCTAATTGAGTTATGATTGATGGATGATAAAAATCTGTAAGACTATTCGGGAATCCAAGGGTTATATCATCGGCTATGGGAAAAGCTATAGGAAATTTTGAGCACGAGGTTGAATTGAATTGTGATTTTGATAAAAAGGTAGAAGCAATTTGCAAAAGTTGAAAACTATTTCAGATCGACGTAAAAAGCTATACAGAAGCGAAACCTAAATCTATTAGATTCCAGATCGATGACAGAGTGTTTCTGAAAGGATCGCCCTCTAAGAGGATTATTCGGTAGCGTGTTGGAAACTTTGAGAAAAGATGCTAAACCTCATTCTGGTAAGATTTTTGGGGACGAAAATCCCTAAAGGGGGAGAATTGTAATAGCTTTAACTTGGACCTAGTCGGAATAGTGGTTTAGGGACCACAAATCCGACGAGGGAAAATTTTATTTTTATTATATTTTTATGGTCTGCAATTTCATGGAATGATTTCGTGAAAATTTTGATCGAAAATTTCGATGTTTGAACACTCAATTTAGTCAAAAGCACTGAATTGCAAAAAGTGCAAAAGTTGAATTCTACATGTTAGAGGTGTCCAATTGTTATGAAATTTTAAATTGGAGGTCCTTAAATGGTAATTAGACCATTGGTTAATATGTTGTACAAGAATGGACATGAAATAGGTGAAATAAAATATTTTTAAGTTAGGGGCATTTTGGTCATTTAGTGATTAAATGATTAAATAAACAAAATTAAAAGCCAATTTTTTTCCATCTTCAAGCCTTATCCAAATTTCACAAGAGGACACTATGGATAGGATTTTCAAGCTTCCAAGCTTGATTGTAAGTCCGTTCTAGCCTAGTTTTTAATGATTTTTACGTTTTCGAAATCCTCGTCATAAGATCTATCTATTTCTACCACTAATTCGAGATATGGTTTTTTGATCCGTAATGAATATGAGTGTGTTTCGATGATTAGTGGTAGATTACGCATGTTTATGGTTAGAGAAACAACTTTTACTACGTGATTTTCTATGAAAATGCATAAAAGGACCTATTTGTAAAATGTATGAAATATGTGTTAAAAATATATTTTAATGGAAAATATGGGCTGCTATAAGCATGAAAATGGTTTAGCTAGGCTTAAAGTGCAAAGAAATTGAATGAAAATCATTTTAAAAGCATAGGGGCAAAATTGTAAATATGTGAAACTTTAGGGGCGAAAAGGTAATTTTGCCATAATATGATTTTTGGGTCACATTGAATAATGTGACTAACAAATAAGTTAAATGTGCAATTATAGATCAAGAAAGACGAGGAATTGACCTTGATTGGGGAAAAGAAAATGTTTTGGACTAAAATGTAAAAATTGTCATTTTTGTATCGAGGTAAGTTTGTATGTAAATAATATGTTGTTTTTACTTATGTTATAAAATTTTGTTATAGTTCATAAGATGGTGTATATTGAATGATTATTTGATGTAAATTATGAATTGAGATTGACTATGGATGAAATTGACAAAGTGAGAATAAGTGAGAAATTTCCTGGTTGAACTTTAGGAATAGAAAAGGATACAAAGGACATCATGAGAACTCATGTTTAGTACTATGTGTAGGCTACTATGAGTATAAGATAGTTATGGTCACATGTGTAGTACTAAATACAGGCTACTAAGTGTATCGAATAGCTTTGGTCACGTGTGTAGTATTATTTGCAGGCTACTACGTGTATCGGATGGTATTGGTCACTTGTTTAGTACTAAGTGTAGGCTATTATGTGTACCGGATACCATTGATCATAAGGGTGGTGCTATGTGTGAAACCACCGTGTATATGTTATTCTTCCGAAGTGTTCATCGGGAAAATCGACTAAGTGAAATTATGTGTGACTAAGTGGTGATAAGTGCAGGTATATGTATGTGTATACTCATGAGCAATGTGTTCGGTATGTGATCGAATTGTGGTAAAGTTTCAAAGGAGTACGTGAAGTTATGAATTCTTGTATCATGCATGCAAGTTGAATTATGTTATTGAATGTTGAGCATATTGTTCTAATGTTTCATGAAAGAGTGAAATTTGAAATAAAACAGTTTTAGACAGCAGTAGTTGTGTGACTTTGAAAACTCACCAAAAATAGTGCAAATTGAATTTGAGGTTGAATGAGGCATGAAATTAAATATTATTGAGTCTATTTTCACATAAAAGAAACAGAGGAAGCAAAATAATTTTATTTTATGAGATATTTGAATTTTAGTGAGACAGGGTCAGAATGATTTTAGAATCCTATATTCTGAATTGAGAAAATCATTAAAAATTGTACGAAAATCATCATGGGATATAATTTATATTCTTAAATTTATTAATGAGTCTAATTTCAAGAGAAAGAAATAGAAACATCATTCGAATTCTGTACAATGAGATAATTAATTTTTAGTGAAGAGGTGTCGGAACTATCGAATAGTGAAATAGTGGAGACTTTAAAGAATAAACTATACTTATTGGCTAACCCAAAAATTTTGAAAATTTTATGGTGATAAGATATGTGAGTCTAGTTTTAGAGAAAATTAGCAGATCTAAATTTGGAGTTTTATACCTCCAGATAGAATAAATTCAGTGACTATGACTCGAGTAAGTAGCTTGAGATGAACACGAGTAAAAAGTGGTACTGTGTGCAATTATGATTATAATATTTTGAGGACATATTGTGAAGATTTATAAAACATGTTAACAAATTTCTTATTATTTACATACTTACTTACTAAGCTATATTGCATACTCCCTTCCTTTCCTTTTTCCTATAGTGTCACAGATGCTAGCTCGAGTTGAAGGTCGCTTCGGCACAAAGAATGACCTAAGTGATCTCAAAGAAATTCGGCTATACCCCCCAATTAAGAACAACCAAATCTAGATCAGTAGAAAACGAAAATTAGGAAGGAGAATTAGGCTTGAAAAGACCAAAATAAAATACAACAACCCCAAATGACCCTAAAATGTATGGCTCTCAAAAGAATGCCCAAAAACCGACCTTAGCAAGAAAAGAATGAATCGACACTCCTTCACCATACAAAGCCAAAATTCCAAGAGCAAAGTATCCTATTTCGGCTCCAACTTCCCAACAACCCAATCCCCTTGATTATCTCCAATTATTACCCCATAACCAACTCCTTAAATCACTCACTTGACCAATTCAAACCATCTCCAACGGAGTTCAATTCCAGATCAACCACTAGCCGTCCACAAGTGCAAAATAAATGCCCAAACAACTCAATCCAAGACTCGAACCTCAGACCTCCTTTCCACACTAATGACGCCACCTCCTTGCCACACTTGTGATGCCACCCTTCCACTAGACCACTAGGCTCTTTTGTGACACTTTTTAATCACATTTATTTAAAGGGCTTATTACCTAAAGTCAGGGTTTCCCCTAATACTAAAAATAAAATTTTTCCATATACCTAGGCTTGAACCCAGGACTTCATAGAGACCCCCAAACGCTCCAAAATCACTAACCCAGCAATGCACACATTCATTTTTAGCCACAGTACACAAAATTTAAAAGCTCAAGTTTTTGGGGCCTTACAACTCTACCCCTTAAAAGAAATTTCGTCCTTGATATTTACTTGGTTAAAACAGATGAGGGTATTGTTATCGCATTGCCTACTCGGGCTCCCACGTAGCTTCCTCTGAACCATGGTTACACCAAAGCACTTTGACCAATGGGACGGATTTCCTTCTCAGTACCTTAACATCACGATCAATTATCTACACTGGTTCCTCCTTAAACATTAGATCAGGCCTAACCTCAATCCCCTCAACCGGCACAATAAGTGAAGGATCCGAGCAGTAACGCCTCAGCATGGAAACATGAAACATGTCATGGATCTGATTCAACTCTGGAGGTAATTTAAGCTAATAGGAAACTGGTCCCACACACCTCAGTATACGATATGGCCCAATGAATCTAGGGCTCAACTTACCTTTTTACCCCAACCTTAGTACCTTCTTCCATGTAGAGACCTTAAGAAACATAAAGTTCCCCACTGCGTACTCAATCTCTCGACATTTAAGATCGGTATATGATTTCTGCCTATCAGATGCTTCCTTCAATTAGTTACAAATCAGTTGCACCTTATCCTCAGTATTAGCTACTAACTCTGGCCCTAAAACTTGCCGCTTGCCCAACTCAGTCCAACATGTCGGAGTACGACACCTACGCCCATATGACGCTTCATACGGTGCCATCCCAATATTCAACTGATAGCTATTATTATGTGCAAATTTGCCTAACAGCAAATAGTCCTCCCAACTGCCTCGAAAGTCAATTATATAGCCCTTTAGCATATACTTCAATACTTGTATCACCCTCTCTGACTAACCATCTGTCTGAGGCTGGAACGCCATACTGAAGTCCAATCTTGTACCTAATGCCTCGTGTAACTTCTTCCAAAATCGAGGCGTGAAATAAGGATCTCTGTCAGATATTATAGAGACTGGTACCCCATGTAGTCTTCCAATTTCGACCACATACAACTTAGCCAACTTCTGTAATGAATAATCAGTTCAGACTGGTATAAAATGAGTAGATTTAGTTAACCGATCCACAATAACCCATATCAAAACTTTCTTAGTAGGCATCAGGGTTAGCCCACTAACGAAGTCTATAGTTACCCTTTTCCACTTCCAAAGTGGAATCTTAACCGGCTGAAGCAATCCTGAAGTTAACTAATGTTCCGCTTTGACTTGCTGACCTGTTAAACACTTGCTCACAAACTTAGTAACCTCATGCTTAAGTCCTGGCCACCAGTATAACTCATGGAGGTCTCGATACATCTTGTTTCCACTAGGATGCATAGCATAAGGACTACTATCCGCTTCCTGCAGTATCGACTGCCTTAAATCGGTATCCCCCGATACATAAATTCTCCCACAGAAGCACAGTACCCCTTCACCATTCAATGCAAAATCTAAAGTTTCACATTTCTCAATCTGTCAGACTTGAGTACCCAGTGTCTCATCTATCTACTGTTTCTCTTTAATCTGTTCAATCCATAACAGCTTAACTTGAAGCTTAGCTAGTAGACTACCATCGTCAAACAAACTCAAGCGGGCGAACATAGCCCTTAGGTTAGACATAGCCCTACGGCTTAGTACGTCAGCTACCACATTTGCTTTACCAGGGTGGTATTCAATTGTGAAATCATAATCCTTTAGTAGCTCAATTCATCTGTGCTACTAAGATTTTGCTCTTTCTGGGTAATGAGGTATTTAAGACTTTTGTAATCTGCATAAATTATGCATTTCTCTCCATACAAGTAATGTCTCCATATTTTTAGTGTGAATATCACCGCAGCCAACTCTAAGTCATGGGTTGGGTAATTTGCCTAGTGAGTCTTAAGCTAGTGCAATGCATATGCAACTACTTTACCTTCTTGCATCAACACACAACCCAAGCCAACATGTGATGCATCACTGTAGACCGTAAACTCCTTCCCATGCTCTGGCTGAATCAAAACAGAGGCCTCCGTCAAAACCTTTTTAAGCTTCTCAAAGCTTTCTTGCTGTTTATCAGTCCAAACAAACGGTACCCCTTTACGCAACAACTTAGTTAGGGGTGCAGCAATAAGCGAAAACCCCTCAACAAACTATCTATAGTACCCAGCCAAACCCAAAAAACTTCAAATTTCAAAGACTATCTTAGGCGATTTCTAGTCCAACACAACTTCAATTTTTTGAGGATCAACCCTAATCCCCTCAGTCGAAGCCACATGACCCAGAAAAGTAACTTCTTTCAACCAAAATTTGCACTTACTGAATTTGGGATACAGTTGGTTCTCCTTCAAAATCTGTAACACAACTCGTAGGTCTGCATCATGTTCATCTTCAGTTCTTGAATACACCAATATATCATCTATAAACACTACCATGAACTAATCCAGATAGGGTTGGAAAACTTAGTTCATGAGGTCCATAAAAGCGGCTGGTGCATTTGTTAACCCGAATGACATCACTAGGAAATCGTAATGACCATAATGAGTCCTAAAAGCTGTCTTGTAGACATCTGCCTCCTTAACTCTTAGTTAATGGTACCCTGAACGGAGATCAATTTTTGAGAAAATTTAGGCTCCTCGAAGCTAATCGAAAAGATCATTTATCCTCGACAAAGGTACTTATTCTTGATGGTCAGCTTGTTCAACTACTAATAGTCGATGCAAATTCACATGGCCCCATCCTTCTCTTTCAGAAATAACACCGGTGCTCCCCAAGGAGACATACTAGGTAGAATGAATCCTCGATCTAATAATTCCTGAATTTGAGCGTTCAGTTCCACCAACTCCTTTGGTGCCATGCTATAAAAGGTGATGGACACTAGAGCTGTACCAGGTAAGAGCTCGATTCCAAATTCAACTTCTCAGTTGGGAGGTCACCTAGGTAGCTCATTGGGAAAAACATCAGGGAATTCCTTTACCATTCTCAAATCCTTGATAGTAGGACCCTTAGAATCCGTATCACTAATGTATGCCAAATACGCCTCACAACCTTTACGAACCAACTTCTCAGCCCTTAATGCAGAAATTACATTTGACAAATAATCTTGACACTCCCCAATCACCACCATTAGTACCATACACTTTGCAACACAATCTAAAGTTGCCCGATGTTTCACCAGCCAATCCATTCCCAAGATTAAGTCAAACTCACCAAAAGGCAATTCCATCAAGTTTGCTAAAAAGGTAACCCTTGAACCACTAAAGGCACATCCCTAATAAACTTGTTCACTTTCACAGACTGGCCTAATAGACTCAACACAGTGACCTCATTTATAGCATTTTCAAACATATCACCCAAAGTCTTAGTCATGGTGTATGCAATGTACAAATGTGTCGACCTAATGTCAATTAATGTAGTATAAGGTACCTCATGAATAAAGAACGTACTAGTTATCACATCTGGGGTGCCTCCATCCTTTCGGTGACGAGTAGCATAGACTAGCGCTGGCTGGCTCGCCTCGGTATGTCCTGCACCTCTGCCCGGTGCTCCACGACCACGCCCCAAATCGTTTCCACCCCTAGCCTGTCCACGACCTCTCGGCAGCTGTTGAGCACCCCTCAGCGGCGGTATGTTACCCCTACCAATGGCTTGTATCTGATCTGGCCTTCTGGGACACTCCCTAATATGATGCTCCATGGAACCACAACTCAGACTTCTAGCTCTCACCTGTATGGCCTTTCCCAAAAACAGCACAAGGTGACACCCTTGTAGTAGCAGCAAAGGGCCCAGCTCTAGCTGACCCATCCACTTTGGCCCTTTTCGTAGGCCTCTACACAGCACCGGAAGGCTCTGCATCCCTTTTATTTTTGCCTTTTTATCTTTATTAGTTTAGGCGCTCAATGCGCTTCACATTCTCAGTGATATTTTCTTTTTCCACCAGTGTTGTGAAATCCCACTCCCTCTGTGGAGCTAGCAATACTCGAAGACTATCTTTAAGGCCATCCTTAAATCGAACATAGCGTTCATAGTCTGTTGCATTGACTGAGTCGTAGAAATTTTGCCTCATACTCCTCTACAGACTTGTCTCCCTAGTTAAGTTCAAAAATTCCCTCCTCTGGGCATCCACATAACTTATGCCCATGTACTTTCCCTAGAACACTGATTTGAAAAACTCCCAAGTTACCCAGTCAGGCTGAGTGCCCTCTTTCACAGTAAGCCACCACTAATAGGCTTCCTTTCGCAGCAATGATACTGTACGTTTTAGCTTTTACTCGGGCATGCAGTCCAGGTCATCCATTATTTTTTTTGTGCCCTCCAACCAATATTCGGCCACGTTAGGAGCTGCTCCAGTGATCCCCTTGAAGATCTATGCTCCATTCGACCGAAGTCACTTCGAAATTGACCTACGGCTCCCAGTACTAGATTGGGCCTAGTGACCCTTTCCAGAATCCTTAACATTGCTTGGGACAATGCGTCATCCCTAACTACATGATCATATGGCCTCGTCTCGGTTACCGGTGAAGTCAATGCCTCTCTTGACTCAATGTTGCGCATGTGGCTAGAAGTAGAAGATCTAACCCTAGTACTTTCACAGCCTCTACCGCGGCCTCTTGGACCCCTTCTTGTTCTCATTATCGCTTCGTGTATTATCTGAATTAAAAATTTTATGAAATTTAGCTCATAGTTTCAATAATTAAGTAGATGTTTTATGGTAGTAGTAGTTAAGAGTTGTTTTCGTAGTTGTAAGCCCACTACAGTTTTAGTTTCCTACGATTTTAGTTTTACTCTAACTAAAGAGTCTTAACAGTCTAATGTCTAAAGTAATCCTAGTAGCTATCTATAGTATTAACATTGTAAGACAAATTTCAGTATCTAGAATACTTACTTGACTTGACGTCAGAGACTCGGTCTACCACTAATTAAAATCCTCAAAAAATACATTAATTCCTTTGTAACTAACTTAAAAATCCAAAAAATAAAGCCCATTTCATAGCTCGAGTTTTGCAACTTGGCTCTGATATTACTAAATGTAACACCCTAAACCCGGCCCAGACATTATGGCCGGATCTAGCGGCATCACATTGAAGGGTATATCGTAAAATTTTATGTTGTTGGAAAACCTTGAAAATGCTTGATCGTTCGCAGTTTAAAGTAGTATTTTTAAAACGGGTTTTCAATTTCAGACAAGCCTCGTTTAAGGAATACTTTAGATAAAAATAGTTGTTGGTGGAACTTATATATTAAGGGTTGATTAAAACATTAAGTTGCTATTAGAAAATCTCAATTTTAACATCCATTATTAAATTCTCATGTTTCAAAAATAGCAAAAGCTCATTCTTTGAAAACGTCTGTATACTTATGGTTGATTTATAATACGTTATTTTCTTTTTAAAACATGAGACTTAAATCTAGATGTTATGCAATCAATAGCAGCAAAATCAAACTTAAAACAAAATTGGAAAGAGGCCTTATTACAACAAACCCAAATAAAGGAAAATGTATTTTAACCAAAGAAAATTAAGATACGAAAATCAAAAGTCTGTACTGTGGCCACCTCCGAGTCGTCAAATACACCGAATCGTCTCACTCTAAGGATTACCTAAAAAATTAACAAGAGGGGTGAGTTTACAAAACTTAGTGTGTACTACCCTCATCAATCACATAGCATACAACACATTAATCCGGGCCTAAGCCCGGTACAATAACGGTGGCAACTGGGCCTTAGCCCATAGCAGCCTTAGTTGGGCCTAAGCCCATATCATGATCAGAATTGGAATATGCAATGCACAAATAAACCCCAACCAACCCTGCACTCCAAATCCCATCCGACCTTACACTCCTGTGGGGATTAAATCGACCCACCCATCCCTACACTCCGGATGTAGCACCGGTTGCGGCACTGACCAATATCACAACAAAACTGCCAATGGGCTTAAAGACGTTAGGGGATCCATAGTCGTCTCAAGCAACCGGGCGATCCTATCAAATCAATTACTTCCTTCAATGTGACAGCCCTATTTCGACCCAAGTCGGGAAGTGGTTTCGAGACCGCTAAATCGAGTCACGAAAATAATTGAGTATAAAATTTTATGTTTATTTTATGTGATGAATTATGTGTGAATTATTGAATGCTCGAAAAGTGTCAAATTGAATGTGAAGTTAATTGTAAGGACTCATGTGATTTGAATTAAAACATAAGTGGTAAAAATCCAAAGGACTAATTGTAGATTGAAGAGAAATAATTGGGCTTGCATGTCAAATATGCACATTTACACATTAGTGGCCAGCCATGCAAACTTTTTATGATTAATATTGTATTTTTGTGATATTAAATAATTTGTAATTGGTGGTTAACATAATGGTAATATAATAATATGAAAAACATGGTGAAAATAACAAGGGAGAGTGGTGTTCTTCATTTTTGTTTTGGCCTACTTTCAATTTAGAAAAGGGGGAGAGGAAGAAACTAAGCATTCGGCCACTTCTACTTCTAATCTAAGGTATGTTTTGAAGGATTTTTCCAAATTATTGCAAGAATTTTGTAAGACACCTAGTTCCCAAGTTAGCCCATGTTGAAATTTTCATTTTGGTTTAAATTCAAGCATTCGGCCGTTTGAATGAAATTAGTATATTTTGTTGCTAGTTGGATGTTAGCTTGATAGGAATGAAGGTTTTAATTTTAAATGAGTTATATGTGGAGTTGATGACGAATGGGGCATGGTTGTTTTTGGGAAATGCTTATTCGGTCATTGTTGAGTGAGTTTGGAGTTTTTAATTATGATGAGTTTTGATGATAGCTTATAATTATAGCATGTCATTGAAGTGTTTTAAGATTGAAATAGTAGATATATGAAAATTTCTTGATAAAAAGCTACATGCGAATTTTGGGTATAATCGGCATTGGACATTAGGATGCCTTGTGAATGTTTTGATTGTTTTGGATGTACATCTTTTGCTCGTTAATGAAAAGAGCTAGATTGATTGCTAGAATTGAGAATTTAATATCTTTGATGAGTGCATAGGCTAGCCGTGGTAAAGGAAGCATGTTAAGAAAATGACATTCGGCCTTTTTGAATTAAATTCAAATTGGGTGAACCAAATTGCTAAAGTGAGTATTCCGTAATGGGAGCATATATTCAAATTTTAGTATGTATGACATAAATTGAAAATTGATGGAGTGATTAAAATTTCAATTGGACAATTACTACATTTAGGTTAATGCATTCCCATATGTATGTGTAAGCCGAATGAAAGCCAATTTGGAGCTCTTTATAAGAAAGCATGATCGATCTTTGATGACTATCTTGTTTTGAATAACGAGGTTAGCTAAAGGAATTATGTATGTTTAATTTAAAGCCATAGGCTGGTCGTAACTTGTAACATTGGTATTAAAGCTGAATGTTTGTGTGAAAGAAATAGGAGTGTGTATGCCGTGTTGAAAATGAATGAATGTATGCATTATAAGAGAATATTCGTACTACTTGCCTTGATTTAGTGAAGAACATACAAGCTGATACATTTAATTTGTTAATCTAAGCTCAAGAGCATAGAGGGGCAACATCGGATAAGGGAAAGGCCAAAGTGACGGAATAGTCAACTTGTAAAGACTCAGAAGGAAGCGATGTAAGTTTTAAGCATCTTAGCTTAATACACGACTTTTATTTTACATGATTTATGATTGTTAATGTAATAGTGACATGGGCATATAACTGAAATTTACTAGACTTAGAGAGGCTTAGAAGTAAATTGAGATATGGATTACTTACATGTTTATTACCGAACATATAGGGAAATAATGTCATGCTATGTATGAATTTGTGAATGTGGCAAATGGACATTATTTTGCGATAAATTATGCGCAAAGTATACATGATGAATCCGAAGGGCTTTTGAGCCAAAGTTGAATCCGGGTTAACCCCGAAGGGCTTTTGAGCCCAAGTTGAAATCCGTGTTAACCCTAAAGGGCTTTGAGCCAAAGTTGAATCCTAGTTAACCCCGACGGGCTTTTGAGCCAAAGTTGAAATCCAGGTTAACCCTGAAGGGCTTTTGAGCCAAAGTTGAATCCGGGTTAACCTTGAAAGGCTTTGAGCCAAAGTTGAATCCAGGTTAATCTCGAAGGGCTCTCGAGCCAATGTCGTATCGGGAAAATTTAGATGAGCCTTAGAACTATAATTAAAAACAAATTGTGCTAAGTACGAGGGTACTCATGATGGAGAAATACATATTTCGATCCTAATAATCATCATAACAAATGAGCTCATTATCGTAAGATGATCAGGTATGTGTAGTATCCTAATGATGAATGAACTTTCGTTGAATTGTGATTTATCATTATGCATTGTTGTTTCGGATAGAGGTCTAAAGAAATATGCAGGCGTGCTGGTTATACATTATGTGAAACTATTCGGTTCTTACGGGAAGGGACTTAATTGATGTTGAGTATGTGAATAAGTTTTAGTGGATGAATGTAAAAGTATATGTGTACACCCTAATCAGTAATTTAGCTCGTTATAGAGTCAGAGTTACCTTCGGCCAAAGAATGGTGTAAACAAGTGTTAAAGATTTCTTCACTCTAGTCTTTAATTTGTATTTTATCGCTTAAAAACTTACTAAGCATATGATTGCTTACTTCGTTGCTCTTCACTTTCTGTTTTTAGATCTCGTTCGTCAGCTACGGTCTCGGGAATTCCAGGGCTAAAGTCATCCACACTATCAAAACATCCTTCGGTATTTTATAACTAAACTTTGAAAATGGCATGTATAGACTTAACATGTGGTTGCTAAACGAGCTTGATTTTTGAAGTTGTAATTATGTCAACCATGCGAAAATGGCTTAACCGAATGTCTTATATCCATGTCCATGGTTTTAAATTTGGTTACGTAATATGGAATGGCAGTTAAATCATGCTTTGGTAAATATGTTTGAAGTATCATATATATATACACATGTGTAATCGGCCTAGATGTTAATTGTTGAAATTGACTAAGCCTTGATATTTTACCACAAGTAGAGTAATAGTTGTCTTAGATCATCGAATCGATTCATGAAGGTCGTGTAATGCCTCTTAACCCTCTGGCGAACGAAACGGGTTTAGGGGTGTTACATTTTTATTGGTATCAGAGCTACGGTTTAGTCGATTCTCAGACTACCGTAGAAAATATGAGTTTAGCTATACATGCCATTTGATGTTAATGTGAGAGTGTGATGACTTCTAAGAGCTAAAATATGATTTTTTTTGTATAAAATGGATCCCAAACCCGATGGAGCTGTAGCGGACGATGTCGAAAGTGTAGCACCTACTCCTGCGTAAGGGACAGCGCTGCCTGATTCTCAGCCGAATATCAGTCATCGAGATGATGACACTAGACAAGCCTTTTATGCAATGATGAGCGACTGGTTCGCTCAATTCATTAGATCAAATCCGGCTGTTCCGTAACCTCTGCCTCTGAATACTCTGCTCCCGACTTATATGACCCCTCCAGTGAACGATCCAGTGAGATCTAGTAGGCCCCCAGTTAATAAAATTAGAAAATATGGGGTTGAAGAGTTTTGAGCTACCCCCAGTGACGATGCCGAGCGGGCTGAGTTTTGGCTTGATAACACCATCCGAGTATTCGATGAGCTATCCTGTACGCCTAAGGAATGTTTAAAATGTGCGATATCTCTGTTGCGCGACTCTGCATATTATTGGTGGAACACTCTGGTCTCTGTCATTCCAAAGGAGCGGGTTACCTGGGAGATTTTCCAAACTGAGTTCCGTAAGAAATATATCAGTCAGAGATTCATCGATCAAAAACGGAAGGAATTTCTTGAGCTTAAACAAGGTCAGATGTCAGTAACTGAGTACGAGAGAGAGTTCGTGCAGCTCAGCCGTTATGCTCGAGAATGTGTTTCCTCTGAGGCCATTATGTGTAAGCGTTTTGAGGATGGATTAAACGAAGATATCAGACTACTGGTGGGAATTCTGGAAATTAAGGAGTTTGTCGTACTAGTCGAGCGAGCTTGCAAAGCCGAAGAGTTTGGTATTGAGAAAAGAAAAGCCGACGATGGAGCTAGAGAGTTCCGTAAGAGATCTGCAGGAAAATCGATACAGCAATCGTCTAAAAAAACTAGGGATGACTCAGACCGATCTAAATACACATCGGGTTTTTCTAGACGTGAGCATCATCGACCTCCTGTGAGTTCGCGAGCTACTTCCATCGCCAGTGTTGGGAATGAACGTCGGGATAGATCTGATTGCAAATATTGTGGTAAATGACACCCGGGGAGTTGTAGGCATCGTGATCGCTCTTGCTTCAGATGTGGATCTGCTGATCATTTTATTAAAGATTGTCAGAAGGTTGATGAGCGTACTCTCGACCTAAGTCTGAGAGTTAGTGGCATGGCTACACGGGGTAGACCGCCGCGGCGGGGTGGAAATATTAGCGGTAGTCAGAGAGGGACTAGAGACACTGCAGTCGGATCTGAGGCTCGAGCACCTGCCAGAGCATATGCTATTCGTGCCCGTGAGGAAGCTTCTTCTCCGGATGTTATTACTGGTACTTTCACACTCTTTAACACCGATGTTATTGCCCTGATTGATCCTGGTTCGACCCATTCATATGTGTGTGAAACTTTAGCCTCCAGTAAGACTCTTCCCGTTGAGTCTATTGAGTTCGTAATCCGAGTGTCGAACCCTTTGGGTCGTTGTGTATTGGTTGATAAAGTATGCATGAGATGTCCCCTAATGGTTCGAGATTTCTATTTTCCGGCTGACTTGATGCTTCTACCATTCGATGAATTTGACATTATTCTCGGAATGGATTGGTTGACCGTTCATGACGCGATAGTGAATTGCAAGCGAAAAACTATTGATTTCCGATGTTCGAATAATGAAATAATCCGAATTGAGTCTATTGACTTAAACGGGCTACCTGCCGTAATTATGACCATGTCAGCTCAGAGATACGTGAGAAAGGGTTATGAAGCGTATCTGGCTTATGTGTTAGACGATAAAGTATCAGAACAGGAACTCGAGACTATACCAGTGGTTAGAGAATATCCAGACGTGTTTCCTGAGGAATTGCCGGGTTTACTGCCAGTTATAGAGGTTGAGTTTGGTATAGAGTTGATTCCGGGTACGATGCCGATTTCATTTGCCCCGTATCGTATGGCACCCGCTGAGTTGAAAGAATTGAAATCTCAGCTACAAGAGTTGACAGATAGAGGCTTCGTGTGACCTAGTTTTTCACCTTGGGGTGCATCGGTTTTGTTTGTGAAAAAGAAAGACGGGATTATGAGAATGTGCATCGACTATCGACAGCTGAATAAAGCCACTGTAAAGAATAAGTATCCGTTGCCCCGAATTGACGACTTGTTCGATCAGTTGAAAGGAGCTTCAGTGTTTTCAAAGATTGACTTGCGATCCGGCTATTATCAGTTGAGAGTTAGAGATTCCGACGTACCAAAGACAGCATTCAGAATGAGGTACGGACACTACGAATTTTTAGTGATGCCGTTTGGGCTCACTAATGCCCCTGCAGTTTTCATGGATTTGATGAATCGGGTGTTTAGGCCGTTTTTGGACCGTTTTGTAGTAGTGTTCATCGATGATATTTTGATTTACTCTCGTGATGAGTTTGAGCATGCCGAACATTTGAGACGGGTACTTCAGACCTTACGTGAACATAAATTGTATGCGAAATTTAGCAAGTACGCATTCTGGTTGCGTGAAGTCAGTTTCTTGGGACATATAGTGTCTGCTTCGGGTATTAGAGTCGATCCGAACAAAATTTTAGCTATTCTCGATTGGAAACCCCCTAGAAATGTTTCCGAAGTTTGAAGCTTCTTAGGACTTACCGGTTACTACTGACGATTTGTCAAAGGTTTCTCGATGATTGCGGTACCATTGACGAGACTGTTGCAGAAAGATGTCAAGTTCAAGTGGTCTGATAAGTGTCAGCAAAGTTTTGATCAACTAAAGACTCTTTTAACGGAAGCTCCAGTATTAATTCAGCCAAAATCCAGCAAAGAGTTTGT
Source organism: Gossypium stocksii (assembly GCA_020496765.1). Classification (NCBI taxonomy): domain Eukaryota; kingdom Viridiplantae; phylum Streptophyta; class Magnoliopsida; order Malvales; family Malvaceae; genus Gossypium; species Gossypium stocksii. Next base: position 48,243,052 of record CM035627.1, read on the forward strand.
GGTTTATAGTGATGCATCCTTGAATGGTTTAGGCTGCGTTTTGATGCAAGAAGGTCGGGTTGTCGCCTACGCTTCGGGGCAGCTGAAGCCACACGAGCGAAATTATCCGACCCATGATCTTGAATTGGCTGCTATTGTGTTCGCTCTAAAAATCTGGCGACACTATCTGTTTGGTGAGAAATGTCACATCTTTTCCGATCACAAAAGTCTGAAGTACCTGATGACACAAAGGGATTTAAAATTGAGGCAAAGGCGGTGGCTAGAATTGCTAAAAGATTACGAACTTATTATTGATTATCACCCAGGAAAAGCTAATGTGGTTGCGGACGCTCTTAGCCGAAAATCCCTATTTTCTCTGCGAGCCTTGAACGCGAGATTAAAGTTGTCGGCAAATGATGTGTTGATTGCTGAATTGGAAGCAAGACCCGTGTTACTTCGACAGATTTGCGAAGCTCAGAAAGTTGATGATGATTTAATTGCTAAATGAGTTCAGTGTGACTCAAATGTGAATTCAGAGTTTTGCGTCGATGGTAATGATTGTTTGAGATTTAAAGACCGATTGTGTATTCTGAAAAAGTCCGAGTTAGTTTCGACGATTTTGAACGAAGCCCATAATAGCCAAATGTCAGTTCATCCGGGTAGTACGAAAATGTATAATGATTTGAAACGACAATATTGGTGGCACGGCATGAAACGAGACATTTCTAATTTCGTATCTAAGTGCTTAATATGTCAGCAAGTGAAAGTAGAACATCAGGTGCCGTCGGGATTATTCCAACCAATTTTGATACCGGAGTGGAAGTGGGATCGCGTTACAATGGACTTTGTGTCGGGCTTACCGTTGACTCCGAGCAAGAAGGATTCCATTTGGGTTATTGTGGACAAACTAACAAAATCAGCTCATTTCATCTCGATTCGTACAGATTTTTCACTTGATAAGTTAGCAGAACTATATATCTCCCAAATTGTACGATTGCACGGAGTGCTAACCTCTATTATATGAGACTATGATCCTCGTTTTACTTCACGATTTTGGAAGAAATTGCACGAGGCTTTGGGAACCAAACTTCATTTCAGCACAGCTTTCCATCTGCAGACAGACGGTCAAACTGAACGGGTTATTTAGATACTCGAGGACATGTTGAGATGTTGCATTCTCGAGTTTAGCGGTTCGTGGGAGAAATACTTACCCTAGTTGAATTCGCGTATAATAACAGCTTCCAGTCGAGTATTCAGATGGCACCCTACGAAGCTCTTTACGGTCGAAAATGTCGTACACCCCTGTTTTGGACCGAGCTTAGTGAGAATAAGATTCTCGGAGTTGATTTAGTTAAAGAAGCAGAGCAGAAAGTGAAAATGATTCGTGATAGTTTGAAAATGGCATCCTATCATCAGAAATCATACTCAGATCTGAAGCGTAAAAATATCGAGTATCAGATTGGCGATAAAGTATTTCTGAAAGTCTCACCGTGGAAAAAGATATTCCGTTTTGGCCGTAAAGGCAAGTTGAGTCCGAGATTTATTGGACCGTATGTGATATCAGAACGGATTGGGCCAGTTGCTTATAGATTGATTTTGCCCCCTGAACTTGAAAAGATCCACAATGTTTTCCATGTATCGATGCTCCGTCGCTATAGATCCGATCCTTCGCATGTGATTAATCTATCGGAAGTTGAAATTCAACCTGATTTGAGTTATGAAGAAGAACCTATCCGTATTTTAGCTCGAGAAGTTAAAGAATTGCGAAATAAAAAGGTTCCGTTAGTGAAAGTGTTGTGGCTCAAGCATGGGATCGAAGAAGCGACTTGGGAATCCGAGGAAGTTATGAAGGAGCGATATCCAAACTTATTCTCTGGTAAGATTTTCGGGGACGAAATCCCTAAAGGGGGGAGAGTTGTGACAGCCCTATTTTTACCCAAGTTGGGAAGTGGTTTCGGGACCGCTAAACTGAGTCACGAAAATAATTGAGTATAAAATTTTATGTTTATTTTATGTGATGAATTATGTGTGAATTATTGAATGTTCGAAAAGTGTCAAATTGAATGTGAAGTTAATAGTAAGGACTCATGTGATTTGAATTAAAACATAAGTGGTAAAAATCCAAAGGACTAATTGTAGATTGAAGAGAAATAATTGGGCTTGCATGTCAAATATGCACATTTACACTTTAGTGGCCGGCCATGCAAACTTTTTATGATTAATATTGTATTTTTGTGATATTAAATAATTTGTAATTGGTGGTTAACATAATGGTAATATAATAATATGAAAAACATGGTGAAAATAACAAGGGAGAGTGGTGTTCTTCATTTGTTTTGGCTGACTTTCAATTTAGAAATGGGGGAGAGGAAGAAACTAAGCATTCGGCCACTTCTACTTCTAATCTAAGGTATGTTTTGAAGGATTTTTCCAAATTATTGCAAGAATTTTGTAAGACACCTAGTTCCCAAGTTAACCCATGTTGAAATTTTCATTTTGGTTTAAATTCAAGCATTCGGCCATTTGAATGAAATTAGTATGTTTTGTTGCTAGTTGGATGTTAGCTTGATAGGAATGAAGGTTTTAATTTTAAATGAGTTATATGTGGAGTTGATGACGAATGGGGCATGGTTGTTTTTGGGAGATGCTTATTCGGTCATTGTTGAGTGAGTTTGGAGTTTTTAATTATGATGAGTTTTGATGATAGCTTATAATTATAGCATGTCATTGAAGTGTTTTAAGATTGAAATAGTAGATATATGAAAATTTCTTGATAAAAAGCTACATGCGAATTTTGGGTATAATCAGCATTGGACATTAGGATGCCTTGTGAATGTTTTGATTGTTTTGGATGTACATCTTTTGCTCGTTTAATGAAAAGAGCTAGATTGATTGCTAGAATTGAGAATTTAATATCTTTGATGAGTGCATAGGCTAGCCGTGGTAAAGGAAGCATGTTAAGAAAATGACATTCGGCCTTTTTGAATTAAATTCAAATTGGGTGAACCAAATTGCTAAAGTGAGTATTCCGTAATGGGAGCATATATTCAAATTTTAGTATGTATGAGATAAATTGAAAATTGATGGAGTGATTAAAATTTCAATTGGACAATTACTACATTTAGGTTAATGCATTCCCATATGTATGTGTAAGCCGAATGAAAGCCAATTTGGAGCTCTTTATAAGAAAGCATGATCGATCTTTGATGACTATCTTGTTTTGAATAACGAGGTTAGCTAAAGGAATTATGTATGTTTAATTTAAAGCCATAGGCTGGTCGTAACTTGTAACATTGGTATTAAAGCTGAATGTTTGTGTGAAAGAAATAGGAGCGTGTATGCCGTGTTGAAAATGAATGAATGTATGCATTATAAGAGAATATTCGTACTACTTGCCTTGATTTAGTGAAGAACATACAAGCTGATACATTTAATTTGTTAATCTAAGCTCAAGAGCATAGAGGGGCAACATCGGATAAGGGAAATGCCAAAGTGACGGAATAGTCAACTAGTAAAGACTCAGAAGGAAGCGATGTAAGTTTTAAGCATCTTAGCTTAATACACGACTTTTATTTTACATGATTTATGATTGTTAATGTAATAGTGACATGGGCATATAACTGAAATTTACTAGACTTAGACAGGCTTAGAAGTAAATTGAGATATGGATTACTTACATGTTTATTACCGAACATATAGGGAAATAATGTCATGCTATGTATGAATTTGTGAATGTGGCAAATGGACATTATTTTGCTTTAAATTATGCGAAAAGTATACATGATGAATCCGAAGGGCTTTTGAGCCAAAGTCGAATCTGGGTTAACCCCGAAGGGCTTTTGAGCCAAAGTTGAAATCCGGGTTAACCCCGAAGGGCTTTTGAGCCAAAGTTGAATCTGGGTTAACCCCGAAGGGCTTTGAGCCAAAGTTGAATCCGGGTTAATCCTGAAGGGCTCTCGAGCCAATGTCGTACCGGGAAAATTCAGATGAGCCTTAGAACTATAATTAAAAACAAATTGTGCTAAGTACAAGGGTACTCATGATGCAGAAATACAGATTTCGATCCTAATAATCATCATAACAAATGAGCTCATTATCGTAAGATGATCAGGTATGTGTAGTATCCTAATGATGAATGAACTTTCATTGAATTGTGATTTATCATTATGCATTGTTGTTTTGGATAGAGGTCTAAAGAAATATGCAGGCGTGCTGGTTATACATTATGTGAAACTATTCGGTTCTTACGGGAAGGGACTTAATTGATGTTGAGTATGTGAATAAGTTTTAGTGGATGAATGTAAAAGTATATGTGTACACCCTAATCAGTAATTTAGGTCGTTATAGAGTCGGAGTTACATTCGGCCAAAGAATGGTGTAAACAAGTGTTAAAGATTTCTTCACTCTAGTCTTTAATTTGTATTTTATCGCTTAAAAACTTACTAAGCATATGATTGCTTACTTCGTTGCTCTTCACTTTCTATTTTTAGATCTCGTTCGTCAGCTACGGTCTCGGGAATTCCAGGGCTGAAGTCATCCATACTATCAAAACATCCTTCGGTATTTTATAACTAAACTTTGAAAATGGCATGTATAGACTTAACATGTGGTTGCTAAACGAGCTTGATTTTTGAAGTTGTAATTATGTCAGCCATGCGAAAATGGCATAATCGAATGTCTTATATCCATGTCCATGGTTTTAAATTTGGTTACGTAATATGGAATGGCAGTTAAATCATGCTTTGGTAAATATGTTTGAAGTATCATATATATACATGTGTAATCGGCCTAGATGTTAATTGTTGAAATTGACTAAGCCTTGATATTTTACCACAAGTAGAGTAATAGTTGTCTTAGATCATCGAATCGATTCATGAAGGTCGTGTAATGCCTCTTAACCCTCTGGCGACCGGAACGAGTTTAGGGGTGTTACATTCAATCAATGATCCCATCCCATGCAGCATAGTATCACATGCATGAATGCAAATATATCAATAAATGGCATATAAAATCAAGCATATATCATGTAGAGGCATTTTAGTCATTTTGCCCTTCAAGGGCATAATAGTCATTTTGCACTTTAGGTTCTAAGTACACGTATCAACCCATCAATAAGTCTACAGTCATTTCGCACGACTTGTGCAACCTTTAGCAATCATCTGATACAGTTCGGCCAAAGCCCAATACGTGGTCCAAGTGGGGCACACACACTCGTGTGGCCTACTAAGTCTAGAATTGCCCTTGGCCATGTGAACCACATGAATGGCCTCATTATTTCCCATCCATCCATGGATTTGCCCCGTGTAGGGCCCATTAGACCATTAGGCCCACACTACCCATTTCGGCCCACATGGCCTAAAATAGACTTGAGACCATGAGATCACTCATGGTGGACTCTATTGTTGTATCAACTTTACCACACGTGCATTCGTGTGCCCGTGTGGCAACCATTTCCATACTTTTGACTTTTTGACTTTTTGGCATTTCGGCATTTTAGCATTTGCTAATTTGCAGTTTGAGTGGTGTGTGTACACACCTTAATGGCAAAAAGTGTAACTCCTGCAAGCATAGAACCTATATTCAATTAGAGTACTCAGTTAGTCTTTCTATTAATAAGATTTATCAATCTCTTCTGATACTAAAACCGCACCTAAGATTGATAGCTACCTTGATAGAGCGAACAAGGTTTCACTTGTCTAAACTGTTGACGAAGGTTGAATTCTTTCCCCTTGATGAACCACCACATTACCTAACAGAGACTATTAGCAATGATTACATATATGTATGGTTAGAACCTAAACATAAAGATTTATTAAAACCTGAGATAAAGGAAAATGTCACCCATCAATAATCAACTAAGCCTTACACTTGTTAATTGACAACAATCCAACCAATCGATCACTTACCTAATAATTTGGCTATGAGTGAAGAAGAACAGAAATCGGCCCACAAGGCTTTCCCTACTAGCATGACACACAACAACACCCTTATTCCAAAGAGCCGAGCAACAAGAGAAAAAAGACTATTGTGTACTAATCGGCCGTGTAACGCCCTGATTTTTGGGATTTTTAGGGATTTTTGTGATTTTGATGAAATTGAAATTTGGTTGTTAAATTATAGAATTTATGTTTTAAGTATGTTAGTGGGCTTTAGAAGGCCCAAGCCTAAGATAAAACCTGGTAGAAATATCAAATTTTGGATTTAAAGTAAAGGGGACTTGGCTAAGTGGGCCTTTAAGAAAAAGTGGGGAAATTTGACTCAAGTAAGCCCTTGGTAAAGCGGCAGTGTGGCGCCACTTAAATGCCTCAAAAAGTGGCGTGTGGTTGGAGTGCAAGGGTTAAGGTTCTAGTTGCATGGTAAGCAGTATGGTGTTTTATTTTTGCTGCATGTGCTGGTCATGTAATGGAACTCAAGCGAAACTCTACTGAGAAGAGTTTGAGTTGCTCATGAGAGTTTGTTAAGGAGGGATAAGGGGAGAGATTATAAGAACTTTGAAAAGGAGGAGTGATGGCCGAATGTAGGAGTCTTAGAAGTGCATAATCGGCTAGGGGAGTTAGGCAGCATTTTTGGTAATTGTCCTTGGTGTGCCGATTTTCCTTTTGGCAGTTTGGGCATTTTCTTGTGGTCTTTTAGGATTGTGTTGATCTCTTCTTTCTCTCACCGAGCTAGGGTAGTGCCACTTAGGGTTTTCTACTTTTGTTCTATTCTTCTCTTACTGTCCCAAAAAGCCAAAAACGCAAGCTAAGTTTTCTCTTGTTCCAATTTGATCATAAGAGAACCTCTCTTCTTTTAATCCATCTTTATTTTGTTCTTCTTTTTCCCCTAAACCAATTTTATCCCATCACCTCTCTTCTAGACCGAACCTACCTACTTCTTCCCTTTCTTCTCTCTTCTAGCCGATTGCCATAAAAGCCGAAATACCAAAAGTTAAGCTTATGTGCCGATTTCTTCTTGGCTGAACCCCTCCTTTCTTCTTCATCTCTTTTAGCCGAACTTCACACTCTCAAAACCCCTAACTTCTATCGACAACACCTTTTCAATCCATAGCTTCAAATCACCTTCTCCTCTATCTAACCAAAAGCCGAAACTACCATATCCATAAGGAATTGGGAGTCGAACTCTTAAACCTCTAAGATTCACTCTCTGCTCGTGTTTAGAGGCTAGATCTGTGTTAGATCTGAGTTAAGTACGGGATTGGAATCATCTTGGTTTAGTGATTCTACTGTAAGTTATCAGAATCTTTGTTCCATACTTTATTTCAGGATTTAAGAAAAGCTGAAACCCCTATATACATGGGGAGGCTGTCGATTGGGGTTAAGGCTCTATAGGTCTTAACAGTTGATTTATTTTCGTGCTAGCGTGATCGAAAGGCTACTGATTGAGGGCTTGGACAGGTGGAACGACTAGATTTGGATCTAGTAGTTAAGATCGACAAGGGTAAGTGGTTAAGAATACCCTATTATGGCTGAATATGGTAAGGGGTTTTTTAGGTTGGTTGTTGTTGATTTGTAATCTAAAGATTGTAGTGGCCGATTGTAGGTGATCGTGGGAGAGCTCGTTAGCGTTCGTTGCAAATCAGGTGTGTAAAAGAACACCTCCTTGTAGTTCAAATCGGCAAAAGCTGAAAAGCTGAAATGCCAAAATTCTAGCATTTCGTGGGCTTGCGAGTGTGCGAGCGCGTGTGGGTCGGTTGGAAGCGTTAAGGTTCTGTAACCTAAATCGGTAAAGTTGGTGAGTGGGTGATTTCGCGCGCTTTGGTAAATTTGGGCCTCGGTGGGCTGGAATTAGGCATAATGGGCTTACGAGCCCATATGGGTAAAAGTAAGCGGTAAGTGTATTCTAGTATACTATAGGTTAAATCTGTTAATCTAGACTGAGAATTTGGGCTAAACGGGCTTATGTAGGTAAAAGACACGGTAGGGCCCATTGGGGGTTTTAGGGCCTAATAACTAAAAACTGCTAAAATGGGCTAAATTAACTACTGAGATGAAAGTTGGACAATTAAGGACTGAGGTATGCATAAAACCCTAAAAACTGGCATAATTACTGAAATACCCCTTAAGGGTGAGAAATTACTATTTTACCCCTAGGTGCAAAATGACCGTTATACCCCTAGGGCTAAATTTGACTGAAATGCATATTTTACTGTTTCTGTTCACTGTATGCCATAACACGATTATCTGTTGCATGGGACTAGGTTTATTGATGGAGGAAGTGCAAGTGGCATTACCACGATTACTGAAAGAGGCTTTGCCTCGTATTGTTTACTGAAAAGGGCTTTCCCTCGTATTACTGTTAGTAGCTTGGCCACATTATTTGAGCATCTATGCTATGACTGTGGAGTGTAGTGGCTGGGTGGGTTGAGTTGTTTCCCTACATGGTGTGTATATGACTAGTACGGGTGGAGTGTAGTGGTTGGATTTAGGCTGGGTTTGGGCATACATGCATGATACTGTTCTGTTCCTGTAATGGGCCTATGGGCCACACAATTTACTGAATAGGGCTAAGGCCCAGTAACTGATTACTGGATAGGGCTTCGGCCCAGATATTACTGAGACTGGATATGGCTTAGGCCCAAAAGGCTTAAGCTGATTTGAGCTCCGTATGGGCTTTCTTTGCACAGTGAGTTTCCAAACTCACCCCCTTCCTTTCATCTATGTAGGTGAGCCCTAGATTGGTGGACTTGGAGCTAGGAGGAATTCAGAGTGGCCACGTAGACTGCACTACTGGTTTTATTTAAGTTATTTATTTTCTTATTTATTTTCCATTATTTTTATTATGGTTTTGGGTTTGTAATAAGGCTGCTTTAATTATTTTTAATTTTGGGTTTTTATTTTATATTTACAAATTGAATAAAATGATTTAAACAAGGCTGCGCGGGTTTTCTCAAAATCAATCAATGTTTTCAAAACAACGCACTCATAACAAATGAATAACAAAGCAACAAACAAGATAAATTTTAAACGGTTAGTGGATAAGACAATCTCAAACTAAACCTGGATTTTCTTCCCAAATTACAAGTATGGTTTTACAAAACTCACCCTAATCTTAGTAACTAGGTAACATGGTTAGTTCGTCATTGATGTGACACACCAGACTTGGCTGTAAAGTTTGGACCGGGTTTGGGTTGTTACATTTAGTGGTATCAGAGTCCAGTTGTAATAACTCAGCTGTGGATCGGGTCTAAAAAGTTTTTGAAAATTTTTAAAATCAAGGCCCACGAAGGGTGTTTTGAAATAAGTTTTGGAAATTTCTAAGAAAACCCTTTTTAAATTAATTTTCTTCAAGGAATACACATCTTAAGGTTTTATTCTTAAAGGTTTAAGTTTTTCTGGGTTTCTAAGATTTGGTATCTAAAAAAGTGGCACATTGAATCCCCGGCACCAAGTTTGTAAGTATATCTATTTCTTATACTGTATTGTACTGAGATATCACTGTAGATAGAACTGAGACCCTACTATGATACTGTAGATAGGGTAGTACTGAAAACTGTAAAACTGAAACTATAGGGAAACTAAACCCTAGAAGACTGAGACTGTAGCTAGGCTACGACTTCGTGAAACACACTCTGAAACTCTATCTGTACATAAGACATTTGTAATAAACAACTGAAATATTAAACTAATGTCATAAGATTCGTAATCAGATAAGACGTAATGAGTACGAGGACTGTTCGTGGACGAGGCCATGGACGTAGCCGAGGCAGTGTTCAAGCTGGGTCTTCATCTTCTGAACACATGCCAGCTGAGGAGGCACGACTATCGCGGGTAGCTGAAAATGGGCGGTATGATCGGGCCGCTGGGGATAATACCTTGTCCTAAGCGATGTTAAGGGTTCTAGAGAGGGTTGCTAGAGCTAATGCCGGGTCTGTTTATAGGGGATCCATTTTTGAGCTACTCCGGGCTAACAGAGCAGAGGTCTTTAGGGGTATATCGGGAGTAGGCCCAAATGTAGCTGAGTATTGGCTGGAAGCTACAGAATGGATTATGGACGACCTGGATTGCTCGGTGGCGCAAAATCTGAAAAGAGCGGTGTCTCTGCTGCGAGACGAGGCAAATCAGTGGTGGATCACTGTGAATGAGAGTACCCCAGCTGAGCGGGTAACTTGGGATTTGTTTAAGCTGGCTTTCAAGGGAAAGTACGTCGGAGCAAGTTATGTGGATACGCGTAGGAAAGAATTTCTGAATGTGACCCAAGGCAATAAGTCTGTAGCTGAATATGAAGCTGAATTTCTGAGGCTGAGCCGGTATGCCAGTGATATAGTTGCTACTGAGTACGAGCGTAGCATTCATTTTGAGGATGGCGTTAAGGATGAGCTAAGGGTGTGCTGATAGCTCCCCAGAAGGATCGTGATTTTCCTACATTGGTAGAGAAGGCTAAGATAGCCGAAAAGGTATAGCGTACTGAACGGCAGAACTGTGATAGGGATCAAAACCGATTCAGGAGGGATTCTGGACCCTCTGGTGCTATAAACCAAAACCTCAAGCGAGCTAGAGTGGAGAACCAGTCCGAGCAGTTCTGGTGAATACAGCCAGACTGCAAGCTTGTGGAGACTGTGGAAGAGTGCATTTTGGAGAATGTTGGAAGCATACTGGGGCATGTCTCCGATGTGGGTCCAAGGAGCATACGATGAATAACTGTCCTTGGAGGCCAGCTCAGACTCAAGTTGCTGAACAGGGGGTTGCTCCACCAGGGCGAGGTGTACCGCAACCACCAAGAGGCTGTGGTCAAGGTAAAGGCAGCAATAGTAACGGTCGTTGACGTGGAGCACCTGGCAGGGGTGCTAGGAATGCTGAGGTTCACCAGCCAGCATTGGTTTATGCTACTCGTAGTCGAGAGAAAGGCAATGCACCTGATGTCATAATTGGTACGTTTTTTATCTCGAGATGCCATACACTGCTTTGATTGATGTGGGTTCAACTCATTCGTATGTTGCATGTGACATTTCTGGGTCGTTGGGAGTGCACTCTGAGGAAACTGTGAGTAGGGTAACTGTGATAAGTCCACTGGGTCACTCGGTTAGGGTAGATAAACTCTTTAGGGAGGTCTTTTTAGAGACTCAAGGTAGGATCTTTGCTGGAGACTTAATGGAGCTACCATTCGAAGAGTTCAATCTTATTTTGGGGATGAACTAGTTGACTAAGCATAAGGCGACTCTGGATTGTGCGGCCAAGAGGATGGTGTTGAGGACTACTGAAGATAAGGAGGTAATGGTTATTGGGGAGCGAAGGGACTACTTGTCCAATGTTGTTTTGGCTTTAAGGGCTGAGAAGCTGATTCGCAAGGGTTACGAAGCGTACTTGGCTTTTGTGAGTCAGGCTAGACTAAAAATTTGACTGTGGAGATGGTTAGAACTGTTAAGGAGTTCCAAGATATTTTTCCTGAAGAGCTTCCTAGATTACATCTGAATCGAGAAGTCAAGTTTGGAATCGACTTGCTGCCTGGAATGGCTCCAGTGTCCATCGCACCCTATAGGATGGCACCGAATGAGTTAATGGAACTGAAGGCACAAATCCAAGAATTGTTGGATAGAGGTTTCATTAGACCAAGTGTATCTCCATGGCGAGCACCGGTACTGTCCGTGAAGAAGAAAGATGGGACGATGCGTATGTGCATCGATTATCGCCAGTTGAACAAACTAACGATAAAGAACAAGCATCCTCTGCCAAGAATTGACGATCTGTTTGACCAACTTAGAGGAGTTTTGGTGTTTTCCAAGATCGACCTTCGGTCTAGATATCACCAGTTAAGGGTCAAAGAAGTGGATGTTCATAAGACAATATTTAGAACTCGGTATGGTCATTACGAGTTTCTGGTTATGCCATTTAGATTGACGAATGCACCTGTAGCTTTTATGGATCTAATGAATCGAGTATTTCGATCGTACTTGGATCGATTTATTGTCGTTTTTATTGATGATATTTTGGTATATTCGAAAACTGAGGAGAAGCATGATGAGCATCTTTGTATTATTCTGCAAGTGTTGAGAGAGAACCAACCCTATGCAAAATTCAGTAAGTGTGAATTTTGGTTGCGAGAAGTGACTTTTCTGGGCCATGTTGTCTCTGCTGAAGGGATTAGGGTAGATCCTCGAAAAATTGAGGCAGTTCTAGAATGGAACCCACGAGGTTTGTATTGAAAATTTAGAGTTTTCTAGGTCTAACAGGCTGTTATAGAAGATTTGTAGAAGGATTCTCTCTGATTGCTGCACCATTAACAAAATTGTTAAGGAAACGAGTACATTTGTATGGACCGAGAAATAGGAAGAAGCCTTTGATAAGTTGAAGGTGGTATTAATTGAGGCACTAGTGTTGATTCTACCAGAGTCTGGGAAGGATTTCATGGTGTACAGTGATGCGTCGCATGTGGGATTACGCTGTGTACTGATGCAAGAGGGTAAGGTGATCGCTTATGCTTCACGATAGCTGAAGCCTCACGAAGCGAATTACCCTACGCATGATCTAGAGTTGGCAGCGGTGATTTTTACGTTAAAAATCTGGAGACACTACTTGTATGGAGAAAAGTGTATTACATACATAGATCATAAGAGTCTCAAGTATTTGTTGACTCAGAAGGAATTGAATCTTAGGCAAAGAAGATGGATAGAGTTGCTTAAGGATTACGACTGTTCGATTGAGTATCACCCAGGCAAGGTAAATGTGGTGGCTAATGCACTGAGCCGAAGGGCTATAGCTGAGTTGAGAACAATGTTTGCTCATTTGAGTCTGTATGACGAAGGGAGCTTGTTAGCAGAGCTACAAGTGAGACCAACTTGGACTGAATAGATTAAAGAGAAGCAGTTAAAGGATAATTCATTGGTTCCTCGATTTCAGCAAGCTGGAATTAAGAGAATTCAAATTTTGGATTGAATACTAATGGAGTTCTATGATTTTGTAGAAGAGTTTGTATCCCGAATGACTTTAACTTGAGGCAGTTAATCCTGAAAGAGGCCCATGGTGGACCTTGTGCCATGCATCCTGGAGGGAAATGTGTAACATGCCAGCAAGTAAAGGTTGAGCACCAACTGCCTTTTGGACTATTGCATCTAGCAAAGATTACACTCTAGAAGTGGGAGAGAGTTACCATGGATTTTGTGAGTGGGCTACCGTTGACACCCTCCAAGAAAGACTTTGTACAGGTAATTGTGGATAGGTTAGCGAAATCTGCCCATTTCATACCTGTCCGAACCGACTACTCACTTCAGAAGTTGGCCAAGTTGTATGTGGCAGAGATAATACGACAGCATGGGGTGCCAGTTTCAATTATTTCTAATCAGGATCCTAGGTTTTCATCTCAATTCTGGCAGAAGTTGCCCGAGGCGTTAGGTACGCGATTGGATTTCAGCACTGCTTTTCACCCTCAGACAGATGGACAGTCAGAAAGAGTTATTCAGGTTCTTGAGGACATGCTAAGGGGTTGTCTTATCAACTTTCGTGGTAGTTGTGAGGACTACTTGTCATTGGCAGAGTTTGCGTACAACAACATTTACCATGCAAGTATTCAGATTGCTCCATATGAGGCACTTTATGGGCAAAAGTGTCGTACGCCTACGTGTTGGACAAAGTTAGGGGGAACGACAGGTTCTTGGACCAGAATTAGTGACAAATAGTGAGAATAAGGTTAAGTTGATCAGAGATCGGTTAAAGGAGGCATCTGATAGGCAAAAGTCATATGCCGATCTAAAGCATAAGGAAATCGAGTTCTCTGTAGTGGATTGGTATTTCTGAAAGTCTCGCCTTGGAAGAAGATCTTGAGGTTTGGTAAGAAGGGCAAGTTGAGTCCGCGATTTATTGGGCCTTATCGGGTTCTTAAACGAGTAGGGCCAGTTGCTTATCAGCTGGAATTACCGTCAGAGCTAGATTGTCTTCCATGTGTCCATCCAAATACGGTATCGATCAGATCCTTAACACATTGTACCGGTGGAAGAGATTGGGGTAAAAATTGATTTAACTTTTAAAGAGGAGCCTATGCAAATACTGGATCGAGAGATCAAAATGTTGAGAAAGAAGTCAGTTCCATTGGTAAAGGTGTTGTGGTGCAATCATGGTAGAGAATATGCTACTTGGGAGCCAGAGGAGGAAATGCGTCAACAATACCCTCACCTATTTGGAACAAGTAAATTTCGAGGCCGACATTTCTTTAAGGGAGTTGAGTTGTAACGCCCTGATTTTTGGGATTTTTTGGGATTTTTGCGATTTTGATGAAATTTTGAAATCTGGTTGTTAAATTATGGAATTTATGTTTCAAGTGTGTTAGTGGGCCTTTAGAAGGACCAAGCCTAAGATAAAACACGGTAGAAATATCAAATTTTGGATTTAAAGTGAAGGGGACTTGACTAAGTGGGCCTTTAAGAAAAAATGGGGAAATTAGACTCAAGTAAGCCATTGGTAAAGCGGCAGTGTGGCACCATTTAAATGCCTAAAAAAGTGGCGTGTGGTTGGAGTGCAAGGGCTAGGGGTCTACTTGCATGGTAAGCAATATGGTGCTTTATTTTTGCTGCATGTGCTGGACATGTGATGGAACTCAAGTGAAACTCTGCTGAAGAGAGTTTGTGTTGCTCATGGGAGTTTGTCAATGAGGGATAAGTGGAGAGATTATAAGAATTTTGAAAAGGAGGAGTGATGGCCAAATGTAGGAGTCTTGGAAGTGCATAATCGGCTAGGAGAGTTAGGCAGCATTTTTGGTAATTGTCCTAGGTTTGCTGATTTTCCTTTTGGCAGTTTGCGCATTTTCTTGTGGTCTTTCGAGATTGTGTTGATCTTTTCTTTCTCTTGCCAAGATAGGGTAGTGCCACTTAGGGTTTTCTTCTTTTGTTCTATTCTTCTCTTAGTGTCCCAAAAAGCAGAAAATGCAAGCTAAGTTCTTATCTTATACCGATTTGACCATAGGAGAACATCTCTTCTTTTCATCCATCTTTAATTTGTTCTTCTTTTTCCCCTAAACCGATTTCATCCTATCACCTCTCTTCTAGACCGAACCTACCTATTTCTTCCCTTTCTTCTCTCTTCTCAAGCTTTCTAGTCGATTGCCATAAAAGCCGAAATCTTGAAAGTTAAGCTTGAATGTCGATTTCTTCTTGGCCGAACCCCTCCTTTCTTCTTCGTCTCTTTTAGCCAAACTTCATACTCTCAAAACCCCTAACCTCTGTCGACAACACCTTTTCAATCCATGGCTTCAAATCACATTCTCCTCCATCTTACCAAAAGTCGAAACTACCATATCCATAGGGAATTGTGAGTTGAACTCTTAGACATCTAAGATTCACTCTCTGCTCGTGTTTAGAGGCTAGATATGTGTCAGATCTAAGTTAATTACGGGATTGGAATCATCCTGGTTTAGTGATTCTATGATAAGTTATCAGAATCTCTGTTCCATACTTTATTTCGAGATTTAAAAAAAGCCCCTATATACATAGGGAGGCTATCTATTGGGGCTTAAGGCTCTATAGGTCTTAACAGTTGATTTATTTTGATGCTAGCGTGATCGAAAGGCTACCGATTGAGGTCTTGGATAGATGGAACGACTAGATCTGGATCTAGTAGTTAAGATCGACAAGGGTAAGTGGTTAAGAATACCTTATTATGGCCGAATGTGGTAAGGGGTTTTTTAGGTTGGTTTTGTTGACTTGTAATCCAAAGATTGTATTGGCCAATTGTAGGTGATCGTGGGAGATCTCGTTAGCGTTCGTCGAAAATCAGGTGTGTAAACGAACACCCCCTTGTAGTTCAAATCAGCAAAAGCCGAAAAGCCAAAATGCCGAAATTTTAGCATTTCATGGGCTTGCGAGCATGCGAGCGCTCGTGGGTCGGTTGGTAGCGTTAAGGTTTTGTAATCGAAATTGGTAAAGCTGGTGAGTGCATGATTTCGTGCACTTTGGTAAATTTGGGCCTCGGTGGGCGAAATTAGGCCCAATGGGCTTACGAGCCCATATAGGCAAAAGTAAGCGATAAGTGTATTCTGGTATACTGTAGGTTAAATCTGTTAATCTAGACTTAGATTTTGGGCTAAACAGGCTTAAGTAGCTAAAAGACACGGTAGGGCCCATAAGGGGTTTTAGGGCCCAATAACTAAAAACTGCTAAAATGGGCTAAATTAACTACTGAGATGAAAGTTGAACAATTTAGGACTGAGATATGCATAAAACCCTAAAAACTGGCATAATTACTGAAATACCCCTTAAGGGTGAGAAATTATTATTTTACCCCTAGGTGCAAAATGACCGTTATACGCCTAGGGCTAAATTTGACTAAAATGCATGTTTTACTGTTTCTGTTCACTGTATGCCATGACACGATTATCTGTTGCATGAGACTGGGTTTATTGATGGAGGAAGTGCAAGTGGCATTGCCACGATTACTGAAAGAGGCTTTGCCTCGTACTGTTTACTGAAAGGGGCTTTGCCTCGTATTATTGTTAGTGGCTTGGCCATATTATCTGAGCAGCTATGCTGCAACTGTAGAGTGTAGAGGCTAGGTGGGTTGAGTTGTTTCCCCACATGGTGTGTATATGGCTGGTACAGGTGGAGGGTAGCGGTTGGATTTAGGCTGGGTTTGGGCATACATGCATGATATTGTTTTGTTCCTGTAATGGGCCTATGGGCCGCACAGTTTACTGAATAGGGCTAAGGCCCATATATTACTGAGGCTGGATATGGCTTAGGCCCAAAAGGCTTGAGCTGATTTCGGCTCCGTATGGGCTTTCTTTGCACACTGAGTTTCCAAACTCACCCTCTTCCTTTCATCTATGTAGGTGAGCCCTAGACTGGTGGACTTAGAGCTGGGAGGGATTCAGAGTGGCCACGTAGACTACACTGCTAGTTTTATTTAAGTTATTTATTTTTATTTATTTTCCTTTATTTTTATTATGGTTTTCGGTTTGCAATAAGGCTGATTTAATTATTTTTAATTTTGGGTTTTTATTTTATATTTACGAATTGATTAAAATGATTTAAATAAGGTTGCGCGGGTTTTCTCAAAATCAATCAATGTTTTCAAAACAAAGCACTCATAACAAATGAATAACAAAGCAATGAACAAGATAAATTTTAAACGGTTAGTGGATAGGACAATCTCAAACTAAACCTGGATTTTCTTCCTAAATTACAAGTACGGTTTTACAAAACTCACCCTAATCTTACTAACTAGGTAACATGGTTAGTTCGTCGTTGATGTGACACACCAGACTTGGCCATAACGTTTGGGCCGCGTTTGGGGTGTTACAGGTCGATTGCCAGAAAAGGGACCTAGAATCAAAACACTAAAGATGATAGTGAGGGATGAAAGGGACAAGAGTCGATAAACCAAGCACCAAACTCAAAAGATTCTAATGGCAGGATTTGGCTATAGTTTGGCAAAGAAACAAGAAAAAGAAAGAAGAATTGGAAAGAGGAGAGGAGTATCCGGTTTAGAGCTAAAAATGTTAGAAAGGAAGGGAAAAAGAAATCATGAAGAGAAGAATAAGGAAGAAATCGACCTAAGGATGAGGAAGAAATCGACCTAAGGTTGAACAAGTAGCTTCGACATAAAGAATGACCTAAGTGATCTAAAGAAATTCGGCTATACCCCCAATTAAGAACAACCAAATCTCGATCAACAGAAAACCAAAATAAGAGAAGAGAATTTGGCTTGAAAAGACCAAAAGAAAGTATAACAACCCCAAATGACCCTAAAAAGTACAGCTCCCAAAAGAATGCCCAAAAACTGAACTTAGCAAGAAAAGAATGAATCGGCACCCCTTCACCATACAAGGCTGAAATTCTAAGAGCAAAGTATCCTATTTCGGCTCC
The DNA here is from genome assembly GCA_020496765.1 of Gossypium stocksii. NCBI lineage: Eukaryota > Viridiplantae > Streptophyta > Magnoliopsida > Malvales > Malvaceae > Gossypium > Gossypium stocksii. The sequence goes on from CM035627.1 coordinate 48,260,816, forward strand.
AACTTCCCAGCAACCCAATCCCCTTGATTATCTCCAATTATCACCCTATAATCCACTTCTTAAATCACTCACTTGACCAATTCAAACCCTCTCCACCAGAGTTCAATTCCAAGTCAACCACTAACCATCCACAAGTACAAAATAAATGCCTAAACAACTTAATCCAATACTCGAACCTCACACCTCCTTGCCATACATGTGACGCCACCTTCTTGTAACACTTGTGACACCACCCTGCCACTAGATCACTAGGCTCTTTTGTGTCACTTTTTAATCACAATTATTTAAAAGGCTTATTACCTGAAGTTAGGGTTTCCCCTAATGCTAAAACTAAAATTTTTCCATACACCCAGGCTTGAACCCAGGATTCATAGAGACCCCAAACACTCCAAAATCACTAACCCAGTAGTGCACACATGCATTTTGAGCCACAGTACCCAAAATTTAAAAGCTCAAGTTTTTGGGGCATTACATAATATCTATGAAATTTTCGTATTTTAATTTTGTCGTTTGAGTGTCTGATTTAATAAAAGGGCTTTATCGCGTAAAATGAAAGGTTGGTAGTTAATTATGCAAGTGCTTAATTGAATTTGTCTTTATAATATAAAGTGTTTATAATGCAATTTAACCATGAGAATAAAAGATGGACGGTTGAGGACATTGTTTTAATGGTTGTATAATTTATTCATTAATGGTAATTTAGTAGATGATTAAATTCATGAAATATAATAACATAAAATAAACAAAACATGGTGTTCATCATCATGAATGACCAAAACCTAGAAAATAAAAGAGAAACAAAAGAGTTAAAGGGTTCGACCATGGTTTTGCTTGATTAAGGTTGTAACTAGCTTAGTTTTTGATAAGTTTTACGTTTTTGAGATCGTTGCTATGAAATCTACAAAGCCCATGTTTTAATTTTTGAATTTGATGTTGATTTTGTATTTTGCCATTGTTGAAAGCTTGTGATTTTTGTTGTTTGACGCTGGAAAATAAAAGATATGTGATAGATTAACATATTTGTATTTGAATTTTTTATGAATTTGAGTAATGGGGCTAATTTGTAAAAATAATAGATTCAGGGACTAAAATGTGAAATAAATGAAATGTGTGGACTTGTATTGTAACACCCCAAACCCGCCTTATACGTTATGGTTGAATCTAGTGACATCACATTGGAGTGTTTTTCGAAAAATAATTCCATTAAAAAAAACCGCCTTTGTGATCTTAACGAAAATTTTAGGGTATCCCTTCCATTGTTTAAACTTAAGTCGTTCTAGCAGAATGTGGATTATCTTAGGTTGTTATTATACTTTAAAACTATGTTTGATGTAGAAGCTTTTAAAATATGTTACGTAAATGTAGAGTTTTAAAAAACATTTCTTTTTTTGAAAATTCACGTCCTACTATTATCAAATATGAATCAAAATGAATAAACTCCCAAATTAAAAATTAAAAATTTAAAGAGGCCTTATTACATAAACAAATCCCAAATTAAATTTCTTATAAATACAAGGCAAATATGGAAAAATGTGAAGTTGTGTGGCCACCTCCGAGTCCCTCGCAACATCGATCCGCCTAAGACTGGAGATTACCTGTACAGATAAACAGATGGGTGAGTTTACGAAAACTCAGCGTGAAACCCCATATGGGCAAACAGTCAATCCTGCCGTAGGCAAGTACAGTCTGGGCCAAAGCCCGCATTAGTAATAGTTACGTTTCAGTTAGGGCCTTAGCCCATTTTAGTGATCATAACAGTACAGATATGCAATCAGAAAATCCTACCCAACTAGCCTCTACAGTCCACTTCGTCTAGCCCTACACTCCATGTGGGGATAAAATCAACCCACCTATCCTTACACTCCAAAGATTAGCACCGGTTGTGACAGTAAATAATATTTGCAACAGAGCTGCCAGTACATTACACTTCCTCCAATCATAATAATCTCGTCCCTATGCAACATATCACACATGTATGCAACATATATATACCGTGGCATGCTCAAATACAGTCATACATAATATAAGGGCATAACATTCATTTTATTTGATAGGGGCATAATAGTCATTTTATCAGTTTGGGATCTACGTATACTTATCGATCCATCAGTAGGTCCACAGTCGTCTCAGGCGACCCATGCAACCTTAACAGTCAAACAGTGAAAATGGGCCCAAGAGATGGTACAATTACACCCTTTACACCCAAACCTGACTGATCAAAGAACAATTGCCTAAAGCCACATAGAGAGGGGAAGAGATGAGGTAATCGGTCACGATAGAAAGATGAAAAGAAAGGAAGTAAGTTAATCACGAAGGAAGTCCAAGGAGGCGGAGAAGATATATTCGGCCAAGAGTGCAAATCGATTGGGGGAAGAGAAGAAAAGGAGTCAAAGAGCACTTGCCAAAATTAAAAACAAAAGTAATAAGGTAATTGACCTAGGCAACAAAGTGAAAAGGGGAGAAGGGAAAATTAAAACAAACTAGAACTGAAAGGTACCTGAAAAAACAATAACAATGTTTAGCTTTAGAAAAAAAGAGTGAGAAGAACCACAATTTGGCAAAAACCCAAAATGGAGAGACCAATTACCAACTCAAGGCCAAATTCCTGAGTGGTCAAAGCACCTATTCAGCTACAACTCCTCCACTTTCAAATCCCACAAAATCCTCCTAAAATCACTCCACCATTACCTCTTCAACCACCGAATTCAAACTCTCCTCAACTAGCAGTATTTTAGTCAACTTCTACTTCTCACACAACAAGGGAAGCAAAATAAAACACTCCTTGTGCATAGCAGGAGTCGAACTCATGACCCTTAGTAGTAGTAATATGCCACTATCCTTTGGATCAGTAGGCATTTTATGTCATGTTTTAACCATATTTATTTAAGAAGCCCACTGACTATAGACGGGGTTTATTCAAGTAAAACCAAAATTTTTGCATAAGCCAAGGCTTGAACCTAAGACTTCTCAGACACTCCTAGAACCCTTAACAACTTAAGCAGACAGATATTTATGTGATACAACATACAAAAATAAATACTTAAATTTTAGGGCATTACAACTATAAGGAAGATGAATATTCAACCTAAGCATGGTATATTGAAATTTTGCATATTTTGTGTTTTGTGCAATAGGGATTAAATTGTAAAAATTGTGAAATGTCTAGGGTAAAATGGTAATTTGCCCATTTATGAGTTTTTGGACTAAATTGAATGAAATTGTGTTTGAATAAGTTTATTTTGAATATGTTTAGATCAAGAACCAAAGAAATCAGAATTGGATCGGGGGGAAACAAAAGTAATTGAATAATCGTTTTATTCCATTCGTCGATATCCGAGGTAAGTCTGTATGCAAATAGATGTCTTAAAATTTAATTAAACATATTTAATTGTACTAAATGAAATATTTACATGTATATGTGTATATAGCCGGATGTATAATTATGGAAGAAATAATTGCGAGCCTGAATCGAGTAAGATTCGACGTTCGAAAGCCTTGTAAGAGCCTAAGGAATAGATAGGATACATATTTCAGGACATAGGATTCCGATATGTGTGTGCGAGTAAGACCACGTCTACTACGTTGGCATCGAAATATGTGTGCGAGTAAGACCATATTTAATACAATGGCATTAATATGTGATTCCAATATGTGTTTATGAGTAAGACCTTATCTAGGACAGTGGCATCGATATGTGATTACATGTAAGACCACGTCTGGGACGTTGGCATTGTACGACCTTTCTGATTATCCAAGTATCCTTTTTAATTCTAAATGGTTCAACAGGCAATGATAAGTTATGAATGAATGTGTAATTGAACTAAAAGGGTTCAGGTATGTGTTTGTTCATGTATTAAAAATAAGGTAAGTTTTGTACTTTGAAATGAAGATATGAATTATACATGTTACCATGTTAGTTATATGTATATTTGAATGCTAATATTTTGGCCAAATGACACATTCATGTTGTTGAATATGAAAATTTATCATGCTAATGAATAAATGTGTATTCATCCAAGAGATAATTTATGCAAAGTTTTATGTTTTGATATTTGAAGTTATGAGCTTGGAAATGTATATGATTTTATGATAGCTTATTTCGGTTAGTTAAATTAAATTACGAATGTCATTGAATTGTCTTATTTGCTTATGACTTACTGAGTTATGAAAGCTTACTGTGTGTATGTTTGCCCTTTATTTTATAGATTTTGGAAGCTAAGTTACGGGCTTGGGGATTGTCAGAGAAGTCTGTCACACTATCGATTGTTTCGGTGTTTTATAAAGTTGAACTTATACCAATGGCATGTATAGGCTAATTTTTGTTTATGATTGATTTTGAGTATGTAAATATGAGCAATGTGAAAATGGCTTATTTATTATGTTAAGCTTGGTTTTTATGCTTTTGATCAAATGATGAATATATTTGGTTTTGGATTAATTGGCCATGGTATATATATATATGTGAATCTTGTTTGGTATGTTTTGGTTAAGGTTATGTTAAGAGATTTGGTTTAAGGTAAGCTTGGTTTTTGACATTTAGGTGAAGTAAGTTTGGTTTGGTGTTTCAGTCAAGACATGTATATGATGTGTGGTTGGTATAATTTGATAAACTTTGAGTTTGGTTATATTTGGTTTAGCTGTTGTACATTTTGGTGAAAATGCTAAGAATATACATAGTTGCTGGATGTATTCCGTTATGTGATGAAACTAAAAAACTGAATATAAGTTATATGCTTCAGCAATGATAGTGAAATCATATGGTAATGAATTAGGTTGTAAGCATGTGAAAATAGTATGTTTAAAATTCAGCATTTGTAATTGGATTTTGACCAATTGAATAGTAATTTGTGTAATCATAAAATAAGAAGGATATATGCGCATTATGTTACAAATATGTTCGACCTAGTCAAAATTGATATTTGAGTTGTGTATAAATTTGGTCCTTAAATGATGAGTATGAGTTGTTTGATTTATAAGTTTATATCCAGTCAAATGGAAATGACATTGAGGTTGTTTGTATGTTAGCTTGTTATGTAACGTTTTAGTTTGGTTTAGTATTCATTCATATGAGATTAATAAAATGATATATTTGTCATGTTTCTAAAAGTCAATGTGGCATATGTCATTAGTAAATAAATTTTGTTATATGTTATATTTGGTTATTTAATATATGTATATCATTGAGGTATTAAATACTGGAATTTTATGAAGTATTCGGTTTCCCTTATGAAAATGATATATGAATATTTGTATGAATTTGAAAAGCATATTATACATGATTTTGAGCTTTCATTATTAATTGTTTTATGTTTTAAATTATTCAAAGAATGTTTTAAATAAACTTACACTTTAAATATGTGAAAATAGCATATGTGTATCTATGAATGTTCGAAAGTTATGTCTTGTCTAGTAATACCTCTTAACCTATTCCGGCAACAGTTACAGGTTAGGGATGTTACATTGATGATGATTTTATGTGATGCTATTGATGAATTTATGAGCGTTGTGATGATTGATGATGAAAAATGGAATATATATGTTAGATTAATATGCTTTACAAAGTGATTTTTGGTAAAAATGCATTTTAGGGACTAAATTGTGAAAAAGTGTAAATTGAAGGGTTGAAATGTGAAATAAATGAAAGTTTCTGCTAGGGGTACAAGAGTAATTCAGCTAGCATGGGTGTGATTGAAATTGTGTAATTTGTGATTTTATGCAAAAAGGACTAAATTGATAAAAAAGTGAAAATTTAGGGGCTAATGTGAAAAATACCCAAATGTGTGTTCTTGAATTAAATTAAGTGAATTTTTGATTGAATGAGATGAATTTGATATTATATAGATTAAGAAAGGAGGAACCCAGATTTAGATCGAGGCAAGAATAAAGTACCCGATTGATTTGCAAATTTCGTCGTTTCTATGTCCGAGGTAAATTCGTATGTAATACATATTGTTTAATCATGTGTATATATGATGAAATGGATGAAAAAGTATTAGTGAATCATGATTATGTGTGAATGTGATTCGAGGATATGTGGCACTAAGTGTGCGTAAATTAAATGGCAATAGTGATAAATGGCACTAAGTGTGCAAGGTCCAGATAGCATCGGCTGAATAATTGGCACTAAGTGTGCGACACCATTTTAGCTTTGGCTAGTTATTTGGCACTAGTGTGCAAGTTCATTGAATGTTTAAAGACGATCGAATGAATTAGCGTACCGAGCAAAGAGGTGGTAAATGTGATAGATAAATATGTGATGGTACAGGTATGTACGGAACCTATGTGGTTGATGATATTATGTGTGTGATAGATGAAAGATTATGAGAATGAATAATGATGAATGCTTTAGTTTCAGTAGCATTATGAATGCTTGTTTTGAGCTTAAGGAAGTGATATAAAAATGATAAATAGTTTTGGAAGAGATTGGGTAATGATATGAGTTGTATTTAAGTGTTAGTTAATTAATCGAATTACATTTAATTGTTGTATTAAATGTGTTATATTACAAACTTACTAAGCTTTAAAGCTTACTGTGTGAAATCTTCTTTGTTTTACAGTGTTATAAAGCTATCTCGGATCCAGGGATCATCAGCGATTTAATCACACTATCGAACATCTATTTTGGTATTTTTTTGGAAGATGTATATATGGTATATGGCATGTATATGCTAGTGTCATTTTTTACATATTTTGTATAGTGAATCTTGCCATGTGATGTAGCTTGAGATGAAACACTTTTTTTGGTTCATGATATGTAATGAAATATGGTATAAGTTCATATATGTAATGTTCATATTTGGCCTTATGAATTTGGTCATTATGGTAAGTTTGATAAAAGAATGAGATGTGAAAATGGTATAATTGTTATGGTTGAATTGGTAGTGAATGGATGAGAAAATGCTTAATTGATTATGTGTAAAGTTGGTATGTTATTAGCCTATGTTTTTGTTATGCTTTGATTGATAAATGAGTATTGAAATTGTTGATGATATTATGTGATAAAATGTGCATGCTTTGGAGTTGAATTTGCTTGGAAATGTTATGTGAATGATGCTTTATTTGTGTTTGTAGGGATAACCCTTTAATGGTGGCAAATTGGCCTCAAAAATGGCCTATTTTAGCCTACACGGGTAGAGGCACGGGCGTGTGTCTCTGCCATGTAACTTGAGGGTTCAATTCGAATTGAGTCTGGGCGCTCCACATGGCCCACTCATGGGCATGTGGTAGGCCGTGTGGCATAAGTCAGTATACCCTACAAGTTTGACATGACCTAGTACACGGCCTGGATACGAGTGTGTGAGATTATTTTAAATAGGCACACGGGCTCGACACCCGAGTGTCTGACTGGCCATGTGACCCAATTCAGTAACCCCTTCAGTTTTTGCTTGGCCTGGCACACGGGCGTGTTCTCAGCCCTGTGGTTCAAGTTAGTGTATGCCCTATTTTCACACGGCCTGAGACATGGGCGTGTCTGGTGGCCGTGTGCTATTCCCATGGGCCTGTGACACTTATATGCGTGAAAATTTTTAGGTTTCCAAAAAGTTTCAAATGTTATCGGTTTAGTCTCGAACCTCTTTCAAGCCTGTTTTAAGGTCTAGTAGACCTATGTAAGGGACAATTGAAATTTAATTTGAAATGACAATGTGATTTGATGAAATTCTGGCGATGGATACAGGTTAGGGGTGTTACAGTGCCATCATTGCCTTGCGGTCTTCTTCAACATCCACTCAAATCATTGCTACTTCCATCTATTTGAAATAATCTTCAACACTCCTCGATCCTTGAGTAAGATTTTTGAGTTTTTGGTAGAGTTCCAGGTGGTAGTAAGATGGGATAAATTGCCTCTGCATTACCACTTTCATCTCGACCCAAGTTGAGATAGACCATTCTCCGTTTTGTCTTCGATTATTTGTTAATTGATCTTACCATGTCATTGTGTAATCTGAAAACTGAATTGTAGCCAACTTAACCTTTTTTGCTTCGGAGTAGTTATGACATTCAAACACCAATTCTGTCTTCTTTATCCACTTGAGGTAAGCCTCCGGATCTAACTTGCCTTGTAACGGTGGAATAAAAAGCTTAATATTCTTTAAGTCATCGTCCACTTGCCCACGCTCGCTTCAGCCTCGGTTCCTTGGCCCTCTCTGTCGTTCACTTTGGTTGGAACCTTGCTCAGTTTTGGCATTGCTAGAGTCATAAAGATCATCTTTGGTAAGCCTTAGTTAGCCTCATTCTCTCCGTGGACCTTGAGGCGTCCTCTCGTGTTGGGCTCTCTTCGGTACTCTTACTACATTTCGAACTGGTTGCCGTTCGGGTCTTTCTGCCATATTTCGTTTTGGACTTCTAGACATTGAAAAAGAAAACCTCACCACAAAGCCACACGTTCACTCACAAAGAAAGAATAGATGACACTCACACTCGGGTTTGCACTCATTAAATTTTTTTCTTCTTTCTAATGTGCTTACACACTCGTGCCTTTTTCCACCCGTTTCTCCTCTTGTGATTTCGTAAAAGGACTTGTTTAGGCTTTATCGTAGTCTAGGGGTTAGCTTGAAATGGTTAACAAGGGTAATGATGATTCGGTGTAATGTAGGCTGAATGAAACAAAGTTGGGTTGAGTGTGGCCTGAAGGTAAATGGTGATAGTAGCAAGAAATTGATGATAGGGAATTACGAAAGATGAATACAAACTTTCAGTACTTTCAATAGAACTTCAAAAATCGGATAACAAAGAACTGAATATATTTTTATATTCTCAAATTTCTTTCTTTCTTTTTCTTTTCAAATTACAATATGTTGATTACAATGGATACTTTGATGCGATTTTTTTATTTCTTTTTTTCACGAACCTACTCTGGGATTACTACGAACATCGGTACTTCTTTTTTTGCAAGCTCTGATATGAAATGATACGATCTCGCCTCGGTACGGTGAGTTGAGTCGTAGTTGTGCCTGATGGTTGAACGTAGAAGTATTGTTCCAATTTGCTAGCTAAGAGAGTAGTTGATTAAGTATGTAGATAGGTGATGGAAATAGGTTCAAAAATGGATAGGGAAGATAGGTGAAGGATTTGGCTAAGAAATAGAAGGATTCAAATGGATAGTGAGAATGGAATGGAAAATAGGCTTAAGATTCAAGAGTGAACCAACACTATAATGGAGTGCTGACCCGAAACTTATATGATCTTAAGGTAATTTAGGTTATGGAATTGGGACCTTGACTCGTTACCTAGAGAGATAAGAATCGAAGGTTTAGTTTGGTGAACGCTACACTACGAGAGCTAGAAGTTCGATAAAAGACAAAGGTTGACGCCACTGGCTAGCAGAAAGCCAACTAAGTCTTTGGACAAAATTTGAGAGAAGGAAATCTCAAAAAAAATGATAGAATTTCATTCAAAGTTTCAAAAGTCTGAAATACATGGAAATCGCTAAGTATTTATAGTGATAAACCTAAGCTAGCTAAACGGTCAATAAGGCAACTAAATGGACACTTGCGTTTAGCTTTAATGAGCTGAAAATTCCATTAAGTTTCCAAGCAGCTTCCTTGTGCATAGAGGACATCAATGGACAGCTTCTAGATGCCTTGAATCAGCTAAAAATTAATTGAAGTGTTTGGGAGCTAAATTAACTCAAGTAGGTTTGGCCATAGTGCTTGAATGACTTTAATTGAGCTACTTTGATCAGCTGAATGGACTTGGGATTTAATGAGCAGCTTAGGGTACTTTATCAGCCATGAAGTGTGAACCAATGAAATTGAAAGGCCATTTGTGTGTGAACAAGCAAAACCAAAAAGCCTTCATGTGTGAAAGGGATATTTGGCTAGTGTGAAAACCTTCAAGGCTGTCTTGGGAAGTTATTTGACCAGTTGGAAAACATGAGAGGGCTGCTACTCTTTGGCCGAATGGTCACTTGGGAGAAGCCAATCTTCAGCACACTTTGCATTAATCATCATCCATGTGTTTATATCGTCCATTGGGTATGTACCTGCACCAATTTAATTTAGAAAATTAATTCAGTTTAAGATTAATTCAGCAGCTCAAGACAAATTTAAAACAGATTTAAAATAAGACAATTTTAATTCAGCTATTCTAGTACATACTAAAAGCATGTTTTAAATTTAGGCATATTAATAACATGTACCTAAACTAGGACACATTTATGACTTGTTTAAAAATTGGACACATTAAATTCGGCTATAACAAACATATTAAAATCATGTAGTACGCTAAACATAATTATAAGTTGAAGCCAATTAACTAATTTAGCTAACACATTTTATTTATTCCAGCAAATTATAATTGTAAAAATTAAAATAAACTCAAGACTAGCAAAAGAGCTCATTGAGCTAAAAACGGGCTAAATTGAGCTCAACGAGCTAGAATTGAACTATTCAGCCTGTAAAGGATTGCAAGCAATGCTTAATGAGCTAAACCAAGGATGTTCTCGAAGCGTGGTCCTATCATCCTTCTCACATACTTTTACCGACTGAGGTGGAGATTCGACCTAATATGACTTATGGTAAGGAACCGATCAAGATTTTGGCTCCAGAAGTTAAACAGTTGAGAAGTAAAAGCACAACCCTAGTGAAACTGTTATGGCAAATACATGGGGTTGAAGAGGCTACATGGAAACCTAAGGAAGCCATGAGAAAACAATACCCAAACCTCCTTTTCGGTAAGATTTTCAGGGGCAAAAATCCCTATAGGGGGACAGTTGGAACAGTCCATTTTTTGGGTCAAATTAGAATAGTGGTTTCAGGACCACAGATCTGAAGTAGAAATAATTATTTTAATTATTTTTTAAGGTTTACTGTAAGATTGAATGATTGTAAGCAAATTTCGTTAAAAAATTTTATCAATAGGGTGTCCAATTTGACTAATAGCACGAAATTGCAATAGGTGCAAAATGTGTGTTCTAGAAGCTAGAGGTGTCTAATTGCTATGACTTTTAAATTGGGGGTCCTTAAATGGTAATTAGACCATTATACTTTAAGATGGACAAAAATGGACATGGTTAGGTGAAATTTTAAAGTTATGCATTAAGGGAATTTTGGTCATTTGGTTAATAAATGGACTAATAAGTAAAGAAAGGCTAATTTTTGTCCATCTTCTTCCCCCCCATAGCCGAAATTCACAAAGAAGACATAGCTAGGGTTTGGCCAAGCTTTCAAGCTCGATTGTGAGTTCGTCCTTGGCCCGTTTTTAATGATTTTTACATTTTTACTAATGTTGTAACTTGATTTAGCTATTTTAAGGACTAATTTGAAAGAAAATCAAAGTCCAAAATTTTAGCCATGTTGAATATTTGTGATTTTGTTGTTTAATGGTAGAAAATACATGTTTGGTGTTAGATAAACAACATCTACCAAGTGATTTTTGATGAAATTCTCAGAAAGGGACATATTTGTAAAAGTTGTAAAATGTGTGAAAAAATGTGAATAAATGAAAAATGTGTGCTGTTATGAGTATGAAATAGGTTCGGCTAGAGACTAAAATGTAAAAAGTTGCAAAGTTAGGGGCAAAAATGTAATTTTCCTTAATATGATATTTGGAGTAAATTGAACAATATGATGATTTAATAAGTTAAATGTGGTATTATAGATCAAGAAAGACAAGGTACTGACCTAAACCGGAGAAAGAACAAAGTTGTGGACTAAATTGAACTATTAGCCATTTTGTACCGAGGTAAGTTCGTATGTTAAATAAGCTTTAATATAATTGTATTTAAATGATTTAATAGTGCATGAATTGTATGATTGATTGTGTGGATGAGTTTAAGTCCACGGACGAGTTCGACGCCGATTCGATAAGCATGAAAGCCCTGTACGAACATTAGGAATATTATAGGATACAAATGTCATGACAATAGGGTTATTGATATGTGATTACGTGTAAGGCCATACCTGCGATATGGCATCGGGATTAGATTACGTGTAAGACCATGTCTGGGACATGGCATCGACATGAGATTTCGTGTAAGACCACAACTAGGCTATTGGAATCGATATGAGATTACATGTAAGACCATATCTAGGATATGGCATTGTATGACCTATGTGTGATTCCCGAGTATCCTTATTGATTCTGAATGGTTCAACAAGCTTAGTTAAGATGAGAACAAAAATGCAATCAAATTAAGTGATATAGGTTCGTACAAAACTTGTGTGATTATCGAATGGAAGAACATTGATGAGTTGATAAATGATCATGTGTATAACATGGAAAGGTTTGTGTAATTATATGTGTTTTGATATACCTTTATAATATTTATTAGTTGATTTGCATTTATTTGATGAGTTGAATTTATTACATACAAGCTTACCAAGCTATTTAGCTTACTCCGTTTCTTTTCCATGTTTTATATTGTCACCAAGCTAGCTCATATCGGAGATCATCAGAGATTCGCCTCACACTATTAGAAATATTGTTTTGGGTATTCATGATATTAGTATTTTGAATGTATGGCATGTATAGAGACTTGGTCATTTCATTATGTCTCATAATTGATTTGGCCAAATTAGGGCTTAGTCGAAATAGTGGTTTCGAGACCACAAATTTGAGGCATAAGAGTACATTTTATGGTTTTTCTTAAGTTTATGTTATGATTGCATGTTAGTGAGAAATACCATGGAGGAAATTTTATGAGTTTAGGGCCAATTTGTGTTCAAGGGCTAAATTGCAAAAATATGAAATCTAGAAATTATAAGTGTGAAAAAGTATTAGGGAATATTATTTAGTATTATTTTATGTGTTATAATATTTTTATGAAAACGTGGGAAAATTTTGGTAAGTTAATTTACGCGATTAAAGGCTTAATCGGGAGAAAGGACTAAATCGCATAAAAAGCTAAAGTTGAGATGTATTAGTAATCTTGAGTGAATTAATTAGAGAAATTAATTTTGAGGGTTTTATTGGGAAAATATGCCCTTTTTTCTAGCTTGGCTAGCTATAGGAAGTAATTGGGTAAGAAAAGTAAAAAAGGTATGGGCATTAGGTGATTCAAGTCATGAAAATAGTAACCTATTACCTAGGCCTTCATCTTCTTTATTCTCCTTCCCCTTTTTGCATCGAAAATATCAGCTCTTGGGGGTTTTTGAATGCAAAAATTTCAACCAAGCTATTCCTCTTGGTAGTAAGTGATTTCCATGGCCTCTCTTTAAAATTTTTACATATTGGAGACCCTCATGGTCTAAGCTTTTATTTGAGGGGAGTATTAAGCATTTTGGTTAAAAGATTGAAGTTTTGCCATGGATGAGTAGATGTCATTTGTTGGAGTTTTATGAAAGGTAACGAGACAACACCTAAATAGGACTTATTTGCAAGTGAATAAGTTGTTTTGGTAGATGCTTGAATAATGGTTATTTGAAGTTGCCATATGCATAAAAAGGCTTAGATAGGCATAAGAAATGAGGAAATTTGATAAAAATCAATTTCCTAGAATAAGGACAAAATGGTCATTTTTACCAAAGTCTAGGGCAAAATGGTCAAATTGCCAAATTGTGAATTTAGGGTCGTTAGTATAAATTTGACAAATAAATTATTGAATTTTATCCATTATAGATCAAGAAACTCGAAGCCCGAATCAAAACTGGGGAAAGGGAAAGTGGTGGACTAAACTGAGCGTTTGTCACATTTTAGGGACATGAGGTAAGTTGTATGTAATAATTTAGCATCAAGTATTATGAAAATGATCAAGATGAGTTTTCTATATATTCTATGTTAATTTTATGAAATCTTGTCATAAAACGTACAATAAATGACTATGGAATAAAAGAGAAATTCTAAGTAATTTGTATATGCTTGCCATATCAAAGGATTTTAGGTCCCGTACAAGACCATGTCTGGGACATGGCATCGACACCGAACTAAAATCCCATGTAAGACCATGTCTAGGACATGGCATTGGCATCGATATGTGGTCTCGTATAAGACTATGTCTGGGACATGGCATCGGCACAGAAATGAGACATTGATCCCCTATAAGACTATGTCTGGGACATGGCTGGGCATCTAAGAGGGATCCCGTACAAGACCATGTCTGGGACATGGTATCGGCATCCTATGAGATCCTGTGTAAGACCATATCTGGGATATGGCTTCGGCATCAGTTTTGAGATCCCATGTAAGGCAATATATGGGATATCGCCTTGGTATCCTGGCAAAAGAATGGCATTACGATTATTCTTCGACATTCTAAGTATATTAATAGAGAAAGTATTCAAGTTGACTAAATTATTGATAAAGACTAAAGTCTGTGATGAGTTTTACAGGTTCATTAGAATATAGTTATGAGAAAATGATAATGTAAAGCATGAGGCTGAGTGTCCCATGAGGATGAGTAAGTTACGAGATTAAGTCTTAGAAACGAGTAAGTCACATTGATGAGTAAGTCTCAGAAACAAGAAAGTTACAAGCCTAAGTAAGATATTAGATGAAGTATCAAAAGCCTATAAGTTTATTTATATTTCATTGTTTATGATTTCTATATTTATTTCATGCAACTTACTAAGCAATTTTGTGCTTACTCCCTTAATTTTCTGTTCCATGTAGATTTGTCGTATTAGCTTGGGGATCGTTATTGGTCGGAGCTCGAAGTCACACTATCAAGACCTTCATTTTGGTATAGTTATGTTAGTCATTTTGAATATGGCATGTATAGGTCTTTAGTTATTTTGTTGTACAATTCATGCTAGTTAGCCAATTGTGTAGGCCATTTATACTTATAAGTTTCATTTTGTAAATGGCCTTTGGAATTGGCCTAAAACCATTCAAGTTGTTTAATGTCATGAGAAGAATTCACATGGAAATTGTGCAAGATTGTTTAGTAGTTTATGCATGCATTTTGGACATGAATTGGATGATGTATAAATGCCAATTTAGGGTATTTGGATGAGTATTGGTACTTTGATATGTTGTATGAAGTTTGCGTTATGTTTGTATCTGTTTCAGGGTGGCTAAGGGCTTGGTAAATGGTCCTATATTGCCCGCATGGGTAGGCACACGAGCGTGTGTCTAGGCCGTGTGAGACACACCGGCTGCACATGGGCATGCGGCTCGACCGTGTGTCCCCTACACCCTGCATGGATAGAATTTCATGCTAGTAGTATAGTTTACAGGCATGAGACATGGCCATGTGTCTCAACCGTGTGGAGGACACAGCCCGCACACGAGCATGTGCCACGGTCGTGTGAATGATGATGTCAGAAATATAATACCCATGTTTTTGCACACAGGCACGGACTGGGCGCACGAGCGTATGCCAACTCATGTGAAAACCCCTGTAGGTTGATGTTAAAAAATAAATCCACATGGGTATTGGACACGGGCGTGTCCTTAGCATGCTTAAGTCGTATGGGGCACACGGGCCATCAGCATGACCATGTTTAGTGACCACACAGGTGTGTGGCCCTCTCGAACGGGGATGTGGCCCTTTCACACGAGCGTGTGCCCTATTTTGCTAGTTTTTGAATAAATTATCTTAAGTGCACAAAATGGTCTCGGGTCAGTCCTGAGCAATAATTTAGGCCTTGTTGGCCCATAAGAGGGCTTGTAGGACATAGTGTGGACAATTTTTTGTTGGGACACATTGTCTTTAGTTTAACTCAAAGATTTACTTAAGTTTTAGTACGGTAATATCTCACACCCTATTTCGGCATCGGTTATGGGTAAGGGGTGTTACAATGCCTTGTACTCTGTTCCAGCGTTGAATACGAGTAAGGGGTGTTACATTCATAGTTGATATATTGGTGTATTCTCGATCAGAGGATGAGCACGGTGACCACTCAATAGTGGTTCTGCAAGTTTTACGGGATGAGCAGTTGTATGCGAAGCTGAGCAGGTGTGAGTTTTAGCTTCATAAAGTGGTTTTTTTGGGTCATTTTGTTTCAGCTAAGGGTATGCAGGTTGATTCGAAAAAGGTTGAGGTGATTTTGGATTGGAAGCTTCCCAGGACTGTTTGTTAGGTCAAAAGTTTCTTAGGGTTAGCTGGTTATTACCCTCGCTTTGTCAAGGGGTTTTTGAGCATTACTGCTTCTTTGACAAAGTTGCTTCGGAAGAACGCTGCCTATGAGAGGACTGATGAGAGGTAAAACTGTTTTGAGAAGCTAAAGTCGGTTTTGACTGAAGCATTTCTGTTGACATAGTCAGTATCTGGTAAGGAGTATGCGGTCTACTGTGCTGTGTGTCCAATCCGTGTGCCATACTGTCTAACTTAGCTACAAAATAGGGGTTAAACGGTCGAGTCACACGCCCGTGTGCTCAGGCCGTGTGGCACGAAATAGGCTTGGTTTAAGCCATTTTCATATCCTGAATTTCCCTATACCTACAAGACATAAAATGCAACATTTACAACCTAATTCCAACGAATTTTATGTTCCAAAAACATCCATCAATATAACCAAATCATGATTAATCATTTCAAACATAATATCCATATCATAACATACTCATATACAAGTCATGCTCATAACAAAACACTTGCACATAATTTACCCATATGCCATTTTAATTCATAACCAAAACTTACCAAAACTATCATTTGATTTAAACCGAAATGACCATTATCAAATAGACCAAATATGCAACATAAGGCTTACCAAACTTGCATCATTTATCACATACCAACATAAGCATATACGCATACTTAGTTAGTCAATTCACTTGGCATAACGTATACATAACTCAAAGTATATTTGAATATCCCTAGCCTATACATGCCATACTTAATATTTCCAAACACAAAAGGTGCCAAAATGAGTTTGGATAGTGCGATGAAGATTTCCGACGATTCCCGAGCCTTCAGTAGCTTCGATAATTTATAGAACATGAAATAAACCAACGAAGTAAGCTTTTAAGCTTATTAGGTCATAAGCAAGTAATTTATCACTCAACAACAATAGTAAATCAACCATTTATCGAACCCATTCATGAGTATAATCTCCAAAACCTTTATCCATGCCTTACCACATGATTTTCTAAAATACAAGTATTTTCCTCCATTGATTCAAATGAATTCATCACATATTTCCTCATGAATAATTATATACTTCAAACGTACCTGCTCATTTTATATAATCTCTTCTAAATTCATAACCGTAGCTCTTTCATTAAACGATAAGGTTTAAGAGTCAAGTATACAAAAATTTCATCCGATAAGTACCTATATCATGGCTCGTAGCCAAATCATGGTAACTTATCTTAGAGCACCTGTACCATGGCCCGTAGCCAAATCAAGGTTGTAACACCCTAATTTTAGGGATTTTTTGGGATTTTACGATTTTGGTGTGGACTTAAAATTTTGTTGTTTGGTTATGTAATTTATGCTTTGAGTATGTTAGTGGACCTTTAGAAGGCCCAAGCCTAAGTTAAAACCCAGTAGAATTTTTAAATTTTTGACTTAAAGATTCGGAGTCTTGAGTATGTGGCCTTTTAAGAAAAAGTGAGTAATTTAAAACACAAGTAAGCATTTGGTAAAGTGGGAATGTGGCGCCACTTAAAGCCCAGGGAAGTGGCATGTGGAAGCTGTGCCAGGGGCCAAGGTTCAAATCTCATGGTAAGCGATGTGGTATTTTATTTTTATGCATGTGCAAGACATATGATGGACTCCAAGTGAAACTCTGTTGGACAGAGTTTGAGATGCTCATGAGATTGATTCAGAGGGGATAAGGACGAGAAAATCTAGGAATTTTTGAATGGGAGCATGTGATGGCCAAATATGGGGATCTTGGAGGAGCATAATCGGTTTTGAGCATTTTAGGAAAATGAGAGTTTAAAGGGTTTGGCCAAATGCTTTTTGGGGTCTTTCTCGGGGTCTTAGCTTGGCACATTAGGTAAGTGTATGCCGACTAGGTAAGTCTTTAGGGTTCTCTTTCGTTACTCTTCTCCTCCCTTTGTTCTAGAAGCCGAAAGTGTAAACACAAGTCACCTTGTGCCAATTTGTCCATAACAAAACCCCTCTCCTCTCTTCTTTCACCTCTTTGCTTTTCTTTTCTTCTTTCTCTAAGCTGAATTCACTTCATCACCTCTCTTCTTAGGCCAAACCTACTTCTTTCTTTTCTTCTCTCTTTTCAAAGCCTAGTAGTCGACTTCCAGAAAAGTCGAAACCAAACCCACCATTACCGAATACCTATTTGATCTAAACTACTACTTCTTCTTCTTCTTCTGTTACCTTTGTTCAAAACTGAATCTCGAACCTCTAATCTTTTTGCCTGCCGATTGTTTCTTTTACTATTGGAACTCCTCTTCATCTATTCTTTTTCTCTTCTCTTAAACCAAAACAGTCTTACGCTAGGATGGATCCAAAAGCCAAAATCACTTAGATTCGTTCTCTGCTCGTGTCTTGGGGTTTAATCTACATCTGATCTGGGCTAGAAAAGGATTGGAAGCATTCTTCGTCAGGTAGATCTTCGATAAGTGCTTAGTTTCCCTTTTCATTCAAGTGATTTGTGGTTCAAGAGAAGCTGAAAACCCTTAAGGGCATGGGGTGGCTGTCGATTAGGGCTTTATTGAGATCTACCATTCAGTTTGTTATGTGTTAGTATGGATTGAAGGCTATTCATCAAGTGGTATTGGAGGCTAGAATCGTTGGAGCAACTAGATCTCGATCTAGTCGTTAGTTTCGGCAAAGGTAAGTATTCTGGGGCCTAAAGGGATATTGGCCGAATATGGTAAGTGGTTGTTACATGAGTTATCATTGATTCATAGCCTAATATTTTAGTGATCAATTATAGGATAATCGTGTGGCAGATCTCGTCAACGTCTATCGCAAGCCAGGTGTGTAAACGAGCTCCTACTAGTAGACTAAATCGGCAAAAGCCGAAAAGTCGAAATGCCAAAATTTCAGCATTTCATAGGCTCGCGAGTGTGCAAGCACTCATGAGTTGGTTAAAATAGTGAGAACGATTATCGCAAACGGCAAGGAGGTTGTGTGTGCGATTTCATGCGCCTTGGTGAATTTTGGCCTCGAGGGGCTGAATTTAGGCCCAATTGGCTTATGGGCCCATATGGGTAAAAACAAGCAGTAAGCGTATTCTAATAAACTGATTGATAAAACTGTTAAAGCGGACTTAAAATTTGGGCTCTATGGGCCAGAATAGATAATGGACACCGTAGGGCCCGTTAAGGGTTTTACGGCCCGTTAGCTCTAAGGTTGGTAAGTAGGCTAGATAAGATACTTAGATGAAATTGGACTGTTAACAAGTGTAATAAGCATAAAAACCCTAAGAACTGGTAAATTTATTGAAATACCCCTTAAGGGTGAAAAATTACTATTTTACCACTAGGTGCAAAATGACCATTATACCCCTAGGGTTAAAATTGACTGAAATGCATGCTATACTTTATCTGTTCACTGTATGCCATGACATGTTATTCTGTTGCACGAGTTTGGGCTTTTGATGGAAGAAGTGCTAAGTGGCAATGCCAAGTTTACTGATAGGGGTTTTGCCTCGTTTTACTGTTAATGGCTTGGCCATGTTTTTTGATTAAGCAGCTCAGCTACGACTGTGGTGTGTAGGGCTGGGTGGGTTAAGTTATTCCCCAGATAGTGTGTAGGGCTGGTACAGGTGGTGTGTAGGGCTGGATTTGGGCTAGGTATTGCATACATGCATAATTTCTATTCTGTTACTATAATGGGGGCCTAAGGGCCACACTGATTACTGAATAGGGCTAGGGCCAGCTAAACTTATTACTGAATAGGGCTAAGGCCCAGTTAAGACTGTATCTGGATAGGGTTTAGGCCCAGTAAAGCTTGAACTAATATGGGCTCTTGCTGGGTTTACTTTACACACTGAGTTTTCCAAGCTCACCCCTTCCCTTTCATCTATGCAGGTGAGCCCTAAGCTAGTGGACTTGGAGTTGAAGGGATTCGAAGTGGCCATGTGGACTGCATTTGGTTGATTTTACCTAAGTTATTTTATTTTCAGTATTTCATTTAAAATTATTTTCTTGTTGGGTTCTGTTTTGTAATAAGGCCGCTTCTAAGTATTTATATTTAGGTTTTTATCTTCATTATTTATAACTTGCTTAAAATGGATAGACTTAGGCTGCGCTGGTTTTCATAAAATTAAACAACATTTTCAAAATATAAAACACGTATCAAAGGGATAACGTAAAGACAAACAAGACCTTGAGACTAAATAGATTTTAAACCGGTAGCGGATAGGACGTTCACAAATTAAACCTAGTTTTCTTTCCAAACTTTAAGATAACAGTTTTGCAAACTTACCTTAATCATGGTAACTAAAGAATATGACCAATCTATCATTGATGTGACACACCAGACTTGGCCGTGAAGTTTGGGTTGGGTTTGGGGTGTTACATTTAATGGTATCAGAGCCCAGTTGCAACAACTCGGCTATGGGACGGGTCCCAAAAGCTTTTCTCACGATTTTAAGTAAAGGCCCAAAAAGGTATTTTCAAATTGGTTTTGGGAAATTTCTCAAGGAAACCCTTTTACAACCGATTTTCTCCAAGGTATCCATATTTTACTAAACACGTAAGGTTTCATTTTAAAAACAAAGTTTAGTTTCTACATAAAATTGGTCTTTCTGAAATCTGGTTTCTGAATAGTGGCACGCTGAATCCCCGACGCCAAGTCTGTAAGTATTTCTTTTTCCTATACTGTACTATACTAAAATATGACTGTAGATAGTAATGAGACTCTACTATGATACTGTAGTTAGAGCTATACTGAAACTATAGAGACTGAGACAGTAGGGGAACTAAACCCTAGAAGATTGAGACTGTATCTAGGCTACGAATTCGTGAAACAAGCTCTGAAACACTATCTGTGCATAAGACATTTGTAATAAACACTAAAATATTAAACTCATTTTATAAAATTTGTATTCAGATAAGTCGATATGAGTATGAGGGTAGCTCGTGGACGAGGCCGTGAACGCTGCCGAGGAAGTGTACAAGCTGGATCTTCATCTTCGGGACATATGCCAGTTGAGGAGGCACGGCCATCGTCGGTAGCTGAGAATGGGCCGTATGATCGGGCTGCAAGGGACGATGCCTTGTCCCAGGCAATGTTAAGGGTTCTAGAGAGGGTTGTTGGAGCTAGTACTAGGACTGTGAATAGGGGATCCATTTCTGAGCGACTCTGGGCTAACGGAACGGAAGTTTTTAGGTGCATATCTGGAGTAGCCCCAAATATGGCTGAGTACCTGTTGGAGGCCAAGGAGTGGATCATGGATGATCTGGATTGCTCAGAGGATCAAAAACTGAAAGGAGCGGTGTCTCTGCTGCGAGATGAGACATATCAGTGGTGGATCACTGTGAGGGATAGTACCTCAGCTGAGCGGGTAACCTGGGAGCTGTTTAAGACGACCTTCAAAGGGAAGTACGTCGGGGCGAGCTATGTGGATGCCCAAAGGAAGGAATTTCTGAATCTGACCCAGGGTAATAAGTCTATTGCTGAATATGAGGCGGAGTGCCTAAGATTAAGCCGGTATGCCAGCAGAATAGTTGCTACTGAGTATGAACGTAGCGTTCGATTTGAGGATGCCTCAAGGATGAGCTTAGGGTACTGATAGCTCCGCAGAGGGAGCGTGACTTTGCTGCATTGGTGGAAAGGGCTAAGATAGCCGAGTAGGTGAAGTTAACTGAATGACAGAACTGTGAGAAGGACCGAAATCGATTCAGGAGGGATTCTGGACCCTCGAGTGCTGTAAACATGAATGTCAAATGAACAAGAGTGGACAAGCCAATCCGAGTAGTTCCGGTGAATACAGTTAGACCGCAGGCTTGTAGGGACTGTGGTAGAGTACATCTGGGAGAATGCTGAAAGCGTACTGGGACTTGTTTTTTTATGCGGATCCAAGGAGCATAAAGTTAAAGATTGTCCACAGAGACTAGCTCAGACGCAAGCTGCTGAACAGAGGGTTGCTCAACCAGTGTGAGGTAGACTACAATCGCCAAGAGGCCGTGGTCTAGGTAGGGGCGGCAACGAAAATGGTCGTGGACGTGAGTACCTGGCAAGGGTGCTGGAAATGCTGAGGCTATCAGCCAGCATTAGTGTATACTACTCGTCGCTGAGAGGAGGGTGATGCACCTGACGTCATAACTAGTACGTTTTTTTATCTCTAGCATGCCATACACTGCCTTGATAGATGTTGGTTTTACTTATTCGTATGTTGCATGTGATGTATCTGGGTCGTTGGGTATGCACTCTGAGGAAAATGTGAGTGGGGTAACTGTGATAAGTCCACTGGGTTACTCGGTTAGGGTAGAAAAACTCTATAGAAATGTACCTTTAGAGACTCAAGGTAGGATTTTCTTTGGAGACTCAAGGGAGCTACCGTTCGGAGAATTAGATCTCATCTTAGGGATGGACTGCCTTGCTAAGCATAAAGTAACTTTGGATTGTGCTGCTAAGCGGATGGTGTTAAGGACTACGTAGGATGAGATGGTACTGGTTATAGGGGAGAGAATGGGCTACTTGCCCAATGTTATTTCGGCCTTGAGGGCTGAGAAGCTGATTCACAAGGGTTGAGAGGTGTTTTTGGTAGTTGTAAGTTAGACAGAGGCTGAGGATTTGACGGTAGAGAAGGTTAGAATTGTCAAGAAGTTTCAATATGTTTTTCCGGAGGAGCTTCTAAGATTGCCTCCGAATCGTGAAGTCGAATTTGGAATCGACTTGTTGCCTGGAATGACTCTAGTGTCAATCGCACCTTATAGGATGGCATAAAAAGAGTTAGTGGAACTGAAAGCGCAAATCGAAGAGTTGCTGGATAGAGGTTTTTTAGATCAAGCGTGTCTCCATGGGGAGCACTAGTATTGTTCGTGAAGAAAAAGGATGGGACAATGCGTATGTGCAACGATTATCGCCAGTTGAACAAACTGACGATTAAGAATAAGTACCCTCTGCCAAGGATCGATAATCTATTTGACCAGCTTATAGGAGCTTTAGTATTTTCCAAGATTGATCTTCGATCTGGATATCATCAGTTAAGGGTCAAGGAGGTGGATATTCATAAGATAGCATTTAGAACTCGATATGGTCATTACGAGTTTCTAGTAATGCCATTTGGACTAATGAATGCACCTGCAGCTTTCATGGATCCGATGAATCGAGTACTCCAACCTTACTTGGATCAATTCGTAGTCGTCTTTATCGACGATATTCTGGTGTATTTAGAAACTGAGGAGAAGCATGATGAGCATCTCCACGTTGTTCTGCAAGTGTTGAGAGAGAAGCAACTCTATGCAAAGTTCAGTAAGTGTGAATTTTGGTTGCGAGAAGTGACATTTTTGGGTCACGTTGTCTCTGCTGAGGGGATTAGGGTAGATCCTTGAAAAATTAAGGCTGTGACAGCCCTAATTTGACCCTAATTGAAAAAAGTGGTTTCAAAACCACTAAACCGAGTCTAAAATTTTTTAAAATATTATTTTCTATGCTTTTATTATGTGAATGGTCATATGTGAAAATTTGGTGTTTTAATTTTGTCAATTTAATGTTAAATTATTAGTTAATGGCTCAATTGCATAAAAGGAAAAATTAGTGGGACAATGTGCAAGTGTCGATTTTTTGATGTTCTTTTAATATAAAGGACTTATGAAGCAATTAAACCATGCATAATTTGCATAGACAAATTTGGCCATGTGATAGTGGAGAAGAAATGATTATAATAAGGCTAAGGTGGTAAATTAATAAGTAATATCTATGCATGTAATAGTAAAACAACTTGAATGCTCATTCTCTCATTTTCTCGCCAAATTCATCAAGAGAAAAGAAAATAAAAAAAAAACAAGAGGCATTCGGCTAAGTAGGGGTCTAATTAAGGTGTGTTTTCAAGTGATTTCTTTGTTATTTTGTGAAATTGAGTTGGTTTTAAAGCTCTTGTCATGACCCATGTATAAATTTTTGAGTTTGTGATGAAACTTGTATTCGGTCATGTTGGAAATGTACTAAATTTGTGGTGTTTTATGTTTTAAAATGAAAATGATAGAAAGATGAGTAGGAAGCTAGTTAAATTGATATATATATATAAGTCCTTGTGATACATGGAAATTCGACTAGGGTGGTATTTGAGTAAATTGCATTTGGCTATTTTGGTTAAATGAGAAATTTATGCTTAGTTTTGAAAATTTATAATTAAATTGCTAGTATGTGTTTATATGTTAGCCGAATATGAACTAAGGTGAGAAAGGAAGAGAATGATGAGTTGAGCTTGTAAATTGATATATGTGATTCAATTGATAAGTGGTAATCGGCTAAAGTGGTCATTATGCATTTTGATATACATTTTATACAGGACGAATGTGGAATTGATTAAAGGTGTGAATAATTTGTTGTTTATTGAGATTTGTACATTCGGCCATGGAAGAAATTAAGTTGAAATTGATTATTGTTTTAGTTGAATCATGAGATAGAGGGATTTAAGTGCTAATATACCATTTTTAGTTTAAAAGTGCCATGGATAAATTCCTTAAGGTAAGTTTTATGCACTCGAATTGACTTGTGAAGATTTAAATATAAATATGAGAGTATTCGGCTAATGCATGGGGGTAAAATGTTGAACAAATGCTTAGCCAAGATGATGGGACTAAATGGTTAATATTTGGTTTTGTAAGGGGCTATTATGTAATTTTATTCTAGCTATATTACGTATAAACAACACTTGAATAATTACTTGTAAATAATGATAAGACCAAATTGATAAAATACGAGTTGGTAGGGTGTTATAAGTACATCTGGCCTAAATACTCTTTTGATGAATGTGTATTCAATTTGTTGTCCATGAATGAATGAGCTATGCTCGTGTTTTATAAAAGAAAGAAATGAATAAGTTGATGTGTAATGAAGTGCTTAAATATGACTTACAAGTCCATGATTTTGAAAATGAAATTTGTAATAAGCTTAAGTGGCTAAACGATAAGTATAATTTGATTGGTTTTGAAATACATATGGTTACCGAATGTATGTCATATTTAAGAATGTATATTTTGACATGAGTTTAAATAGTCAAAGATGAAAGGCAGTAAGCTTTATGTGTATGGAATTTATAGTATTTGGATTATAATGAATTGATAAAATGATTGAATTAGTTTATTTGTTTAATTTGAGCTCAAGATCAAAGAGAGCAAAGTTCGGATAAGGGGAAAGCAAGATTAGTTGAATAGTCAATCTGTAATAGCTTGACAATATCGGAGGTAAGTTTTAAGTGATTAAGCAAAGACTATATTAGATTATATTATGATACATTATGTGAATTAAGTATTCTTTGTCATATATGTATATGGCCGAATGGCAAGAATGAATTTAATAGTGGGTTTGCCCTAAGCTTATATGGTCGAATGGCAATTAGAAAATAAAGGTAAATTGTGTCATGCTTTTGTAATTGAAAGGTGATGGATATTATGATATATTACCGAATGGTAAGATATGAAATGAAAAGGTGATAGACATTATGTGTTCATATTCGAACGAGGTCAAAATTGACCTTTGTGGTTGCTCTATGCAAAATAAATAAGTCCTTGACGTGATTTTGATGATGAATTTGTGAAATTGATATTCAAATTGTTATTCGGGCCTTTAGCCCAGCAAGCTTGTAGCTAGTGAATATGTTTCGAGCCACGAGCCTAGCAGGCGTGAATGCCGGTGATTGAGTTTCGGACTTAAATGTCCAGCAGGCCTTGTACCGGTGATAAGTTCGGGTTATACCCAGCAGGCTAAATGCCGGTGAAATAATAAAAGTTTAAAGCTAAGAAGCTTGTGCTATACGGCATCTGAACTCATTCAATAGATTTAAATCGTCGAGGTATGTATAATATTACATGTATATGAAGATAATGTGAATTGAATTACGGAGGTGAAATGGAAAGTAAGTGAGATGTAATTGTGCATATATACATATATATATATGTATTCGGTTATTGTGAAATTAAATACTTGACAGTACATGTTATATCCGTGAATATGATCATTGAAATTTTTTGTGAATATGGTGCCTTAGATTCATTCTATTAAGTTGAATTAAAGTATGACTTTGAAAGTTTTGATGACATGATTATGTGACTTTGAACTTTAAACAAATGAAATGTCAATGGAAACGTGTTTGATGTGGCCATGTATATTTGGCCCAATTGATGTTGTACTTAGATCATCCGTATGTGATTGATTTGTTTAATTAAGTTAAGTTGTTTTGTTTACTTAAAACTTACTAAGCTAATTAGCTTACTTCGAGTGTCTTTGCTACTCTGTTTTATAGATCTCGTTTGAAAGCTATGTGTTCAGGGATTCAAGTTCAGAGTCATCCACACTATCGTCACTGTATCTGGTACTTTTAAAAGTTTATAATTTTGAAAGATGGCATGTATAGGCTTAACTCTTCATTTTGAACAAGTGATATTTTGATTTTGTATATATTTAAGCCATGCGAAAATGGCTTGCTCATTCACTAATTATGAATGTGTGGTTTGATGAAATTATATGGCTTGTTATTTTGATAAATATGTCAAGTGGTTAAATAGGTAAAAAGAGAATCATCTTATTTGTGTATAAGTTTCAATGGTTATAAGTGTATATTATGATTTGATAGTAGTTGGCTTTGTTACTAATACATTCGGTTATGCTAATGTTAATAAGTCACTTCTGAAATTTGACAAAAGCTATTTTGGTAAATCAATGAGATATGTTTCCATTGAATTAATTATAATAGTAAGATGGTATATTCGGCTATGAATAAATTAAAATAGAACACTACTTGAAATTTGTTGCATAATTGAATTCATGTTTGGTATGTATCTTTGATCATCTAGAAGTTTTGTCCAGTCAAGTATTACCTCATAACCCTATTTCGACGATGGATACGGGTTAAGGGTGTTACAAAGGCGGTTCTGGAATGGAAGCCACCGAGGTCGGTATCAAAAATTCAGAGTTTTCTGGGTTTAGCAGGGTACTATAGAAGGTTTGTAGAAGGATTCTCTTTGACCGCTGCACCGTTAATGAAAATTTTGAGGAAAGGAGTATCATTTGTTTGGACTGAGAAATAGCAAGAGGCCTTTGATAAGTAGAAGAAGGTTTTGACTGAGGTGCCAGTATTGATTCAGCCAGAATCTGGGAAGGATTTCATAGTGTATAGTGATGCGTCGCATGTGGGGTTAGGCTGTGT
The DNA here is from genome assembly GCA_020496765.1 of Gossypium stocksii. NCBI lineage: Eukaryota > Viridiplantae > Streptophyta > Magnoliopsida > Malvales > Malvaceae > Gossypium > Gossypium stocksii. Next base: position 48,287,929 of record CM035627.1, read on the forward strand.
ACTGATGCAAGAGGGTAAGGTGGTCGTTTATGCTTCGGGATAGCTTAAGCGTCATGAAGCGAATTACCCTACGCATGATCTGGAGTTGGTAGCAGTTATCTTTGCATTAAAGATCTGGAGGCACTATCTGTATGGAGAAAAGTGTATTATATACACAGACCATAAGAGTCTCAAGTATTTGTTAACTCAGAAGGAGTTGAATCTTAGGCAACGAAGATGGATAGAGTTACTTAAGGATTACGATTGTTCAATTGAGTATCACCCAGGCAAGGCAAATGTTGTGGTGGATGTACTGAGTCGAAGGGTTGTAACTGAGTTGAGAGCAATATTTGCTCGTCTGAGTCTGTATGACGATGGTAGCCTATTAGCGAAGTTACAAGTGAGACCAACTTGGGTTAAGCAGATTAAGCAGAAACAGTTACAGGATGAGTCACTAGTCCTTCGATTTCAACAAGCTGAGAATGATGAGACTTCTGATTTTGGACTGAATAGTGAAGGAGTTCTGTGCTTTTGAGGAATAGTTTGTATTCCGAAGGACTCTGACTTGAGGCAGTTAATTCTGAGAGAGGCTCATGATGGACCTTGTGCCATGCATCCTGGAGGAAATAAGTTGTACCGAGACTTGCGAGAGTTGTACTGGTGGCCTGGACTTAAGCAGGAAGTAACAAAATTTGTAGGGAAATGTCTAACATGCCGCAAGTAAAGGCTGAGCATCAACTGCCTTCTGGACTTCTGCGGCCAGTGAAGATTCCACTTTGGAAGTGGGAGAGGGTAACCATGGATTTTGTGAGTGGACTACATTTGACACCCTCCAAAAAGGACTCAGTGTGGGTAATTGTGGATAGGTTAATGAAATCTGCTCATTTCATACCTGTCTGAATCGACTATTCACTTCAGAAGTTAGCCAGATTGTATGTGGCGGAGATAGTGCGACTGCATGGGGTGCCAGTTTCGATTATTTCTGATCAGGACCCTAGGTTTACATCTAGATTCTGGCAAAAGTTGCATGAGGATTTGGGTACGTGATTGGATTTTAGCACTGCTTTTCACCCCTTGACAGATGGACAGTCGGAAAGGGTTATTCAGGTTCTGGAGGACATGTTGAGGGGTTGTGTTATCGACTTCCGAGGTAGTTGGGAGGATTACTTGCTATTGGAGGAGTTTGCTTATAACAACAGTTATCATGCAAGTATTCAAATGGCTCCATATGAGGCATTATATGGGCAAAGGTATCGTACGCCTACTTGTTGGACAGAGTAAGGAGAACATCAGGTTCTTGGGCTAGAGTTGGTGGCAGATACTGAAGACAAGGTTAAGTTGATCAGAGATCGGTTAAAGGAAGCATTTGATTGACAGAAATCTTATGCTGACTTAAAGCATAAGGAGATTGAGTACTCAGTAGGGGATATGGTCTTCTTGAAGGTCTCACCTTGGAAGAAGATATTAAGGTTTGGTAAGAAGGGCAAGTAGAGTCCACGGTTTATAGGGCCCTATCGAGTTCTTAAACGGGTAGGACCAGTAGCTTATCAACTGGACTTACCACCAGAGTTAGACGGGATTCATGACGTTTTTCATGTCTCCATGCTGAGACGATATCAATCAGATCCTTCTCATGTCGGACTAGTGGAAGAGATTGAGGTAAAGACTAACTTGACTTTTTAAGAAGAGCCTATGCAAATACTAGATTGAGAGGTCAAAGTATTAAGGAGGAAGTCAGTTCCTTTGGTAAAAGTACTTTGGCGCAACCATGGCAGAGAAGAAGCTACTTGGGAGTCAGAAGAGGCGATGCGTCAACAATACCCTCACCTATTTGGATCAGGTAAATTTCGAGGCCGAAATCTCTTTAAAGGGGGTAGGTTGTAACGCCCTAATTTTTGGGATCTTTCAGGATTTTACAATTTTTGTGTGAACTTAAAATTTTGTTGTTTGGTTATGTAATTTATGTTTTGAGTATGTTAGTGGGCCTGTAGAAGGCCCAAGCCTAAGTTAAAACCTGGTAGAATTTTTAAATTTTGGATTTAAAGAGTAGGGGTCTTGAGTATATGGGCTTTTAAGAAAAAGTGAGTAGTTTATGACACAAGTGAGCCTTTGGTAAAGTAGCAATGGGGCGCCACTTAAAGCCTAGGAAAGTGGCGTGTGGAAGCTGTGCAAGGGGCCAAGGTTTAAGTCTCATGGTAAGTAGTGTGGTATTTTATTTTTATGCATGTGCAAGACATGTGATGGACTCCAAGTGAAACTCTGTTGGACAGAGTTTGAGATGCTCATGAGATTGAGTCAGAGGGGATAAGGAGGAGAAAATCTAGGAATTTTTGAATGGGAGCATGTGATGGCGGAATATGGAGGTCTTGGAGGAGCATAATCGGTTTTGGGCATTTTCGGCAAAGGGGAGTTTAGAGGGTTTAGCCGAATGCTTTTTGGGGTCTTTCTTCGGGTCTTAGTTCGGCACATTAGGTAAGTGTATGCCGACTAGGTAAGTCTTTGGGGTTCTCTTACGTTACTTTTCTCCTCCCTTTGTTCTAGAAGCCGAAAGTGTAAACACAAGTCACCTTGTGCAGATTTGTCCATAACCAAACCCTCTTCTTTCTTCTTTCATCTCTTTTCTTTTCTTTTCTTCTTTCTCTAAGCCGAATTCACTTCATCACCTCTCTTCTTATGCCGAACCTAATTCTTTCTTTTCTTCTCTCTTCTCAAAGCCTAGTAGTCGACTTCCACAAAAGCCGAAACCAAACCCACCATTGCCGGTTACCTATTTGATCAAAACTACTTCTTCTTCTTCTTCTGTTACCTTTCTTCAAAACCGAATCTCGAACCTCTCATCTTTGTCTCTATCGATTGTTTCTTTTAATTCTGGAACTCCTCTTCATCTATTCTTTTTCTCTTCTCTTAAACCGAAATAGTCTTACGCTAGGATAGATCCAAAAGCTGAAATCACTTAGATTCGTTCTCTGCTCCTAGCTTGGGGTTAGATCTACATCAGATCTAGGCTAGAAAAGGATTGGAAGCATTCTTTGTCAAGTAGATCTTCGGTAAGTACTTAGTTTCCCTTTTCATTCAAGTGATTTGTGGTTCAAGAGAAGCCGAAAACCCCTAAGGGCATGGGGTGGCTGTCGATTAGGGCTTTATTTTGAGATTTACCATTTGGTTTGTTATGTGTTTGTGTGGATTGAAGGATAATCGTGATCCATTGTAGGATAATCGTGTGGGAGATCTCGTCAACGTCTATCGCAAATCAGGTGTGTAAACAAACACCCACTAGTAGACTAAATCAGCAAAAGCTGAAATGCTAAAATTCTGGCATTTCGTGGGCTTACGATCGTGCAAGCACTCATGATTCGGTTAAAACGGTAAAAACAGTTATCACGAATGGTAAGAAGGTTGTGTGCGCGATTTCGTGCGCCTGGTGAATTTGGGCCTCGAGTGGCTGAATTTGGGCCCAATGGGCTTTGGGCCCATATGGGTAAAAATGAGCGGTAAGCGTATTCTGATAAACTGATTGATAAAACTGTTAAATCAGACTTAAAATTTGGGCTTTGTGGGCCAGAATAGATAATGGACACTGTAGGGCCCATTAGGGATTTTAGGGCCCGTTAGCTCTAAGGTTGGTAAATGGGCTAGATAAGATACTTAGATGAAATTTGACTGTTAACAAGTGTAATAAGCATAAAAACCCTAAGAACTGGTAAATTTATTGAAATGCCCCTTAAGGGTGGAAAATTACTATTTTACTCCTAGGTGCAAAATGACCATTATACCCCTAGGGTTAAAATTGACTGAAATGCATGCTATACTTTATCTGTTCAATGTATGCCATGACATGTTATTTTGTTAATGGGTTTGGGTTTTTGATGGAGAAAGTGCTAAGTGGCAATGCCACGTTTACTGATAAGGGCTTTGCCTCGTTTTACTATTAGTGGCTTGGCCACGTTTTTTGATTAAGTAGCTCAACTGCGACTGTGGTGTGTAGGGCTTGGTGGGTTAAGTTATTCCCCAGATGGTGTGTAGGGCTGGTACGGGTGGTGTGTAGGGCTGGATTTGGGCTAGGTATTGCATACATGCATAATTTCTATTATGTTACTGTAATCGGCCTAAGGGCCGCACTGATTACTGAATAGGGGTAAGGCCCAGTTAAGACTGTATCTGGATAGGACTTAGGCCCAGTAAAGCTTGAACTGATTTGGGCTCTGGTTGGGTTTACTTTACACCATGAGTTTTCCAAACTCACCCCTTCCCTTTCATCTATGCAGGTGAGCCCTAAGCTAGTGGACTTGGAGCTGGAGGGAATCGGAGTGGCCATGTGGATTGCATTTGGTTGATTTTACCTAAGTTATTTTATTTTCAGTATTTCATTTAAAATTATTTCCTTTTTGGGTTCTGTTTTGTAATAAGGCCGCTTCTAAGTATTTATATTTGGGTTTGTTTCTTCATTATTTATAACTTGCTTAAAATGGATAGACTTAGGTTGCGGGGTTTTCATAAAATTAAACAACGCGTTCAAAATATAAAACACGTATCAAAGGGATAATGTAAAGACAAACAAGACCTTGAGAGTAAATAAATTTTAAACCAGTAGCAAATATGACGTTCACAAATTAAACCTGGTTTTCTTTCCAAACTTTAAGATAACGGTTTTGCAAACTCACCTTAATCATGGTAACTAAAGAATATGATCAATCTATCATCGATGTGACACACCAGACTTGGCTGTAACGTCTGGGCCGGTCTGAGGTGTTACAAAGGTAACTCACTCATAATACCTATACTATGGCCAATAGCCAAATCAAGGTATTACTTGCACCCGGGTGCTGATATCATGGCCCGAAGCCAAAATTAAATCCTAGTGACATGTCACACTATATTCTGAAACTAATCCTACGGTTCAATCGAGCTTTCTATATATCGTTTCCTGTAATGTCACATCTGTAGCATCCATTTCACTATATCCACCTCCTACAAGGTTTCATTCATGACAACTCATTCTATATTAATGTAATTAACAACACTTATAACTAAATTACTACTTATGAACTTACCTCGAGTGTGATTTGTCTAAAAGAGTCGATTACTCGTTAACTTTTGATTTGTCGCGATCCAAGTCTGGATTTTGATTTTCTTGATCTACATGTATTAAAATTAACTCATTCAATCACACACTCAATCAATTCAATCGAAAGACACACTATTAGGGCATTTTGTAAATTAGTCCTCACATTTTCACATTTTGACAATTTAGTTCCTATTTCATAAAAAATTCAAATATACATAATTTCTTTATTTTCAAGCTAGGCTGAATTCTCCCTTAGTCTAATCAAGCCCTTTTATTTCACCAATTTCACATTTTAGCTCTCCAAAACATCATTTTCACAATTTAGCCCTATTTAACTAAATTTATCAAAAATCCAAGAACAACATATGTTTATGAAACCCATATCTTTTATTATTAATGAACTATCATCACAAAACCCACCATTTCATCAATGGCACATCTCATAAATATAATCAATTTCTCAAATTGAGACATGGGCTTGATAGTAGACTAAGCAACAATCTCAAAAACATAAAAATCATTAAAAACTGAAGTAAGACATACCTTAAATTTGGTTTAGAAATGGCCAAATTCTCAAAAACTATAAATCCTTGTTTTTCTTTTGGTATAATCGGCTATGAACATAATAATGGCCATTTCTTTTCTATTTGTTTAATTTAACACATAATTGATGAATTACCAATATAACCATATTAAACAAATACATAAAACACATAATGGTTTTACATAATTGTACACCATTATTTCAATTGGTTTATTCTCCCATTAAGGCCATCACATTTAATAAACCAATAAAATTCGGCCGTAAATCAATTTAAAAGAAAATTTTGCATTTTCCACTATTTAGTCCTTTTTCATAATTAAACACTCAAATGTCTAAATTTTCATACGAAATTTTCACACATGCTAATTCACATATTATAAACACGAAAAATAGTATTAAAATATTTTTCGACTCAGATATGTGTTCCTGAAACCACTATTCCGACTAAGGTCTAAACCAAGTTGTTACAACTCTCCCTCTTTAGAGATTTTCGTCCCCGAAAATCTTACTGTTAAACAGATTTGGATATTGTTGTCTCATAATATCTTCAGGTTCCCACGTAGCTTCTTCAATCCCATGTTTGTGCCATAACACTTTTACTAAAGAAATTTTATTATTTCTGGATTCTTTGATATCACGAGCTAGAATTCGAGTCGGTTCTTCATTGTACGAAAAATTAGGCTGAATCTCAACTTCAATAGGTGAAATCACGTGTGAAAGATCTGATCAGTATCATGGAAGCATCGAAACATGAAATCAATTATGAAACTTTTCTAGCTCAGGTGGCAACAACAATCTATAAGCAAACGGCCCAATACGCTTTATTATATCATATGGTCCGATGAACCTTGGACTCAACTTGCCTTTTTGGCCAAATCGTAATACTTTCTTCCATGGTGAAACTTTTAGAAATACCTTGTCACCAATCTCGAACTCAATGTCCTTCCGTTTCAAGTCTGTGTACAATTTTTGATGATCTGATGCTGCTTTCAGACTTTCACAAATAACTTTCACTTTCTATTCAGTCTCATTGATCAAATCAACTTCGTGTATCTTATTTTCACTGAGCTCAGTCCAATACAATAGTGTTCTACATTTTCGACTGTAAAGAGCCTCATATGGTGCCATTTTCAAGCTCGATTCAAAACCGTTATTATATGCAAACTCAACCAACGATAAATATCATTCCCACGTACCTTCAAACTCGAGAATGCAACATCTCAACATATCTTCCAGTGTCTAAACAATCCGTTCGGGCTGGCCATCTATCTGCAGATGAAAAACAGTGCTAAAATGGAGTTTCGTACCTAATGCATCCTGCAGTTTCTTCCAAAATCGCAAGGTGAACGTCGGATCTCTATCCGAAATGATAGAAATAGGTTCTCCGTGTAAACTCACAATCTGAGAAATGTACAGCTCAACAAGTTTATCAAGTGAATAATCTGTGTGAATTGGAATAAAATGAGTCGATTTAGTCAAACTATCCACAATAACCCATATTGCATCTTTCTTGCTTGACGATAACGGTAAACCCGATACAAAATCCATCGTAACTCTGTCCCGTTTCCACTTGGGAATCAAAATCGATTGAAGTAACCTAAACGGAACCTGATGCTCAGCTTTAACTTGTTGACATATCAAGCATTCCGAAACAAACTCTGAGATATCTCTTTTCGTACCAGGCCACCAATAAAGCTGTTTTAGATTGTTATACATTTTCATACTACCAGGTGAACTGATAACTGACTATTATGAGCTTCATTTAAAGTCATCCGAATCAATTTTGGATTCTTCGGAATACATATTTGATCTTTAAACCTCAGACAACCCTCGGCATCAACTCAGAATTCAAAATCATGCAAATCACATTGAGCCCGTTTTTCTAACAATTCATTACCAACTCTCTGAGCTTCACAAATCTGTTGTATAAATAGTGATCTCGCTCTCAACTCAGCTTTTATCGAACTATCCTTAGATATAGCCATATGCACATTCATTACTCCTAGAGCAAACAGAGATTTTTGACTTAGAGCATCAAAAACAACATTAGCCTTTCCCGGATAATAATCAATCACAAGTTCGTAGTATTTTAGCAACTCTAGCCATTAACCCTGTCTCAAATTCATATCTTTCTGAGTCATCAAATATTTCAAACTCTTGTGATCGGTATAAATGTGAGATTCCTGACCAAATAGATAGTGTCGCCATATCTTTAATGCAAATACAATAGCTACTAATTCTAAATCATAAGTCGAATAGTTCTTTTCATGTGGCTTTAATTGTCTCAAGGCATAAGCTATGACTTTGCCTTCTTGCATCAAAATACAATCCAATCCATTCAAAGATGCATCACTATAAATAACAAATTCTTTACCTGATTCTGGCTAAACTAACACTTGAGCCTCGGTCAATAAAGCTTCCAGTTGATCAAAACTTTTTTGGCACTTTTCTTACCACTCGAACTTAACATCTTTTTGCAGTAGCTTCAAAATTGGGGTTGCAATATAGAAAAGCCTTTTATGAACCGTTTGTAATAACAAGCAAGTCCCAAAAAACTTTAGACTTCAGATACATTTCTCGTAGGCTTCCAATCCAATATTGTCGAAATCTTGCTCAGATCAACCCCGAATACTCGATGCTAATAAAACATGTCCCAGAAAAATGACTTCTCATAACCAGAACTCACATTTACTAAATTTCGCATACAACTATTTATCGCGTAAAGTCTGCAGTATAATTCTCAAATGTTCAGCATGCTCAGACTCATCACGTGAATAGATCAGTATATCATCTATAAATACAACCACAAATCGATTCAAATACTGCCTGAAGATACGATTCATTAAATCCATAAAAGCAGCAGGTGCATTTGTTAGTCCAAAAGGCATAACGATGAATTGATAATGTCCTTACCTTGTTTAAAAAGCAATCTTCGGTACATCAGAGTCTTTAACTCGTAGTTGATAATATCCCGATCTCAAATCTATTTTTGAAAATATCGTAGCCCCTCTCAACTGATCAAACAAATCATCGATTTTGGGCAAAGGATACTTATTCTTTATACTAACTTTGTTCAACTGACGATAATCTATGCACATTCTCATCATGCCATCTTTCTTTTTCATGAACAGAACCGGAGCACCCCAAGGTGAGAAACTCGGTCTCTTGCAATTGAGACTTTATTTCTTTTAATTCTACTGTGCCATTCTATACGGAGCTATCGAAATCAGAGTAGTCCCTGCATCAATCCAATGCCAAACTCGACTTCTCGTACATGACGTAGTCTCGAAAGTTCTTCACTGATTCAATTTTCTTGTTAGTTACTTTCGAGTCTCTCACATAAGCTAAGTATACTTCACAGCCCTTATTCACATATTTTCGAGCTTTCATTGCAGTTATTATAGTAGGCAACCCATTCAAATCACTAGATTCAATCTGGACTATTTCGTCATTCTTGCATCTCAAGTCTATAACTTTCCATTTGCAATTCACAATAGCATCATGCAAGGTCAACCAATCCATACCCAGAATTATATCAAATTCATCGAAAGGCAATAGCATCAGATCAGCCAGAAAATAAATATCGCGACTCATTAACGAGCAACTCTTGCACACTTTATCAACTAGGACACTTTTGCCTAAAGGGTTCGATACTCTAATTACGAATTCAACAGGCTCTATAGGCAAAGTCTTATTGTCCACTAAATTCATACATATATAAGAATGCGTTGATCTAGGATCTATCAATGCAATCACAAAAGTATCATAAAGAGTGCATGTACCTGTAATAACATCAGGAGAAGTAGCTTCCTCTCGAGCTCCTCGACTACCACTTACATTCCCAGCACCCCTAGGTGGTCTCCCTCTAGTCACACTAGTATTCTGTCTCATATTCTGTACCGTTTCTTATTCTACTATCTCGAGACAATCTTGCTTGAAATGACCTAGCGATCCACATTTATAGCAAGCTTTATTACTTTTATTCTAGTATACACCAAAATGTTGTCTCCCACACTGCTGGTGCTCAGGTTTATTATCCCAAACACTACCAACACTCGACACTGAAGTAGCTCGAGCTTTAGTACTAGAATATTGTTTTGCACGATCTTTGTTTGGAACTCCCATTGAAGCATTCGAACAAGCATGAGAATCTCTGAATTTCTTTGAAGACAACTGATGTTGTTTACTCATTGATCGCTTTCTCGTCTCATTAGCTTCATATTCGACTTTCTTCTTTTCTTTGCTGATATCCTAAGCTTTACAAGCCCTTTCAACTAGAACAAAAAATTATTTCAGCTCAAGTATTCCAACCAGAAGCTTTATATCTTCGTTCAATCCCTCGATGAACCGTTTACACATAATTTCTTCGGTAGCAACATATTCCTGAGCATACTTGCTCAATCGTACAAATTCCCATTCATATTTTGTCATCGTTATTCGACCCTGTTTAAGTTCCAGAAATTCTTTATGTTTCTGATCTAAAAATCATTGACTGATATAATTTTTCTAAAATTTTGATTGGAAGAATTCCCGTTCCCTCAGAACCACGGATATCAAGGTTTTCCACCAATGGTACGCATTATCCCGAAGCAAGGATACCACACATTTGATACATTCATTCGGTATGCAAGATAGTTCATCAAACACTCTCGTCATGTTTTTGAGCCAAAACTCAGCTTTCTCTATGTCATCATCAACAGTAGCCCTAAACTCTTCGGTCCCAAATTTCTAAATTTTGTCAACTAGTGGTTTACTCGATCTTAGCGGATCAGTAACTTATGGAATCACAGGAGTTTGTTGAGTAACAGGTGGAGGTGGAGGTTGTTGGATAGTCAGATTCATACGAACGAATTTTGTGAACCGTTCATTCATCATCTGGAAGAAGGCTTTCTTAGCCTCTCCCTCGTGGCTACTCGTAGCAACTTTAGATTCAGCTGGCACTGCCCCTTGTGCAGGAGCTGGTGTGTTACTTTCTACATTGTCAGCTATGACTCTTTCGGGATTCATTTCCTATATAAAAACACATTTTAGTTGTCAGGATTCATCACATTATCTCATTTCATGAATATGACATGTATAGGTAAACTCAAACACGTAATGTTAGTCATAGAATCGACTAAACTGTAGCTCTAATACCAATAAAATGTAACACCCCTAACCCGTATCCATCGTCGGACTAGGGTTACGAGGTATTACCGATCATAACACATCAATATTCAATCACCTTACAATCTCTTATCATTCATTATCACATAATTGCCATACATACACATAAAGTCCCTTTAAAAGGTTTCGAGACCTTAAACATGCTTAAGAATTGAGTCCCTTTGTAAGTCCCTTTATAAGACTTATGAAATTTTTCCTTTAAAAACAGGGCAAACGCCCGTGTGGCTAGGCCATGTGTCCCAAACGACCGTGCCCCACAACTCACCTTAGCTTATGTCTAACACTGACTAGGGTCACCCGATCACTAGACACGCTCGTGTATCCAACCCGTGTGTTATTTTGAGTTGGCCACACGGTCACTAGACGCGGCCGTGTGTCCAATTTGTGTGCCATGCTGTCTAACTTAGCTACAAAACAAGGGTTACATGGTAGAGTCACACGCCCGTGTGCTCAGGCCATGTGGCACAAAACAGGCTTGGTTTAAGCCATTTTCATATCCCAAATTTCCCTCTATACCTACAAGACACAATATGCAACATTTACAACTCAATTCCAACCAATTTCATGTTCCAAAAACATCCATCAGTATAACCAAATCATTATTAATCATTTCAAACACAATATACATATCATAACATACTTAAATACAAGTCATGCTCATAACAAAACAGTTGCATTATGATTTATTCATATGCCATTTTAATTCATGACCAAAACTTACCAAAACCATCATTTGATTTAAACCAAAATTACCATCATCAAATAGACCAAATATGCAACATAAGGCTTACCAAACTTGCATCATTTATCACGTACCAACACAAGCATATACACATACTGAGTTAGTCAATTCACTTGGCATAACTTATACTAGCCTATACATGCCACACTTAATATTTACAAACACAAAAGGTACCAAAATGAGTTCAGATAGTGTGATAAAGATCTTCGACAATTCCTGAGCCTTCAGTAGCTTTGATAATCTATAGAACATGAAGTAAACCCACCAAGTAAGCTTTTAAGCTTAGTGAGTCATAACCAAGTAATTTATCACATAACAATAATAGTAAATCAACCATTTATCAAAACCATTCATGAGTATAACGTCACAAACCTTTATCCATGCCTTTAGAACATGATTTACTCAAATACAAGTACTTTCTTCCACTGATTCAAATGAATTCATTACATATCTCCTCTTGAATAATTATATACTTCAAACGTTCCTACTCATATAATATAATCTCTTCTAAATTCATAACCGTAGCTCTTTCGTTGAACCATTCGCATTAAGAGTCAAGTATACGAAAATTTCATCTGATACGTACCTATACCATGGCCCGCAACAACATCAAGGTAACTTATCTCAAAGCACCTGTACCATGGCTCATAGCCAAATCAAGGTAACTCTCTCATAATACCTATACCATGGCTAGTAGATAAATCAAGGTATTATTCGCACCCGTAGTGTCGATATCATGGCCCGAAGCCAAAATTAAATCCTAGTGACATGTCGCTACATTCCGAAACTAATCCTATGGTTCAATCGAGCTTTCTATATATCGTTTCCTATATTGTCACATCTGTAGCATCCATTTCACTATCTCCACCTCCTCCGAGGTTTCATTCATTACAACCCATTCTATATTAATGCAATTAACAACATTTATAACTAAATTACTACTTATGAACTTACCTTGAGTGTGATTTGTCGAAAAGAGTCGATTACTCGTCAACTTTCAATTTCCAGCGGTCCAATTCTAGATTTTGCTTTTCTTGATCTATACGTATTAAAATTAACTCATTCAATCACACAGTCAATCAATTCAATCCAAAGACACACTAGTAGAGCATTTTGTAAATTAGTCCTCACATTTTCAACTTTTGACAATTTAGTCCTTATTTCATAAAACATTCAAATATACATAACTTCTTTCTTTTCAAGCTAGGCCGAATTCTCCCATAGTTTAATCAAGCCTATTTATTTCACCAATTTCACATTTTAGCTCTGCAAAACATCATTTTCACAATTTAGCCCTATTTAACTAAATTCATCAAAAATCCAAGAACAACATATGTTTATCAAACACATATCTTTCATTATTCATGAACTATCATACAAAAACCACCATTTCATCAATGGCACATCTCATAAATATAATCAATTTCTCAAATTGAAACATGGGCTTGATAGTAGACTAATCAACAATCTCAAAAACATAAAAATCATTAAAAATCGAAGTAAAACATACCTTAAATTGGGTTTAAAAATGGCTGAATGCTCAAAAACTATAGACCCTTGCTTTTCTTTTGGCATAATCGACTATGAACATAATAATGGCCATTTCTTTTCTATTTGTTTGATTAATAACACATAAATGATGAATTACCAATATAACCATTTTAAAAAATACGTAAAACACATAATGGTTGTACATAATTGTCCACCATTATTTCAATTGGTTTATTCTCCAATTATGGCCATCACATTTAATAAACCAAGAAAATTCGGCCATAAATCTGTAACACCCCTTACTCGTATCCGATGTCGGGACAGGGTATGAGGCGCTATCAGATGATAATACAGTTAATCATACAATATCGAATTATAAACTTCAATCCAATTTGAAATTTTTATTCCAACTTCCACTTTAAGATCCCTTATATGGGCCTACGAGGCCCAAAACATACTTTAAAATTAATACAAGACTAAACCAAAACCTTTGAAACACTTATAAAATTTTCCTTCAAAACAGTGTCACACGTCCGTGTGACATGGGACATGCCCGTGTGAGTAGGCCATGTTATCACATGCGCCCGTATCCTAGCCTGTGTTAAAAACACCGAGCATTCTATTTATAGCATCACCATCCCCTTAAGGGCACATGGACAAGTCACACGCCTGTGTGCTAGGTCGTGTTCCCCACACGGATGAGATACACAGGCCGTGTCTCTGCCAATGTGGTCGACACTTAGGCTATTTTCCAAGCCCTTTTTTTACTTTAGGCACTTCACACTCACAAACAATTCATAACATGCATCTCTCCTTTGATTATTCCAAATTTAACTAACAAACCTACATAACATACCTAACCACTTCAAAGCCTTCCTATGCATGTATAAAATGGGTTACATACCCATAACAATTATGAACCATATCTTATGGCTATATATAAGGAAGCATCATCAACCATACATTTAACTAGCTCACAATGACACATGTTGCTCATAAATAAACAACTATACATGCCACTCACTTAAAACTAATAAGAATTTACATTACCCCAACTTGTCGAATTAATAGTATGACGCTGCTCCGTTGATCTCCAACCCCGAGCTCACTTGACAACAGTAAGAGAAAGGAAAGGAGGGTGTAAGCTTTATAGCTTAGTAAGTTGGCATACGATAATAATCAATTTAATTAGGAAGATATTTCACATAATTTCATTCTTAATGAAGTCCAGCCTATGCTGTCTTACTGAGTCATGGTCGCTAAATTTATTATATCTAGAGCTACAGAGTTCTAAACTAAGATCCACTAATTTTCCTAAAAACTAGACTCACATACCTTCTTACCATAACATTTTCAGAAATTTTGATTTAGCCAATCACTACAGTTTTTTCATTAAAGATTCTCCTGTATTGCTGTTTGACAGCTCTGACTCCACTTCACTAAAAATTAGATTTCTCATCATATAGAATTCAAATAACCTTCTTATTTATTTCTCTTAGAAATATACTCATCCAGGATTCTAAGAATATAAACTACACACCATAATAATTTGTATATAATTTTTAATGATTTTCCAAATTTGGAACGTAGGATCTCTAAAACCATTTAGACCTTGTCTCACCAAAGTTGAAATATCTCACAATATAAAACTCATTTTGTGATAGCCTATTCTGGCCCTAATCAGGAAAGTGGTTTCAAAACCACGAAATCGAGTCAGAAAATTTTTAAAATATTGTTTTCTATGCTTATGCTATGTGAACTATCATGTGTGAAAATTTGGTGCTTTAATTTTGTCAATTGGATGTCAAATTATTAATTTATGGCTCAATTGCAAAAAAAGGAAAATTAGTGGGTCAATGTGTAATGCCGAATTGTAAGTGTTCTCTTAATATCATGGGCTTAAGATGCAATTAGACCATGCATAAATTGCATGGACACTTTCGACCATGTGATAGTGGAGAAGCAAGGATAATAATAAGGCTAAGTTGGTAATTTAATAATTATGTCTCATGCATGTAATAGTAACATGAAAAATGGCTGTTCGTTTCCTTTGTTTTTGCCGAAACCATAAAGAAAAGAAAAGGGAAGAGAAGCTAAGGCATTCGACTATTCTAGTGTCAAAATTAAGGTATGATTTCATGTTATTTTCTTTAGATTTTGTGAAATTGAGTGGATCATTAAGTTCTTGATACAACCCATATGTTAATTCTTGAATTTGTGATACATAGAGCATTCAACCATGGCTAAGATATGCTAAATGGTTGAAGTTTTGATGTTATAAATTGATGAATGAATGTTAGATGGATTTTTGGATGTTAAAATCCATGAGAATATAAGTTTGTAAGTCTAAATTGTGAAGTTTTGCTTTGTGTGGCTCAATTAGCTAAGAGGGGCATTCGGCTATGGTCCATTTGTACAAAGAATTAGTGTTGAATGTTTAAATGATATATATACATAGTTTAAGCTGAATTTGAAGCTTAATAAATGTGTTAAAGAGAATTTTAAGAACTATATGACATTTGGCCAAGGGTGTTAAATTAGGAAATCGTGTATTTGATATCGGAAGATAATGTTTAATTATTAAATGATGTTTATACCATTGCCAAATGTACTTGTCATCAAGGCATGGTTTAGTTGAATGTGTACTAAGAAGAATGGAACTTAGCTTTGCTGTATATGTGCTAATAAGATGGAAATGGTAGAAAGATGAGCATGAGCTTGTCAAATTTAGGTAGATAAGACTTTATGAATTAAATGATATTCGGCAATGGTACATTTTGCATAAAGAATCGGTGTTAAATGTTTTAAGTGTTTTATATACTTTAAAAGTGAGCTTAAAGTAGATAAATTTAGGTAAAGATGAATTTAAGAGCTATGTGCATTTGGTCATATAGAAAATTACGTTGAAATTGATTTTGGTTTTAGTTAAATAGAGAAATGGATAAAACTATGTTTATAAAGTGAATGCCGAGTATAAATTAAGGTAAGATGTGGATATTTTGATGTGGAATGAATTGATTGATTTTGGATTAGTGAATTTATTTAATTGTTGAGTGCATGAATCGATTTAAAAAGGTGGCCAAAGTGTTTGAATTGAAATTGTTATAAAGTTACATAAGTCGAATGTGTCCATGAATGCATGAGTTGTGCTCGAGTTGTTTAAATGAAAGAAATGGTTAAAGTAATGTGTAAATGAATGTCCAAATGTGACTTACAAAGTATAAATTTGGAAAGTAAAATTGTGATAGGCTTAAGTGGCCAAATAATGTGTATGATTTGATTCTTTTTAATTGTACATGGTTGCCAAATGTATTATTAAGTAAATAATTATATTTTTGTACTGAATGAAGTATGTTATAACCAAATAAGATGCATGAATAATGGATTGGTGATAAGTTGAATTTGTTTAATTTAGCTCAAGAACAAAAGGAATCAATTTTGGATAGGGGGAAAGCAAACGTAGTCGTTCGACGGCAATAGAGGTAAGTTCTTAAGTATGTGAGCTTGATTCTTTTGTATGTTTGAGACTGTATGAATATGACATGTGAATGTTTGATTTATTACATTCAATATGCCGAAACTGAATTGCAATTTTATGCTATAAGACGAATGTGACTATTGTATTTAAGTCGAATTTGATAAACTATGAGCTACGATGCGTAAACTTAGTCTATGTGTTTTATCAAATTGTGGAAACCTTTGTACAAAGTTGCATGTGCCTTAGCCATACGTAAATTGAAGCATAGGTTATGGATATATGAAAGAACGTGTGAATTAGTTATCGTAATGTGATATTCAGGCATTGGCCCAGCAAGCTTAAAGCTAGTGAAATGATATCGGACTTTGAGCCTAGCAGGCATAACGGCGGTGAAATGATATCGGGCCTCGAGCCTAGCAGGCGAAATGCCAGTGAAGTAATTTTGGACTTAAAAAGTCTAGCAGGCTTGTGCCAGTGATGAACTCAGGTTTATACCTAGCAGGCTGAATTACCGGTGAATTTATAAGTGTATAAAACAACGAGGTTTTGTGCCATAATGACAAGTGAATTCATATAATGCATTAAGTGGCCCAGGTATGTACTACTTACTTCCTAATATGTGAGAATGACCTCAATAGAATTTTTGGATCTGGAATTGGGAAGTATTTGTGAGATTGTTATATATATGTACATACATATATTCGGCCATTTTTGGAAATTATCATGAAAATAGATGTATATTATACGTGGTTATAACCCTAGAAAACTAAAGGTGGTTGTGTATATTGTATTCGGCCATTGTGAAATTTTATTACATGAAAGTATATGTTATATATGTGAATATGATAATTGACATTATATGTGAATGTGATGCTTTGAATTAACCTATTAAGCCGAATCAAAGAATTACATCGTAGCTTTTAGATGATGTGATTATGTGACTTCAAGAGTTAAAGAAATTATATGGCAATTAAATGGATATAATGTGGCTATGCATTTTCGGCCAATTAGTGTACATTCGAATATGTTATATAAGAATAATGGACATAAATAAGTTTTGTTGTCTAAATTACTTAAGGCCTACTAAGCTTAATTGCTTACTGCAAATATTTGTATTTCATTTCATTTTATAGATCTTGGTTGGAACCTACGAGCTCGGGGATCTACTTTGAAGTCATCGACACAATCGTTACTGTTTTGGTACTTTTAATAGTCTATATATATTTTGAAAGATGGCATGTATGGGCTTAATTCTCTCTTTTGAAGCAAACTACATTTTTGGCTATGTATATACTAAAGCCATGCGAAGATGGCTTATTCATTTTGTTTAGTAAGGTTCCATAATTGAATTAATGTTTGTCGAATTGTCTTGGTTTTAGACGACATATTCGATTATGGCATATATATATATACACATAAGCATGTTCAGTAGTTGTTATAATTATTGAATTATCAAGTATGATAAATGGTTCGTTTGTCATGAAAATATTGTATGACATTATAAGTCACTTGATAACGATTCTAAGTGTATCTTTGAATGTCCTAAGGCTGTAATTAGTTAAGTAATACATTGTGACTCTATTCCGGCGACGGATGAGAGTTAAAGGGTGTTACACATTTGCTTACACCGTTTCTTTTATGTAAAAACAAACTCAATGAGCTTTAATTGCATCTCTCATTCAGCATTTAATTCAATTTCCACTATTTATGGTGATTTTTCAAAATCACGTAACTACAGCTGTTTTCAAACTGTTTGGCTAGAAATTCTACTCTCCCATGTTGTCTCCATATTATTATCATAAATGCACACATAACATCAAGTATGTTCAATACCAGCCATTCAAATGAATAATCATCGCCAATATTTATGAGTATCTATAGTAACACTTACTCCTACCTGCCTTACCACAATTTCAATCCCATATCAAGCACATTGCCCATAACACACCATTGCTCTCATGTACATTTGCCCAAGTATACACCTGCACTTACATACCATATTACCACACCAAGTCTCTTTATTAAGCTTTCCCGTTGAACTCTTCGGATTACATTCGATACTCGATGGATTTTCTGCTCATGATTCCACCAACAAATAAGTCCAACTCTTGGGTACACATGGTAAAGATCACTTTATCACCCATGTGACCTAGCCATTTAAGCTTGTAGTCCTTGTGTACACATGGTGAAGGTCACTTTATCACCCATGTTACTTAGCTACAAATGACATTGCTCTCATGTATACATGGTGAAGGTCACTTTATCACCTCTAAGGCATAGTCATTAAGTCCCATAATTATCATTGCAATGGTGAAGGTCACTTCACACATGTGGCTTAGCCATTGAGCTCCATAGCCCTCGGGTTTACATGGTGAAGATTACTTTATCACACATGTAACCAAACCATATTTTATCCGTATCACTCGTTATTTCGAAGGTTCAACCGAGAACTCTCATCTTCGACACACCCAATATCATAGAAAAGTTTCAATATCAAGATTTCATAATATTCATTAGAATTAGCAATGTACAACTCAAATGAACATATTACTTACAAATTCAACCAATCATCATAACCATAGAAAACACTTTACACCACAAC
Organism: Gossypium stocksii; assembly: GCA_020496765.1. NCBI lineage: Eukaryota > Viridiplantae > Streptophyta > Magnoliopsida > Malvales > Malvaceae > Gossypium > Gossypium stocksii. The sequence goes on from CM035627.1 coordinate 48,306,996, forward strand.
ATAATCATAAACGTTATTATTGAATCAATTCACCAACATAATCATACGCTAACATGTAATTTCACAACATTCAATTAACACCACAATTTAGGTTTCAGGCATACTTTATGACATTATTGTATCATTACTATATCACCAACTTACTTCGGACGCAGAAGTAACTACTTTTCTTGATTCGGTCCACAACATCGATCTAAGCCCAAATCTCATTTTTCGTGATCTATAACATCACAATTTACTCATTTATTAACCACACTATTCATTGTGACCCAAAATTCACATTATGGTAAATTTATGTTTTTGCCCCTAAACTTTCACATATTTACACTTTTTTCCCTAGGCTCGTAAAATAATTTTTATTCGATTTCCTTGTACAATGGACTTAGCCAAACCATCATCTCCCTATTCCAACCCCTGATTCCCACTAAATCACATACTTATGCACAAATTTTCAACTTTTACATTTTTTCCATTTTATAATTTTCACCGAAAATCATCTAGCAAACGACGTTCACTACACTTTAAGCATTTTCTACCACTAAACAACAAAATACATGCATATTATTCATCGGTAAATTTTTAAACTCAAACCCTAGCTAAAAATAATGGTAGAAATAGCTAAACTGAGTTACCGAGATCTAAAAAATGTAACGAGCATTAGAAACGGGGCTAGGAATCACTTACTATTAAGCTTGGAAAGCTTGAACAAACCCTAGCCATGGTGGACATGAGAGGTTCGGCCATCATGAGAAAGATGACAACAGATTTTGCCTTATTTTTCCCATTATATTCTTTTATTTACCTAATAACCAAAATGCCCTTAAAGGCTTTTCTTTTAATTTTGTCCTATTCATGCCCATTTTTGTCCAAACCAAATATATTGGTCTAATTGCCATTTAATGACCTCTATTTTAAAAATCTATTCTAATCAAGTACCTTTATGTATTAGAAAACACATTTTTCACCTTTGACACTTGTAACACCCGGAACCCAGCAAGAAGTTAGGCCCGAATCTGGCGTGTCACATTGAAGTGTTTTCCGAAACCCATGTGTTCATTGAAAACCCTTATTAAGGAAAAACTTGAGTAAAATCCCAGTGACGTCTGTAAATCTTTAAAATGTGGTACGTTGAAATATTAATTACTTTGTAAAATCTTTTATAGTTGCGTAAGCTAATTTTAACAGAAACCGATTTACGAAAACATGATGCTTAAAAACAATTAACATTTTGGAAAACCGTGATTTAGTTCTAACAGATATAAATTAAAATAAATAAAAACCCAAATAAAAGCAAATTAAAATCCCAATGGCCTTATTACAAAATTATAAAACCAAAATGGAATTTAAACTGTAAATAAAGTCTGACACGTAATAAAAAAGCAGTTGTATGGCCATCTCTGAGTCCCTCGTAGTACCGATCCTCCTAAAGCTAGGGATTACATCACAGTTAATAAACGGGGTGAGTTTATGAAAACTCAGTGTGTAATCCCCTTACTAGAGTACAGTAAGTATACAGAAACGGAAGCAGTTAGAGCTAGAGCCCTATAACAGTAACGGTACAGTACAATTCAGAGCATATGTGAGCCAAAGCGCACTACAATATCATTTAGGGTCACAGCCCACAAAAGGATCAATTGGGCCTAGCCCAAATAATGGAACAAGTGGGCCTAATCCCATAAGAAAATCAGTAACAGTATAATTGGTAACAGTGCATGCAGTAATAGTCTAGGCCTAAGCCCATTACGGTAGAGGGTAGTAGATGGGCCTTAGCCCATTACAGAATCAGTTAACAGAATCAGGTGGGCCTAGGCCCAAAATAGAATTAGAACAAAATGTGAATGTAATCCCAGCCCAGTCTAGCCATTACACCACCCGTACCAACCCAACACACCATGTGGGGAATAACTCAACCCACTCAGCCCGCAAGCCATGCTGCTAATAATAGATAACGTGGCAGAGCCACTAGAATCAGAATACCTGGCGAAGCCACTATTAATAGAACTTCCTCCAAAACAAGCCCAACCCTATGCAATGCAATATGTCATGCTAATACATTACACGTGTATGCAAAATGGCCATGCTTAGTAACAGTCATTTACAGACATATATGAAAAACATATCAGTTATGCAACCACGGTCACGTTAATTAAAACACTACCATACGATCACAGTCAAAACAGTCAAATACACAATCCAAGTTAGTCACTTGCCCACAAGGGCAAAACAGTCATTTTACACCCTAGGGGAAAAACGATCATTTTACCCCCACAGAGGTATCTCGATAATTCTACACTATAGACGTATTTCAAAAATTCCACAAACCAGGGGTATTACGATAATTACGCAAACCAGGGGTATTTCAGTAATTTCACAAATTAGGGATATTTAGATAATTTCATAAATTAGGGGTATTTCGGTAATTTCACAAATTAGGGGTGTTTCTATACTTTTGCAATTTGAGGCTATTTTTGTAATTTTGCAAACTGAAGGTATTTCTGTAATTTTGCAAACCAGGGTATTTTTATAATTTTGTAAACCGAGGGTATTTCTGTAATTTTACAAATTAAGGGTATTTCTGTAATTTTTTAAACCGAGGTCTTAACAACCCAATCGAAAGTCCCTTGTCGCCTCGAGCGACTTTTGTAACCTAAACAGACAAAACAGGGTAATTGGGCCAAAGGCCTATTCTAGGCCCAAGTGGCCCACACTCTCGTGTGGCCCATTCAGCCCAGAAACAAGTACAGCTATGTGAACAACACAGCCCAAATCAGTCACTTACCACACACACACATTTTATCCGTGTAGGCCCACAAGCCCATTGGGCCCGCAGGCCCATTTAGCCCAACACAACCCTAGCCATAATGACTACACAGCTCAGTCTAACATTAACCACAATAAACAAATGTATTCCGTGTGAGGCCCACAGGCCCATTGGGCCCACAGGGCCCAACGTGGCCTAGAATAGCTCTAGACCACGAGAGTGCCCGTGCTAGCCTCTATAGTCTAATGCCCACAATTCGTGGGCTCGGTTCAGCACACGTGCGATCGCACGCTTGTGTGGCATCAATCGCCGATATTTTGACTTTTTGGTATTTTTCCGATCTACCATCGAATCAAAGAGAAATACATATTTTATCGGCTTTCAACAGATTAACAATTAGAACGGGGTATACGGTTACACTACTACACACCCCTTTCGGCTATTTCCACCGACTATCGAGATATAGGTAGTGTAACACACCTTTACGAATCGAGCCAATTACCCCACGAGCGATCAACCTACATTCAACCAACAACCATTATTGGTTAGCCCAAAGCGTCCATTGACACAATAACCCTCAACTGATGTTATTGTAACACCCTACACCCCCGTCCGTCGCCGGAATAGGGTATTAAGGCATTACATAACTAGATACAGCCTATCAAGGTTCTTAGTTACAAGTTAGACGTGAATTCATTGAGTTCTACAAGCATGCTAGCAAAACTATACCTTGAGGCTACTAATAATTGGGCTAAACCGAACATTCAATGACCGATCATCATGTTAGAAATTCATCGCATATTGGTTACTAACTGAACAACATGCCACAACGTTAAACCATACAAGTATCATTCACATAAATATTCAACTTGGAGACTAAGCAAGCCATTTTCGCATGGCTAGAATAATTACAATTCAAAATGAAGTTTAGTTTAATCGAAGGAAAATAGCCTATACATGCCATTGACCCAAAATAACCATCAACAGTACCAAAATGACAGCAATAGTGCAGGTGATTAAGGCTTCAATCCCCGAGTCCGTAGCTTCCAAAAGAGATCTATAAAACAGAGGAAACAAGGGAAACGGAATAAGCATTACAATGCTTAGTAAGTTTTAAGCAATGACACTAAATAGATCATCAAATTATAGCATATTTGATCATATCTTTGTTTCCCTCTCCTTTTCGGGTATGTCACCCTTTTTTCCAAACAAAGACATTCACATCACATACGAAAATGGATAGCATCCACTCATAGTAAGCTCACATAACATATACATGTCACAAAAGTCACATAGCATTTCACATAGGCCCATTGTGCTTTGATCATATTAATAATCTCATTTCAAGTACTCATATGAAATCACATAATGACTTTAGTATTCGGTCCAAAATCCATCTTGTATATAAGCCAAGGGTACATACCTGTATAGTTTAACACTTTCAGCGAAATTCATTAGCGATCGTTACCTTAAAGACCATTAGTCTTAGGCTTTATTCTCATCATCATCGAGATCTTTAACTCGGATAATTTCTATACATAGCCATCGGGTCTCTACCCCGGATATAATCTCCGCATATAGCCTTCGGGTCTTAACCCGGACATCATCTCTGCATATAGCCTTCGGGTCTTAACCCGGATATAGTCTCCACATATAGTCATCGGGACTTTAATCCCGGATTCACATCACAAATTCTCGTACACACATATATATATATTCACATGTAACCAAATTTCACATAACAAGATTTCACTTGCAATTCAATCCATGCATGTGCATACAAACATATAACATGCTTCTCGACTTTATATCACCAATGTACATATAATTCAAAACTTATACACATATGCTCTTCTTTTCTAGACTTTCGGCCCAATGATCAACATACATAAGCAACGCATTTCAAATTTAAATTTTTGGTCCTTTTTCTCTACGAGCCATTCGGCTATATAGCAACATGAATAAGGTTTCTTTTTCAATGGTACATAATCAAATATCAGCATGTATGTCATGGCATTTTAACTTAATTACCAAATTTGATTACTCAAAACTTACCTTGAACTTTCCCGATAATTTACGAGTTGGCTATTCGACCACTTTGGCCTTCCCTTTATCCGAACTCGTCCCTCTATGCTCTTGAGCTAAATAAAACATTAAATTTTTTTATTAATCCTTATTCAAGCATCTCAATGGATCATTTTCACTTATAGTCAAATAATACATGCATATTCTTCTCATAGCAAATACATACACACATTCGATCATTTCACATACATATCATAAGTCTCAACAAGCTGATTTTCTGAGCAGCATTCAATAATTTACTCATGACTGGAGCTACAAAACTCCAAATGTAGTGCTGTCAATTTTGCATGAAAATAGACTCATTTATCTTTAATCCATAAAATTTTCATAATTTTTGGTTTGGTCAATCAATACCAGAATTTTCTTAAAGTTTCCCTATTTCACTGCTTGATTGGACTGACCACTCTATACCACGAACCGAATTTCTCCTTGTACAGAATTCCAAATATGTCCTCACCTATTTTATTTGAAACTAGACTCATTAAGGAGTCTAAGCATATAAATTTTGTCTCATAACAATTTTTATACAATTTATAGTGATTTTCCAAAAACAGAGCAGGGGACTTTGAAGTTAATCTGACACTGTCTCACTCTACTCTAAAAATCTATTTATCGGAAATTCCTTTGCTTGCAAGGTTTCTTTTATAAGAAACTAGACTCATTAAGCTTCAATCACACAATTTATTCAGCCTCTAATTCAACTCGTACAATTTATGGTGCTTTTTCTAAAACACGTTACTGCTACTGTACCAAGCAGATTTTTATACAAAATCCATTCTTTAATGTCCTTATGCACATACTTAAAACATAGCATTTCCTAAGGCACCATTTAGAGTAGTCATTGCTCTTAACACCATATACATATTTCATATTCATTACATCCATAAGCAGATTTCTCCTTATAACACAAACCAAGCCACTTATCAATTTGACACCCAAAAACATCCAAGAGTAACATCAAAGGCACATTCGGCCATTGCACAAACATACATTATAACAATTTAAACATCAAACATCAACCCCTCTTGCAATTTTGCCATGGCCGAATATTCACCTTTGCAAGTTATGTCACTCCAATCATTTTATTAATCATGCACATATATCCCCTAATAGAACCTTTTTAAAGTTACCAATCAAACCAATATCACCAAGTTAGCCGAATGCATGCATCTACACATAATGCATTTAGCATCTTCATTTACCTTAGTTCATTTAACAAATTTACAACTAAATGCTTAAGTCCAAAATTGACAATCATTGGCACAAAAATACACTAGCCGAATGCTATCTAACATATGAATCACAACCTCAACCATCAAAATTTACAATGGCCGAATACCCCTTTGAATCACCCAAAAACATAATATTAAACATATGCATTATTGCACATCTCAAACCCTCTTCTAACAACTTGAAACTCAATTACTTCATAGTTATTTTCAACTTCATATTCGGCAATCATGGGCATATTTAAGCTCTTTAATTGATCCCTATTAACAATCAATTCACAAATGTGCATTTAGCAAGCTCAAATTCACTTATTAACATATATCATCAAGACATCAACAACTCAATACTTGAACCCATAACCGAATGCTTCTTCAAAAATAATCACAAAGAAAAATTAACAAGCTTTAATAAGCTCATAAATTCAAAACAAGTCCCTTAACCAAAACTTGGTATGGCCGAACACCTATCTTGCTTATCACACAAAGATTTCATGTTCTCAAGCTCAAATTTCTTAACAAAACCTTCAAAACATCACCAAAGAGAGCTTGCATCCATGGCCGAATGCTTATCACACAAAGATTTCATGAAATTCAAACATGGACAAAGAAGAGAGCTTCAAGACCAACAAAATTTCATGAGATTCAAAGAAAATCACCTAGAAAGTGTACCTTAATCAAAGTTTCTCCCAACCGATAGCTTGAGCCCTAGCTCTCTTCTTCCTTAGTTAATTTCGGCAATGGGGAGAAGAAAGATGAACAAAACATTGTTTTTACACCCTTTTCTTATTTTATTAATCATAATATTTCTATTTTATGTCAACAAATTTTATTTAATATAAACAAATTTATTTTCATCATTATTTACTAACATACAAAGCACAAAATGCCAAACACACTCATCATCACCATCCACTCACATAAAAATGGTAAATTTGACATGCAACTCCCTCAATTTGCATGCATGCATTAACTAGTCATCTCACATTTGTCTAGCATATTCCCAAAGTTCTTAATTTAGCCCTTTTAGGTGCAATTCATAATTATAATACTAAATTGAAGCACCTAAGAGGTCACACATGAATTTGCACATATAATAGGCATCAAAGTGAATATTTAATTATTTTTATGCCTCGATTTTGTGGTCCCGAAACCACATTCCGACTAGGGTCGTTTTAAGGCTGTCACAACTCTCCCCCACTTAAGAAATTTTCGTCCCCGAAAATCTTACCGGAAAATAAGTTTGGGTAACGTTCTCTTATCGAATCCTCAAGCTCCCAAGTGGCTTCTTCAACCCCGTGTTTGACCCACAACACTTTCACTAACGAAATCCTCTTATTCCGCAACTCTTTAACCTCGTGTGCCAAAATACGAATTGGTTCCTCCTCATAACTCATATTGGATCGAATCTCAATGTCAGACGGATTAATCACATGTGATGGGTCGGATCTATATCGTCGGAGCATCGAAACATGAAAAACGTTGTGGATCTTTTCAAGTTCGGGAGGCAAAATCAATCGATATGCTACCGGTCCAATCCGTTCAGATATTTCGTATGGTCCGATGAACCTCGGACTCAATTTGCCCTTACGGCCGAATCTGAGCACCTTTTTCCAAGGTGACACTTTAAGGAATACTTTATCTCCGACCTGATACTCGATATCTTTCCGCTTTAAATCCGCGTAAGACTTTTGACGATCTGAAGCTGCTTTAAGACTATCACGAATCACTTTTACTTTCTGCTCGGCATCTCTAATCAAGTCGACCCCAAAGATCTTACTTTCACCAAGCTCGGTCCAAAACAACGGGGTACGACATTTTCGACCGTACAAAGCCTCGTAAGGTGCCATCTTAAGGCTCGATTGGAAACTATTGTTGTAAGCGAATTCAATCAAAGGCAAATACCGTTCCCACGAACCACTAAACTCAAGGACACAACATCTCAACATATCCTCGAGTATCTGAATTACTCGTTCCGATTGACCGTCCGTCTGAGGATGGAACGCGGTACTAAAATGTAGCTTAGTACCTAGAGAATCTTGTAGTTTCTTCCAAAACCGTGATGTAAATCTCGGGTCTCTATCCGACATGATAGAGATAGGGACCCCGTGCAATCTGACGATCTGAGAAACATACAACTCCGCTAGCTTATCAAGTGAGTAATCCGTATGCACAGGTATAAAGTGAGCGGATTTGGTTAATCGGTCTACGACAACCCAAATCGCATCCCTCTTGCTCGGTGTCAATGGTAGCCCAGATACGAAATCCATCGTGACTCTATCCCATTTCCACTCGGGAATCAGAATCGGTTGCAACAAACCCGATGGCACCTGATTTTTCGCTTTTACTTGTTGGCATATCAGACACTTCGACACAAAATTTGAGATGTCTCATTTCATACCATGCCACCAGTACTGACGTTTCAAGTCGTTGTACATTTTTGTGCTTCCCGGATGAACTGACATTCGGCTATTGTGAGCTTCATCTAAAATCACCGAAACCAACTCTGAACTTCTCGGTATACATACTCGGCCTCGAAACCTCAAACAATCATTGTCGTCAACTTGAAACTCAGGATCCGCATTTACATCGCATTGAGCTCGTTTGGCAATTAAATCTTCATCCGCTTTCTGAGCTTCACAAACTTGTCGGAGAAATACCGGTTTGGCTTTTAATTCCGCTATCATCATGCCGTCATTAGATACTGATAAATGCACGTTCATGGCTCGTAAAGCAAACAATGATTTTCGACTAAGAGCATCAGCAACTACATTCGCCTTTCCCGGATGATAGTCAATGACAAGCTCGTAATCTTTTAGCAATTCAAGTCACCATCTTTGTCTCAGATTCAAATCTCTCTACGTCATCAAGTATTTGAGGCTTTTATGGTCGGAAATGACATGACATTTCTCACCAAAAAGGTAGTGACGCCAAATCTTCAAAGCAAAAACAATAGCAGCTAATTCGAGATCGTGAGTCGGATAGTTTTTCTCATGAGGCTTTAATTGCCTCGAAGCATAAGCAACAACTTTGCCTTCTTGCATCAAAACACACCCCAAGCCATTCAAGGACGCATCACTATATACTACAAACTCTTTACCGGATTCAGGCTGAACTAAGACCGGAGCTTCCGTCAATAGGGCTTTCAATTGGTCGAAACTCTTTTGGCACTTCTCGGACCATTCGAATTTAATATCCTTCTACAATAGCTTCGTCAACGGGGTTGAGATCATCGAAAAGTCCTTCACAAACCGTCGGTAGTACCCGGCAAGTCCTAAAAAGCTTCAGACTTCCGAGACATTTTTAGGAGGCTTCCAATCGAGGATAGCAGAGATTTTATTCGGATCAACTCGGATACCCGCAGCAGATACAATGTGTCCCAGAAAACCGACCTCACGCAACCAGAACTCACACTTGCTGAATTTCGCGTACAACTGGTTATCACGCAAAACCCGTAGCACAAGTCTTAAATGCTCGGCATGCTCGATCTCATCGCGAGAGTAAACCAAAATATCATCGATAAATACGACTACAAATTGATCTAGGTACTGCTTGAACACTCGATTCATCAGATCCATGAAAACAGCGGGGGCATTAGTCAGCCCAAACGGCATCACTAAAAATTCATAGTGCCCGTACCTCGTTCTGAAGGCAGTCTTGGGCACGTCTGAGTCTCGAACTCGCAACTGATAATAACCGGATCGCAAGTCAATCTTTGAAAACACTGAGGCTCCCTTTAGCTGATCGAATAAGTAGTCGATACGAGGCAATGGATACTTGTTCTTTATGGTCACCTTGTTCAGCTGCCGATAGTCAATACACATTCTCAAAGTCCAGTCCTTCTTTTTCACGAACAAGATGGGTGCACCCTAGGGAGAAAAGCTCGGTCTTGCGAACCCTCTATCGGTCAACTCTTGCAACTGGGATTTCAACTCTTTCAACTCTGTCGGAGCCATACGATATGGAGCAATTGAGATCGGAGTTGTACCAGGAACTAGCTCAATGCCGAACTCAACCTCTCTAACAGGTGGTAATCCCGGTAATTCTTCGGGAAACACGTCCGGATACTCACAAACCACAGGAACAGTCTCAAGCTTTAGTTTGGATATTTTGCTATCTAAAACATAAGCAAGGTAAGCCTCGCAACCTTTTTTCAAAAATTTCTGAGCCAACATAGAAGATATTACCGCCGGCAGCCCATTTAAATCCGTAGACTCAATCCGAATTATCTCATTAGTCGTACATCGTAAATCAATAGTCTTTCGTTTACAGTTCACTACCGCATCGTGCACAGTCAGCCAATCCATTCCGAGTATAACGTCAAATTCATCGAATGGCAAAAGCATCAAATCGGCCGGAAAACAGAAATCTCGAATCATAAGGGGACATTTCTTACACACTCTATCGACTAACACATAACGACCCAAGGGATTGGACACTCGAACCACAAACTCAGTAGACTCAATAGGGAGAGTCTTACTGGATGCTAAAGTTTCACATACATATGAATGAGTTGAACCGGGGTCAATCAAAGCAATTACATCAGTATCAAAGAGAGTGAAAGTACCGGTGATAACATCGGGCGAAGAGGCATCCTCTCGTGCGCGAATTGCGTAAGCCCTAGCAGGAGCATGAGCCTCGGATTTCGTCGTGGCATCTTTAAACCTTCTCTGACCTCCGCTAGCATTCCCCGAATTCCTCGGTGGTCTACCTCGTGCTGAAGTAGTACTCGGTCTTCCACTCTGGTTCACATTTTGCTCGGACCATCTGGGGCAATCTCTTATAAAGTGATCAGCTGACCCGCACTTATAACAGGAGCGATCACGAAATCTACAGCTCCCCGAATGCCATTTTCCACAATACTTGCACTCGACTCGGTCTCGACGGTCGTTTCCAATACTACCAACAGAAGTGGCACGTGTACTCATAGGGGGTCGATCACGGTCTCGTCTAGAAAAACCCGAAGTAGCAGAGGGTCTGTCTGACTCACTTCGGAACTTCTTTGAGGATTTTTGGATAGACCTCCCAGAAGATCTCTTACGGAACTCTCTGGCTCCGCTATCAGCTTTTCTCTTTTCATCTCGAAGCTCTTCGGCCTTGCAGGCTCGCTCAACAAGAACAATGAACTCTTGAATTTCCAGAATGCCAACCAGGAGTTTAATGTCTTTATTTAACCCGTCCTCGAAGCGTTTACACATAATAGCTTCGGATGCTATGCACTCGCGAGCATATCGGCTGAGTCGTACGAATTCCCTCTCATATTCGGTCACCGACATTCTGCCTTGTTTAAGCTCAGGGAATTCCTTCTGTTTTTGATCGATAAATCTTTGGCTAATATACTTTTTTCGGAATTCAACTTGGAAAAACTCCCAAGTAACTCGCTCTCTCAGTACAACGGAAACCAATGTGTTCCACCAATAGTATGCAGAATCACGCAGCAGAGATACAGCACACTTCAAGCACTCTTTGGGCGTACACGACAACTCATCAAACACACGGATTACATTATCGAGCCAAAACTCGGCCCGCTCAGCATCGTCATCAACTGCAGCCCGGAACTCTTCAGCCCCATATTTTCTAATTTTATCGACCGGGGGTTTACTCGACCTCACAGGGTCGGCCTCAGGAGGAGCCACAGGAGTCGGAAGTGGGTTATTCGGGGGAGGAGGTTGTGGAACAGCCGGATTAGTTCAAAGAAATTGGGTGAACCAATCATTCATCATTGCATAGAAGTTCTGCCTAACGTCATCATCTCGATGACTAGCATTCGGCTGAGAGTCGACCGGTGCGGTCCCTTGCGCGGGAGCAACCGCCACACTCTCAAAATCTTCCGCTACGGCTCGATCGGGATCGGAATCCATTACTATAGGGAAAACACATTTCAAATGTCAGAAATCACCACACTATCGCATTTTCACAAAATGGCATGTATAGCTATACTCACACGCGCTACGTTAGTCAGAGAATCGGCTAAACCGTAGCTCTGATACCAATAAAAATGTAACACCCTACACCCCTGTCCGTCGCCGGAATAGGGTATTAAGGCATTACATAACTAGATACAGCCTATCAAGGTTCTTAGTTACAAGTTAGACGTGAATTCATTGAGTTCTACAAGCATGCTAGCAAAACTATACCTTGAGGCTACTAATAATTGGGCTAAACCGAACATTCAATGACCGATCATCATGTTAGAAATTCATCGCATATTGGTTACTAACTGAACAACATGCCACAACATTAAACCATACAAGTATCATTCACATAAATATTCAACTTGGAGACTAAGCAAGCCATTTTCGCATGGCTAGAATAATTACAATTCAAAATGAAGTTTAGTTTAATCGAAGGAAAATAGCCTATACATGCCATTGACCCAAAATAACCATCAACAGTACCAAAATGACAGCAATAGTGCAGGTGATTAAGGCTTCAATCCCCTAGTCCGTAGCTTCCAAAAGAGATCTATAAAACAGAGGAAACAAGGGAAACGGAATAAGCATTACAATGCTTAGTAAGTTTTAAACAATGACATTAAATAGATCATCAAATTATAGCATATTTGATCATATCTTTGTTTCCCTCTCCTTTTCGGGTATGTCACCCTTTTTTCCAAACAAAGACATTCACATCACATACGAAAATGGATAGCATCCACTCATAGTAAGTTCACATAACATATACATGTCACAAAAGTCACATAACATTTCACATAGGCCCATTGTGCTTTGATCATATTAATAATCTCATTTCAAGTACTCATATGAAATCACATAATGACTTTAGTATTCGGTCCAAAATCCATCTTGTATATAAGCCAAGGGTACATACCTGTATAGTTTAACACTTTCAGCGAAATTCATTAGCGATCGTTACCTTAAAGACCATTAGTCTTAGGCTTTATTCTCATCATCATCGAGATCTTTAACTCGGATAATTCCTATACATAGCCATCGGGTCTCTACCCCGGATATAATCTCCACATATAGCCTTCGGGTCTGAACCCGGACATCATCTCTGCATATAGCTTCGGGTCTTAACCCGGATATAGTCTCCACATATAGTCATCGGAACTTTAATCCCGAATTCACATCACAAATTCTCATACACACACATATATATATTCACATGTAACCAAATTTCACATAACAAGATTTCACTTGCAATTCAATCCATGCATGTGCATACAAACATATAACATGCTTCTCGACTTTATATCACCAATGTACATATAATTCAAAACTTATACACATATGCTCTTCTTTTCTAGACTTTCGGCCCAATGATCAACATACATAAGCAACGCATTTCAAATTTAAATTTTTGGTCCTTTTTCTCTACGAGCCATTCGGCTATATAGCAACATGAATAAGGTTTCTTTTTCAATGGTACATCATCAAATATCAGCATGTATGTCATGGCATTTTAACTTAATTACCAAATTTGATTACTCAAAACTTACCTTGAATTTTCCCGATAATTTATGAGTTGGCTATTCGACCACTTTGGCCTTCCCTTTATCCGAACTCGTCCCTCTATGCTCTTGAGCTAAATAAAACATTAAATTTTTTTATTAATCCTTATTCAAGCATCTCAATGGATCATTTTCACTTATAGTCAAATAATACATGCATATTCTTCTCATAGCAAATACATACACACATTCGATCATTTCACATACATATCATAAGTCTCAACAAGCTGATTTTCTGAGCAGCATTCAATAATTTACCCATGACTGGAGCTACAAAACTCCAAATGTAGTGCTGTCAATTTTGCATGAAAATAGACTCATTTATCTTTAATCCATAAAATTTTCATAATTTTTGGTTTGGTCAATCAATACCAGAATTTTCTTAAATTTTCCCTATTTCACTGCTTGATTGGACTGACCACTCTATACCACGAACCAAATTTCTCCTTGTACAGAATTCCAAATATGTCTTCACCTATTTTATTTGAAACTAGACTCATTAAGGAGTCTAAGCATATAAATTTTGTCTCATAACAATTTTTATACAATTTATAGTGATTTTCCAAAAACAGAGCAGGGGACTTTGAAGTTAATCTGACACTGTCTCACTCTACTCTAAAAATCTATTTATCGGAAATTCCTTTGCTTGCAAGGTTTCTTTTATAAGAAACTAGACTCATTAAGCTTCAATCACACAATTTATTCAGCCTCCAATTCAACTCGTACCATTTATGGTGATTTTTCCAAAACACGTTACTGCTACTGTACCAAGCAGATTTTTATACAAAATCCATTCTTTAATGTCCTTATGCACATACTTAAAACATAGCATTTCCTAAGGCACCATTTAGAGTAGTCATTGCTCTTAACACCATATACATATTTCATATTCATTACATCCATAATCAGATTTCTCCTTATAACACTAACCAAGCCACTTATCAATTTGACACCCAAAAACATCCAAGAGTAACATCAAAGGCATATTCGGCCATTGCACAAACATACATTATAACAATTTAAACATCAAACATCAACCCCTCTTGCAATTTTGCCATGGCCGAATATTCACCTTTGCAAGTTATGTCACTCCAATCATTTTATTAATCATGCACATATATCCCCTAATAGAACCTTTTTAAAGTTACCAATCAAACCAATATCACCAAGTTAGCCGAATGCATGCATATACACATAATGCATTTAGCATCTTCATTTACCTTAGTTCATTTAACAAATTTACAACTAAATGCTTAAGTCCAAAATTGACAATCATTGGCACAAAAATACACTAGCCGAATGCTATCTAACATATGAATCACAACCTCAACCATCAAAATTTACAATGGCCGAATACCCCTTTGAATCACCCAAAAACATAATATTAAACATATGCATTATTGCACATCTCAAACCCTCTTCTAATAACTTGAAACTCAATTACTTCATAGTTATTTTCAACTTCATATTCGGCAATCATGGGCATATTTAAGCTCTTTAATTGATCCCTATTAACAATCAATTCACAAATGTGCATTTAGCAAGCTCAAATTCACTTATTAACATATATCATCAAGACATCAACAACTCAATACTTGAACCCATAACCGAATGCTTCTTCAAAAATAATCACAAAGAAAAATTAACAAGCTTTAATAAGCTCATAAATTCAAAACAAGTCCCTTAACCAAAACTTGGTATGGCCGAACACCTATCTTGCTTATCACACAAAGATTTCATGTTCTCAAGCTCAAATCTCTTAACAAAACCTTCAAAACATCACCAAAGAGAGCTTGCATCCATGGCCGAATGCTTATCACACAAAGATTTCATGAAATTCAAACATGGACAAAGAAGAGAGCTTCAAGACCAACAAAATTTCATGAGATTCAAAGAAAATCACCTAGAAAGTGTACCTTAATCAAAGTTTCTCCCAACCGATAGCTTGAGCCCTAGCTCTCTTCTTCCTTAGTTAATTTCGGCAATGGGGAGAAGAAAGATGAACAAAACATTGTTTTTACACCCTTTTCTTATTTTATTAATCATAATATTTCTATTTTATGTCAACAAATTTTATTTAATATAAACAAATTTATTTTCATCATTATTTACTAACATACAAAGCACAAAATGCCAAACACACTCATCATCACCATCCACTCACATAAAAATGGTAAATTTGACATGCAACTCCCTCAATTTGCATGCATGCATTAACTAGTCATCTCACATTTGTCTAGCATATTCCCAAAGTTCTTAATTTAGCCCTTTTAGGTGCAATTCATAATTATAATACTAAATTGAAGCACCTAAGAGGTCACACATGAATTTGCACATATAATAGGCATCAAAGTGAATATTTAATTATTTTTATGCCTCAATTTTGTGGTCCCGAAACCACATTCTGACTAGGGTCGTTTTAAGGCTATCACAGTTATTACTTACCTTAATTGAAGAATTAGTAAAAGAAAGGATAACTAATTGGCCAATACTAACAAGATAATATAATCCTCCTTAACACCCAGTATTCGGCCAAGACAAATTGAGGAATATCCAAAGATGTACGAAGAACCAAAATAGTCGATGCTTTACCGACCGCCAAAGACAAATATTACGGACAGAAGAAGAGAATAAAATGTTTGACAAGACAATGAAGGAGTTTCAGCTATCTACAGGACGATGGAAAAGAAAAGAATAGGAGGGAATCGACAATGAAGAACAAGGGGTGAAGAATTGATGGCATAACCACTATTCGGCTTAACAATCTTAGGATCAAATAATAAAATATAGGGAGGAAGGGAGTTCGGTTGTGAAGGAAAACCCAAAAGGAAATAGTAAGAATAATAAGAAGAAATATTCGACTATAGAGAAACCGAGAAGGAAATGACAAAATATGGATGTAAAGACAATAATCACAAAGTTCATAAATACTAACTCATTCAATTATTGAACATTCACTTCAAAAAGACACATACACATGCTTCTCTTATACACACATTCGGCCAAACATAACTAGATGGTAAGTCATGCATAGCTTAAGGATTAGATCAAGTACATAATCTTTTTAACCAAACTCATCATTCAAGGCATATTAGTCAACCAAGGCCGAATAGGTTTTTCACAAGGTAAGCTCAAATCATTACTCCCCTATGGCACTCACACTAGAACCTTGACCCTTTAACAAATAACCAAAAGTTGGCTCATTAACTACATTAGCCGATTATCACCTAGGATTACCAAAATTTTACCTTAACCAAAGTCAAAAATTCACTCTCGGCAATCACAAATACACGGCAACCCTCACTTCCATCTATCAAAGAATAATTTCACATATTAAACAACAAAACACTTCACTTACCTATCCTTACTCATACGGCATTCCTTGCTCCTCAAACACAATTTGACCACAAAATTTTCCCATACTAATAGACCTTAACCGAATGTCCCCTTTCCCACTAAGCCACATTAAGCTCAAATCTCCCTCATTTAACTTATAGGTAAGTAATTTACACGTTTTTAACATCATACTATCCACCTAGTATTCATTTAAGAATTTAACAAGGTTTCATCACTTCCATGGCCGAATAAGCATTTCCAATAGCAACAATGTCCAATTATCAACAAATCAATATATAACTCATCTAAGATCAAAATTTTCATTCCTTTAATACAACATCCAACTAAAAACAAAATTGACCAAATTCCTAAGCATGGCCGAATACTTAAAGCCTCAACCAAAATAGAAATTTCAACGTCTTGCTAAATTTTTACAAGAATTTGGAAAAATCTCATGAAACATACCTTAGATTTGAAGCTAGAATGACCGAATGCTTGATTTTCTCTTCTTCCCTTTCTTTTGGTGAAATTAGCAATGAAGAACAAAGGTAAGAAACCATGTTCTTTTCACCTTAATTTTTATTGCTAAAATTATTTTATGATATTCATTTAATTAAACAAAAATACCATTGCTATTACATCATTATACTTGTATAGTTATGCAAAATACATGAAAAATACATTTTTCAATCATTACAACTCATGGCCGACCACTACATGAATAAAATGTCATTTTGACATGCAAATCCCCTTGTTTTAAGTCCATCTGAATTTAGTCAATTTAATTTCCCCATCAACGTTTCTAAGTTTCGCATCTAGGTCCTCATGCTCAAATTCACACTCAATTTGACATATTCAAACAATTCAAAATTCACACATACACTTATCACAAAAAAATTAGACTTGAAATATTATAATCAGATATTTCTATGACTCGGTTTAGCGGTCCTGAACCGCTTCCCGACTAGGGTCGGAATAGGGCTGTCACACTTATAAGAGTGAGACATGCTGATGTGGTATTTCTATTTGATAAATTAATAGCATGAAAATTCGGTTATTTAGTAGTTAGTATCCCTAAATTGATTTCTTTGAGTTATGGTCTGTTTATGTAAGTTTGAATAACTTTAGTGAATTAGGAACGCATCTTTGATAATATGCACTAAAAGGTGGTCCCGTAGTATCTCATAACCCCTCCGGCGATCAGAATGGGTTAGGGGGTGTTACATGAACCCTTGCTTCCTTGCAAACATAATGACGCCACAACCACTAGGCCACATGCTTCCTTGTGTCACATTTTACCCCATTTTATTCTTAAAGCCTACTTCCCAGCATCCAGGTTTAATACACTTTTACCAAAATTTTTGCTAAAGCCTAGGTTTGAACCCAGGACTTCCCCAACATTCCGAAACACTCCTAAATCACTTAGCCACTAAACTAAACATGCAATTTATGAAAATTTTCCCTCACAACTAAAATCCAATTTCTCCGACTCACAAAGCCCATTTATTCTCGGCCCAAAATCTAGGGTGTTACAACAATTTAATCCCAATTGCCAAATTAAGTGCCCAATCGATAAAATTTCTTAACGAAAATTTCACACGATAATTCTATCACTCTATAAACTTTAAAACTCAATCATAATAAATTTTCATACTTTTGATTTGGGGTTTCTGAAACCACTGTTCTGTTTAGGCCTTAATTCAGACTGTTATAACTCTTCCCCCTTTAGGGATTTTCGTCCCCGAAAATCTCACCAGAAGGAGTTGCTTTCATTTTAAATAAAACACTTTTCTTAACTTTCCGGAATCACAAATTAAATTAAACATCCCATATCTCTTTCTAATAACTTTTAAACCTTAACACACAGTACTAAAACATCTTATTAAAACCTAAATTACTCACCACAGAATACACGTATATATATACTCATTAATCCATCAAATAAAAACTCTGCACACACAAAAATGATCATATAAATCCTTTTTACAATCAACCACAACTCAGATCTTCCTTTTTGGAGATTATGACAATTTCGATTTTGCAACTTATAATAACTCAATCTAATCATCATTCCCGTTCTATCGCTGACTATACTAGTCTTGAACACACTCGATATTGATTTACTTGCTAGAATTTGGATATCTAAACATAATCTTACAATATCACTTATACTCAATCATCTGAATATCTGCTCACATAGTTATTCATTTACTACCCATGGATGAAAAAATGTGCTACTACTGAGCTTCGCACCAAAACTTTGGTACAAGTTCTGAATTCATCAATATGCAAGGTCTATCTCAACATATCTATAACGGCAGGGATTTTGTCAAATCCAAAATTCAACATCAGAAATAGACTCACCCTAAACTTATTTAGATTATCCTTCGCTATCACCTTGTTGAGTCTCTCTCAATTCCGCTAGGAAAATCCCGCTTTAACATTTAACACTACTAGAATTAGACCACCATCAAGTAAAATCA
This sequence comes from Gossypium stocksii, assembly GCA_020496765.1. Taxonomy (NCBI): domain Eukaryota; kingdom Viridiplantae; phylum Streptophyta; class Magnoliopsida; order Malvales; family Malvaceae; genus Gossypium; species Gossypium stocksii. The sequence goes on from CM035627.1 coordinate 48,326,361, forward strand.
ATCAAGTAACTAGTACTCTCACTTATGAATAGAGAATTTATGTCCAAGCATCTGTGACTGTACCTATTTTCTCAAAGATTGATCAAAAATCTTCTCGAAATCTTTCATCATTTCTAATCCATTGGTAAATCCTTAAGCTTCAGTTCTTTTTTCTATAGCATTAGACACTTTCATCCATTATGATCAGAAAGCATATGACATTTTTCTGTCGATCATACAAACCATCATCATACGTGTTGTATTAAACACATTCCAATCTGTTCCATAAGATATTACTGACAAAAATTGGAAATTCTTTTCTGAAACTTTAAACTAAGCTCAAAACTAGAGTTTTAGTTAATAGTATTTTCATATATACTCAAATCTTTGTAACCATGCATAGATAGGTTAGATTCTCATAGTGAGATGACTTTGTAAATTGGTACACCTTTAATTCACCATAATATCGTTCAATTTTAAACAATCCAGTAGACATACATCTGAACTTAAATTTCCAAAATTTAATCTCACCATTTAGGCTATCCATCGATATCTACACATACTCATAAGTGTACAAAATTCATGTTCTTGGCTGAAGACATGCCTAAATACATATGATTATAACCACATCTAAATAAATTAACTTACTTTTATGGGAACAACTGAGTTGATATTTAACCATTGAATGGTAAAGTGTCCTCATACTACTTCCACAGCCAAAATACATACATTGATTCACAATTCACCTGGCATGTAAATCAAAGGTATTACAACCATACTAGTTCAAAGAAGCAAATATCTTGATTGTGTTCATCAATTTTCTTATTCAAACTCGCCATTGAAAAGAGATCCATCATAACATTTTTTTGAACTTATACATTCATCATTTATATCCTACCGTTGTTAAGTCTTTTATGGAAAGTTACAGAAATTCAAATGCCATAATCATCACATTCTCCTTATCGAGTTTAAAAAATATATTAGTTCCGGACATCTTTTGTATCAAAGATAATACACTCTCCAAACTATTCTCATTTTTGTATGCACTATCACTCATTTCACCACTGAACTCTTTAGTTCACACTTAAGAACTTATTTGACGTGATTCTCATGAAATTTCATCATAAACAACTCCGATAAAGGTGAGGTCATAAAGCATTTAACTTGACTTTCTTAAGCGTACACATATGACTTAGCTTTCATCACTTACGTGATATTTTCAAAATCACATACCCACTCCAAGAAAAATAACATTCTATTCATAATATAAAGATTTTCTGTCACCCATAATTTCAAACAATGGGTTTACTTACTCAATTCGATATTAATATCAATTTAAACTTCCAATACTAAATCTTAATTTTCTTACTGCGTTTGTCAAATTAGAGAACATTTTATGGATTTGAGTATGTTGTTCACTTATCACCATAGTCCAACTATGGTTTTTCTCACATCACAATGCCATAGCCTAGCCATGGTCTTACATGTCCTCTCGATGCCATAGCCCACCAGCTATGGTCTTACACAAAGTCTTATATCGATGACATGTCCCAGACATGGTCTTACATAAAATCATATATATATTGCCACGATCCATCTATGGGCTTACCTGTCAATTTCTTATCGATTAATCGTACTCATTTCCTATATTCTACTCAATTTGACCTTCGAAATCAATTTTCATACCATTATAATACTCATGGCTCAAAGACAAGAGCATAAAACAAGACATCGTATTATCTCTAGTTTAACTCATAATATAAGATTCCAATATATGAACATACTGTTCACACACATTCATATAGGTTGAGTACATAATATCATATGCATGCCAAGTAAACACAGAAAAATTTATCACCATATAGACTTTCATCTTATTTACCCTTCCATATTTCTCAACACATGGTTATTTGACCTTATACATTAACACGCACATATTATGAATTTCTATTCATACCTTTCTAAGTTTCATGTCATCGTAACTATACTTTACTCAAATGATTTAATTTCACTATTAGTATAATTAGATATAGCTCGGGTGGAGAGTACCTGTAACAACCCAAACTTACGACCAAGTCTAGTGTGTCACATCAACGATGGATTGGAAACACATTCTTTAGTTAAAACAATTAGGGTCAGTTTGCAAAACCGTTACTAAGAGTTTGGAAAGAAAACCAAGTTTTTAATTTGTGAAAGTCATATCCATTACAAGTTTAGAGTTTATTTCATTTTAAGGTCTTATTTGCCGTTAAATTATCCTTTTGCTATGTGTGTTATACTTTGAAACCGTTGATTAACTTTAAATAGTTCAAGCTTTACTGGGCCTAAGCTGTAAGGCCCTCTTACCTGAAACCGTCGCCGGAGTCGAGCTTGAGGTGTTACTGAACATAATTTACCACTTAAAGAACTTTGAATCCTTTATTTCTACATTTGCAACCTGCTATCTATCTGCGTCGCGGTTACAAAAAAATCATATCTCGAGTTACGAAACTCAAAATCAAGATCCGTAAATTTTCCCTGAATCTAGATTCATTTTTCTATTTAAATAATTGTTTTCTAGAATTTTTGGTTGGGCCAATTAGTACAGTTTATTAGTTAAAGTTACCCCTGTTTCAAAACTTGACTACACTGACCTCTGCCTACTACGAACCACTTTTCTCTCTGTACAAAATTCATGTCACTATGGCGATTGTTTCTCTTAAAACTAGACTCAATAAGGATTCTGAACATATAAAGTGCATCTCCTAATTAGTTTTTTACAATTTATGGTGAATTTCCAAAGTTGGAATAGGGGATCCAGAAATTGCTCTAACCCTGTTTCACTAAAACTCAAATATCTCATAACATATAACTCCTTTACCTGTTTCGCTTCTTCCATATGAAAGTAGAGACATTAAGCTTCAATTCCATATTTAATTCATCACCTAGTTCAGTTTCTCAATTTTTAGTGATTTTTCAAACTCACGTCACTGCTGTTACAACATTCTGTTTTATGACAAATTTTCACTTTTCTATGGAAATTCATGAACTATTAACACTTTGAACATACATGGTCTCATACATGATCTAAACTAGCCATTCCAAGGACTAATCATTATCAGGCATTTTCTCAACCAAACCACAACCATATCACAAGATTAATTACACAAAACAAGTATATTGCTATACATGCCATATTCGAGTTATACAAGCCATTTTACCAAAATAGTTCTTCGGATAGTGTGAGCGAGCCTTCGACCTATCCCGATTCCCAAGCTGGCTTGTCCAAAACTATAATGAATGGAAAGGAGGGAGTAAGTGTAACACCCTGAATTTGGGTCTAGAAGAATTGGGCTTTGAGTTGGGATTCCAATAGAAGAAAATCTGAATATTGAGAAGTTTTAAATATTACTAGTGTTTAAAAAAATTTTAATTAATTATTATTGATAAAATATTTCTGTTATTATTACTGATATTTTAAATTTTTATGAAAATTATAAATTATTATTATTATCATTATAATTATTAGATACAAATATGTTTATAAAATTATTGTTGTTAATTTAGTGTTTAAATTAAAATATAATTAGAAAATTTTATTGTATTTATTTTTACTGATTTATGAAAATTATAACTATTATTATTAAGAAAAAAATTACTGTATTTGAAATTTTTATAAAAATATATTTATAAAATTATTATTGTTATTATTTTTATTTTTATTACTTATATAAAAATATATATGACATTATTATTAATTTGGTGTTTAAATTTAGTTTCTAAATAAATTTGGAAGTATTTATATTGTGGGGAAACTTTGGGTTTAATCCAAAATTCTAGAAAAAAAAAATTAGTAATTTTTGCTTCTTTAGGGCAATCTGGGCAATAGGACTTATATATATTTTAGGCTGAGTTTAGACACAGAAGGAAGCTTGGTCTAGTGGCAGTGGCACTAGGAGGTTGTAGGAAGTGCCTGGGTTCAAGGCACGGTGCGCGCAAGGTTGCTTTTTATTTTTAGAAGCTAGATCACGCTAAGGTAAGGTTTAAGTATAGTTGCGACTGAGTTATGCCACAAAAAGGCTTGTGGCACAGTGGTAGTGGTGCGTTAGGAGTCCCAGGGTGGCACGGGTTCGAGTCTAGGCAGTCGCATGTATGTTCTGTTTTATTTTTAGAAAAGGACCCAGGATGTTAGCAGGTAATGTTTAAAGTTAAGCGGAACGCTATTATCTCAAAGAAGAAAACGTGTCCCAGTGGCCAGCAGCGTGCTGGGTTACCTGGATGTCCCAGGTTTGAGCAGCGCTACGCCAAGAGGGGAGGCCTTTTTGTTGTGCGCGCGCGGAAGGAGACGTGCGGGGCTGGGGCGCTTTCTAGCAGCGTGCTGTGCGGGAGACTTGCTGTGCAAGCAGTGGATAAGCTGCCATTCGGTGGGAAAAGTTTGAATTAAATTCAAACTTTTGTTTTTAGCTAAAATCAAGGAAGAAGTTGGAAGCAATTCAAATTTGTTTTGGATGGAATTTAAATCCGGTGGTAGCAAAATTCTAGGAGCAATTATAGGAATTTGATTTAGATGGGGAGAATTAATTAAGTACCGAATTTTTTCTTTTAGGAATTATTCCCTTTTTGTTCATCTTTTCTAATCGAACCTATCTTCTTCTACTCTTCTTTTTCCTCTTATTTTCTTCTTTTATTTCATCTCTTCCTTTTTTTTGATTTCTTTCAAACCAAACCTATACTGTCATCTCCTCTCTTCTATTATCTCTATTTTTCAATTTCTCTTTTCTTTCTCAATCTTTCTCAAAAGTCCCTAAGCCAAATCCTCTAGAAGTCGAATCTCTCATCTTTTTTTTCATTTAATCGAAACCTTCGTGATTTGTGGTGTTTCAAAAGCTGAACTATAGAGCGTGAACATGACTCTTTTCGTATTCGTGATTCGAACTATGGCAGATCGAGATTAGTACTACAGCAAAATAACATTTTGGTAAGTGTTCGAACCTTTTTATGAGTTATTGATGCCTTAAGGAAAAAAAAAAGAGTCGAAACCCCTAGGGGGTGGCTAACGTTTTGGACTAAAGACTTTAATAGTCTCTTCTTTTGGTTTCAAATGTGTTTAGCGTGGACTTAAGGGCAAGCAATCAAGGAGTATTGAAGGCTAAAGCAGTTAGATCTAGTAGTTAGACATCGACAAGGTAAGTCGTTGTTAATGCTTTATTTTGGCCGAATGTGGTAAGTGATTCTACAATGGTTTTCATGGATTCGTAATCTAATAAGTCAGTGATCGATTATAGGATAATCATGTGGGGATCTCATCAACGTTTCGACATTAATCAGGTGTGTATCGAACCCTTCTTTAGTCTAATTCGGCAAAGGCTAATTAACAGAAAGTTGGTATTATGTGGTCTTGTGAATGTGCGAATGCTCACAAGATGATTGGAAATCATGGGATCTGTAACCATAAGTGGAAGTTAGTTGAGTTTGTAATTTCGTGCACTTCGGTAAGTTGGGCCTCGATGGGCCGAATGTGGGCCCAATGGGCTTTTGGGCCCAATTGGGTAAACATAGGTAATATTGGGTAAAAATAGGAAATAATTATGTTCTATTAGACTGTAGGATTGAAACTGCTAAGATCGGTAACTGAATATGAAACTTGGACAAAATGGGCTTAATTTACTAATAGGCGCTATAGGGCCCATTAGGGGTTTTAGGGCCTAGTAACTGAAACTTCTTAAAACTATTAAGTTGAATGCTAAGACGAAAATAATGACTGTTAGTGACTGTAACATGCTTGAAACTTGTGATAATAGTGTAAATGACTAAAATACCCTTTAGGGTGCGAAATTACTGTTTTACCCCTAGGTGTAAATGACCATTATACCCCTAGGGCTGAATTTGACTGAATTGCATGATTTACTGTTTATGTTTACTGCATGCCATATCATGATATCTGTTGCATGGGATTTGGGATTTATTGATGGAGGAAGTGCTAGTGGCATTGCCACGTTACTGAAAGAGGCTATGCCTCGTACTGTTTCTGAAAGGGGCTTTGCCTCGTATATTGTTTATCTGAGCAGCCATGCTGCAACTGTGGTGTGTGGGCTGGGTGGGTCAAGTTATTCCCCACATGGTGTGTTGGCTGGTACGGGTGGTGTGTAGCGGTTGGTGGGTTGAGTAGTCTCCCCAATCGGGTTGCATTCATACTGTTATACTGTACTGTACTGTTATGGGCCTATGGGCCAAACTGTTATATGAATAGGGCTTCGGCCCAGTATCTGTTGTAGGGCTTTGGCCCAGTATCTGTAATCTGAATAGGGCTTCGGCCCAGTATCTGACTGTGACTGGTTGAGGGCTTAGGCCCAGTGGGCTTGAGCTGATTTGGGCTTTGGATGGGCTTTCTGTACACACTGAGTTTTCCAAACTCACCCCTTCTTCTTCCATCCTCGCAGGTGAACTTAGATTGGTGGACTTAGAGCTGGGAGGGATTCAGAGTGGCCACTTGGACAGGACTGATGGTTTAAATCAAGTTAATTATTTCAGTTTAATCTTAATTACTTTTATTTTGATTTTGGGTTTGTAATAAGGGCCTTTTAATAATTTTTAATTTGTTTTAGCTTAAGTATGATATTATATGAATTGTTCTTAATGGGTTAGCTTTAGGGTACGGTTTTATAAACGCTACTTGTTTTCAAAATATCTTGATAAGTAGAGCAAAGCTTCCGCAACGTAATTGTTTTCACAAAAGTATATCTTCAATACATTCAAACTTAATTTGTTCGTAGACAAGTCACAAGGTTAAAGTGTGGCAATGGATGTGTGCATGTCTAGGAGTGGATCTAGGAAGAGCTTGGTACTTAAGCAGTCCAAATGACTCACCTCCTCTTCTCTTGAATCCTACCTGGTGCATAGTATCCATTCACTTCAAGCCATAACAAGAGGATCTGATTTTCTGATAACTTAAACTATTTTTAAAATAACATGTTTTCCGCAACTACATATGTTTACGAGTTTTCAAAATTTCCCATAAGATTTTACAAGGTTGTTAACAAAGTTTTGTTTATTATGATAACTCATGTTTTGGAAAGATAAACACAAGCTAAGGTTTTATGCAAATTTGACGGTAAAAGTTTCTAAACATTAAGAAGGGTTTTCAATGAAAACACGGTTTTACAAAAAACACTACAATATGACACACCAGACTTGGCCGTAACGTCTGGGCCGAGTTTTAGTGTGTTACAGTAAGCATAAATGCTTAGTAAGTTCACATGCAAATAACAAGTAACATAACAAATCAATTATACCAAATAACACTAGCATGGTGTCACCAGAACAATATCACATTTCTAATCATCATTTATCATCTTACCACATTATTGTTGTTGTATCGAGTTTCAACCGAGGGTTAAGTACATACCTGTCCAAAGTGTCCATTTCACAACACTTATCAAAATGACACTTGCATCTTGAGTGTTCTTCCATTTCACTAGAATTTTACCTGTTGAACACCTCAGAATATAACTCGAATACATAGATAATTTACACATAAGTGCCACATATATAATCAAGTAACCATGTAACCCGTCCATAAGCGAACTCAGACTCAACTCAACGAGCTCGAGCGTTCGTATCCATAAGTGAACTCGGACTCAACTCAACGAGCTCGGATGCCTAGTTACATCTCACGAACTCGGACTCAACTCAACGAGTTCGGACATTTGTATCCATAAGTGAACTCGGACTCAACTCAACGAGTTCGGATGCCCAACCATCCTAGTGACATGTCACTTGTATCCTAATCTATTCATAAGGTTCAAACGGGATTTTCTTCAATCACATATCCTTGCCGTCTTCCACAGAATACCGAAACCAATACTCGGTAGCAATTTATATTTAACAAGTAGCACACATAATTTGCATATTATTTGATAATAACCACAGAGCATATATTTCATGAGAAAAATTAGCATATCATATAAATAACATCAATTAAATTAAAAATAACGATTATGTTACATTATTTACACATGAACTTTCCTCGGTATAAAATATAGAAATTTTGCATTTTAGTCTATAATCTTTTCTTTTCCTTGATCAAGATCGATTCCATGTCTTTCTTGATCTAAAATAACACATTTAGCTTATTTGATACTCACATTTATCAAAATAGTCCTTAACTCTAACTTTGGAAAAATTACAATTTTGCCCCTAAACTTTTTCATATTTACACTTTTGCTCCAAAGCTCGAAAATTAAAATTTTTCCATAATTCTTATGTTTTAGGACATGCTGATCATTTATTTACTAACAGCAACCTCAAATTCTGTAACGCCCTGATTTTCGGGATTTTTCGGGTTTTGTGAATTTTAGTGAAATTTTTTAAAATTTTGGTGTTCTAAAGGTTGATAATGTAGGTACATCTGTTAATGGGTCTATAGAAGGTCCAAGCTTAAGTCAAAACCCGGTAAAATATTAAGTTGGATTTTCAAGTGAAAGGGGACTTGGTTAAGTGGGCTTTTAAGAAAAACCGTGTAAAAGATGTCACAAGTGAGCTCTTGGTAAAGTGGCAAGGTGGAGCCACTAAGCTCCTAAAAAAGTGGCGCCTAAATGAATGATCAAGGACAAGGGTTCGAGATGCAAGGTATGCGTGGAGTTCTTTTTAATTTTCAAGCATGAGCCTAACTTAGGTGAATTTCGGCAAGGGGCTTTAAGGACTTGGGCCGATTGCTTTAGAGGGAATGCTAGGGTTATATTATTTTCTTTTTGTTGTCATGACAATTAGGGTTAGCCACCTTAGGGTTTTTTTTCCTCTCTTCTACTGTCAGAAAAGCCAAGAGTTGCCTCCGTGGAAAGTTCATAGCCGATTTCTCCTTCCCCATCTCCACCATTATTTTTTTTTTCATTTTTCTTCTTCCCTTTGATCTCTTCCCTAGCCGAATACCTATCTTGCATAGATCCACTCTTTCTTTAGCTTCCATTCTTCTTAAAATCAACCATAACCGATTGCTCAAAGTGCCAGAAATCCCGAAAACTGCTTCCTTTCTTGCCGATTTCTTGTAAGCCGAATCACCTCTGTTTCTTTCACCTATTGTGGCCGATTACTACACTCCCTTTAATCACACCATTGTCGATACCATCACCCAAAAGCTACAGCCAAAACGCCATCTTCTTCTCTTATTAAAAAGCCGAAATCACCATAGTTGTAGGGAGATAGCCGAAATTACAAATCTCAGAGATAAGGTTTCTACTGACGTTTAAGGGTCAGATTTACATCAGATCTGCATAGGAACTAAAGGGAAATCATTGGTAAGTGTTTAATCATTCAGATCTATTCGATATTTCATGTTTGGAAAAGCCGAAAGTCCCTAAAGTTAATGGTTGTGTCGTTTTGGATTTTTGGTAAATAAAAGGCCGTTTTCTTTGTTCTTTTGTGTGTTAGTTGGATGAAAAGGTGATCAAGCAAGGGGTTGAAGACTTGGGAACATCAGATCTAGATCTAAAGGGACCTAAATCGTCAAGGTAAGAACATTAAGGCCATTAAGGGTGTTGGCCGAATGTGTAAGTAAGGTTTTGGGTAAGTTTTCGATTCAGATTAAGTGTTGATATGGTCTAATCAGTTAAGTATTGGATTGTAGGGATTAACGCATAGGAGATCTCGTAGGAGAAACTGCAAAACAGGTGTGTGTTTCGAACACCTTTCCATGCACAAATCGGTAAAAGCCGAAAAGCCGAAATGCCGAAGTTTCGGTATTTCGAGAGCTTGCGAGCATGCGAATGCTCTCAAGTTGGAAGGGGAAGGTTAGTTTTGGAATCGGCACTGTTAGACGTGTTGACCGCTAAATTTTAGGCATTTTGTTAAGTTGGGCCTCGGTGGGCCAAATATGGGCCCAATGGGCGATTTGGGCCCATGTGAGTTAAACTGGATTTAAAGGTAATATTATGGACTGTAGATGTGAAAACAGTTAAAACAAGATAACCGAATGTGAAATCGGGACTAAATGGGCCTAATGGGCCAATCGGCGTAATAGGGCTCATTAGGGGTTCTAGGGCCTTAATGCTAAAACTGAAAAACTGAGGTAACTGAACTTCTGTATAGCTGTGTGATTAATAAATACTGTAATAAGCATAACATCTGTAACATGGGAGTAAAATTACTGAAATACCCTTAGGGTAAGAAATTACTGATTTGTCCCTAGGTAGAAAATTACCGTTATACCCCTAGGGCTAAAATTGACTATACTGTTTGACATGACTGTTACTGTTATTGCATGCCATGATATATATCTATTGCATGGGTTGGGTTTTGATAATGGAGGAAGTGTGAGTGGCACAGCCACGTTACTGAAAAGGGGCTATGCCTCGTACTGTTTCTGAAAGGGGCTTTGCCTCGTATACTGTTTATCTGAGCAGCCATGCTGCGACTGTGGTGTGTGGGCTGGGTGGGTCGAGTTATTCCCCACATGGTGTGTTGGTTGGTACGGGTGGTGTGTAGCGGTTGGTGGGTTGAGTAGTCTCCCCAATTGGGTTTGCATTTATACTGCATTACTGTACTGTACTGTTATGGGCCTATGGGCCAATCCATTATCTGAATAGGGCTTCGGCCCAGTATCTGTTATAGGGCCTTGGCCCAGTTTACTGCTACCTGAATACGGCTTTGGCCCAGTATTTGACTGAGACTGGTTAGGGTTTAGGCCCAGTGGGCTTGAGCCAATTTGGGCTTTCGATGGGTTCTGCACACACTGAGTTTTCCCAAACTCACCCCTCTCTTTCCATCCTTGCAGGTGAGCCCTAGATTGTGACTTGGACGCTGGGAGGGATTCAGAGTGGCCACGAGGACTGAACTTTCTTGGTTTAACTTAAATATTTCGTATTGGTTTTTACTTTGATATGGGTTGTAATAAGGCCGCTATACCTGTTATTTGGGATTTCTTTACGGTTTTATTTCAAACTTGAACATACACTATTTTTGAAAATTAAATCAATAATTTCTTAAACAACCTGACTTTACTAAAAACTAAGAATGATGATAAGACTAAAATGAAACAATTCACAAATGAGATAGAGATTAGGTCGAATAGTAATCAAATTGGGAATTTCAAGAAGAACAAATATTACTTTTCAAAAATCTCGAACATCAGACTTAGTACATAGGACGGCGTAGCATAGTCTAGGTGATGTGGCACACTGGACATGGCCATAACGTCTGGGCCGGGTCAGGGGTGTTACATTTAGTGGTATCAGAGCCTGGTTGCAGCAACTCGGCTGTGGATCGGGTCCAAAAAGGGGGTTTTCAAAATTTTTAAGCTCATAAAAGGTATTTTTGGAAAACCAGATTTTCTGAAAGAATTTTTGTTTTCGAAGTGATTTCTTTTAACTTGTCTTTTCTAAAATATGTTTAAAAAATTATTTTTAGGTCTAAGATTTTATTGAAATCTGGTACTTCGAGAGGTGGCACACTGAATCCCCGGCACCAAGTTGTAAGTATTTTCTGCCTTAACTTCTATACTGTACTGATAATAAAACTGTAGATAGCACTGAGCCTTAGATAGAATACTATGGATGAGGTAGTATTAAGGCTGTAGCACTGAGACGGTAGGGTAAACTAAACCCTAGGAAACTGAGACAGTAATTAGACTACGTTGCGCGAGAACAACTCTGAAATTCTATCTGTTCATAAGATATTCTGTAATAAACAACTGAAACATGAACTGATGGCATAAAATTCGTAAATCAGATAATCGATATGAGTATAAGAGCTGCTTGTGGACGAGGCCGTCGACGAGGCTGAGTTAGTGCTCAAGCTGGATCGTCGTCTTCTGAGCATATGCCAGCTGGAGAGGCACGACCACCGGTTGAGGATAATGGGCCGTACGATCAGGCCGCAGGGGACGACGCTTTGTCCCAGGCCATGCTGAGAGTTCTGGAAAGGGTGGCCGGAGCTAATGTTGGGCCTGTGAATAGGGGGTCCATTTCTGAGCGACTCCGGGCCAATGGAGTGGAAGTTTTTAGGGGCATATCTGGAGTGGCCCCGAATGTGGCTGAGTACTGGTTGGAAGCCACAGAGCGAATTATGGATGACTTGGACTGCTCAGTGGAGCAGAAGCTGAAAGGAGCGGTATCGTTGCTGAGGGACGAGGCGTATCAATGGTGGATCACCATAAGAGAGGAGAGCGTAACCTGGGAATTGTTCAAGCAGTCTTTCAAGGCGAAATATGTTGGGGCTAGTTATGTGGACGCACGAAGGAAGGAATTTCTGAACCTGACCCAGGGTAGTAAGACTGTGGCTGAATATGAGGCAGAATTTCTGCGATTAAGCCGGTATGCTAGTGGCATTGTTTCCACCGAGTATGAGCGTAGTGTTTGGTTCGAGGATGGCCTCAGAGATGGGCTGAGAGTATTGATAGCGCCGCAGAGGGAGCGCGACTTTGCTGCACTGGTGGAGAAGGCTAAGATAGCCGAGGAAGTGAAGCAAGCTGAAAGGCGGAATCGTGATAGGGATCGCAACCGTTTTAAAAGAGACTCTGGAGTATCGGGAGCTGCAAACCGGAATTTTAAGAGGGCTAGAGTAGAAGAACCAGTGCAAGCTATGCCAGTGAATGTTGTTAGACCACAGGCTTGTGGAGACTGTGGCAGAGTTCATCGAGGAGAATGCTGGAAACGCAGTGGAGCTTGTTTTCGTTGTGGGTCTAAGGACCATCAGGTTAAGGACTGCCCACAGAAGCCAGCTCAGGCTCAAGCTATTGATCAGAGAGTTGCTCAGCCTGTGCGTGGGGGACTGCCACCGCCAAGGGGCCGTGGTCAAGGTAGAGGAGGCAATGGTAATGGACGTGGTCGTGGAGCACCTGGCAGGGGTGCTGGAAATGCTGAGGCTCGTCAGCCAGCCTTAGTGTATGCTGCTCGCCGCCGCGAGGAGGGTGATGCACCTGATGTTATAACTGGTATGTTCTTAATAGATCATACACCATATACTGCTTTAATTGATGTGGGTTCGACTCATTCGTATGTTGCTTGTGAAATTTCTGGGTCGTTGGGTGTGCATTCTGAGGAGACTATGAGTGGGGTAACTGTGATTAGTCCTTTAGGTCACTCTGTTAGGGTAGATAAACTCTTTAGAGATGTGCCTTTAGAGACTCAAGGTAGGATCTTTCTGGGAGACTTGATGGAGTTACCTTTTGGAGAATTTGACTTGATTCTGGCCATGGACTGGTTAACCAAGCACAAGGCAACGTTGGATTGTGCGGCCAAAAGAATGGTATTAAGAACAACCGAAGGTGAGGAGGTGATGGTTATTGGTGAACGAAGGGACTATTTGTCCAATGTGGTTTCTGCCTTAAGGGCTGAAAGGTTGATGCGCAAAGGTTGTGAAGCATACTTAGCGTTTGTAAGTCAAACTGAACCCGAAGGGGTGACCGTGGAGACAGTGAGGACTGTTAATGAATTTTGAGATGTATTTCCTGAGGAGCTACCTGGACTACCTCCTAACCGAGAAGTGGAATTTGGGATTGATCTGTTGCCTGGAACAGCTCCAGTGTCCATTGCGCCTTACAGAATGGCACCAAAGGAGCTAGTGGAATTGAAAGCCCAGATTCAAGAGTTGTTAGATAGGGGCTTCATTAGACCGAGTGTGTCTCCGTGGGGAGCACCGGTGCTGCTTGTGAAAAAGAAGGACGGTAAGATGCGTATGTGTATCGATTATCGCCAGTTGAACAAACTGACGATAAAGAATAAGTATCCTCTGCCAAGAATCGACGATCTATTTGACCAGCTTAAAGGAGCTTCAGTGTTTTCCAAGATCGACCTTCGATCTGGGTATCATCAGTTAAGGGTAAAAGAGGTGGATGTGCATAAGACAGCATTCAGAACTCGTTATGGTCACTACGAGTTCTTGGTTATGCCCTTTGGATTGACGAATGCACCAGCAGCTTTTATGGATTTAATGAACCGAGTATTTCAGCCGTACTTGGATCGTTTTGTGGTCGTCTTTATTGACGATATATTGGTGTATTCGGAAACAGAGAAGAAGCATGATGAGCATCTTCGAATCGTTCTACGGACTCTAAGAGAAAAACAATTGTATGCGAAATTTAGTAAGTGCGAATTCTGGCTTCGAGAAGTGACTTTTCTGGGTCATGTTGTTTCTGCTAAGGGAATTAGGGTAGATCCTCGCAAGATTGAGGCAGTTCTGGATTGGAAGCCACCTAGGACAGTGTCGGAAATTCGTAGTTTTCTGGGTTTGGCAGGCTATTATAGAAGGTTTGTTGAGGGGTTCTCTATCATCGCGGCTCCATTAACGAAATTGTTAAGGAAGGGAGTACCCTTTAATTGGACTGAGAGGCAGCAAGAAGCTTTTGACAACCTGAAAAAGGTGTTGACCGAGGCGCCAGTGTTGATTCAGCCGAAATCTGGGAAGGACTTTACGGTTTATAGCGATGCTTCGCATGTGGGATTAGGTTGTGTACTGATGCAAGAGGGTAAGGTGGTTGCCTATGCTTCGCGACAGCTTAAGCCTCACGAGGTGAACTACCCTACGCATGATTTGGAGTTGGCAGCGGTGGTATTTGCATTGAAAATCTGGAGACACTACCTTTATGGGGAAAAGTGTATTATATACAGTGACCACAAAAGTCTCAAATATCTGTTAACTCAGAAGGAGTTGAACCTTAGGCAACGGAGATGGATAGAGTTGCTTAAGGACTATGACTGTTCGATTGAGTATCACCCTGGCAAGGCTAATGTTGTGGCTGATGCACTGAGTCGAAGGACTGTTACTGAGTTAAAGGCAATGTTCGCTCGTTTAAGTTTGTATGATGATGGGAGTTTGTTAGCCGAACTGCAAGTGAGACCGACTTGGACCGAGAGGATTAAAGAATTGCAGTGGAAGGATGATTCATTGACTCCTCGATTTCAACAAGTCAAGGAGGGTAAGAGTGAGGATTTTGGGACTGAATTCTGATGGAGTCCTATGCTTTCGAGGAAAAGTCTGTATTCCTAAGGATTCTGACTTGAGGAAGTTGATATTGAGTGAGGCTCATGGTGGAGCCTATGCTATGCACCCTGGAGGTAATAAGTTGTATAGGGATTTGCGAGAAGGGTACTGGTGGCCTGGACTTAAGCGAGAGGTGACTGATTTCGTTGGGAAATGTTTGACGTGTCAGCAAGTTAAAGCTGAGCACCAACTGCCGTCTGGATTGTTGCAGCCAGTAAAGATTCCGCAGTGGAAATGGGAAAGAGTAACGATGGATTTTGTGAGTGGCTTGCCTTTGACACCTTCAAAGAAGGACTCTGTTTGGGTAGTTGTGGATAGATTGACGAAGTCTGCTCATTTTATACCAGTTAGAACTGATTACTCACTTCAGAAGTTGGCCAAGCTGTATGTAGCAGAGATAGTGCGTTTGCATGGGGTGCCAGTTTCGATAATTTCTGATCGAGATCCTAGATTTACATCTCGATTCTGGAAGAAGTTGCATGAGGCGTTAGGTACGCGATTGGACTTCAGTACTGCATTTCACCCTCAGACAGATGGTCAGTCTGAAAGGGTCATTCAAGTGTTGGAAGACATGTTATGAGGATGTATCATTGATTTTCGTGGTAGTTGGGAAGATTATTTACCGTTGCCAGAATTTGCATACAACAACAGTTATCAAGCAAGTATTCAGATGGCTCCATATGAGGCACTTTATGGACGGAGATGTCGCACTCCTACTTGTTGGACAGAATTGGGAGAACGTAGAGTTCTTGGACCAGAGTTGGTAGCAGATACCGAAAGTAAAGTTAAGCTGATTCGAGATCGGTTAAAGGAGGCGTCTGATCGGCAAAAGTCATATGCTGACCTTAAGCGTAAGGAGATTGAGTTCGCTGTTGGGGATATAGCGTTCCTAAAGGTGTCGCCGTGGAAGAAGATCTTGAGATTTGGTAAAAAGGGCAAGCTAAGTCCGCGGTTTATTGGGCCTTATCGGATTCTTAAGCGGATTGGGCCAGTAGCCTATCAGTTGGAGTTGCCACCAGAGTTGGATCATATCCATGACGTTTTTCACGTGTCTATGCTAAGACGGTATCGATCGGACCCTTCGCATATTGTACCAGTAGAGGAGATTACAGTAAATGCTGATTTGACTTTCGAGGAGGAACCTGTGGAGATCTTAGATCGTGATGTCAAAGTCTTAAGGAGGAAGTCTGTTCCTTTGGTAAAGGTGCTATGGCGTAATCATGGTAGAGAAGAAGCTACTTGGGAGCCAGAGGAGACTATGCGTCAACAATACCCTCAGTTATTTGGATCAGGTAAATTTCGTGGACGAAATTTCTTTAAGGAGGGTAGAGTTGTAACGCCCTGATTTTTGGGATTTTTCGGGTTTTGTGAATTTTAGTGAAATTTTTTAAAATTTTGGTGTTCTAAAGGTTGATAATGTATGTACATGTGTTAATGGGTCTATAGAAGGTCCAAGCTTAAGTCAAAACCCGGTAAAATATTAAGTTGGATTTTCAAGTGAAAGGGGACTTGGTTAAGTGGGCTTTTAAGAAAAACCGTGTAAAAGATGTCACAAGTGAGCTCTTGGTAAAGTGGCAAGGTGGAGCCACTAAGCTCCTAAAAAAGTGGCGCCTAAATGAATGATCAAGGACAAGGGTTCGAGATGCAAGGTATGCGTGGAGTTCTTTTTAATTTTCAAGCATGAGCCTAACTTAGGTGAATTTCGGCAAGGGGCTTTAAGGACTTGGGCCGATTGCTTTAGAGGGAATGCTAGGGTTATATTATTTTCTTTTTGTTGTCATGACAATTAGGGTTAGCCACCTTGGGGTTTTTTTTCCTCTCTTCTACTGTCAGAAAAGCCAAGAGTTGCCTCCGTGGAAAGTTCATAGCCGATTTCTCCTTCCCCATCTCCACCATTGTTTTTTTTTTCATTTTTCTTCTTCCCTTTGATCTCTTCCCTAGCCGAATACCTATCTTGCATAGATCCACTCGTTCTTTTGCTTCCATTCTTCTTAAAATCAACCATAACCGATTGCTCAAAGTGCCAGAAATCCTGAAAACTGCTTCCTTTCTTGCCGATTTCTTGTAAGCCGAATCACCTCTGTTTCTTTCACCTATTGTGGCCGATTACTACACTCCCTTTAATCACACCATTGTCGATACCATCACCCAAAAGCTATAGCCAAAACGCCATCTTCTTCTCTTATTAAAAAGCCGAAATCACCATAGTTGTAGGGAGATAGCCGAAATTACAAATCTCAGAGATAAGGTTTCTACTGACGTTTAAGGGTCAGATTTACATCAGATCTGCATAGGAACTGAAGAGAAATCGTTGGTAAGTGTTTAATCATTCAGATCTGTTCGATATTTCATGTTTGGAAAAGCCGAAAGTCCCTAAAGTTAATGGTTGTGTCGTTTTGGATTTTTGGTAAATAAAAGGCCATTTTCTTTGTTCTTTTGTGTGTTAGTTGGATGAAAAGGTGATCAAGCAAGGGGTTGAAGACTTGGGAACATCAGATCTAGATCTAAAGGGATCTAAATCGTCAAGGTAAGAACATTAAGGCCATTAAGGGTGTTGGCCGAATGTGTAAGTAAGGTTTTGGGTAAGTTTTCGATTCAGATTAAGTGTTGATATGGTCTAATCAGTTAAGTATTGGATTGTAGGGATTAACGCATAGGAGATCTCGTAGGAGAAACTGCAAAACAGGTGTGTGTTTCGAACACCTTTCCATGCACAAATTAGTAAAAGCCGAAAAGCCGAAATGACGAAATTTCGATATTTCGAGAGTTTGCGAGCATGCGAATGCTCTCAAGTTGGAAGGGGAAGGTTAGTTTTGGAATCGGCACTGTTAGACGTGTTGACCGCTAAATTTTGGGCATTTTGGTAAGTTGGGCCTCGGTGGGCCAAATATGGGCCCAATGGGCGATTTGGGCCCATGTGAGTTAAACTGGATTTAAAGGTAATATTATGGACTGTAGATGTGAAAACAGTTAAAATAAGATAACCGAATGTGAAATCGGGACTAAATGGGCCTAATGGGCCAATCGGCGTAATAGGGCTCATTAGGGGTTTTAGGGCCTTAATGCTAAAACTGAAAAACTGAGGTAACTGAACTTCTGTATAGCTGTGTGATTAATAAATACTGTAATAAGCATAACATCTGTAACATGGGAGTAAAATTACTGAAATACCCTTAGGGTAAGAAATTACTGATTTGTCCCTAGGTAGAAAATTACCGTTATACCCCTAGGGCTAAAATTGACTATACTGTTTGACATGACTGTTACTGTTATTGCATGCCATGATATATATCTATTGCATGGGTTGGGTTTTGATAATGGAGGAAGTGTGAGTGGCACAACCACGTTACTGAAAAGGGGCTATGCCTCGTACTGTTTCTGAAAGGGGCTTTGCCTCGTATACTGTTTATCCGAGCAGCCATGCTGCGACTGTGGTGTGTGGGCTGGGTGGGTCGAGTTATTCCCCACATGGTGTGTTGGTTGGTACGGGTGGTGTGTAGCGGTTGGTGGGTTAAGTAGTCTCCCCAATTGGGTTTGCATTTATACTGCATTACTGTACTGTACTGTTATGGGCCTATGGGCCAATCCGTTATCTGAATAGGGCTTCGGCCCAGTATCTGTTATAGGGCCTTGGCCCAGTTTACTGCTACCTGAATAGGGCTTTGGCCCAGTATTTAACTGAGACTGGTTAGGGTTTAGGCCCAGTGGGCTTGAGCCAATTTGGGCTTTGGATGGGTTCTGCACACACTGAGTTTTCCCAAACTCACCCCTCTCTTTCCATCCTTGCAGGTGAGCCCTAGATTGTGACTTGGACGCTGGGAGGGATTCAGAGTGGCCACGAGGACTGAACTTTCTTGGTTTAACTTAAATATTTCGTATTGGTTTTTACTTTGATATGGGTTGTAATAAGGCCGCTATACCTGTTATTTGGGATTTCTTTACGGTTTTATTTCAAACTTGAACATACACTGTTTTTGAAAATTAAATCAATAATTTCTTAAACAACCTGACTTTACTAAAAACTAAGAATGATGATAAGACTAAAATGAAACAATTCACAAATGAGATAGAGATTAGGTCGAATAGTAATCAAATTGGGAATTTCAAGAAGAACAAATATTACTTTTCAAAAATCTCGAACATCAGACTTAGTACATAGGATGGCGTAGCATAGTCTAGGTGATGTGGCACACCGGACATGGCCATAACGTCTGGGCCGGGTCAGGGGTGTTACAAATTCCCACTATAACATGTACTTATGAACAATAGGTATTTTTACCAATTAAGCCGTTTTACTCGTTTTTACTTAAAACCGAGTAGCACAAGTTGTTTAACACAATCCGAAACCTCATATTCTATCATAAAACATCAAAATACATAATTATTCAACATGGGTCAATTTTTGAAATCAAACCCTACCTCAAATAAATGGTAGAAATAGAGAAATCATGTTACCGGGATTTCAAAAACGTAAAAATCATTAAAAACGAGGCTAGAACGGACTTACAATCGAGCTTGGAAGCTTGAAAAACCATAGCCATGGTTTCTCCATGCTATTTTTGGCCTTGAGGAAGAAGATGAGCAAAAGTTGGCTTTTAAATTGATTTTTAATTCATTTAATCACTAAATGACCAAAAGGCCCCTAACTTAAAAATATTCTTTTTTTTCAGCCATTTCATGTCCATTTTTGTCCAATAAATTAACCAATGGTCTAATTAGCATTTAAGGACCTTCAATTTAAATTTTCATAACAATTGGACAACTCTAACATATAGAACTCAACTTTTGCACTTTTTACAATTTAGTCCTTCTGACTAAATTGAGTGCCCAAACATCAAAATTTTCGTTCAAAATTTGTTTACAAAATAATTTCATAAAAATGTAAACTATAAAAATATAAATAAAACACATTTCAATTTAACACCTTTACCATTTGACAAAAATGCCCTTAATGCCTTTCTTTGTAATTTTTCATGTACAAGCCTATTTTTGTCAAAAATTTTAGAAATTGGTCAAATTCTATTTAAGACCTCCTAATTAATATTCCAAAGCAATTTCATACTAAAAACTTCTAGAATGCAAATTTTGCAACTTATTCAATTTAGCCCCTAATTTCAAATTAAGCACTTTACGCATAGAATTTCTTCACGAAATTTTCACACAATCATGCAATCATATCATAAACCTCAAAATAATTATTTCTATCTCGGATTTGTGGTTACAAAACCACTATTCTAATTAGGCCCTGATTCGGGATATTACATAAGCCCTATCCAGATACAGTGTTAACTGGGCCATAGCCCTATTCAGATTCAGTATTAATTGGGCCTTAGCCCTATTCAGAAATTAGTGTAGCCTTTAGGCCCATTACAGAAACAGAACAGAAATTATGCATGTATGCAAAGCCCAGCCCAAATCCAGCCCTACACACCACCCGTACCAGCCCTACACACTATATGGGGAATAACTCGACCCACCTAGCCCTACACACCACAGTCACAGCACATCTGCTTAATCAGATAATGTGGCCAAGCCACTAATAGTTAAACAAGGCAAAGCCCCTAACAGTAAACGTGGCATTGCCAATTAGCACTTCATTCGTAAAAAACCCAATCCCATGCAACAGTATAAAATGTCATGGCATACAGAGGGCAGATTTAATATAACATGCATTTCAGTCAATTTAACCCTAGGGGTATTATGGTCTTTTGCGCCTATGAGTGAAATAGTAATTTTACACCCTTCAGGGGTATTTCAGTAAATTTACCAATTTTTAGGGTTTCATGCTCATTACAGTTACTAACAGTCCAAATGGCATC
Source organism: Gossypium stocksii (assembly GCA_020496765.1). Taxonomy (NCBI): domain Eukaryota; kingdom Viridiplantae; phylum Streptophyta; class Magnoliopsida; order Malvales; family Malvaceae; genus Gossypium; species Gossypium stocksii. The sequence continues at coordinate 48,347,111 of CM035627.1, forward strand.
TAGGTATCCTATTTAGCCCATTTTATCAACTTAAAGTCATCGAGCCCTAAAACCCCTAATGGGTCCTATGGTGTCCATTAACTATTACGACCCCCTAAGCCCAAACTTCACATTCTTTTTAGCAGTATAAATATTTAGATTACTAGGATCCACTTACCACTTGTTTTTCACCCATATGTGCCCGTAAGCCCATTGGGCCCAAATTAGCCCCTCGAGGCCCAAATTTACCAACATGCACGAAATTGCGCACACATCCTCCTTACTGTTTGTGTTAACCGATTTTACCATTTTTAACTAACCCACGAGCGCTTGCATGCTCACAAGCCCATGAAATGCTAGAATTTTTGCATGTCAGGTTTTTAGCTTTTGCCGATCTAGTCTACTAGTGGGTGTCGTTTACACACCTGATTTGCGATATACGTTGACGAGATCTCCCACGCGATTATCCTACAATCGTCAACTATGATATTAGATTATGAATCAATGATAACCAACGTAACAATCACTACTACCTCAACATATATACTTGGCCATAATAAGGCATTATTAACCACTTACCTTTGTCGATTTTAACTACTAGATCTAGATCTAGACCGCCTTGAAGCCGTTGATCTTACTAGCCTCCAAATAAATCCACCTTACGAAACCATAAAACCTTATTAGAACCAAGGCCTATCATCCAGGCCCTTAGAAAAAGTCTAGGCCGATTAACCCTAAAAGGGTTAAGGGTTTCGGCTTTTCTTAGTCCGAAAGAAATAATAGAACAAGAAGGAACTACTTACCCAAAGCCAATCTTGTTAGTCTTATCTCACAAAAGAACCACCGATCACTAGTCTAGACTAGTTCTATTACGGTTCTAGTCAAAACGCAAAGAGAAGAGGGATTCAAAAAATTCGGCTTCCAATAGCACATAAGAGATTATAAGGGTTTCGGTTTTAAGAACCCTAGTGGAAAAAGATGATAGTAAATGAGAAAAGAGGGTCAAGTGCTTGCGACTTCCCAAAATAAGAATAATTGTGGTTCGGTTTAAGAGGAAAGCGACAAGGGAAAGTCTAAGGTTTCAGTATTTCGGCTTATATGGAAATCGGTCAAGAAGAGTTTGGCTAGAAGAGATTCGAGTTTTAGTCTTGAAGCAATTGGCTAAATGGGGTTTAAGGGGATCAATGAAGAAAAAGAATAAGAAAAGAAAGAAGGGAGGAATGAGGAGAGTAGGTTCGGCTAGAGGAAAGAAATCGGCAAGGAAAAGCTTAAAGTGTAGGGTTTCGGCTATTGGAACAGAAAAGAGAGGAAAAGTATGAACAAAGTGCCCAACTATTAAACCTATTCAGCAATCAAGAAAAGAGGTCAACAAATCGCAAAAGAACACTCAAGTCAATCGGCACACACTCACAAAAAAAGCCAAAATTGCTATACTAAACTCTCCTAGCCGAAAATGCTAAACCAAAATCCCTTGGCCGGCCACCTCTTGCTTCAATTTGAAATACCTAAACTTTCTCCTCCGTATCCTCTTTGACTCAATCTAATGAACATTTCAAACTCTTCCCAATAGAGTTTCACTCTGAGTCCATCACATGCCTTGCACATGCATTAAAAATAAAATAGTTCCTTGCGTATCATGAGACTTGAACCCAAGCCCTTGCACAGCTTCCACATGCCACCATTGTCCTCTAAGTGGCGTTACATTGCCACCTTACCACTGGCTCCTTTGTGTCTTAAATTACTCACTTTTCCTTAAAAGCCTACTTACTCAAGGCGTCCTTCTCTTTAAGTATACAATTTCAAAATTCTTCCAGGTTTTAACTTAGGCTTGGGCCTTCTAAAGGCCCACTAACCTACTTAAAGCATAAATTATATAACCTAACAACACAATTTTAAGTTCACAACGAAATTCCAAAAATCTCAAAAATCCCAAAAATTAGGGCGTTACAACTCTACCCCCTTAAAGAAATTTCAGCCTCGAAATTTACCTGATCCAAATAGGTGAGGGTATTGTTGACGCATCGCCTCTTCTGGCTCCCAAGTAGCTTCTTCTCTGCCATGATTGCGCCAAAGTACCTTTACCAAAGGAACTGACTTCTTCCTTAACACTTTGACCTCTCGATCCAGTACTTGCATAGGTTCTTCTTCAAAAGTCAAATCGGTCTTCACCTCAATCTCCTCCACTGGTACGACATGAGAAGCATCTGATCAATGTCGTCTCAGCATGAAGACATGAAAAATGTCATGAATTCGGTCTAACTCCAGCGGTAACTCCAGTTGGTAAGCTACCAACCCTACCCGCCTAAGAACTCGATACGGCCCGATAAACCGCGGACTCAACTTGCCCTTTTTACCAAACCTTAATATTTTCTTCCAATGCGAGACCTTCAAGAAGACCATATCCCCTACTGCGTGCTCGATTTCATTATGTTTTAAGTTAGCAGAAGATTTCTGACTATCAGATGTTTCATTTAATGGATCTCTGATCAACTTAACCTTGTCTTCGGTATCTGCCATCAACTTTGGCCTAAGAACCTGACATTCTCCCAACTCCATCCAACAGGTAGGCGTACGACAGCTTCGCCCATATAGTGCCTCATATGGAGCCATTTGAATACTTGCTTGATAGCTATTATTATAGGCAAACTCCGCCAATGGCAAGTAATCCTCCCAACTACCTCAGAAGTCGATAACACAACCCCTTAACATGTCCTCCAGAACCTGAATAACCCTTTCCGACTGTCCATTTGTCTGGGGTGAAAAGCAGTGCTGAAATCCAATCGCGTACCCAACGCCTCATGCAACTTCAGCTAGAACTGAGATGTAAACCTAGGATCCCGATCAGAAATTATTGAAACTGGCATGCCATGAAGTCATACTATCTCCGCCACATACAACTTGGCCAACTTCTGAAGTGAGTAGTTAATAAACGATAAATTATACATATTTGTCCCCCATGCTTAGCTTATTTTCTGGATGAATTATCATTGAATTTGTGGAAATTGGTGCTCTTAATCTTTCTATTTCATGTTTTATACTAAAGAGAGTACAGGGAAGAGAAAAGAACGAAAAACGGGTAAAAAATGGAGAAAATAGGCCAAAGTGTAAAAACAACACGACCCTAGGATTCATCACACGGCCGTGGCACACGGCTGTGCCACATAAGGTCCAACACGGCCCACCCCCGACAAGCATGGCCGGATCATACGGCCGTACCACCATCAATAGTCTTGCACATGGCCTCTTGTCGTGGCACACGGGCGTGGCATATGGGCGTGGCACACGAGCGTGTCCCTATCGTGAGGACGTGCAATTTCACTCAGATTTGGATACTTAGAGGCTAAGAAAGGCATTCCAAAGCTCTATATAAAGACCCTAGGAGGCAACTCCAAAGGGGTGCCTTTTCTGCCATAAGAGAGTGACATATTTCCGTTGACACAGAGAGTGGAAGCAAGGGTTACTCCAAGGGAAGTTGATTGATTCATCCCAGAAGCTGAATTCTACATAAAGATAGAGGATCTCCTTTCAATCCTTTAGGGTTTTTGGGTTCTTTATGTTTTGTTATCTTTATTCTTCAGAGATGCTTTCTTTATTAATTATGAACTAAATCCCCCAAATACTTGAGGGGGGTGAAACCTAAGATAGATCTTGTTATTATTTTATCTTGAGTTATATGATAAATACTTGAATTGTTCTTAATTATGTGTTCTTAATTATGTGTTCTTAATTCTTGCTTTAATAATCCTAGGTATTAAATCAAGTACTGATGTGCTTATTCAGAGGAGCAAAGGTCCCTGTTTAAGAGTAGATCTAGCATAATTAAGTGGAGTTGCATGCAACCCTAGACATAGGGCGACATAAATTTGCCAGATTAGGGTCAAACCTAATAAGGGGATCCATAGATTGAGTTAATGCAAGACTAGGGGTTTGAACTAGAAAGAGATTTCAGTTAATCAACCTAGGATTAGTTGTTCTTATCCTCGACGACATAAGTTAAGGATCTCTACAGATCAACTCAAGTAAATAAATTGTCTAGCTCAAGAATAGATAACAAGTGAAGTCTAGGTGGATTCTCCCTCGAGTATTGCCCAAATCAACCAGTTTTCCCTAAAAAGTTTTTTCCAATTTACTTTTTGTGGATTCATATTTAGTTTTAGAATTAGTTTCATAAAAATCCCTTTTTATTTCTTAGGTTAAATAATAGAAATGAAGTAAGTACTAGTACTTTTGGTTCCCTTGGGTACGATATCTCGGTCTTACTGCTAAACTGTACTACTGTTCGATAGGTGCGCTTGCCTTAAAGTTATGATAATAGTTAGTTTTTGGTGCGATCATTATAATAAATTTTATTACTTCATATCACACATATCATGTTTTTTGCGCCGTTGCTGGGGAACTGAAATATTAAGAACGCTCGATTTCTATTACTTTAGCCATATTTATTTTTTATTTATTTTCAGCTTATTTTTTATTTTTATTTTTATTTTACTGAAATTTTCTTTTCCTCTAGGTATCTCTAGTTTATGACTAGAAGAAACCCAGAAGGACCACTGCTATTCGACGAAAACTTGGAAGCGGCAGTTCACAGAACTCGTAGAGAGATCAGAAGAAGCCTACATTATCCAGAACAATGACAACAACAGGGGCCAGAACCTACGGAAGAGATGGAAGCAAATCAGGATAATCTACCACCTCCCGCGATAGCCGCGCAACCAGTGAACCAAGATAATGCTCCTCGTACTATGTATGATTATGCCTAGTTTGGCTGGTGCTCAATCTAGTATTATTAGACCTATTATTGTTGCAAATAATTTTGAATTAAAGCCTAACACTATTCAAATGATACAACAATTTGTGCAGTTTGATGGTTTATAGGATGAAGATCCAAATTCACACATAGCCAACTTTTTGGAACTTTGTGATACTTTTAAAATTAATGGCGTTTCTGATAGTGCCGTTCGTCTAAGTCTATTCCCATTCTCTTTGAGAAATAAAGCCAAACAATGGTTAAATTCTTTACCACGAGGATCAATCACTACATGGGAACAGATGACTGAAAAGTTCTTACTTAAATATTTTCCTCTAGCTAAAATGGATAAATTACGAAACGATATCTCTTCTTTTGTGCAGATGGATTTAGAGACCCTTTATGATGCCTGGGAAAGATACAAAGATCTGTTGAGAAGGTGCCCTCACTATGGGTTACCTTTGTGGTTACAAGTTCAAACATTTCACAACGGTTTGAATCCATCAACGAGGCAAATGATTGATGCAGCCGTTGGAGGAACAATCAACAACAAAACACCCGAAGCAGCCTATGAGTTTATAGAAGAGATGTCACTAAATAAATTTCAAGAAATTTCTCTCGTAGATACGTTTGAATGTGTCTTGTTCAAGGTGGGGCGAAGATGAAGCCATCACTGAAGTTAGAGAAGTAATGAAGGAGTTCAACTCTAATGAACTTGTCACAAGGCATATAAGTTATGAAAGTATTAAGATGAATGACGAACTGAGACAAAAACCTTCGATTGATGAACCTCCTAATTTGGAATTAAAACAGTTACCTGACCACTTAGAATATGCATTTTTAGGAGATGATTCGACATTACCAGTAATTATCACATCAGACTTAAGTACTGAAAAGAAAAAGGAATTACTTCAAGTATTAAAAGAACACAAGAAGGCTATAGCTTGGAAGATTTCTGACATTAAAGGAATTAGTCCTTCTTTTTGCACCCACAAAATCCTAATAGATGATGAATATAAACCCTCGATGCAAGCTCAGAGATGATTGAATCCTAACATGAAGGAAGTAGTAAAAGCCAAGGCATTTAAACTTCTAGATGCAGGTATTATTTATCCTATTTCTGACAGTTCTTGCGTAAGTCCTGTGTAGGTTGTTCCTAAAAAGGGAGACAGGACCGTGGTATCCAATGATAAAAAGGAGTCAATACCTACAAGAACAGTCACTGGATGGAGAGTCTGTATTGATTATAGAAAGCTAAATGATGCAACTTGAAAAGATCATTTTCCCTTACCTTTTATCGATCAGATGTTTGAAAGATTATCAGGTCATATGTATTACTGTTTCCTAGATGGCCTCTCTGGCTACTTCCAAATCCCGATAGCTCCAGAAGATCAGGAAAAGACGACATTCACATGTCCATACGGTACGTTTCCTTATCGTAGAATGCCTTTTGGATTATGTAATGCTCCTGCTACTTTTCAGCGATGCATGCTAGCTATCTTTGACGAACTTGTGGAAGACATCATGGAGGTATTTATGGATAATTTTTTGATTTTTGATAACTCTTTTCAACTCTGTCTTAATAATTTAAAACGTGTTCTGATAAGAGGTGAAGAGACAAATCTAGTGCTTAATTGGGAAAAATGCCATTTTATGGTTTAGTAAGGTATTGTACTAGGACATAAAATTTCTAGTAAAGGGATAGAGGTAAATAAAGCAAACATTGAAACTATTGAAAAATTACCTCCCCCTAATTCGGTTAAGGGTATAAGAAGTTTTTTAGGACATGCTGGTTTTTATCGCAGATTTATTAAAGAATTTTCAAAAATAGCTAAGCCTTTGATGAAATTACTAGAAAAAGATGTGCTTTTCAACTTTGACCAAAAATGTTTAGAATCTTTTAACACTCTCAAGGAAAAGTTAGTCAATGCCCCGATTATGATTTCACCTGATTTTGAACTAATGTGCGATGTGAGTGATTTTGCAATAGGTGCAGTTTTGGGACAACGAAGAGACAAGCACTTTCAACTGATCTATTATGCTAGCAGAACTCTGGCAGCTGCACAAGCAAATTATACAACCACAGAAAAAGAATTACTAGCTGTTATTTTTGCATTTGATAAATTCAGATCTTATTTAATATTGTCAAAAGTCATCGTTTATACTGATCATTTTGTTCTTCGTTATCTTCTAACTAAAACTGATGCAAAACCGCGATTGATAAGATGGATTCTATTGTTACAGGAATTCGACTTAGAAATAAAAGACAAGAAAGGAGCTGAAAATTAGGCAGTAGATCACCTGTCAAGATTCGAAAATCCATACCCCAAGGAACTCGATAAAATAAACGACTTGTTTCCTGAAGAACAACTCCTCGCCATAGCAGACGCAGCTGTTCCTTGGTTTGCCGATTTTGCAAATTATTTAGCAGCTAACATAATCCCAAAAGAGTTGACCCATCAGCAAAAGAAGCGATTCATCACTGATGTGAAAAACTACTTTTGGGAAGATTCGTTTCTTTTTCACATTTGTGCAGATCAGGTTATCCGAAGATGCGTTACTGAAATAGAAGCATACCAAATTTTAGATCACTACCATTCGGGACCAACAGGAGCACACCATAGTGGAGCTAGAGCTACTCACAAGGTACTTGAATCAGGTTTTTACTGGCCTACCCTTTTCAGAGATGCTAACAGGTGTGTGACCTCTTGTGATAAATGCCAGAGAACAGGTAATATCTCTTAACATAATGAAATGCCTCAAAACTATATACTTGCATGTGAGATATTTGATGTATGGGGTATTGATTTCATGGGTCCGTTCCCCACTTCATTTGGAAATAAGTACATCCTAGTAGCAGTAGATTACATGTCAAAATGGGTGGAAGCCCAAACTTTACCCACTAATGATGCTAGAATGGTAGTACGCTTTCTAAAAAAATTATTCTCTCGATTTGGAACACCTAGGATAATTATTAGTGATAGGGGTACTCATTTTTGTAATGCTCAATTTGAAAAAGTTTTAAAGAGATATGGAGTACACCACAGAACAACTACCCCTTATCATCCACAAACCAGTGGCCAAGTCAAAGTAACAAATAGAGAACTAAAACACATCCTAGAAAAAACAGTAGAAACAAATAGGAAAGATTGGTCAAGAAAAGTAGATGATGCTCTATGGGCCTATAGAATTGCTTTTAAAATACCCATAGGTACATCTCCTTATAAACTTGTCTACAGAAAAAGTTGCCATTTGCCATTTGAACTCAAACATAAAGCATTTTGGGCTATTAAATTTTTAAATCTTGATTTTAAGCTTGCAGGTGAGAAACGACTAATGCAACCAAACGAGCTGGATGAATGGCACTGCAATGCTTACGAAAACTCATGATTATACAAGGAAGCCACAAAGCGACGCCATGACAATCGGCTAAAACAACCTAAGCAGTTCAAAACCGGTGATCTCGTCTTACTTTACAACTCAAGGCTTAAGTTATTTCCTGGAAAACTTAAATCAAGGTGGTTAGGTCCATTCACTATTCAAACTGCCTTTCCATATGGCGCAGTTGAGGTAACTCACCCAACCCACGGTACTTTCAAGGTAAACGGCCATCAGTTAAAACATTATAGAGGTGAGAATTTCAAAGATAATAGGGAGGAGCTTCAGCTCCACGAACTCCCTTCGTGATACATCCAGGTAGAGTCGAGCTTAGACTCTAAATAAGTGCTTCTCGGGAGGCAACCCGAGCACTAATCTAGTAACTTTTTATTTCAGTCTCCTAATACATTGACTAACTCTTTTGAATGCAGGATTTTGGACCATACGGCCATGCCTACAGGCATGCCTAAGGCCATGTGGACACTCTAAGCTGAGACACGGTCGTACAATTTGGCCGTCTATAAACAGGGTAAAAATTTTCCAGAGACACGGGCTATGAGAAAGTGCCACGACCGTGTGAAGTGGCTGTGGCCAACACTGTTAATTGAAACACGGCCTTAGACTAAAAGGACACTGCCGTGCTATATGACCGTGTGATCCAAACACAGGAGTGCAATACGCCCGTGCCCTAAGACCATGGTCGACACTAACATTTTAGACATGGGCGTGTGACCTACTACACGGCCGTGGGAGAAGAGAACATTGAAGGACACGGCCGCGGAACATGGCCGTGTTCCTCAACACGCCCTCGGTACACGGGCGTGTGCCTCGAACCAGGCGTGCCAAAACCCCTAAATTTTGAAAAGCATGGGTAAAACCCGAGCACACGGGTGTGTGCCATGCCCGTGTGAACCAAAATCTATATAAATGGGCCACTATTCATCCTCTTTTTCCACTAAAACCCTAAAATTTCCTAAACCTTCCCACCCAAAACCTATCCCAGCCTTCTCCAACGCCGCCAATAGCCTCCAAAGGCCTCTCCACAACCGTTCAGACTCACCACGTCCTTTGCAAACTCGCCCCATGACCGTGCTTAGCCCACCCTCAACACCCATTCGTTTTTGTTTTATTTTCTTTTAACTTACTTATTCACTTTTGATTTCTCATGATCTTTATCCATTTTTCTGTTCATAATCTCATTCATTTAGCTATTAGCATGATTATTTACATGCTTTTCATTCATTTAGCATTATTTATCTAGAAAATTCATTATGCTACTGAGAACAATCCTTGGCTGCCATTTTTAGATATCTTAGACTATTAGATTTTTGCCACTTTATTTTAAATACCCATGTCTCTTAACTTTGATAGGATGAATAGATTATATTATTTAGGTTAGTGAAATCCACAGTTCATGTTGACAATATTTTGGCATATTTTATTTTGTCAGTATAAATACTTATTACTATTTTTATTTGTAGTTTGATTTTTAGGACTAATGCATATTATCTTTTTAGGCATTATGTCGTCATCACGTGGTAAGAGAACTGCCGCTCCTGCTTCAAAGAAACGAAAGGGGCCGTCAAGACCTACAGCCGAAAGCTGACACCCGTTCATCACATTTCCACAGCACTCCCAATAGGAGTTATTTCAGATCCTCCGAGCCCGCCCTCTAGGAGCTGGTAGATGCATCGACTAGGCCGCCCTAGAGCGAGTCCAACTCGCTGATGTCATTCGGGCCCTACTGACCACTGATCCATAGGGGCAATTTCTCAACATCATCGAGCCCACCTATCTTGAACTAACCTTGGAATTTTTCTCCATATTTCATCTACAGTTGGTAATGACAAACCATGATGATCTGGGTACTATTTAATTCTGCCTCGGTGGATTGGTGTCTCAACTAAGCGTCCCCGAATTTAGAATCGCACTAGGACTCTACTCGGATGAGTTCATAGCCGACGAGGATTTTTCCACACTTACCCGTCACTTCCATATCACACCAGTCAACTATTGGCGCAATCTCACCCCAGGGCACCCCACATATGACCCTAATCGTACCAAGGTGACCGCTCTTACCCCATCCTTAAGGTATCTCCATGCCCTCCTCGCATATACCCTGACAGGCCGACGCGAGAGCACTAACGTCGTTAACACACATGATGTCTACTTCTTATGGAGCATGGCGAACACGCACACCATCGACTTAGCCTTCTTCATCGCCTATGCCATCCAGCACCAAATAGAAAGGCATTGTAGGGGAGTGATATCCATGGGCCCATACATCACACGCTTGGCCTGCCACTTCGGGCTACTCAATACCGCGGCCCGGACATCCTCTTATACGTTGATCGGCCAGATGTCCCCTCAGGGCATCCAGACTATGCTCCATATGAGGATGATCCAGCACAGACCAGGGGCCGACCCCTTACAGTAACGACTCACCCAAGGGGTCACGGATCCAGAGGACATTACTGATAATGTCCCACCACCATCGCCGGAAGAGGGGCCAGCTGAACCACCACCCCAGTACCTACCAATTCATGCGGCAGCTTCTCACGCTGACTTATTTGAGCGCTTTACATGATTTGAGCAACAATGTTTTCAAAGATTTGGTCACATTGATGCCACTTTAGTGCAGATTTGTCAGCACCTCCATATCGCACCACCTTCCCCACCTCACGGACCATTTGTGGATTAAAGACTTCTATTCGTCTTATCTTTATTTTTATCTTAAATTTTAATTTTATTCTTGATATTTATATTCACCTTCTCTTGAACTTTAAGTTTTCTTAGAATATTTAGATTTTTTTTTATCTTTACTTTGATCTTTTTGTTTAGTATATATTTTAGTTTAGTTTTTACTCTTATTTTTATATCGGTTATTCCCTAACAAGACAATTACGCTTTACTTAAATGCCTAAACACTGATAAATGCCTTCACAGTTTCAAAGGAGCTGTACAGCTCATATCCAAAATCTAACGGGACAACCCTGCCACAACTACCAGCTCTTCCAATTCGAACATCTGTCTCACAAATTCATCCAAAATTCAGGGAGTTTCATGTCTTCCCCTATCTTATGATCTTGTGCTTCTATTGCTACTAATGTTACCTTTGTACATTGAGGGCAATGTAAATCTTAAGTGTGTGGGGGGGGGGAAACTTACTTTCAGTCATTACATTCTTCTTGAAATCCCTAAAAATTTTTATTTGCATTGTTCTCAAAATTTTGAATTCTCACTTTCACTATTTGCATTTTCTTCAACCTCCTGTTAGGAATTTATTCTGATTAATTTATGATTTTTATTAATATGTTGAGAATTAAGACATAAGCGTTTGTACTTTGATTATTCAAACTTTAAAACACTAGGGAATCAAGCATGATAAGTTGAAATTTTTGATAATCTAATTTTTTTTCGTAAGTTATTTTCCCTAATTTTAAGTGTTATCTTGAGATTTGAAAGTCGCAGGATTGACATCAAATGCCATAATTCTGGTGAGATTTTGAGCCTTTTGAGCATACATTCTTCGTGCTCACTTTTATTATTGCTTTGAGTGAGTCAATACTAATTTGTTATTTTAGAACTTGCTTCGATTATACATGTCGAGACCACATCATTGATTTGATACACTGAGATGATAAAGGCACATAGGGTTCAACCCACTTACTCCATAAAAGCCTACCTCTATAAATTGACCCCTAGTAAACCCCGTTAAGCCTAATAACCCATTCTTTGACTTACCTCTAATATTAACCTATAACCTATTTTTGTTGAATTTCATTCAATTACTTTAATCCCTATTTTTGTAGAGATTTGAGTTGAATTATTATCTAGCTTTATTCTCTTTTCCAGGCTGTAAAGTCATAAATATTCAAAGTATTGTATTTGAATTGTTCTTAAAAAAAAGTATATATACAGTTAATTCAGTTGTAATTCATAGTTAACATTTTTGCATATTTCTATTCTAAGGCTACCAACCTTAGAATGATGTCATCATAACGCTTAGCTCGAGGAATATGTTCCAGTGATAGAGATTTGTCTAGCTAGTTAATTTTTCAGTTCAATATTGATTCTAACCTTTTTTTTCAGCTTGTGACAACACCCCTAACCAAAGCCCCATTACAACTAATGAAAGACCTTTTGATCGATGTATCAATTCAATCTATATTGGTGGAGATTTGATTTTCTTGCAAGCCTATGGTAATAACTCTTCAGGTTGACTAGAGAGTACTTACTTCTATGGATAGAGTGAATCCTTTGAGAGGATGTCAATTGTTGTTGATTTTGATTGAGAGATAATTACTTAGAAGAAGGGAGAAAACCTATGTTTCGATGATAAAATTCTCAACTTAGAGTAATTGAATCTTTAATGTTCTTCTGATTGAATTTTCATTGTATGAATACTTGTGAGTTAGTTTGAAACTGTGACAGCCCTATTTTGAACCTAGTCGGGAAGTGGTTTCGGAACCGCTAAACCGAGCAGCAGTGATATTTGAATAAAATATTTTACGTCTAAAAATATTCGCTCATGCATGTGTGAATTTTAATGCTTTGATTTAAGTATATGTGTGGCTTAATTTTGTGAAAATGCATGTGTGAAAATTTCATATGTTGATTTTGTCATTTGAATGTTAATTTAATTAAAAGGATTTGTGTGAGAACTTTGATAATGTGTTAGGTGATTTTTGTAAGGGCCAAATAATGCATTGTTTTTATAAAAGAGGGGCTTGCATGTTAATTATGCCATTTTTAATTTAAGTGGCCGGCCAACTAATGCATGAAATGATGTTGTTTTCATATTTTATAATTATAAGCATTATATGTTAAAAATGAGCATGAAAATAAATAAAATAATAATAGTATGAGAAAGTGGGAGGAAAAACCAAAGCTAAATCATTTTTCATCTCCCATTTCCGTAACTCAAAGAAAGAAAAGAAGAAAATTGAAGATAGGCATTCGGTCACCTTTTGTTGGCTAAATTAAGGTAAAATTCATGCTAGTTTTGTCTTCATTTTGTAAAATGTAGTGGATGATTAAGTACTTAACTTAGCCCATGATAGAATTTTAAGTTTGGTGATGATTTGAGCATTCGGCCATGTTGAGGTTTGGATGAAATGGTTGTTGTTTTCATTTTCTTTTATGAGAAATGGGGGATAGGTGAAGTCAGCTTGATAATGTGCATAATTGTGGTTTAGATGTTGTAAGAGAATCGGTTAAAATATTTATGTATATATGTGGTGCCAAATGTGGTCTTGAGGTTTTGATAATTTCTTGAATTTGTGCATTGTAGTTAAAGAGTGTAAAGAACCATTCGGCCAAGAATTTTATGCATGGAGAATTATTATTAAAGGATATAATTGAATTTTGATATGGCTAATAGGGATTGTTAATGAAATAATGCCAAGGCCGATTGTACCATAAAGTGAATAAATTGTTAATTATGTGATATGTGCTTATACATGAATTTTGGCATTCGGCATTGTGGAATTAAAATTTAGAAAAGATTGCATGATTGTTATATAGATTACTTAAATGACCGAATGTGCTATTAAGTTAGAAGATTAGGCTTTGAGTATTTTATAATTGAAATTGAAATGTGTTTAAGAACATTAGTGAAGCATTCAGCCATGATGCATATTTTAAGGAAAAGGTTGTTAAATGCTTTAAAGGTGGGACGTGAATTAGATTTATGTTGGTTATGTGACTTTAAATTGAAATTGAAAGGATGGTGTTTTTATGATAGTTATATATATATACCATATGTACGTGCTTTGCAATTATATAGACATTCGACTGAATTTTATACAAGACTTGATGCTTAAATGCTAGCTCTTGTGAGTGAATACATGTGTGCTAATGTGTTAGAAAATTCATGATAATTTTAATTCAGCACATGAAGATGGCTTATATGTGTTTTTACTATGGAAACCATATTGGTTTAAGGATTATCATCTATGTTTATTTCATTGCTAAATATGCCGAAAGTAATGATTGAGAGAAATAACTCTTAGTTATATGTATGTAAGTGCCAAATGGTTTAAATTGAGATTATGCATATTTGGTTAATCAATGATTTAGTCGTGGTTGTGATGAGTATACATTTAGCCAAATGTGTGTATGTTAAAGAGAATGTAATCCTTGTTTTGAATGAAAGTTTAATGAGCAATTAAAAGGTATGGAATTTTGATATAATTTGAATTGTTTAATTAAGCTCAAGAGCATAGAGGGGCAACATCGAACAAAGGAAAAGCTAAGGTGACGGAGTAGCCGACCCGTAGTTACTCAGAAAAGTTCGAGGTAAGTTTTAAGTAATTTAGGTTAGCATAAAAAGTTAGAATGGCATGTTATAAGTTTATGATATATGAATCACGGCTCATTGACCTTACTTTACCTAAATTTGTTTATGAGATAGTTGTATATGAGACATGTAGCCGAAGGATCACTAGAAAATAAGCTATGATAATTAGATGGATATGTGATCCTTGTGTACACATATAGACCAAATGTTAAATGAAGGTTATACATTATGTGCTTGTATGTGAATGAAGCCAATGAAATTCCAATGTGATAGACTTTGTGAAACGTATACCTGATGGATAAATATGCACAAAGGTTCAGTGATCTATATCCGGGCTAAGTCCCGAAGGCATTCGTGCTGGTGTTATATCCGGCCATTGCTAAGATTGTATGAAAATCTGTGACTTATTCATGATACATAAATTTTGATTCTAGCAAAAATATATTAAAATTGGCTCTGAGTATTGAGTATATTTGATTGAAGTGTGAAGTAACATGAATATGTGATTATGTGTATATGTATTAATTTAGCTTTCTAATGGTTTTGGATGCATTCAGCTAAAGGATGAAACTTATTCGATAAAACAAAATTATCTGTCTGATATGAACTTACGTTTAAAGAAAATTGAATTGCCATGCATGAACAATGGTGGTATGTTTAGTCATACTTATATTCAGTCAAAAAGTAAATGCTAGGTTTTAAGATTTCTATGTTTTAATCATAAAAGATTGTCTTGCTTGAAACTTACTAAGCATAGAAATGCTTACTCTGTTTGCCCTTGTTCCTCTGTTTTATAGATCTCGTTCGTTAGCTACGGTCTCGGGATTCTCAAGGTCGAAGTCGTCCACACTATCTAAGCCTATTCGGTACTTATAGTATCTAATCTTGATGATGGCATGTATAGGATTGACTTTTGTTGATAAATAAGTGTCATTTTGGTGATGTATATATGTGTATAGCCATGTGAAAATGGCTTACTAAGTTACCTTTCATTCAGATAAAGTTTTAAGCTTAATAATGCTAGTTGTTAATGAATGTGAAAGTTGGGTGTGTATTTAGTTATTAATGTTTGTTATATGATGTATTTAGAAATTTATGCTCAAAGATTATGTATGGTTGTATGAGAACAAGATGTTTTAATGTGGAAAATTTTGGGAAATAAGGGTGTGTGCATTCGGTAAGTGCTTATGGATTTAAAGATGCATATTAGAAATCATAAATTTTGTACTTGATAACTTGTAAATGAAAACTTGAGTAGAAACGAATCAGCTATAGGTTGCATAGATGAGTTTATTTCATGAGAGCATTTGGTACTCAGTTGATGACATACGGCACCACCTATTTCATTAATAGACACGATTGTTGTGAATGGATAGAGTTTATTCAATTTTCATGCTTGTTTGGTAATGCCTCCTAACCCTCCGGCGACGGATACGGGTTAGGGGTGTTACAGAAACATTATTGATAAAGATTGTGTGTTGAGAAGAATGATTCTTGATTGTGGGTTGAGATTTTACTTGAGGACAAGCAAAGGCTTAAATGTGGGGGTATTTGATAAATAATAAATTATACATATTTTTACCCCATGCTTAGCTTAATTTCTGGATGAATTATCATTGAATTTGTGGAAATTGGTGCTGTTAATCCTTCTATTTCATGTTTTATACTCAGGAGAGCATAGGGAAGAGACAAGAATGAAAAATGGGCCAAAAATAGAGAAAATGGGCCAAAGTGTAAAAACAACACAGCCCAAGGATTCATCAAACGGCCGTGCCACATAAGGTCCAACACGGCCCGCCCTAGACAAGCACGGCTGGATCACACGGCCATGCCACCATCAATAATCTTGCACACGGCCTCTTGTCATGGCATATGGGCGTGGCACATGAGCATGTCCCTGTCGTGAGGAAGTGCAAATTCACTTGGATTTGGATACTTAGAGGCTAAAAAAGGCATTCCAAAGCTCTATATAAAGACCCTAGGAGGCAACTCCAAAGGGGTGCCTTTTCTCCCACAAGAGAGTGCCGTATTTTTGCCAACACAGAGAGTGGAAGCAAGGGATTACCCTAAGGGAAGTCGATTCATTCATCCCAAAAGCTGAATTCTACATTAAGACAGAGGATCTCCCTTCAATCCTTCAAGGGTTTTTGGGTTCTTTATGTTTTGTTATCTTTATTCTTCTGAGATGTTTTCTTTATTAATTATGAACTAAATCCCCTAAATACTTGAGGGGGATGAAACCTAAGACAGATCATGTTATTATTTTATCTTGAGTTATATGATAAATACTTGAATTGTTCTTACTTATGTGTTCTTAATTCTTGCTTAATCCTAGGTATTAAATCAAGTATTGATGTGCTAATTCAGAGGAGCAAAAGTCTCTGTTTAAGAATAGATCTAGCATAATCAAGCAGAGTTGCATGCAACCCTAGACATAGGGCGACATAAATCTACCGGATTAGGGTCAAACCTAATAAGGGGATCCATAGATCGAGTTAATGCAAGACTAGGGGTTTTAACTAGAAAGAGATTTCAGTTAATCAATTTAGGATTAGTTGTTCTTATCCTCGACGGAGGTATTAACATAAGTTAGGGATCTCTACGGATCAAGTCAAGTGAATAAATCGTCTAGCTCAAGAATTGATAACAAGTGAAGTCTAGGTGGATTCTCCCTTCAATATTGCCCAAATCAATCAGTTTTCCCTAAAGAGTTTTTTCCAATTTACTTTTTGTGCATTCATATTTAGTTTTAGAATTAGTTTCATAAAAATCCCTTTTTGTTTCTTTGGTAAAATAATAGAAAGGAAGTACGTACTAGTACTTTTGGTTCCCTTGGGTACGATATCTTGGTCTTGCCGCTAAACTGTACTACGGTTCGATAGGTGCGCTTGCCTTAAAGTCGTGATAATAGTTAGTTTTTGGTGTGATCATTATTATAAATTTTATTACTTCATATCACGCATATCAGTAGTTGGTTCAGACAGTTATAAAATGAGTAGACTTGGTTTACCTATCCACAATTTCCCACACTGAGCCCTTCTTGGAGGGTGACAAAGGTAGCCCACTCACAAAACCAATGGTTACTCTCTCCCACTTCCAAAGTGGAATCTTCACTAGCTGCAGAAGTCTAGAAGGCAGTTGATGCTCAGCCTTCACTTGCTGGCACGACAGACACTTTCCCACAAATTCTGTCACTTTGTGCTTAAGTCCAGGCCAACAGTATAACTCTCGCAAGTCTCGATATAACTTATTCCCTCCAGGGTGCATGGCACAAGGTTCGCCATGAGCCTCTCTCAAAATTAACTGCCTCAAGTGAGAGTCCTTCGAAATACAAACTCGTCCTAGAAAGCACGGAACTCCTATTTAGTCCAAAATTAGAAGTCTCATTACCCACAGCTTGCTGGAATCGAGAAACTAGTGAATCATCCTCTAACTACTTTTCCTTAATCTGCTTAATCCAAGTTGGTCTCACTTGTAATTCCGCTAACAGGCTATCATCATCATATAGACTCAGAAGAGCAAACATTGCTCTCAACTCAATTATAGCCCTTCGACTCAGCGTATCAGCCACAACATTTGCCTTGCCTAGGTGTTACTCAATCGAACAGTCGTAGTCTTTAAGCAACTGTATCCATCTTCATTGCCTAAGATTCAACTCCTTCTGAGTCAACAAATACTTGAGACTCTTATGGTCCGTGTATATAATACACTTTTCTATGTACAAGTAGTGCCTCCAATTTTTTAACACAAAGAAAACCGCTGCCAACTCCAGATCATGGGTAGGGTAGTTCGCTTCATGAGGCTTAAGCTGTCGTGAAGCAGAAGTGACCACCTTACCCTCTTGCATCAGTACACAGCCTTGACCCACATGCGATGCATCACTATACACTGTCAAATCCTTCCCAGATTCCAATTGAATCAATACCGGCACCTCAGTCAAAACCTTCTTCAATTTATCAAAATCCTCTTACTGATTCTCAGTCTATACAAACGATACTCCTTTCCTCAGAAGTTTCATTAATATGGCAGCAATCAAAAAGAATCCTTCTACAAACCTTCTATAGTACCATGCCAAACCCAGAAAACTTCGAATTTCTGATACCGACCTCGGCGGCTTCCACTCCAAAACCACTTCAATCTTCCGAAGATCCATCCTAATCCCCTCTACAGAAACAACGTGACCCAGAAATGCCACTTTTTGCAACCAAAATTCACACTTACTAAATTTTGCATAGAGTTGCTTCTCCCTCAATACTTGCTGAACAACACAAAGATGCTCATCGTGCTTCTCTTTACTTTCCAAATACACCAGAATATCATCGATGAAGACGACAGTGAATTCATCCAAGTAAGGTTGGAATATTTGATTCATCAGATCCATGAAAGCCGCAGGTGCATTCGTCAGTCCAAACAGCATTACTAGGAACTCATAATGACCATACCGAGTTTTGAATGCTGTCTTATGAATATCCACCTCTTTGACCCTTAACTGATGATATCCCGATTGAAGATCGATCATGGAAAATACCAAAGCTCCTCTAAGCTGGTCAAACGGATCATCGATCCATGGCAGATGGTACTTATTCTTAATCGTCAGTTTGTTCAACTGGCGATAATCGATGCACATACGTATTGTCCCATCCTTCTTCTTCATGAACAGTATTGGTGCTCCCCATGGAGACACACTTGGCCTAATAAAACCTCTGTCCAACAACTCCTAGATTTGTGCTTTCAACTCCACTAACTCCTTTGGTCCCATCCTATAAGGTACGATGGACACTGGAGCTATTCTAGGCAACAAGTCGATTCCAAATTTGACTTCATGATTCGGAGGCAATTCAAGAAGCACTTTAGGAAAGACATCTTGAAACTCCTTGACAGTTCTAACCTCCCCTACAGTCAAGCCCTCAGCCCCTGTCTAACTCACAAATGCGAAATACGCCTCGCAACCCTTGCGAATCAGCTTCTCAGCCCCTAAGGGCGAAACAACATTGGACAAGTAGTCCCTTCGCACCCTTATAACCATCACCTCCACATCTTCATCGGTCTTTAACACCATCTGCTTAGCCGCACAATCCAGAGTCGCCTTATGCTTAGCGAGCCAGTCCATTCCTAAGATAAGATCGAATCCTCCAAACGGTAACTCCATTAAATCCCCAGAGAAAATCATACCTTGAGTCTCTAAAGGAACATGTCTATAGAGTTTCTCTACCCTAATCGAGTGACCCAGTGGACTGATCATAGTTGCCTCACTCACAGTTTCCTTAGAGTGCACACCCAATGACCTAGATATTTCACATGCAACATACGAATGGGTAGAACCAACATCTATCAAGGCAGTGTATGGCATGCTAGAGATAAAAAACGTACCAGTTATGATGTCAGGTGCGTCACCCTTCTCTTAATGACGAGCAGTATACACCAATACTGGCTGATGAGCCTTCGCATTTCCAGCACCCCTGCCAGGTACTCCACGTCCACGACCATTTCCGTTGCCGGCCCTACCTTGACCACGGCATCTCGACAGTTGTAGTCCACCTTGCACTGGTTGAGCAACCCTCTGTTCAGCAACTTCTGTCTGAGCTGGCCTTTGAGGACAATCTTTAACGTTGTGCTCATTGGATCTACATCGAAAACAAGCCCCAATACGCTTCTAGCATTCTTCTAGATGTACTCTACCAAAGTCCTCACAAACCTGCGGTCTAATTGTATTCACTGGAACTGCTCGGACCGGTTCATCCACTTTAGCTCTTTTGACATTCCTGTTTATAGCACCCGAGGGTCCAGAATCCCTCCTGAATCGATTTCAGTCCTTATCACGGTTCTGTCGTTTAGTTCATTCCACCTCCTCGGCTATCTTAGCCTTTTCTACTAAAGCAGCAATGTCACGCTCCCTCTACGGAGCTATCTGCACCCTAAGCTCATCCCTGAGGCCATGCTCAAATCAAACGTTACGTTTATACTCCGTAGCAACTATTCCACTGGCATACTGGCTCAATCTTAAAAACTCGGCCTTATACTCCACATCAGACTTGTTACCCTGGGTCAGGTTCAGAAATTCCTTCGTTCGGGCGTCCACATAGCTCGCCCGTTTGTACTTTCCCTCGAAAGCTGACTTTAACAGCTCCCAAGTTACCCGCTCAGCTAAGGTACTATCCCTTACAGTGATCTACTACTGATACGCCTCGTCTCACAGCAGTGACACCGCTCCTTTCAGCTTCTGCTCCATTAAGCAATCCAGATCGTCCATGATCCACTCCGTGGCCTCCAACCAGTACTCAACCACATTTGGGGCTACTCCAGATATGCCCCTAAATACCTTCACTCTATTAGCTCGGAGTCGCTTAGAAATAAATCCCCTATTCATAGTCCCAATACTCGCTCCAGTGACCCTTTCTAGAACCCTTAACATCGCTAGGGACAAAGCGTCGTCCCCTGCAGCCCGATCATACGATCCAGTCTCAATCGCTGGTGGTGCTCGTACCTCTTCACTGGCATATGTCCCGAGATGAAGACCCAGCCTGTACACTACCTCGGCCATGTCCACGGCGTCGTCCACGAGCTACCTCGTACTCATATCAAATTATCTGATTACAAATTTTATGAAATTAGTTTTGTATTTCTGTGTTTATTACAAATGTCGTATGCACAGATCGTGTTTTAGAGTTTGTTTTTGCAGATTCGTAGCCTAGCTATAGTCTCAGTCCTCTGGGGTTTAGTTTCCCTACTATCTCAGTATCTACTGTTTCAGTATTACCCTAACTACAATATCATGGTAGGGTCTTAGTACTAACTACAGTAGTATTACAATACAACATAGAAAAAGTGTAATGCCCTAATTTTTGGGTTTTTCTTAGATTTTTCTTTATCTGATAAAATGTTTAAATTCTAGTATTTGGGTGTGTAATGCATGTTCGGAGGGTGTTAATGGGCCTATGGAAGGCCCATGTGTTGGTTGGAAGCTCGGCAAAATTTTGTATTTTTGACTTAGGAGATAGGGGTCTCTTGAAGATAGGTGTTATAAGAAAATATCGGTGAAATAAGACACAAATTGTTCAGTGGTAAAGTGGCAAGGGAGGCGCCACTAAGGTCCTTAAAAAGTGGCGCCTAAGTGAGCTTGGAGGTCCAAGGTTCAAGCTCTAGAGGTTGCAGGATGGCGTTTTATTTTTGTGCAGGGAGCAGGCAGGAATTTGAAGTAGAATAAAACTCTGCTTGAGGAGTGTTTGAATCGGTCATGAGAGGATATTGTGGAGTGAATCAAGGAGCGGATTAAGGTGTTTTTGAATTTTGAAGTAAGGTGGCCGGCCAAGAGGACTCTTAGTGGTGCATTTTCAGCATTTTTGCATAGGAAGTATTCGGCTATTAGGTGCTATTAGTGCCGTTTTCCTTTAAGTTCTTTTGGTGATGATTGTGCCAATTCTTTTTGCTTAGCTTCCATAATTCTTCTTTTTCTTCTTTTTGTGTTGGTAGCCGAAACCTATTGTAATTCTCATTGCCGAACCTATCTTGACCAAATACCTCTGTGCAGATTTCCTCTTCTCACCATCACCCTTTCTTTTCCTTCTCATTCTCTTCCCCTCAAATCCTTTTTAGACAAATTTTGTTGCCGTTGCTATTCTTTCTCAAAAAGCTGAAAGCAAACACTTCATTGCCAAATCTCTTATTGACCGAAACCTCCTTTACAACTTGCCAATCTTTTCATAGCCGAATCTATTGGTTATACTCCCTTCCCCTCTCTTGTTCGTGATAGAAGCTATCGTAGATCGGGATTGTACGTTATCGAGAATTCTCCTCTAGCAGTTTAACGTGTTGGGGTAAGTATGCAGATTCTCTTTTTTTTTTTCTTCTTTTCTTTCAACAGTTATGCGTTAAGGCAAGAAGCCGAAATCCGTTAGGGGAGGCTAACGATTTGGTCTAAAGGCCTATTGGCTTATCTCTTTGGTTTATATGCGCTAGTGTGGACAAGAGACGTGCAGCAAAAGGGGCAGTTGTAGATTAACGCAGTTGGACATTGGGATCTAGTTCATAACCGATATAAAGGGTAAGATTTTAATGACTCAGGCCATGTAGGCCGATTATGGTAAGGGGTTTATGGTTCTTTGGTTATCGATTATTAGACTAAAAGTTAGCGTTTGATTGTAGGCTCTTCGTACGTGGATTTCGTCAACGTTTTAGCAGCTAACAGGTGTGGAACTAATCCCAAGTTTTAGACTAAAGTGGTAAAAGCTGAAATGGCCATAAAGTGACCGACAACTGGTGGAAAGTGATCGAAAGTGCACTTGTGTAAAACTTAAGAGTAATCGTTTACTCCGTTGGGGCTAACCACGAATTTAGTGGTGAAGGGATTGCAGAAGGTGCAATTCTGAACGTTTTGGTAAGTTGGGCTTCAATGGGCCAAGGTGGGCCTAACGGGCTTCCGAGCCCAAATCGGTAAAATGACTATTAAAGGCTTACTGGTAACGTGGTTAATAATAATATGGTCAACTTGGTAATCTGAGCCTTAAAAAAAACTGGACTTAACGAGTTTAAGACTTTAGTGGACACAGTAGGGCCCATTAGGGGTTTTAGGCTAAAAAGGGCAAAATTGGAAATTAAGCTTAAAATGGACTTCTGTTGATATCTATGGATGGATAACCAATTGAACATGCATAACATCTCTGAAAATATGATAAAGGACTAAAATACCCCTGAATATGGAAAATTACCAAAATACCCCTAGGTGTAAAAAGACTATTATACCCCTAGAGTCAATTCTGTATGAAATGTATGATTTTATGTATCTGCATGAGTTACCATTTAATATGTATATATCTGATGCATGGGGTATGGGTTTTATGATGGAGGAAGCATTCTGGCAGCCTCGCTGCAATTTGGTGGCCTCGCCACATATATATCTGTTCTGGTAGCCTCGCTGCAATCTGGTGGCTTCGCCACATATATACATCTGTTCTGGTGGCTTCGCCACAATATCTGTATCTGGTGACCTCGTCACAATATCTGGCAGCCTCGTTGCAAATTATATCTGGCAGCTTCGCTCAATTATCTGTGGTGTGTAGCGGTTGGGTGGGTCGAGTAGTCTCCCCACATGGTGTAAGGCTAGTACGGGGGTGTTATGGATGGATTTGGGTTGGGTTTCTATTTGCATATTATATCTGATCTGTATCTGTTATGGGCCTATGGGCTTAACCTGATTTCTGTAATGGGCCAAGGCCCAATTAATCTGATTCTGAGGCTTGATCTGTTTTGGCCTATGGTTGAGATAACGTTGCACACTGAGTTGTGAAACTCACCTCCTTTTATTTCATCTCTGCAGGGAACCCTCAACCATAGTGGGCTTGGAGCTGCGAGAGATTCGGAGTGGCCACAACATTTACAAGTTCGGGTTTTCATATTATTTTTAGTAATTTTATTTTGCTATTATTTTTGGGTTTTAATTGTAATAAGGCCGCTGTTTAAATTTTCTTTATGGGTTTTATTTTCTTTGATGGTTTAAATCGTATTTGGTCGAAACTGCTAGTATAGGCTACGCGGGTTTTCAAATTCTTAAGAACGTTTTCACAACTCAACAAGTTTAAAATTTGGACAACTTAGAAGAGTAACAAACTGACTTTTTCACAAGCTTACTGCTTTACTGAAAATCACACTTAAATCACAACAGACAAAAGGCCGTAAACTTAGTTTTAGGTTCATGTGACACACCAGATCTGGTCATAACGTCTAGGCCGGGTTTGGGGTGTTATATTTAGTGGTATCAGAGCTAAGTTACAACAACTCGGCTGTGGAGCGGGTCTAAAAATAGGAGCTTTCAAACAATCAAAACAAAGATTTTCGAAAAAAACCATGTTTTTAACATTGTTTTCAAAATTAATTGGAACTTGTTTTGATGAACTTCTTTCGTGTATAAATGATTTATTTTCAAAGAATAAATTAAGTTTTCCTATGTAATCTTTCTAAAGAGTGGCACACCGAATCTCCGGCCCAAGCCTGTAAGTTTTTTGAACTTTTCTGGTTAATTCTGAATTTTTGATTATATGCCTGACTAAGACCCTATTATGATACTTTAGCTAGGGTATTACTGAAACTATAGAGACTTTGATAGGTGGACTGAGACTGTAGCTAGGTTATCGCGGAAGAAGATAACCTCTGAAATGCTACTTATTCATAAGACATATGTAATAAACACTGAAATATTAATTTGACTCATAAAATTTCTAAAACAGAAAGTACGAAATGAGTACGCGAGCAGCTCGTGGTAGGGGCCGTGGACGTAGCCGAGGTAGTGCGCGAGCTGAGACTTCATCTTCAGGTCATGCGCCAACAGCTGATATACCGATACCACCGGCAACAGAGGTGGAGTCCCATGATCGAGGTGTTGGGGACGACGCCCTATCACAAGCGATGCTTCGAGTTCTGGAAAGGGTTGCTGGGGCAAGTACTGGTAATGGATTTTGGGGATCCATTTATGAGGGACTCCGAGCTAATAGGGCGGAATTCTTTAGGGGCATGTCTGGTGTAGCCCCGAATGTGGCCGAGTATTGGTTGGAGGCCACAGAGCGGATTATGGATGATCTGGATTGCTCTATGGAGCAAAAGCTGAAAGGAGTCGTGTCGTTGCTGAGACATGAAGCTTATCAGTGGTGGCTCACGGTAAGAGATGGAACTTCAGATGGTGAGGTAACATGGGAGCTGTTTAAGAAAGCCTTTAAAGGAAAATATGTTGGGGCTAGCTATGTGGACGCCCGTAGGAAAGAGTTCTTGAATTTGGTTCAGGGAAGTAGGACAGTATCTGAGTACGAGGCTGAATTTCTGAGGCTGAGCCGATATGCTTCTAGGATAGTTGCTACTGAATATGAGCGTAGCGTACATTTCGAGGATGGTCTGAGAGATGAACTAAGGGTACTGATTGCTCCGCAGAGGGAGCGTAACTTTGCTGCTTTGGTTGAGAAAGCTAAGATAGCTGAGGAAGCAAAGCGTACCGAGAGACAGAATCACGAAAAGGATAGAAACCGCTTCCGGAGGGATTCTGGACCATCAGATGGGGCTAATAGGAATGTTAAGAGAGCAAGAGTAGCAGAACCAATACGAGCAGTGCCAATGAATGCTGTTAGACCGCAGGGTTGTAGGAATTGTGGTAAGATACATATGGGCGAGTGTCGGAAACGTTCTGGAGCCTGTTTTTGATGTGGGTCAATGGAGCATAGGATTAAGGACTGTCACGAAGAACCGGATCAAGGACAAGTTATGGCTCAAAGGGTTGTCCAACCAGTGAGGGGTGGACCACCAGCTCCGAGGGGTCGTGGACAAGGTAGAGGTGGAAATGGTAATGGTCGAGGACGAGGAGCGCTTGGCAGGGGTGCTGGTTTTGCTGAGGCTCGTCAACCAGCGTTAGTTTATGCAGCTCGTCGCCGAGAGGAGGGTGATGCCCCCGACATCATAACCGGTACGTTTTTTATTTCTAGTATGCCATACACTGCGTTGATAGATGTTGGATCTACCTATTCTTATGTTGCATGTGCCATATCTGGGTCGCTGGGAGTACGTTCTGAGGAGACAGTGAGTGGGGTAACTGTACTAAGTCCTTTGGGTCACTCGGTTAGGGTAGACAAACTGTAAAGAGACGTGCCTATAGAAACTCAAGGAAAAATCTTTTCTGGAGACTTGATGGAGCTATCTTTCGGAGAATTTGATCTCATCTTGGGAATGGATTGGCTTGTAAAGCATAGGGCTACTTTGGATTGTGCTGCAAAACGAATGAGGCTAAAGACTGCAGAGGATGAGGAAGTTATGGTGATAGGTGAACGTAGAGATTATTTGTCCAATGTGGTGTCGGTATTAAGAGCCGAGAAGTGGATTTGGAAAGGATGTGAGGCTTATTTGGCATTCATAAGTCAAGCAGAAACTGAGGAACTAACCGTGGACAAAGTTAGAACCGTTAAGGATTTTCAAGATGTTTTTCCCGAATAGCTTCCAGGTTTACCTCCGAATCGAGAGGTTGAGTTTGGGATCGACTTGTTGCTTGGTACGGCACCAGTGTCTATTGCACCGTATAGGATGGCACCAAAGGAGTTGGTGGAGTTGAAAGTGCAGATTCAAGAACTGTTGGATAGAGGCTTCATTAGGCCAAGTGTGTCTCTGTGGGGAGCACCAGTGCTGTTCGTAAAGAAGAAATATGGGTCAATGCGAATGTGCATCAATTACCGAAAGTTGAACAAACTGACGATTAAGAATAGGTACCCGTTGCCAAGAATCGATGATCTGTTCGACCAGCTTAGAGGAGCTTCAGTATTCTTCAAGATTGACCTTCGATCTGGGTACCATCAGTTAATGGTAAAAGAGGTTGATATACACAAGACAGCATTTAGAACTCGCTATGGTCATTATGAGTTCTTGGTTATGCCATTTGGGCTGACCAATGCACCTGCAGCATTTATGGATCTGATGAATCGAGTGTTCCAGCCATACTTGGATCGATTCGTGGTCGTCTTTATCGACGATATTCTGGTTTATTCTGAATCCGAGGAGAAACATGATGAGCATCTCCGTATTGTGCTGCAAGTGTTAAGGGAAAAGGAGCTTTATGCGAAATTCAGTAAGTGTGAGTTCTGGTTGAGGGAGGTAACCTTCTTGGGCCATGTTGTATCTGCTGAGGGGATAAAGGTAGACCCTCGAAAGATTGAAGCAATTCTAGAGTGGAAACCACCAAGGTCAGTGGCAGAAATTTGAAGTTTTCTAGGTTTAGCTGGATACTATAGAAGGTTTGTAGAAGGATTTTCTGTGATGGCAGCGCCATTGACAAAACTCGTAAGGAAGGGAGTGCCATTTATTTGGACCGAGCAGCAGCTAGAAGCTTTTGAGAAACTAAAGAAGGTTCTGACCGAGGCACCTGTACTGATTCAACCAGAGTCTGGAAAAGATTTTACTGTGTACAGTGATGCATCATATGTTGGGTTGGGCTGTGTGTTGATGCAAGAGGGTAAAGTGGTTGCTTATGCATCGCGACAGCTTAAACCTCATGAAGTGAACTATCCTACCCATGATCTGGAGTTGGCAGCAGTAATCTTTGCACTTAAGATTTGGCGACATTATCTGTATGGAGAAAGGTGTATTATATACACAGATCATAAAAGTCTTAAGTACTTGCTAACTCAGAAGGAGCTGAATCTGAGGCAACGGAGATGGATTGAGTTGCTTAAGGATTATGATTGTACGATTGAGTATCATCCAAGCAAAGCTAATGTGGTGGCTGATGCCCTAAGTCGTAAAACTGTATCTAATCTGAGAGCTATGTTTGCTCGTTTGAGTCTATATGATGATGGTAGTCTGTTAGCAGAATTGCAAGTAAGACCGACCTGGGTGGATGAGATTAAGGAAAAACAGTCGAAGGATGAGTCGCTGGTTTCTCGATTTCAGCAGGTAAAGGATGGGAGTACTTCTGAGTTTGGACTTAACAGTGAGGGTGTTCTATGTTTCCACGGTAGAATCTGTATGCCTAAGGATTCCAATTTGAGGCAAGCAATTCTGAATGAATCTCATAAAGGACTGTGTGCTATGCATCCTGGAGGTAATAGATGTATCATGACTTAAAGGAGTTGTATTGGTGGCCTGGACTGAAGCGAGAGGTAACGGAATTTGTTGGGAAGTCTCTGACTTGTCAGCAAGTGAAAGCTGAACATCAGTTACCTTCTGGACTTCTGCAACCAGTAAAGGTACCACTTTGGAAGTGGGAGAGGGTGACCATGGATTTTGTAAGTGGGTTACCCTTAACGCCGTCAAAGAAGGACTCGATTTGGGTGATTATGGATAGGTTGACTAAATCTGCTCATTTCATCCCTGTACGTACTGATTATTCGCTTCAGAAGTTAGCCAAATTGTATGTGACAGAGGTTGTACGACTGCATGGGGTGCCAGTGTCTATCATTTCTGATCGAGATCCTAGATTCACATCTCGGTTCTGGCAGAATTTGCATGAGGCGTTGGGAACGCGACTGAATTTTAGCACAGCCTTCCATCATCAGACTGATGGTCAGTCAGAAAGGGTTATTCAGATTCTGGAAGATATGTTGAGGGGTTGTGTTATCGATTTTCGAGGCAGTTGGGAGGATTATCTACCCTTAGCAGAGTTTGCGTATAATAACAGTTTTCAGGCTAGTATCCGTATGGCACCTTATGAGGCACTGTATGGGCGTAGGTGTCGTTCACCTAGTTGTTGGACTGAGCTGGGCGAGCGGCAAGTTCTTGGACCTGAGTTGGTAGCAGAGACTAAAGAGAAGGTCAAAATAATAAGGGATCGGTTAAAAGAGGCATCTGATCGATAGAAGTCTTACACGAATTTGAAGCGTAAGGAGATTGAGTATTCAGTGGGTGACATGGTCTTTCTGAAGGTTTCGCCTTGGAAGAAGATACTAAGATTTGGTAAGAAAGGCAAGCTAAGTCTGCGGTTTATTGGGCCTTATCGGGTTCTTAAGCGAATAGGTCTGGTAGCGTATCAGTTGGAATTACCTCCAGAGTTAAATAGAATCCATGATGTGTTTCACGTACCCATGCTAAGACAATATCGTTCTGACCCAACTCATATTCTACCAGTTGCAGAAGTGGAAGTACAGCCTGATTTAACTTTTGAGGAAGAGCCTGTACAGATTTTGGACCGAGACGTGAAGGTCCTAAGGAGAAAGTCGGTTCCATTGGTAAAGGTACTTTTGCGTAACCATGGCAGAGAGGAAGCTACTTGGGAACCAGAGGAGGCAATTCGTCAGTAATATCCCCATTTGTTTGGATAAGGTAAATTTCGAGGACGAAATTTCTTTAAGGAGGGTAGAGTTGTAACGCCCTAATTTTTAGGTTTTTCTTAGATTTTTCTTTATCTAATAAAATGTTTAAATTCTAGTATTTGGGTGTGTAATGCATGTTTAGAGGGTGTTAATGGGCCTATGGAAGGCCCATGTGTTGGTTGGAAGCTCGGCAAAATTTTGTATTTTTGACTTAGGAGATAGGGGTCTCTTGAAGATAGGTGTTATAAGAAAATATCGGTGAAATAAGACACAAGTTGTTCAGTGGTAAAGTGGCAAGGGAGGCGCCACTAAGCTCCTTAAAAAGTGGCGCCTAAGTGAGCTTGGAGGTCCAAGGTTCAAGCTCCAGACGTTGCAGGATGGCGTTTTATTTTTGTGCAGGGAGCAGGCAAGAATTTGAAGCAGAATAAAACTCTGCTTGAGGAGTGTTTGAATCGATCATGAGAGGATATTGTGGAGTGAATCAAGGAGCGGATTAAGGTGTTTTTGAATTTGAAGTAAGGTGGCCGGCCAAGAATACTCTTAGTGGTGCATTTTCAGCATTTTTGCATAGGAAGTATTCGGCTATTAGGTGCTATTAGTGCTGTTTTCCTTTAAGTTCTTTTGGTGATGATTGTGCCGATTCTTTTTGCTTAGCTTCCATAATTCTTCTTTTTCTTCTTTTTGTGTTGGTAGCCGAAACCTATTGTAATTCTCATTGCCGAACCTATCTTGACCAAATACCTCTGTGCAGATTTCTTCTTCTCACCATCACCCTTTCTTTTCCTTCTCATTCTCTTCCCCTCAAATCCTTTTTAGACAACTTTTGTCGCCGTTGCTATTCTTTCTCAAAAAGCCGAAAGCAAACATTTCATCGCCAAATCTCCTATTGACCGAAGCCTCCTTTACAACTTGCCAATCTTTTCATAGCCGAATCTATTGGTTATACTCCCTTCTTCTCTCTTGTTCGTGATAGAAGCTATCGTAGATCGGGATTGTACGTTATTGAGAATTCTCCTCTAGCAGTTTAACGTGTTGGCGTAAGTATGCAGATTCTCTTTTTTTTTCTTCTTTTCTTTCAACAGTTATGCGTTAAGGCAAGAAGCCGAAATCCCTTAGGGGAGGCTAACGATTTGGTCTAAAGGCCTATTGGCTTATCTCTTTGGTTTATATGCGCTAGTGTGGACAAGAGACGTGCAGCAAAAGGGGCAGTTGTAGATTAACGCAGTTGGACATTGGGATCTAGTTCATAACCGATATAAAGGGTAAGATTTTAATGACTCAGGCCATGTAGGCCGATTATGGTAAGGGGTTTATAGTTTTTTGGTTATCGATTATTAGACTAAAAGTTAGCGTTCGATTGTAGGCTCTTCGTACGTGGATTTCGTCAACGTTTTAGTAGCTAACAGGTGTGTAACTAATCCCAACTTTTAGACTAAAGTTGTAAAAGCCGAAATGGCCATAAAGTGATCGACAACTGGTGGAAAGTGATCGAAAGTGCACTCGTGTAAAACTTAAGAGTAATCGTTTACTCCGTTGGGGCTAACCACGAATTTGGTGGTGAAGGGATTGCAAAAGGTACAATTCTGAACGTTTTGGTAAGTTGGGCTTCGATGGGCCAAGGTGGGCCTAACGGGCTTCCGAGCCCAAATCGGTAAAATGACTGTTAAAGGCTTACTGGTAACGTGGTTAATAGTAATATGGTTAACTTGGTAATCTGAACCTTAAAAAAAACTGGACTTAACGAGTTTAAGACTTTAGTGGACACAGTAGGGCCCATTAGGGGTTTTAGGCTAAAAAGGGCAAAATTGGAAATTAAGCTTAAAATGGACTTCTGTGGATATCTATGGACTGATAACCAATTGAACATGCATAAAATCTCTGAAAATATGATAAAGGACTAAAATACCCCTGAATATGGAAAATTACCAAAATACCCCTAGGTGTAAAAAGACTATTATACCCCTAGGGTCAATTGTGTATGAAATGTATGATTTTATGTATCTGCATGAGTTACCATTTAATATGTATATATCTGATGCATGGGGTATGGGTTTTATGATGGAGGAAGCGTTCTGGCAGCCTCGCTACAATCTGGTGGCCTCGCCACATATATATCTGTTCTGGCAGCCTCGCTACAATCTGGTGGCTTCGCCACATATATACATCTGTTCTGGTGGCTTTGCCACAATATCTATATCTGGTGACCTCGTCACAATATCTGGCAGCCTCGCTGCAAATTATATCTGGCAGCTTCGCTGCAATTATCTGTGGTGTGTGGCGGTTGGGTGGGTCGAGTAGTCTCCCCACATGGTGTAAGGCTGGTACAGGGGTGTTATGGATGGATTTGGGTTGGGTTTCTGTTTTCATATTATATCTAATCTGTATCTGTTATGGGCCTATGGGCTTAACCTGATTTCTGTAATGGGCCAAGGCCCAATTAATCTGATTCTGAGGCTTGATCTGTTTTGGCCTATGGTTGAGATAACGTTGCACACTGAGTTGTCAAACTCACCCCCTCTTATTTCATCTCTGCAGGTAACCCTCAACCATAGTGGGCTTGGAGCTACGAGAGATTCGGAGTGGCCACAACATTTGCAAGTTCGGGTTTTCATATTATTTTTAATAATTTTATTTTGCTATTATTTTTTGGTTTTAATTGTAATAAGGCCGCTGGTTAAATTTTCTTTATGGGTTTTATTTTCTTTGATGGTTTAAATCGTATTTGGTCGAAACTGCTAGTATAGGCTGCGCGGGTTTTCAAATTCTTAAGAACGTTTTCACAACTCAACAAGTTTAAAATTTGGACAACTTATAAGAGTAACAAACTGACTTTTTCACAAGCTTACTGCTTTACTGAAAATCACACTTAAATCACAACAGACAAAAGGCCGTAAACTTAGTTTTAGGTTCATGTGACACACCAAATCTGGTCATAACGTCTAGGCCGGGTTTGGGGTGTTACAAAAAGAATTACTTACAGACTTGGTGTCAGGGATTCAGTGTGTAACACTTTTGAAACCAGATTTGAAGAAGCCTAATTTAGAAAAAATTCTAGTAAAACCTAAACTTTGTTTTTAAAGTGGAGCGTTAAATAAGTATGTCGTGAAGAAAATAAATTTGAATAGGGTTTCCTTATGAATTTTTTCCAAAATCGATTTTCAAAATACCATTCTTGGGCCTTGATTTTAAATTTGAAAAACTTTTAGACCCGATCCATAACCGAGTTATTGCAGCCTAGCTCTGATACCACTAAATGTAACACCCTAAACCCGGCCCAAACGTTACGGCCAAGTCTAGTGTGTCATATCAACGATGGATTGGAAACACATTCTTTAGTTAAAACGATTAGGGTGAGTTTGCAAAACCATTATTAAGAGTTTGGAAAGAAAACCAGGTTTTTAATTAGTAAAAGTCCTATCCAGTACCAGTTTAGAGTTTATTTCATTTTAAGGTCTTATTTGTCGTTAAGTTATCCTTTTGTTGCATGTGTTATACTTTGAAATCGTTGATTAACTTTAAATAAAGCCCGTGCAGCCTTAATCTATCCATTTTAAGCAAGTTATAAATAAAGAAATAAAAACCAAAATAAAAATACTTAGAAGCGGCCTTATTACAAATCAAAACTGAAAAGAAAATAATTTAAATAAAATACTGAAAGAAATAATATCTTAAGGAAAATTAACCAAGTGCAGTTCACGTGGCCACTCCGAATCCCTCCAGCTCCAAGTCCACTAAGGTTAGGGCTCACCTGCATAGATGAGAAGAAAGAGGGTGAGTTTTGGAAAACTCAGTATCTAAGCTAAACCCAACCAGAGCCCAAATCAGTTCAAGCTTTACTAGGCCTAAGCCCTATCCAGATACAGTGTTAACAGGGCCATAACCCTATTCAGATTCAATATTAACTGGGCCTTAGCCCTATTCAGAAATTAGTGTAGCCCTTAGGCCCATTACAATAACAGAACAGAAATTATACATGTATGCAAAGCCCAGCCCAAATCCAGCCCTACACACCACCCGTACCAGCCCTACACACCATGTGGGGAATAACTCGACCCACACAGCCCTACACACCACAGTCGCAGCATAGCTACTTAATCAGATAACGTGGCCAAGCCACTAATAGTAAAACGAGGCAAAGCCCCTAACAGTAAACGTGGCATTGCCACTTAGCACTTCCTCCGTCAAAAACCCAATCACATGCAACAGTATAAAATGTCATGGCATACTGAGGGTAGATTTAATATAACATGCATTTCAGTTAATTTAACCCTAGGGGTATTATGGTCTTTTGTGCCTAGGGGTAAAATAGTAATTTTCCACCCTTTAGGGGTATTTCAGTAAATTTACCAGTTTTTAAGGTTTCATGCTCATTACAGTTACTAACAGTCCAACTGGCATCTAGGTATCCTATTTAGCCCATTTTATCAACTTAAAGTCATCGAGCCCTAAAACCCCTAATGGGCCCTATGGTGTCCATTAACTATTACAGCCCCCTAAGCCCAAATTTCACATTCGTTTTAGCAGTCTTAATATTCAGATTGCTAGGATCCACTTACAACTCGTTTTTCACCCATATGGGCCCGTAAGCCCATTGGGCCCAAATTAGCCCCTCGAGGCTCAAATTCACCAACATGCACGAAATTGCACACACATCCTCTTTACCGTTTGCGTTTACTGATTTTACCATTTTTAATCGACCCACGAGAGCTCGCATGCTCGCAAGCCCACAAAATGCCAGAATTTTGGCATTTTGACTTTTCAGCTTTTTCGGATCTAGTCTACTAGTGGGTGTCGTTTACACACCTGATTTACGATATACGTTGACGAGTTCTCCCACACAATTATCCAGCAATCGTCCACTATGATATTAGATTACACATCAATGATAACCAGCGTAACAATCACTACTACCTCAACTTACATATTCAGCCATAATAAGGCATTATTAACCACTTACCTTTGTCGATTTTAACTACTAGATCTAGATCTAGACCTCCTTGATACCCTTGATCTTATTAGCCTCCAAATAGATTCACCTTACGAAACTATAAAACCTTATTAGGACCAAGGCCTATCATCCAGGCCTTTGGAAAAAGTCAAGGCCGATTAACCCTAAAAGGGTCAAGGGTTTCAGCTTTTCTTAATCTAAAAGAAAGAATAGAACAGGAAGGAGCTACTTACCCAAAGCCGATCTTGTTAATCTTGTCTCACAAAAAAACCACCGATCACTAGTCTAGACTAGTTCTATTACGGTTCTAGTCAAAACACAAAGAGAAGAGGGATTCAAAGAATTCGGCTTCCAAGAAGACACAAGAGAATATAGGGGTTTCAGTTTTAATAACCCAAGTGGAAAAAGATGACAGTAAAAGAGAAAAGAGTGTTAAGTGCTTGCGGCTTCCAAAAATAAGAATGAGTGAGGTTCGGTTTAAGAGGAAAACGACAAGGGAAAGTCCAAGGTTTTGGTATTTCGGCTTCAATGGAAATCGGTCAAGAAGAGTTTGGCTAGAAGAGATTCGGGTTTTAGTCTTAAAGCAATCGGCTAAATAGGGTTTAAGGGGATCAATGAAGAAAAAGAAGAAGAAAAGAAAGAAGGGAGGAATGAGGAGAGTAGGTTCAGCTAGATGAGAGAAATCGGCAAGGAAAAGCTTAAGGTGTAGGGTTTCAGCTTTTAGAACAGAAAAAAGAGGAAAAGTATGAAGAAAGAGCCCAACTGCTAAACCTACTCGGCAATCAAGAAAAGATGTCAACAAATCCCGAAATAACACTCAAGGCAATCGGCACACACAATCACAACAAAAGCCAAAATTGCTATACTAAACTATCCTAGTCGAAAATGCTAAACCAAAGTCCGTTGGCCGGCCACCTCTTGCTTCAATTTCAAATCCCTAAACTTTCTCCTCCTTACCCTCTTTGACTCAATCTCATGAACATCTCAAACTCTTCGCAACAGAGTTTCACTTGGAGTCCATCACATGCATTGCACGTGCATTAAAAATAAAATAGTTCCTTGCGTATCATGAGACTTGAACCCAAGCCCTTGCACAGCTTCCACACGCCACCCTTGTCCTATAAGTGGCGTTACATTGCCACCTTACCACTAGCTCTTTTGTGTCTTAAATTACTCACTTTTCCTTAAAATCCCACTTACTCAAGGTCCCCTTCTCTTTAAGTCTACAATTTCAAAATTCTTCCGGGTTTTAACTTAGGCTTGGGCATTCTAAAATTCCACTAACCTACTCAAAGCATAAATTATATAACCAGACAAAAAAATTTTAAGTTCACACCAAAATCACAAAAATCCTGAAAATTAGGGTGTTACAGTACCTCTATTTAAACAAAATAGTGCTCTTCACGTCGGGGGCATCACACTATCACCAATTTTTGGCATGTATAGTTAAACTCTCACACACGCTAGGTTCATCTGAGAACTGACTAAACCATGGCTCTGATACTAGTAAATGTAACACCCCTTACCCGTATCCAACGTCGGGACAGGCTACAAGGTGTTACTAGACGACAATACAATTTACCGAACAATATCGAATTATAAACTTCACTCCAATTTAAAATTTTTATTTCAACTTCCACTTAAAGATCCCTTATATGGGCCTACGAGGCCCAAAACATACTTGAAAACAATACAATACTAAACCAAAACCTTTGAAACACTTATAAAATTTTCCTTTAAAACAATGTCACACGCCTGTGTGATATAGGACATGGCCATGTGGGTAGGCCATGTGATCACACGCGCCCGTGTCCCAGCCTATGTTAAAAACACTGAGCATTCTATTTATAGCGTCACCATCCCCTGAAGGGCACACGGACAAGTTACACACCCGTGTGCTAGGTCGTGTTCTCCACACGACTAAGACACACGGTCGTGTCTCTGCTCATGTGGCCGGCACTTAGACTATTTTCCAAGCCCTTTTTATGCTGTAGGCACTTCACACTCACAAAAAATTCATAACATCCATCTCCCCTTTGATTATTCCAAATTTAACCAATACACCTACATAAATACCTAACCACCTCAAAGCATTCCTATGCATGTAAAAAATAGGTTGCATACCCATAACCATTATGAACCATATCTTATGGCTATGTATAAGGAAGTATCATCAACCATACATTTAACCAGCTCACAATGACACATGTTACTCATAAATAAACCACTATACATGCCACTCGCTTAAAACTAATAAGAATTTAAATTACCCCAACTTGTCGAATTAATAGTGTGACACTGCTCTGACGATCTCCAACCCCGAGCTAACCTGACAACACTAAGAGAAAAGAAAAGAGGGTGTAAACTTTATAGCTTAGTAAGTTGGCATACAATAATAATCAATTTAATTAGGAAGATATTTCACATAATTTCATTCTTACTCAAGTCCAGCCTATGTTGTCTTCCTAACTCATGGTCGCTAAATTTATTATATCGGAAGCTATAGAGTTCCAATTTTAGATCCACAACTTTCCTGAAAACTAGACTCACATATCTTTCTACCATAAAATTTCCAAAATTTTTGGTTGAGCCAATCAATATAGTTTATTCATTAAAGATTCTCCTATTTCGCTGTTTGATGGCTTTAACTCCTTTTCACTTAGAATTAGATTTGTCCTCATATAGAACTCAAATAAACTTACTGTTTATTTCTATTGAAAGCATATTCATCCAGGATTCTATGAATATAAAATACACACCATAACCATTTTTATAAAATATTTAGTGATTTTCCAAAGTTGGAACAGGGGATTTTCGAAACCATTTAGACCCTATCTCACCAAAGTTTAAATATCTCACAATATAAAACTCATTTGCTTACACCCTTTCTTTTATGTAAACATAGACTCGATGAGCTTTAATTTCATCTCTCATTCATCATTTAATTTAATTTTCACTATTTATGGTGATTTTTCAAAATCACGCAACTACAGCTGTTTCCAAACTATTTTGCTAGAAATTCTACTCTCCCATGTTTTCTCCATATTATTATCATAAATGCACACATAACATCAAGTATGTTCAATACCAACCATTCAAATGAATAATCATCACCAATATTTACTAGTATTCATAGTAACACTTACTCCTATCCGCCTTACCATAATTTCAATCCCATATCGAGCACATTGCCCACAACACACCATTGCCCTCATGTACATTTGCCCAAGTATACGCCTGCACTTACATACCATATTACCACACCAAATCTCTTTATTAAGCTTTCCTGTTGAACTCTTCAGATTAAGATTCGATACTCGGTGGATTTTCCACTCATGATTCCACCAACACATAAGCCCGACTCTTGGGTACAAAAAGTGAAGATCACTTTATCACCCATGTGACCTAGCCATTTAAGCTCGTAGTCCTCGTGTACACATGGTGAAGGTCACTTTATCACCCATGTGACTTAGCTACAAATGACATTACTTTCATGTATACATGGTGAAGGTCACTTTATCACCTATGAGGCATAGTCATTAAGTCCCATAATTATCATTGAACATGGTGAAGGTCATTTTATCACACATGTGGCTTAGCCTTTAAGCTCCATAGCCCTTAGGTCTACATGGTGAAGATCACTTTATCGCACTTGTAACCAAACCATATTTTATCCGTATCACTCGTTATTCCGAAGGTTCAACCGAGGACTCTCATTTCCGACACACCTAACATCATAGAAAAGTTTCAATATCAACATTTCATAATATTCATTAAAATTAGCAATGTACAATTCAAATGAGCATATTACTTACAATTTCAACCAATCATCATAATCATAGAAAACACTTTACACCACAACATCTCAATTTATTTCCATGTCACCTATGTCACCCTTTTATCATAGACGTTATTATTGAATCAATTCACCAACATAATAATATGGTAACATGTAATTCTATAAAATTCAATTAACACCACAATTTAGGTTTCTGACATACTTTACGGCATTATTGTATCATTATTATAACACCAACTTCCCTCGGACGCAGAAGTAACTACTTTTCCTAATTTCTCCCACAACCTCAATCCAAGCCCGAATCTTGTTTTTCGTGATCTATAACATCAAAATTTACTAATTTGTTAATCACATTATTCATTGTGACCCAAAAATCACATTATGACAAATTTACATTTTTGCCCCTAACCTTTCACAAATTTACACTATTTCTCCTAGGCTCATAAAATAATTTTTATTCGATTTCCTTGTCCAATGGACTTAGCCTAACCATTATCTCCCTATTCTAGCCCTTTATTCCCAATAAATCACATCTTATGCACAAATTTTCAACTTTCACATTTTCGTCCTTTTTACAGTTTTCACTGAAAATCACCTAGCAAACGACGTTCACTAGACTTTAGGCATTCATTTTCTACCATTAAACATCAAAATACATGCATATTATTCATGGATAAATTTTTAAACTCAAACCTTAGCTCAAAATAATGGTAGAAATAGCTAAACCGAGCTACCAGGGTCTCAAAAATGTAACAAGCATTAAAAATGGGGCTAGGATCACTTACTATTAAGCTTGGAAAGCTTGAACAAACCCTAGCCGTGGTGGACATCAGCAAACATGAGAAAGATGACAACAAATTTTGCCTTATTTTTCCCATTATATTCTTTTATTTACCTAATGACCAAAATGCCCTTAAAGGCTTTTCTTTTAATTTTGTCCTATTCATGCCCTTTTTTGTCCAAACAAAAAATATTGGTCTAATTGCCATTTAAGGACCTCTATTTTAAAAAATGATTCTAATCAAGTACCTTTATGAATTAGCACACACATTTTTCACCTTTGACAATTTAATCCCAATTGCCAAATTAAGTGTCCAATCGATAAATTTTCTTAACAAAAATTTCACACGATAATTCTATCACTATATAAACTTTAAAACTGAATCACAATAAATTTTTCTACTTCTAATTTAGGGTTTTCGAAATTGCTATTCTGTTTAGGCCCTAATTCAGAATGTTACAAAATCAATTTAAAAGAAAATTTTGCGTTTTTTACTATTTAGTCCTTTTTCATAATTAAACACTCAAATGACTAAATTTTCATATGAAATTTTCACAC
Organism: Gossypium stocksii; assembly: GCA_020496765.1. Lineage (NCBI taxonomy): Eukaryota > Viridiplantae > Streptophyta > Magnoliopsida > Malvales > Malvaceae > Gossypium > Gossypium stocksii. The sequence continues at coordinate 48,386,370 of CM035627.1, forward strand.
ATGCTAATTCACATATTATAAACACGAAAAATAATATTAAAACATTTTTCTAACTTGGATATGTGGTCCCAAAACCACTATTCCGACTAACGTCTAAAACAGGCTGTTACATGCTCAGGGGGATTTTGATCTTAACTATAATGGTGTACTGTGTTTCTGAGGTTGTTTATGTGTTTCGAAGGATGAGGATCTAAGGCGCTTGATTCTTACAGAGGCTTATAACAGTCCTTTTTCTATGCAACCCGATGGGAATAATATGTATCAGGATCTTGAGGTTCTGTACCAGTGGCCTGGGTTGAAGAGGGATGTTGCTGACTTTGTTACGAAATGATTGCTTTGTCAGAGGGTAAAAGTCAAACATCAGCGCCCATCGGGTTTACTTTAGCATATTCAAAATTCGCAGTGGAAATGGGAATGGATTAAGATGTATTTCATTTCGGGTTTGCCTTTGACTCCGACAAGTAAGGATTCGACTAGGTGATTATGGATAGATTTACGAAGTTTACACATTTTCTATCAGTTTGTACAACTTTTAGTCTGCTTCAGCTAGCTGAACTCTACATCTGAGAGAATGTTCGTCTTCATAGAGTTCCTGTACCGATCATATCAGACCAAGATCTATGATTTACCTCTAGATTCTAAAAGGCATTGCATGAGGCTTTAGGTTCAAAGCTTCATTCAGTTTAGCTTATCATCCGCATTCCAATGGTCAGTCAGAGAGAGTGATGTAGATTCTAAAGGATATGCTTCGAAGTTGTGTTATCGACTTTGAAGGTAACTAAGATCGTCACTTGCTATTAGCTAAGTTTGCATATAAGAAAAGTTATCAGAAGAGTATTCAGATGGCACTGTTCGAGGCTCTGTATGGCTAGTGGTTTAAGACTCCTCTTTGTTGGTCTAATGTAGAGGAGAAGAGGAATTTGGGTCTGGAGTTGGTTCAGGAGGTTGAGGATAAGGCGAGACTTATTTGTAAACGGTTGAAGGCTGCTACTAATTGACAAAGGTCTTATGCTAACTTGAGATGTCAAGACATCGAGTATTATGTTGGTGTAATAGCCCAATTTAGGGGCTAAACGGAAAAGTGATATCGAAACCATGAATCTGAGGTTTAAAATACTATTTCAATTTAGTTTTGATGTTTATTAAGTGTTTAAATAGTTATGTGAAATTTTGGTTGTGAGTTTTATTGGTTACATGTCCAATTTGATAGGTTGAACTAAATTGCAATAGGTGAAAAATATGGGTTCTAATCCATAAAGGTATTTGATTGAATTGGGTTTCTAAGTTAGAGGTCCTTATATGAGAATTAATCTATTTTAACTTAGTTTGGACAAAAATGCCCAAGGAAGGGTGGAATATCAAAGGTTTTTAATGAAGGGATTTTGGTCATTTAGTTAATAAAAGAATTAAAAGGGAAAATAAGGCCAAATTGTGTTCATATCTCTTCTCCTTGGCCAAATATTAGGGTGAAGCCATAGCTAGAGTTTTGTTGATTTTCAAGCTCACAAGTAAGCACAACTGAGCTATGTTTTTTATTTTCTTCGTATTTTTGAAATCCTCATAGCTTAATCTAGCTATTTCTACCATTATTTTAAGCTAGGGTTGATGTTTAAATTTTTACCCATGTGTGACATGCAAGTATTTTGATGTCTAATGGTGGATTATGGAAGTTTAAGGCGTGGTAAACTAAGATTTCTAGGTGATTTTTCATGAAAGTCCCTAATAGGGACTAAATTGTAAAGTTAACAAATTGTGTGGTAAAAGCATTAATTTGTGAGAAATGTGGGCTGTTTTGGGTGCCAGTGAGATTCAGCTAGGCTTGGGTAGCCAAGAAAATGGATACATTTCAATTTACGAGCCTAGGGACTTAGTTGTCAAAATTGACAAAGCTAGGGTAAAATGGTAAAAATTGTCATAGGATGATTTTGGATTAAATTGAGTAATGTGTGTATTAAATGAGTTAAATGTGTCATTATAGATCGAGAAGATCGATGAATCGACCTTGACTGGGGCAAGGGCAAGGTTTCAGATTAAATCACAAAGTATCACTTTTGTTGTCAAGGTAAGTTTATATGTAAGTAATTTTTTTCATTTTATTTATACATTAATAATTTTAATGTGTATTATGAAAGGTTGACGTTGAATAATTTTTAAGATGTTGAAAGTGTGGGAAATTGGAGTTCCCGGTAGAACTGTCAAAAAAACAGGAGATACGGATAGAATATAGCTAGGTCACATAAGTGATAAAGTGAGGTTCACTGTGTGTACACGAGAGCTACGGATCAAAGATAGCTATGTCACATGGGTGATAAGGTGAGCTTCACCATGTGTACATGAGAGCAATGTTGTATGTAGCTAGGTCACATGGGTAGATCCGAGGGACTGGACACCATGTAGACACGATATGCTAGGGATTTAATGGTTACGCCACATGAGTGATAAGGTGAGCTTCACCATGTGTACACGAGAGCTGAGTTATGGATTGGTGGAGCTATGAGCTGAAGATCCACCGAGTATCAAATGTTAATCCGAAGAGTTCAACGGGAAGGATTACTAAAGAGATTTGGTGTGGTAGTATGGTATGTCAGTGCAGGTGCATTCTTTTGGGCGAATGAGATTGTGGGTTATTTCATGTGGGTGCAAGGGTGCATGAGGACTTGAGTAGGGGAAAATATTATGTATGGTTTGTATGGGAATGTTGGTAAGTTTAGGTGGTAAGTTGGTGTGTGAGAGATAACCCTTGGTATAGCTAAATATTGCTATGATGTTAATTATTTACAAATAGACTTACTAAGCTTTTAAAGCTTACTCCTTTCTCTTTTCCATTGTTTGATAGATTTAGTCGAGCTAGCTAAGGATCGGGACATGTCGAAGGATCATCCACACTATCAGCTTTATCTTTTGGTATATTGAAATGAAGTCCTTAGACTATGGCATGTATAGGGGCTTAATGGTGTGTAAGTTGTTGAGTAGGATTGATAACCATGTGGGTATGTGTCTCTTTTTATGATATTTTGTAATTAAGGCCATGTGATATGGCCAATGATGATGTTGTGTTACTTATCTATCCTTATGAGGTATTCCATAGAATGATTAATGTGTTTGTGTGTGGTTAATTTAAAATAGATGGTTAAATGAAGCCATTTAGATGCCCTATAATGTGTAAGTCATGTGGTATTAAAAGTGGTATAGATAGCATGTGTTTTGGGGCAAAGAATGGCTTGCAAATATCCTAACTTAGGGCCACACGGCCAGCCCTCACGACCATGTGTATAGGGCATGTGAATGTTGCATGGGATTTTTAGAGACTAAGGACGTCACACGTCCTGGTCACACGGGTGTGTCCCGTGGCCGTGTGACCAAAATTGCATACTAACGTCATAAACAGAATACCCCTAGTTTTTCACAAGAGGAGGCCACATGGGCGTGTCGAGGCTGTGTGAAGGAAATGGGCCAAGGACACTGGCATGTGCTCGGCCGTGTGAAAACCCCTGTAGTTCAAAATGAAAAATATTTTTCCAAATATACAACACCGGTTGGGGAAACGGGCGTGTGCAACTACACGGCCTGCCCACATGGGTGTACCCTTGTCTTATAGGGGCGTGTACCCTGTTTTTGACCTAATCTTCCAAATTTTTTTTCTAAGTGCTCGATGGTCTCGGACTACCCCCAAACTATGTTTTGGGCCCCGTAGGTCCATTTTAAGAATGGTACGATATTCTATGATTAGTTTTTAATTGGAACAAAATTTTATGGCTCGATCTTGTATGATTGGTTATGTTATCGATCGGTAATGCCTCATACTCGGTTTTTGCATCGAACCTGGGTAAGGGGTGTTACATTTAGTGGTATTAGAGCCATGGTTTAGTCGGTTCTTAGACTACCATAGCGTTGTGTGTGAGTCTAGCTATACATGCCAGAGATATAGTCTGATAGTATGGTGACTCTTGACCTTTTGAAACTGTGTTTTGGTTTTATATAGTAATGGACCCCGAACGAGCTGCAGCTGATGATGCTGCTAGTAACGACTGATATACTAATTTTGTAACACCTCTAACCCATATCCATCGCTAGATTAGGGTTATGAGGCATTACCAGACACAACATAGTTCAGAACTGACATTCATTACATTTCTTGCTTCATAATTTAAACTCATCAAAAAACTTGTTTTTATTCAATTTCGAACTTATTTACAATATTAGCATAGAAAGAAGATACTAAGTAATTAAAAATTCATTACACAGCATGTATCGAACATATAACAAAATTTTTTTTTCTTAAGCTAGATACCAAACTTCGCATGTCATAATCTAAGCATATGCACTTATTTAAAAAACAGTAAACAACCGTATATATATATATATACAGCTTTGATCATCATATAATATGTCCGAATATAATGTTTGTTAGTCGTATTCATTATAAGCATTTTTATGAAACACCATGAACCATTTAAAACACAAAGAGTAGAATTCATAGTATCAATAGCCATTTCCCAAACTTATATTGCCAAACCTATTTATTCAGTTTATGTTACACATGTACACATTTACTCAAATTATCTACCTCTCATAGCTAATAGGTAATAATTACACATGCAAGCAAGAGTAACCAAAAGAGCCAATTTCATATACAAATATTACCAAGTCGTACATATCACCCATTAAATCAACATTGGCCATTTTATCTTTACCTTAGCCGAAAATGGTCCTATACATTCTTTATCAAATTCAAACCCAATACTCATGCAAGGATACCAATTCAAATCTATACAAATAACTACAATTATTATTTCTTTTTTTTTTCGTAGCTTAATATAATTCACATGTTCATTACAACAAATTTAGCATAAAAATATATATATTAGCACTTGACTAAATGATTTTTAGCTAATATTGTCGACTCATTAAATTGAAATAAATCATCATATCTACTTTCATCTCTTAATCAAATACATAAAAACAATCATCATATATCTCACTTTCATAATAATCTAATCATAATACCGATTGCATATATACTATAATTAACCTTTAACATTACCGAATCACACAACCAAATGCCATAAACATAATTACCAAGACATATATATGTATCTAGTAAACTCCAACCATTACATCATGCATTTATCACTTAACTAATATTATTTAGCATGACCCAACAATCATTCATCACTTACCTTATTGCCGAAGCATCTAACCAAGCTTAACAAAACACACCAAGCATATTATACATTTATAGCACTTAACTATATAACCAAGATGAACATAAACTAGTCCTAACATAACCGAATTCAAACATAAAGGTTTAGGCATTTTTGCATGGCTTAGATTACACACAACCAAAAAGCCATCATCTCAATGAAATCCAGCCTATACATGCCATAGTTTCCAAAATGTAACTTATAAAATACCAAGGGCGGTTGATAGTGTGATAAGCTTCTCTGACAGTTCCCGTGCTCGAAACTTGAATTCAAAATCTATAAAATCAAAACATACATAAACATAGAGTAAGCTTTTATAGCTTAGTAAGTTATAAGCAAATAATTAATCCAATGATATAACTAACTCATTTTAAATTAAATCGAATTATCGTACATGCTTAACCTTAAATTTATCTATGTCATAATTAATACATTTCTACTCACACTCCTTGTCTTGGCTGAATACTCACGTAAGTAGATTAACCAAATGTCATTCAACTTTTGCGCTATATGGTCATTATTAACCATTTATACATGTATTCATCTAAACAAACTCAATAATCATAATAAAACATTAAATACATACACCTCTTATTTGGTCAAATATGCTTGATTATACTTACATATATCTAAATATTAAAGGCTAAATATTCTTACCCAGTTCACATGAAATCCTAATTTGCATCACACATAGTTTGTAATAAGTGCCAAGTCACATACTAACCTCACAATAATCATCCCAATAATATCATTAACTTAATTAAACTAAATCATAATATAAGAGAGTTATTACATTTAGTTGCACATACCATATTCCATATAAAATGCGTATTTATACTCAAATATCACCTTGGCCGAATGTTAATATCATTCAAATATTTATTTTCCAGTTAAACTTGAAGTGAAAAATGTCAATGTATAAATATATCAAATACACATACATTTATAAACTTGAGTTCAAATCATTGACCTCATGTATATATATAAACTCATATTGCCGAATGTACATTGTAACATGTAATGTACATTGTAACATGTATACCTATAATTAAGAGTCATTTCATTGATATTCAATTCATATGATCACCAAAACGAATGCACATATCATTATCCCATATCTACCTCACTAGCATCACATGATTAGTAATACTTATCAAGATAATAACTTACCTTATTATCAGTTTCTAGTAAGCTAATTCATACCTGGGCATTTAGTTCATTTCACGCACTTGAACACAAACTTATCTTGGCCCGATGAACCACTCGGAATTGGATAGGACACTCACATAATCACATATACCGTACAATGCCAACATCCCAGACATGGTCTTACATGTAGTCACAAATCGATGCCACTGTCCCAGACAGGGTCTTTCTCGCATACATATATTGAAATCACATATCGATGCCATGGTCTTACTCACACACACATATCGGAATCTTATGTCATGACATATGTATCCTAACTATTCCTAAGGTTCATACGGGGCTTTTAGACATCGTAACTCAGTCGAAACGAAATCACACATATAGTTACTAAGCTTAACCATATTCAGCAAATACACATATAAATTCGTATGTTTCAAATTAGCATATATATATTTTGCAATTAATAGAAATTAAGTACGTCTATTTGCTTATAAACTTACCTTGGACAATGAAAACGAAACAAGACGACGAGTTAACAACTTTCGTTTTCTTTCGATCTAAATCTAATTTCTTTGACTCTTGATCTAAACATATTCAAATTAAGCTCATTTAAACATATTTTCATTCAATTTACTCCTAAAATACATAAATAGGTAAATTACTATATTACCCCTAACATTTACAATTTTTACAATTTAGTCCCTGGTGCACAAAACACAAATTATATAAAATTTTAATATACCCATGTTGGCCGAATTTTACCCATACTCATACAAGTCCATATATTTCATCAATTTCACATTTTAGATCCTCAAATTTTTATTTTCTGCAATTAAGCGCTAATTACTAAAATTCATCAGAAATTCCTTTACAAAATATGTTAACCCAAAGTATATCTTTCATAATTCATCCTCAAACAATAAAAATCACAAGCTCCCATCAATGGCATAACTCTAAATACTTATCAAAATCAAAAATTCAAGCATGGGTTTAGTAGTATTTTAAGCAACGATCTCAAAATCGTAAAAATTATCAAAAACCTAAAAAGAACGAACCTTCAATCGTGCTTGGAAGGTGACCGAACCTTAACTTTCTTCATTTCTTTCTATTTTTCTTTAGTTTTGGCAATGGTGAGGTAAAAAATTATGAGCACTAATTTTGGTTTCTAATACGTTTTATAATACTTTAACATATAACCTTATTTTCTCAATTTAACCTTCTGAAAATTACAACAAAGCCATATCATATAAACCCTTTATCGTCCATTCAATAAAGTAAATGCACATGATATAGCTTTCACGTTTATGCCTTATAATATATATTATATCTTAATATAAAATAAGGTTTAATTTACACATATATATCTCTTTAATAAAATTATATAAAACTATATGCTATATACTTACCATTGTCCCACTAGTAATTAAATGGCTAATTACAACTTAAATACTTCAATTTAAAAAGCCACTAACAATTCGACCCTTATACTTTAAACCATCAAGTTTTCTTTTTACGCGATGAAGTTCTTTTATTTAATCGGGCACCCAAACGATAAAATTAAATCACAAAAATTTTATAGATATAAATTCACATAAATTTAACACAGGAAATATTTTTAAAATATTTTTCTGACTCGGATTCATGGTCCTGAAACCACCATTCCAATTAAGGTCTAATTCAGGCTGTTACAACTCCCCCTTAGGGATTTTGGTCCCTAAAAATCTTACTGTAGGTTTGGATAACATTCTCTCATTATATCCTCTGGTTCCCACGTTACTTGCTCAACTCCGTGTTTATGCCACAGTACTTTAACTAACTGAATATTCTTATTTCACAACTCTTTAATCTCGCGAGTCAAAATACGATTCAATTCTTCCTTGTACGTCATATCGGGCTTAATCTCAATCTCAGACAGACTAATCACATGTGAAAGATTTGATCGATATCTCATATGGCCCAATAAACCTTGGATTTTATCCAAAACCATAGAAGTAGGCACACCGTGTAATCTCACAATATGAGAAACATATAACTCAGCAAGCTTGTTAAGCAAATAATCTGTATGAATCGGAACAACATGAGTTGATTTAGTTTATCTATACATAATAACTCAGATTGCATCTTTCTTGCTTGATGTAAACGGAAATCCAGATGCAAAACCTATCGTGACTCTGTCCCATATCCACTCAGTTTCATAATTAGCTGAAGTAATCCAGAAGGTACCTGATGCTCGGCTTTTACTTGTTGACAGATTAAACATTTCGAAACAAAGTCAGAAATGTCTCGTTTCATACCATGCCACTAGTGAAACTGTTTTAAACTATTATACATTTTCGTACTACCTAAATGAATAGATAACTAACTACTGTAAGCTTCGTTCGAAATTATCTGAATCAACTCTAGTTTTCTTGGAACATCAATCTAGCACTCTGAATCAACATTCAAATCACAAGGGAAGCTTCAACAATCAAACTAACTTAAATTTTACCACAACATTTCTCAGATAGAATTGTTCCGATAAACAAAATTCTATATTAAATCCCCAAGAATACAAATTCTTGTTCCAGATTATTTCTCAAATCACACGTGTACATTCAAAATTTCTTACTAGTTCGGCAAATAGATTCAAACACATATAGCCCAATCTTCTCTTAACTCAAATAATTCAGATCAGACTAAACCATTGTATCAGTCTTTTTGAAGAAAATTTTTCTTCCCCTTAAAAGAATAACTCAAACATATCATTATATAGAAGCTACAATCATCGAATAAGAATCATAATATCATAATGAGACTGACGTCTTACCTGAAATAATAGATAATATCCCAGTTGTTAATAAAGTATTAGAGCCGAGAAGAAAACCAGATATGATTAGGACAGCAACCAATGCAGAAACACAACTTTTATAACTCTAATAACAATGCTGCAGTGCTTTACGAATTTTCAGAACAAAAATTATAATTATAACAGATATAGCCATTTTTGTTAGATAGAAATCTCTTACAGATAATCACATGGGATCATAAAAAGACTGGAATAGCAAAATTTTAATGTTTGAAGCTACCTAGAATATCAGAAAATTACAACTCATATAGAATGATATCAGGCCCAATGATATCCTAAAAATGTCCAGAAAGAACAATGTCACTCTTAAATATCGAAATCTACAATAACAGAAGCAATATAATTTTTTACATATTTTCAACATAAAAATATCTAGTAGGAACAGAATATTAATATTATACAGATTTTACCATCGATTTCAATATCCACACAATAGAATAAATATCAAAGAAAGATAGAGCAATGTTGAACATAACCCAAATAGATCAATGATGCTTTTGTCTATAAGTATGTTTAGCTAATGTTCTCATACAATAAGAATTCCTTTTATAATTAAACAGTCACAAATACTTCTGAGAATAAATGCACACATAGAATGCCCAAAAGAAATCGTAATAACTGCCCGACTATAACCACTACACTTAGCCATCAATCCAATTGAACATTATTTTAACTGTCTAATTTTGCCATTAGAAATTTTCATATTATCCCTCCATTAACAGAAGTCAATTCAAATAAGCTTCTAACTAATATTTTCCTTTGATAACATACCTGAATAGGTCATTTGATCGGAGATAACTTCTTCCCTAACGGTGATGTCACATAATGTGAATAATCTTCAGAACTATCTAGTGTCAGTTTTAATTCTATCTCCATTTGTTGATTCATTCACCCCCTTTTTTTTAACACAATATGAATCTTCCGAACACAGACTTCTGTACTTAACCTTCATGAGCTTATTCAACCCAAATCTTATAGGTTTTACAATAACATTTCACTAATAAGCGGGTGAGGGTAATAAAGCCTCAAATTTAACTTATACCTAAGTGCACATAACACACACATTCACAAATAGTCAATTCATTAATAATTTCACATTATCCAAACATTTAATAAATATTTGCTTTTAATCCCTTTTGTTCTTAGCACCTAGTTCATATACCAACTCAAATCACTAGTTCACAATCAAAACATTTCAGGTAACAATCATAACTCAAATGTTATAATCTATATGTTCATATAATTATAACATGCATCAACATTAATGTATCATAGTCTTTGATTCATGCCTTTAAAAGTTTCAACTCATCACCGATACATTTCCATTCAAACATTTGAGTGCATATTCCATACTATCAAAATTAGCTCGGTTGAAAAACTTCTGTCTCATCAAAACAATTTTTGTCAGAATCAGAAGATATCACACTATCGCAGGTTAATTATGGCATGTATAGCTAGACTCACGTACGCTATAGTAGTCCTAGAATCGACTAAACCATGGCTCTAATACCAAATAAATGTAACACCCCTAACCCGTATCTATCGCCATATTAGGGTTAAGAGGCATTACGAGACATAACATAGTTCAGAACTGACATTTATTACATTTCTTGCTTCGTAATTTAAACTCATCAAAACACTTGTTTTTATTCAATTTCAAACTTAATTATAATATTAGCATAGAAAGGAAATATTGAGTAATTAAAAAATCATTATATAACATGTATCAAACATTGATCCTGATTGTGATGAAGTAATAATAATGATTGTACCTAGAAACTAACTATTATCATGATAAAATGCAAGCGCACCTATCGAATAGTAGTATAGTTAGTGGCAAGATTTGAATGTCAAATCCAAGGAACTAAAAATACTAGTAATAAATTTCTTCCTATTATCTAGCCTAGAAATAAAGGGAGGTTGTTCGTAAACTAAACTTTTAACTAACTAAAGACGCGACAAAGAATAAGTTGGGGAAATACTTTGGGAAAACTTGATCGATAAAAGAAATACCCAAGGAAGAATCCACCTAGACTTCACTTGTTATTTAACTCTAAACTAGACGATTTATTCATTCGACTTGATCTGTAGAGATCCCTAAATTATGTTAATATCTCCATCGAGACTAAGAACAACTATCCCTAGGTTGATTAATTGAAATCTCTTTCTAATTAAAACCCCTAGTGTTGCATTAGCTCAGTCTATGGATCCCCCTATTAGATTTGACTTTAATCTGGCAGATTTTCGTCTTCCTAGGCCTAGGATTGCGATCAACTCTGCTTAATTGTATTGGATCTACTCTTAAACAGGGACTTTTTCTCCTCTGAATAAGCACATTTGACTTGAATTAAAATCCTAAAATATCAACTCAAGAATTGAAAACATAATTAAGAACAAATCGAATATTATCATATAGTTCAGATAGCAATAACAAGATCCGTCTTAGGTTTCATCCCCCTTAGGTATTTAGGAAATTTAGTTCATAATAATAAAAGAAAACATCTCAAAATAAGGGAAACAACAAAACATAAAGAAAACCCAAAACTCCTGAAAGAATTGAAGGGAGATCTTCAGTTTTGATGTAGATCCTTGCTTTTGAGATGGATCAATCGGCTTTCCTTGAGTAATTCCCTGCCTTCTACTCTGTGTGTCCCCTTAGTTCTCTCCTAGGGTGTTTATATAGACTTTTGAATACCCTTCTTAGCCCCTCAGTAGCTTTTTCCTTGTGAAATTGAAACTCCTCAGGACAGGGACATGCCCGTGTGGCACGCTCATGTGCATCGAGCTCAGGCCGTGTTCAAGTTTGCTAATGTGGCACGGGGATGTGGTGCACCCATGTGAGGAACTCCAGGCCGTGTTGATTTCTTACTTTGGCCCATTTTCTCCGTTTTTGGCTCGTTTCTTGTTCTTTTTGTTCTTCTATGCTCACTTGAGTATAAAACATGAAATTAAAGGATTAGGAGCATCAAATTCCACAATTCAAGGGATAATTCATCCAAATTTATGCTAAGCTTGGGGTAAAAAATATGTATAAATTATGGTTTATCAAACATATAACAAATATTTTTTTTCTTAAGCTAAATATCAAACTTCACATGTCATAATCTAAGCATATGCACTTATTTAAAAAACATTAAACAACGGTATATATATATACATCTTTGATCATTATATAATATGTCCAAATATACTGTTTGTTATTTGCACTTATTATGAGCATTTTTACCAAACACCATGAACCATTTAAAACACGAAGAGTACAAATCATAGTATCAATAGCCATTTCCAAAACTTATATTACGGAATCTATTTATTAAGTTTATGTTACACATATACACATTTCCTCAAATTATCTATCTCTTATAGCTAATAGGCAATAATTACACATGCAAGCAAGACTGACCAAAAGACCCAATTTCATATACAAATATTACCAAGTAGTACATATCACACACTAAATCAAAATTGGCCATTTTATCTTTACCTTAGCCGAAAATGGCCCTATACATTCTTTATCAATTTACAACCCAATACTCATGTTGTAACACCCCAAACCCGACCCAAACATTATGGCCAAATCTAGTGTGTCACATTAACGATGAGTTGAAACACATTCCTTAGTTGTTACGATTAGAGTGAGTTTGCAAAACCGTTGTTGAAAGTTTAGAAAGAAAACCAGGTTTTTAAATTGGCGAAAGTCCTATCCACTACTGGTTTATAGTTTATTTCATTTTAAGGTTTTTATGTGTCGTTAAGTTACTCTTTTTCCTACGTGTGTTATACTTTGAAATCGTTGGTTAATTTTAAACAAAACTCACGTAGCCTTATTCTATCCATTTTAAGCAAGTTGTAAATAATGAAATAAAACCAAAATAAAAATACTTAGAAGCCACCTTATTACAAATCAAAACCGAAAAGGAAATAATTTAAATAAAATATTGAAAATAAAATAACTTAAGTAAAATTAACCAAATGCAGTCTCCATGGCCACTCCGAATCCCTCCAGCTCCAAGTCCACTAGTTTAGGGCTCACTTGCATATATGAAAGGGAAGAGAGTGAGTTTGGAAAACTCAGTGTGTAAAGTAAACCCAACTAGAGCCCAAATCAGTTTAAGCTTTACTGGGCCTAAGCCCTATCCAGATTCAATATTATTTGGGCCTTAGCCCTATCCAGTAAATAGTATTAACTGGCCCTTAGGCCTATTACAGTAACAGAACAGAAAGTATGCATGTATGCAAAGCCCAGTCCAAATCCAGCCCTATACACCACCCGTACCAGCCCTACACACCATGTGGGGAATAACTCGACCCACCCAGCCCTACACACCACAATCACAGCTAAGTTGCTTAATCAGATAACGTGGCCAAGCCACTAACAGTAAAACGAGGCAAAGCCTCTAGCAGTAAACGTGGCATTGGCACTTAGCACTTCCTCTATCATAAACCCAATCCCATGCAACAGTATAAAATGTCATGGCATATAGTGAACAGATTCAATTTAGCATGCATTTCAGTCAAGTTTAGCCCTAGGGGTAAAAGGGTCTTTTTGCACCTAGGGGTGAAATAGTAATTTTCCACCCTTAAGGGGTATTTCAGTAAATTTACCAGTTTTATGGGTTTTATTCACATTTCAGTTGTTAATAGTCCAAAAATCATCCAAGCAACTTATTTAGCCCATTTAGTCCCATTAGAGTTATTAGGCCCTAAACCCCTAATGAGCCCTACGGTGTCCACTAACTACTACGGCCCACTAAGCCCAAATTTCCACATTCATTTTAGTAGTCTTAACATTCAAATTACTAGGGTCCACTTACCGCTCATTTCCACCCATATGGGCCCGTAAGCCTATTGGGCCCAAATACAGCCCATCGAGGCCCAAATTCACCAATGTGCACGAAATTGCGCACACATCCTCCTTACCGTTTGCAATTATAGATTTTATCGAGTCAACCGACCCACAAGTGTTCTCACGCTCACAAGCCCTCGAAATGCCAAAATTTTGGCATTTCGGCTTTTCGGCTTTTGCTGATCTAGTCTACTGTGGGTGTCGTTTACACACCTGATTTGCGATATACGTTGACGAGATCTCCCACAAGATTCACCTACAATCGTTTCAATCCATATGTCACTAAAATCTAATTGATTAACAAACATCAATTCAACATACCTATTCGGCCAACACCAACTAAGACCCTTAGTCCCTTACCTTTGCCGAAAACAGTGACTAGATCTAGATCTAGTTGCTCCAATGGTTCTTGATCGATGGCCTCTAATCCACACTAAAACATAATAAACCGATAAGTAAAACCAATAAACCCTTTAGCCTTAGTCGACAGCCACCCCCTAATCTTAGGGGTTTCGGCTTTTCTTGAACAACAAGTTATTGAATGGAAAGCAGATCCGAGTACTTACCGAATATCTACTCGTCAAAGAACGCTTCCAATCCTTTTCTATTCCAGATCTGACGTAGATCTTACCCCAAGATACAAGTAGAGAATAGATCTAAATGATCTAAAGGTTCAGTTCCCGAATCACTATAAATATGGAGGTTTTAACTTTTGTGTAATGAATGAGAAGAAAGTTAGAAGTTTTGTAATGGAAAAGAGAAGATGTCGACAAGGGTTAGGGGGTTGTGGGATTCAGCAAATTCGACTAAAGAAAGACTAGGATTTCGATCAAGGGAGAAAACGATAAGAGAAAATCCAAGGTCTTGATATTGTGGCTTCTGTAGAAATCAGTCAATAAGAGTTTGGCTAAAAAGGTTTAGGTTTTAGTCTTGAAGCAATCGACTAAATGGGGTTTAAGGAGATCAATGAAGAAAAAGAAGAAGAAGAAAGGAAAAGAAGGGAAGAATGAGGAGAGTAGATTAGGCTAGAGGGAAGAAATCGTTAGGAAAAGAAGGGAAGAATGAGGAGAGTAGATTCGGCCAGAGGGAAGAAATCGATAAGGAAAAGCTTAAGGTGTAAGGTTTCGGCTTTTAGAACTGAAAATAGGGAAAAGTGTGAACGAAAGAGCCCCAACTGCTTAAACCTATTTGGTAATCAAAGCAATTGACAAAAATCTCGAAAGCTAACCTCAAGAAATCGGCACCCAACTAACTCCCAATGCCGAAACTACAACCTCCCAAAGCCCCAGCCAAAAGTGCTACATCAAAGTCCCTTGGCCGGCCACCTCTTACTTCAATTTGAAATTCCTATATTCTCTACCCCTTATCCTCCTTGATCTAATCTCATGAGATCTCAAACTCTTCCCATCAGAGTTTCACTTGGAGTCCATCACATGCCTTGCACATGCATTAAAAATAAAATAGCACTTTGCTTACCATGGGACTTGAACTCAAGCCCTTGCACAGCTTCCACACGCCACCCTTGTCGTCTAAGTGGCGTTACATTGCCATCTTACCACTGCTGCTTTGTGTCTTACATTACCCACTTTTTCTTAAAAGCCCACTTACTCAAGGCCCCCTTCTCTTTAAGTCTAAAATCTTAAAATTCTACCCAGTTTTAACTTAGGCTTGGGCCTTCTAAAGGCCCATTAACATACCCAAAGCATAAATTATACAACCAGACAACAAAATTTTAAGTTCACACTGAAATCACATAAAATCCCGAAAATCTCAAAAATTAGGGCATTACACATGCAAGCATACCAATTCAAATCAATACACATAACTACATTTATTATTTCTTTTTTTCCGTAGCTTAATATAATTCACATGTTCATTATAACAAATTCAGCATAATAATATATATATAACCACATGACTAAATGATTTTTAGCTAGTATTGCTGACTCATTAAATTGAAATAAATCATCATATCTACTTTCATCTCTTAATCAAATACATAAAAACAATCGTCATATATCTCACTTTCATAATAATCTAATCATAAAGCCAATTGCATATATACTATAATTAATCTTTAACATTACCGAATAATACAACCAAATGCCACAAACATAATTACCAAGACATATATATGTATCCAATAAACTTCAACCATTACATCATGCATTTATCACTTAACAAATATTATTTAACATGACTCAACAATCATTCATCACTTACCTTATTACCGAAGCATCTGACCAAACTTAACAAAGCACATCAAGCATATTATACATTTATAACACTTAACTCTATAATCAAGATGAACATAAACTATTCTTAACATAACTGAATTCAAACATAAAGGTTTAGCCATTTTTCCATGGCTATGATTACACACAACTAAAAAGCCATCATCTCAATGAAATCTAGCCTATACATGCCATAGTTTCCAAAATGTAACTTATAAAATACCAAGGGCGGTCGATAGTCTGATAGGCTTCTCTGACGGTTCCCGAGCTCAAAACTTGAATTCAAATTCTATAAAATCAAAACATACATAAACATAGACTAAGCTTTTATAGCTTAGTAAGTTATAAGCAAATAATTAATCCAATGATATAACTAACTCATTTTAAATTAAATCAAATTACAGTACATGCTTAACCTCAAATTTATCTATGTCATAATTAATACATTTCCACTCACACTCCTTGTCTTGGCCGAATACTCACGTAAGTAGATTAACCAAATGTCATTCAACTTTTGAGCTATATGGTCATTATTAACCATTTATACATTTATTCATGTAAACAAACTCAAGAATCATAATAAAACATTAAATGCATACACCTCTTATTTGGCCGAATATGCTTGATTGTACTTACATATATCTAAATATTAAAGGCCAAATATTCTTACCCATTTCACATGAAATCCTAATTTGCATGACACATAGTTTGTAATAAGTACAAATTCACATGCATACCTCACAATAATCATCCCAATTGTAATATCCCGAATTAGGGCCTAATCGGAATAGTGGTTTCGTGACCACAAATCCGAGGTAGAAATAATTATTTTATAATTATTTTGATGTTTATGGTATGATTTTATGATGATGTGAAAATTTCGTGAAGAAATTCTAAGCGTAAAGTGCTTAATTTGAAATTAGGGACTAAATCGAATAAGTTGCAAAACTTGCATTCTAGAAGTTTTTAGTATGAAATTGCTTTGAAATATTAATTAGAAGGTCTTAAATGGTAATTAGACCAATTTTAAGTTCATCGACAAAATTAGGACATGGAAGGAATTTTTGAAAGTTTAGTAAGGAGGGGCATTTTGGTCATTTGGATATTAAATGAAATAAAAAGGGAAAAATAACACAAAATTCATCATCTTCTTCATACGTTGCTGCTGAATTTTTCTCTCCACCATAGCTAAGGGCTCTTCAACTTTCAAGCTTCATAGTAAGTGATTTCAAGCCCCGTTTTTAATGATTTTTACGTTTTTGCGATACCGGTAGCTCGATAAAGCTTATGTTAGCAAAATTTTGAGTTAGGGTTCATATTTGGAAAAATACCCATAGGTTAAATTTGTGTATTTTGATGTTTTATGGTAGAATATGAGGTTTTAAATTATGTTAGACAACTTGTGCTACTCGGTTTTAAGTAAAAACGAACAAAACGGCTTAATAGGTAAAAGTACATATTGTGCATAAGTATGTATTATAGTGGGAATTTGAGCTTGCTAATAGCAAGTAAATGATCAGCATGTCCTAAAACATAAGAATTCGAAATAAAATTTAATTTCCGAGCTTTGAGGCAAAAGTGTAAATATGTAAAAATTTAGGGGCAAAATTGTAATTTTGCCAAAATTTGAATTAAGGACTAATTTGAAAATGTGAGTATTAAACAAGCTAAATGTGTTATTTTAGATCAAGAAAGACGTGGAATCGACCTCAATCGAGGAAAAGAAAAGATTGCGGACTAAATTCCAAAATCTTTGTATTTTGGTACCAAGGTAAGTTCATGTGTAAATAATGTAACATAATTGTTATTTTAAAGTTAATTGATGTTAATTATATGATATGCTAAATTTTTATCATGAAATATATGCTTTATGGTTATTTTCAAAATTAATGTAAATTGAGTGTGCTACTTGTTAAAAGTAAATTGCTACCGAGTATTGGTTTCAGTATTCTACGGAAGACGGCGAGGATATGTGTTCGAGGAAAATCCCGTTTGAACCTTAGGGATAGATTAGGATACAAGTGACATGTCACTAGGATGGTTGGGCATCCGAACTCGTTGAGTTGAGTCCGAGTTCACTTTTGGATGCGAATATCCGAACTCGTTGAGTTGAGTCCGAGTTCGTGAGATGTAACTAGGCATCCGAGCTCGTTGAGTTGAGTCCGAGTTCACCTATGGATGCGAACGCCCGAGCTCGTTGAGTTGAGTCCGAGTTCGCTTATGGGCGGGTTACATAATTGATTGATTACATATATAGCACTTATGTGCAAATGATCCGTGTATCCGAGTTGTATTCCAATGTGTTCAACAGGTAAAATTCAAGTGAAATGGAAAAGCACTCAAGATGTAAGTGACAATTTGGTAATGTTGAGAAATGGCCATATTGGACAGGTATGTACTTAACCCTCGGGTTGAAACTCGACACAACAACAAAAATGTGGTAAGATGAAGTATGATGATTAGAATTGTGACATATGTTTTGGTGATGCTATGCAAATGTTGTTTGGCATAATGGCTTTGTTATGTTACTTGTTATTTGCATGTGAACTTACTAAGCATTTATGCTTACTCCCTCCTTTTTATTCATTGTATTTTTGGACAAGCCGGCTCGAGAATCGGGATAAGTTGAAGGCTCGATCACACTATCCGAAGGACTTTTTGGTAAATGGCTTGTAAAACTTAGTATGGCATGTATAGCAATATACCTACTTTGTGTAAATAATCTTGTGATATGGTGGTGGTTTGGTTGAGGAAATGCTTGATAATGATGAGTCATTGAAATGGCTAATATAGATTATGTTTGATGTCATGGAAGGATAATAGGTTATCTAGTACATGAAAGCTTTTATGAAAATGAAATTAGCCATAAAACAGAACATTGCAGCAACACTGATGTGAGTTTGAAAATTCACTAAAAATCATAGAAATCGAATTTGGTGATGGATTAGTGATGAAATTGAAGCTTATTATGTCTACTTTCAAATGGAAGAAGCGAAATAGGTTGAAGGATTATGTGTTATAAGATATTTGAGTTTTAGTGAGGCAGGGCCAGAATGATTGCTGGATCCCCTGTTCCAAATTTGAAAATTCACTATAAATTGTACAAAAATATTTAAGAGGTGTACTTTATATGTACAGAATCCTGAGTTAGTCTAGTTTCAAGATAAGGAAATGGTATAATCCTATGAATTTTTTATAGAGAGAAAAGTGGTTCGTAGTAAACAGAGGTCAGTGCAGTCAAGTCCTGAAACAGGGGTAATTTTAACTAATAAAATGTACAAATCGGCCCAACTAAAAATTATAGAAAAAAATTAGTGAATAGATATGTGAGTCTAGATTCAGGAAAAATTTATGGATCTTTATTTCAAGTTTCGTAACTCGAGATATGATTTTTAAAGCGACCATGACGCAGAAATTCTGCATATTCCGAAAATTAAAATAAATGATGTAAAGTTGGTTTAATGATAAATTAAGTTTAGTAACACCTCAAACTCGACTCCGGTGATGGTCTCGGGCGTGGGGACGTTACACCAATGATCTCATTAACTTAATTAAACTAAATCGTAATATAAGGGAGTTATTACATTTAGTTGCACATACCGTATTCCAAATGAAATGCGTATTTATACTCAAATATCACCTTGGCCGAATGTTAATATCATTCAAATATTTATTTTCCACTTAAACTTCAAGTCAGAAATGTCAATGTATAAATATATCGAATACACATACATTTATAAACTTGAGTTCAAATCATTGATATAACCTCATGTATATATATAAATCCATATTGCCGAATGTACATGGTAACATGTATACCTATAATTAGGAGTCATTTCTTTCATATTCAATTCATATGATCACCAAGCCGAATGCACATATCTTTATCCCATGTGCACCTCACTAGCATCACATGATTTGTAATACTTATCAAGATAGTAACTTACCTTATTATCAGTTTCCAGTCAGCAAATTCATAATTGGGCATTTAGTTCATTTCACGCACTCGAACACAGACTTATCTTCGCTCGATGAACCATTCAGAATTGGATAGGACACTCATATAATCACATATACTGTACAATGCCAACACCCCAGACGTGGTCTTACATGTAGCCACAAATCGATGCCACTGTCCCAAACAAGGTCTTACTCACACACATATATCGGAATCACATATCGATGCCATGGTATTACTCGCACATACATATTGGAATCTTATGTTATGACATATGTATCCTAACTATTCCTATGGTTTATACGGGGCATTCAGACATCGTAACTTGGTCAAAATGAAATCACACATATAGTTACTAAGCTTAACCATATTCTGCAAATACACATTTAAATTCCTATGTTTCAAATAGCATAAATATATTTTGCAATTAACAGAAATTAAGTATGTCTATTTGCCTACAAACATACTTCGGACGATGAAAAAAATCAGGATGACGAGTCGACAACTTTTGTTTTCTCCCTATCTAAATCCGATTTCTTTGATTCTTGATCTAAACATATTCAAATTAAGCTCATTCGAACATATTTTCATTCAATTTACTCCTAAAATACATAAATGGGTAAATTACCATATTACCCCTGACATTTACAAGTTTTACAATTTAGTCCCTATTGCACAAAACACAATATATATAACATTTTAATATACCCATGTTTGCCGAATTTTACCCACACTCATACAAGTCCATATATTTCATCAATTTCACATTTTAGTGCCTTGAATTTTGATTTTTTGCAATTAAGCCCTAATTACTCAAATTCGTCTAAAATTCCTTTACAAAATATGTTAACCCAAAGTATATCTTTCATAATTCATTCTCAAACAATAAAAATCACAACGTCCCATCAATGGCATAACTCAAAATATTCATCAAAATAAATAATCCAAGCATGGGTTTAGTAGTATTGGAAGCAATAATCTCAAAAACATAACAATTATAAAAAACCGACAAAGAACGAACCTTCAATCGTGCTTGGAAGCTGGCCAAACCTTAACTTTCATCATTTCTTTCTTTTTTCTTTAGTTTCGGCAATGGTGAGGTAAAAATTTTGAGCACTAATATTTGTTTATAATATGTTTTATAATACTTTAACATATAACATTGCTTTCTCAATTTAACCCTATTAAATTTATAAAAAGGCCATATCATATAAGACCTTTATCGTCCATTCAATAAAATAAATGCACATGATATGGCTTTCACGTTGATGCCTTATAATATATATTATATCTTAATATAAAATAAGGTTTAATTTACACATATATATATCTGTAATAAAACAATATAAAACTATATGGGATTTACTTACCACCGTCCCAGTCGTAATTAAAAGGCTAATTAAAACTTAAAAACTTCAATTTAAAAAGTGACTAACAATTCGGCCCTTATACTTTAAACCATCAAATTTTCTTTTTACGCGATTAAGTTCTTTTATTTAATCGGGCACCCAATCGATAAAATTAAATCACGAAATTTTCACAGATTTAAATTCACATAAATTAAACACAGGAAATATTTTTAAAATATTTTTTGACTCAAATTCGTGGTCTTGAAACCACTGTATTGATTAGGGTCTAATTCGGGCTGTTACATATTTGTTTAGAGCAAATCCTAACGCTTAACCCCCTCCTACCCTGCCTATACCACAACCGATCCCTGTAGCCCCACAAGGTGTTGATATGGTAAGGTTGACAAAACCTCCGGTGGATAAAATTTAGAAATAAGGAGCCGAACAGTTTAGAGCTAGTCTGAATGATGATCTAGAGAGAATGGAGTTTTGGCTCGAGAATTCCATCCGAGTATTTGAGGAATTATCTTGTACACTTGATGAGTGCCCGAAATGTGTTGTGTCCTTGTTGAAAGATTTGCCCTATCGTTGGTGAAAGACATTGATATCAGTGGTCCCGAGGGAAATAGTGACATGGGACCTTTTCCTAGAAGAGTTCCAGAAGAAATACATAAGTCAAAGATTTATTGATCAGAAACGGAAATAATTCCTTGAGTTGAAGCGAGGTAAGATGACTGTGGCTGAGTATGAACGTGAGTTCGTCAAACTTAGCAAATATGCACAAGAATTTATTTCTACCGAGGTGATGTTGTGTAGAAGGTTTGAGGATGGGCTCAATGAGGATATCAAAGTGCTAGTCAAAATTCTTGAATTAAAAGAACTTGTGGTGTTAGTCAACAGAGCATGCAAAGTTGAAGAGCTAAATAAAGAGAAGAGAAAAGTAATTATGGAAGCTTGAGATGCCTGAAAGAGACCGATGAGTAAGCCTTTTCAATCTCCATCCAAGAGGTCTAATGAAATAAATCCTCGAAAGACTATTTCAGCTGGATAGTCACATCAAGATCGAGGTAAAGCATATTTAGGTTCTAAAGCCCAGGCAACATCGATGGCCAGTGTGGGTAACGTAAAACTGATAAACCTGAGTGCCAAAGCTATGGTAGACAACACACTAGTGAGTGCTAGGGACCTAACCCAGCTTGTTTTAGGTGTGGTTCCATAGATCATTTTGTTAGCGATTACTGTGACAGCCCTAAATCGACCATGGGCGGTAAGTGGTTTCGAGATCACTAAACCAAGTCGTTTAAATTAATGAATGTTAAATTTCGTGTCTAATATATGTGTAAAATGCATGTGTGAGATTGTGGTGTTTTGATTTTAGCCATTTGATGTGAAATTTATTTATATGGACTTGTGTGAGAATTATGAAAACATGCTAGGTAAATGTGAAATGGCCTAGTATTATATGGTATAAAATTCAAGGGATTT
Organism: Gossypium stocksii; assembly: GCA_020496765.1. Classification (NCBI taxonomy): domain Eukaryota; kingdom Viridiplantae; phylum Streptophyta; class Magnoliopsida; order Malvales; family Malvaceae; genus Gossypium; species Gossypium stocksii. The sequence goes on from CM035627.1 coordinate 48,409,440, forward strand.
GCATGTCAAATTTGCCATTTTACTTATAAGTGGCCGGCCATGTGGTGTAATGATTAAAAGTTTGCATGTTTTTATATTTATATAATATATATTCATGCATTATTATAAGTAATATTTATTTTATGTTATAATTAAAAAGAAAAGTCATAGAATGAGTTAAATGGGTGAAAAAAACAAAGCTAGCTATTTTTTTTTTTTGTTTCCCCATTTTTGCCTATTCTTAATGAGCAAAAGAAGAAAAGAAGCTATGGCATTCGGTTACCATCTAGCTTGATTAAGGTGAGATATTTTGTTAATTATTTTAAATTTCTTGTGAGTTTGAATAATTGTTGAGCTTCTTACATTGCCCAAGTAGAAATTTTGAGTTGAATTAGTCAAACTTTCGAGTATGGAAGATATGAATCAAGTTGAGTGGTGTTTTAATGTTTTGAAGTTGAAATGGTGGAATAGGTGTTGTGGATGTGTTAAATTGTTTTATATGTGGTTTAAAGACTTTGGGGAGGTTCGGTCTTTATGGTAAATTAAAGAAGTTTTGGCTTAATAGCCGTGAGTGTGTGGGAGGAATGTTCTATGTCCTTTAAGTGAAATTTTCAGCATTTGCGATCTTGGATTAAAATTTAATGTTAAAATTTTGTTTTTTTTTTCTTTGTGTGGTGAAATTACCGATTGTAAACCTTGGATGAGCTGAATTTATATGCTCCATGTATATGAGACATTTTATATATATATATATATTCAAGTTTTAATGTTTAACTAGTTGCTTTAGTAATGGTTGAATGAGCTTACAAATGGAACATGGTCTAGTTGGATAAGTAATAGAATGAATTGAATTTACTTGGAGTAATTGTAACATTGATATGAAGAAAAAAAAAATATATATATAGATATAATGGAAGTACCAAGTAGATTAGAGTAGAATGCCGAATGTAAAGTATAGATAGAAGTAATTTTGTGATTTTGGGCCTTTGAGTTAAATGTATTTGCAATGGGATAAAATGTGTATTAAGGTAAGTTAAGTGATTGAGATGTGTAAGAAGTATATGTGTGATATTTATATTTTGGCCATGAGATTGTATTATTTAAGATATTAATTGAGAAATTTGTTGATTATTTAAGTAATTGAAAGTACAACATGGCCGTATGAATGCTAATAAATAGAGGAAATGATGTTGTTGTTTGTGATATATGAATGTTCAAACACTTATTTATGCATATGAGATTTAGAGCATTAGCTAATTGATGAATTTGTTTAATATAATGGCCGAATGAAATTATGATTGATGCATGGTTTTAAATTGAATTTTGAATGCATGTGGGATATAAGGAATTGAGTTTGCCGTATAGGTGATAGTAGGAAGAGAAATTGTTTTGACTTGAATTTAATTACCTATATGTTCGATTGATGGATGATAAATGAGCTTGTTAAATGTTGAAGTTTAGTATTAAGGTCTTTATGTTTGTGATATATTCGGCCGACTGTGTGTGGCTATGGAAGTCTATGTGCTTCATGTTTTGAGTGAACGTGTAATAACGAAATGAGATACATGAATAAGGATTAATATAAATTAAATTGTTTAATTTAGCTCAAGAGCATAGAGGACCAAAGTCGGATAAGGGAAAAGAGAAAGTAATTGAGTAGCCGATCCGCAGCCGTATAAATTATACCGAGGTAAGTCTTAAGTAATCAAACATAGTTAATGTTCGATTATAATTTGATATATTACATGAATTGGGTATTTCTGGAAATCTATGAAAGTAGCTGAACTTATAGATAAAATGATGATGTGTTGTATTATACTATATGTCCTAATGGCAAGTATATCATATTGGTAAGTGAAAAAGGTGCTATTAAGATCATGTGATAGTATAAAATGAATGTGAGCCGTATACTATGCATAAACAATTGAATACTCACAGTGAAGATAAAATGAAAGAAAGGTGATTGAAATTATGTGTGATTATAGTGCTTGGAATTAATCCTACTTAAGTCTAATCAACGAATTACATCGAGGCGGATAGATGTTGTACTTATGGGACTTTGAGTTTGAAGAAATGATATGTCAATGAAATAGGGGTAATGTGGCTATGCATATATGGTCAATAAGTATTACTTAGCGAATATATTACACGTGAATAATGTGCATAAGTAAATTCCTAAGTATTTGAGTTGATTTTTATAAAAGCTTTAAGTAATTTAGCATGTCTCGTATCCTTATCAATTGATGCTACTTGCACGAATGATCTCATTTGAGTATGAGACTTGAAATGAAAAGTACATAAATAGATATGTTTCTTTTGGTTAATAGTATGCATAAGATTAAGGTAAGAGTCCTATATGTGCTAATGTGTATCAAAGTTGATTGACTAAATTGTTTGATAAGGAAGAGACTAAGATATGTATTAAGACCAAATGTGTAAGTATGTATATGTGATAAGGCCGTATGGCCAATGTGATGAATGCGTATGTGTATGTGTGATAAGGCCGAATGGCCAATGTGAAATAAGCATAAGTGTGTATATGTGATAAGGCCGTATAGCCAATGTGATGAATGCGTATGTGTATCTGTGATGAGGCCGAATGGCCAATGTGAGATAAGCATAAGTGTATATATGTGATAATGCCGTATGGCCAATGCGATGAATGCGTATGTGTAGGTGTGAATGGTCAATATTAGATATGTGTAAGATGTGTATTGATATATGTATACAAAGTGAGAATGAATAACTTATGCAATATGGGGCACGGCCAAACGACTATTACAAAGATGAAAGTAGATCATGTGAACTATGAGTTAGTCTAAATGAAAGCAATACTTCTGTTAATATGTTGTGATATGTAAATACTACCAACGTATATCATAAAGTTTGATAAACCTTCTAAATGGACTATGGTACGAAATTATTTGGGACATTGACTTAGTAAGCTTCAAAGCTGGTGATTAGGGTCGGGTTTTATATCTAGCCGGCCAAGTGCATTTGATTACAATATCCCACATTAAGATGACAAATGAAGTTCGTAGTATACATTGAATGACTCAGGTATGTGATACTTATCCTTTGAAGTAAGACTGATTCGAATCAGATTTGATTACGTTCAACTGTGAAATTATGTATTTGAAGGTATAAGATTTATGCATATGTGTCTTCAGTCATCGAAATTTAATGATGATGGAATCCCTTAATTTGGCCAGGTATGTATCCTTCACTCATAATTAAATCTGCTCTGGATTGAGTCACAAGAATGTGATAAAATATATAAATTTATGGAGATGAGTACAAATTACTATGCAATTGAACCATGCTCGATTGATGTGAAGAGTCATGTAACAACCCTAACCCCATGCCCGTCGCTGAAGGGTCAAGAGGCATTACAAGAAAATACATGCAAGCATGAAAGTCCAATCATATAAAAGTTCAAGCATTTTTAAAACAAATACATTTGTATACATTCTGCTAATAAAATGAACTTATGATATACCATGACTAGTACTTACTATTCTTATAGCAAAACTTTATAAACAAATTATCTAAAGCATTATCTTAGTACCTAGCCGATTATGCAAGTTCATAAATGACTACCGAAAGATTTCCTAAACTCAAATTGTGTTACGAATTTTGAATAGCATGCTTTGTAGAATTTCACTCCAACCTCTTTTCTCCTAATTAATTTATCATAACCGATTGTAGCCAACTAACCATTCAAGCAAACACACACTTTAGACCTTTATAAGCAATACTAATTGTCATCTCCATTTCAAACTATTAGCATTTACTATCAACTATCCAACTAAATAAGTATGACGCATGCAGCATTAATCACCATTTTCACACCTATTTCATGTTCATCCATACTCAACCATAGCACACATAATTTATATATGAATATGGAGTACTTGGCAAGCCATTTTCACATGGCTATTCATATTTACAATTCAAAATAAAAGTTTGATTTTTAAAACATAGATTTTAGCCTATACATGCCATTGTTTCAAAAGGGATTTAAACCTTCGAAAGTACCAAAATTTAAAGATGATAGTGTGAGTGGCTTGGACCCAAAATCCCTCTAACTGTAGCTTCAAGAATGTCTACAAAAGAGAAAAGGGCATTACAACGGAGTAAGCTTTCTAAGCTTAGTAAGTTTGGAGTAATCTATACAATGAATATCTTTAAAAATAACACATATATTTAAAAACATAAAACTCAATCCTGAAAGGCATCACCATTTAGCCGAATACACATTCACACATAGGGAAATTTCAGCATTTGCTTTCACTTAACTCATTGTCCATTTTTCATGACCACATCACAACCTTTCACTTAAGTATCACTCATGACCGAACTTGTATACACTTGGGTGTGCAAAGATAGGACTCTCTTTCATATATCCAAGCAAACTTAATACTCAAGATAAACTAAATTTGATATCACATATGAGTCTGGATACATACCTGGTCTTCTTAATGGAATGATTATACTTTATTGAAGTCGTATTAAAATTTTCCCGAAATCTTATCACACACTAGAGATACAAGTGTTAAGCCTGTTAGGCACAAAGCCCGAATATATCACATCATCGGCTTATAGCCTGCTAGGCACTAGGGCCTAAATATGTCACGGCATGAAGCCTGCTAGGCACTAAGGCCTGAATATGTCACCGGCACAAAGACTGCTAGGCACTAAGGCCTGAATATGTCACAATGAATCACGTACATTATTCGCTCACTTTCTATTATGTTACACAAGTCATGTCAATTTCGAAATTCACTAGTTATTTTCGATGTAGGAAAAATATGCACATTATAACATTCTCACATAAATAATTTGTCAACCACATATAACATACTCTTCCATATCCATTCGGCTTAATAGAATTTACCACATAATTTTCATATGCTCATGCAAAATATATTGTTCTTTCAATTCTACATAGGCATACTGTTACTTACTTATCATCATTCTTCATATCATATTCATGTACGTACTAAGTTGTTATGCTCAAAACTTACCTCGATATATTCGAACAGTTGAAGTTTGGCTACTCTACTATTTTCTCTTTTCCTTTATCCGACTTTGATCCTCTTTGCTATTGAGCTAGAATAAACAAATGGGAAACTTATCAAGATTTAATTGCCTATTCTCTTGGCCGAATGTAACAGGAGTTAATTACATATATTACCAACCTTCATTAATCCACTTAGTTTCTATTAATACATGATTAATTTCACTCGGTACAAACTAATAAAGAGTAGCATAACTTTCATCATCCCTCATCACAAGCCACATTCAATTTGTACTCATATTAGCACTTAACTCAAACATATATATAGACACAAAACCGAAAGCGTGGACACTATTATAAATTAAACATTATGCCCTTAACAAAATCATCTTATAAAGTTATGGCCAAATACACTTGTACACCTCTAAGGCTTAGCCTCAGACACAATTATCAATACTCTCTTTACATCCTTCCTATCCTCTATCCTATCTATATGCCACATTTCACTCAACAATATGCTTAATTCCTAATAGCCACTACGTGCACGCACACTCATTCATATTGGCCGATTATCTCCTTACTATTTATTTAACAAATCTAAACACTAATTTGCTTAACTTCACTCAAAACACCACCATCGCCTTAAGTCACAAAATTAAGAGTACATTTGATACTCATGAGCAAGAATTCGAAATAAAACATGTTTCTCGAACATATGGTACCGACTTGACAAGTTCTCACTAAACAATTCTCCCATGGTACATACATAGACTAGACTTTGATATATATATATATATAATTAAATATACACATATGTAATTCAATTATGCTTCCTTCCTTTAAATCACAAGATACGGAACATCAAAATTTTCAATGTTTGCATTATACTAACATAGCCGAAACTAATATGCCACATTAATCCAAATTTTACAATTGAGTCTCGGTTAATAACAAGATAAGAAGCTCACATCATTCATTTTTTTTTCTATATTTCCCCCTAATTGCCGAATGCACCTTGTTCATTAATTTTAGAAATTAAACCATGGGTTCTCTACTATGTGACCTTAACAACTAGATTTCATGGCTAATTCAAGGGAATTACTTTCAAATGTATGAAAACAACACTCCTTTCTTACAAGACAAAACAAAACCGTGAGCACATAATCCCACCAAAATCAAAATTTCAACATGGATATGAAAGGATACATAGTAAAGGACTCAAATTCCTCAATTATAAAGCCAATTATCAAACATTTACCTTGAATCCGAGCCTCCCAAATGACCGAATGTTCGCAAGCTTCTCCTTCTCTCAATTTTCTTTCTTTTCTTTCTTGTTTCGGCCAAGAACAAGGTTTATATTCTCTCTCTTTTTTTTTTCTTACTTATTTGCTTTCATTTTATCATTATTTCATTTTCCACCTATTAGCTAATTTTTATTTTATATTTTATAATATAAGTATCATCATGGCCGGCCACTTCAAGTAAAAAAGGGGAATTTGACATGCAAATCCCCATGTTTTACTCCAAGCACTTTTTAACCTCTATAATAGGCACCACACATTTCTTACACTTCACATCTAAGTTCTTTCCAACAAATTTTCCTATCTAAAAGGCAAAATTCATCACACCAAAATCTCATACATACTATAACACAAAATAAAATTATAAAATTTAACACTTGATTATTTCTTCGGTTCGGTTTAGTGGTCTCGAAACCACTGCCCGACCAAGGTCAAATTAGGGCTGTCACAACTCTCCTCTCCTTTTGAAATTTTTGTCCCCGAAAATCTTACCGATGAAAAGGTTTGGATAACGTTCTTTCATAGATGTCTCAGTTTCCCAAGTGGATTCTTCGATCCTGTGCTTGAGCCACAACACCTTTACTAACTGGACCTTTTTATTTCGCAATTCTTTCACCTCACGAGCTAAAATACGAATTGGTTCTTCTTCATAACTCAAATCGGGTTGAATTTCAATTTCTGATGGACTAATCACATGCGAGGGATCAGATCTATAACAACGAAGCATCAATACATGAAAAACGTTGTGGATCTTTTCAAGCTCAGGGGGCAAAATCAGTTTATAAGCAACTGGCCCAATCCGTTCTGATATCTCATACGGTCCGATGAATCTCGAACTCAACTTGCCTTTACGGCCAAATCTGAGTATCTTTTTCCAAGGTGAAACTTTTAAAAATACTTTATCACCAATCTGGTACTTGATATCTTTATGTTTCAGATCTGCGTACGATTTCTGACGGTCCGATGCTGTTTTCAAACTATCCCAAATCGTTTTCACTTTCTGCTCCACTTCTTTGACTAAATCAACCCCGAGAATCTTATTCTCACTAAGCTCGGTCCAAAATAGAGGTGTACGGCACCTTCGACCGTAGAGAGCTTCATAGGGTGCCATTTGAATACTCGATTGAAAGCTGTTGTTATACGCAAATTCAACCAAAGGCAAATACTTTTCCCACGAACCGTTAAACTCGAGAATGCAACATCTCAACATGTCCTCGAGTATTTGAATAACCCGTTCAGATTGTCTGTCAGTTTGCAGATGGAAAGCAGTACTAAAATGTAATTTGGTACCCAAATCCTCGTGTAATTTCTTCCAAAATCTCAAAGTAAATCTGGGATCTCTATCTGAAATGATAGAAGTAGGCACCTCATGCAATCTCACTATCTGAGAGATGTACAATCCCGCTGACTTCTCAAGCGAATCATCGGTGCGAACAGGGATGAAATGAGCCGACTTGGTCAATCGGTTAACTATAACCCAAATGGAGTCTTTCTTGCTCGGGGTTAGCGGTAAACCGGACACAAAATCCATTGTAACTCGATCCCACCTCCATTCAGGTATTAAAATCGGCTGAAGTAATCCCGAAGGCACCTGATGCTCCACTTTCACTGGTTGACAAATCAAACATTTAGAAACATAGTCGGAGATGTCTCGTTTAATACCGTGCCACCAGTACTGATGTTTCAAGTCGTTGTACATCTTTGTGCTACCCAGATGAACTGACATTCGGCTATCATGAGCCTCACTCAAAATCATTGGAATAATCTCTGAACTTCTCGGAATACACAATCGGTTTCTGAACCTCAAATAATCATGGTCATCAATCTGAAATTCTGAGTCCACATTCGAATTACACTGAGCCCTTTTTGCAGCCAAAACGTCGTCGTTTTTTCTGATCCTCACATATCTGCCGTATGAACACTGGTTCTGCCATTAATTCTGCTATCAACAAATTATCCGTAGACATAGATAAACGAACATTCATGGCTCGCAACGAAAATAAGGATTTCCTACTGAGGGAATCCATGACTACATTAGCCTTACCCAGATGATAATCAATAACAAGCTCGTAATCTTTCAGCAATTCTAACCACCGTCTTTGTCTCAAATTCAGATCCTTTTGAGTCATTAAGTATTTCAAACTTTTATGATCGAAAAAGACATGGCATTTTTCTCCAAACAGGTAGTGGCGCCAAATTTTTAGAGCAAAAACAATGGCAGCAAGCTCAAGATCATGAGTTGGGTAATTTCTCTCATGAGGCTTCAATTGCCTCAAGGCATATGCAACTACTTGGCCTTCTTGCATCAAGACGCAACCTAAACCGTTTTGAGAGGCGTCAATATAAACCACATACTCTTTACCGGACTCAGGCTGGACCAACACTGGTGCTTCCGTCAAAAGAGTTTTCAGCTAGTCGAAACTTTTCTAACACTTTTCTGACCACTCGAACTTGACATCTTTTTGTAGCAGTTTTGTCAACGGTGTTACGATCATCGAGAACCCTTTCACGAATAGTCGGTAGTAACCGGCAAGCCCCAAAAAGCTCTAAACTTCAGTGACGCTTCTCGGAGGCTTCCAATCAAGTATTGCTGAAACTTTACTCGGATCAACCCGAATACTCGATGCGGATACAACATGCCCCAAGAAGCTAACTTCTGTCAGCCAGAATTCACACTTACTGAACTTAGCATATAATTGCTTATCTCGTAAAATCTGTAATACCAATCTTAGGTGCTCGGCATGTTCAGTTTCATCGCACAAATAGATCAATATATCGTCAATGAACACAACTACGAACCTGTCCAAATACTGTCTAAAAATTCGATTCATCAAATCCATAAATACCGCAAGGGCATTAGTGAGCCCAAACGGCATCACTAAGAACTCATAGTGACCGTATCTCGTTCTGAATGCTGTTTTTGGCACATCTGAATCTCAAACTCGTAGCTGATAATAACCCAATCTCAAATCTATCTTCGAGAACACTGAGGCTCCTTTCAGCTGATCAAACAAATTATCAATGCACGGTAATAGATATTTGTTCTTTATCGTCACTTTATTTAATTGACGATAGTCGATGCACATCCTCATCGTTCCGTCTTTCTTTTTCACAAATAAAACCGGTGCACCCCAAGGTTAAAAACTTGGTCGATCGAAACCTCTATTCGTCAATTCTTATAGCTGAACTTACAATTCCTTTAATTCGGCTAGTGCCATACGATATGGAGCTATCGAAATTGGAGTCGTTCTGGGTAGAAGTTCAATGCCAAACTCTACTACACGGACAACTGCTAATCCCGGTAATTCATCGGGAAACACATCCGGATACTCACAGACTATAGGCACAGACTCAAGCTTCTTTTCTGACTCTTTACAATCAATCACGTACACAAGATATGCCTCGCACCCCCTTTTTACATATTTTTGAGCTTCTATCGAAGATATCACAGCTGGCAACCCGCTCAAATCAGAGGACTCAATCCGAATTATTTTATTATTCGAACATCGCAAATCAATAACTTTCTGCTTGCAGTTTACTACTGCGTCATGCACAGTCAACCAATCCATCCCGAGAATAATATCAAATTCATCAAACGGTAATAGCATCAAATCAGTCGAAAAACAAGAGTCTCGAATCATTAAGGGACATCTCTTGCACACTTTATCAATCAGCACACATCGACCCAGAGGGTTTGACACTCGAATTACAAACTCAGTAGACTCAATAGGTAGAGTCGTACTGGATGCTAAAGTTTCACACACATATGAATGGGTTGAACCGAGATCAATCAGAGCTAAAACATCAGTGTCAAAGAGAGTGAAAATACCAGTAATAACATCAGGAGAAGAAGCCTCCTCGCGAGCACAGATGGCATAAGCCCGAGCAGGTGCACGAGCCTCAGATCTGACCGTAGTGTCCCTAATCCCTCTTTGGCTACCACTAATATTACCTCCCCGTCTCGGTGGTCGTCCATGCACTGCCGTGCTACCTAGCCTCTCACCAGGATCAGTATTACGTTCAACCTGTCTCGAACAATCCTTTATGAAGTGATCAGCAGCTCCACATTTAAAACAAGAGCGGTCATGCAATCTGCAACTCCCCGGATGCCATTTACCACAATGCTTGCAAACTATTCTATCCCTGCGATCATTGCCTACACTAGCAACAGAAGTGGCTCGCATACTCAATGGAGGTCGATCACGATCTCGTCTGGAATAACCCGAATTAGCCTTAGATCTATTCAACTCATCTTGAAATTTCTTTGAAGATTGCTGAAAAGATTTTCCCGATGACCTCTTACGAAATTCTTTGACCCCAACCTTAGCCTTTTTCTTTTCAATACTGAGTTCTTCAGTCTTACAAGCTCGCTCGACAAGTACTACAAACTCTTTGATTTCTAAAATGCCGACCAACAGCTTGATATTTTCATTTAAACCATCCTTAAAGCGTTTACACATGATAGCCTCGGATGATACACACTCACGAGCATAACGACTGAGCCGTACAAACTCTCTCTCATATTTAGTTATGGACATTCGGCCCTGTTTAAGTTCAAGAAATTCCTTCCGTTTTTTATCTATGAATCTCTAACTGATATACTTTTTTCGAAATTCGATTTGGAAGAAATCCCAGATGACCCGTTCTTTCGGCACGACAGAGACCAATGTATTCCACCAATAGTAAGTGGAATCATGTAATAAAGATACAGCACACTTCAAACATTCTTCGGGCAAACACGATTATTCATCAAAAACTCAGATCGTATTATCGAGCCAAAACTCAGCCCGCTCAGTATCATCTCTGACTGTAACTCGAAATTCTTTAGCCCGTATTTTCTAATTTTGTCAACCGGAGGTCTGCTTGATCTCAATGGATCAGTCACAGAAGGAGCTACATAAGTCGGGAGAGGAGTATTCAGGGGCGGGGGTTGTGGAGCAGCCAGATTCGTTCGGATAAATTGAGTGAACCAATCACTCATCATTGCATAAAAAGCTTGTCTAGTGTCATCCTCTCGATGACTGATATTCGGTTGAGAGTCATTAGGCGCAGTCCCTTGCATGGGAGCCAGCGCTACACTCTCCACATCGTCCGCTACAGCTCGTTCAGGATCGGGATTCATTTCTATACAAGAAAAATCACGTTTCAAATACCAAAAGTCACCACACTATCGTCTTAACTAACAATGGCATGTATAGCTATATTCACATACGCTACGTTAGTCCGAGAATCGACTAAACCATAGCTCTGATACCAATAAAATGTAACAACCCTAACCCCATGCTCGTCGCCGGAGGGTCCGGAGGCATTACAAGAAAATACATGCAAGCATGAAAGTCCGATCATATAAAAGTTCAAGCATTTTTAAAACAAATACATTTGCATACATTCCGCTAATAAAATGAAAAGTACTATTCTTAGAGCAAAACTTTATAAACAAATTATCTAAAGCATTATCTTAGTACCTAGCCGATTATGCAAGTTCATAAATGACTACCGAAAGATTTCCTAAACTCAAATCGTGTTACGAATTTTGAATAGCACGCTTTGTAGAATTTCAGTCCAACCTCTTTTCTGCTAATTAATTTATCATAACCGATTGTAGCCAACTAACCATTCAAGCAAACACACACTTTAGACCTTTATAAGCAATACTAATTGTCATCTCCATTTCAAACTATTAGCATTTACTATCAACTGTCCAACTAAATAAGTATGACGCATGCAGCATTAATCACCATTTTCACACCTATTTCATGTTCATCCATACTCAACCATAGCACACATAATTTATATATGAATATGGAGTACTTGGCAAGCCATTTTCACATGGCTATTCATATTTACAATTCAAAATAAAAGTTTGATTTTTAAAACATAGATTTTAGCCTATACATGCCATTGTTTCAAAAGGGATTTAAACCTTCGAAAGTACCAAAATTTAAAGACGATAGTGCGAGTGGCTTGGACCAAAATCCCTCGAACTGTAGCTTCAACAAGGTCTATAAAACAGAAAGAGGCATAACAACGAAGTAAGCTTTCTAAGCTTAGTAAGTTTAGAGTAATCTATACAATGAATATCTTTAAAAATAACAAATATATTTAAAAACATAAAACTCAATCCTGAAAGGGATCACCATTTAGCCAAAAACACATTCACACATAGGGAAATTTCAGCATTTGCTTTCACTTAACTCATTGTCCATTTTTCATGACCACATCACCACCTTTCACTTAAGTATCACTCATGACCGAACTTGTATACACTTGGGTGTGCAAAAGATAGAACTCTCTTTCATATATCCAAGCAAACTTAATACTCAAGATAAACTAAATTTGATATCACATATGAGTCTAGATACATACCTGGCCTTCTTAATGGAGTGATTATACTTTATTGAAGTCGTATTAAAATTTTCTCGAAATCTTATCACACACTAGAGATACAAGTGTTAAGCTTGCTAGGCACAAAGCCCGAATATATCACATCATCGGCTTATAGCCTGCTAGGCACTAGGGCCTAAATATGTCACCGGCACGAAGCCTGCTAGGCACTAAGGCCTGAATATGTCACCAGCACGAAGCCTGCTGGGTACTAAGGCCTGAATATGTCACCGGCACGAAGCCTGCTAGGCACTAAGGCCTGAATATGTCACCGGCAAGAAGCCTGCTAGGCACTAAGGCCTGAATATGTCATAATGAATCACATACATTATTCTCTCACTTTCTATTATGTTACACAAGTCATGTCAATTTCGAAATTCACTAGTTATTTTTTATGTAGGCAAAACATGCATATTATAACATTCTCACATAAATAATTTGTCAACCACATATAACATACTCTTCCATATCCATTCGGCTTAATAGAATTTACCACATAATTTTCATATGCTCATGCAAAATATATTGTTCTTTCAATTCTACATAGGCATACGGTTACTTACTTATCATCATTCTTCATATCATATTCATGTACGTACTAAGTTGTTATGCTCAAAACTTACCTCGATATATTCAAACGGTTGAAGTTTGGCTACCCTACTATTTTCTCTTTTCCCTTATCCGACTTTGATCCTCTTTGCTCTTGAGCTAGAATAAACAAATGGGAAACTTATCAAGATTTAATTGCCCATTCTCTTGGCTGAATGTAACAGGAGTTAATTACATATATTACCAACCTTCATTAATCCACTTAGTTTCTATTAATCCATGATTACTTTCACTTGGTACATACTAATAAAGCATAGCATAACATTCATCATCCCTCATCACAAGCCACATTCAATTTGTACTCATAGTAGCACTTAACTCAAACATATATATATAGACACAAAACCGAATGCGTGGACACTATTATAAATTAAACATTATGCCCTTAACAAAATCATCTTATAAAGTTATGGCCAAATACACTTGTACACCTCCAAGGCTTAGCCTCAGTCACAATTATCAATACTCTCTTTACATCCTTCCTATCCTCTATCCTATCTATATGCCATATTTCACTCAACAATATGCTTAATTCCTATAAAGCCACTAGGTGCACGCACACTCATTCATATTGGTCGATTATCTCCTTACTATTTATTTAACAAAGCTAAACACTAATTTGCTTAACTTCACTCAAAACACCACCATCGCCTTAAGTCACAAAATTAAGAGTACATTCGATACTCATGAACAAGAATTCGAAATCAAACATGTTTCTCAAACATATGGTACCGACTTGACAAGTTCTCACTAAACAATTCTCCCATGGTACATACATAGACTAGACTTTGATATATATATATATATATATAATTAAATATACACATATGTAATTCAATTATGCTTCTTTCCTTCAAAACACAAGATACGGAACATCAAAATTTTCAATGTTTGCATTATACTAACATAGCCGAAACTAATATGCCACATTAATCCAAATTTTACGATTGAGTCTCGGTTAATAACAAGATAAGAAGCTCACATCATTCATTTTTTCTATATTTCCCCCAGTTGCCGAATGCACCTTGTTCATTAATTTTAGAAATTAAACCATGGGTTCTCTACTATGTGACCTTAACAACTAGATTTCATGGCTAATTCAAGGGAATTACTTTCAAATGTATGAAAACAACATTCCTTTCTTACAAGCCAAAACAAAACCGTGAGCACATAATCCCACCAAAATCAAAATTTCAACATGGATATAAAAGGATACATAGGAAAAATTCCTCAATTATAAAGCCAATTATCAAACATTTACCTTGAATCCTAGCTTCCCAAATGACCAAATGTTCCCAAGCTTCTCCTTCTCTCAATTTTCTTTCTTTTCTTTCTTGTTTCAGCCAAGAACAAGGTTTATATTCTCTCTCTTTTTTTTTTCTTACTTATTTGCTTTCATTTTATCATTATTTCATTTTCCACCTATTAGCTAGTTTTTATGTTATATTTTATAATATAAGTATCATCATGGCCAGCCACTTCAAGTAAAAATGGGGAATTTGACATGCAAATCCCCATGTTTTACTCCAAGCACTTTTTAACCTCTATAATAGGCACCACACATTTCTTACACTTCACATCTAAGTCCTTTCCAACAAATTTTCCTATCTAAAAGGCAAAAATCATCACACCAAAATCTCATACATACTATAACACAAAATAAAATTATAAAATTTAACACATGATTATTTCTTTGGTTCGGTTTAGTGGTCTCAAAACCACTTCCCGACCAAGGTCAAATTAGGGCTGTCACAAGTCATGTGAAGTTACTTATTTACCTTGTTGCTTGAGCTTAAAGTTAAGTGACTTATATATGAATATTGTGCATTGTGTGCTTATGAATATCGTGGTCATTTATGAAAGTAACCCGGAAGTGGATATAGCCTCGGGAAATTTGATTTGTGGTTGAGTACCTTTACAAATGACCACTGGGGTAACTATTTATTGAAGTGGTTATGTGAAATAAATTTTTAAGTAAGTGAGACGATGAGTAAAGTATGTATAATTGAGATTAGATTCATTCAGCAAATGATTTTTCATTTACCAAATTGAATAGGAAATTATGTCTTTAAATTCAGTAAAGTTAATGGTATTATTTAAAGACTTACTAAGCTTATGAAAGCTTACTTTGTTGTTTCGTGTCTTTGTTTTATAGATTGTGGATTCTGACTACCAGCTCGGGGATCGTTAGCATTTCGTCACACTATCTGCTATTACAATAACCATGTAATTGGAATTAGCTTATGGTATGTATAGGAAAGACAACGAGTAGAATGATACTTCTACCCTCGTATTCAAGTCATGTGAATATGGTATCTTGCGGATCTTGCTTGTAAAAGTTTTAAATTCAAACTTTGTTTGCATCTAGTAATTTAGTAAATGAATGATCTTTATTCAAGAAAATGTTCAAAATTTTACCTTCCTGATCTGATTCAAAAATTTTGATAACGCCTCATCCTATTCCGGTGACGGTTTTGGGATAGGGGCGTTACAATTGCCCTAAAAAAGTAGGAGATGAGAAATTTTGAAGGTGTTAGATAGAGTCACACTACTAGTAAAGGTAGACCGCCGAGGAATACCGAAGGTGAAACCAGTGGTAAAAGCATAGCGAAAGATACAGTAGTGAGATCTGAGATGAGGACACCTGGTAGAGCTTATGCTATGCGAGCTTGGGAGGAAGCATCATCTCCAAATGTGATTATCGGTACATTCTCACTTTATAATACCGATGTTATTGCATTGATAGACC
Organism: Gossypium stocksii; assembly: GCA_020496765.1. NCBI lineage: Eukaryota > Viridiplantae > Streptophyta > Magnoliopsida > Malvales > Malvaceae > Gossypium > Gossypium stocksii. The sequence continues at coordinate 48,425,482 of CM035627.1, forward strand.
CAGGCTCCACTCATTCTTATATTTGTGAAAAATTGGTGCATAGTAAGACATTGCCTATTGAATTGACTGAATTTGTTATTAAGGTGTCGAACCCACTAGGCAAATTTGTATTGATAGATAAGATTTGCAGGAATTATCCTTTGATGATTCAAGGTTATTGTTTTCCAGCTAATCTAATGTTATTTCCATTTGATGAGTTCGATATTATTGTGGGCATGGATTGGTTGACCTTACATGATGTTAAGGTAAATTGTAAACACAAAACTCTTAAGCTGAAATGTGAAAGTGGTGAATTATGGAGGTTGGAACAGATGAGTTGATTAAAATGTCAGTTGTGAATTCTTGTATGTTTGCTCGAAAATGCATAAGAAAAGGGTGTGAAGCATATTTAGCATATATATTGAATACCGAGGTGTCAGAATTGAAGTTTGAATCTATGCCTATAGTTTGTGAGTTTCCTAATGTGTTTCCGGAAGAGTTACCTAGGTTACCTCCTGTCAGAGAAATTGAGTTTGCTATTGATTTGTTACCTGGGACTGCACCTATTTCCATTGCTCCATATAGGATGGCTCCGATAGAATTGAGAGAGTTAAAGGCTCAATTGCAAGAGTTGACAAAAAAAGGATTTGTGAGGCCGAGTTTCTCTCATTGGGGTGCTCCTGTATTGTTCGTAAAGAAGAAGGATAGGTTGATAAGGCTTTGTATTGATTATAGGCAGCTTAATAAGGTGACTATCAAAACCAAGTATCCATTGTTGAGAATTGATGATTTGTTTGACTAAATAAAGGAAGCAACTATGTTTTCTAAGATTGATCTGAGATCCAGCTATTATCAGCTGCGGGTTAAGGAATCTGATGTGCCAAAGACTTGTTTTAGAACGAGGTATGGCCATTATGAATTCCTTGTTATCCTTTTAGTTTAACTAATACACTAGCTAATTTTATGGACTTGATGAACTGAATTTTTTGGTAATATTTGGACAAGTTTGTAGTGGTGTTCATATACGATATATTGATATATTCTCAGGATGAGTCAGAACATGCCGAGCATTTGAGGACAGTATTGCAAATTTTGAGAAATGAGAAGTTATTTGCTAAATTTAGCAAGAGTGAGTTTTGGCTCCATGAAGTTGGATTCTTGGGAAATATAGTCTTGGGTGATGGCGTTCGGGTTGATCGTAGTAAAATTTTGGTGATTGTTGATTAGAAGCCACTGAAGAATGTGACCGAGGTTAGATACTTTTTAGGACTAGCTGGATATTATCGACATTTTCTCAAGGGTTTTTCTATGATTGCTTCTCCTACGACCAAGTTACTTTAAAAGGATGTAAAATTTGAGTGGACTAAAAGATGTCAACAAAGTTTTAACCAGTTGAAAGCTAAAATGACTGAGGCACCAGTGCTAGTACAACTTGAGTTGGGAAATGAGTTTGTGATTTATAGTGATGCGTCACTAAATGGTCTTGGATGTGTGCCTATGCAAGAAGGCAAGATGGTGGCTTATGCTTCAAGGCAACTAAAACCGCACGAGAAGATCTATTTGACTCATGATCTAAAGTTGGCCACTATCGTCTTTACTTTGAAGATTTGGCACCATTATTTGTATGGTGAGAAATGTCAGATTTTTACAGACCATAAAAGTTTGAAATACTTGATGAATCGAAAGGAATTGAATCTTAGACAACGGAGGTGGCTTGAATTGTTAAAGGACTATGAGCTAGTAATTGAGTATCATCCTGAAAAGGCAAATCTGGTGGCGGATGCTTTGAGTAGAAAGTCCTTGTATGCTTTGAGAGCTATGGGCACGAATATGATATTGTCTGATAATGGTTCTATATTAGCCAAGTTGAGGGCTAAGTCATTGTTTCTGCAGCAAATTTGTAAAGCTCAAAAGAATGATGATGAATTGCAAGCAAAAAGGGTTCAGTGCAAAATGGGTGGTAGCTCTGATTTTCGAGTTGGTTCAGATGACTGCTTGATGTTTCATAATAGAGTTTGTGTTCCTAGAGATAAGGAGTTGATTCAAAAATTCTACTTGAGGCACATAGTGGTTGTTTATCTGTACATCCTGGTAGTACAAAAATGTATAATGACTTGAAGAAATTGTATTGGTGCCCGGGCATGAAAAAGGATATTTCAGAATTTGTGACAAAGTGTCTGATCTGCCAACAGGTGAAAGCGGAACATCAAGTACCTTTGGGTTTGCTTCGACTAGTGATGGTACCAAAATGGAAGTTGGAAAGGATTACCATGGATTTTGTGACAGGGCTACCTCTGACACCAAAGAAGAAATATGTTGTGTGGGTCATTGTAGATAGATTGATGAAATCGACTCATTTCATACCGATAGGTGTTGATTTCTCACTTGATAAATTGGTCAAAATATATGTTGCTGAGATTGTGAGGTTACATGGAGTACCTATATCTATCATACCAAATAACGATCTGAGATTCACCTCGAAATTTTGGAAAAAGTTGCAAGAGGCATTAGGTACAAAATTGAATTTTAATACCACATTTCACCGGTAAACTGATGGCCAATCTGAAAGGGTAATTCAAGTTCTTGAAGATATGCGTCGGTGTTCTCTTTTAGAATTTGAGGGCAGTTGGGAAAAATATTTGCCTTTGATAGAATTTGCCTATAACAACAGCTATCAGTCGAGTATATAGATGGTACCTTTTGAGGCATTGTATGACCGCAAGTGCCGAACCCTATTGTATTGGACAGAGTTGAGTGAGAGACAGATTCATGATGTTGATCTGGTTAGAAAGACTGAGGAGAAAGGTGAAGATAATTCGAGATTGTTTAGAGGCTGCTTCTGAATGGCAAAAGTCTTATGCTTATTTGAAAAGAAAAGAGATTGAACGTAAGGTTGGTGATAAAGTGTTTTTAAAGGTATCCCTGTGGAAGAAAATACTGAAATTTGGCTGAAAGGGCCAATTGAGTCTGCGTTTTATTGGGCCTACAAGGTTTCGGAAAAAATAGGGCCAGTGGTATACCATTTAGCTTTACCACCAAAATTGGAAAAGATATATAATGTGTTTCATGTGTTAATGTTACGATGGTACCGTTCAAATCCCTCACATGTGATTTCTCTTACAGACATTGAGATTCAACCAGATATGACCTACGAAGAGGAGCTACTTAGGATTTTTGCTCGAGAGGTTAAACGGTTGAGAAACAAGAGTATAGCCTTGGTAAAAGTGTTATGGCAAAAGCATTGTGTCAAAGAGGCTATGTGGGAACTAGAGGATGCTATAAGGACACAGTACCTAAACCTATTTACAGGTAAGATTTTCGGGGACAAAAATCTCTAAAGAAAGGAGAGTTGTAACAACCCAAATTAGGGGCTAAACGAAAAAGTGGTTTTGAAACCATAAATCTGAGCTTTAAAATACTATTCTGATTTAGTTTTGATGTTTATTAAGTGTTTAAATAGCTATGTGAAATTTTGGTGCGTGAATTTTATTGGTTACATGTCCAATTTGATAGATTGGACTAGATTGCAATAGGTGAAAATATGGGTTTTAATCCATAAAGGTATTTGATTGAATTGGGTTTCTAAATTAGAGGTCCTTATATGGCAATTAAACCATTTTTACTTAGTTTGGACAAAAACGCCCAAGGAAGGGTGGTCTATCAAAGGTTTTTAATGAAGGGCATTTTGGTCATTTGGTTAAAAAAAGAATTAAAAGTGAAAATACGGCCAAATTGTGTTCATATCTTTTCTCCTTGGCTGAATATTAGGGTGAAGCCATAGCTAGGGTTTTGTTGGTTTTCAAGCTCACAAGTAAGTGCAACCAAGCTCTGTTTTTTATTTTCTTTGTATTTTTGAAATCCTCGTAGTTTAATCTAGCCATTTCTACCATTATTTTAAGCTAGGGTTGATGTTTCAAATTTTACCCATGTGTGACATGCAAGTATTTTGATGCCTAATGGTGGAATATGGAAGTTCAAGGTGTGGTAAATTATGATTTCTAGGTGATTTTTCATGAAAGTCCCTAATAAGGACAAAATTGTAAAGTTAACAAATTATGTGGTAAAAGTATGAATTTATGATAAATGTGGGTTGTTTTGGGTGCCATTGAGATTTGGCTAAGCTTGGGTAGCCAAGAAAATGGGTACATTTCAATTTACGGGCCTAAGGACTTAGTTGTAAAAATTGACAAAGCTAGGGGTAAAATGGTAAAATTGTCATAGGATTATTTTGGATTAAATTAAGTAATGCGTGTATTAAACGAGTTAAATGTGTCATTATATATCGAGAAGATCAAGGCATCGACCTTGACCGAGGCAAGGGCAAGGTTTCGAATTAAATCACAAAGTATCGCTTTTGTTGTCGAGGTAAGTTTATATGTAAGTAATTTGTTCATTTTATTTGTACATTAATAAATTTAATGTGTATTATGAGAGGTTGACGTTGAATAATTTTTAAAATGTTAAAAGTGTGGGAAATTGGAGTTCCCGGTAGAACCTTTGGAAAAACAGGAATACGGGTAAAATGTAGCTAGGTCACATGAGTGATAAAGCGAGCTTCACCATCTGTACACGAGAGCTACGGATCAAAGATAGCTATGTTACATAGGTGATAAGGTGAGCTTCACCATGTGTACATGAGAGCAATGTTGTATGTAGCTAGGTCATATGGGTAGATTCGAGGGACTAGACACTATGTAGACACGATATGCTACGGGATTTAATGGTTATGCCACATGAGTGATAAGGTGAGCTTCACCATGTGTACACGAGAGCCGAGTTATGGATTGGTAGAGCTATGAGCTGAAGATCCATCGAGTATCGAGTGTTAATCCAAAGAGTTCAACGGGAAGGCTTACTAAAGAGATTTGGTGTGGTAGTATGGTATGTCAGTGCAGGTGCATTCTTGTGGGTGAATGAGATTGTGGGTTCTTGCATGTTGGTGCAAGGGTGCATGAGGACTTGAGTAGGGGAAAATATTGTGCATGGTTTGTAGGGGAATGTTGGTAAGTTTAGGTGGTAAGTTGGTGTGTGAGAGATAACCCTTGGTATATCTAAATATTGCTATGATGTTAATTACTTACATATAGACTTACCAATCTTTTAAAGCTTACTCTTTTCTCTTTTCACTTATTTTATAGATTCAGTCAAGCCAGCTCGAGATCGGGATATGTTGGAGGATCATCCACACTATCAGCTTTATCTTTTGGTATATTGAAATGACCTCTTTAGACTATGGCATGTATAGGGGCTTAATGGTGTGTAAAGTGTTGAGTAAGATTGATAACCATGTGGGTACGTGTCTCTTTCTGTGATAATTTGTAAATAAGGCCATGCGATATGGCCAATGATGATGTTGTTTCCCTTATCCATCCTTATGAAGCATTCCATAGAATGATTAGTGCATTTGTGTGTGGTTAAGTTAAAATAGATGATTGGTGGTTAAATGAAGCCATTCAGATGCCCTAAAATGTGTAAGTCATGGTATTAAAAGTGGTATAGATAGCATGTGTTTTGGGGGTAAAGAACGGCTTGGAAAATAGCCTAAGGTAGGGCAACACGGCCAGCCCCCACGACCATGTGTGTAGAGCGTGTGAATGTTGCACGGGATTCTCAATGACTAAGGATGTCATACGGCTTGGTCACACGGGCGTGTCCCGTGGTTGTGTGACCAAAATTGCATGCAGATGTCATAAACAGAATACCCCCATTTTTTCACACGGGGAGGCCACACGAGCGTGTCAAGGCCGTGTGAAGGAGAAGGGCCAAGGACACGAGTGTGTGCTCAGCCGTGTAAAAGCCCCTGTAGGATCAAAATGAACAAAATTTTTTTCCACAAATTCAACACGGGTTAGGGACAAAGGCGTGTGCGACTACACGGCTGCCCACAAGGGCGTGCCCCTATCTTACACAGGCGTGTGCCCTATTTTTGACCTAATCTTCCAAAATTTTTTGTCTAAGTTCTCGGTTCGGTATCGGACTACCCCTCTATTTTTTGGGCCCCGTAGGCCTATTTTAAGAATGGTATGATATTCTATGATTAGTTTTTAATTGGAACAAAATTTTATGTCTCAATCTTGTATGATTGGTTATGTTATCGACCAGTAACACCTCATACTAGGTTTTGGCACCGAACCTGGGTAAGAGGTGTTACAATTGGTGATAAGGTATTTTAGAAGGTTTCATTGTGGAAGAAAGTTCTGAGGTTCGGATGGAAGGGTAAGCTCAACTCGAGGTTTATTGGCCCTTATGAAGTTGCTGAGCAGATTGGACTGGTTGCTTATTGTTTATTGTTGTCACCTGAGATAAAGTGTATTCATGACATTTTTAATTTCTCCATGTTATAGAAGTACATATCTGACCCTTCTCATGTTGTTCTTGTTGAGGAGATTGAGGTTTGATCTGATCTTTCATACGAGGACGAACTAGTTACGATCCTAAATCATGAGGTCAAGGTGTTATGCAATAAGACAGTTTCGTCGGTGAAAGTTTTGTGGCACAACCATAAGATCGATGTAACACCCCTTACCCATGTTCAACATCAAAACAGGGTACGAGGCATTACCAGAACATAAACACATGCAATCGTACAAAACCGAGACACAAATTTTGCATCCAAATTAAAACTTTTGATCAAGTCATACAAGCTTGCACATCCACGAAATGCATCATCATGAATATATAATTTGATTAATATTAGCCAACATCAATGGCCTTATACAAAATGAATTACCAAATAACATAGGCCAACATTTTAGGCCAAATCAATTATGACACATAGAAAAATAACCAAGCCTTCTATACATGCCATAATTTAAGATATTGATTTTAAAATACCAAATGAGTGTTAATAGTGTGGATGGATCTCTGACGATCTCCGAACCCCAAGCTAGCTTGGTGCCACTATAAGACAAGGGAAAGAAAGCATATTGCTGAGTAAGTTAATATATAAATAATAAACAATTTATCAACTTGCTTTTATCAGTCTTCACGATATGTTCTTAAGATAATACAATCATAATAGCACATAGTTCCACTATTTACTCAAGTTCATATCTAGCTGTCTACTCAAGTCATAGTCACTAAATTATTTATATCTTGAGTTATAGAACACCAACTTAAGACCTGAAAATTATTCCTGAAACTAGACTCACATATCTTTTTACCATAAAATTTTCAGAATTTTTGGTTTAGCCAATAAGTCCAGTTTATTCATTAAATTCACCCATGTTTTGCTGTCTGACAATTCTGGCCCCTCTTCTCTAAAAATTAATTATCTCCTTGTACGGGAGCTATATGATGTTCTTGTTTATTTCTTTTAAAAATAGACTAATTAAGGATTTTAAGCATATAAATTACAACTCAAAATTATATTTTTACAATTTTTAATGATTTTTCAAATTCAAACTAAGGGATTTAAAAATCATTCTAACTCTGTCTCACAAGAATTCAAATATCTTATAATATGAAATTCTTTTCCTTACATCGTTCATATTATATGAAAATAGACTCAATAAGCTTTAATTTCATATTTTATTCAACCTCTAATTTAATTTCCACCATTTTTGGTGATTTTTCTAAGTGATACAACTGCTCCTGCCCAAACTGTTTTATGTTCCTGCACTTGTTCATCATGAAATCACATTCAATTGCACTTAGTCATTTTTCCCATTGAACACATCGGAATATTAATTGATACATCGGAAGTTTGCACATAAATGCCACACTTGTAGCCAAAGCTAGTTCACATTGCTTTTTCACATAGAGGTTTGTTCTCGAGCAATTTACTCTGATGGGCCTACTCACACAAGCTGTTAGTCATTCGTTGCTACTCAGTGTTGCTCACACAAGCTATTAGGTATCCGTAACACATGCCGATATACCTAGCCACTGGTAGAACTTAAGACCAACATATTCAAAAAATTTATCAAAATATAAAATAGATATCATCAATACATTGTCAATTTCATTTAATATTCTGCCACATCTCATAAAATATATCCAAACATAAAAACATAAGTAAAAACGCTGCATTATATACATGCAAACTTACCTCAGTTCAAAATGACTAATTTAACGTTTTAGTCCAAAACTTTTTCCTCTCTCCGATCAAGGTCAATTCATCACCTTTCTTAATCTATAATAACACATTTAACTCATTTAATACTCACATTATTCAATTTAGTCCAAAATCACACTATGGAAGAATTACATTTTTTCCCCTAAAGTTTCACATATTTATAATTTTGCCCCCAGGCTCGTAAAATGAAAAGTTATTTTTCTCAAATCCTAAGCCTAGTCGATTCATATTCCATCTTATAGCAGCCCACATTTTTCACTAAATCACATTTTCTACGCATAATTTTATAATTTTTACAAATAGGTCCTTTTATGCAATTTGATCAAAAATCACTTAGTGAAAGTTGTTTATTACACTTCAAACTTTCATATTCTACCTTAAAACATCAAAACACATCATGTCATCCATGGGTAAATTTTTAAAGACAAACCCTAGTTCAAAATAAAGGTAGAAATAGCTAAATCGAGCTATAAGGATCTCAAAAATGTAAAGAACATTAAAAACAGGGCTAGGATGCACTTACTATAGAGCTTGGAAGCTTGAAAAACCCTAGCTATGGAAACATAGATTTGACCAAGGGTTAAAGAAGATGAACACATTTTGGCTTTATTTTTCCCATTTTATTCTTTTATTAACCAAATGACCAAAATGCCCTTTCATTAAAAACCTTTGGTATTTTATCCCTCATTGGCTATTTTTGTCCAACCTAAAATATAATGGTCTAATTACTATCTAAGGACCTCCACTTTAAAAACCCATTACAAACAAATACCTTTATGAACTAGAACACACATTTTTCACTTATTGCAATTTAGTCCTAATTATCAAATTAAACACACAAACAATAAAATTTCGCAACGAAACTTTCACACAGTCATTCAATCACATAGTAAACATTAAAACTTAATTGTAATAAATTTTTCTATTTTAGATTTGTGGTTTTGAAACCACTATTCCATTTAGGCCCTAAATCGGGCTGTTATGTAACACCCCTTACCCGTATTCGATGCCAATATAGGGTACGAGGCATTACTGGAGCACTACTGTAACAACCCTATCCCGTAACCGTTGCTGAAATAGGTAAGGGGCATTACCGGACTTGTAACTCAGACCGCAACAATAAAACTTTAAGCTTTCAACAAACATCTTCTCAAATTAACAATAACAATCATTTATAAACATAACATGCTTAATACAGGCATATAAAGCTTCAATCATACAATAGGGACTAATTCGATAACACATAAAAGATATGAGAAAAGTTAAGAAAATTTTTGGAATAGGGTCACACGGCCGAGTACCCAGGCTGTGTGCCTCACATGGTCACCAGACACGCCCATGTATCCAGGCCAGGTGAAAACAAGGCATACATACTAACTTGTGCACACGGCCACAAGACACGCCCGTGTGTTTAGGCCGTGTGAAAAATTGGAAGCTACTGACTTGCGCCCACAGGTAAAAGACACGCCCGGGTGTCCAATCCGTGTGGCATCCTAACCAATTTAACTAATATGCAGGGGTCACACGGTCGAGTCACACGCTCGTGTGCTCTGGCCGTATGGCATGAAATAGGCTTGGTTTAAGCTATTTTCACACCCCATTTGGTCAAGTACCTAATGTAACACCCCGATCCCGGCCTAGACGCTAGGGTCGAATCTGGCGAGTCACATTGAAGTGTTTTTCGAAATCCATGTTATCATTGAAAACCCTTCTTACTATTTAAAACTTCTACCCACTCAAAATGGGTGTAAAACCTATGACGGTTTATTTTAAACATGTGGTTCATTGAAAATTTATTCTCTTATTAAAACATTGTTATTTTTACTTCTACAACGTTACTTGTTGCGAAAGCTTAATTCAAAATAGTTGATTTGCGAAAACGCAATGTTTAAAAATTAGGTTGTGAAACCATTTCAAAAATTGTTTTAGAAACGTGTTGTTTTGAAAATAGTTATTGTTTTGTAAAAATCGCATCCTAAAACTAGCAGATATAAAACTTAATACCGTAAAACCCTAAATTATAGTCCAAAAGTTTAAGAGAGGCCTTATTACAAACCAAACCAAAATTTAAGTACTTAAAAGTAAACTAAACAAAACAGGAAAACATAACCAGTTGTGTGGCCATCTCCTAGTCCCTCGCAGCACTGATCCTCCTAACACTGGGGATTACTTGAAAAGTTAATAAACGGGATGAGTTTACAAAAACTCAGTGTGTAATCCCCTTCTAAAAGAAAACAATCAGTTGGAGTAATAGAAATAAGACACAATCTGGGCTTAAGCCCTAATTAGAAATAGAATAGTCCAGTTCATGGGCCAAAGCCCAATACATTATCATTTGGGTCACAACCCATAGCAGAAACAGAATCAAAATGATGTATGTATGGTGCATGTTATGTGTTAACCCCATCTAAACCTGCACTTGCCTCCGTCCAACCCTGCACAGTCTGTGGGGATAAAATCAACCCACCCATCCTTGCACTCCAAATGTTAGCACCGGTTGCGGCACTAACAAAAATTGCAGCAACGCTGCCTGAAATTAGAATGGCCAGAAGCCATAAATAAAATGGCGCAGAGCCATAATAATATACGTGGCATAAAGCCATCGATAGAATGGACAGCACAAAGCTGTCGATAATGTACAAAGCCATCGATAGAATGATCGGCACTCAGCCATCAGAAAAATGACCGGCACTAAGCCATCGATCAGTCTATAGTCGTCTTAGGCGACCTGTGCAACCTTATTAGATCAATACGAATGTACGGTTTTAAGCCTTCGATGGGTCCACAGTCGTCTCGGGCGACCCGTGTGACCCTAACAAATCAAATCTTCCTCCGTTCATATCCTAACCCTCATGCAATATGTCATGTATGCCAAATGTCATGCCCATATTCGGTCATACAATCACAGTCAAGTCATTCACATCATACACATCTATTCATAGTCAAATTAGTCAAATCATAGCACAAGTCAGTCTTTTTCCCACGAGGGGCAAAATAGTCATTTTACCCTTCAGGGGTATTATGGTCATTTAAAACAATCTGGGCCTAAGTACATTTATCGGCCCATTACAAGTTTTACAACCATCTTGAGCGACTTTAGCAACCCTAATGGTTCTAAAGGAGAAAATAGGCCCAAGGCCCATTATGCGGCCCAAGTGGGCCCACATGCTCGTGTGGCTTATCTGGCCTAGAATTAACCACAGTCCAGTCCAATACTTATCACATAACATATATTTTATCCGTGTTGGCCTACAAGCCCATTGGGCCCACACGGCCCATTCCAGCCCAACATGGCCCAAAACGGCCTATGCCATGTACGCGACATGACAAGCCAAACCATTTTTCACATAGTAGTTAGATTTACACAAGCAGACCTACGGGCCCATCGGGCCTATTCGGTCCATTCCGGCATTTCGGCTTCTGCTGATCTACAATCAGTACAGTGTGAATTCACACTTTAAGCTTTTCAGCCGACCAACAACAGAGCACAAAGTTACAAACGTATTTGGGTTCCTGGTAAGAATGATTCTGAAATGATTCACACATAAACTACAAGACAAGTTAATGACTAACGTTAGTCATGTCTAATACAAAAATGATTCCCAAACGACTTTGTTATTGCCACCTACTTCCACTACTTCACTCAATGTAGTCTTACAAAGTCGTAGATAAATCAAGTTCAATACAATTGGATGCTGCCACAACAATGTGACATGATCACATGTTAAGAACCTTAATGGATTACTAAATAAAACACTACTTACACGCTTGCAACACTACTTTTGTCCTTACCAAAATACCTATCCACCAGAAGCAACTGACGTTAGGCAAAACCAACTGCAAAGCCAAAGGTTACTTGCCCAAAGTGAAACCAAGAAGCAAAGAGTACAAAATAGAAGAGCAGAGAATTGATTTAAGTCTGAGATGAAAGAGAAGGGGTAATCGGCCACTACTTGAAAGAGGGAGGGAGATGGAAACAACACAAACGAATTCGGCCTAAACTAAAAGGAGGGAGAGAAGGGATTGGTTCGGTTGAGAAAGAAAGGGGAGGAGATGTACTCGGCTAGAAGCAAGAAGAAAAGGAAATGGGGTCAAGCAAGGGAGAAGAAAGGGGAAATCGGCACAAGTATGTTTTGAGGAATAGCAAAGTAAAGAGATATTATTCGGTTTTAGCAAAAAAGCAAAGAAAGAACACTAAAATGAAGGAATGGCTAGAATAAAAATCGGTCACTACCAACATCAATAATTCAAAATCAAACAAAAAGAGCCAAAAGCTAAAATGACTAAAAGAGAAACAGCATTTCTACAACACACAAGCCAAATTCCAAAGAGCAAAGACCCTATTTTGGCACCAACTTTCTACCCCCAACTTCCTTTGATTTTCTCCCCTTATCTCTCCATGATCCCCTCCTCAATTCCTCCATAATCCACTCCTTAAATCACTCTATTGACCAATTCAAATCTTCTCCACCAGAGCTCAATTCCAACTCAACCACTAGCCGCCTAATGATGCAAAATAAATGCCCATCAGTATACTATGCTAAAACTCGAACCCTGGTCCTGCTTGCCACACTTGTGACACCACCTTCCCACTAGACCTTTTGGCTCTTTTATGTCACTTTTAAATCACAATTATTCTTAAAGCCTACAACAAGTACCGAGGGTTTAATTCCCTTAAAACCAAAATCTTGCCAAGGTCCAGGTTTGAACCCAGGACTTCTCCAACACTCTCAACTCTTCCTAAATCACTTAGCCAACACACTAACATGCAATTTTTATTATTTCTTACACACATAAACTTTTATGTGTAGTCTCCTAGCAGCTCCCAAGCACAATGCCCAATCCTACTAGGCCCAAATTCAGGGCATTATACCTAAAACATCAATTGCAACAATTTTCATATACCAAATAAGCAACCAATTCAGTCAGTTCAAAACTTCAAGTAGACCATTTCATAACAACCAATTCAATGTCATATAATTAACACAAACAGGAATACATTTCAAGTATCCATTTCAAGTCAATACCTACATTTCATATCTCAATCTTATCAATTTCATACATAGCATAATCTCATCTTATTATAGAAGAATTCTTATACCAAAATGACCATTTCAACTTCTCCAAAACATACCATATAACATTTCATTCAAGGCCATAAAACATACCATTTCCACATTCATCAAAGTAAGGTCATTTACCACAAGCATTTACCAACTTACCATACCAATACATTCACGTATCATATAAAAGACATATCATATAAAAGTCCCATACCAAAACATCCTTTTCAAAATCAAGCCATATCACATAGCTTGAACATGTGCCAAAGATTATACCAAATTCATCCACATAAATAACCATATATATCAATTTATAAACTAGCATATACATGTCATATTTACAACATTTACAAAGATCCAAAAGTACGGAAAGCTTGTCTGGATAGTGTGATAGAAATCTCTGACTTTGTCCGAATCGAGCTGGCTTCCGAAATCTATAAAACACTGAAAATAAATAGACTAAGCTTTAACAGCTTAGTAGGCCCGTATAATATAGAATTTAACTTACCGAATCAACATCTAAAATGTAAACAACATTACCAAACCAAATCATATATCCGCAATGCCTATTCAACCATTATACACATGTTAGCCATGTAACAACCATGTATTTATCCATTCCAAAGATGTATCAAATGTATAACATCCATGTAACCACAATCCATGTATCAGTCCATTCATTTACCTTATACTTATATAGCATACAATCATATAATCATGTAACAATTCATCTATGCATATCATATATCTCATATAACATATAAGTCATGTAACATATATCTTGTAAGCATGTTAGTGTAACATGTAATACATGTAAACATAGACTTGTACTTATAATCTATGTAACTTGTACCTCATTTATCATATAGTTTCATATGAATCATGTAACATGTGTTTCTTATACTACATATTAGTATAGTGCCAGTTGAACCTTTGGAAAGATCGAGGGATACTCGGGTGATACACATACAGTGTATATATGTAAACCTATATATCCGTCAATTCATCATATATGCTCTTTCGAGCCATGTACAGTATGCTCCTCCTAAGCTGATAACGGTAAGCCCAAAGGTTGGACATGTAAACCCGAAGGCTGAACGGTAAGCCCGAAGGCTAAACGGTAAGCCCGAAGGCTGAACATGTAAGCCCGAAGGCTGAATGGTAAGCCTGAAGGTTGAACATGTAAGCCCGAAGGCTAAACGGCAAGCCCAAAGGCTGAACATGGAAGCCTATGAGTTGTGGTGAGTCTGCAACGAATGTAGGAGATCAACCAACCTGTAGCCCTAATGACATGTCAATTGTATCCTACGACTTTCTACGGTTTGAATGGTACTCGAAAATCACTTTACACATATAATCAATAGGCATTTCTATCCTTTACTTCATTTATACAATCATTCAATATTCAAGTCAACAATTTAAATAAAAAATATAACTTAATTCTAATTATACGAACTTACCTCATCTTAGCTCGTATACTCGATATCTACTCGTATACCTTTTGTTTCCCCCAATCAAGTTTTGGTATTTGTTTATCTTGATCTATATGAATACAAATTCAACTCTTGATTCACCACAAAATTCAATTTAACACATATACATATAAATTTGGCAAATTGTATATTTGCCACTATACTTTTAACTACTTTGCAATTTAGTCCTTTATTCACAAAATAATAAATTACACATTTTTACTAAAATTCACTATAGCCAAATACTCATATAGTCTATATAAGCAAATATTTTCATTTTATTCACATTTCTAGCCACAACATTTCAATCATGTTCAATTTAATCCCGAATACTCAATTTTGTCAAAAATCACTTCATAAAACTTATATATCTACTAACAACCATCAATAATCTATCATAAAACATCAAAATACCTATGTATTCAACAATGGCATATTTCAAAAACATCACCAATTTCAGAAATCAAGGTATGAGTCAGCTATATCGAGCTACAACGAGCTTAAAAACATAGAAATTATTAAAAACGGATTAAAAACCGTACCTTAATTGCTTTATGAAGCTTGGCCGAATGCTAGGTATAAAAATGGTGTTCTTTCTTGTTTTCAAATCAGCATGGAGAAGAAATAAAACATAAAATAGTTTTCTTTTTAATTAACTATAACATATATTTTGAAAATGCCAAAATTAACCTTTAATAAAAACATGCATAATTATTTAACTATGGACTCTACTGTCCATGCATTCATTTAATTGTTAAATTCCATTATGAGGACTTCTATTATTATTTCTATAGTCAATTATGCCATTTTATTAATAGAACTCAAGTTTATCGCTTTACGTGATTTAGTCCTTTTTTACTGAATTATCAATACATACTTTGGAAGTAGTCTAGGACTAAATCAAGACTTTTGAAAGCACTAAGAAATTTCTTGAAAAATAGGGGCAAGCGCTCATGTGGCCACAAGGCTATTTACCAAGCCCTTTGCCACCCCAAAACACTTATACACTTATGCAAATTTATCATCAAACAACATGGTATTATTAAGTATGCAAACATCCACACTAAGACATCCACATGCCATTTACAAACCACATTCATCATGCATAATCACACACACACACTTAACCAGTCACATCATGCAACTTACACAAACAATCACATTTACCACTCATAATTATCACACATTTACTCATCCAACACATGCAGGCATACACATCCTTGAAATGCATCATCATAGACTTATAACATAACAACTATTAGCCACATTAAACGCCTTATACAACAATAACCTTCTAATAGCATAGACCAACATTCTGGGCCAACTCATAATAATATATACACACATAATCAATTCC
Source organism: Gossypium stocksii (assembly GCA_020496765.1). NCBI lineage: Eukaryota > Viridiplantae > Streptophyta > Magnoliopsida > Malvales > Malvaceae > Gossypium > Gossypium stocksii. The sequence continues at coordinate 48,441,430 of CM035627.1, forward strand.
CTATACATGCCATAGACTTAAAAATACTTGAAAATCATTGATACAATACCAATAAATAACTTGTTAGTGTGATAGAATCTCCGACGTCCTCCAACTCGATCTAGCGTCTGTGACACTATAGGAAAAACGAAAGGAAAGAGGTAAGCGTTATAGCTTAGTAAGTAAGTATGTAAATAATCAGTAATTTATTAACATTCTTTTATAAATCTTCAGAATATGTTCTCAAGATAATACAATCATAATTGCACATAGTTCCACTCTTTACTCATGTTCATCTCAAGTTGTCTACTCTAGTCATAGTCGCTAAATTATTTATATCTTGAGCTACAAATCTCAAAATTAAGATCCGTTAATTTTCACTAAAACTAGACTCATATATCTTCTTCCCATAAAATTTTTAGAATTTTTGGTTTAGCCAATAACTATATTTCATTCATTAAAGTCACCCCTGTTTCGTTGCCCAATAGTTCTAACCCCTCATCACTAAAATTAATGATCTCATGCTACGAGATTCAGATGATGTTCCCATTTGTTTCTCTCGAAAATAGACTCACTAAGGATTTTATTCAAATAAATTATAACCCAAAATAATTTTTTACAATTTTTAATGATTTTTCAAAGTCAAAACAGGGGATTCTGAAGTCATTCTGACTCTGTTTCACATGAATTCAAATATCTCATAATATGAAATTCTTTTTCTTACACCGTTACTTTTATATGAAAATAGACTCAATAAGCTTTTAATTTCATATCTTATTGAAACTCTAATTCGGTTTGCACCATTTTTGGTGATTTTTCAAAGTCATACAACTGTTGTTGTCCAATACTATCTTGTTTCTAAGTTTCACTCTTTCATGTTTTCTTTATAGTAACTTTCATTGTAACACTTACTGCATATCAACCTTACCAAAGTACGATCATATATCAAGCACATTACTCGTAAGTTTACACACGCATACCTACACTTATTCATCATATAGTCATATTCGTTTACACTTAGTCATTTCCTGTTGACCATATCAGAATAATAACGGATACTCGATGGCTTGCACATAGTACCACCCTTGTAGCCAAAGCTACATTCTTCACAAAGTGGCCTTTACATAGTACCACACTTGTAACCAAAGCTATCTTTCTCCACAAAGTGGCCTTCACATAGTACCACACTTATGATCAAGCTATCCCTTCTCACAGTGGCCTTCACATAGTACCACACTTGAGTCACTAATGACATGTCACTTGTATCCTATTCTATTTCTAACGTTCAACCGAGAAATTTCTCACTTTTCGATACTTGTCAATTTCATTCAATATTCAGCCACATTTCATAAAACATAATAAAATATGATAACATAAGTAAAAACGATGAATTATTTACATACAAACTTACCTCGGTAGCACAATTGGCGAAAAGGACTTATTCATCATATTCTTTGTTTTTCCCCCATTCTAAGTCTGGATCTTGTTTTCCTTGATCTATAACAACTCATTTAACTCATATATTCATCATGCTACACAAATTAGCCTAAATTCACATTCTGGCAAATTTTACATTTTTGCCCATAAACTTTGTCGTATTTATACTTTTGCCCCTAGGCCCAAAAATGATTTTCATTCAATTTCTTTGCATTTTAGGCCTAGCCGAACCATTTTCATGACTATAGCAACCCACATTTTGCATTTATTCACACATTTACACACATTTTACAACTTTTTACAAACTAGTCCTTTTATACAATTTCATCAAAAATCACTTAGTAAATGCCGTTTATTACACACCAAGAATTCATATTCTACCATTAGATTTCAAAAGGCAAACATTTCACATATGTATAAATTTTCAAAACTCAACCCTAGCTCAAATAGATGGTAGAAATAGAGAGTTCATGTTGCGAGGATTTCAAAAACGTAAAAAGCATTAAAAACGAGGCAAAGACGAACTTACTATGAAGCTTGGAAGCTTGAAAACACTAGCCATGGCTTCCCCCTTGCTACATTCGGCCATAAAGAAGATGGACAAGGTCTTTTTGGCTTTTACTTTGTCTTTTAGTCCATTTAATTACCAAATTACTAAAATGCCCTTTTTACTCTTCTTTAATATTTTACCCTTCCATGTCCATTTTTGTCCATTATGACATAAAATGGTCTAATTCCTATATAAGGATTTAAAAACCCATTCCAATCAAGTACCTTTATGAACTAGAACACACATTTTTCATCTATTTCAATTTAGTCCTAAATATTAAATTGGATACCCAAACAATAAAAATTCGTAACGAAAATGTAACACCCCTAACTCGTATCCGATCGCCGGATTTTGGGCTAAGAGGTATTACCGATCTAAACCTTTCACTTACACTTTCACATAAACATAGGTTCATTAGCATTCATAAGTATATTCAACACAATCAAGGATTGAAAGCTGAGACTTATAATGACATTCAAGATACGTGCCATATTCATATGGCTGAAATATTTACAAATAAAAATATTGTTTATAACAGTCTACTTTATACATGCCATAATAACTCCAAAATATAACAGTACCAAAACAGTAGATAGTGTGGCGAAGAGCTGACGAATCCCCGAACTGATAGTCAGAGTCCACAATCTATCAAGCAAAGACACAAAACAAACGGAGTAAGCTTTCATAAGCTTAGTAAGTCTTGAGTAAATTAAAAAACTTAACTTAGTTAACACATTGAGTAAGTATAAATAGTTTAATTATAACTTTATTTGGCAGAAATAGGCCTAACCACAATAATACACATTTTCATTTACCTCTCATTCGCTTAGAATCCGAAATCACATAGTTATATCATTTAATATCAACATGTCATTAATTTGTTCAACTTAATAGAATTTATTTAAGGCACCATAACAATTGATAATTTCAATGATCGAACCACATAGGTATCACATACACTTCTATGTATATAAGTTCCACTGGAACTGAACACATAGATATACCACCATTTCTCATATGCATTGCATAAATAACTTTCACATACCTGAATAGCTTAATTTAGTGAACGAATTTGGATCCCGTATAGCATAAGCTTCATAGTTTTAGTCTCTTTAATAGTTCTCCGGCATTCAGCCTACTAGGTATAACCTGAACTTGTCATTCGCACAGGCCTGTTGGACTTTGAGTCCAAAACTCATTACCCGCCATCATGCTTGCTGGGCCAAAAGCCCAAATACTACGGTAGAAAAATCATTTTACAAGGTTTCATATCCAATCATGCACATCATTTTACAAGGTTTCATATCCAATCATGCACATACTTCTCGTCTCTACATACGATCTCATTATTTTGAACATTAACGCTATTCGCATATAAACTCATACCAATAGCTTTGTTTCCCCTTTATTTTTAACCGAACACATATATGAATAAGTATACAAGCAATTAACACGTATTAAACATGCTAACTTCTCTTGAAACTATATTCATATAACATAGATAATTCAAATATTGACACATTGTTTCACACTTTAACAGAATGCATTAAGGATATATACATATAACTTAATACCTCATTCATAGATTTCTCACCATTCATACTTAATTTACTTCCAATCAAGCTTAATTATAAGTATGGGATACATACCTGACCAATGTAAATTATTGAACCAACTCGATTTCCATTTATCATTGAGTCTCAAAAATCTTATAAGTCTGAATTCATCACTAGTACGAGGCCTGTTATACTTCCAATCTGATCGCTTTCATCAGCATTCCGCCTATTAGGCTTGAAACCCGACATAACCACCAGCTCAAAAGTTTGCTAGGTCAAAGACCCGATAATAACACATGATATCTAATTCGCAGAGTTTTATATACATCTATTCATATACTTTCAATTTCCCCAATGTAATCACATTAACGAAATATTACTTTCAGTCGATCTCATTCACATATCAAAATAGTTATCTTCAATTCATAAGAACCATTTAGGCTATATCACATATATACAAATATATACACCATTTCAAATATATCATCTGATCATAGTAGCCAGTAGTAACCTCACTCGTATAAATTACTTATGATTTATAGTAATCCTTCGGCTACACACAAGTAAATACCATGGATCATGATTCTTTTAATAGATATTAAGTACCTCCTATTTGATCATATCGTAGACTTAATATTTAAAACTTACCAAAAGAATTAAACTTAATTACTTAAAGACTTACTTGAATTGTCGATGAGATGGCTTTGATCGGCCACTCAATATCCTTTGCTTTTCCCTTACTTGATTCCTCCTCTTTAGGCTCTTGAGCTTAATTTAAAAGTTAACTAATTTATTTATAAATCAAATTTACTGATAGTTTCACAAAGAACACATGGTACTTTTTTTTATTGTAGTTCACTCAGCCATGATACAACCAAATTTCCATTTCACAAATATTAGTATCAAACATTTAACATAAGCTCTCATGACTTATATTATATAGTTCAAACGAAGAGAAATCTCTACCTAATACCCACATTCGGTTATTTTCCCTTTCAACAATTCAAAGAATAACACATTAGCATAAATCATGACTTATAACTCATTCGGCAATATGCTCAAATTAATTTAACTCAAATTTCAATTCCAACTAATTTTCCTATATAACCGAGTACATATATCCACCTTTCAATTATTCCTCCTCTTTTAAATTTTTTCTCTATATCCGAATATCATCCCAAGTAACCAAACATAGCATTAGTCAATATTTCATCATGAACTTGCACCATGTCCGAATGCTTCTTTAAGTTATCAAAACATTTCATAAATAATCAAATATCACAACATTCATTACAAATCTTCTCTTGAACAAATAAAGGCACCAAAATTTCTCAAATTCTCTCTTAAATTCGTATTTGGCATTAAGGGCTTTCCTAAGCTCATTAACCAAAATATATCCTTTATTAACACACTTCTTAACTCATTACAGCAGCTATATTTTTACCTAACCAATTAACTCATATTCGGCCAATGTACCACCATATATAAATATTTTAAACATACCATTACATCAACAAAACCTTAATCATATCATTCATGACACATCAAGTATTAATAACTGAACCTATTAACACATAGGGTCCTTGGCCGAATATCATTTTAACACAAGATCCACAAACATTTTTCCTTAAGTCATTTTCTAAAATCACATTCGGCACTTTGAACAATAATACCAATAATTTTAATTTTAACATCAAAATGAACTCAAATCTCCTCCACTTATCAAAACCGAATGGAGTAACTTCACCTCATATATACAATTTTAACACATAATTTTCATATGCATAAAACTCATAGCCGAAACTAATGCTTTGTTTAAACTAAAAATTCAATATGTGGTTTCGGTGGAAACAAGATAAGGAGTTCATATTTTCGAACCTCAAAACTGCAATTTGTTCAAATATAAGCTAATGGCACATTTTCGGAAATTGCATTACATATATACAAGTAATTCATCTATTAGATTTTTTTTTATCATCTAAATAAGCTCAAACTCCTTCTATATGCCAAGGTCAAGTGGAAAATTTCATCACTTTAGTATAAGAGCAAAACACCATTTTCAAATGCACAAAAACCCCTTGGCCGATTGCTCAACCCTCAATCAACTTATAAATTTAACATGAGCTTAATTAAACAATGTATTAACCATGAAAATTCCACAAGAATAACAAGAAAAACACCAAACTTACCGTTGAATCTTGCTAAATCAAGAACCAAAATCTAGCTTGAGTTCACTTCTTCCTCCCCCTTTTAGAATCGGCTAACCTCCATGAAGATGAACAACCTCTTTCTTTTCTTTTTTTTTTTAATTTTTTATTACTTAATTTACACACTATCCAATATAATAATAACATAAAATGCATATAATATACCCATCATAATTACCCTGGCCGGCCACTTACTTATAAAAGGGTAAATTGACATGCAAAACCATTTTTTTACACCATGCAATTATTTAGTCATCTAAAATTTACCAATTATATTTTCAATGTTTCACAACTAAGTCGTCTTAAGAGAAATTCATATTCAAATGACTAAATCAAAGTATCAAATTTTTCACACCTGCATTGACATATATAGTAAACATAAAATTTTTAACATTTAATAAATTTTCTGACTCAGTTTGGTAGTTCTGAAACCACTTTCTGACTAGGGTCAACTTAGGGTTGTCACAGAAAATTTCACACAGTTCAATCACATAATAAACATTAAAACTTAATCAGAATAATTTTTTCCTACTGCAAATTTGTGGTTTCAAAACCACTATTCCGTTTAGGCCCTAAATCGGGCTGTTACATGTTACAACTGAGTAAGCCACCTGGGAGTTGGTAGATGTGATGAAACGTCAATATCCATATCTCTTTGATTTAGGTAATTTTGAGGACAAAATTTCTTTTTAAAGGGGGAGAGTTGTAATATCCTTAAATCGTGTATAGAAGTTTCAAGCATATTTTTCGAGTTTCGAGTGTGAAACTAGGAATTTATAGGGTTTCTAGTAAATTTTAATTTAATTTAGAAGTTTAATTTCATCTAAAATCAATTAAACAATAATCTGAAAAATAATAATATTTTTCGAAAATTAATTTTAAAGTAATTAGGTAATTATTAGTGAAAATAATTAATCTGGGTCGAAAAAGAATTTTAAAATAATTTTTATTGGGGGCTAATTTGAGTTAAATTTAAATATTAATTAAATTGAGTTTAATTGTAAAATAAAGAAAAATTTAGAGTATTGATTTTGCAAATAAACCTTAAAATTTGGAATTTTGGAGGAAAAAGATCAATTGGTAAAGAAAAGGAAATGTGGGAGTGACCATTAGGCAAATTCTCCAATTTTAAAATTCGGGTTGGTTGTTTTAGTTTTAAACACAATGTATCTAGCTTAATTTTCACACAATTTACATCAAATTAAAGAGCTATAAATTAAATTAAAGAGCTATAAATTTCTTCTTTTTTTTTTTTGCATGGTTTTAAAGAGCTATCATTAGAGAATAGATTTAACCAAATTTCTTTTCAAAATACTCTCTCAATTCACTCCAATTTATTCTCAAAAGTAGCCAAAAATATTTTGGAAATTTTCAAGCTTCTTAAATGAATATTTTCAATCCACGAATTTAGAGTGAATCAAAGGTAATCTTCTATCCTAAACTTGTTTCTATGAAGATTAGAAACATTTTTACAAGATTTGAGAGTCAATTAAAGGACTTTTATCAATGCCACCTCCTTCAAAAGCTTAAGGTGCTTTAATGGTGGATCTTGAATTTAGAGAGGAAATCCACAAATAAATGGATGTTCAAACTCAAAAAGGGATCTACTAAAACTTTTTTGGCCTTATTTATTAAGATAAAACATGATTTGTGATGTAATTCAAAGAAATCCAAACTTCATTATCTTCATGAACTGATTTTCTGGATTTTTGTGAAATTGATTTAAATGTGAAATTGATACTTAGTTTATATGTATTTGGTTTAGTATTGATGTTTGGAAGTGATTAGAAGGGCTGGAGAGATCAATTTTATGAGGACTCATGTTTTCAACTTGTTACAAATCTGGTAAGGTATCTTTGTGAGAGAATTTTGATTGGCATAGTTAATTAAAATTTGTGTTTACTATAGCAATGGAAATGTTGTAATGTCTACTTTACCTCCACTAAAGCTTCGTATCTTGAAGAGGATCAAGGTAATAGGAATTAAAGTTTGGAATTGCTTAGTTGATTATTTGTTGTGATAGAATAAAATTTTGTGGTGAAATTTTTAAGGGCGATTTGGTAAATTGACCGTCAATTATGTTTAATTAGTACCTTAATGAATGATTACAATTAATAATTATGGATGTATGGTTGATTTTGCAAGATTGGCATTAAATGTGAAAAAAATTGAATTTGTATTAAAAAGAAATTGTGAGTTTTTGGGTGGTGTTGTGCTATTTAATTATATTAAATTTATAGATGATTTTAAGCATGTGTACTGAAATTTTTGATCATGATATGCTGGTGTTACAATTGGTAATTGAATATGGGAGATTGGAAAATGAATTGCTTGAATTAATTGGATGCTAAATGGCTATGTTACGAGTTATACATAATCATTTTGTCACGTTAAATTCAGCACAATAAGGATTGATTTATATGCTATGTTTGACTGAATATATTGGCAACATGCATGGTGGATCCATTGGATATAGTTGGCGTGTTGGAGGATTTGTGGGTACTCACCTTTATTCGTGACATTGTCAGCATATAGCTCTAGGTGGACTAATATGTTTGGAGTAGATAAGAGAGTGTTAAGCATGAGTCTCCACTCAATGGGTTACTTGAGGTGCTATAAGGGAGCGTGTGCTTTGGCCTACTAAACTCGATGGACTGTATTTGATATTTGTGGGAGTTCAGAGATCTGTTTATCCAATGCTTGATCACCCAATTAATCCATGAGAAATGAATGGTAATATATTTAAGTGTGTTGTTGCTATATCAATTGATGATTGAAAGCCATGAATAATTGATTTTTGGTACGGAAATGCTTATGGAAGTTAAATTGACATGTTTAATTGTTTTGGCTGACAATTAGTGAATGATTGATTGTGAATTAAGCATGAATTGGATTTTAATTTACTTGTTATTTTTATTAACATTCACTGAGCTTTTTAAAGCTCACACACTCACATTCGTGCAGATAATCATCGGGATTCAGGAGCTGAGGAGCCAAGCAGGAGAGTTCCAAGAGATTTAGGCTTGGTAGAGACTTTATTACGTATTTTAGAAGATGTAGTCAGTCATTATGGAACTGCCAGGAATTAGTTTTATTTTTGCTGTAATTGGGCTTTGGACATTGGACGTTTTATTTGGATGGTTTTATAATAATTTCGAGGCATGTTTAAGTTTAATTATTGAATGACTTACGGTGTTTTGTTCCTTGATAACATGGTGATTGATAGCACGGTGTGTGAAGCTTGAATTTTTTACTAAAAAATGTTCAAATGAAGCTCTCATTGAGTGGTTTACCAGCGACTAAGGTACACCACTTGTTTGATTTTTTTAGTGTTTGTTATGCATGAAATTGATTGCCTAATTCTATTTGATTAAGGCTTAATTGATATCAATTAATTCAATTGAAGGTGTATGTATATGTATGTTAATTAATTGTAGTTTAATTGAGTTTAATCGGCCATTAAAATATTCAAAATTGGGTTATAAAACGAGTTTTTTGCAAAAATAGGTGTAGTGGTTTTCACACGGGCATGTGCCTCTCCATGCGGGAATGTGAAGGGTTGCACACAGGTGTGTGGGTAAGTGACACAGACATGTGGAAACTAGAGCTACCACCCATGGGCTTGTGCAATCAACTAAAAAGCTTTTCACAACACGAACACGGGCATTTAATGACACACGGTCTAGGCGACACGACCGTGTGGGTTTTTGGGTGGTTTGATTTTTTATCTTTTTAAAATGGTATTCTAATTTGTTTAAGTTACAATTTAGTCCTGAAAATTGATTAGTGAAATTAGAGCCCTAGATGATAAATAAACTTCATAAATTTTAAGATTAATCTCGTAATATGTAAAATTTGATAAAAACAAAAATTTTAAGATTAATCTCGTAATATGTAAAATTTGATAAAAACACACTTAATTTGTAATTCGAAAGAGGTCCTGATAGTTTGTATTTGTTACAAATTAGCCCCTAATAGTAAAAGTTGAATTAGACATAGCAAACGAACTCAATGTAAGCTAAAATTTTTAGGCTTGCATAATTATGACCTAAAGAAAATCAGTAAACATTTAGATCTAAAATAATGTTAGTTTTACTATAGGTGGTAAAATGATAAAAAATATTCTGAGGTTCAATTACTTAGAAAAAGTTTAAAATTGGCTCATAATTTGCTTCCATGTTAGTAAATAAATAATATCCAGATAAGATTATGGTGTTATAAGGTTGAGTTGTGTCTTGGGTGGTCGTTAGCCAGAGAGTCACTTAGGTGGCTAATGTAACACTTCGAATTCGAGCCAGTCTATCCTGGTCGGGTTTGGGGTGTCACAGTTTCAGTATGAGCGAGAGTTCATCAGGCTGAGGAAATATGCTAAGGACTTGGTTCTGGATGAGGAAGGCTTGTGCATCAGATTTGAAGGAGGGCTGAGTGAAGAACTCCATGTGTTATTTTCTACTTTAGAGATACGAGAATTTGTTGCCCTATCTGCGAAGGCTCAAAGAATGTAGTTAGCAATTTAAGAAAGGAACAAGGTTAGGGATAGGAAAAGGAACAAGCGTGAAGCATGTGGCACAATTATAAATGACGGATTCAAAAGGCCCAAAGACGTGAAGGGTTATTCAACTATTCCAGTGAGGGAGTCCCAAACTATTAGCTTTCACCTAGTATGAAGTGGGTATCAAGCCATTTCCATGGCTAGCACTGGAGGATCCAGGAAAATGAAGGTCCCCATCAGTAAAAATTGTGGGAAGAATCATACAAGAACATGCTTGAAAGTCACTGGGGCCTGCTACAACCTTGGAGCACATGACCACTATAAGAGGGATTACCCAGTGAGAGGAGGTGGGAAAATTGAACACTCTATTCAGGTAGCCTGAGAGTCTTAGTCAAAGTGAAGACTAGGAAAGTGGCAAAGTTTGAGTTTATGTATAGAGCTTCAAGATGAAATGTAGCTAAGTCGAGACTAAAAGCTTCAGCTAGAACCTATGTGATGCAAACGAAGGAGGATGCTAAAGCCTTTGACGTTATCATGGGTAATTTTTTTTGTATTTGAATACAACATTCATGCATTGATAAATCCTGGTGTAAGAGTATGCCCAAAGATCAATCACGAGATAGTTGTGATAACATACTTGATTTATCATGTTTATTAATATAAGGCTTTGCCATTATTATTTCAGTTTCATTTCTGTGTGCATAAATAAACTGTTTTATAATAATGTCCTAAGAATAATATGATTATTCTTAAAAGATCCTTAGTCAAGTATTATTGTTGGCTAGGATAATAATAATGCATTAAGACTAACATGTAGTTGATTGATGATAAAGAGTTGTCATTGATATGGAGTATCAGAATCAATGCATGAATATGTGTGTTAGAGAACAACATATTGGACTGACCCACTATGAGTATGTTTCTTGGATTATTATGTAATTGTCACAATATTACTCATAGTGATTAATATGTATATGATCCTCATACTTGAGATCATCATCATTCCAACATCGTGAGTTGTATATTTTGATATAGTCAAACGAACACCGTAATTGGTTGCTCTATTAAGACTAATGTTGGATATACCACAATCTATGTAGAGGGATATGGTTGATCAATATAGGATAAGTCCCTCCTACATAATAGGAGTAATATCTCAGGCCACTTGATTGAGTGAGACTAGAAATGCATGGCCATGCGCAAATAAGTTGATATGAGATGTCATACTTATTTGTATATCATAGTCTACTCAAGGTATCAAGAAACATGGGATGGATTATGCAAGTGTGACTATTCCATGACTTGTGTCCATTCCAAAGATATAGGACTTAAGGATTATTGCATGAAAAGTTAATCACAAAAGGTTATGTCGAATCATGACTTCTTGTAACTTAGGTAGCAATGATGCATTGCTAGATGCCACTCATTGTTTGTAACATTAGAATAGTTCTAATATTACTGCTAACGTTACAAGAACCTATAGGGTCACACCCTACGATTGAAATGAACGGAGTAAAACATAGTTGGTATTGTGTCTAGTTGTCACATGAATTAAATTAATTATAGAATTAATTTAATTGGGCAATCAAACTATTGAACATACTATATGTATGAACATGTTGTACATATAATCAGAACATAATTTTTCTAATATATGAATTTGGTTCATATATATATAAATTTAAATAAATATAGTTTACCAAAATCTTTATTATAATTAACGTAATTATAATTTTTAATTAAACGTTATTATATTTATTTTAATGATGACTATTATGATTCAGATTATATATGGCAATAAATATTCGTTATGAATATATACCAATTAATACAAAGTTATATATATAGCAAGGGTAAAAACCCTAAAGAGCTAATATATAGGCAATCCCGAAACTATGTTAAAGGGTCTAGCAGCCGTCAAAACAATATAATCTTTGAAAATAGTTTCCTGGGATATTCCTATTTGTTGTCAATTGGGTGGACTACGTAGAGGCCGACATCAGTAAAGGTTACGGCTTGGTTCGATAGTGCTTCAGGATTCTCGTTGCCTTGGCGTCGCTGTCTACTCAGATTCAAGTTTCGGTAATTTCGAAACCTTTATCACCCTGATTCGTTCCTTACACATGGATCCATGGTATGGATCGCTGGAAAAATTTTATTATTTTAATTTTTCGCTGCGCCTTGGAGGCACCGGCGTTCCTTCACCTGGATCTACTCATCCCAACATCTATGATTAGTTTGTGGATGGAAAGAGTCTTGAAGTCATCCCTACTGAGGCTAGTATTATCACACTTGGTTTCCTTTGAACCTGGAAATTTAGAACAATTACGGATTAAATTAAAAGAGATTGTAAGTTGACGGTCTCTATTGAAAAAATTGAGAAATATAAAGGCTAATTTTGACATAGTTGAGCTTTAAATCTGATTCAATTAGATTAGAACTAGCAGACCCCTCAGTGGGGGACAAAATGATTGTCAATATATGGTTTCTATATAGTTGAAGACCATGTGGGAAGGGCTACATATAGCTAGGGAATAACTTCCCAGGGATACTTCTTCTCAAATCAATTTGACCTTCTTCTCTTCTTCAAGCATCTTCCTTGGTTGCTCTAAAGAAAAGGTGGTTAGGGGAAGCTCTACATGGAACAAAAGTTGTGAGGTTTGAGTAGGAAAAATAGAGAATCAAACAAATATGTAAGGCTCCAAGTCCTTTGGTACAAATAAGATTAACGAGATGAAGTTAAGAGTTTTTCAAAACCATTTTAAGGGTTATGCATGTTTTGGAAAATAGAGTTCTTAAAATGAGTTGCCGAGTTTAACCCATAACTTTGGGTTTCCTTGCTTATCTTCTAAGAGAATGGAAGCTCTGGCATTCAGAGAAGCTAAGCGGGGAAGGTAAAGAAACATCAAGTGAGTTTCTGTGCACTATCCCTATAATACTAAGTATTGTTAAGATCGTATCCGCCATGTTTGCTCAATAAGCATGAATTAACTATGATTCCACTATGATTCCATGTTATTTCATCAATGAAATGCATACATTTCATGATTGTAATAGTAGCACATGATCGAGGATTAATTCTGTTAGATATAGCCATACGGTGTTGCTGAGTACGATCGTGATGTGCGAAGCTTGAGGCCTTGCAAATGGAATGTTGTGATGTTTGAGGATCAGGATTAGGAGTGGTGCATGGAGGGATAAACAAAATGCAATGGGAAAAGTGTAACACCCGTAACCTATATCCGTCGCTAGAGTGGGATTACAAGGTATTACCTGACAAAAACACATATCGTACAATCCTAGATATATACATGTTTAAAATCTTAAGTCAACCTTACATTAACATATATATAACTAATTTTAATAATTCCAAATCATATCATCAGTCATTTCAAATGCACAACTAATTACAAAGTTTATAAACAATAGTACTATATAAACCAGATACACAAAACATGAGCTTATGTCAAATATAATGCAAATAATCCAATCAAGGATTACATACATGAAACTTATAAATCATACATATTCGAATACACATTATCTTTACCTTACTCCATTCGGCATGAAAATTTTTATTACAAGTAATATCCAATTGTCCATTTAAAAGATAAATAAATCTACTATTATATGGTCATCTTTCTTTTAAAGCATAAACCGAATGCAACCTTATTTAATACATATAACTAACATGTTTCCTTATAACAAATATTACTATTCATTTGGTAAATTGTTCAAAGCATTAGCCAATTATAACTATGCTTAGTACACATGCCTTGTTACAATGTCTACTTTGTTTACTAAATCAAATAATGCACATAAATACATGCCTAAAGCCGAATCTATAATTAAAGAAATATATTGCCTTTCACCTATTTATATAACCAAATAACTATAATAAGTCAAATAACAATATCACATGAAACATATGTCCAAATCAATCAAATAGATACATTCAAATTATCCATCTCCAACCGAACATGAATACATCACATTATCACTTTTAACTCAACTTCCAAGACAATTTATACATCTTAATTAACACAATAGTAAACTGCAATTAAAACTCTTCTAACAACCAATTCATTGTCCAAGCCGAAATTACAAAGTGTAACAGAACCATGTCCTATTCATATATGTAACACCCCAACCTGGCCCAGACGTTACGGCCAAGTCCGGTTGTGTCACATCAACGACGAACTAACCATGTTTCCTAGTTACTATGATTAGGGTGAGTTTTGTAAAACCATACTTGTAATTTGGGAAGAAAATCCAGGTTTAGTTTGAGATTGTCCTATCCACTAACCATTTAACATTTATCTTGTCTGTTGATTTGTTATTCATTTGTTACGAGTGCTTTGTTTTGAAAACATTGATTGATTTTGAGAAAACCCGCGCAGCCTTATTTAAATCATTTAAATCAATTTGTCATATAAAGTAAAAATAAATAATTTAAAACCCAAATTAAAATAATTAGAGCGGCCTTATTACAAACCCAAAAAAAAAATAGAATAAAAATAATTAAAGTAAATAATAAAATAAATTAAATAAATTAATTAAACCAGAAATGCAATCTGCGTGGCCACTCCGAATTCCTCCAGCTCCAAGTCCACCAATCGAGGGCTCACCTGCATGGATGGAAGAAAAAGGGGTGAGTTTGGAAACTTAGTGTGTAAAGAAGCCCATCCAGCCCAAATCAGCTCAAGCCTACTGGGCCTAAGCCCTATCCAGTCTGAGTAATATTTGGGCCAAAGCCCTATTCAGTAAACAGTGCAACTGGGCTTTAGCCCTTTTCAGTATCAGTACAACTGGGCCTCAGCCCTTTTTCAGTAACAGTACGACCCATAGGCCCATTTCAATAACATAACAGATATCATGCATGTATCCAAAGCCCATAGCCCATCCTAAGTCCGACTACTACACTCCACCAGTACCAGCCCTACACACCATGTGGGGAAACGACTCGACCCACCCAGCCGCTAAACTCCACAGTTACAGCATAGCTACTCAGATAATGTGGCCAAGCCACTAACAGTATAACAAGGCAAAGCCCCTTTCAGTAAACAGTACGAGGCAAAGCCTCTTTCAATAATCAGTACGAGGCAAAGCCTCTTTCACAAATCGTGGGAATGCCACTTGCACTTCCTCCATCAATATACCAAGTCCCATGCAACAGATAATCATGTCATGGCATACAGTGAACAGAAACAGTAAAACATGCATTTCAGTCAAATTTAGCCCTAGGGGTATAACGGTTATTTTGCACCTAGGGGTAAAATAGTAATTTCTCACACTCATGGGTTATTTCAGTAATTATACCAATTTTTAGGGTTTTATGCATATTTCAGTTATTACTAGTCCATCTTTCATCACAGTAGCTTACTTAGCCCATTTTAGCAGTTTTTGGTTATTGGGCCCTAAAACCCCTAATGGGCCCTACTGTGTCAAATAGCTACTTAAGCCCATTTAGCCTAAATTTTATGACCGGATTACCCGTTTTAGTAGTTTTAGAACTACAGTATACTAGAACACACTTACCACTTATTTTTAACCGTATTGGCCCGTAAGCTTATTAGGCCCGAATTTAGCCCATCGAGGCTGTAATATCCCGAATTAGGGCCTAATCGAAATAGTGGTTTCGTAACCATAAATCTGAGATAGAAATAATTATTTTAGAATTATTTTGAGGTTTATGATATGATTGCATGATTGTGTGAAAATTTCGTGAAGAAATTCCATGCGTAAAGTGCCTTAAATGGAATTGCCTTAAATCGAATAAGTTGCAAAATTTGCATTCTAGAAGTTTTTAGTATGAAATTGCTTTGGATTATTAATTAGGAGACCTTAAATGGAATTTGACCAATTTCTAAAATTTTGGACAAAAATGGGCTTGTACATGAAAAATTACAAAAAAAGACATTAAGGGTATTTTTGTCAAATGGTAAAGGTGTTAAATTGAAATGTGTTTTATTTATAATTTAATGGTTTACATTTTTATGAAATTATTTTATAAAAAATTTTCGTACGAAAATTTTGACGTTTGGGCACTCAATTTAGTCAAAAGGACTAAATTGTAAAGAGTGCAAAAGTTGAGTTATATATGCTAGAGGTGTCCAATTGTTATGAAAATTTAAATTGGAGGTCCTTAAATGGTAATTAGACCATTGGTTAACTTATTGGACAAAAATGGACATGAAATGGGTGGAAAAAATATTTTTAAGTTAGGGGCATTTAGGTCATTTAGTGATTAAATGAATTAAAAATCAAATTAAAAGCCAATTTTTGCTCATCTTCTTCCTCAAGGCCAAAAATAGCATGGAGAAACCATGGCTAGGGTTTTTCAAGCTTCCAAGCTCGATTGTAAGTCCGTTCTAGCCTCGTTTTTAATGATTTTTATGTTTTTGAGATCTCGGTAGCTCAGTATAGCTTATGATAGCAATATTTTGAGTTAGGGTTCATATTTGGAAAAATACCCATAGGCAAAATTTGTGTATTTTGATGTTTTATGATAGAATATGAGGTTTTAAATTATGTTAGACAACTTGTGCTACTCGGTTTTAAGTAAAAACGAACAAAACGGCTTAATCGGTAAAAGTACATATTGTTCATAAGTATGTGTTATAGTGGGAATTTGAGCTTTCTAATAGCAAATAAATGATCAGCATGTCCTAAAACATAAGAATTTTAAATAAAATTTAATTTCCGAGCTTTGGGGCAAAAGTGTAAATATGTAAAAGTTTAGGGGCAAAATTGTAATTTTTCCAAAATTTGAATTTAGGATTATTTTGATAAATGTGAGTATTGAATAAGTTAAATGTGTTATTTTAGATCAAGAAAGACGTGGAATCAACCTTGATCGAGGAAAAGAAAAGATTGTGGACTAAATTGCAAAATTGCTATATTTTGTACCGAGGTAAGTTCTGTGTAAATAATGTAACACAATTGCTGTTTTAAGTGATTTAATGCTATTTATATGATATGATACTTGTTATCATGAATATTATGCTTTGTGAAATATTATGTATTGGTATGAAAAGTATGTGAGTGAATTGATAAGTATGAGATGCAAGCAACGTATTGGTTCCGATATTCCGAGGAGAACGACTGGGAAATGTGTGATTGAGGAAAATCCCGTTTGAACCTTGGGAATAGATTAGGATACAAGTGACATATCACTAGGATGGTTGGGCATCCGAACTCGTTGAGTTGAGTCCGAGTTCACTTATGGATGCGAATGTCTGAACTCGTTGAGTTGAGTCTGAGTTCGTGAGATGTAACTAGGCATCCGAGCTAGTTGAGTTGAGTCCACGTTCACTTATGGATGCGAACGTCCGAGCTCGTTGAGTTGAGTCCGAGTTCACTTATGGGCAGGTTACTTGGTCGCTTGATTACATATGTGGCACTTATGTGCAAATTATCCATGTATCCGAGTTATATTCTGATGTGTTCAACGGGTAAAATTCTAGCGAAATGGAAGAACACTCAAGAGGCAAGTATCATTTTAGTAAGTGTTGTGAAATGGACACTTTGGACAGGTATGTACTTAACCCTCAGGTTGAAACTTGATACAACAAGAATAATGTGGTAAGATGATGAATGATGATTAGAAATGTGATATATGTTTTGGTGATACCATGCTAGTGTTGTTTGGAAGAATTGCTTTGTTATGTTACTTCTTATTTGCATGTGAACTTACTAAGCATCTATGCTTACTCCTCCCTTTTTATTCATTGTAGTTTTGGGCAAGCCGGCTTGGGAATCGAGATAGGTAGAAGGCTCGCTCACACTATCTGAAGAACTATTTTGGTAAAATGGCTTGTATAACTTGAATATGGCATGTATAGCAATATACTCATTTTGTGCAATTAATCTTGTGATATGGTTGTGGTTTTGTTGAGAAAATGCTTGATAATGATTAGTCATTGTAATGGTTAATCTAGATCATGTGTGAGACCATGTGTGCTTAAAGTGACACTTAGTCCATGAATATCCATAGAAAAGTGAAATTTTCCATAAAACAGAACATTGTAACAGTAGTGACGTGAGTTTGAAAAATCACTAAAAATAGTAGAAACACAATTAGATGATAAATTAAACATGAAATTGAAGATTTTTGTGTCTACTTTCATATGGAAGAAGCAAAATAGGTAAAGGAGTTATATGTTGTGAGATATTTGAGTTTTAGTGAAACAAGGCCAGAGCAATTTCTGGATCCCCTGTTCCAACTTTGGAAATTCACCATAAATTGTAAAAAAATAATTAGGAGGTATACTGTATATGTACAGAATCCTTATTTAGTATAGTTTTAAGAGAAACAAACGGTATAGTCTTATAAATTTTTTACAGAGAGAAAAGTGGTTCATAGTAAGCAGAGGTCTGAGCAATTGAACACTAAAATAGGGGAAACTTTAACTAGTAAACTGTACTAATTGGCTCGACCAAAAATTCTAGAAAACAATTAGTAGATAGATATATGAGTCTAGTTTCAGGGAAAATTTATGGATCTTAAATTCAAGTTTCGTAACTCAAGATATGATTTTTTTAACGATCATGATGCAGAAGGACAGCTTATTCCGAAAGTTAAAATAAATGGTTTAAAGTTGTTTAAATGATGAACTAAGTTTAGTAACAGCTCGAACTCGACTCCGGCGACGGTCTCGGGTAAGAGGGAATTACATTTGGTGGTATCAGAGTAGGTTTAGTTGGTTCTCGGATTAACGTGTTGTATGTACGGGTTTTACTATACATGCCATATACATATTGTGATAGTGTGACGACTTCTGACCTTTTAAATGATTTTTTTATAGTAAATGGATCCCGATCCAGCTGCGGCTGATGATGTAGAGAGTAATGCACCAGCTCCGGCTGAAGGGGCAGTGCTGACTGAAAATCCACCTCCTACTATAGGTTAAGGAGTAGGAGAAGAGGCTCAGGAAGCCTTTCTCCAGATGATGAATGTATGGTATACTGAGTTCGTTCGTACGAACCCGAATGCACAACCTCCCCCACCTTCCCCGATTCTCAACCTGTACCCCGATGCCTCAAGGTATGGATATGATGAAATTACATAGGACTCCAGTTGACAGAATTCGTAAGCAAGGGGCTGAAGAATTTAGGACAAATGTTTATGATGCTGAGAAAGTAGAGTTTGGCTTGAGAATTCTATTCGGGTATTTGATGAATTGTCTTACACACCTGAAGAATGCTTGAAATGTGCTATATCTTTGCTGAGGGATTCAGCCTATTATTGGTGGAAGACATTGGTTTCTGTGGTACCGAAAGAGAAAGTGACTTGGGAGTTCTTTCAAGAAGAATTTCGGAAGAAATACATCAGTGAAAGATTTGTTGATCAGAAGCGTAAAGAGTTTCTCGAGTTGACACAACGCAATATGACAGTTACCGAATACAAAAGGGAGTTCGTTCAGTTGAGTAAGTACGCTAGAGAATGTGTTCCTTCAGAGGCTAAAATGTGTAGACGATTTGAAGATGGACTTAATGAAGACATAAAAGTATTTGTTGGAGTCCTTGAACTAAAAGAAATAGTGGTATTTGTCGATCGAGCTTGCAAGGCTGAAGAACTACTTAAAGAGAAGAAAAAAAGTAGAATCTGAGACACGAAATTGGAAGAAAAGACCAATGAGTAATGCACCCTCACAGCAACCCGAAAAGTCAAGAAATATGAATCCTCGTTCCCAAGTTTCAGCTGGGCAATCATATGGGAATTCTAAGAAGCAAAATGTGGGTCTTAAGTCCCAGACTACTTCGGCAGCCAGTGTAGGGAACTCGAGATTTGTTAAGCCCGAGTGCCAGCGGTGTGGTAGAAATCATTTTGGTCCGTGCAGAGCAAATAAATGTTTTCGATGTGGTTCTCCATATCATTTTATTAGAGACTGCCCAGAGAGAGTTGAAAAAGAAAAATTTCAGAATACAAAAGCAAGTGGTACGGATTTGAGGGGAAGGTATCCAAGAAAAGCTAGTAGTGAAGCAAGCAGCAAGAATGTAGCCAGAGATGCAGCAGTTAGATCTGGAGGAAGGGCTCCGGCTAGAACTTATGCTATTAAAGTGCGTGAAGATGCTTTCTCACCCGATGTGATTACCGGTATATTTTCTCTCTATATGTTAATGTTATTGCATTTATTGATCCCGCTTCTACTCATTCATATGTGTGCATGAAATTGGTGTCTAGTATGAATATACCTGTTGAGAACACATAATTTATGATTAAAGTGTCAAACCCGTTAGGTAAATGTGTTATAGTTGATAAAGTATGCAAGAAATGTCCTTTAATGATTCGGGGTTATTACTTTCTGGCCGACTTGATGTTGTTGCCGTTTGATGAGTTTGATGTTATTTTGGGTATGGATTGGTTGACTTTGTATGATGCTATAGTAAATTGTAAACAAAAAGTTATTGAATTAAAGTGTGCAAAATGGTGAAACTCTGCGAGTTGAATCAGATAAATCGGAGGCATTGTCTAGTGTGATTTCTTCAATGTCGGCTCAGAGATATTTGAGAAAGGGTTATGAAGCTTATTTAGCATATGTGTTGAATACAAAAGAAATTGAAAAGAAAGTAGAATCAGTGCCGATTGTATGTGAATTCGCGGATGTATTTCCAGAAGAATTGCCGGGTTTGCCTCCAGTCAGGGAAGTAGAATTTGGTATTGAGTTGATTCCGGGAATAGCTCCGATCTCGATTGCTCCGTATAGAATGGCACCAACAGAATTGAAAGAATTAAAGTCACAATTGCAAGAGTTGACTGACAAAGGCTTTGTGAGACCGAGTTTTTCACCTTGGGGTGCTCCTGTATTGTTCGTGAAAAAGAGGGATGGTTCAATGAGATTGTGTGTTGACTATCGGCAGTTAAACAAAGTGAAAATCAAAAACAAGTATCCATTGCCGAGAATTGATGATTTGTTTGATCAATTGAAAGGAGCAACGTGGTTTTCAAAGATTGATTTGAGATCTGGGTACTATCAGTTGCGGGTAAAAGAATCAGATGTGCCTAAAACTGCTTTTAGAACAAGGTACGGTCATTATGAATTTTTAGTTATGCCGTTTGGGTTGACTAATGCTCCTGCTGTGTTTATGGATTTGATGAATCGTATATTTTGACCATACTTGGACAAGTTTGTTGTGGTATTTATAGATGATATCTTGATTTATTCGAAAGATGAGACTGAGCATGCTGAGCATTTGAAGATAGTTTTGCAAACCTTGCGAGACAAGCAGTTATATGCCAAGTTTAGTAAAAGTGAATTTTGGCTTTGGGAAGTTGGATTTTTGGGCCATATTGTTTCAGGTGATGGTTTAAGGGTTGATCCCAGTAAAATTTCAGCTATTGTTGATTGGAAACCACCGAAGAATGTAACAGAAGTTAGAAGTTTCTTGGGGCCAGCTGGATATTATCGATAGTTTGTAAATGGATTTTCTATAATTGGTGATCTTATGACTAGATTACTCCGAAAGGATGTTAAATTTGAGTGGATGGAAGAATGTCAACGATGTTTCGAAGAATTGAAAAAGTTATTAACAGAGGCACCAGTATTAGTATAGCCTGAGTCAGGTAAAGAATTTGTGGTATATAGTGATGCTTCTCTAAATGGTTTGGGATGTGTATTGATGCAAGAAGGAAAAGTTGTGGCTTATGCTTCGAGGCAGTTAAAACCCCACGAGAGGAATTATCCTACTCATGATTTAGAATTGGCTGTAGTGGTGTTTGCTTTGAAGATTTGGCAACATTATTTATATGGTGAAAAGTGTCGAGTATATACCGACCACAAAAGTCTTAAATACTTGATGTCACAAAAAGACTTGAACTTAACACAGTGAAAATGGTTGGAGTTATTGAAAGATTACGAGCTTGTGATTGACTACCATCCAGGAAAAGCAAATGTAGTTGCCGATGCCTTGAGCAGAAAGTTGTTGTTTGCTTTGAGAGCTATGAATACTCAGTTGAAGGTGTCTGATAATGGTTCGATTCTAGTAGAGTTGAGAGCAAGACTGATGTTTTTACAAGAGATTTGTGAAGCTCAGAAAAGCGATGAAGACTTGAAAGCCAAAAGAAAGCAATGTGAGGTTGATACAGAGTCAGATTTCAGAATCGGTTCTGATGGGTGCTTGATGTTTAAAGATCGGATTTGTGTACTGAAGGATGAGGGATTGATTCAAAAGATCTTGCAGGAAGCACATAATGGTTGTTTGTCGATTCATCCAGGCAGTACGAAAATGTATAATGACTTGAAGAAAATGTATTGGTAGAATGGAATGAAAAGAGATATATCGGAGTTTGTATCCAAATGCTTAATTTGTCAACAAGTGAAAGCTAAACACCAAGTACCTTCGGGGTAGAAGAGACTACATGGGAGACTGAGGAAACTATGAGGAATCAAAACCCACATCTGTTTACCGGTAAAATTTTCGAGGACGAAAATCCCTAAAGGGGGAGAGTTGTAATATCCCGAATTAGGGCCTAATCAGAATAGTGGTTTCGTGACCACAAATCTGAGATAAAAATAATTATTTTATAATTATTTTGAGGTTTATGATATGATTGCATGATTGTGTAAAAATTTCGTGAAGAAATTCCATGCGTAAAGTGCTTAATTTGAAATTAAGGACTAAATCAAATAAGTTGCAAAATTTGCATTCTAGAAGTTTTTAGTATGAAATTGCTTTGGAATATTAACTAGGAGGTCTTAAATAGCAATTTGACCAATTTCTAGAATTTTGGACAAAAATGGGCTTGTACATGAAAAATTACAAAGAAAGACATTAAGGGCATTTTTGTCAAATGGTAAAGGTGTTAAATTGAAATGTGTTTTATTTATATTTTTATGGTTTAAATTTTTATGAAATTATTTTTAAAAAAATTTCGTACGAAAATTTTGACGTTTGGGTACTCAATTTAGTCAAAAGGACTAAATTGTAAAGAGTGCAAAAGTTGAGTTCTATATGTTAGAGGTGTCCAATTGTTATGAAAATTTAAATTGGAGGTCCTTAAATGGTAATTAGACCATTGGTTAATTTATTGGACAAAAATGGACATGAAATGGGTGGAAAAAAATATTTTTAAGTTAGGGGCATTTTGGTCATTTAGTGATTAAATGAATTAAAAATCAAATTAAAAGCCAATTTTTGCTCATCTTCTTCCTCAAGGCCGAAAATAGCATGGAGAAACCATGGCTAGGGTTTTTCAAGCTTCCAAGCTCGATTGTAAGTCCGTTCTAGCCCCGTTTTTAACGATTTTTATGTTTTTGAGATCCCGGTAGCTCGGTATAGCTTATGATAGCAATATTTTGAGTTAGGGTTCATATTTGGAAAAATACCCATAGGTGAAATTTGTGTATTTTGATGTTTTATGATAGAATATGAGGTTTTAAATTATGTTAGGCAACTTGTGCTACTCGGTTTTAAGTAAAAACGAACAAAACGGCTTAATCGGTAAAAGTACATATTGTTCATAAGTATGTGTTATAGTGGGAATTTGAGCTTGCTAATAGCAAATAAATGATCAGCATGTCCTAAAACAGAAGAATTTGAAATAAAATTTAATTTTCGAGCTTTGAGGCAAAAGTGTAAATATGTAAAAGTATAGGGGCAAAATTGTAATTTTTCCAAAATTTGAATTTAGGATTATTTTGATAAATGTGAGTATTAAATAAGTTAAATGTGTTATTTTAAATCAAGAAAGACGTGGAATCAACCTTGATCGAGGAAAAGAAAAGATTGTGGACTAAATTGCAAAATTGCTATATTTTGTACCGAGGTAAGTTCATGTGTAAATAATGTAACATATTTGCTGTTTTAAGTGATTTAATGCTATTTATATGACATGATACTTGTTATTATGAATATTATGCTTTGTGAAATATTATGTATTGGTATGATAAGTATGAGATGCAAGCAACGTATTGGTTCCGATCCGAGGAGAACGACTGGGAAATGCGTGATTGAGGAAAATCCCATTTGAACCTTGGGAATAGATTAGGATACAAGTGACATGTCACTAGGATGGTTGGGCATCCGAACTCGTTGAGTTGAGTCCGAGTTCACTTTTGGATGCGAATGTCCGAACTCGTTGAGTTGAGTCCGAGTTCGTGAAATGTAACTAGGCATCCGAGCTCGTTGAGTTGAGTCTGAGTTCACTTATGGGCGGGTTACATGGTCGCTTGATTACATATGTGGCACTTATGTGCAAATTATCCATGTATCCGAGTTATATTCCGATGTGTTCAACGGGTAAAATTCTAGCGAAATGGAAGAACACTCAAGAGGCAAGTATCATTTTAATAAGTGTTGTGAAATGGACACTTTGGACAGGTATGTACTTAACCCTCGGGTTGAAACTTGATACAACAACAATAACGTGGTAAGATGATGAATGATGATTAGAAATGTGATATATGTTTTGGTGATACCATGCTAGTGTTGTTTGGAAGAATTGCTTTGTTATGTTACTTGTTATTTGCATGTGAACTTACTAAGCATCTATGCTTAGTCCTCCCTTTTTATTCGTTGTAGTTTTGGGCAAGCCGGCTTGGGAATCGGGATAGGTCGAAGGCTCGCTCACACTATCCGAAGAACTATTTTGGTAAAATGGCTTGTATAACTTGAATATGGCATGTATAGCAATATACTCATTTTGTGTAATTAATCTTGTGATATGTTTGTGGTTTTGTTGAGAAAATGCTTAATAATGATTATTCATTGGAATGGTTAATCTAGATCATGTGTGAGACCATGTGTGCTTAAAGTGACACTTAGTCCATGAATATCCATAGATAAGTGAAATTTGCCATAAAAATTGTAACAGCAGTGATGTGAGTTTGAAAAATCACTAAAAATAGTAGAAATAGAATTAGGTGATGAATTAAATATGAAATTGAAGCTTATTGTGTCTACTTTCATATGGAAGAAGCAAAATAGTAAAGGAGTTACATGTTGTGAGATATTTGAGTTTTAGTGAAATAGGGCCAGAG
Organism: Gossypium stocksii; assembly: GCA_020496765.1. Classification (NCBI taxonomy): domain Eukaryota; kingdom Viridiplantae; phylum Streptophyta; class Magnoliopsida; order Malvales; family Malvaceae; genus Gossypium; species Gossypium stocksii. The sequence goes on from CM035627.1 coordinate 48,466,632, forward strand.
CGATTTCTGGATCCCCTGTTCCAACTTTGGAAATTCACCATAAATTGTAAAAAAATAATTAGGAGGTATACTGTATATGTACAGAATCCTTATTGAGTGTAGTTTTAAGAGAAATAAATGGTATAGTCTTATAAATTTTGTATAGAGAGAAAAGTGGTTCGTAGTAAGTTGAGGTCTAAGTAGTTGAACACTGAAACAGGGGAAACTTTAACTAATAAACTGTACTAATTGGCTCGACCAAAAATTCTATAAAAACATTAGTAGAGAGATATAGAATCTAGTTTCAGGAAAAATTTACAGATCTTAAATTTGAGTTTCGTAACTCAAGATATAATTTTTTTAGCGACCATGATGCAAAAGGACAGCTTATTCCGAAAGTTAAAATAAATGGTCTAAAGTTGTTTAAATGATGAACTAAGTTTAGTAACACCTCGAACTCGACTCCGGCGACGGTCTCGGGTAAGAGGGCGTTATAGAGGCCCAAACTTACCGAAGTGCACGAAATCGCGCACTCACCAATCTTACCGATTTCGGTTACAAATATCATGGTTTCCAACTGACTTACGAGCGCTCGCATGCTCGCAAGCCCACGAAATGCCAGAATTTTGACATTTTGGCTTTTCGGCTTTTGTCGATTTAAACTACAGAAGGGTGTTCGTTTACACAGCTGATTTACGATTTTACCGATGAGATCTCCTATGCAATTTCTCCTACAATCGATCACTTAATAAATTAGGTTATAAATCAACAATAACGAATCCTAAAAAACTCCTTACCATATTCGGCCATAATAGGCATTCTTAACCACTTATCCTTGTCGATCTTATCTACTAGATCTAGATCTAGTTTGTTTCCATGTCTCCAACCTTTACCACACCTTGTTAACTCGCCCCTTCCATGAACTAATGCACAAAGAATCAAAAGAAATAGGCTAGTAAAGCCCTTAGTCCAAAACGATAGCCTCCCTAAGTGGTTAGGGATTTCGACCTTTCTTAAATCCCGAAATAACAAATAGAAAGGGGTTTCGATAACTTACCATAGATCTACTTGCTAGAGAATCAACCCAAATCACCTTCCTAAACTAGATCTGATGTAGATCTAACTTAAAGTACGAATAAAGACCAGATCTACAGGTTTAGATCCCGAATCACTATGAATATGGAGGTTCGGCTTTTGACACAATAAAATAGAGAAAGGTAGAAATTATAGTGGAAAAGAGGAGATGTCGACAGAGGGTAGGGATGTTGAGAGATTCAGCTAGAAGAGAAAGAAAGAATAGGGATATTCGGCCAAGGGAAACTGGTACAAAACTAAATCTTTTGAGATTTCGGCTTTTCTGAAATCGACAAGAAACTAGAGAAGAAAGGTTGCTTCAGTTGGGTTCGGTTTTAAGAATAGAGTAGGGGAGAAAGGAAAAAAAAAAGAAGAGAAGAGAGGCAAGAGAAGAGAAGAAAGATTAAGGGTATGGGTTCAGCTAGAAGAGAAAAATCGGCAATGGGAGCTTTAGGTGTAAGGTTTCGGCTCTTAGACCTTATGAGTAAAGAAGAAGAGAAAAAGAATTGAAGGTGTTTCCCTAAACCTAAACCTATTTGGCACTAAAGAAACAACAGGCCACCAAATGCTAAAAAGCACAAAAGAAGTCAGCACATACCCTTCCTAATTGCCGAAACAAGACCTCCCAAAAACCCTAGCCGATTGGGCATTTCCACCCTCCATTCGGCCAACATACTCTCCCATTCAAACTCCTAAAATCTCTCCCCTTGTCCCTCCTTGACACAATCCCATGAGCAACTCAAACTCTCCTCAACAGAGTTTCACTTGAGTTCCATCACATGACCAGCACATGCAACAAAAATAAAAACACCATACTGCTTACCTTGTGTCTTGAACCTTGGCCCTTGCACAAGCATCCACACGCCACTTTTTAAGGAACTAAGGGGCGCCACCTTGCCACTTTACCAAAGGCTCTCTTATGTCTTATTTTACTCGCTTTTTCTTAAAAACCCACTTAACCAAGTCCCCTTCACTTTAAAATCCAAAATTTGATATTTTTGCCGGGTTTTATCCTAGGCTTGGGCCTTCTAAAGGCCTACTAATGCTCTTAAACACCAATTTAATAATCAAATCACCAAAATTTCAAAATTTCACCAAAATCACAAAATTCCCGAAAAATCCTAAAAATCAGGGCATTACAACTCTACCCTCTTAAAGAAATTTTGGCCTCGAAATTTACCTGATCCAAATAGGTGAGGGTATTGTTGACGCATCGCCTTCTCGGGCTCCCAGGTAGCCTTTTCTCTGCCATGATTGCAACAAAGTACTTTTACCAACGGAACTGACTTTTTTCTCAACACTTTGACCTCGCGATCCAGTATTTGCACAGGCTCCTCTTCAAAAGCTAAATCAGTTTTTACCTCAAGTTCTTCTACTGGTACGACATGCGATGTAACACCCCTTACCCAAAACCGTCACCGGAATCGAGTAGTGAGCTTTACCGAACTTATCGGAGTACAGACTCATGTTTGCAACCAAATCATTACAAGTTTACCTTTATTGAGGGTTTTCTATCACAATACTAACATCTCGGATGATTAGGATTCGAATCCTATTGCATCGGAAGCCCGAAAAATTTTTCATTTTTAAAACTACGTCACATGCCCGTGTGACTCATGGCACGGCCGTGTGATAAGGCCGTGTGGCCTTCACACGCCCATGTCCAGAGACTGTGGTTGACACTATCAAATTGGACAATGTCAACCCACACACTCGTTTGGGGGCCGTGTACCCCACACGATCGAGATGCACGACCATGTCTGTTGCCCGTGTGGACCACTAAAACTTAAATTAAGGTGCAGGGGAGGCACGGTCTGAATACATGCCCGTAGGGTCAGGCCGTGTGTTCCCCACGGCCTAGGCATGCCCGTGCCCTATACCCGTGGAGTAAACTGTCCACTAGCACACGGTCATGGCACACGCCCATGTTCCCTGCCGTGCAGGCCGTGTCAGGCTATTTACCAAGCCTTGACCTCCCTAAAACACACTTTCATATACATACCATTCATTTCAACCAATTTCAATGACATATACTCAAAATGACTACATTATAACAACATTTACAAAACAAGTATCACATATTCACCTATTCTATTAGAATTACAAAACAATATTTATACAAAGACTAGCCACCTATACATGCCAAATTCAAAATATCAAAAGTCATATATTCAAATACCAAGGTAGCTTAAGAGTGTGAGACAAGCCTCCTTCGATCACCAATCCCAATATGCTTTATGCTCGAGAATCTAAAAGAAAGGGGAAAAAGAAAGGGGAGTAAGCTACAAGTAGCTTAGTAAGCCATAGGTAAATCAATAGCAAAATGCACATGATTAGCTAAGACATTTTATTTCCACATAGCATAAATGCAACATTTATATACTTACTTATACACATTCTTACCAAACTGCTCAAATATAGGCATTCAAACACATTTCATGTTCAATTCATTTTCAATTGCTTAACCTGCAAAAATGCTTCACATAACCAAATTAATTCCCGTTGAACATTTAGAACAGAAACGGATATACAGAGGTTAGCACCAAAGTGCCTCACAGATATGTGGCCGAAGCCAACATAAAGACATGGCAAAAGCCATCAGAATATGTAGCCAAAGCTACCTCAGATCACAGAATTATAGGCTTAATCCACGGGCCTGCTCACATAAGCTGACAGGTGACTGCAACACATGCAAGTGCACCTAGCACCCGGGATACGGAATCAGACAGAATCAGAACCTTCAAGTGACATGTCATCGATATTCGGAGTCATTCTCACTGTTCAAACGGGATTTACCAAAATATTCACAAACATACAATTGCATAATTCAAAATTTATATCCACATATTTTCATATAAAAATCATCAAATGAACAACAATAAGGCAATGTGTTATAATTTACCTATGACTTACCTCGATAACAAAAAGACTAAATCTCGAATTAGTCGACTACATTTTCTTTTCCGCAATCTCGATCGCTTTCTCTTCTTTCTTGATCTAAATAAACACATTTAGCACATTTTATCAATTCCATACTCAAATTCGTTCACAATTCAGACTTTTGGGCAAAATGACCATTTTGCCCTTAATCTCGTAAACTCAATTTCATTCCATTTTCTTGAATTTTTGACTTAACCAAATCCTTTTTCATAAACACAATCCAATAATCAACAAATTTTCATATACTTATAAGTAAATTTTCATTTTTCTCATTTTAGTCCCTTAGGGATGTTTCTATAGAAAACTATTCGGAAAAAAACCCGTAATTGACACTTCAAAGTCTCATTTTCTACCATTACACAACAATGCACAATTATATCACAAATGGGTATATTTTTAAACCCTAATTCCTTCTCAAATAAATGATAAAATCATGAAAATTAAGCTTAAAGGAACTAAAAAATATGAAAATAATCAAAAAAGAGGCTAAAATGCACTTACAATTTGCTTGAAAAAGCTCAAAACCTTTGAGCTATGGTGGAGAGAAAATCAGCAGACAATTGGAAGAAGAAGATGAACACTTTTCATCTTTTTCTCATATTTTTATTTGTCTTTTAATGCTTTAGACAAAAATGCCCTTAGCTATATTACTCATAAACATCTCTAGAAATACCCTTTTGTGTCCATGCTATTAACTATTGGTCTATTTGCCATTTAAAGACCTCTAGTTCAAACCCCCATTTCAAATAGGTACGTACACATTATAACTCACATCTTGCTATTAATGCAATTTAGCCCAAAAATAAAATTAAGCATTAAATCAATAAATTTTCTAAACGATTTTCACATCGAGCATATTTAATAGGTCGGAAAACATAAAATTTTCAAAATTTAATTATTTTAATTTGAATTTTGTGGTTACGAAACCACTGTTGCGATTGGACCCTATTTTGGGCTGTCACATTTCTCCCCCTTAGGGATTTTCATCCCGAAAATCTTACCAGTAAACAGATGGGGATACTGATTCCTCATAGCCTCTTTCGTTTCCCATGTTGCCTCTTCCATTCCATGATGTTGCCACAATACCTTTACCAGAGCAATTCTTTTATTTCTCAACTGTTTCACTTCTCGTGCCAGAATCTTAATCAGTTCTTCATCATATGACATATCTGCTCGAATTTCAATTTCAGTCGGTGAAATTACATGCGATGCATCTGACCGATATCTACGAAGCATAGAGACATGAAACACATTATGAATCCTTTCTAACTCTGGAGGTAAAGATAACTGATAGGCCACCGGACCAATTCTTTCAATTACTTCATACGGACCAATATAACGCGGACTTAATTTACCTTTTCGGCCAAATCTAAAAATTTTCTTCCACGGAAACACTTTCAAAAATACTTTATCTCCCACTTGGAACTCAATTTCTTTTCTTTTCAAATCCGCATATGACTTTTGTCGATCTGATGTAGCTTTCAGACAGCCTCGAATTATCTTTACTTTATCTTCAGTCTCTTTTACCAAATCAGTCCCATGAATATACTTCTCACGAAGTTTAGTCCAATACAACGGAGTCCGACAATTTTGTCCATACAGAGCTTCATATGGTGCCATTCTAATGCTTGACTGATAACTGTTGTTATATGCCAATTCAATCAAAGGCAGATATTTTTCCCAACTACCTTCAAACTCTAAAACACAAGATCTTAACATATCTTCAAGCACTTGAATTACTCTTTCTGATTGCCCGTCTGAATGACGATGAAAGGCAATACTAAAATTTAATTTAGTACCCAACGCCTCTTGTAACTTCTTCCAAAACCTCAAAGTAAAATGCGGATCTCTGTCGAAAATAATGGATAGAGGCACACCATGCAATCTAACTATCTCAGAAACATATAATTCGGCTAATTTATCTAAAGAAAAATTCATCCTCACCGGAATGAAATGAGCTGACTTAGTTAATCGGTCAACAATTACCCAAACAAAATCTTTCTTTCTCGCTGTTAAAGGCATTACGGAAACAAAATCCATGGTAATTCTTTCCCATTTCCATTCCAGAATCAGAATTGGCTGGAGCAATCCCGAAGGTAACTGATGTTTTGCTTTTACCATCTGGCACACTAAACACTTTGTTACATATTCGGAAATATCTCATTTCATGCCCAGCTACCAATACATTTTCTTTAGATCTTGATACATTTTCACACTAATCGGATGTACTGACTAACGACTATCATGAGCCTCATACAAAATCTTTCGAATCAGTTCAGTATTTCTCGGTACACAAACTCTGTCATGAAATAGTAGACAATCACTTGCATCAGTTTGAAAATCAGAATTATCATTTGTTTCACACTGAGTCCGCTTTGCTAATAGATCACTATCAAATTTCTAAGCTTAAAAAATTTCTTGCAAAAATAACGGCTTAGCCATTAATTCGGCTATCAATGAACCATCGACTGACAATGACAAATTTGTATTCAAAGCTCTCAAAGCAAACAAAGATTTTCTACTTAAGGCATCAGCAACCACATTTGCTTTACCCGGATGATAGTCAATCACAAGTTCATAGTCTTTTAATAGTTCCAACCACATTCGCTGTCGCAAATTCAAATCTTTTTGAGTCATTACATACTTCAGACTTTTTTGATCGGTATACACTCTACACCTTTCACCGTACAAATAATGTCGCCATATCTTCAAGGCAAAAACTATAGCAGCTAACTCCAAATCCCGACTCAGATAATTCCTTTCATGTGGCTTTAATTGCTGAGAGGCATAAGCTACTACTTTTCCTTCTTGCATCAAAATGCACCCAAGTCCATTTAGAGACGCATCACTATAAACAACAGATTCTTTTCCCGACTCAGGTTGCACTAGCACTGGTGCCTCAGTTAAACACTTTTTCAATCTTTTAAAGCTTTGCTGACACTTATCAGTCCAGACAAATTTAACTTCCTTCCGTAATAGTCTCATAATCGGCAAAGCTATTATCGAAAAACCTCTTACAAATCGACGGTAATATCCGGCTAAACCCAAAAAACTCCTAACTTCAGACACATTCTTAGGAGGCTTCCATTCTACAATTGCTGAGAGCTTATTTAGATCTACTCGGATACCTTTTTCCGAAACAATATGTTCTAGAAATCCACTTCACTCAGCCAGAACTCACTTTTACTGAACTTGGCATACAGTTTCTCCTCTCTCAAGGTTTGAAGTATAATTCTCAAATGTTCAACATGCTCAGACTTACTTTAAGAATATATCAAAATGTCATCGATGAAAACCACTACGAACTTATCCAAATAAGGCCTAAAAATTTGATTCATCAAATCCATAAAAATGGCCAGAGCGTTAGTCAATCCAAATGGCATTACTAAAAATTCGTAGCGACCATACCGGGTCCTAAAATTAGTCTTAGAAACATCAGACTCCTTAACCTTCAATTGATAATACCCGGATCTCAGATCAATTTTAGAAAATACTGAAGCATTCTTAAACTGATCAAATAAGTCATCAATTCTAGGCAACGGATACTTATTCTACACTGCTACTCTGTTAAGTTGACGATAATCAATACAAAGTCGCAACGCCCCATTTTCTTCTTGACAAACAAAACTGGAGCACCCCATGGAGAAGAACTAGGTCTCACGAATCCTTTGTCGGTCAATTCTTGTAACTGTACTTTCAATTCCTTCAATTCAGTTGGCACCATTCTATATGGAGTGATCGATATCGGAGTAGTACCCGGAAGTAATTCAATACTGAATTCAATCTCCCTATCCGGAGGTAACCCAAGCAATTCTTCTGGAAATACATCTAAATATTCACATACCACAGGCACAAATCCAATCTCTTTTTCAGACACCTTAGTGTTTAACACATAGGCCAAATATGCCTCACAACAACTTTTCAAACATTTATAAGCAGACATTACAGAGATTACAGTCGGAACGCAATCTGACTTATCTGTTTCAATTCGAAGTAGTTCACCATTACCATAATTCAATCCAAGAATCTTTTGCCTACAATTTATTTTAGCACCATGCACGGTTAACCAATCCATACCCAAAATAACATCAAACTCATCAAAAGGAAGCAACATTAAATCAACAGGGAAACAGTGACCACGAATCATCAAAGGACAGTTCTTACAAATTTTGTCTACTATCACATGTTTTCCTAACGGATTCGACACTTTAACCCTAAATTTAGTAAACTCAATATACATATTCTTATCAGAAACTAGTTTCAAACCCATATACGAATAAGTTGATCCTGGATCAATTAAAGTAAGAACAAAATTATCATAGAGAGAAAATGTACCAGTGATCACTTTAGGTGAAGACGCTTCCTCACGAACCCGTATGGCATATGCTCTTGCTGGAGCTCTCGCTTCAGATTTTGCAGTCGTATCTTTCTTTTCAATTTTACTACTATTTCCAGATCCCACATTCTTTAATGTCTTCCTCTACTCACATTACTCGGTCTCGTATTCTGAGATTTCTCAAACCCTTTTCTTTCAGGACAGTTTTTGATGAAATGATCTTGAGACCCGCATCTAAAACAAGCTCGGTTATGCAGATAACATTCACCCGGATGTCTCTTTCCACAGTGTTAGCATTCGAATCTATGAGATCTAACACTACCAACACTTATCATGGAAGTGGTTTGACCCTTCGGATTGGAGCATTGCTTACCACGATCTCTCTGAGAGAAACTTACCAAAACATTTGATCGAGAACCCATCTCTCTTGATTTCTTTGATTGTGACTGAAATGATCAGCCCATTGATCTCTTTCTTGCATCTCTAGCTTCAATTTCAACTTTTCTTTTCTCTTTGCTCAATGCCTCGGCATTAATGGCCCGTTCAACAAGTATTACTAATTCTTTAATCTCTAGAATTCCAACAAGTAGTCGGATATCTTCATTCAGTCCATCTTCAAATCTCTTATAGAGCATCTCTTCAGTAGTTACAAACTCTTGAGCATACTTACTTAATATAACGAACTCTCTTTCATACTCAGCTACTGACAATTGCCCTTGCTTTAACTCTAAAAATTCTTTCCACTTCTGATCGATAAACCGCTGTCTGATGTACTTTTTACGAAATTCTTCCAAAAAGAAATCCCACGAAACTTTCTCTTTTGGAACCACTGATATCAAGGTCTTCCACCAGTGATAAGTAGAATCTCGTAACAATGAAGTGGCATATTTCAGACTTTCTTCTAGGGTACAAGACAATTCATCTAACACTCTCATAGTGTTCTCTAACCAGAATTCAGCTTTCTCTAGGTCATCATCCACATTGGCCTGGAATTCTTCAGCTCCAAATTTTCTAATCTTATCTACTGGAGGCTTAGATAGTCTTACCACTTCTGTTCGAGAAGAGGCTATGGGAACGGCTTGAGAAATAGGAGGGGGCGAAGGAGGTTGAGCATTCAGATTTGCCCGAATGAACTCCGTATACAAATTACTTATCATATGGAGAAAGGCTTCTCGAGCCTCATCTCCCTGACCCTGAGTCTCGGGTTTACTCTCAACAGGCGCTATCCCTTACACGAGAGCAGGCGCATTACTCTGAGCATCATCAGTAGTATCTCGATTGGGATCCATTTACTACAATAGAAAACATTTCAAAACCATTAGGAGTCGTCACACTATCAAGTCTCAATTATGGCATGTATAGACTGACTATTACACTTACTACATTAGTCTGAGAATCGGCTAAATCGTAGCTCTGATACTAATAAAAAATGTAACACCCCTTACCTGAAACTATCACCGGAATCGAGTAGTGAGCTTTACCAAACTTATCAGAGTACAGACTCTTGTTTGCAACCAAATCAGTACAAGTTTACCTATAATGAGGGTTTTCTATCACAATACTAACATCTCGGATGATTAGGATTCGAATCCTATTGCATCGGAAGCCCAGAAAATTTTTCATTTTTAAAACTATGTCACACGCCCGTGTGACTCATGGCACAGCCGTGTGATAAGGCCTGTGGCTTTCACACGCTCATGTCCAGAGACCGTGGTCGAAATTGTCAAATTGGACACGGTCACCCCACACATTCGTTTGGGGGCCGTGTACCCCACACGGTCGAGACGCACGGTCGTGTCTCTTGCCCGTGTGGACCACTAAAACTTAAATTAAGGTATAGAGGAGGCACGGTCTGAACACATGCCCGTAGGGTCCACGGCTTAGGCACGCCTGTGCCCTATACCCGTGGAGTAAACTGTCCACTAGCACACGGTCATGGCACACGCCCGTGTTCCTTGTCGTGCAGGCCGTGTCAGGCTATTTACCAAGCCTTGACCTCCCTAAAACACACTTTCATATACATACCATTCATTTCAACCAATTTCAATGACATATACTCAAAATGACTACATTATAACAACATTTACAAAACAAGTATCACATATTCACCAATTCTATTAGAATTACAAAACAATACTTATACAAAGACTAGCCACCTATACATGCCAAATTCAAAATATCACTTGTCGATATTATCTACTAGATCTAGATCTAGTTTGTTTCCATGTCTCCAACCTTTACTACACCTTGCTAACTCGCCCCTTCCGTGAACTAATGCATAAAGAATCAAAAGAAATAGGCTAGTAAAGCCCTTAGTCTAAAACGATAGCCTCCCTAAGTGGTTAGGGATTTCGGCTTTTCTTAAATCCCGAAATAACAAATAGAAAGGGGTTTCGATAACTTACCATAGATCTACTTGCTAGAGAATCAACCCAAATCACCTTACTAAACTAGATCTGATGCAAATCTAACTTAAAGTACGAATAAAGAACAGATCTATAGGTTTCGATCCCGAATCACTATGAATATGGAGGTTCAGCTTTTAACACAATAAAATAGAGAGAGGTAGAAATTGTAGTGGAAAAGAGGAGATGTCGACAGAGGGTAGGGATGTTGAGAGATATAGCTAGAAGAGAAAGAAATAATAGTGATATTCGGTCAAGGGAAACTGGTACAAAACTAAACCTTTTGAGATTTCAACTTTTCTAAAATCGAAAAGAAATTAGAGAAGAAAGGTTGCTTCAGTTGGGTTCGGCTCTAATAATATAGTAAGGGAGAAAGGAAAAGGAAAGAAGAGAAGAGAGGCAAGAGAAGAGAAGAAAGATAAAGGGTATGGGTTCGGCTAGAAGAGAAAAATCGGCAATGGGAGCTTTAGGTGTAAGGTTTCGCCTCCTAGACCTTGTGAGTAAAGAAGAAGAGAAAAAGAATTGAAGGTGTTTCCCTAAACCTAAACCTATTGACACTAAAGAAACAACAGGCCACCAAATGCTGAAAAGCACACAAGAAGTTGGCACATACCCTTCCTAATTGCCGAAACAAGACCTCCCAAAAACCCTAGCCGATTGGGTACTTCCACCCTCCATTCGGCCAACATACTCTCCTATTCAAACTCCTAAAATCTCTCCCCTTATCCCTCCTTGACACAATCCCATGAGCAACTCAAACTCTTCTCAGCAGAGTTTCACTTGAGTTCCATCACATGACCAGCACATGCAATAAGAATAAAAACACCATACTGCTTACCTTGTGTCTTGAACCTTGGCCCTTGCAAAAGCATCCACACACCACTTTTTAAGGAACTAAGTGGCGCCACCTTGCCGCTTTACCAAAGGCTCTCTTATGTCTTATTTTACTCACTTTTTCTTAAAAACCCACTTAACCAAGTCCCCTTCACTTTAAATCCAAAATTTGATATTTTTGCTGGGCTTTATGTAACACCCTGATTTTTAGAATTTTTTGGGTTTTGTGAATTTTAGTGAAGTTTTAAAATTTTGGTGTTCTGAAGGTTGAAAATGTATGTACATGGGTTAGTGGGCCTTTAGAAGGCCCAAGCTTAAGTTAAGACCTGGTAAAATATTAAGTTGGATTTTCAAGTGAAAGTGGACTTGGTTAAGTGGGCCTTTAAGAAAAAACTGTGTAAAATATGTCACAAAGGGGGCCTTGGTAGAGTGGCAAGGTGGTGCCACTAAGCTCCTAAAAAAGTGGCCCCTAAGTGGGTATTCAAGGACAAGGGTTCGAGTTGCAAGGTAAGCGTAGTGTTCTTTTTAATTTTTAAGCATGTGTCGGGCATGTGACTAACTTAAGTGAATTCCGGCAAGGGCTTCAGGGACTTGGGCCGATTGCTTTAGAGAGATTATTAGGGTTTCATCTTTTTCTATTTTCTGTCATAAGAATTAGGGTTAGCCACCTTAGGAATTATTTCTCTCTTCTACTGTTAGAAAAGTCGAAATTTGCCTCCCTAGGAAGCTTATAGCCGAATTCTTTCTCTTCACCTCTACCATTAATTTTCTTCACTTTTCTTCTTCCTCTTTGATTCATTCCTTAGTCGAAACCCCCTCATTCCCTCATTCATCTTCTCTTTTGATCACACCCTCCATAAAATCACCATAATCAATTACCTTAAAAAGCTGAAATCCCGAAAAGAACTCACCTTTGTGCTGAATTTCCTAAGCCAAGATTCCTTAACTTTCTTTCGTTCTTTTGGTCAAATCTCACTTCTTCTACACTCTAAATCCCTGTCGACAACACCTATACTAAACTCCCCACACCGAATCATCTTCTTCCTTACCTTTTTAAAAGACGAAATCACCATTAGTTTAGGGAGATAGTTGAAAATTTCAGATCTCAGAGATAAGGGTTCTACGAATATTTAAGGGTTAGGTCTACTTCAGATCTGAGTTAGAGGCAAGGTAAAAGCAGTGGTAAGTGGTTATCAACTCAGATCTTTAAGATATTTCATACTTTGGAAAAGCTGAAAGTCCCTAAAGTTAGGGAGGTTGTCGATTTAGTCTATTAGTGATTTAAAGTAGTATTTTGGTTCTTTTTGGATGTTAGTTAGCAAGGAAGGTGATCAAGCAAGGAGTGGAAGGCATCGGTATCATCAGATCTAGATCTAGTGCATCTAAATCGACAGAGGTAAGTTTTCATGGCCATTAAGGGTGTGGCCGAATATGGTAAGGGATTTTGGTTGTAGTTTTTCATAGATCTACTGATTAGTCACTTAGATAATGGATTGTAGAACGGACGCGTAAGAAATCTCGTTAGTGGAACTGCAAAATAGGTGTGTGTTTCGAACACCCTTCAATGCTTAAATCGGCAAAAGCTGAAAAGCTGAAATACCAAAATTCTGGCATTTCGAGAGCTTGTGAGCGTGCGAACGCTCTCAAGTTGGTAGAAGAAGGTTGGTTTTGGAATCGGCTCTATCAAGCGAGCTGTCCGCGAAATTTTAGGCGCTACAGTAAGTTGGGCCTCGGTGGCCCGAATATGGGCCCAATGGACAATTTTGGCCCATTTGGGTAAAAATAGGTTTAAAGGTAATAAAATGGATTACAAGCATAAAAACTATTAAAACAAGATAATGGATTGGAAATTAAGGCTTAAATGGGCCTAATAGGCTAAAATGGCATGGTAGAGCCCATTAGGGGTTTTAAGGCCTAAGTGCTAAAACTGATAAACTGAATTAAATGAGTTTCTGTAACAACCACTGTAATAATAGAGGCTGTAATAATAATAAAAACTGTAATAAGAGAACAACATTACTGAAATACCCTTAGGGTGAGAAATTACTAATTTACCCCTAAGTATAAAATTACCATTATACCTCTAGGGCTAAAATCGACTGTACTGTTTGACATGACTGTTTCTATTACTGCATATCATGATGTATGTATGTCTGATGCATGGGTTGGGTTTATATTGGGGAAAGGGTGAGTGGCACTGCCACGTTACTGAAAGGGGCTATGCCTCGTACTGTTTCTGAAAGGGGCTTTGCCTCGTATACTGTTTATTTGAGCAGCCATGCTGCGACTGTGGTGTATGGGCTGGGTGGGTCGAGTTATTCCCCACATAGTGTGTTGGCTGGTACGGGTGGTGTGTAGCGGTTGGTGGGTTGAGTAGTCTCCCCAATTAGGTTACATTCATACTGTTATACTATACTATACTGTGATGGGCCTATGGGCCAAACTGTTATCTGAATAGGGCTTCGGCCCAGTATCTGTTATAGGGCTTTGGCCCAGTATCTGTAATCTGGATAGGGCTTCAGCGCAGTATCTGACTAAGACTGGTTAGGGCTCAGGCCCAGTGGGCTCGAGCCGATATGGGCTTTGGATGGGTTCTGCACACACTGAGTTTTCCCAAACTCACCCTTCTCTTTCCATCCTTGCAGGTGAGCCCTAGATCGTGACTTGGTTGCTGGGAGGGATTCAAAGTGGCCACGAGGACTGAGCACGGTTTAAATAAGTTTTACTACTTTATATTTCTAATTATCGGTTTCTACTTTTAAATTTGTTAATGGGTTGTAATAAGGCCACTATGACTGTCTTTATTTGGGATTTTCAACTGTTTTATTTCAACCACAACTACACACCATTTTTTGAAAATTTAACAAATGTTTTCTTAACCAACCTGACAATACTAATGGCTAAGTAGGATAATAAAGTTAAAATGAATTGCTTATCAAATGGAATAGAGATTAAGTTGAATAATTATTAAAACGGAAATTTCCAAAAATCAAGCATTGCTTTTCAAAACTCACCATCGGACTTAGTAAATAGGGCGGCGTAGGATAGTCTAGGTGATGTAGCACAGTGGACATGGCCATAATGTCTAGGCTGGGTTCAGGGTGTTAAATTTAGTGGTATCAGAGCCCGGTTGCAACAACTCGGCTGTGGATTGGGTCCAAAAATGGTTTTCAAAAAAAAATTTTAGAGTCCAGAAGGGTATTTTTGGAAAATTAGATTTCTGGAATATTTTTGGTTTTAAAAAGGTTTTTTTTCCTTCAAATTGTAGTTTTTAAACAAGTTGTTTTGAAACATTGATTTTTAAGAGGCCTCAAACTATTTGATCTGATAAATCGAAAAGTGGCGCACTGAATCCCCGGCACCAAGTTGTAAGTATTTTCTGTCTTAACTTCTGTACTGTACTGAAAATAAAACTGTAGATAGTACTGAGCCTTGGATGTGATACTATAGGTGAGGTAGTATTAAGACTATAAAATTGAGACTGTAGGGTAAGCTAAACCCTAGGAAACTGAGACAGTAGCTAGGCTACGATCGCGCGAACACAACTCTGAAATTTTATCTGTTCATAAGATATTCTATAATAAACAACTGAAACATTAACTAATGGCATAAAATTCGTAAATCAGATAATCGATATGAGTACAAGAGCTGCTCGTGGACGAGGCCGTGGACGAGGCCAAGTTAGTGCTCAAGCTGGATTGTCGTCTTCTGAGCATATGCCTATAGGAGAGGCACGACCACCGGTTGAGGATAATGGGCCGTACGATCGGGCCGCAGGGGACGACGCTCTGTCCCAGGCCATGCTGAGAGTTCTGGAAAGGGTGGCTGGAGCCAATATTGGGGCCATGAATAGGGGGTCCATTTCTGAGCGACTTCGAGCCAATAAAGCGAAAGTTTTTAGGGGCATATCTGGAGTGGCCCCGAATGTAGCTGAGTACTGGCTGGAAGCCACAGAGCGAATTATGGATGACTTAGACTGCTCAGTAGAGCAGAAGTTAAAAGGAGCGGTATCGTTGCTAAGAGACGAGGCGTATCAATGGTGGATCACCGTGAGAGAGGGTAGCCCAGCTAAGAGGGTAACCTGGGAATTGTTCAAGCAGTCTTTCAAGGCGAAATATGTTGGGGCTAGTTATGTGGACGCACGAAGGAAGGAATTTCTGAACCTGACCCAGGGTAGTAAGACTGTGGCTGAATATGAGGTAGAATTTCTGCGACTAAGCCGGTATGCTAGCGGCATTTTTTCCACCGAATGTGAGCACAGTGTTCGGTTTGAGGATGGCCTCAGAGATGAGCTGAGAGTTTTGATAGCACCGCAGAGGGAGCGCGACTTTGCTGCACTGGTGGAGAATGCTAAGATAGCCGAGGAAGTGAAGCAAGCTGAAAGGCAGAATCGCGATAGGGATTGCAACCATTTTAAGAGAGATTCTGGAACATCAGGAGCTGCAAACCAGAATTTTAAGAGGGCTAGAGCAGAAGAACCAGTGCGAGCTGTGCCAGTGAATGTTGTTAGACCCCAGGCTTGTGGAGACTGTAGCAGAGTTCATCGAGGAGAATGCTGGAAACGCAGTGGAGCTTGTTTTCGTTGTGGGTCTAAGGATCATCAGGTTAAGGACTGCCCACAAAAGCCAACTCAGGCTCAAGCTGTTGATCAGAGGGTTGCTCAGCCTGCGCGAGGAGGACTGCCACCGCCAAGGGGCCGTGGTCAAGGTAGAGGAGGCAATGGTTATGGACGTGGTCGTGGAGCACCTGGCAGGGGTGCTGGTAATGCTGAGGCTCGTCAGCCAGCCTTAGTGTATGCTGCCCACCGTCGCGAGGAGGGTGATGCACCTGATGTTATAACTGGTACGTTCTTAATATCTCATACACCATATACTGCTTTAATTGATGTGGGTTCGATGCATTCGTATGTTGCTTGTGAAATTTCTGGGTCGTTGGGTGTGCATTCTGAGGAGACTGTGAGTGGGGTCGCAGTAGTTAGTCCTTTAGGTCACTCTGTTAAATGAGACAAACTATTTCGGGAAGTGCCTTTAGAGACTCAGGGTTGGATCTTTACTGGAGATTTAATGGAGCTACCTTTTGGAGAATTCGACTTGATTTTGGGCATGGACTGGTTAACCAAGCACAAGGTAACGCTAGATTGTGCGGCCAAAAGGATGGTATTGAGAACAACTGAAGGCGAGGAGGTGATGGTTATTGGTGAACGTAGGGACTATTTGTCCAATGTGGTTTCTGCCTTAAGGGCTGAAAGGTTGATGCGCAAAGGTTGTGAACCATACTTGGCGTTTGTGAGTCAAACTGAGCCCGAAGGGGTGACAGTGGAGACAGTGAGGACTGTTAATGAATTTCAAGATGTATTTCCTGAGGAGCTTCCTGGATTACCTCCTAACCGAGAAGTGGAATTTGGGATCGATCTGTTGCCTGGAACAGCTCCAGTGTCCATTGCGCCTTACAGAATGGCACCAAAGGAGTTAGTGGAATTGAAAGCCCAAATTCAAGAGTTGTTAGATAGGGGCTTCATTAGACCGAGTGTGTCTCCATGGGGAGCACCGGTGCTATTCGTGAAAAAGAAGGATGGAATAATGCGTATGCGTATCGATTATCGCCAGTTGAACAAACTGATGATATAGAACAAGTACCCTCTGCCGAGAATAGACGATTTGTTCGACCAGCTTCAAGGAACTTCTGTGTTTTCCAAGATCGACCTTCGATCTGGATATCATCAGTTAAGGGTAAAGGAGGTGGATGTGCATAAGACGGCATTGAGAACTCGCTATGGTCACGACGAGTTTTTGGTTATGCCATTTGGATTGACAAATGCACCAGTAGCTTTTATGGATTTAATGAACCGAGTATTTCAGCCGTACTTGGATCGTTTTGTGGTCATCTTTATTGACGATATATTGGTGTATTCAGAAACAAAGGAGAAGCATGACGAGCATCTTTGAATTGTTCAGCAAGTTTTGAGGGAAAAGCAGCTGTATGCGAAATTTAGAAAGTGCGAATTCTGGCTTCAAGAAGTGACTTTTCTGGGTCATGTTGTTTCTGTTGAGGGGATTAGGGTAGATCCTCGCAAGATTAAGGTGGTCTTGGACTGGAAGCCGCCAAGGTCTGTATCAGAAATTCGTAATTTTCTGGGTTTGGCAGGCTATTATAGAAGGTTTGTTGAGGGGTTTTCTATCATCGCGGCTCCGTTAACGAAATTGTTAAGGAAGGGAGTAGCCTTTAATTGGACTGAGAGGCAGCAAGAAGCTTTTGCAAGCTGAAAAAGGTGTTGACTGAGGCGCTAGTGTTGATTCAGCCGAATTCTGGGAAGGACTTTACGGTTTATAGCGATGCTTCGCATATGGGATTAGGTTGTATGCTGATGCAAGAGGGTAAGGTGGTTGCTTATGCTTCGCGGCAGCTTAAGCCTCACGAGGTGAATTACCCTACGTATGATTTGGAGTTGGCAGCGGTGGTATTTGCATTGAAAATCTGGAGACGCTACCTTTATGGGGAAAAGTGTATTATATACACTGACTATAAAAGTCTCAAATATCTGTTAACTCAGAAGGAGTTGAATCTTAGGCAACGGAGATGGATAAAGTTACTTAAGGACTATGACTATTCGATTAAATACCATCCTAGTAAGGCTAGTGTAGTGGCTGATGCACTGAGTCGAAGGACCGTTGCTGAGTTAAAGGCCATGTTTACTCATTTGAGTTTGTATGATGATGAGAGCTTGCTAGCAGAGTTGCAAGTAATACCGACTTGGACTGCGAGAATCAAAAAGTTACAGTTGAAGGATGATTCGTTGATTCCTCGATTTCAGCAAGTCAAGAATGGTGAGAGTGAGGATTTTAGACTAAATTCTGTTGGGGTTCTTTGTTTCTGTGGGAGAATTTGCATTCCTAAGGACTCTGATTTAAGGTAGTTGATTTTGGGTGAGGCTCATGGTGGACCTTGTGCTATCCACCCTAGAGGTAATAAATTGTATAAAGACTTGCGAGAGGTTTATTGGTGGCCGGGACTTAAGCGAGAGGTGACTGAGTTCGTTGGGAAATGTTTGACGTGTCAACAAGTTAAAGCTAAGCACCAATTGCCTTCTGGATTGTTGCAGCCGGTGAAGATTTCGCAGTGGAAATGGGAAAGAGTAATGATGGATTTTGTGAGTGGGTTGCCTTTGACATCTTCGAAGAAAGACTCTGTATGGGTAATCGTGGATAGGTTGACGAAGTCTGCTCATTTTGTACCGGTCATAACCGATTACTCACTGTAGAAGTTGGCCAAATTGTATGTAGCAGAAATTGTGCGTTTGTATGGGGTGCCAGTTTCGATAATTTCTAATCGAGACCTTAGATTTACATCTCGATTCTGGAAGAAGTTGCATGAGGCGTTAGGCACGCGATTGGACTTTAGTACTGCATTTCACCCTCAGACAGAAGGTCAGTCTAAGAGGGTTATCCAAGTGTTGGAGGACATGTTGAGAGGATGTGTGATTGACTTCTGTGGTAGTTGGGAAGACTATTTGCCATTGGCGGAATTTACATACAACAACAGCTATCAAGCGAGTATTCAGATGGCTCCATATGAGGCACTTTATGGGCAGAGACGTCGTACTCCTACGTGTTGGACAGAGTTAGGAGAACGTAAAGTGCTTGGACCAGAGTTAGTGGCAGATCTGAAAGTAAGGTTAAGCTGATTCGAGATCGGTTAAAGGAGGCGTCTTATCAGCAAAAGTCATATGCTGACCATAAGCGTAAGGAGATTGAGTTCGCTATTGGGGATATGGTGTTCCTAAAGGTGTCGCTGTGGAAGAAGATCTAGAGATTCGGTAGAAAAGGCAAGCTAAGTCCGCGGTTTATTGGGCCTTATGGGATTCTCAAGCGGATTGGGCCAGTAGCATATCAGTTGGAGTTGCCACCAGAGTTGGATCATATCCATGACGTTTTTCACGTGTCTATGCTAAGACGGTATCGGTCGGACCCTTCGCATCTTGTACCAGTAGAGGAGATTGTAGTAAATACCGATTTGACCTTCTAGGAGGAACCTATGGAGATCTTAGATCGTGAAGTCAAAGTCTTAAGGAGGAAGTCTGTTCCATTGGTAAAGGTTCTATGGCATAATCATGGTAGAGAAAAAGCTACTTGGGAGCCAGAGGAGGCTATGCGTCAACAATACCCTCAGTTATTTGGATCAGGTAAATTTCGAGGCCGAAATTTCTTTAAGGGGGTAGAGTTGTAACGCCTTGATTTTTGAGATTTTTCGGGTTTTGTGAATTTTAGTGAAGTTTTAAAATTTTGGTGTTCTGAAGGTTGAAAATGTATGTACATGTGTTAGTGGGCCTTTAGAAAGCCTAAGCTTAAGTTAAAACCCGGTAAAATATTAAGTTGGATTTTCAAGTGAAAGGGGACTTGGTTAAGTGGGCCTTTAAGAAAAACCGTGTAAAATATGTCACAAAGGGAGCCTTGGTAGAGTGGCAAGGTGGCGCCACTAAGCTCCTAAAAAAGTGGCGCCTAAATGGGTATTCAAGGACAAGGGTTCGAGTTGCAAGGTAAGCATAGTGTTCTTTTTAATTTTTAAGCATGTGCTGGGCATGTGACTAACTTAAGTGAATTTCGGCAAGGGCTTCAGGGACTTGGGCCGATTGCTTTAGAGAAATTATTAGGGTTTCATCTTTTTCTATTTTCTGTCATAAGAATTAGGGTTAGTCACCTTAGGAATTATTTCTCTCTTCTACTGTCAGAAAAGCCGAAATTTGCCTCCCTAGGAAGCTCATAGCTGAATTCTTTCTCTCCACCTCTACCATTACTTTTCTTCACTTTTCTTCTTCCTCTTTGATTCATTCCTTAGCCGAACCCCCTCATTCCCTCATTCATCTTCTCTTTTGATCACACCCTCCATAAAATCACCATAATCAATTACCTTAAAAAGCCGAAATCCCGAAAAGAATTCACCTTTGTGCCAAATTTCCTAAGCCAAGATTCCTCAACTTTCTTTCGTTCTTTTGGCCAAATCTCACTCCTTCTACACTCTAAATCCTTGTCGACAACACCTATACTAAACTCCCCACACCGAATCATCTTCTTCCTTACCTTTCTAAAAGCCGAAATCACCATTAGTTTAGGGAGATAGCTGAAAATTTCAGATCTCAGAGATAAGGGTTCTACGAACGTTTAAGGGTTAGATCTACTTCAGATCTGAGTTAGAGGCAAGGTAAAAGCAGTGGTAAGTGGTTATCAACTCAGATCTTTAAGATATTTCATACTTTGGAAAAGCTGAAAGTCCCTAAAGTTAGGGAGGTTGTCGATTTAGTCTATTAGTGATTTAAAGTAGTATTTTGGTTCTTTTTGGATGTTAGTTAGCAAGGAAGGTGATCAAGCAAGGAGTGGAAGGCATCGGTATCATCAGATCTAGATCTAGTGCATCTAAATCAACAGAGGTAAGTTTTCATGGCCATTAAGGGTGTAGCCGAATGTGGTAAGGGATTTTGGTTGTAGTTTTTCATAAATCTACTGATTAGTCACTTAGATAATGGATTGTAGGAACGGACGCGTAGGAAATCTCGTCAGTGGAACTGCAAAACAAGTGTGTGTTTCGAAAACCCCTTTAATGCTTAAATCGGCAAAAGCCAAAAAGCTGAAATGCCGAAATTTTGGCATTTCGAGAGCTTGTGAGCGTGCGAACGCTCTCAAGTTGGTAGGAGAAGGTTGGTTTTGGAATGGGCTCTGTCAGGCGGGCTGTCTGCGGAATTTTGGGCGCTACGGCAAGTTGGGCCTCGGTGGGCCGAATATGGGCCCAATGGGCAATTTGGGGCCATTTGGGTAAAAATAGGTTTAAAAGCAATAATATGGATTACAGGCATAAAAACTGTTAAAACAAGATAATGGATTGGAAATTAAGGCTTAAATGGGCCTAATGGGCTAAAATGGCATGGTAGAGCCCATTAGGGGTTTTAGGGCCTAAGTGCTAAAACTGATAAACTGAATTAAATGAGTTTCTGTAACAACCACTGTAATAATAGAGGCTGTAATAATAATAAAAATTGTAATAAGAGAACAACATTACTGAAATACCCTTAGGGTGAGAAATTACTGATTTACCCCTCAGTATAAAATTACCATTATACCCCTAGGGCTAAAATCGACTGTACTATTTGACATGACTGTTTCTGTTACTGCATATCATGATGTATGTATGTCTGATGCATGGGTTAGGTTTATATTGGAGGAAGTGTGAGTGGCACTGCCACGTTACTGAAAGGGGCTATGCCTCGTACTGTTTCTGAAAGGGGCTTTGCCTCGTATACTGTTTATTTGAGCAGCCATGCTGCGACTGTGGTGTGTGGGCTGGGTGGGTCGAGTTATTCCCCACATGGTGTGTTGGCTGGTACGGGTGGTGTGTAGTGGTTGGTGGGTTGAGTAGTCTCCCCAATTGGGTTACATTCATACTGTTATACTGTACTGTACTGTGATGGGCCTATGGGCCAAGCTATTATCTGAATAAGGCTTTGGCCCAGTATCTGTTATAGGGCTTTGGCCCAATATCTGTAATCTGGATAGGGCTTCGGCCCAGTATCTGACTGAGACTGGTTAGGGCTCAGGCCCAGTGGGCTCGAGCCGATGTGGGCTTTGGATGGGTTCTGCACAAACTGAGTTTTCCCAAACTCACCCTTCTTTTTCCATCCTTGCAGGTGAGCCCTAGATCGTGACTTGGTTGCTGGGAGGGATTCAGAGTGGCCACGAGGACTGAGCACAGTTTAAATAAGTTTTACTACTTTAAATTTCTAATTATCGATTTCTACTTTTAAATTTGTTAATGCGTTGTAATAAGGCCACTATGACTGTCTTTATTTGGGATTTTCAACAGTTTTATTTCAACCACAACTATACACCATTTTTCGAAAATTTAACAAATGTTTTCTTAACCAACCTGACAATACTAATGGCTAAGTAGGATAATAAGGTTAAAATGAATCGCTTATCAAATGGAATAGAGATTAAGTTGAATAATTATTAAACGGGAATTTCCAAAAATCAAGCATTGCTTTTCAAAACTCACCACCGGACTTAGTAAATAGGGCGGCGTTGGATAGTCTAAGTGATGTAGCACACCGGACATGGCCATAACGTCTGGGCCGGGTTTGGGGTGTTACACTTTATCCTAGGCTTGGGTCTTCTAAAGGCCTACTAACGCTCTTAAACTCCAATTTAATAACCAAATCACCAAAATTTCCTAATTTCACCAAAATTACAAAATTCACGAAAAATCCTTAAAATCAGGGCGTTACAACTCTAGCCCTTTAAAGAAATTTCGGCCTTGAAATTTACCTGATCCAAATAGGTGAGGGTATTGTTGACACATCACCTCCTCGGGCTCCCAGGTAGCCTTTTCTCTGCCATGATTGCACCAAAGTACTTTTACCAACGGCACTAACTTTCTTCTCAACACTTTGACCTCGCGATCTAGTATTTGCACAGGCTCCTCTTCAAAAGTTAAATCAGTTTTTACCTTAAGTTCGTCTACTGGTATGACATGCGATGTAACACCCCTTACCCAAAACTGTCACCGGAATCGAGTAGTGAGCTTTACCAAACTTATCAGAGTATAGACTCATGTTTGCAACCAAATCATTACAATTTTACCTTTATTGAGGGTTTTCTATCACAATACTAACATCTCGGATGATTAGGATTCGAATCCTATTACATCGAAAGCCCGAAAAATTTTTCATTTTTAAAACTACGTCACACGCCCATGTGACTCATGGCACGGCTGTGTGATAAGGCCGTGTAGCCTTCACACGCCCATGTTCAGAGACCATGGTCAAAACTATCAAATTGGACACGGTGAACCCATACAGTCGTTTGGGGGCCGTGTACCCCACACGGCCGAGACACATGGCCATGTCTCTTGCCCGTGTGGACCACTAAAACTTAAATTAAGGTGCAGGGGAGGCACGGTCTGAATACATGCCCGTAGGATTAGGCAATGTGTTCCCCACGGCCTAGGCACGCCCGTGCCCTATACCCGTGGAGTAAACTGTCCACTAGCACACGGTCATGGCACACGCCTATGTTCCCTACCGTGCAGGCCGTGTCAGGCTATTTACCAAGCCTTGACCTCCCTAAAACACACTTTCATATACATACCATTCATTTCAACCAATGTCAATGACATATACTCAAAATGACTACATTATAACAACATTTACAACACAAGTATC
Organism: Gossypium stocksii; assembly: GCA_020496765.1. Lineage (NCBI taxonomy): Eukaryota > Viridiplantae > Streptophyta > Magnoliopsida > Malvales > Malvaceae > Gossypium > Gossypium stocksii. The sequence continues at coordinate 48,490,405 of CM035627.1, forward strand.
ACATATTCACCTATTCTATTAGAATTACAAAACAATACTTATACAAAGACTAGCCACCTATACATGCCAAATTCAAAATATCAAAAGTCATATATTCAAATACCAAGGTAGCTTAAGAGTGTGAGACAAGCCTCCTTCGATCACCAATCCCAATATGCTTTATGCTGGAGAATCTAAAAGAAAGGGGAAAAAGAAAGGGGAGTAAGCTACAAGTAGCTTAGTAAGCCATAGGTAAATCAATACCAAAATGCACATGATTAGATAAGACATCTTATTTCCACATAGCATAAATGCAACATTTATATACTTACTTATACACATTCTTACCAAACTGCTCAAATATAGGCATTCAGACACATTTCATGTTCAATTCATTTTCAATTGCTTAAAAAATGCTTCACATAACCAAATTAATTCCCGTTGAACATTTAGAACAGAAACAGATATACAGAGGTTAGCACTGAAGTGCCTCACAGATATGTGGCCGAAGCCAAGATAGAGATATGGCAAAAGCCATCAAAATATGTAGCCAAAGCTACCCCAGATCATAGAATTATAGACTTAATCCATGGGCCTGCTCACATAAGCTGACAGGTGACTGTAACACATGCAAGTGCACCCAGCACCCGGATACGGAATCAGACAGAATCAGAACCCTCAAGTGACATGTTACAGATATTCGGAGTCATTCTTACTGTTCAAACGGGATTTACCAAAATATTCACAAACATACAATTGCATAATTCAAAATTTATATCCACATATTTTCACATAGAAATCATCAAATGAACAGCAATAAGGTAATGTGCTATAATTTACCTATGACTTACCTCGATAACAAAAAGACTAAATCTTGAATTAGTCGACTACTTTTTCTTTTCCGCGATCTGGATCGCTCTCTCTTCTTTCTTGATCTAAATAAACACATTTAGCACATTTTATCAATTCCATACTCAAATTCGTGCACAATTCGGACATTTGGGCAAAATGACCATTTTGCTCTTAATCTCGTAAACTCAATTTCATTCCATTTTCTTGAATTTTTGACTTAACCAAATCCTTTTTCATAAACACAATCCAAGAATCAACAAATTTTCATATACTTATGAGTAATTTTTCATTTTTCTCATTTTAGTCCCTTAGGGATGTTTTTATCGAAAACTATTCAGAAAAAAACCCGTAATTAACACTTCAAAGTCTCATTTTCTACCATTACACAACAATGTACAATTATATCACAAATGGGTATATTTTTAAACGCTAATTCCTTCTCAAATAAATGGTAAAATCGTGAAATTTAAGCTTAAAGGAACTAAAAAATACGAAAATAATAAAAAAAGTCTAAAATGCACTTACAATTTGCTTGAAAAAGCTCAAAACCCTTGAGCTATGGTGGAGAGAAAATCGGCAGACAATTGGAAGAAGAAGATGACCACTTTTCATCTTTTTCTCATATTTTTATTTGTCTTTTAATGCTTTAGACAAAAATGCCCTTAGCCATATTACTCATAAACATCTCTAGAAATACCCTTTTGTGTCCATGCTATTAACTATTGGTTTATTTGCCATTTAAAAACCTCTAGTTCAAACCCACATTTAAAATAGGTACTTACACATTATAACTCACATCTTGCTATTAATGCAATTTAGCCCAAAAATAAAATTAATCACTAAATCAATAAATTTTCCAAACGATTTTCACACCGAGCATATTTAATAGATCGGAAAACATAAAATTTTCAAAATTTAATTATTTTAATTTGAATTTTGTGGTTACGAAACTACTGTTCCGATTAGACCCTATTTTGGGCTGTTACATGCGAAGGGTCCGATCGATAACGTCTTAACATGGACATATGAAAGACATCATGAATACGGTCCAGCTCCATGGGTAACTCGAGCTGATAAGCTACTGCCCCTACTCATTTAATAACCCAATAAGGCCCAATAAATCGCAGACTCAACTTGCCCTTCTTGCCAAACCTCAAAATCTTTTTCCAAGGCGAGACTTTCAAAAGTACCAAATCCCCTACAGAGAACTCGATTTCTTTACGCTTCAAATCAGCATACAACTTCTGCCTATCAGACGCCTCCTTTAACCGATCTCTGATTAAGTTAACCTTATTCTCAGTATCTGCCACTAACTCTGGTCCAAGAACCTGTCATTCTCCCAATTTCGTCCAACATGTAGGCGTACGACACCTTCGCCCATAAAGTGCCTCATATAGAGCCATCTGAATACTCACCTGATAACTGTTGTTGTACGCAAATTCTGCCAATGGCAAGTAGTCCTCCCAACTACCACGAAAGTCGATAACACAACCTCTTAACATGTCCTCCAGAACCTGAATAACCCTTTCCGACTGTCCATCTGTCTGAGGGTGAAAAGCAGTGCTGAAGTCTAGTCGTGTACCCAACGCCTCATGCAACTTTTGCCAGAATCGAGATGTAAACCTAGGGTCCCGATCAGAAATAATCGAAACTGGCACCCCATGCAATCGTACTATCTCTGCCACATAGAATTTGGCCAACTTCTGAAGTGAGTAATTAGTTCGGGTAGGTATGAATTGGCAGATTTTGTTAACCTATTCACAGTTACCCATACAGAGTCTTTCTTGGAAGGTGTCAATGGTAGCTCACTCACAAAATCCATGGTTACTCTCTCCCACTTCCAGAGTGGAATCTTTACTGGCTGCAATAGTCCAGAAGGCAGTTGATGCTCAGCCTTTACTTGCTGGCATGTCAAACATTTCCCCACAAACTCAGTCACCTCTTGCTTAAGTCTAGGCCACTAGTACACCTCTCGCAAGTCTCGATAAAGCTTATTCCCTCCAGGATGCATGGCACAAGGTCCACCATAAGCCTCTTTTAGAATTGACTGCCTCAATTCTGAGTCCTTCGAAATACAAATTCTTCCACGGAAGCAGAGTACTCCAGTATTCAGCCCATAATCCGAATTCTCCTCATTTTTAGCTTATTGAAACCAAGGACCAACGAATCATCCTCTAACTGCTTCTTTTTAATCTGCTCAGTCCAAGTTAGTCTTACTTACAACTCCGCTAACAGGCTCCCATCGTCATATAAGATAAAACGAGCAAACATTGCTCTTAACTTAGCTATAGCTCTTTGGCTTAGGGCATCAGCCACCACATTTGCCTTGCCTAGGTGATACTCGATCGAGCTGTCATAATCCTTAAGCAACTCTATCCATCTTCGTTGCCTAAGATTCAACTCCTTCTGCGTTAACAGATACTTGAGACTTTTATGGCCTATGTATATACTACACCTTTCTCCATACAGATAGTGTCTCCAGATTTTTAACGCGAAGATCATCGCTGCCAACTCTAGATCATGCGTAGGGTAATTCGTTTTGTGAGGCTTAAGCTGTCGCGAAGCATAAGCAGCCACCTTACCCTCTTGCATCAGTACACAGCCTAATCCCACATGCGACGCATCACTGTATACAGTGAAATCCTTCCCAGACTCTGGCTGTGTAACACCCCTAACCCGGTACCCGTCGCAGGAGGGTTATGAGGCATTACAAGCCAATCGTTTAATTTAATACAACTCCATTCGCATAAATCATGCTCAACAAATTCACCTTGAATCCATTTTACACATAAAATGACATTTACTATTCATTTGGTAAAAATATCAAAACTTATTCAATTTCCCTAAAAAAAAAATAAAATAAGCTGCACAAGCTGAAAGTGCAAGTACATAAACATGTATGTCATTTGAGAAGTATCAGTTCACAAGATATTTCAAGTGCTTATCAAACATACTCTCATACATCTTACACATCTCCCTTTTTAACGTATTCGAAAGTTCACTACCCAATTTAAAAAGGTAACATCTCATTCATTCATGTCATTTATTGAAATAAGTAATGCTGAATAACATCAACCAAGTACCAATTGTTCTCATAAATAAAATCATCTATACAACCTATAGTCCATTCGGTTCTACTCATGCTTCATATCCATATTATCAAGTTCAAAATTATAGTTTCTAATATGCACCATTCAATTCATACACACTTACCGCATGCTCACACTCATTCCAAACTTTCCACATTTAAACATTCTTGATCACATTCAACCTATACAAGCTTTCATTACATAAATCTCAAAATGCACTATATATATATATCAAGCATTTACAATCGAATGCACGTAACTTTCATATTCATCTACAACCAAAATTATCTAGCTTAAAATCCATATTCAAAAAAAAGATAACATAGCAAGCCATCTTCGCATGGCTATATATATATACACATCAAAATGATACTTGATTATCATCAAAAGTCAAGCCTATACATGCCATATTCAAAGTTTAACTACTATGTACCGAAAGAGCTTTGATAGTGTGGACGACTTCGATCTTGTGATTCTCGAAACCGTAGCTAACGAACTAGATCTATAAAATAGAAAATTTAGGGCAACAGAGTAAGCATTTCTTTGCTTGGTATGTAGCACCCCTAACCCGTACCCGCCGACGGAGGATTAAGAGGCGTTACAGAACAAAAACGTAATAGTCCCAAGATAATTTGCATAAGGTTTCCGGCATTCCTAACCCGAATACACTGTCCACATATATATATAGTTATAACATTTATAGATGGGACTAGAATTTAACTTTAATTAAAGCTCATCATATGTATTAAAGAAATCTCATGCAAGTTAGCCTAAACCTTATCTTAGTGTCTAGCCGAATAAGCAAGTATGTGTATAGACAATTAACTTCTCAAGCACTTACACTTACACATTTCTAAAGTTAATAATAACTATCACCTCGATTCGTACTATTAACACTTACCTCAATTATACGACTAGATAGATATAATACATACCACATTTATAACCATAACGTACTCCATTCATGAACATTTATAAGGTGATTTGATAGGCCATTTTCGCATGGCTATTCGGATATACACAACAAAATGGGTTTTGTAAAGTTAGAGTAGAAAATTTGAGTCTATACATGCCATTGTTTGAAAAAGGAAGTTTAAACCTTTGAAAGTACCAAAGAAAATTTTATTGACGATAGTGAGAGTGACTTGGACTTGAATCCCTTGAACCGTAGCTTCAATTGCGATCTATAAAACAGAAGGGAACATATAAACAGAGTAAGCTTCTAAGAGCTTAGTAAGTTTTGAATAAAATAAATAAAAAAATAACTCATGCCTTGAATCATATACTACAATATAGAACAAGCTCAATTCCAACAAGACTATTTATTTGGCCGAAAGCATCTTTACACAAAAAGGAAATTTGACTTTATTTCTATCATGCTTCCTTATCTCCCATTGTCATCAAACTTCATTGTCACATATAAGTACCATCCATGACCGAATATGTGTACCCCATACTATACATAGACAAAGCTCTCATTCATAAACCAACAGGTTTTAATACATAAGGCACATATCAATTTAAATCTCACACATAAGTACAGGGTACATACCTGACTCTCTTTTTTTTTTTTTAATAATACAATGTTCGAACTTACAAAAATCTCATTAAAATTCCTAGTAGTCTCTCATGTACTCAAATCACCGGCGCTAAGCCTGCTAGGCACACGGGCCTGAATTTATCACCGGCACAAAGCCTTCTAGGCACACGGGCCTGAATTTATCACCGGCACAAAGCCTGCTAGGCAATAAGGCCCGAATTTATCATAATTCAATTCCCGGGCAATATTTGTTCATATTCGCATGTGTTGTACCAGACATATCATCTTTACAAATCATTAGATACATTTAACATATATAAAACATTCACATATAACATCTTTCCAAAATCAATTTGCCAAATACTTATGACATCTTATTTCATAGCCATTCGATCTTATGGAATTTACTATAAAAATTTCACATGCATAAGCTAATCACATTTTTCCTTAATTCCAATATGCGTTCGGCTACCCAAATCATACCATCATATTCCATAATTGTATTTTCATCAAAATGAAGTGAACCAATTATAAGGCCTACAACTCAAATGTATCATATCATATTCGGGTATATATATATATGCAAAGAGGATACATTCAAAACTTACCTCGATATATTTGAACGGTTGTAGCTCGGCTACTCCACTACTTTCTCCTTTCCCTTATCCGACTTTGATCCTTTTTGTTCTTGAGCTTAAATTAGACAATTTAAAACTTATCAAGACTTAATTGTTCATCCTTTTGAATGAATGTAACAAGAGCTAATTATGTATTGTCAATCTTTAATAGCTCATTTAGTTTCTTTTTCTTTTTTTTTTATTTTATCTATGATAAAATTTCACTCTGCACCTACTAATAGAGCATAGCATAATAATTTAATTTTTTTATATCACAAGCCACATTCAAACTAGTACATCACAATAGCACTTAACTCGAACACACATGGACATAAAACCGAAAGCATGGGCACTATAATTAATTTAGCACTATGCTTCAATGAAAATTATCTCACATAGTTATGGCCGAAAACAACCTATGCACTTCAAGGTATAACCTTAGTCACAATTATAATTACTCTCTTCACATCCTCCCTTTCTTTATTACTTAACTATATGCCACATTCACGATCATCTCCACATACCTTTACTAAGCTTATATCCACTTATACCATTGATACTACACTATTATTCTTTTCCAAGGTTGCCGCAACCTTCATAGGACTAAACATACATGTGCATATAAACGTTTTAGTCCAAAATTGGCAATCATTTACACAAACACACTAGTTGTTTGCTGCCTAACTTCTAATTCTCATTTTCCATGATCTCACTTTGTAAGCAATTATTCGTTTTATTCCCTAAAATGTCGTTCGGAAATCATCTAGGCAAGGATTATCATTTAGGCATTATTTTGCTAACATTTAATCAATTTTACTTACTTTAACACAATAACCGATTACCAATTTTTAACTTAAAACACACTTACATTTTGTATTAGCACAAATCACCGTAACCAAATGCATTCATCTTCTATTTTATTCATTCAACTAAATCATTCCTTGTCCAATTAACACATTCGACCGTGGAAATAGGCTAATTTAACAAATGAACACTCCTTTTCATTAATTAACAAATTAGCCAAAGCAATCACTCGCATAAGTTATAAAAACCAATTTTTTTCCAGCTCAAAACCATCTTACAACCATTACCAACGTAAAACACCAAAGCATTTATAAATCTAAATACTTCCTTCAAGACCGAATGCATATAACACCATCAACTTCAAAATTTAAACCGTGGGTAGAATAAACTAGGTAACAACCATCTCAATTGCATAAATAAATTGTAAAAATTTCATTCAAACATACCTTAAATTAGATAAAAACCATGGCCGAATGTCTTGAGTTTTTCCTACCTCTTCTTTTCTTTAATTTCGGCAAAAACAAGGACAAAATAAGGCCAAATTTTTTTATTATGTTTATGACATGCATGCCTTTAATTATTAGATTACCTAATTGCCCCTTTTAATATTCCACCTTTCCCACTAAGCCATGGACGGTAATGTCCATGCAAATTATGCATGGTTTATTAGCAAGTTAAGCCCTCTTTACCCTACAAGATATTAAATTCGGCACTTACACCTATGCCTAACTAAATTACCTTTCATGCAATTAAGTCATAGTTTCAAATTTTAACTCAAAATCAACCAAAAATAAAATTTAAGGCACCACATAAATCTACGTATATAATCGCACAACAATTCAAACTTAGATCATATTTCTGACTCGGTCTAATGGTCACGAAACCATTTCCCGACTAGGGTCAAAATAGGGCTGTCACAACTCTCCTCCCCTTTTTAAATTTCCGTCCTCGAAAATCTTACCGATAAATAAGTTTGGGTAACGTTCCTTCATAGATGTCTCAGTTTCCCAAGTTGCTTCTTCAATCCCGTGTTTGAGCCATAACACCTTGACCAACGGAACCTTTTTATTTCGTAACTCTTTCACCTCACGAGCTAAGATTCGAATTGGCCCCTCTTCATAAATCAAATCAGGATGAATTTCAACTTCCGACGGTTCAATCACATGCGAGGAATTAGATCTGTAACGACGAAGCATTGACACATGAAAAACGTTGTGGATTTTCTCAAGTTCAGGAGGTAAACTAGCTTATAAGCAACTGGCCCAATCCGTTCTGATATCTCGAACGGTCCGATGTATCTCGGACTCAACTTGCCCTTTCGGCCAAAACGAAGTATCTTTTTCCATGGCGAGACTTTCAGAAACACCCTATCACCAATCTGATACTCGATGTCTTTTCGTTTCAAATCCGCAAACGATTTCTGACGGTCTGATGCTATTTTCAAATTGTCACGAATCGTCTTTACTTTCTGATCAGCTTCTTTGATTAAATCAACCCCGAGAATTTTATTCTCACTAAGCTCGGTCCAAAACAAAGGTGTACGGCATCTTCGACCGTAAAGAGCTTCGTAGGGCGCCATTTGAATACTTGATTGATAACTATTGTTGTACGCGAATTCGACTAAAGGCAAATATTTCTCCCAAGAGCCGCTAAACTCAAGAACGCAACATCTCAACATGTCCTCGAGTATTTGAATAAATCATTCAGATTGTCCGTCAGTTTGGGGATGAAAAGCAGTGCTAAAATGTAGTTTGGTACCTAGAGCTTCGTGTAATTTCTTCCAAAATCTCGAAGTGAATCTATGATCTCTATCAGAAACAATAGAAACGGGCACTCCGTGTAACTTCACTATCTGTGAAATGTACAATTTAGCTAACTTTTCAAGCGTATAGTCCGTATGAACAGGGATGAAATGAGCCGATTTAGTCAGTCGGTCAACTATAACCCAAATGGAGTCTTTCTTGCTCGGGGTGGGTGGTAAACCAGACACAAAATCCATTGTAACTCGATCCCACTTCCATTCAGGTATTAAGGTCGGCTGAAGTAATCCCGAAGGCACCTGATGCTCCACTTTCACTTGCTGACAAATCAAACATTTGGAGACATAGTCAGAGATGTCTCGTTTCATACCGTGCCACCAATACTTAAATTTCAGGTCATTATACATTTTTGTGCCACTCGGATGAACTGACATTCGACTCTCATGAGCCTCTTTCAAAATTATCGGAACAAGTTCAGAATCTCTCGGAATACATAATTGGTTTTTGAACCTCAAGCAATCATTTTCATCAACCCGGAAGTCTGAATCTACATTCGAAGTGCACTGAGTCCGTTTTGCAATCAATTCTTCGTCGTTTTTCTGAGCTTCACATATCTGTTGAAACAACACGGGTTCTACCTTTAATTCTGCTATCAATGAATTTTCTGTAGATACCGATAGATGAACATTCATAGCTCGCAATGCAAATAGGGATTTCTGACTGAGGGCATCCGCAACTACGTTAGCCTTACCCGGATGATAATCAATGACTAGCTCATAGTCTTTTAATAGTTCCAACCATCGTCTTTGTCTCAAATTCAGCTCTTTTTGAGTCATTAGGTACTTCAAACTTTTATGGTCGGAAACGACATGGCATTTCTCTCCGAACAAATAGTGACGCCAAATTTTTAAGGCGAAAACAATAGCAGCAAGCTCAAGATCATGTGTCGGATAGTTCTTCTCATGAGGTTTTATTTGTCTCGAGGCATACGCAACTACTCGGCCTTCTTGCATTAGGACGCAACCTAAGCCGTTCTGAGAGGCATCACTAAAAACAACATATTCTTTACCGGACTCGGGCTGGACCAAACAGGCGCTTCCGTCAAAAGAATTTTCAGCTGATCGAAACTTTTTTGACACAATTCTGACCACTCGAACTTGACATCTTTTTGTAGCAGTCTTGTCATCGGTTTTACGATCATTGAGAACCCTTTTACAAATTGTCGGTAGTACCCGGCAAGCCCCAAAAAGCTTCGAACTTCAGTGACGTTCCTCGGAGGCTTCCAACCCAAAATAGCTGAAATTTTACTTGGATCCACCCGAATACCTGATGCGGATATTACATGACCCAAAAAGCTAACTTCTCTTAACCAGAACTCACACTTACTAAACTTAGCATACAGTTGATTATCCCGCAAGAGCTGTAATACTAGCCTCAAATGTTCGGCATGCTCGGTTTCATCCCGCGAATAGATCAAAATATCGTCAATAAACACAACAACGAATCGATCCAGATATTGTCTGAAAATTCGATTCATCAGATCCATGAATACCGCAGGGGCATTAGTAAGTCCAAATGGCATCACTAAGAATTCATAGTGACCGTATCTCGTTCTAAATGCAGTTTTCGACACATCTGAGTCCCGAACTCGCAGCTGATAGTAACCCGACCTCAAATCTATTTTCGAAAACATTGAGGCTCCTTTCAGTTGGTCGAATAAATCTTCAATGCGCGGTAATGGGTACTTGTTCTTTATCGTCACTTTATTTAATTGACGATAGTCGATGCACATTCTCAACGTTCCATCCTTCTTTTTCACGAATAAAACTGGTGCACCCCAAGGTGAAAAGCTTGGTCGAGCGAAACCTCTATCCGTTAATTCTTGCAACTGAATTTTTAATTCTTTCAATTCGGATGGAGCCATATGATATGGAGCTATCGAAATCGGGGTCGTCCCGAGTAGAAGTTCAATGCTAAACTCTACTTCCCGATCAGGTGGTAATCCCGGTAGTTCTTTGGGAAATACTTCCGGATACTCACAGACTACTGGCACAGACTTAAGCTTCTTTTCTGACTCCTTACTATCAATCACAAACACGAGATATGCCTCACATCCCTTCTTTACATATTTCTGAGCTTGTATCGAAGATATCACAGTTGGTAACCCACTCAAATCAGAGGATTCAATCCGAATTACTTTACCGCCTGAACATCTCAGATCAATAACCTTCCGTTTACAGTTTACTACTGCGTCATACACAGTCAACCAATCCATCCCGAGGATAACGTCGAATTCATCAAATGGTAATAGCATCAAATCAGCCGGAAGATAAGAATCTCGAAACATTAGAGGGCATCTCTTACACACTTTATCAACCAACACACTCCGCCCCAAAGGGTTTGACACTCGAATCGTGAACTCAGTAGACTCAACAGGTAGAGTTTTACTGGATGCTAAATTTTTACATATATAAGAATGGGTTGAACCCGGATCAATCAAAGCTATAACATGAGTGTCAAGGAGAGTGAAAATACCAGTAATAACGTCAGGGGAAGAAGCCTCCTCACGGGCACGGATGGCATAAGCTCGAGCAGGTGCATGAGCCTCGGATCTGACTGCAGTGTCCCGAGTCCCTCTCTGGCTGCCACTAATATTACCTCCCCGTCTGGATGGTCGTCCACGCACCGCCGTGCTACCCGGCCTTTCACTAGGATCAGTATTGCGCTCATTCTGCCTCGGTCAATCTTTTATGAAATGATTAGTAGCCCCGCATTTAAAACAGGAGCGATCACGCAATCTGCAACTCCCCGGATGCCATTTCCCACAATGCTTGCAAACTGTTCTATCTCCGCGGTCATTGCCTACACTAGCAACTGAGGTGACTCGCGTACTTGCTGGAGGTGGATCCCGATCTCGTCTGGAATAACTCGAATTAATCTTAGATTTGCTCATCTCATCTCAGAATTTCTTCGAGGATTGTTGAAAAGATTTTCCCGATAATCTTTTATGAGTTTCTCTGACTCCATCCTCAGCCTTTTTCTTTTCGATACTGAGCTCTTCAGCTTTACAAGCCCGCTCAACAAGTACTACGAACTCTTTGATTTCTAGAATGCCGACCAACAGCTTGATATCTTCATTTAAGCCATCCTCAAAGCGTTTACACATAGTAGCCTCGGTTGATACATACTCACGAGCATACCGACTGAGCCGTACGAACTCTCTCTCATACTCGGTTACGAACATTCGACCCTATTTCAATTCAAGAAACTCCTTCCGTTTTTGATCAATAAATCTCTGACTAATATACTTTTTCCGGAACTCAGTTTGGAAGAATTCCTAGGTGACCCGTTCTTTCGGCACAATAGAGACCAACGTATTCCACCAATAGTAAGCGGAATCACGTAACAGAGATATAGCACACTTCAAGCATTCATCGGGTGAACACGATAATTCATCAAAAACTCGAATTGTATTATCGAGCCAAAACTCGGCCCGCTCAGCATCGTCACTGACTGTAGCCCAGAATTCTTCAGCCCCGTATTTTCTAATTTTATCAACCGGAGGCCTACTCGATCTCAAAGGATCGGTCACAGGAGGAGTTACGTATGTCAGGAGAGGAGTATTTAGGGGTGGGGGTTGCGGAGTAGCCAGATTTGTTCGAATAAACTGAGTGAACCAGTCACTCATCATCGCATAGAAAGCTTGTCTAGTGTCATCATTTTGATGACTGGCATTCGGTTGAGAGTCATTAGGCGCAGTCCCTTGCGCGGGAGCCGGTGCTACACTCTCTACATCATCTGCTACAGCTCGTTCAGGATCGGGATTCATTACTATACAAAGAAAATCACAATTTAGAAAGTCAGAAGTCACCACACTATCGTATTTATTCACAATGGCATGTATAGCTATATTCATATACACTACGTCAGTCCGAGAACCGACTAAACCGTGCTCTGATACCAATAAAATGTAGCACCCCTAACCCGTACCCGCCGACGGAGGATTAAGAGGCGTTACAGAACAAAAACGTAATAGTCCCAAGATAATTTGCATAAGGTTTCCGGCATTCCTAACCCGAATACACTTTCCACATATATATATAGTTATAACATTTATAGATGGGACTAGAATTTAACTTTAATTAAAGCTCATCATATGTATAAAAGAAATCTCATGCAAGTTAGCCTAAACCTTATCTTAGTGTCTAGCCGAATAAGCAAGTTTGTGTATAGACAATTAACTTCTCAAGCACTTACACTTACACATTTCTAAAGTTAATAATAACTATCACCTCGATTCGTACTATTAACACTTACCTCAATTATACGACTAGATAGATATAATACATACCACATTTATAACCATAACGTACTCCATTCATGAACATTTATAAGGTGATTTGATAGGCCATTTTCGCATGGCTATTCGGATATACACAACAAAATGGGTTTTGTAAAGTTAAAGTAGAAAATTTGAGTCTATACATGCCATTGTTTGAAAAAGGAAGTTTAAACCTTTGAAAGTACCAAAGAAAATTTTATTGACGATAGTGAGAGTGACTTGGACTTGAATCCCTTGAACCGTAGCTTCAATTGCGATTTATAAAATAGAAGGGAACATATAAACAGAGTAAGCTTCTAAGAGCTTAGTAAGTTTTGAATAAAATAAATAAAAAAATAACTCATGCCTTGAATCATCTACTACAATATAGAACAAGCTCAATTCCAACAAGACTATTTATTTGGCTGAAAGCATGTTTACACAAAAAGGAAATTTGACTTTATTTCTATCATGCTTCCTTATCTCCCATTGTCATCAAACTTCATTGTCACATATAAGTATCATCCATGACCGAATATGTGTACCCCATACTATACATAGACAAAGCTCTCATTCATAAACGAACAGGTTTTAATACATAAGGCACATATCAATTTAAATCTCACACATAAGTACAGGGTACATACCTGACTCTCTTTTTTTTTTTTTAATAATACAATGTTCGAACTTACAAAAATCTCATTAAAATTCCTCATAGTCTCGCATGTACTCAAATCGCCGGCGCTAAGCCTGCTAGGCACACGGGCCTGAATTTATCACCGGCACAAAGCCTGCTAGGCACACGGGCCTGAATTTATCACCGGCACAAAGCCTGCTAGGCATACGGGCCTGAATTTAACACCGGCACAAAGCCTGCTAGGCACTAAGGCCCGAATTTATCATAATTCAATTCCCGGGCAATATTTGTTCATATTCGCATGTGTTGTACCAGACATATCATCTTTACAAATCATTAGATACATTTAACATATATAAAACGTTCACATATAACATCTTTCCAAAATCAATTTGCCAAATACTTATGACATCTTATTTCATAGCCATTCGATCTTATGGAATTTACTATAAAAATTTCACATGCATAAGCTAATCACATTTTTCCTTAATTCCAATATGCGTTCGGCTACCCAAATCATACCATCATATTCCATAATTGTATTTTCATCAAAATGAAGTGAACCAATTATAAGGCCTACAACTCAAATGTATCATATCATATTCGGGTATATATATATATGCAAAGAGGATACATTCAAAACTTACCTCGATATATTTGAACGGTTGTAGCTCGGCTACTCCACTACTTTCTCCTTTCCCTTATCCGACTTTGATCCTTTTTGTTCTTGAGCTTAAATTAGACAATTTGAAACTTATCAAGACTTAATTGTTCATCCTTTTGAATGAATGTAACAAGAGCTAATTATGTATTGTCAATCTTTAATAGCTCATTTAGTTTCTTTTTCTTTTCTTTTTTTAATTTTATCTATGATAAAATTTCACTCTGCACCTACTAATAGAGCATAGCATAATAATTTAATTTTTTTATATCACAAGCCACATTCAAACTAGTACATCACAATAGCACTTAACTCGAACACACATGGACATAAAACCGAAAGCATGGGCACTATAATTAATTTAGCACTATGCTTCAATGAAAATTATCTCACATAGTTATGGCCGAAAACAACCTATGCACTTCAAGGTATAACCTTAGTCACAATTATAATTACTCTCTTCACATCATCCCTTTCTTTATTACTTAACTATATGCCACATTCACGATCATCTCCACATACCTTTACTAAGCTTATATCCACTTATACCATTGATACTACACTATTATTCTTTTCCAAGGTTGCCGCAACCTTCATAGGACTAAACAAACATGTGCATATAAACGTTTTAGTCCAAAATTGACAATCATTTACACAAACACACTAGCTGTTTGCTGCCTAACTTCTAATTCTCATTTTCCATGATCTTACTTTGTAAGCAATTACTCGTTTTATTCCCTAAAATGTCGTTCGGAAATCATCTAGGCAAGGATTATCATTTAGGCATTATTTTGCTAACATTTAATCAATTTTACTTACTTTAACACAATAACCGATTACCAATTTTTAACTTAAAACACACTTACATTTCGTATTAGCACAAATCACCGTAACCAAATGCATTCATCTTCTATTTTATTCATTCAACTAAATCATTCCTTGTCCAATTAACACATTCGACCGTGGAAATAGGCTAATTTAACAAATGAACACTCCTTTTCATTAATTAACAAATTAGCCAAAGCAATCACTCGCATAAGTTATAAAAACCAATTTTTTTCCAGCTCAAAACCATCTTACAACCATTACCAACGTAAAACACCAAAGCATTTATAAATCTAAATACTTCCTTCAAGACCGAATGCATATAACACCATCAACTTCAAAATTTAAACCATGGGTAGAATAAACTAGGTAACAACCATCTCAATTGCATAAATAAATTGTAAAAATTTCATTCAAACATACCTTAAATTAGATAAAAACCATGGCCGAATGTCTTGAGTTTTTCCTACCTCCTCTTTTCTTTAATTTCGGCAAAAACAAGGACAAAATAAGGCCAAATTTTTTTATTATGTTTATGACATGCATGGCTTTAATTATTAGATTACCTAATTGCCCCTTTTAATATTCCACCTTTCCCACTAAGCCATGGACGGTAATGTCCATGCAAATTATGCATGGTTTATTAGCAAGTTAAGCCCTCTTTACCCTACAAGATATTAAATTCGGCACTTACACCTATGCCTAACTAAATTACCTTTCATGCAATTAAGTCATAGTTTCAAATTTTAACTCAAAATCAACCAAAAATAAAATTTAAGGCACCACATAAATCTACATATATAATCGCACAACAATTCAAACTTAGATCATATTTCTGACTCGGTCTAATGGTCACGAAACCATTTCCCGACTAGGGTCAAAATAGGGCTGTCACATAGTAAGTTTTAAGCAATTAATTTAATTGAAGTTAAAGCATAGTTCTATTAATCAAAACCTCTTTACTTTGGCCGAATATAACCATGACTAAAATACTACGATCTTTCTTCCATGACATTTCCACTTCCTTAAATATCAATTCATATCACATATATATATATAATTTCATTGTATTCATCTAAATTCTCCTTTTGGCCGAAAGCATACATTGCAATTACAAAACTAAACTTAAGCTTATACACATGCTCGCATATTCATGTAGCCTCACATTTTAAACCTAATATGCTCGTATACTAGAGATCCATCTTCATATAATTCCACTTTGATTGAAAATTCATGCATCATAAGCAAGTCTTAGACTTTCATGTAATCTTAATCATTAGCCAAAACATCACAATCCAAATGTATTCGTAATCCAAAGCGAATCAATTTCATAAGGAGTACGAAATACATACCTAATAAACTTAGGGTGGTGAGCACGTTTGTTTAAGTTTATTACAATATTAATCATGTATTTCTAGCATGAATGCCTTCGGGCTTAGCCCGGTTAAAACACTAGCATTAAGGCCCTTTGGGATTTAGCCCGGATATAACACTGGCAACGAATGCCCTTCGGGGCTTGGCCCGGATATAACACTTGCAACGAATGCCCTTCGAGACTTGGCTCGGATATAACACTGGCAACGAATGCCCTTCGGGACTTGGCCTGGATATAACACTGGCAACGAATGCCCTTCGGGACTTAGCCCGGATTTAGCTCACTGAACCTTTATGCATATGCAACCATTAGGTATACATTTCACAAAATCTATTACAATTGAAATTACTTACCTCATTCACATATTAGCACATAACATAATAATTCCATTTAATATTAGGTCTATAGACACATACATGAACCACATATCAAGTCAATTATCATAGCTTATATTTCTAAGAAACTTCCGGCTATTTGCCATATTCACCATTCATTTTGCATCAACCATATTCAACAACGTCCATAGGCCAAAATCCATCAACTACATGTATATATATATATAGATATATACAGGTATATCATGTTTTATCAAGTCACATGTTAGGTTTCGTTACTCAAAACTTACCTTGTATTCTTCTAAACAAATTTCGGGTTGGCTATTCCGTGATTTTAGCTTTTCCCTTATCCGATGCTGCCCCTCTATGCTCTTGAGCTAGTTTAAGCAAATTCAATTTCATTAAACACTCATACACCTCATTCGATCAAGATAAGGGATACAAATATACTCTCTTTACCACACACACACACACACACACACACACATTCCGCCAAATGTATACTTGTCATCAATCACAACTAAATCATTGACTAGCCAAATATGCGAAATCTCAATTGAAGCCATTTGGCACTCACATATATATATAACTAAGAGTCATTTCTCACAATCATTACTTTCGACATTTTTAAGCAATGAAATTAACATAGATAATAAGCCTTAAACCAAATATATTAAATCTATATCCAGTTCACAAGCAAAATCACTAATCTCACATAACCGAATGTATCCCTAAATAATTTCACATGTATATTATTTAATCACATGATAAGTACACTTATCAAAAGCACCTATTCCCTTATTTGCTTCATAAAACCCCATTCGGCCCTTTTCAAAACACATATAAAAACATTGTCATAAAACCAAATACCATATATAAATCAAGACACACATATATCAATTTCTAAAAAAATTAAGCACAAATTTGTACCTTGCACCTCAATGGTCGAATGTACCTCACTTCTAAATTCACTTCTATTAATTTAACTAATCCACACTCTCATACTATTATTTTCTAAAAACACCATCGAAACAATACCATTTAACAATTCTATGCCAAGACCGAATGCTTATTTAAAAGAGACAACCAATTCAAGCTCACATTTAAAATTTTAAACATCAAAATTGCTTAATCTATTCACAATTCAATTCGGCAAATTTTGAGTAAAACTTACTCACACAATAGCCAATTTTAAACTATCTTTGAACCCACATAAAAACACATATGGTTAAGCTCCAACAATAGCCAAACAGCAACCAAACTCCCTTTCTAATCTAAACGTGGGAGACATATCCCTTTCATGGCCGAATGCAAATATGAGCTTAAACTTTCAATTTGTCACGTGGGTTATGCTAGATGTTTAGTAACCATCCAAAATTCATAAAGAATTATAAAATTTGATATGAAAACTAGCCTTAATCAATGATGCATTGAGCCGAATATCACCCCCTTTCTTTTATGTTTCGGCCAAGAAAAAAAAAGATGAACACTTGGTTCATTTTCTCTCCTTTCTTATTTTATTAGACTAATATTTTATAATATAAAATGCATATACACATGTAAAAACATAATCATGGCCGGCCACTATAGCAAAATGGTGATATTGACATGCAAGTCCATTTGTTTAATGTCTTAATTTATTTAATCACTTCAATTTGTCCATCAAAATTTCAAAGTTTTTCACCTAAGTCCTTATCTTTAAAAACACATTCACATTGACAATAAAATCAACTTTCAAAATTCCCACATGTATTTTCACATCAATTAGTCATAGAATTTAGTGTTTAATTATTTTTTTACGGCTCAGTTTAGTGGTTCCGAAACCACCTCCCGACTAGGGTCAAATTAAGGCTGTCACAGGCTATATCAACACTGGCGCCTCAGTCAATACCTTTTTCAACTTATCAAGGCCTTCTTGCTGTTTCTCAGTCCATATAAACACTACTCCTTTCCTCAACAGTTTCGTCAATGGTGCAGCAATTAGAGAGAATCCCTCTACAAATCTTCTGTAATACCCTGCCAGACCCAGAAAACTCTGAATTTCTGATACTGACCTCGGTGGCTTCCATTCCAGAACTGCCTCAATTTTTCGAGTATCTACCCTAATCCCCTCAGCAGAAACAACATGACCCAGGAAAGTCACTTCTCGAAGCCAAAATTCACATTTACTGAATTTTACATAGAGTTGCTTCTCTCTCAGTACTTGCAGAACAATACGAATATGCTCATCATGTTTCTCCTCAGTTTCGGAATACACGAAGATATCGTCGATAAAAACGACTACGAATCGATCCAAATAAGGTTAGAACACTCGGTTCATCAGATCCATGAAAGCTGTAGGTGCATTCGTCAGTCCAAATGGCATAACCAGAAACTCAAAATGACCATACTGAGTTTTGAATGCTGTCTTATGAATATCCACCTCCTTGACCCTTAACTAATGATATCCACACTGAAGGTCAATATTGGAAAACATCGAAGGTCCTCTAAGCTGGTCAAACAAATCGTCAATCCTTGGCAGAGGATACTTATTCTTTATCATCAGTTTGCTCAACTGGCGATAATTAATGCACATACGCATCGTCCCATCCTTCTTCTTCACAAACAGTACTGGTGCTCCCCACGGAGATATGCTTGGTCTAATGAAACCTATATCCAACAACTCTTGGATTTGTGCTTTCAGTTCTACTAACTCCTTTGGTGCCATCCTATAGGGCACAATGGACACTGGAGTCGTTCCAGGCAGCAAGTCGATTCCAAACTCGACTTCTCGATTCGGAGGTAATCTAAGAAGCTCATCAGGAAAAACATCTTGGAATTCCTTAACGATTCTAACTGTCTCCACAGTCAATTCCTCAGTATCTGCCTGAGTTACAAAAGCCAAGTACGCCTCGCAACCCTTGCAAATTAGCTTTTCAGCCCTTAAGGCCGAAACAACATTGGACAAGTAGTCCCTTCGCTGCCCAATAACCATTACCTCCTCATCCTCAGTATTTCTTAACACCATTCTCTTAGCCGCACAGTTTAGAGTCTCCTTATGCTTAGTCAACTAGTCCATCCCCAAAATCAGATCGAACTCTCTGAATGGTAGCTCCATTAAGTCTCCAGTAAAGATCCTACCTTGAGTCTCTAAAGGCACCTCCCTAAAGAGTTTATCTACCCCAAACGAGTGACCCAGTGGACTTATCACAGTTACCCCACTCACAGTTTCCTCAGAGTGCACACCCAATGACCCAGAAATGTTACATGCAACATACGAATGGGTTGAACCCATATCAATCAAAGCAGTGTATGGCATGCTAGAGATAAAAAAACATACCATTTATGATGTCAGGTGCATCACCCTCCTCTCGGGGACGAGCAACATATACCAATGCTGGCTGGTGAGCCTTAGCATTTTCAGCACACCTACCGGGTGCTCCACATCCACGACCATTACCATTGCTGCTTCTACCATGACCACGGCCTCTCGGTGGTAGCGGTCCACCTCGCACTGGTTGAGCCACTGATACTCTCGCGATAGTAGGTAATAAAATTTATAAAATTGATCACACCAAAACTAACTAATATCACAATTTTAAAGGCAAGCGCACCTATCGAACAGTAGTATAGTTTAGTGGCAAGACCGAGTTATCGTACCTAAGGGAACCAAAAGTACTAATACTTTCTTCATTTCTATTGTCTAGCCTGAAAATAAAAGAGGATTGATTGAAACTAATTCTAAAACTAACTAAAAGTGCACAAAAAGTAAATTGGGCAAAACTATAGGGAAAAGCTGATTGATATGTACAATACTTAAGGGAGAATCCACCTAGACTTCACTTGTAATTAACTTCTTGAACTAGATAATGTATTTACTTGACTTGATCCGTAGAGATCCCTAACCTATGTTAATACCTCTTTTGAGGATAAGAACAACTGATCCTAGGTGGTTAAGTAAAGTTTTCTTATTAATTAACACCCCTAGGTTGCACTAATTCTATCTATGGATACCCCTATTAGGTTTGACCCTAATCCTGTAACACTATGAATTTGGGCTTAGAAGTATTGGGTATGTGTAACGCCCTGATTTTTTGGATTTTTCGGGATTTTTGTGATTTTGGTGAAAACTTGAAATTTTGGTATTTTGGTTATTGAAATTATATTTAAGTGTGTTAGTGGGCCTTTAGAAGGCCCAAGCCTAAGTTAAAAACCGACAGAAATATCAAGTTTGGATTTTAAGTGAATAGGAGACTTGGTTAAGTGGGTTTTTAAGAAAAACTTCGTAAATTATGACACAAGAAGAGCTTTCGCAAAGTGGCAAGGTGGCGCCACTAAGTTCCTAAAAAAGTGGCACCTGGGAAGGAATTAAAGGTCCAGGGTTCAAGTTGCAAGGTAAGCGTATAGTTTCTTTTTAATTTTTAAGCATGTGCCGGGCATATGATCACTTAAATAAATTTCAGCAAGGGCCTTAGGGAGGTTGGGCCGATTGTTTTAGTTGATATTAGGGTTAGGTTCTTTTCTTTTTCTTCCTTGGAGAATTAGGGTTAGCCACCTGAAAGCTTTCACTTTCATTTATCCTTTTCTAAGTTTTCACAAAAGCCGAAAATGCAAATTCCTTCTCCTTTGTGCTGATTTCTTCTTCCTCTTCTTCTCCATCATTGTTTTCTTCCTTTTTGCTTTCTCTTCTAGCCGAAACCTTCTTATCACCTTACTCACCTTCTCTGTCTATCTCATCCTCCACAAAACCACCATAGCCGATTGCCATAAAAGCTAAAATCCCAAAAACTTACTTCTTGTGCCGATTTCTCCAAGCCAATTCCTTCTATTCTTTTCATTCCTTTTGACCAAATTTCATCTTCTCTAAACCCTTAGTATCTGTCGGCAACACTACTCCAAAGTTATAGCCTCAAATCACCATCTTCTTTATCACTTAAAAAGCTGAAATACCATAGATTTAGGGGCTTATAGCCGAAACTTTAGATCTCCTGGATTTGAGTTCTACTATCATTTAGGGGCTAGATCTATATCAGATCTGAGTAGAAATAGAAGGGAAATCAGTGGTAAGTGCTCATTAACATAGATCTATAAGTTATTTTACAATTTAGAAAAAGTCAAAGTCCCTAAAATCTAGGGAGGTTGTCGATTTGGGCATAGGGCCCTAATGGTCATTAACCAATGATTTCTTTTGGTGATTAGTGCATACTAGAGGTGATTGATCAAAGGGTTGGATCTTTGGAACAACTAGACTTAGATCTAGTAATCAGTTTTCGGCAAAGGTAAGATTTTGAAGGCTTTAAGGGCATTGGCCGAATATGGGTAAGTGAATATTGAGATTGTTTGTTGTAGATTTTCAATCTAAGAATTTTGGTAATTGATTGTAGGACATTGTGGGGGATCTCAGTAGCAGTCGTCGCGAAACAGGTATCAAACACCCTCTCTAGTTCAATTCGGCAAAAGCCAAAATGCCAAAATTTTAGCATTTTGTGGGCTTGTGAGTGTGCGAATGCTCACAAGATGTTTAGGAAACATTAGATCTAAAATTGAAAAGTGCTAAGTTAGTCGTGTGTAAAATTTCGTGCACTTCGGTAATTGGGCTCGATGGGCTAAAAATGGGCCCAATGGGCTTACGGACCCATACAGGTTAAAATAGGTAAATAATGTGTACTGATAGACTGTAGGTTCAAAATCATTTAAACTGATAAATTGATCATAAAATTTGAAGTAAAAGGGCTTAATTTGCTAAATAGACACTGTAGGGCCCATTGGGGTTTTAGGGCCTAATAGCTAAAATTGTTAAACTAAGCTAAATAGACTATCGTGAAGACAAATGGATTAGTAGTGACTGTATTATGTATGAAAACCCTAAAAAATGATAAAATTACTAAAATACCCTTATATGTGGAAAATTACGATTTTATCGCTAGGAGTAAAATGACTGTTATACCCCTAGGGTTAAGTTTGACCCAAAATGTATGTTTTACTGTTACTGTTTACTGTATGCCATGTCATTATTATCTATTGCATGGGACTAGGATATTGATGGAGGAAGTACTGAAAGTGGCTTGACCACGTACTAGAGGCCTTGCCTCAATTTACTGTTATCTGAGCATCCATGCTGCAACTGTGGAGTGTAGGGCTGGGTGGGTTGAGTTATTCCCCACATAGTGTGTAGGGCTGGTACGGGTAGAGTGTAGCGGATGGATTTAGGCTGGGCTGGGCTTGCATACATGATATTATCTGTTCTGTTTTGAAATGGGCCTATAGGCTGTACTGTTATCTGAAAAGGTCTAAAGCCCAGTTTACCGTATCTGGATAGGGCTTCACCCAGTGGGCTTGAGCTGACTTGGGCTCTGGATGTGTGACAGCCCTATTGTGACCCTAGTCGAGAAGTGGTTCTGGAACCGCTAAACCAAGCCGCAGTGATATTTGAAAAAAATATTTTGTGTTTAAAAATATTCGCTCATGCATGTGTGAATTTTAATACTTTGATTTAAGTATATGTGGCTTAATTTTGTGAAAATGCATGCGTGATAATTTCATATGTTGATTTTGTCATTTGAATGTTAATTTAATTAAAAGGATTTGTGTGAGAACTTTGATAATGTGTTAGGTGATTTTTGTAAGGGCCAAATAATGCATTGTTTTTATAAAGGAGGGACTTGTATGTCAATTATGCATTTTTAATTTAAGTGGCCAGCCAACTAATGCATGAAATGATGTTGCTTTCATATTTTATAATTATAAGCATTATATGTTCAAAATGAGCATGAAAATAAATAAAATAATAATAGTATGAGAAAGTGAGAGGAAAAACCAAAGCTAAATCATTTTTCATCTCCCATTGCCGTAACTCAAAGAAAGAAAAGAAGAAAATTGAAGATAGGCATTCGGTCACCTTTTGTTGGCTAAATTAAGGTAAAATTCATGTTAGTTTTGTCTTCATTTTGTAAAATGTAGTGGATGATTAAGTACTTAACTTAGCCCATGATAGAATTTTAAGTTTGGTGATGATTTGAGCATTCGGCCATGTTGAGGTTTGGATGAAATGGTTGTTGTTTTCATTTTCTTTTATGAGAAATTGGGGATAGGTGAAGTGAGCTTGATAATGTGCATAATTGTGGTTTAGATGTCGTAAGAGAATCGGTTAAAGTATTTATGTATATATGTGGTGCCGAATGTGGTCTTAAGGTTTTGATAATTTCTTGAATTTGTACATTGTAGTTAAAGCGAGTAAAGAACTATTCGGCCAAGAATTTTATGCATGGAGAATTTTTATTAAAGGATATAATTGAATTTTGATATGGCTAATAGGGATTGTTAATGAAATAATGCCAAGGCCGATTGTACCATAAAGTGAATAAATTGTTAATTATGTGATATGTGCTTATACATGAATTTTGGCATTCGGCATTGTGGAATTAAAATTTAGAAAAGAATGCATGATTGTTATATATATTACTTAAATGACCGAATGTGCTATTAAGTTAGAAGATTAGGCTTTGAGTATTTTATAATTGAAATTGAAATGTGTTTGAGAACATTAGTGAAGCATTCAGCCATGATGCATATGTTAAGGAAAAGGTTGTTAAATGCTTTAAAGGTGGGACGTGAATTAGATTTATGTTGGTTATGTGACTTTAAATCGAAATTGAACGGACGATGTTTTTATGATAGTTATATATGTATATACCATATGTACGTACTTTGCAATTATATAGACATTCGGTTGAATTTTATACAAGACTTGATGCTTAAATGCTAGCTCTTGTGAGTGAATATATGTGTGCTAATGTGTTAGAAAATTCATCATAATTTTAATAGAGCACATGAAGATGCCGTATATGTGTTTTTACTATGGAAACCATATTAGTTTCAGGCTTATCATCTATGTTTATTTCATTGCTTAATATGCAGAAAGTAATGATTGAGAGAAATAACTCTTAGTTAGATGTATGTGAGTGCCAAATGGTTTAAATTGAGACTATGCATATTTGGTTAATCAATGATTTAGTCGTGGTTGGTGATGAGTATACATTTAGCCGAATGTGTGCATGTTAAAGTGAGTGTAATCTTTGTTTTGAATGAAAGTTTAATGAGCAAGTGAAGGGTATGGAATTTTGATATAATTTTAATTGTTTAATTAAGCTCAAGAGCATAGAGGGGCAACATTGGACAAAGGAAAAGCTAAGGTGATGGAGTAGCTGACCCGTAGTTACTTAGAAAAGTTCGAGGTAAGTTTTAAGTAATTTAGTTTAGCATAAAAAGTTAGAACGGCATGTTATAAGTGTATGATACATGAATCACGGCTCATTGACCTTACTTTACCTAAATTTGTTTATGAGATAGTTGTGTATAAGGCATGTAGCCAAATGATCACTAGAAAATAAGCTATGATAATTAGATGGATATGTGATCCTTGTGTACACATATAGACCAAATGTTAAATGAAGGTTATACATTATGTGCTTGTATGCAAATGAAGCCAATGAAATTCCAATGTGATAGACTTTGTGAAACATATACCTAATGGATAAATATGCACAAAGGTTCAGTGATCTATATCCGAGCTGAGTCCCGAAGGCATTCGTGCTGGTGTTATATCCGGGCTAAGTCCCGTAGGCATTCGTGCTGGTGTTATATCCGGGCTAAGTCCCAAAGGCATTCGTGCTGGTGTTATATCCGGACTAAGTTCCGAAGGTATTCGTGCTGGTGTTATATCCGGGCTAAGTCCCGAAGGCATTCGTGCTAGTGTTATATCCGGGCTAAGTCCCGAAGGCATCCGTGCTGGGGAATATGTGATTTTGCCGTAATAATCCCAACTAATGTGATCACTACCCTAAGATAGTCAGGTATGTACCGTATATATATATTGTAAGTTAGATTCGGTTTAAAGTGTGGTTATTCATTTGGACTGTGCTGCTCCGGCCATTGCTAATATTGTATGAAAATCTGTGACTTATTCTTGATACATAAATTTCGATTCAAGTGGAAATATATTAGAATTGGCTCTGAGTATTGAGTATATTCGATTGAAGTGTGAAGTAACATGAATATGTGATTATGTGTATATGTATTAATTTAGCTTTGTAATGGTTTTGGATGCATTCGGCTAAATGATGAGACTTATTCGATAAAACAAAATTATCTGTGTGATATGAACTTACATTTAAAGAAAATTGAATTGCCATGCATGAACAATGGTGGTATGTTTAGTCATACTTATATTCGGTCAAAAAGTAAATGCTAGGTTTTAATATTTCTATGTTTTAATAATAAAAGATTGTCTTGCTTGAAGCTTACTAAGCATAGAAATGCTTACTCTGTTTTCCCTTGCTCCTCTATTTTATAGATCTCGTTCGTTAGCTACGACCTCGGGATTCTCAAGGTCGAAGTCGTCCACACTATCTAAGCCTATTCGGTACTTATAGTATCTAATCTTGATGATGGCATGTATAGGATTGACTTTTGTTGATAAATAAGTGTCATTTTGGTGATGTATATATGTGTATAGCCATGCAAAAATGGCTTACTAAGTTACCTTTTATTCAGATATAGTTTTAAGCTTAATAATGCTAGTTGTGAATGAATGTGAAAGTTGGGTGTGTATTTAGTTATTAATGTTTGTTATATGATGCATTTAGAAATTTATGCTCAAAGATTATGTATGGTTGTATGAGAACAAGATGTTTTAATGTGGAAAATTTGGGGAAATGAGGGTGTGTGCATTCGATAAGTGCTTATGGATTTAAAGATGCATATTAGAAATCATAAATTTTGTACTTGATAAGTTGGAAATGGAAACTTGAGTAGAAACGTAGAAGCTATAGGTTGCATAGATGAGTTTATTTCATGAGAGCATTTGGTACTTGGTTGATGACATACGGCACCACCTATTTCATTAATAGACACAATTGTTGTGAACGGATAGAGTTTATTCAATTTTCGTGCTTGTTTGGTAATGCCTCGTAACTTTCTGGTGACGGATACAGGTTAGGTTGTTACATTTTATTTGGTATCAGAGCTACGATTTAGTTGATGCTCATACTAACGTAGCATGTGTGAGTCTAGCTATACATGCCATTTTGCGTAAATGCGATAGTGTGATGATTTCTGACAATTGAAATATGACTTTTGATATAGAAATGAATCCAGATTCTGACCGAGCCGTAGCGGATGATGTTGAGAGCGTAGTGCCTACTCCCGCGCAAGGGATAGCACCGAATGACTCTCAGCCGAATGCCAGTCATCGAGATGATGACACGAGACAGGCTTTCTATGCAATGATGAGTGATTTGTTCACTCAATTCCTTCGAACAAATCCGGCTGTTCCACAACCCCCGCCCCCAAGCACTCTGCTTCCGACATATGTAAACCCTTATGTGACTGATCTGTTGAGATCGAGTAGGCCCCCGGTCGACAAAATTAGAAAATATGAGGCTGAGGAGTTCAGGACTACAGCAAGCGATGATGCTAACGGGCCGAGTTTTGGCTCGATAATACAATCTGAGTGTTTGATGAACTATCATGCACGCCCGAGGAATGTTTGAAATATGCAGTATCTCTGTTGCGCGATTCTGCCTACTATTGGTGGAATACTTTGGTTTCTGTTGTACCGAGAGAGCGGGTCACTTGGGAGTTTTTCCAAACTGAATTCCGCAAAAGGTATATCAGCCAGAGATTTATCGATCAAAAATGAAAGGAATTTCTTGAGCTTAAACAGGGTCGTATGACGGTAACCGAATATGAGAGAGAATTTGTACGACTTAGCCGATATGCTCGTGAGTGTGTATCATTCGAGGCTATCATGTGTAAACGCTTCGAGGATGGATTAAATGAAGATATCAGATTGCTTGTGGGAATTCTCGAAATCAAAGAGTTCATCATATTAGTCGAGCGAGCTTGCAAGGCCGAAGAGCTCGAAAATGAAAAGAGAAAGGCTGAAGACGGAGCCAGAGAGTTTCGTAAGAGATCTGGGGAAAAGTCTATTCAACAATCATCCAAGAAAATTCGAGATGATTCAGGCCGATCTAAGAATACTTTAGGCTTTTCTAGACGTGATCATCATCGACCACTTATGAGTTCACGAGCTACTTCAGTCGCCAGTGTGGGCAATGAACGTCGGGACAGATCTGATTGTAAATATTGTGGTAAATGGCACCCGAGGAGCTATAGATTTCGTGACCGCTCCTGTTACAAGTGTGGATCCGCCGATCATTTTATTAAAGATTATCCAAAATTGGATGAATGGAATACCGATCTGAGTTAGAGACCCAGTGGCACGGCAGCACGAGGTAGATCACTGAGACGTGGGGGAAATACTAGCGGCAGTCAAAGAGGGACTAGAGACACCGCAGTCAGATCCGAGGCTCGTGCACCTGCTAGAGCGTACGCTATTCATGCCCGGGAGGAGGCTTCTTCTCTGGATGTTATTACCGGTACTTTTACTCTCTTTAATACTGATATTATCGCTCTGATTGACCCTGGCTCAACCCATTCGTATGTGTGTGAAACTTTAGCATCCAGTAAGGCTCTTCCGGTTGAGTCTACTAAGTTTGTGATTCGGGTGTCAAATCCTTTGGGTTGTTATGTTCTGGTTGATAAAGTGTACAAGAAATGTCCCCTAATGATTCGAGATTCTTGCTTTCCGACCGACTTGATGCTTTTACCCTTCGATGAATTTGACATTATTCTTGGAATGGATTGGTTGACTGTGCACGATGCTGCAGTGAATTGCAAGAAAAAGGCTATCAATTTGCGATGTTCGAATAATGAGATAATTTGGATTGAGTCCACTGATTTAAACGGGCTACCTGCCGTAATAACTTCTATATCAGCCCAGAAATATGTAAGAAAGGGCTCTGAAGCGTATCTGGCCTATGTGATTGACAGCAAGGTATCCGAATGAGAGCTTAAGACTGTACTTGTGGTTTGCGAGTATTCGGATGTGTTTCCCGAGGAATTGCCGGGATTGCCACCTGTTAGAGAAGTTGAGTTTAGTATTGAGTTTGTTCCGGGTACGACTCTGATTTTGATTGCCCCGTACCGTATGGCACTTACCGAGTTAAAAGAATTGAAATCTCAGCTGCAAGAATTGACAGACAGAGGTTTTGCATAACTGAGTTTCTCACCTTGGGGCGTACCAGTCTTGTTCGTGAAAAAGAAAGACGGGACTATGAGAATGTGTATCAACTATAGATAGCTGAACAAAGCCACTATAAAGAATAAATATCTGTTGCCCCGAATCGATGACTTATTTGATCAGTTAAAAGGAGCTTCAGTGTTTTCAAAGATTGATCTGCGATCCGGTTATTATCAGTTGAGAGTTAGAGATTCTGACGTGCCAAAGACTACATTCAGAACGAGATACGGACACTATGAGTTCTTAGTAATGCCGTTTGGGCTTACAAATGTCCCTGTAATTTTCATGGACTTGATGAATCGAGTGTTTAAACAGTATCTGGATTGATTCATGGTGGTGTTCATCGACGATATTTTGATTTACTCTCGCGATGAGATTGAGCATGCCGAGCATTAGAGACTTGTGCTTCAGACGTTACGTGATAATCAACTGTACGCAAAATTCAGTAAATGTGATTTTTGGTTGCGCGAGGTCAGCTTTTTGGGACATATAGTGTCTGCTTCGGGTATTCGAGTCGACCCGAACAAAATTTCAGCCATTCTAGACTAGAAACCTCCTAGAAATGTTTCAAAAGTTTGGAGCTTCTTAGGACTTGCCGGTTACTACCGACGATTCGTAAAAGGTTTTTCGATGATTGTAACACCTTTGACGAAATTGTTGTAAAAAGACGTCAAATTCGAGTGGTCGAAAAAGTGTCAGAAAAGTTTCGACCAGCTGAAAACTCTTTTGACAAAATCTCTAGTGTTAGTTCAGCCAGAATCTGGTAAAGAGTTCGTGGTTTATAGTGATGCATCTTTGAACGGTCTGGGCTGCATTTTGATGCAAGAGGGCCGAGTTGTCGCATATGCTTCGAGGCAGTTAAAGCCTCACGAGCAGAACTATCCGACCCATGATCTTGAGCTAGCTGCTATTATTTTCACTCTGAAGATTTGGCATCACTATCTGTTCGGGGAGAAATGCCATGTCTTTTCTGATCATAAGAGCCTCAAATATTTAATGACTCAAAGAGACTTGAATTTGAGACAAAGACGGTGGCTTGGATTGCTGAAAGACTGTGAGCTTGTTATTGATTATCATCCGGGAAAAGCTAACGTAGTTGCGGATGCTCTCAGTCGGAAATCCTTATTTGCATTACGAGCAATGAATGTACATTTGTCTGTGTCTAGGGATGAAGTGTTGATAGCAAAATTAAAAGAAAAACCAGTGTTAATACAACAGATTTGTGAAGCACAGAAAACCGACAATGATTTGGTTGCTAAGCGAGCTCAGTGTGATTCGAGTGTGGACTCAGAGTTTCGAATTGACGATGATGATCATTTGAGGTTCAAGGATCGAGTGTGTGCTTTGAGAAATTCAGAGCTAGTTTCGATGATTCTGGACGAGGCCCATAATAGCCGAATGTCAATTCATCCAGGTAGTACAAAAATGTATAACGACCTGAAACGTCAATACTGGTGGCACGGTATGAAACGGGACATCTCTGATTTTGTATCTAAGTGTCTGATATGTCAACAAGTAAAAGTGGAACATCAAGTGCCTTCGAGATTACTTCAGCCAGTCTTGATACCCGAGTGGAAGTGGGATCAAGTTACGATGGATTTTGTGTCTGGTTTACTGCTGACACCGAGCAAGAAAGACTCTATCTGGGTTATTGTTGATAGATTAACGAAGTCAGCTCATTTCATCGCTATTCGCATGGACTTTTCACTTGATAAATTAGCAAAATTGTACATCTCCCAGATTGTACGATTGCACGGGGTGCCGGCTTCTATTGTTTCAGAGAGAGATCCCTGATTTACTTCACGATTTTGGCAAAAACTGCATGAGGCGTTGGGTACTAAGCTCCATTTTAGCACTACTTTTCATCCCTAGACCGATGGTCAGTCTGAAAGAACAATTCAAGTACTCGAGGATATGTTGAGATGTTACATTCTCGAGTTTAGTGGCTCGTGGGAGAAATACGTACGGTTAATTGAGTTTGCCTGCAATAATAGCTTTCAAACGAGTATTAGAATGGCACCTTACGAGGCTTTATACGGTCGTAAGTGCCGTACACCTTTGTTCTGGACCAAGCTCAGTAAAAATAAGTTATATGGGGTTGATTTAATTAAAGAAGCCGAGCAGCAAGTGAAAATAATCCGTGATAGTCTGAAGGTAGCATCGGATCGCCAGAAATCATACGCAGATTTGAAGCGTAAAGATATAGACTTTCAGATTGGAGAAAAAGTCTTTCTAAAAGTCTCACCGTGGAACAAGATACTCCGTTTTGGCCGTAAAGGCAAATTGAGTCCGAGATTTACCGAACCGTATGAGATTTCAGAGAGGATTGGCCGGTTACTTATAGGCTAATTCTACCCCCAGAACTTGAAAGGATTCACAATGTTTTTCATGTTTCGATGCTCCGTCGTTATAGATCCGACCCCTCTCATGTAATTAGTCCATCAGAAATTGAAATTCAGTCCAATTTGAGTCATGAAGAAGAACAGATTCGTATTTTAGCTCGCGAGGTGAAAGAGTTGCGGAACAAAAAGTTTCTGTTGGTAAAGGTGTTGTGGCTCAAGCACGGGATCGAAGAAGCGACTTGGGAATCCGAGAACTCTATGAAAGATCGATACCCTAACCTATTCACTGGTAAGATTTTCGAGGACGAAAATTTCTTAAGGGGGAGAGTTGTGATAGCCCTATTTTGACCCTAGTCGGGAAGTGGTTTCGGAATCGCTAAATCGAGCTGCATTGATATTTGAATAAAATATTTTGTGTCTAAAAATATTCGCTCATGCATGTGTGAATTTTAATACTTTGATTTAAGTATATGTGTGGCTTAATTTTGTGAAAATGCATGTGTGAAAATTTCATATGTTGATTTTGTCATTTGAATGTTAATTTAATTAAAAGGATTTGTGTGAGAACTTTGATAATGTGTTAGGTGATTTTTGTAAGTTCCAAATAATGCATTGTTTTTATAAAGGAGGGACTTGCATGTCAATTATGCCATTTTTAATTTAAGTGGTCGGCCAACTAATGCATGAAATGATGTTGTTTTCATATTTTATAAGTATAAGCATTATATGTTCAAAATGAGCATGAAAATAAATAAAATAATAACAGTATGAGAAAGTGGGAGGAAAAACCAAAGCTAAATCATTTTTCATCTCCCATTGCCGTAACTCAAAGAAAGAAAAGAAGAAAATTGAAGATAGGCATTCGGTCACCTTTTGTTGGCTAAATTAAGGTAAAATTCATGTTAGTTTTGCCTTCATTTTGTAAAATGTAGTGGATGATTAAGTACTTAACTTAGTCCATGATAGAATTTTAAGTTTGGTGATGATTTGAGCATTCGGCCATGTTGAGGTTTGGATGAAATGGTTGTTGTTTTCATTTTCTTTTATGAGAAATGGGGGATAGGTGAAGTGAGCTTGATAATGTGCATAATTGTGGTTTAGATGTTGTAAGAGAATCGGTTAAAATATTTATGTATATATGTGGTGCCGAATGTGGTCTTGAGGTTTTGATAATTTCTTGAATTTGTGCATTGTAGTGAAAGAGAGTAAATAACCATTCGGCCAAGAATTTTATGCATGGAGAATTTTTATTAAAGGATATAATTGAATTTTGATATGGCTAATAGGGATTGTCAATGAAATAATGCCAAGGCTGATTGTACCATAAAGCGAATAAATTGTTAATTATGTGATATGTGCTTATACATGAATTTTGGCAATCGGCATTGTGGAATTAAAATTTAGAAAAGAATGCATGATTGTTATATATATTACTTAAATGATCGAATGTGCTATTAAGTTAGAAGATTAGGCTTTGAGTATTTTATAATTGAAATTGAAATGTGTTTGATAACATTAGTGAAGCATTCGGCCATGATGCATATTTTAAGGAAAAGGTTGTTAAATGCTTTAAAGGTGGGACATTAATTAGATTTATGTTGGTTATGTGACTTTAAATCAAAATTGATCGGATGGTGTTTTTCTAATAGTTATATATATATACCATATGTACGTGCTTTGCAATTATAGACATTCGGCTGAATTTTATACAAGACTTGATGCTTAAATGCTAGCTCTTGTGAGTGAATATATGTGTGCTAATGTGTTAGAAAATTCATGATAATTTTAATTGAGCACATGAAGATGCCGTATATGTGTTTTTACTATGGAAACCATATTGGTTTAAGGCTTATCATCTATGTTTATTTCATTGCTTAATATGCCGAAAGTAATGATTGAGAGAAATAACTCCTAATTATATGTATGTGAGTGCCAAATGGTTTAAATTGAGACTATGCATATTTGGTTAATCAATGATTTAGTCGTGGTTGGTGATGAGTATACATTTAGCCGAATGTGTGTATGTTAAAGAGAATGTAATCCTTGTTTTGAATGAAAGTTTAATGAGCAAGTGAAGGGTATGGAATTTTGATATAATTTGAATTGTTTAATTAAGCTCAAGAGCATAGAGGGGCAACATCGGACAAAGGAAAAGCTAAGGTGACGGAGTAGCTGACCCGTAGTTACTTAGAAAAGTTCGAGGTAAGTTTTAAGTAATTTAGTTTAGCATAAAAAGCTAGAATGGCATGTTATAAGTGTATGATACATGAATCACGGCTTATTGACCTTACTTTACCTAAATTTGTTTATGAGATAGTTGTGTATGAGGCATGTAGCCGAATGATCACTAGAAAATAAGCTATGATAATTAGATGGATATGTGATCCTTGTGTACACATATAGACCAAATGTTAAATGAAGGTTATACATTATGTGCTTGTATGTGAATGAAGCCAATGAAATTCTAATGTGATAGACTTTGTGAAATGTATACCTGATGGATAAATATGCACAAAGGTTTAGTGATCGATATTCGGGCTAAGTCCCGAAGGCATTCATGCTGGTGTTATATCCGAGCTAAGTCCCGAAGGCATTTGTGCTGGTGTTATATCCGGGCTAAGTCTCGAAGGCATTCGTGCTGGTGTTATATCCGAGCTAAGTCCTGAAGGCATCCGTGCTGGGAAATATGTGATTTTGCCGTAATAATCCTAACTAATGTGATCACTACCCTAAGATAGTCAGGTATGTACCGTATATATATATTGTAAGTTAGATTCGGTTTAAAGTGTGGTTATTCATTTGGACTGTGCTGCTCCGGCCATTGCTAAGACTGTATTAAAATCTGTAACTTATTCATGATACATAAATTTCGATTCAAGTGGAAATATATTAAAATTGGCTCCGAGTATTGAGTATATTCGATTGAAGTGTGAAGTAACATGAATATGTGATTATGTGTATATGGATTAATTTAGCTTTGTAATGGTTTTGGATGCATTCGGCTAAAGGATGAAATTTATTCGATAAAACAAAATTATCTGTGTGATATGAACTTACGTTTAAAGAAAATTGAATTGCCATGCATGAACAATGCTGGTATGTTTAGTCATACTTATATTCGGTCAAAAAGTAAATGCTAGGTTGTAAGATTTCTATGTTTTAATCATAAAAGATTGTCTTGCTTGAAACTTACTAAGCATAGAAATGCTTAATCTGTTTGCCCTTGTTCCTCTGTTTTATAGATCTCGTTCGTTATCTACGATCTCGGGATTCTCAAGGTCGAAGTCGTCCACACTATCTAAGCCTATTCGGTACTTATAGTATCTAATCTTGATGATGGCATGTATAGGATTGACTTTTGTTGATAAATAAGTGTCATTTTGGTGATGTATATATGTGTATAGCCATGCGAAAATGGCTTACTAAGTTACCTTTTATTCAGATATAGTTTTAAGCTTAATAATGCTAGTTGTGAATGAATGCGAAAGTTGGGTGTGTATTTAGTTATTAATGTTTGTTCTATGATGCATTTAGAAATTTATGCTCAAAGATTATGTATGGTTGTATGAGAACAAGATGTTTTAATGTGGAAAATTTTGGGAAATGAGGGTGTGTGCATTCGGTAAGTGCTTATGGATTTAAAGATGCATATTAGAAATCATAAATTTTGTACTTGATAAGTTGGAAATGGAAACTTGAGTAGAAACAAATAAGCTATAGGTTGCATAGATGAGTTTATTTCATGAGAGCATTTGGTACTTAGTTGATGACATACGGCACCACCTATTTCATTAATACACACGATTGTTGTGAACGGATAGAGTTTATTCAATTTTCGTGCTTGTTTGGTAATGTCTCCTAACCCTCCGGTGACGGATACAGGTTAGGGATGTTACAGGATGGGCATTCTATACACATTGAGTTTTCCAAACTCACCCCCTTCCTTTCCATCCATGCAGGTGAGCCCTAGTTGGTGGACTTGGAGCTGGGAGGGATTTAGAGTGGCCACGAAGATTAAAATTTCTAGTTTTCAATTATTTCATTTTATTATTTATTTAGATTATTTAATTTTTGTTTCTGGGTTATAATAAGGCCGTTCTATTTATTTTATTTTAGGTTTTTAATTCTTTAATTCTTTAATTGTTTTTAGCTTAAGTAGGACATCGTTTAAATTGTTTTGAAATCGGTTAGCTCTATGACGCATTTTTGTAAAAGTTACTTGTTTTCAAAATAATTCGAAAACAGAGCAAAGCTTCCATAACATAAATGTTTTCATAAATAAATATCTTTAATACGTTTAAACTTAATTTGTTGTTTGTGGACAAGTCATAAGGTTAAAGTGTGGCAATGGATGTGTGCATGTCTAGGATTGGATCTAGGAAAAGCTTGGTACTTAAGCAGTCTAAATGACTCACCTCCTCTTCTCTTGAATCCTACCTGGTGCGTAGTATCCATTCACTTTCAGCCATAACAAAGAAAGTCTGATTTTCTGATGCTTAAACTATTTTTATAATAACATGTTTCTGCAACTACAACGGTTTACAAGCTTTCGCAATTTTTCCATAAGAATTTACAAAGTTGTTTCGATTATTACAATGAATCATGTTTTGGAAAAAAAATAAAGGTTTTATACAAGTTTACCGGTAAAAATTTCTAAACATTAAGAAGGGTTTTCAATGAAAACATGGTTTTCAAAAAACACATCAGTGTGACACACCAGACTTGGCTGTGACGTCTAGGCGTGTTACAGATCCAGCAGATTTATGTCGCCCTATGTCTAGGGTTGCATGCAACTCCGCTTAATTATGGTAGATCTACTCTTAAAATAGGGACTTTTGCTTCTCTACCTAAGCACATTAGTTTCTTGAAGTAATACCTAGGATTATTAAATCAAGAATGAAGAACGCAAAATTAAGAACAATTCAAGTATTTATCAAATAATTTAAGAATAAATAATAACAAGATATGTCTTTGGTTTCATCCCCCTCAAGTATTTGAGGGGTTTAGTTCATAATAAAGAAAGAAAACATCTCAGAATAAATAAGATAACAAAACATAAAGAACCCAAAAACCCCTGAAGGAATTTAGGGAGATCCTCAATCTTGATGTAGAACTCTGGCTTCTGCGATGAATCAATCGGCTTCCCTTGGAGTAATCCCTTGCTTTCACTCCTTGTGTTGGCAAAATTATGGCGCTCTTACTTGGGAGAAAGGATGTGACAGCCTTAATTTGACCTGAGTCGGAAAGTGGTTTCGGAACCACTAAATTGAGTC
This sequence comes from Gossypium stocksii, assembly GCA_020496765.1. Lineage (NCBI taxonomy): Eukaryota > Viridiplantae > Streptophyta > Magnoliopsida > Malvales > Malvaceae > Gossypium > Gossypium stocksii. Next base: position 48,526,936 of record CM035627.1, read on the forward strand.
AGAAAAAAATTTTTAAAATATTATTTTCTAAACTTTTATTTCGTGATTGATCATGTGTGAAAATTTGGTACTCTAATTTTACCATTTGGTTACTAATTTTGTAATTAAGGACTTAAGTGCATGAATAGAAAATTTAGAAGGTCAATGTGTAAATATGAATTGTGAGTGTTTTAGAAATAGAAAGGAGTTATGATGAAAATAAACCATGCATAATATGCATGGACACATTCGGCTAGGTAATTGTAATATCCCGAATTAGGGCCTAATCGGAATAATGGTTTCATGACCACAAGTCTGAGATAGAAATAATTATTTTATAATTATTTTGAGGTTTATGATATGATTGCATGATTGTGTGAAAATTTTGTGAAGAAATTCTTGGCATAAAGTGCTTAATTTAAAATTAGGGAGTAAATCAAATAAGTTGCAAAACTTGTATTCTAAAAGTTTCTAGTATGAAATTGCTTTGAATTATTAATTAGGAAGTCTTAAATGGCAATTTGACCCATTTTAAGTTCATGGACAAAATTTGGACATGGAAGGAATTTTTGAAAGTTTAGTAAGGAGGGGCATTTTGGTCATTTGGGCATTAAATGAAATAAAAAGGGAAAAATAACACAAAATTGGTTATCATCTTCCTTAATTGCTGCCGAATGCTCCCTCTCTCCATAGCTAGGGTTTTTTCAACTTTCAAGCTTCATAGTAAGTGATTCCAAGCCCCGTTTTTAATGATTTTTACGTTTTTGTGATACTGGTAGCTCGGTATAGCTTATGATCGCAATATTTTGAGTTAGGGTTCATATTTGGAAAAATACCCATAGGTGAAATTTGTGTATTTTGATGTTTTATGATAGAATATGAGGTGTTAGACAACTTGTGCTACTCGGTTTTAAGTAAAAACGAACAAAACGGCTTAATCAGTAAAAGTACATATTGTTCATAAGTATTGGTTATAGTGGGAATTTGAGCTTGCTAATAGCAAATAAATGATCAGCATGTCCTAAAACATAAGAATTTGAAATAAAATTTAATTTCCGAGCTTTGGGGCAAAAGTGTAAATATGTAAAAGTTTAGTGGCAAAATTATAATTTTGCCAAAATTTGAATTTAGGATTATTTTGATAAATGTGAGTATTAAATAAGTTAAATGTGTTATTTTAGATTAAGAAAGACGTGGAGTCAACCTTGATCGAGGAAAAGAAAAGATTGTGGACTAAATTACAAAATTGCTATATTTTGTACCGAGGTAAGTTCATGTGTAAACAATGTAGCATAATTGTTATTTTTAAGTTAATTGATGTTAGTTATATGATATGCTAATTTTTATCATGAAATATATGCTTTGTGGTTATTATTGAATAATATGCAAGTTATGTGTGCCACTTGTTAAATATAAATTGCTACCGAGTATTGGTTTCGGTATTCTGTGGAAGACGGCAAGGATATGTGATTGAGGAAAATCCCGTTTGAACCTTAGGAATAGATTAGGATACAAGTGACATGTCACTAGGATGGTTGAGCATCTGAACTCGTTGAGTTGAGTTCGAGTTCACTTATGGAAGCAAATGTCTAAACTCGTTGAGTTGAGTCTGAGCTCGTGAAATGTAACTAGGCATCCGAGCTCGTTGAGTTGAGTCCGAGTTCGCTTATGGGTGGGTTACATGATCGCTTGATTATATATGTGGCACTTATGTGCAAATTATCCATGTATCCGAATTATATTCCGATGTGTTCAACGGATAAAATTTTAGCGAAATGGAAGAATGCGTGAGATGCGAATGATATTTTGGAAAGTGTTGTGAAATGGACATTTTGGACAGGTATGTACTTAACCCTCGGGTTGAAACTTGATACAACAACAATAAGGTGGTAAGATGACAAATGATGATTAGCAATGTGATATATGTTTTGGTGATACCATGCTAGTGTTGTTTGGAAGAATTGCTTTGTTATGTTACTTGTTATTTGCATGTGAACTTACTAAGCATTCATGCTTACTCCCTCCTTTTCATTCATTGTAGTTTTGGACAAGCCGGCTCAGGAATCGGGATAGGTCAAAGGCTCAATCACACTATCTGAAGAACTTTTTGGTAAAATGGCTTCTATGACTTAAGTATGGCATGTATAGCAATGTTCTTATTTTGTGTAAATAATCTTGTGACATGGTTGTGGTTTGGTTGAGAAAATGCTTGATAATGATTAGTCATTGGAATGGCTAGCCTAGATCATGTTTGATGCCATATAAGGTTAATATGTTATCGAGATCATGAAAATTCATAAAATGATGAAATTGCCATAAAACAGAACATTCGTAACACCCCAAACCCGACCTGGACGTTATGACCAGTTCTGGCGTGTCACATGAACCTATAGCTAAGTTTATGACCTTTGCTTGTTGTGACTTCGGTGATATTTTTATTAAAACAGCAAGTTTGCGAAAAATTATTTTGTTAAGCCTTTAGACTATCCAATCGTTGATCTCGTTAAGTTTTGAAAACATTTTTAGGATTTTGAAAAAGCCCCGCGCAGCCTATAACTAGCAGTTTCGATAAAATATGATTTAAACCATTAAAGAAAAGAAACAAATAAAGAAACTTAAATAGCGGCCTTATTACAATTAAACCCAAAAATAATAGCAAATTAAGATACTTAAAGTAAAACAGAAAAAAACCGAACTTGCAGATGCTGTGGCCACTCCGAATCTCTCATAGCTCCAAGCCCACTATGTTTGAGGGTTACCTGCAGAGATGAAATTAAAGGGGGTGAGTTTGATAACTCAGTGTGCAACATAATCTCAAACTTAGGCCAAAACAGATCAAGCCTCAGAATCAGATTAATTGGGCCTTGGCCCATTTTAGAAATCAGGTTAAGCCCAAAGGCCCATAACAGATACAGATCAGATATAATATGCAAACAGAAAGCCCAAACCAGATCCATCCATAACACCCCCGTACCAGCCTTACACCATGTGGGGAGACTGCTCAACCCACCCAACCGCTACACACTACAGAAATTTGCAGCGAGGCTGCCAGATATTGTGACGAGGTCACCAGATACAGATATTGTGGCGAAGCCACCAGAACAGATATATAATATGTGGCGAGGCCACCAGTTTGCAGCGAGGCTGCCAGATATATTGTGGCGAGGCCATCAGATTGCAGCGAGGCTGCCAAAACGCTTCCTCCATCATAAAAGCCCATACCCCATGCAATAGATGTAATCATACTATGGCATGCAACATACAGAATCTCATGCATCAGATATATTCATATATTATGAGACAAGATATACAGAAACAGACAGTCATACATTTCATACAGAGTTTGCCCTAAGGGTATAAAGGTCATTTTGCACCTAGGGGTAAAATGGTAATTTTCTATACTTAGGGGTATTTTAGTCATTTTACCGATTTTCAGGGATTTATGCATGTCCAAGTAATTATTAGTCCATTAGTGATTGCGGAAGTCCTTTTAACCTTAGTTTCAAATTTTACCCTTTTTAGCCCAAAACCCCTAATGGGCCCCACTAAGTCCATTAACGTCTTAAGCCCGTTAAATCAAATTTTATGCTCAGATTACCAACTTCAACCGTATTATTATGAGCCATGTTGCCAGAAGGCCTTTAACAGTCATTTTACCGATTTGGGCTCGGAAGCCCATTGGGCCCATCATTGGCCCATCGAAGCCCATCTTATCAAAATGCTCGAAATTGCACCTTCTGCAATTTCGCCACCGTCAATTCCTAGTCTAACCGCAATAAAGTATTCAGCTACTCTTAGATCCTGCCAAGACTGATTTTTCAGTCACTTTCGATCAGTTTTTCGATCATTACGGCCTTTGCCGTCCTAGTCTATGATGGAGATACGTTACACACCTAAGTGACGACGAGATCCACGTACGAAAGCCTACAGTTAATCACTAGAGTGTCAGTCTTAAAATCGACAATCATTAAACCATAAGTCCTTTACCAAAATCAGCCAACATGGCCTAAGTCCCTAAAGCCTTTACCTTTTTGTCGATTATGGACTAGATCTAAGTGCTCCACTGCGTTGGTCCTCAAAACTCCTCGTTCCATCACCTTTCCTTGCTATCCAATGCAGACAAGAATCAAACCATAGCATTAGATCGATAAAAGCCATGTCGACAACTCCCCTAAGGGTCCAGGGATTTCGGCTTCTCTTTAATATACCAATAAACGAAGGTATTCAATGTTTGGAACACTTACCAAAACTCAGCGCGTGAACAGCCCTGCTTACTTGCTTCTACTCAACGGAATCTATACTCAATCTATAGTAGCTCTAACTCTAACGATAATCAGAGTGGCTTGAAGATTTTCGGCCTTTGAATGTTTAAAAGGAGGTGTTTTCGGCTTCCAAATATGCGGTATGATACCCTTGCTGTTTCAATCACTAGAATGGGGAAGATGACTTGAAGATAAGAGAGGTGACTGATAAGGAGTCGACTTACCGAAACAGTTAAGGAAAGAAGGAGAATTCAGTTTCAGCAAAACAAGAGTGTCTCAGCTCTTAATGCTGTCGACAAAAGCTTGAAGAAAAAGAGAAGGAGGAAGGTGGCTTCGGTCTTAAAGAGAAATGGGATGGAATGGAATCGGTATGGGGTGTAAGAGCAAAGAAGAAGAACGAGAGAAGGAGAGAAACTAGGGAGTGATTTCGGCAACTAAAGAATTCGGCAATAAGGCTTAGGGTAAGGGTAGGTTACGGCTATTAGGAGGAAAAAGAAGGTTGAATAACAAAAAGGAAAATAAAGAAGACCCTAGTGCTATATACAATCAGCTCAAGAACCTCTAAAAGACCCCAAATAAAATCGGCACAAAAAGAGACCCTAATGCCGATTGTGCCTGACCTATGTTGCTTGCCGAATTTGCACCTTAGAGAGTCCCTTGGCCGGCCACTTCATTCAAATTTGAAATATCCTTGATTTGCTCCTCAACCTTCTCCTTGATTAACTCATATGACCATTTCAAACTCCTCCAACCAGAGTTTAACTTGAAGTCTACCACTTACCTCTTCTATTCATAAAAATAAGACACCTTAATACATACCTGAGACTTGAACCCTTGACCTCCACACTCTTTTAGGCACCACTTTTGTAGCTTCTAAGTGGCGTCATATTGCCACTCCACCACTGGCTAGCTTGTGTCTCATTTCACACACGTTTACTTATAACACCTACTTTCCAAGGCCCCCTATCTCCTAAGTTAAAAATATAAAATTTTGCCGAGTTTTTCACCAATGCCTGGGCCTTCCATAGGCCCATTAACACTCCCTAAACATGCATTACACACCCAAATACCAGAGTTCCTACATTTTATTAGATGAACAACAATCTAAGAGAAACCCAAAAATTAGGGCTTTACAACTCTACCCTCCTTAAAGAAATTTCGTCCTCGAAATTTACCTGATCCAAACAAATGGGGTTATTGTTGACGCATTGCTTCCTCTGGTTCCCAAGTATCTTCCTCTCTGCCATGATTATGCCAAAGTACCTTTACTAATGGAACCGACTTCCTCCTTAGAACCTTCACGTCTCGATCTAGAATCTGCACAGGCTCTTCCTCAAAAGTCAAATCAGGCTGTACTTCCACTTCTGTAACTAGTAGGATATGAGTAGGGTCAAAATGATATCATCTTAACATGGATACGTGAAACACATCATGAATCCTGTTTAGCTCCGGAGGTAATTCCAACTGGTAAGCCACTGGACCTACTCGCTTAAGAACTCGATAAGGCCCAATGAACCGCGAACTTAGCTTGCCTTTCTTACCAAATCTTAGTATCTTCTTCCAAGGTGAAACCTTCAGAAAAACCATGTCACCCACTGAATACTCAATCTCCTTACGCCTCAGATCTGCATAATACTTTTGCCGGTCAGATGCCTCTTTTAACCGATCCCTTATCACCTTGACCTTCTCTTCAGTCTCTGCTACCAACTCAGGTCCAAGAACTTGCCGCTCACCCAACTCAGTCCAACAACTAGGTGAGCGACACTTACGACCATACAATGCTTCATAAGGTGCCATACGAATGCTAGCCTGATAACTATTATTATACGCAAACTCTGCCAACGGTAGATAATCCTCCCAACTGCCTTGAAAGTCGATAACACATCCCCTCAACATGTCTTCCAGAATCTGAATAACCCTTTGTGATTGACCATCGGTATGAGGATGGAAAGCCGTGCTAAGGTTCAGTCGTGTTCCCAGCGCCTCATGCAACTTTTGCCAAAATCGAGATGTAAATCTAGGGTCTCGATCAGAAATAATCGATACTGGCACTCCATGCAGCCGTACAATCTCTGCTACATATAATTTGGCTAACTTCTGAAGTGAATAATCAGTATGAACTGGGACGAAATGAGCAGATTTAGTCAACCTATCAACAATCACCCAAATCGAGTTCTTCCTCGACGGTGTCAAGGGCAACCCACTTACAAAATCCATGGTCACCCTCTCCCACTTCCAAAGTGGTACTTTTACTGGTTGTAGAAGTCCAGAAGGTAACTGATGTTCAGCTTTCACTTGCTGACAAGTCAGACATTTCCCCACAAATTCTGTTACCTCTCGCTTCAGCCCAGGCCACCAATACAACTCCTCTAAGTCATGATACATCTTATTACCTCCAGGATACATAGCACACAGTCCTTTATGAGCTTCATTCAGAATTACTTGCCTCAAAATAGAATCCCTCGGAACGCAAACTCTACCTCGAAAACATAGAACTCCCTCACTATTAAGTCCAAACTCAGAAGTATTCCCATCCTTAACCCGCTGAAATCGAGAAACCAGAGACTCATCCCTCAACTGCTTTTCTTTAATCTCCTCCATCCAGGTTGGCCTTACTTGCAGTTCTGCTAACAGACTACCATCATCATACAGACTCAAACGGGCAAACATTGCTCTCAGATCAGATACAGTTCTACGACTTATGGCATCAGCCACCACATTAGGTTTACCTGGATGATACTCGATCGCACAATCATAATCCTTAAGCAACTCTATCCATCTCCGTTGCCTAAGATTCAGCTCCTTCTGAGTTAGCAAGTACTCAAGACTCTTATGATCAGTGTATATGATACACCTCTCTCCATACAGATAATGTCTCCAAATCTTAAGTGCAAAGATTACTGCTGCCAACTCCAGATCATGGGTAGGATAGTTTACTTCATGAGGTTTAAGCTGCCGCGATGCATATGCAACCACTTTACCTTCTTCCATCAACACATAGCCCAACCCAACATGTGATGCGTCACTGTACACGGTAAAATCCTTTCCAGACTCTGGCTGAATCAATACAGGTGCCTCGGTTAGAACCTTTTTCAGTTTCTCAAAAGCTTCCTGCTACTGCTCGGTCCAAATAAATGGTACTTCTTTCCTTATGAGTTTTGTCAACGGCACTGCCATCACAGAAAATCCTTCTACAAACCTTCTATAGTACCCAGCTAAACCCAGAAAACTTTGAATTTTCGCCACTGATCTCGGTGGTTTCCATTCCAGAATTGCTTCAATCTTTCGAGGGTCCACCTTTATCCCCTCAGCAGATACAACATGTCCCAAGAATGTTACCTCTCTCAACCAAAACTCACACTTACTGAATTTCGTATAAAGCTCCGTTTCCCTTAACACTTACAGCATAATACGGAGATGTTCGTCATGCTTCTCTTCAGATTCAGAATAAACCAGAATATCGTCGATAAAGACAACCACGAATCGATCCAAGTATGGCTGGAATACTCGATTCATCAGATCCATAAATGCTGTAGGTGCATTGGTCAGCCGAAATGGCATAACCAAGAACTCATAGTGCCCATATCGAGTTCTGAATGCCGTCTTGTGAATATCCACCTCTTTCACCCTTAACTGATGGTATCCAGATCGAAGGTCGATTTTAGAAAATACTGAAGCTCCTCTCAGCTGGTCAAATAAATCATCGATTCTTGGCAACGGGTACTTATTCTTAATCGTCAGTTTATTCAACTGCCGGTAGTCGATGCATATTCGCGTAGACCCATCTTTCTTCTTGACGAACAACACTGGTGCTCCCCACGGAGACACACTTGGCCTAATAAAGCCTCTATCTAATAGCTCTTGAATCTGAGCTTTCAATTCCACCAACTCCTTCGATGCCATCCTATAAGGTGCAATGGACACTGGTGCCGTACCAGGCAACAAGTCAACCCCAAACTCAACCTCTCGACTCGGAGGCAACCCTGGAAGCTCTTTAGGAAACACATCTTGAAAATCCTTAACGGTTCTAACATGGTCCACAGTCAGTTCCTCAGTTTCTGCTTGACCTATGAATGCCAAATAAGCCTCGCATCCTTTTCGAATCCACCTCTCGGCTCTCAATGCCGACACCACATTGGACAGATAATCTCTACGTTCACCTATCACCATAACTTCCTCATCCTCTGCAGTCTTTAACCTCATTCGCTTTGCAGCACAATCCAGAGTAGCCCTATGCTTAACAAGCCAATCCATTCCCAAGATAAGATCAAATTCTCTGAAAGGTAGCTCCATCAAGTCTCCAGAATAGATTTTTCCTTGAGTTTCTATAGCCACGTCTCTATACAGTTTGTCTACCCTAACCAAATGACCCAATGGACTTAGTACAGATACCCCACTCACTGTCTCCTCAGAACGCACGCCCAGTGAACCAGATATAGCACATACAACATAAGAATAGGTAGATCCAACATCTATCAACGCAGTGTATGGCATACTAGAAATAAAAAACGTACCGGTTATGACATCAGGAGCATCACCCTCCTCTCGATGACGAGCTGCATACACCAACACTGGCTGACGTGCCTCAGCAAAACTAGCACCCCTGCCAGGTGCTCCTCATCCTCGACCATTACCATTTCTACCTCTACCTTGTCCACGACCTCTCGGAGCTGGTAATCCACCCCTCACTGGTTGAGCAACCCTCTGATCCATAACTTGTCCCTGATCTGGTCCTTCGGGACAGTCTTTAACCCTATGCTCCATCGATCTACATTGAAAACAAGCTCCAGAACGTTTTTGACACTCGTCCATATGTACCTTACCACAACTCCTACAACTCTGTGGTCGAATAGTGTTCATGGGTACTGCTCGCACTGGCTCCGCCACTCTTGCCCTCTTAACATTCTTGTTGGCCCCACCTGATGGTCCAGAATCCCTCCGAAACTGGATCCTATCCTTTTCGCGATTTTGCCTTTCTGTCCGTTTCACCTCTTCAGCTATCTTAGCTTTCTCTACCAAAGTAGCAAAGTTACGCTCCCTCTGAGGAGCAATCATCACCCTCAATTCATCCCTCAGACCATCCTCGAAGCTCACGCTACGCTCATATTCAGTAGCAACTATCCCAGAAGCATATCGGCTCAGCCTTAAAAATTCAGCCTCGTACTTAGATACTGTCCTACCTCCCTGAACCAAATTCAAGAATTCTTTCCGACGGGCGTCCACATAGCTAGCCCCAACATATTTCCCTTTAAAGGCTGTCTTAAACAGCTCCCAAGTTACCTCACCAGCTAAAGTTCCATCTCTCACTGTTAGCCACCACTGATAGGCTTCATCTCTAAGTAACGATACGGCTCCCTTCAGTTTCTGCTCCACAGAACAGTCCAGATCGTCCATGATTAGCTCTGTAGCCTCCAACCAATACTCGGCCACATTTGGGGCTACACCAGACACACCCCTAAAGAACTCTGCTCCATTAGCCCGGAGTCGCTCAGATATAAACCCCGAAATCCATTACCAGTACTAGCCCCAGCAACCCTTTCTAGAACCCGAAGCATTGCTTGCGATAGGGCATCGTCCCCTACACCTCGATCATGAGACTCCACCTCTGTTGCCGGTGGTACCGGTACATCAGCTGCTGGCGCATGACCTGAAGATGAAGATTCAGCTCGTACACTACCTCGGCCACGTCCACGGCCCCTACCACGAGCTACTCGCGTACTCATTTCATATTATCTGTTTTAGAAGTTTTATGAATCAGATTAATATTCCAGTGTTTATTACAGATGTCTTATGAATAAGTAGAATTTCAGAGTTCATTTCATTTCACAAAAACCTAGCTACAGTCTCAGTATACTTATCAGAGTTTCTATAGTTTCAGTAATATCCTAACTAAAGTATCATAATAGAGTTTTAGTCAGACATATAATCAGAATTTCAGAATTAATCAGAAAAGTTCAGAAAAACTTACAGGCTTGGGCCGGAGATTCGGTGTGCCACTCTTTAGAAAATAAATTACATAGGGAAACTTAATTTATTCTTTGAAAAATAAATCATTTTTTGTACGAAAGGAGTTCATCAAAACGAGTTTCAATTAATTTTGAAAAACAATTGTCGGAAACATGATCTTTCAAAAATCTTTGTTTTGATTGTTTGAAAACTTCCATTTTTAGACCCAATCCACAGCCGAGTTGTTGCAACCTAGCTCTAACACCACTAAATGTAACACCCCAAACCCTGCCTGGACGTTATGACCAGTTCTGGCGTGTCACAAAAACCTATAGCTAAGTTTATGACCTTTGCTTGTTGTGACTTCGGTGATATTTTTATTAAAACAGCAAGTTTGCGAAAAATTATTTTGTTAAGCCTTTAGACTATCCAATCGTTGATCTCGTTAAGTTTTGAAAACATTTTTAGGATTTTGAAAAAACCCCGCGCAGCCTATAACTAGCAGTTTCGATAAAATATGATTTAAACCATTAAAGAAAAGAAACAAATAAAGAAACTTAAATAGTAGCCTTATTACAATTAAACCCAAAAATAATAGCAAATTAAGATACTTAAAGTAAAACGAAAAAAAACCGAACTTGCAGATGCTGTGGCCACTCCGAATCTCTCACAGCTCTAAGCCCACTATGGTTGAGGGTTACCTGCAGAGATGAAATTAAAATGGGTGAGTTTGATAACTCAATGTGCAACATAATCTCAACCATAGGCCAAAACAGATCAAGCCTCAGAATCAGATTAATTGGGCCTTGGCCCATTTCAGAAATCAAGTTAAGCCCAAAGGCCCATAACAGATACAGATCAGATATAATATGCAAATAGAAAGCTCAACCCAGATCCATCCATAACACCCCCGTACCAGCCTTACACCATGTGGGGAGACTACTCAACCTACCCAACCGCTACACACCACAGAAATTTACAGCGAGGCTGCCAGATATTATGACGAGGTCACCAGATACAGATATTGTGGCGAAGCCACCAGAACATATATATAATATGTGGCGAGGCCACCAGTTTCCAGCGAGGCTGCCAGATATATTGTGGCGAGGCCACCAGATTGCAGCGAGGCTGCCAGAACGCTTCCTCCATCATAAAAGCCCATACCCCATGCAACAGATGTAATCATACTATGGCATGCAACATACAGAATCTCATGCATAAGATATATTCATATATTATGAGACAAGATATACAGAAACAGACAGTTATACATTTCATACAGAGTTTGCCGTAGGGGTATAAAGGTCATTTTGCACCTAGGGGTAAAATGGTAATTTTCTATACTTAGGGGTATTTTAGTCATTTTACCGATTTTCCGGGATTTATACATGTCCAAGTAATTATTAGTCCATTAGTGATTACGGAAGTCCTTTTAACCTTAGTTTCCAATTTTACCCTTTTTAGCCCAAAACCCCTAATGGGCCTCACTAATTTCATTAACGTCTTAAGCTCGGTAAATCAAATTTTATGCTCAGATTACCAACTTCAACCGTATTATTATTAGCCATGTCACCAGAAGGCCTTTAACAGTCATTTTACCGATTTGGGCTCGGAAGCCTATTGGGCCCATCATTGGCCCATCGAAGCCCATCTTACCGAAATGCTCGAAATTGCACCTTCTGCAATTTTGCCATCGTCAATTCCTAGTCTAACCGCAATAAAGTATTTAGCTACTCTTAGACCCTTCCAAGACCGATTTTTCGGTCACTTTCGATTAGTTTTTCGATCATTATGGCCTTTGCCGTCCTAGTCTATGATGGAGATACGTTACACACCTGTTAACAGATGAAGTGACGACGAGATCCACGTACGAAAGCCTACAGTTAATCACTAGAGTGTCAGTCTTAAAATCGACAATCATTAAACCATAAGTCCTTTACCAAAATCGGCCAACATGGCCTAAGTCCCTAAAGCCTTTACCTTTTTGTCGATTATGGACTAGATCTAAGTGCTCCACTGCGTTAGTCCTCAAAACTCCTCGTTTGATCACCTTTCCTTGCTATCCAATGCACACAAGAATCAAACCATAGCATTAGATCAAGAAAAGCCATGTCGATAACTCCCCTAAGGGTCCAGGGATTTTGGCTTCTCTTTAATATACCAATAAACGAAGGTATTCAAGGTTTCGAACACTTACCAAAACTCAGCGCGCGAATAGCCCTGCTTACTTGGTTCTACTCAACGGAATCTATACTCAATCTATAGTAGCTCTAACTCTAACGACAATCAGAGTGTCTTGAAGAGTTTCGGCTTTTGAATGTTTAAAAGGAGGTGTTTTCGGCTTCCAAATATGCGATATGATACCCTTGCCATTTCAATCACTAGAATGGGGAAGATGACTTGACCATATGAGAGGTGACAGATAAGGAGTCGAGTTACCGAAACAGTTCAGGAAAGAAGAAGAATTCAGTTTCGACAAAACAAGAGTGTCTCGGCTCTTAATGATGTCGACAAAAGCTTGAAGAAAAAGAGAAGGAGGAAGGTGGCTTCGGTCTTGAAGAGAAATGGGATGGAATGGAATCGGTATGGGGTGTAAGAGCAAAGAAGAAGAACGAGAGAAGGAGAGAAACTAGGGAGTAATTTCAACAACTAAAGAATTCGGAAATAAGGCTTAGGGTAAGGGTAGGTTGCGGCTATTAGGAGGAAAAAGAAGGTTGAATAACAAAAAGGAAAATAAAGAAGACCCTAGTGCTATACACAATCGGCTTAAGAACCTCTAAAAGACCCCAAATAAAATCGGCACAAAAAGAGACCCTAATGCCTATTGTGCCTTACCTATGTTGCTTGCCAAATTTGCACCTTAGAGAGTCCCTTGGCCGGACACTTCATTCAAATTTGAAATATCCTTCATTTGCTCCTCAACCTCCTCCTTGATTAACTCATATGACCATTTCAAACTCCTCCAACCAGAGTTTAACTTGAAGTCTACCACTTACCTCTTCTATTCATAAAAATAAGACACCTTAATACATACCTGAGACTTGAACCCTTAACCTCCACACTCTTTTAGGTGCCACTTTTGTAGCTCCTAAGTGGCGTCATATTGCCACTCCACCACTGGCTAGCTTGTGTCTCATTTCACACACATTTACTTATAACACCTACTTTTCAAGGCCCCCTATCTCCTAAGTCAAAAATACAAAATTTTGCTGAGTTTTTAACCAATGCCTGGGCCTTCCATAGGCCCATTAACACTCACTAAACATGCATTACACACCCAAATACCAGAGTTCCTACATTTTATTAGATGAACAACAATCTAAGAGAAACCCGAAAATTAGGGCGTTACAACATTATAGTAACAATGACGTGAGTTTGAAAATTACTAAAAATAGTAGGAACCGACTTATGATGTTGAAGCTTATTGTGTCTACTTTCATATGAAAGAAGAAAAATAGGTAAAGGAGTTATATGTGATGAGATATTTGAGTTTTAGTGAGACAGGGTCAGAGCAATTTCTGGATCCCCTGTTCCAACTTTAGAAATTCACCATAAATTGTACCAAAATAATTAGGAGGTGTATTTTATATGTACAGAATCCTTATTGAGTCTAGTTTTAAGAAAAATAAATGGTATAGTCATATTAATTTTTTACAGAGAGAAAAGTGGTTCGTAGTAAGTAGAGGTCAGTGCAGTCGAGTCCTCAAATAGGGTAATCTTTAACTAATAAACTGTACTAATTGGCTCAACCAAAAATTCTAGGAAAAAAATTAAATAGATATATGAGTCTAGATTCAGGGAAAATTTACAGATCTTGATTTCGAGTTTCGTAACTCGAGATATGATTTTTTTAGCGACTATGACACAAAAAAACTGCTTATTACGAAAATTAAAATAAATGATGTAAAGTTGATTTAATGATAAATTAAGTTTAGTAACACCTCGAGCTCGACTCCGGCGTCAGTCTCAGGCGTGGGGGCGTTACAATAATGGTGGGAAGGAAAGAAGGTTATGGAGGCTATTTTTGTACATTAGCCTTTTTTATCATGCATGAAATGTAAAAAGAAATGAGATGATTTTTGGCTTGGATATTTTGTTTTCTTTCACCGAATATGGAAGGGAGGAAATGAGCCAAAACCATTTGGCTGGAAGAAATTTTAAATAAGGTAAGGTTGTTAGATAATTCTCTTTAATTTTTATGAAATTTGGTTAGTTGTGAGGTTCCCTCCATAGCCCATAAGAAAATTTTGAGTTTTTGGATGCATGAAGCATTTGGCTATGGCTTATAGGTGCTTAACGATGGAGGTTTGAAGTTATGAAGTTATAAGTAATTGCTAGATGAAATTTATGATGCTAAATTCATGTGAATTCAAATTGTGGCCGAGTGAATTTAGCTAGAAATGAGTCAATGGACCTACAAGAGCATTCGGCTCATTTGGTGTTCAAGCATACTTTCGGTCATTAGCTAGAAGTATGTAATAGTTGCAAAATTCATGAATTATTTGGTAATGTTGTACAGGTGATGTGAAGTTAGGTTAATGTATATATATTATGAGTTATAAGATGCTTCGGAATCGGGTTATGTGTTTAATTTAGACATTTTAATGGTTGAATGTAGATGTGAACTATATGTTGTGTAATTTGCGGATAAATGATGGATAGGTGGATTTTGAATTGCTAATTGTGCACATTTATGTGAGTTTGATGTTAAAAAGGAGAATCGGCTAATATGCTTGAGGGTGTTCGGTTATGTGGATAAATCATTTGAAGTTCCGATTATATAGTAAAAAGATCATAAGTTTGATGTTTAAGTAATAGCTTAGAAACGATTGAGGATTTTAAATAAATGTGCTAAACTTAATAAAAGTTGTATAATTGTGGCCTAAATGTTTTATGGCAATCGGCAATTAAATAAATGCAAAACTAAAGTTTAATTATAGTCATAGACAAGTGAGCTAGTCGAACTTAAACATAAGTAATAATTGAAACAAGTGTGGGATATATTAACATGATATATGGATTGAAGTGACCATGTGAGTTCGGCCATTTAAGCCAAATATACTTTGGCTATGTTGTATATATATATGCGTGTTAAGGTGAAATTAACATTTGATATGTGATAAAAACATAGTAACTAAATTATAATGGTGGTGGAACTAAATTGAGTTGCTTTAATGCAATTAGATGCTTGTGTAATGTTATTCTATAATTATAGGGCTTTATGTAGTGTGTTTAAAAGTTATAAGAATTTAAAACTATGATGAGTTCATGAAATGATTGAATGAGTTTATTTGAATTAATGCTAGCTCAAGATCACCAGGAGGAAGGTTCGGACAAGGGGAAGGAAAAGGTCATCGAATAGCCGATAGGAGTTGTTCACCCAATACAAGGTTAAGTCTATAAGCGGTTCTAATCATGCCAGAATGAGTATCAATTGATCTAAAAATAAATTAAGTGGGAACCTTTAGGTGTATGTGCATTTGGAAATGAAATTGAATACGATATGCCTTGGACTTAACTAGTCATCTATTATCTTATTAATGAAGGAAGTAAGATATGAATAATATGATTGTTGGGGCACTATGTGTGCGTAATATGGATGAGTCAAAATGGCACTAAGTGTGCGTACGTTCATGAACTCAAATAGCACTATGTGTGCGTATATTAAGGAGCTTGACTGGCACTATGTGTGCGTACATTCATAAGCTCTAGAGGCACTATATGTGCGTATACTATAAACTTGAATGGCATTATGTGTGCGTACATTCAGGAGATGAAAATAGCTTTTTATGAGCACGAAGCTAGGTAAGGATTTAATTATTGGGTGGGTGATATACATATATATGTGTATGTAAGATGATAGCTCAGTATGTGCAAAAGAAGGTTTAATAATGTGATTTATACTAATGGTCACTTAAGATTATGAGTTTTTATGTCCCTTGAATTAGATAGCTATAGTAAAAGAACTCATTTGACTTGGGAAATTGTACAACCCATGACTGAGCCGAAAGGCCTTGTTCATATCGAGTGTCATTTGAATTGCAAATGAAATTGATGTATAAAGTGAGTTGAATCAGTTTTATGAGATATAAGAAGTTGGTTGGTTTTTTTTTTTGTGAAATGAAATGTGATTATAAAACTGATTTCCATTAGTTATTACTCAAATAAATTTATATCCAAATTTTCGATTTTTGCTTAAGACTTACTGAGTGAAAACTCATTTGGTTTATTTGTCTATTTTCCTTCATTAGATCTCATCTCCATCACAAGCTCGGGATCACTTTTGGAAGCCATCACTACTATCATCTACTTTTTGGTACTCTTAATGAAAGTTTAGAATTTCTCCCTATGGCATGTATAGACTATATTTTGGGATAGTTGTTACCTTAATATTAATGTATATATATACTTATGGCCATGTGAATATGGCTCAAAACTCTAGGTTTGGACCTGAGGTGAATAACTACATTTTGAACTATGCTATTTTTACTTATAATGATATTGTATGCCTAAACTAAAGAAATGTCAATTAACTTTACTTGTTTCTAAATTAAATGTTTGTAAAACTTCATTAGTGGGGCTTAGAGATATGAATCTCTTAATTCATTCGAATCATATACTCGTATGGCAATTGGTTTTAGTAATGTTAAAACAACTTAATTATATAATATACGTATATTACTTATACGATATTTTAACTATGAAATATGGGTGTATCTTTCAGTCTTGATCGATGATCTTATGGTTAAAATTTGTATCAGGTGGATACTATAATACCTTGTAACCCTACCGACGACGGTCTTGGGTTAGGGGTGTTACAAAAGAGTATTCCCTTAGCGGGAAATAAGCACCCCCTTGAAGTTGGCTCCTAGGGTCTTTATATAGAGTTTTAGAATGGCTTTCTTAGCCCCTAAGTATCCTTTTTCGAGTAGAATTGAACTTCCTCATGATAGGGACATGCCCGTGTGCCACGCCCGTGTGGTTTTGACAAGAGGCCGTGTGGGCCTGTTGAGGGTGTCACGGCCGTGTAGCCTGACTGTACTTGTCAGGGCTGGGCCGTGTTGGACCTTGTGTGGCACGACCGTGTGCCACAGCCGTGTGGTGAATCCCTGGGCCGTGTCGTTTTCTCATTTTGGCCCATTTTTTTTGTTTTTGGCCCGTTTCTCGTTCTTTTCTCTTTCCTATGCTCTCCTGAGTATAAAACATGGAATAGAAGGATTAAGAGCACCAATTCTCACAAATCTAATGATAATTCATCAAAAATATATGCTAAACATGAGGTAAAAATATGTATAATTTATCGTTTATCAAATACCCCCACACTTAAGCCTTTGCTTGTCCTCAAGCAAAATCTCAATCCTTAATTAAGAATCATTCCTCTCAACTTCCAATCTTTATCAATAATGTTTCAAACTAATTCACAAGTAGTCATACAATGAAAATTCAATCAGAAGAACATTAAAGATTCAATCACTCTAAGTTGAAAATTTTATCATTGGAACATAAGTTTCTTCCCTTCTTCTAAGTAATCATCTCTTAATTGAAATCAACAGGTTTTGACATCCTCACTAAGGGTTCACTCTATCCACTCAAAGTGTTTAGGGTTCAAGAATTAAGCACTCTCTAGTCAATCTGAAAAGTTATTACCATAGGCTTATAAGAAAATCAAATCTCCACCATTATAGATTGATACGACACATCAATCAAAAGGTCTTTCAATGGTTGTAATGGGGCTTTGGTTAGGGGTGTTGTTGAATTGAAAAATCATCTAGCTAGAGAAATCTCTATCACTGGAACATATTCCTAGAGCTAAGCCTTATGATGACATCGTTCTGGATTTGGAAGCTTGTAGAAATATGCAAAAACTATTGAACTATTATAGATTACAACTGAATTAACTGTATATACACTTTTTTTTTGTTTTTTTATTTTTTTAGAACAATTCAAGTACAATACTTTGAATATTGGCAAACTTTACAACTGAAAAAGGAGAACAAAGCTAGATAATAATTTTAACTCAAATCTCGACAAAAATAGGGATCAAAATAATTGAATGGAATTTAACAAAAATAGGTTATAGGTTAATATTAGAGGTAAGTCAAAAAATGGGTTGTTAGGCTCAATGGAGTTTACTAGTATGGAGGTAGGCTTTTTATGGAGTAAGTGGGTTAAACCTAGGTGCCTTTATCATTTCGGTGTATCAAATCAATGATGTGGTCTTGACATGTATAATCGAAGCAAGTTCTAGAAATACAAATCAGTACTGACTAACTCAAAGCAATAATAAAAGTAAGCACGAAAGAATTTATGCTCAAAAGGCTAAAAAATCTCACCAGAATTATGGCTTTTGATGTCAATCCTGTGAATTTCAAATCTCAAGATAATACTTAAAATTAGGGAAAATAACCTAGAAAAATTTAAATTCTCAAAAATTTCAACTTATCATGTTTGATTCCCTAGTGTTTTAAAGTTTGAATAATCGAAGCATAAGCACCTATGTCTTAATTCTCAATAGATCAATAAAAATTATAAATCAATTAGAATTAATTCCTAACAAGAGATTTGAGGATAATGCAAAGAATTTGACATTTGAGAGCAATTTTCGGGGATTTCAAAGATAATATAAAGAATGAAAGTGAGCTTCCCCCCACACTTAAGATGTACATTGCCCTCAATGTACAAAGATAACATTAATAGCAATAGAAGTACAAGATCATAAGTTAGGGAGAGAAGTAAAACTCCCTGAATATTGGATGGAACCTTTGAATTGTGAAAGTTGTCTTGGAGGAAGGAATACTTGAAGTTCATGGTTTTGAAACTGCGATAGCACTTAAGGGATTTTGAGTATTTCAGGATTAGAACAATTACTCGTTAGGAAATAACCTATATAAAATAATTGAAAAAACATAAACTAGTCCTGAGAATACTAAAATTCAATAAAGAAAAAGATAAAATAAAATAAAATGGAAAAACAAAAATCTTAGGGATTTTGGCGCGCCTGGCTCGAGGCACACGCCCGTGTTGCGAGGGCGTGTTGAGGCACACGGCCGTGTCGCACGACCGTGTCCTTCCATGTTCGCTTCTCCCATGGTCGTGTATGGGGTCACATGCCCATGTTGGAATTGACAGTGTTGGTCACGACTATATCGAACGGCCATGGCTATTTATCATAGCCTGTGCCTTAGGGAAAATTTTACCCTGCTTGTACACGGCCAAGTTGCACGACCGTGTCGCTGCTCAAAGTGTACACATGGCCTAAGGCACGCCCGTGGGCATGGCCGTGTGGCTCGAAAAATCCTGCATTCAAAGGGTTAGTTGATGTATTTAGAAAGCTGAAATAAAATAATTTACTAAGTCAGTGCTCGGGTTGCCTCCCGAGAAGCGCTTGTTTATAGTCTAAGCTTGACTTTTCTCAAGTTTGTTCTGTCACGGCGGCTTGTAGAGTTGATACGCTTCTATCCTGTTTAAAATTTTATTATCAACGTAAAATTTGAGTCAAGTGTAGTTTACCTTGAAAGTGCCGAATGACTGATGTTTTACCTCTACTGTACCATAGGGGAAGATTTTCATTACCATGAAGTAGGGTATGTCACTTGTATGTTCTTTCAAATCAAGATTTGAGGGTCGTCTTCCCCTAAGATTACCTTATCCCCTACCTTGATTTGATACATTTTTACCTAAGGGTCGTCTTGGTGATGCTCTGGGTTGGTTTGGCATACTTTGGGTTTTCATGATAGTTCAGCCACTCATCTAATTCCTCGATCTGAAGCATTCACCTTTCAGGTGCATCTCCCTTGGATGGACTTGTCTATGATTAGGTTGCCTTTATGTAGAGTGTATCCTGTATAGAAGGTTGGATGGTGAGTTCAGTGTTTTTACAAGGACTCGTGACTATATTATTATCAACAGTCTTAATCATGTTTCGAGCTTGTAAAGTAACTTTGTCATCACCTACACATAGTGTAAGTTCACCTGTTCCTAAATCAATTATTATTCTAGCAGTTGCTAAAAAGGGTCGCCCTAGAAGTAAGGGTACATTGCTATCCTCATCAATGTCTAAAACAACAAAGTCAACTGGGAATATAAATTTATCAATTTTGACAAGCACATCTTTAATTATTCCCTTAGGAGACCTAATAGTTTTATCAGCCAGCTGAATGCTCATCTTAGCTTGCTTAGGTTTTCTAAGACCTAGTTGTTTAAACAGTTTATAAGGCATGACATTTATACTAACCACTAAATCAGCTAAATCATTTTTGGTGTCTAGGCTACCAAATAAACAAGGAATAGTAAAACTCCCTGGTTCTTTCAGTTTGGTTAGTAGTTTATTTTGGAGAATAGCTGAGCATTCCTCGTTGAGTTCCACTGTGGACAGTTCTTCCAACTTCCTTTTATTTGTGAGAAGTTCCTCTAAAAATTTTGTGTACTTCGGCATTTGCAAAATTGCTTCAACAAATGGTAAGTTGATATGTAATTTCTTTAAGAGTTTAAGAAACTTACCAAATTGCTCATCTGTGCGGTCCTTCTTTAGTGCGGTCGGGTATGGGATACGAGGTTTAAATTCTTTGGTAATTTGATCTTTGTAACTTACCTCATTCTTTCCTTTACTTACCATAGGCTCCTTGCATGGCTCTGGGTTGGTTTTGGGTAACCCCCCATTATCTATCGTATCGACGGTATTAAGTTGCTCTTTGGGGTTAATCTCAGTATTGCTTGATAACCCACCTTGCGGTCTTTCAGAGATTAGCTTGGCAAGCTGGCCTATTTGAGTTTCAAGTCCTTGAATAGATGCTTGCTGGTTCCTTAGTGCCGTTTCGGTATTTCGGAAATGAGTTTCTGACATGGCCATAAATTTGGTGAACATCTCTTCCAAGTTCGGCTTTTTCTCCTGTTGTGGTGGTTGGTGTTGAAATCCCGGAGGAGGCTTGGTAAATAGCCTTATATTTGTCCACACGGGTAGTGCGCTGATAACGACTCGCGATATTAATTAATAAAATTTATAAAATTGATCACACCAAAACTAACTAATATCACGATTTTAAAGGCAAGCGCACCTATCGAACAGTAGTATAGTTTAGTGGCAAGACCGAGTTATTGTACCCAAGGGAACCAAAAGTACTAATACTTACTTCCTTTCTATTATCTAGCCTAAAAATAAAAGAGGATTGATTGAAACTAATTCTAAAACTCACTAAAAGTGCACAAAAAGTAAATTGGGGAAAACTTTAGGGAAAAGCTGATTGATATGTACAATACTTAAGGGAGAATCCACCTAGACTTCACTTGTAATTAGCTTCTTGAACTAGATGATGTCTTTACTTGACTTGATCCGTAGAGATCCCTAACCTATGTTAATACCTCTTTCGAGGATAAGAACAACTAATCCTAGGTGGTTAATTAAAGTTTTCTTATTAATTAACACCCCTAGGTTGCATTAATTCGATCTATGGATCCCCCTATTAGGTTTGACTCTAATCCGACAGATTTATGTCGCCCTATGTCTAGGGTTGCATGCAACTCTGCTTAATTATGGTAGATCTACTCTTAAAACAAGGACTTTTGCTCCTCTGCCTAAGCACATCAGTTTCTTGAAGTAATACCTAGGATTATTAAATCAAGAATGAAGAACGCATAATTAAGAACAATTCAAGTATTTATCAAATAATTTAAGAATAAATAATAACAAGATCTGTCTTAGGTTTCATCCCCCTCAAGTATTTGAGGGGTTTAGTTCATAATAAAGAAAGAAAACATATTAGAATAAATAAGATAACAAAATGTAAAGAACCCAAAAACCCCTAAAGGAATTGAGGGAGATCCTCAGTCTTGATGTAGAACTCTAGCTTCTGGGATGAATCAATCGGCTTTCCTTGGAGTAATCCCTTGCTTTCACTCTTTATGTTGGCAAAATTATGGTGCTATTTCTTAAGAGAAAAGAGTATTCCCTTAGCGGGAAATAAGTACCCCCTTGAAGTTGCCTCATAGGGTCTTTATATAGAGTTTTAGAATGGCTTTCTTAGCCCCTAAGTATCCTTTTTCGAGTAGAATTGAACTTCCTCACGATTGTGCCACGCCCATGTGGTTTCGACAAGAGGCCGTGTGGGCCTGTTGAGGATGGAACAGCCGTGTAGCCTAGCCGTGCTTGTCGGGGCTGGGCCGTGTTAGACCTTGTGTGGCACGACCGTGTGCCACGGCTGTATGGTGAATCCCTGGGCCGTGTCGTTTTCTTATTTTAGCCTATTTTCTCTGTTTTTGGCCCGTTTCTCATTCTTTTCTCTTTCCTATCTCTCTTGTGTATAAGACATGAAATAGAAGGATTTAGAGCACCAATTCTCACAAATCTAATGATAATTCATCCAAAATATAGGCTAAACATGAGGTAAAAATATGTATAATTTATCGTTTATCAGCCACCCTCTGATCTGTGGCTTGAGTCTGAGCCGGCCTCCGAGGACAGTCATTGATTCTATGTTCTTTGGATCCACATGAAAACATGCCCTAGTACGCTTCCAGCGTTCTCCAAAATGCACTCTACCATAGTCCCCGCAGGCTTGTGGTCTAACTGTGCTAACCGGAACTACTCGGACCGATTCCTCCACTCTAGCCCTCTTGACATTTCGGGTTGTAGCACCAAATGGTCCAGAACCCCTCCTAAATCAGTTTTGGTCCTTACCACGGTTCTGCCGTTCAGTTCACTTTACCTCCTCGGCTATCTTAGCCTTCTCCACCAACACAGCAAAATCGCACTCCCTCTAGGAGCTATCAGCACCCTTAGCTCATCCCTGAGGCCATCCTCAAAATGAATACTACGCTCGTACTCAGTAGAAACTATACCGCTGGCATATCGACTCAACCTCAGAAATTCTGCCTCATATTCAGCAATAGTCTTATTGTCTTGGGTCAGGTTTAGAAATTCCTTCCTACGAGCATCCACATAACTCGCTCCAACTTACTTTCCCTTAAAAGCTGTCTTAAATACATCCCAGGTTACCCGCTCAGCTGGGGTACCCTCCTTCAGGGTGATCCACCACTGATATGCCTCGTCTCGCAACAGAGACACTGCACCTTTCAGCTTTTGCTCTATCGAGTAATCCAGGTCGTCCATAATCTGTTCCGTAGCTTCTAGCCAATATATAGCTACATTTGGGGCTACTCTAGATATGCCCTAGAAAACCTCTACTCCGTTAGCCCAGAGTCACTCAGATCCAGCAACCCTTTCTAGAACCTTTAACATTGCCTGGGACAAGGCATCATCCCCTGCGGCCTGATCATACGGCCCATTTTTAGCTACCGGTGGCAGTCGTGCCTCATCCGCTGGTAAGTGTTCCAACAATGAAGACCCATCTTGAACACTGCCTCGGCCATGTCCACGGCCTCGTCCATGAGCAGCCCTCGTACTCATAATGTCTTATCTGATTACGAATTTTATGACATTAGTTTAGTATTTTAGTTGTTTATTACAGAATGTCTTATGTGCAAATAGAGTTTCAGAGTTTTGTTTTCGCGATCTCGTAGCCTAGCTACAGTCTCAATTTCCTAGGGTTTTTAGTTTCCCTACAGTCTTAGTCTTATAGTTTTTAGTACTACCCTATCTACAGTATCATAGCAGGGTCTCAGTTCTATCTACAGTAATGTCTCAGTACAGTACAGTATAAGAAAAGAATACTTACAGACTTGATGTCGGGGATTCAGTGTGCCACTTCTTCAGATGCCAAATTTCAAAAAGCCTAGAAAACTTTACCTTCTAAGAATAAAACCTTAAAATATGTTCTTCCTTGAAGAAAACGAGTTTGAAAATGGTTTTCTTAAAAAATTTCCAAAATCGATTTCAAAATACCCTTCTTGGGCCTTGATTTCAAAATTTTTTGAAAACTTTTTGGACCCGATCCACAGCCAAGTTGTTGCAACTGGGCTCTGATACCACTAGATGTAACACCCTAAACCCAGCCCAGACGTTACGGCCAAGTCTAGTTGTGTCACATCAACGATGAACTAACCATGTTTCCTAGTTACTATGATTAGGGTGAGTTTTGTAAAACCGTACTTATAATTTGGGAAGAAAATCCAGGTTTAGTTTTGAGATTGTCCTATCTACTAACCGTTTAACATTTATCTTTTTTGTTGATTTGTTATTCATTTGTTACGAGTGCTTTGTTTTGAAAACATTGATTGATTTTGAGAAAACCCGCGCAGCCTTGTTTAAATCATTTAAATCAATTTGTAATATCAAGTAAAAATAAATAATTTAAAACCCAAAGTAAAATAATTAGAGCGGCCTTATTACAAACCCAAAACAAATAGAATAAAAATAATTAAAGTAAATAATAAATTAAATTAAATAACCAAAAATGCAGTTTGTGTGGCCACTTCGAATCCCTCCAGCTTCAAGTCCACCAATCTATGGCTCACATGCATGGATGGAAGAAAAAGGGGTGAGTTTGCAAACTCAGTGTGTAAAGAAGCCCATCCAGCCCAAATCAGCTCAAGCCCACTTGGCCTAAGCCCTATCCAGTCTCAGAAATATCTGGCCCAAAGCCCTATTCAGTAAACAGTGCAACTGGCCTGTAGCCCTTTTTAGTATCAGTACAACTAGGCCTCAGCCCATTTCAGTAACAGAACAAATATCATGCATGTATGCAAAGCCTATAGCCCATCCTAAGTCCAGCCGCTACACTCCACCCGTACCAGCCCTACACACCATGTGGGGAAACAACTCGACCCACCCAGCTGCTACACTCCACAGTTGCAGCATAGCTACTCAGATAATATGGCCAAGCCACTAATAATATAACGAGGCAAAGCCTCTTTTAGTAAATAGTACGAGGCAAAGCCTCTTTCAGAAATCGTGGTAATGCCACTTGCACTTCCTCCATCAATATACCCAGTCCCATGCAATAGATAATCATGTCATGGCATACAGTGAACAAAAATAGTAAAACATGCATTTCAGTCAAAATTAACCCTAGGGGTATAACGGTCATTTTGCACCTAGTGGTAAAATAGTAATTTCTCACCCTCAAGGGGTATTTCAGTAATTATACCAGTTTTTAAGGTTTTATGCATATTTCAGTTATTACTAGTCCATCTTTCATCTCAGTAGCTTACTTAGCCCATTTTAGCAGTTTTTAGTTATTGGGCCCTAAAACCCCTAATGGGCCCTACAGTGTCAAATAGCTACTTAAGCCCATTTAGCCTAAATTTTATGACCAGATTAACCGTTTTAGCAGTTTTAGACCTACAGTATACCAGAACACACTTATCACTTATTTTTACCCATATGAGCCCGTAAGCCCATTGGGCTCGAATTTAGCCCATCGAGGCCCAAACTTACCGAAGTGCACAAAATCGCGCACTCATCAATCATACTGATTTTAGTTACAGATATCATGATTTCCAACTGACTTACGAGCACTCGTATGCTCGCAAGCCCACGAAATGCTGGAATTTCAACATTTCGACTTTTGTCGATTTAGACTACAGAAGGGTGTTTGTTTACACACTAGATTTACAATTTTACCGACGAGATCTCCTATGCGATTTCTCCTACAATAGATCACTTAACAAATTAGATTACAAATCAACAATAACGAATCCTAAAAATCTCCTTACCACATTCTGCCATAATAAGCATTCTTAACCACTTACCCTTGTCGATCTTATCTACTAGATCTAGATCTAGTTTGTTTCCGCGTCGCCAACCTTTACTGCACCTTGCTAACTCGCCCCTTCCATGAACTAATACACATAGAATTGAAAGAAAGAGGCTAGTAAAGCCCTTATTCCAAAACGACAGCCTCCCTAAGTGGTTAGGGATTTTGGCTTTTCTTAAATCCCAAAATAACAAATAGAAAGGGGTTTCGATAACTTACCACAGATCTACTTGCCAGAGAATCAACCCAAATCACCTTCCTAAACTAGATCTGATGCAGATCTAACTTAAAGTACGAATAAATAGCAGATCTAGTGGTTCAGATCCCGAATCACTATGAATATGGAGGTTCAACTTTTGACACAATAAAATAGAGAAAGGTAGAAATTGTAGTGGAAAAGAGGAGATATCGACAGAAGGTAGGGATGTTGAGAGATTTGGGTAGAAGAGAAAGAAAGAATAGGGATATTCGGCCAAGGGAAATCGGCACAAAACTAAACCTTTCGGGATTTCAGCTTTTATGAAATCGACAAGAAACTAGAGAAGAAAGGTTGCTTCAGTTGGGTTCGGCTTTGAGGATAGAGTAGGGGAGAAAGGAAAAGGAAAGAAGAGAAGAGAGGGAAGAGAAGAGAAGAAAGATTAAGGGGTATGGGTTTGGCTAGAAGAGAAAAATCGGTAAGGGAAGCTTTAGGTGTAAGGTTTCGGCTCTTAGACCTTATGAGTAAAGAAGAAGAGAAAAAGAATTGAAGGTGTTTCCCTAACCCTAAACCTATTCGGCACTAAAGAAACAACAGGCCACCAAATGCCGAAAAGCACACAAGAAGTCGGCACATACCCTTCCTAATTGCTGAAACAAGACCTCCCAAAAGTCGTAGCTGATTGGGCACTTCCACCCTCCATTCGGCCAACATACTCTCCCATTCAAACTCCTAAAATCTCTCC
This sequence comes from Gossypium stocksii, assembly GCA_020496765.1. Taxonomy (NCBI): domain Eukaryota; kingdom Viridiplantae; phylum Streptophyta; class Magnoliopsida; order Malvales; family Malvaceae; genus Gossypium; species Gossypium stocksii. The sequence goes on from CM035627.1 coordinate 48,553,714, forward strand.
CCTTATCCCTCCTTGACATAATCCCATGAGCAACTCAAGCTCTCCTCAGCAGAGCTTGACTTGAGTTCCATCACATGACCAGCACATGCAACAAAAATAAAAACACCATACTGCTTACCTTGTGTCTTGAACCTTGGCCCTTGCACAAGCATCCACACATTACTTTTTAAGGAACTAAGTGGCGCCACCTTGCCACTTTACCAAAGCCTCTATTGTGTCTTATTTTACTCGCTTTTTCTTAAAAACCTACTTAACCAAGTCCCCTTTACTTTAAATCCAAAATTTGATATTTTTGCCGGGTTTTATCCTAAGCTTGGGCCTTCTAAAGGCCCACTAATGCTCTTAAACACCAATTTAATAACCAAATCACTAAAATTTCAAAATTTCACCAAAATCACAAAATTCCCGAAAACTCCCAAAAATCAGGGTGTTATAGTATATCAAATAACCGCATACATGTAAAACTGATATAATTAACTCCTTACCTATTTCATATAACAAATTATGTGATCATAATACAACACATTAACATTCCATGATTTCAAATTAATCTATCCATACCTGAAAACACAATGTAAATCATAATTCAATTATAATTTGTTCTCATAATTTGTACCTTATTACCTATCATACTTATGCTATATCCAAAATATACCATCACACATCAAATACATGACATATCCAAATCATCAAAACCACAAAACAACATATCAAGCATAGTCCATACTTATAACTATACTTTGGTCGATTCATCAAAATATATGTAGCCATCATTTAATCAAAGCACAAAGCTGACTTGACATAATAAACAAGCCATTTTCGCATGGCTTATATGTATACATACCCAAATTCAAACATTTTAACTATCTTATACATGCCATAGTTTTGAATTCAAACTTCAAAAGTACTGATAAATAGACGATAGTGTGAATGACTTCGCTGACAATCCCTGAGCTTGTAACTAGTCACCATTATCTATAAAACAGAGACAAACAAACACTCATAGAGTAAGATATCATAGCTTAGTAAGTTATAAACAAATAAACATCTCAAGCATATATATATATAGTTCTAACAAATACAACCGAATTATACTTACAAAATTCATATAACAAGCATATAACTATTCATGAACTAAGTTAACTGAATATGCATATATTTCTTAGCTCACATAGCTTTCATACATATATTACTAAGACTTAGCTAAATGTTTACTATCATATATAAATAAATTCATACATTTCTCATTTCCTTATACATATATTAACATTCAAATACCAATTGGCCAAATACAGAAGTAATCTTTGGAATAACATATAATTTACATTCCAATAATTGATATATATATATAACTTTAAATCGAATATGATCATTCATTTATATATAAACATCATGATTCTTTTATCTCATTCATAACTATTTTATAACTCAATTAACTAACTTACCTTAAATCATACATGCATATAACTAACACATACCTGTACCTTTTATTTTATATCTACATTCGGTCTCGATTTCACATTGCCTGTTGAACCATTCAAAATTGAATAGGATACTCGGGTACACATATCGTACAATGCCAACGTCCCAGACGTGGTCTTATATGTAATCACATATCGATGCCACTATCCCAAACAGGGTATTACACGAGTGACAAATACGATGCCGATGTCTCAGACATGGTCTTACACGCAATCACATATCGATGCCAACATACTAGATGTGGTCTTAAACAAGAACACATATTGGAAATCCTATGTCATGACATATGTATCCTAGCTATTCCTAAGGATCGTACAAGGCTTTTCGGACGTCGTGTATCGGTCAAATCATAATCGTAAACATAGTTCACAAGCTTAGACATGTTTGGCTACTAGATATTTATTCTCAAACATTTCGAATCAGCATATATAAATCATATTTATTCAAAATTAGCAACGTCTATTTGCTTATAAACTTACCTCGGACAACGGTAATCAGAACGAGACGATTAATCAATGACTTTGGTTTTTCCCCGATCCAAATCCGATTTCTTTGGTTCTTGATCTAAATGTATTCAAAATAAACTAGTTCAAATATAATTCCATTTAAATTGGTCCAAAAACACATAAATTGGCAAATTACCATTTTACCTCTGACATTTTACACTTTTTACAATTTAGTCCAAATTGCACAAAACACAAAACATGTAAAATTTCAATACCTCATAGCTAGGCCGGATCTTTATCTTCTCATACAACATTTCATTTATTTCACATTTTAGTCCCTAAATTTATAATTTTTGTAATTTAGCCCTAATTACTCAAATTCATCAAAAATTCCAATACAACACATATTAATCCAAAACATATCTTTTATAATTCATCATCAAACATCAGAAAATAGAATTCTTCATCAATGGAATAACTCAATATATTCATCAAAATTAGAAATTCAAGCATGGGTCAGATAGTATTCGAAGGAACGATCTCAAAAGCGTAAAAATTATCAAAAATCGAAACAAAACTAACCTTGAATTAGAACCAACAATGGACGAATATCCCAAGCACTTTTCTTTTTCTTTTTCCATGATAGTTTTGGTCATAATATGAACATGCAAACCTGGGTTTATGTTTTATTATTATATAATAAGTTATTATTAAGTTACAACTTAAACCTTTATTATTTAACGCAAAACCATTATAAAATAAAGCCATATCCGTCCAACTCTTTTAATCATGGTATAATTTCCTTTTAAGGACCCCACACTATAAAGACAATAGCAAATTAACACTTTAATAAATAGTTAGCAACTTTTATAAGTTACGCGATTTAGCCATTTTTATTAAATCGGGCATCCAAACGATAACATTTTCAAACGAATTTTTAGCACACACAAATTTACACATTATAAACACCAAAAATAATTTCAAAAATATTTTTCTATCTCGAATTTGTGGTCCCGAAACCACCATTCCAAATAGGGCCAAAATTGTGCTGTTACAACTTTCCCCCTTTAGAGATTTTTGTCCCCAACAATATTACCGGTGAATAGATTCGGATATCGTTCTTTCATTGCATCTTCTGGCTCCCAAGTTGCCTCTTCAACTCCGTGTTTATGCCATAGTACTTTCACTAATGGAATTTTTTGTATTTCGTAATTCTTTAACCTCGCAAGCCTAAATACGAATTGGTTCTTCCTCATAAGTCATATCAGACTTAATCTCAACCTCTGACGGATTAATCACATGTGAGGGATCTGATCTGTACTGTCGAAGCATCAAAACATGAAATACATCATGAATCTTTTCTAGCTCAGGTGGCAACAACAGTCGATACGCAACCAGCCCAATTGACATCAACTAGAAACTCTAAATCAACACCTGAATCACATTGAGCACGCTTTGTTATCAAATCATTATTAACTTTCTGAGCTTCGTAAATTTGCAGAATAAATAACGGTTTGGCTTTTAACTCGACAATTATCGCACCATCATCAGACATAGTCATATGCGTATTCATTGCACGCAAAGCAAATAGTGATTTTCTACTGAAAGCATCAACAACAACATTAGCCTTTCCCTGATGGTAGTCAATTACAAGCTCGTAGTCTTTTAGCAACTCTAACCATTGACGTTGTTTTATATTCAGATCTCTTTAAGTCGTCAAATATTTTAGGCTTTTGTGATTGAAATAAATGTGACATTTCTCACTGAACAAATAATGGCGCCATATTTTTAATGCAAAAACAATAGCTGCCAATTCCAGATGGTCTGTCGGATAGTTCTTTTCATACGAATTTAACTATTTTGATGCATAAGTTACAACTTTAACTTCTTGCATCAAAACACTGCCCAAACCATTTAAAGATGCATCATTATAGATAACAAATTCTTTACTCGATTCTTCCTGAACTAGCACTAGAGCTTTGGTCAAAAAGGCTTTCACTTGATCAAAACTTTTCTGGCACTTTTCTGACCACTCAAACTTAACATCTTTCTATAATAGCTTCGTCATTGGGGTTGCAATCATTGAGAAACCTTTCACAAACCATTTGTAATAACTAGCAAGTCCCAAAAAGCTCCAGACTTCAGAAACATTTCTTGGAGGTTTCCAATCAATTATAGATGAAATCTTACTTGGATCAACTTGAATACCCGCTGTTGATACAACATGTCCCAGAAAACTAACTTCGCGTAACCAGAACTCACATTTACTAAATTTTGCATACAACTACTTATCTCACAAAGTCTACAACACAAGTCTCAAATGCTCGGCATGCTCAGTTTCATCACGCAGATAATCAAAATGTCACCTTTGAATACAACCACAAATTGACCCTACTACTACCTGAAGATTCGATTCATCAAATCCATAAAAATAGCAGGTGCATTAGTAAGTCCGAATGGTATAACCAAAAACTCATAGCGTCTGTATCTCGTTCTAAAAGTAGTTTTAGGCACATCAAAGTCTTTAACTCGCAACTGATAGTAGCCTGATCTCAAATCTATCTTTGAGAACACTGTAGCCACTTTCAACTGATCGAATAGGTTATCAATCCATGGCAACAAATATTTATTCGTTATGGTCACCTTATTAACCTATTGATAAACCGTAATATATACATACTTTTATCTTATTCTTAGCACATTTACGAAAGATTTATCATTAGATTTATGGAACTTAGTGCTCCTAATACTTTAATTTTATGTTTTATACTTAGGCAAGCATAAGGAAGCAAAAAGAGCAAGAAACGGGTCAAAAATAGACAAAATGGGCCAAAATCAATCTTCAACACAGCTTAGACATCTTCACACGGGTAAACCACACGCCCTTGTGTGACACACAAAATTGCACACGGCCTGAGCAGCCTCACACGGGCGAGTCCCTGTTGACCCCTGTTTCAATTTCATTAAAAAAATTAATTTTTGGGTATTCTGGGCATCCAAAAGTCTATAAAAACACCCAAGGTGAGGAACTTGAGGACAAACAGAGTAGAAAGCAAGGAATTACTCGAGGAACGCTGATCGATTCATCTCCAAAGCAAGGATTTACATCAAGACTGAAGATCTCCCTTCAATTTCTCTTGACATTTTTGGGTTCATTATGTTTTGTTGTTTTCCCTATTTTGAGATGTTTTCTTTAAACATGAATTGAATCCCCTAAATACCTAAGAGGGATGAAACCTAAGACGGATCTTGTTATTCTTTTCTAAATTATATGATAAATACTTGATTTGTTCTTAATTGTGTTATTAATTCTTGTGTTAATATTTCAGGATATTAATTCAAGTTGAATGTGCTTATTCAGTGGAGCAAAAGTCCCTATCTAAGAGTAGATCCAACACAATTAAGCGGAGTTAATTGCAATCCTAGACATAGGCCGACAAAAATCTACCAGATTAGAGTCAAATCTAATAAGGAAATCCATAAATCGAGTTAATGTAGCACTAGGGGTTTAAATTAGAAAGAAATTTCAATTAATCAACCTAGGGTTAGTTGTTTTTAGTCTTGAAAGAGATATTAACATAAATTAGGGATTTCTATGGATCAAGTCAAGTGAATAAATCATCTAGTTCAGAGTCAAAAAACAAGTGAGGTCTAGGTGGATTCTTCCTTGGGTATTGTCTTAATCAATCAGTTTTCCAAAAGCAATTTCCCCAATTTACTCCTGTCGCACTCTTAATTTTTAGTTTAAACATATCACATTTATTTTTAGGCTAGATAATAAAAAGAAAGTTAATACTAGTACTTTTAGTCCCTGTGGGTTCGACATTCCGGTCTTGCCATAAGCTATACTACTGTTCGATAGGTACGCTTGCCTTTATCATGATAATATTTTAGTTTACAGGTACGATCAATATCACATCAAGTTTCTGGTGCCATTGTTGGGGAACTGAAATATTAGGAACACTCGTTTTTATTACTTTAGCCATTTTTACTTTTATTGCAATTTACTTTTTGCTTGTATTTTAAGTTTTATTTACTAAATATTTCTTTTTATTTTTACCTAACAGGTGTCTCTAGTTTATGACTAGAAGGAATCCGTCAAGACCTTTATTATTCGATAGTGAGATTGAAGCATCAGCTCGTAGAAGGCGAAGAGAAATAAGGCGGAGCCTACAGTACATAGAGGAAGAGTAAGAGGATGTTACCAACACTACCGAAGAGATGGAGGCGAATCAGAATAATCCACTACCTCCTGTGGTAGCCGCAGCTCCTGTGAATCAGAATCCTTCTCCTCATACTACGTATAATTATGCTAAGCCTAATTTAGCTGGTACTGAATCGAGTATTGTTCGACTTGTTATTGCTGTAAATAATTTTGTACGGAAACCTAACACTATATAGATGATACAACAGTTTGTTCAGTTTGATGGTTTGGTGGACAAGGATCCCAACACGCATTTAGCAAACTTTTTGGAACCCTACAACACCTTTAAAATTAATGGCGTTTCTGATGATCCCATTCGTCTTCGGTTATTTTCCTTTTCACTAAGAAATAAGGCTAAACAGTGGTTGAACTCTCTACCACGAGGGTCTATAACTACTTGGGATCAAATGACCGAAAAATTTCTTTTAAAATATTTTTCGGAGGCCAAAATAGCAAAGTTAAGGAATGACATCTCTTCTTTTGAGCAGATGGATCTAGAAACTCTTTATGACTCATGGGAGAGATACAAGGATTTATTGAGAAGGTACCTCACCGTGGTGTACCTCTGTGGCTACAGGTTGAGACTTTCCACAACAGTTTGAATCCCTCAATGAGGCAAATAATAGATGCAACTGCTGGTGGAATGATGAATAACAAAACACTTGAGGAGGCTTATGATTTTATAGAGGAGATGTCACTGAATTACTATTAATGGCAAGTCATGAGGACAAAGTCGACAAAAGCCATCGGTCTTTTTAATGTCGACCTAGTCACCATGCTTTCTAGCCAGGTAGGTGTGACAGCCTTAGTTTGACCCTAGTTGGAAAGCGGTTTCCGGACCGCTAAATTGAGTCCTATAAATAATTGAATATTGAAATCTCGTGCCTATTTTATGTGAAAAATGCATATGTGAAGTTTGATGTTTTAATTTTTATCTTTGAATGTGAAATTTAAATGAAAAGGATTAATATATGAAACTTGGAAATGTGATAGGCTTTATTTAGAGGATCGAATAATCCATGGCTTTAAAATAATAGGACTTGCATGTCAATTTTCCACTTATTTTGTAGTGGCCGGCCATGGTGATTATTTTATACAATTATATGCTTTTATTTTTAGAGTTTTAAGCTAAATAATTTTATATTATATTAAATTTTAATAAAATAATAAGAAAAAGTGGTGAAAAGAACAAGGAAGGCTACTTGTTCTTCATTTTGCCGAATTTAATTAGAAAAAGGGAGAAGAAAAGGCTAAGGCATTCGGCCATAATCCTAGCTTGAATCAAGGTATGTTCATACTAATTTTTGTAAATTGTTTATGAAAATTTAGTTTGTTACTAAGTCCTTGACATGGCCCATGTGTTAGATTTTGAATATGTGAGGGTTGATGCATTCGGCCATGAGGAGAATATGTTAAAATGTTGATAAGTTTGGAGTTTGATGTTATAAATGGTTGAATGAGTGTTTGATAGGTTAAATGATGCTAATATCCATGTGTTTTTAAGTTATAAGTTTAAAATGTGGAAAAAGGGTGCTTTATGTGATTCAAATGATTGTGAGGGGTTTTCGGCTAAGGTTCATTGCATAAAGAAGTAGTGTTGAATGTTTAAATGTTATTTAAATAGCAACGAATTGAGTTGAAGCTTAGTAATTTTGTGTTAAAATTTAATTTTAGACCTATATGACATTCAGTTATGAGATTTTTGTGTTCTAATTGTGGTATTTGATGTTTCGTATATTAACTTATGATGTGTTTAAAGTTGTAATTTTCAAGTGTGAACATTTGTCCATTTTGCATAGATATATATATATATATATATATATTCAGCCTTGGTATAAATATGTTGCTTGGTTGAAATTTAGATGTTAAAACATTTGTATGTGTATATGTATTTTTGCCGAATGTGGATTTAGGAAGTGAATAGAGAATTGTTCTTTGGAAATCAAGAAACTCATTACTGAAATGAACTATGAACTCGGCCAATTATGTGATAAATCAAAGATAATTGTTAATTGAGTCATACGACTTAATAGATGGTGAAAGGAACATGATGCTCAATGCTCAAGTAGCATTCGGGCTCGAAATAGTTAAGTGGGTTAAATTGAGTTTTCAAGGTAGTGAATTTGGTGTTAAAGGAGGGTTTCAAGTTGTGTATATGTGATATGATTAAAAATAAAGGGCTTTAGTATAATAAGTTCTATTAAGGCCGAATGATGTCTTGGTGAAAGAGATGAGTAACGTTTGTGACTTAAAACAATTGTAAGCATGACTAAAGTATTGTGATAGTTGTATACTTATATATATATAAACTTTATGTGTGTGTTTTGTTAACCTTAAGGAACATTCGGCTATGAGCCTTTATAATGGGATATTGATAAGTGAAATTTTGTATACCTAGCTCAAGAGCATAGGGAGCAACTTCGGATAAGAGGAAACCTAAAGTGACAGAATAGCCAACCCATAATTGTTCAGAAAGTTACGAGGTAAGTTTCAAGTACTCACACTTAGCATCTAGTTATAGATGACATGTTATATGAGCATGATATTAGGAACCATTGCTTAATGACATTTCCTTAATAGATTAATTGTGAGGTAAATGGCATATGTGGCATGTCGCCGAATGGCTAATTGGGAATAATCTAAGATAATGATATAGCTTGAGGTATTGAGTGGTTGTATATTTTATGTCTACATTTGAATGAGGCAAATGGACTATGAATGTGATGAATTTTCTAAAATGAGTCTTTATGTGGATAAGTATGCATGACAATCAGTGTTATATTCAGGCTTAGTTCCGAAAGGCATTAATGCCGGTGTTATATCCGGGCTTAGTCCCAAAGGGCTTTCATGCCGGTGTTATATCTGGGCTTAGTCCCGAAGGGCATTCATACCGGTGTTATATCCGGGCTTAGTCCCAAAGGGCATTCATGCCGGGTTATATCCGGGCTTAGTCTCGAAGGGCATTCGTGCCAGTATTATATTCGGGTTAAATTCTACAGACATTCGTGCGAGAATTGTATGATTTATGTTGTAATAATCCTAAACAAATGTGCTCACTACCCTAATTTAGTTAGGTATATACCACTTACTCGTTATAAATTAGAACCATTATAAATTGTGAATACTCATTTGAATGGAGATGCTTTGACCATTGTTTAAGGTTACATGAAAGTTATGACTTATTTATGATGTATGAATTTTCGACTCAAGTGGATGGATGTTAAGATTGATTTTAAGTATATGAACATATTTGGTCAAAGTGTGAAGTTATACAAATATGTGAGTATGTGTATAAGCCCAAATTTAGCATTGTAATTGCAATGTATGCTTTCAGCCAAGGGTTTAATTTAGATGAATACAATGAAATTATCTATGTGATATGAATTGATGTTTAAAGGAAGTTAAAATGCCATGTATGAAAAATGGTAGTATTTTAGTCATGTTCATATTAGGCCTAAGTGAAGATGTTAAGCATTAGGATTTCTATGCCTTAAATTCAAATGATTTCATTGCTTAAAACTTACTAAGCATAGAAATGCTTACTCTGTTGTCCTTAATTTTCTATTTTATAGATCTCGTTCGTTAGCTACGGTCTCGGAAATCTCAAAGTCAAAGTCGTCCACACTATCCAAGCTCAATTCGATACTTTTAGTATTAAACTTCGATAATGGCATGTATAGGTCTGACTTTTGATTTAAGTAAGTGTCATTTTGATATTGTATATATGTATAGCCATACGAAAATGGCTTGCCAAGTTATCTTATGTAATCCGTAAAGTTGATGTTAACGTGTGGTTGTTATTTGATAAATGTCTTCGATCTTTTGATGTGAATTGAACTTGAGAATGAATCAATGCACTTATTATCATGAGATGACCATGTTCGGTTATGACTTGGATTTATTACCAAATGAATAGTATATTAGGAATTGTAAGCACTAAGATACTCCATGATTTTCGTGTGCTGTAAAATCAGAAATTATGTTAGAACTTGGTTGAGTTATACAAGCTTGGTGATATATGTGTGTGATACATTGATGCATACTTATTTGGCCTTAGTTGTCATGGTTATGAATCAAGCTCTTGTGGAAATGAATGCTTGACGAGTTAGACATGTTGTGGTTGAGGTTTGATGAGTTAAGTATTGAATGAATAAAGATAAAATGGTTAGATTTTGAGTCTTGGATAACTATGTACATTCGGCTCTAGTAAATAAGGTTATGCATTTGGCTAAGCCTTGAAATTATTATCACATGAATAGTAATTGTCTTTCATATTGTAAATGGATTCAAAATGAAATTGTTTTGCATGTTCATATGTTCGGCTTTATGAGTGTTGAGACCGGATTGAATTCATACGTGTATATTTGTATAAATGTGTTCATACCTTTCATTTTATATTATTATTATCCACAAGGGTTCAACCGAGTTCTATGCATTTAAAGTTCATTCAAATTATGTACTTGTACAGTAATGCCACCTAAACCTCCGGTGACGGGCAGGGTTAGGGGTGTTACATTTTATTGGTATCAGAGTTACTATTTAGTTGATTCTCGGACTAACTTAGCACGTGTGAGTCTAGCTATACATGCCGTTATGTGCAAATGCTATAGTGTGATGACTTCTAACATTTAAAAGTGTGATTTATGTATAGAAATGAATCCCGAACCTGATCGAGCCGTAGCGGATGATGTGGAGAGCGTAACGCCTGCTCCCGCGCAAGGGACAACGCCGAATGACTCTCAGCTGAATACCAGTCATCGAGATGATGACACGAGACAAGCTTTCTATGCAATGATGAGGGACTGGTTCACTCAATTTCTTAGAAGAAATTCGGCTGTTCCACAACCCCCGCCCCCGAATGCTCCGCCTTCGATATATGTGGCCCCTCCTGTGACCGATCCATTGAAATCAAGTAAGACCCCGGTCGACAAAATTAGAAAATAGGGGGCTGAAGAGTTTCGGGCTACAGCTAGTGATGACGCTGAGCGGGCCAAGTTTTGGCTCGATAATACAATCCAAGTGTTTGACGAATTATCGTGTACGCCTGAGGAGTGTTTGAAATGTGCGGTATCTCTGTTACGCGATTCTGCTTATTATTGGTGGAATACTTTGATTTCTGTTGTGCCGAGAGAGCAGGTCACCTGGGAATTTTTCCAAACCGAGTTTCGCAAAAAGTACATCAGCCAGAGATTCATCGATTCGAAACAGAAGGAATTTCTTGAGCTTAAACAGGGCCGTATGATAGTAATTGAATGTAAGAGAGAATTTGTACGACTCAGTCAATATGCTCGTGTGTGTGTATCTTCTGAGGCCATCATGTGTAAATGCTTTGAGGATGGATTAAACGAAGATATCAGATTGCTGGTTGGAATTCTGGAAATCAAGGAGTTCGTCGTAGTTATTGAGCGAGCTTGCAAGGCGAAAGAGCTCGGTAATGAAAAGAGAAAAGCTGAAGACGGAGTTAGAGAGTTCTGGAAGAGGTCTGCGGGAAACTCTATTCAACAATCATCCAAGAAAATTAGAGATGATTTGGGCCGATCCAAGAATACTTTGGGTTTTTCTAGACGTGATCATCATCGACCCCCTGTGAGTTCACGAGCTACTTCAGTCGCCAGTGTTGTCAATGAACGTCAGGATAGATCTGATTGTAAATATTGTGGTAAATGGCACCCGGGGAGTTGTCGATTTCATGACCGCTCCTGTTTCAAGTGTGGATCTGCCGATCACTTTATTAAAGATTGTCCGAAATTGGATGAACGGAATACTGATTAGAGTCAGAGACCGAGTGGCACGGCAGCACGAGGTAGACCACCGAGGCGTGGAGGAAATACTAGCGGCAGTCAGAGAGGGACTAGAGACACCGTAGTCAGATCCGAGGCTCGTGCACATGCCAGAGCGTATGCTATTCATGCCCGAGAGGAGGCTTCTTCTCTAGATGTTATTACAGACAATTTTATTCTTTTTAATTTTGATGTTATCACTCTGGTTGACCCCGGTTCAACCCATTCGTATGTGTGTGAAACTTTAGCATCCAGTAAGACTCTTCCGGTTGAGTCTACTGAGTTTGTGATTTGAGTGTCAAATCCTTTGGGTCGTTATGTTCTGGTTGATAAATTGTGCAAGAAATGTCCCCTAATGATTAGAGATTTCTGCTTCCTGGCCAACTTGATGCTGTTACCCTTCGATGAATTTGACATTATTCTCGGAATGGATTGGTTGACTGTTCACGACACTGTAGTGAATTGCAAGCGAAAGACTATCAATTTACGATGTTCGAATAATGAGATAATCCGGATTGAGTCCACTGATTTAAACGGGCTACCTGCTGTAATAACTTCCATGTCAGCTTCGCAATACGTAAGAAAGGGCTGTAAAGCGTATCTGGCCTATGTGCTAGACAGCAAAGTATTCGAATGAGAGCTAGAGACTGTGCTGGTGGTTTGCGAGTATTCAGATGTGTTTCCCGAGGAATTGCCAGGATTATCGCCTGTTAGATGAACCAATGGTTGTTAAATGGAGTAGAGGACCATTAGGCTAAGAAAATTTATGAATGAAAATTTTATATGTTAATAAGTTGTAATTTTCAAGTGTGAACATTTGTGCATTTTGCATAGATATATATATATATATATTTGGCCTTGGTATAAATATGTTGCTTGGTTGAAATTTAGATGTTAAAACATTTGTACGTGTATATGTATTATTGCCGAATGTGGATTTAGGAAGTGAATGGAGAATTGTTCTTTGGAAATCAAGAAACTCATTATTGAAATGAACTATGAACTCGGTCAATTATGTTATAAATCAAAGATAATTGTTAATTGAGTCATACGACTTAATAGATGGTGAAAGGAACATGATGCTCAATGCTCAAGTAGCATTCGGCCTCGAAATAGTTAAGTGGGTTAAATTTAGTTTTAAAGGTAGTGAATTTGGTGTTAAAGGAGGGTTTCAAGTTGTGTATATGTGATATGATTAAAAATAAGGGGCTTTAGTATAATAAGTTCTATTAAGGCCGAATGATGTCTTGGTGAAAGAGATGAGTAACGTTTGTGACTTAAAACAATTATAAGCATGACTAAAGTTTTGTGATAGTTGTATACATATATATATATAAACTTTATGTGTGTGTTTTGTTAACCTTAAAGAACATTCGTCTATGAGCCTTTATAATGGGATATTGATAAGTGAAATTTTGTATACCTAGCTCAAGAGCATAGGGGAGCAACTTCGGATAAGGGGAAAACTAAAGTGACAGAATAGCCAACCCATAATTGTTCAGAAAGTTACGAGGTAAGTTTCGTGTACTCACACTTAGCATCTAGTTATAGATGACATGTTATATGTGCATGATATTAGGAACCATTGCTTAATGACATTTCCTTAATAGACTAATTATGAGGTAAATGGCATATGTGGCATGTAGCCGAATGGCTAATTGGGAATAATCTAAGATAATGATATAGCTTGAGGTCTTGAGTGGTTGTATATTTTATGTCTACATTTGAATGAGGCAAATGAACTATGAATGTGATGAATTTTGTGAAATGAATCTTTATGGGGATAAGTATGCATGACAATCGGTGTTATATCATGGCTTAGTCCCGAAGGGCATTCATGCCGGTGTTATATCTGGGCTTAGTCCCGAAGGGCATTCATGCCGGTGTTATATCCGGGCTTAGTCCTAAAGGGCATTCATGCCGATGTTATATCCGGGCTTAGTCCCGAAGGGTTTTCCTGCCAGTATTATATTTGGGTTAAATTCTGCAGGGATTCGTGCAAGAATTATATGATTTATGTTGTAATAATCCCAAAGAAATGTGCTCACTACCCTAATTTAGTCAGGTATATACCACTTACTCGTTGTAAATTAGAACCGTTATAAATTGTGAATACTCATTTGAATGGAGATGCTTTGACCATTGTTTAAGGTTACATGAAAGTCTATGACTTATTTATGACGTATGAATTTTTGACTCAAGTGGATGGATGTTAAGATTGATTTTAAGTATATTAACATATTTGGTCAAAGTGTGAAGCTATACAAATATGTGAGTATGTGTATAAGCACAAATTTAGCATTGTAATTGCAATGTATGCTTTCGGCCAAGGGTTTAATTTAGATGAATACAATGAAATTATCTATGTGATATGAATTGATGTTTAAAGGAAGTTAAAATGCCATGTATGAAAAATGGTAGTATTTTAGTCATGTTCATATTCGGCCTAAGTAAAGATGTTAAGCATTAAGATTTCTATGCCTTAAATTCAAATGATTTCATTGCTTAAAACTTACTAAGCATAGAAATGCTTACTCTGTTGTCCTTAATTTTTTTGTTTTATAGATCTCGTTCGTTAGCTACGGTCTCGAAAATCTCAAAGTCAAAGTCGTCCACACTATCCAAGCTCAATTCGGTACTTTTAGTATTAAACTCCGATAATGGCATGTATAGGTCTGACTTTTGATTTAAGTAAGTGTCATTTTGATATTGTATATATGTATAGCCATACGAAAATGGCTTGCCAAGTTATCTTATGTAATCCGTAAAGTTGATGTTAATGTGTGGTTGTTATTTGATAAATGTCTTCGATGTTTTGATGTGAATTGAACTTGAGAATGAATCAATGCACTTATTATCATGAGATGACCATGTTCGGTTATGATTTGGATTGATTACCAAATGGATAGTATATTAGGAATTGTAAGCACTAAGATACTCCATGATTTTCGTGTGTTGTAAAATCGGAAATCATGTTAGAACTTGGTTGAGTTATACAAGCTTGGTGATATATGTGTGTGATGCATTGATGCATACTTATTTGGCCTTAGTTGTCATGGTTATGAATCAAGCTCTTGTGGAAATGAATGCTTGACGTGTTAGACATCTTGTGGTTGAGGTTTGATAAGTTAAGTATTGAATGAACAAAGATAAGATGGTTAGATTTTGAGTCTTGGATAACTATGTACATTCGGCTCTAGTAAATAAGGTTATGCATTTGGCTAAGCCTTGAAATTATTACCACATGAATAGTAATTGTCTTTCATCTTGTAAATGGATTCAAAATGAAATTGTTCTGCATGTTCATATGTTCGGCTTTATGAGTGTTGAGATCGGATTGAATTCATACGTGTATATTTATATAAATGTGTTCATACCTTTCATTTTATATTATTATTATCCACAAGGGTTCAACCGAGTTCTATGCGTTTAAAGTCATTCAAATTATGTACTTGTACGGTAATGCCACCTAACCCTCCAGCGACGGGTACAGGTTTGAGGTGTTACAGTAGGACTTTTGAATAAAAAGATTGATGGTTTTGTTGGTTGTACTCACGTACTTCCAATTATGCAGTGCAACACGAATGGAAGTAGTGTGGGCAACCCAAAGTACTACCCCTAAGGACATGGCATGGAAAACGAGTAGATGAATTATATGAGTAATAATCTTCAGCCTCAAAACAATCCTTACAGTAACACTTACAATACAGGTTAAAGGAATCATCCAAATTTTTTATGGGCTGGTCAAAGGAATCAAAGAAATCAATGGCCACCACCCCCTCCCGGATTTCAGTAACCCACTATCGGTAGGAAAAGAAATCGAACCTTGAGGAGATATTGGAAAAATTCATATCAGTGTCAGAAACCCGTTTCCAGAATACGTAAACAACACTTAAGAGCCAGCAAGCTTCAATTCAAGGACTTGAGAATCAAATTGGTCAACTTGCTAATATGATATCTGATAGACCACAAGGTAGTCTGCTGAGTAACACTAAACCCAATCCTAGAGAGCATGTTAAAGTAGTTACATTAAGGAACGGGAAAGTGTTAGATGGACCTGGAAAAAAAGCTACCACAGGAGCCTGACAAGGAGAAAGGTGAGGAGGTTAAATCAAATGAGGATACTATACTAGTTCTTAAAGAATACAAGCCACCCATCCCATACCCAGCAAATCTAAAGAAAGATTGCATGGATGCATAATTTGGTAAATTTCTTGAACCTTTTAAACTGTAACATATTAGCTTACCTTTTGTTGGAGCTATTTTGCAGATGCCCACGTATTGCAAAATTTTTGAAGGAGCTTCTAACAAACTAAAGGAAGTTTGAAGAGCTGTCCACAGTAGAACTCAATGAGGAATGTTCAGCTATCCTCCAGAACAAACTACCAACCAAACCGAAAGATCCAAGAAGTTTTACTATTCCCTGTCTAATTGGTAATTTAAATATTGAAAAGGCGTTAACTGATTTAGGTGCTAGTTTTAACTTAATGCCTTATAAAATGTTCAAGCAACTATGTCTTGGGGAACCAAAACCCACTAGGATGAGTATTCAATTAGCTGATAGATCTATTAAATATCCTAGGGGTATCATTGAAGATGTGCTAGTTGAAGTGGATAAATCATATTCCCGGTTGATATTGTTGTGCTTGACATGGTTGAGGCTATTGAAGTGCCTTTAATCCTAGGACGCCCATTTTTAGCCACTGTTAGAGCAGTTATTGATGTAGGGGACGATAAACTTGTGCTTAGGGTGGGTAATGAAGAAATAGTGTTTAAAATTTATGATGCCATGCGATTCTCTAAAGAACAAGATGATTCCTATTATTTTATTGATTCTATTTAGTACTCTGTTCAAGATTACTTTCAAGAAATCACTCTTAAAGACATGTTGGAACTATGTCTCGTCCAAAGTGGGGAGGAGGATGAAATCACCAGTGAGATAGAGAAGGTGATAATTGTCTTGAACTCTAACGAACCTTCTTCAAGACAAAAAGATTATGAGGGTATTGAGATAAATGATGAACTAAGACAAAAACCCTCTATTGATGAACCTCTCAAACTAGAACTAGAACAACTACCCAATCATTTGGAATATGCATATTTGGGAGATAACTCTACATTACCAGTGATTATTGCTTCGGACTTGCAACCCAAGGAGAAAGAAGAATTACTCCAAGTATTAAAAGAACATAAAAGAGCCATAGCTTAGAAAATTTCTGACATAAAAAGGAACAGTCCCTTTTTTTGCGCCCACAAAATTTTGATGGAAGATGAATACAAATCATTTGTACAAGCTCAACGATGATTGAACCCCAACATGAAGGAAGTTGTCAAGGCTGAGGTAATTAAATTGCTCGATGTTGGAGTTATTTGTCCTATTTCTAACTGTACTTGGGTAAGTCATGTGTAGGTTATTCCTAAGAAGGGAGGGATGACTGTTGTTGCCAATGAAAAGAACGAATTGATCACTACAAGAACAATCACAGGTTGGAGAGTACGCACTGGCTATAGGAAATTGAATGATGCCACTAGAAAAGACCACTTTCCTTTACCCTTCATTGATCAAATTTTGGAAAGACTATCAGGGCATACGTACTACTGCTTCTTGGATGGACTTTCTGGCTACTTCCAAATCCCGATAGCTCCTGAAGATGAAGAGAAAACGACATTTACATGTCCATATGGTATCTTTTCTTATCGTAGAATGCCTTTTGGATTATGTAATGCTCCTACTACTTTTCAGCGTTGCATGTTAGCCATCTTTGGCGAACTCATTGAAGATATTATGGAAGTATTTATGGACGACTTCTCGATATTCGATAACTCTTTCCATCTCTGCCTTAAAAATTTAAAACGAGTTCTAACAAGATGTGAAGAAACGAACCTTGTACTTAATTGGGAAAAATGCCACTTCATGATTTGTGAAGGTATTGTGTTAGGACATAAAATTTCTAGTAAAGGGATAGAGGTTGATAAAGAAAAAATTGAAACCGTTGATAAAGAAAAAATTGAGGCCTTTGAAAACCTACCTCCTCCTAATTTAGTTAAGGCTATTAGAAGCTTCTTAGGACATGATAGTTTTTATGGAAGATTTATTAAAGATTTTTCTAAAATAGCTAAGCCTTTAACGAAATTACTAGAAAACCCAATTTAAAACCTAACACGCACCTGGCACGGTCATGGCCCCTATTTAAAACCCTAAATTCCCTTTTACTGTTCATCATCTAACCCAAAACCCCCTCACAAACCATAGCTGCCGCTCTTCCACCTATCCACCACCTCCGGCCGGCGCCTTCGTATTTCGGCCAAACTACCACCCATTCTTCCCTTTTTCCCTTCATTCATTACCCTCACAAAAGCCTAACACCACCATTCAAACAACCTCCCTCCTCTTCTCCCACTTTCCCACTATCCCCCACCTTATACTCTTTTCCACTAGACGACCACCACCACTCCACCCCAATTGCCAACTTCACACCGCACTCACACACTACATCCACATCCCAACCGCTCCCCTACCATCGTTGGGTTCTTTTACTTTACTGATTTCTTTTTCATTCTTTTTATTTATTTATTTATTTATTTTATAACGCCCTAATTTTTGGGTTTTTGAGATTTTGCTTGAATTTATTTTTGCTTGTTTGGATGTGTTAAATTATGCTTTGAATGTGTTTAGTGGGCCTTTAGAAGGCCTAAGTTTAAGTTTAAAGCCTGGTAAAATTTTAAATTTTGGGCTTAAAAGAGAAGGGGTGTTAGATAAATGGGCTGTTAAATAAATGAGGGGGACTTAAGTCACAAGAAAGCTTGTGTTAAAGTGGCAAGGTGGCGCCACTTAAAACACAAGGGGTGGCGTGTGGAAGCTTTGAAGGAGCTAAGGTTCAAATCCCTTGATAAGCAAGTGTGTTTTATTTTTATGCTTATGCATGGTAAGTGATGAAACTTAAGTGAAATTCTGGGGAAGAAGTTGAGGTGCTCATGGAATTAGGTGTGGAGTGATAATGAGGGGTTATCTAGGAGAAATTTTAGGTAATTTGGAAAGGAAAGTAAGAGTTGGCTGACTACAGGACTTTGGAGAGACAAATTCGGCTAGGGATCTTAGGCTTCGGCATTTTTTCGACAATTGAGGTGTTGGTGCCGATTTCTTTTAGTGGTTAGCCTTCAGGATTTGACAATTTGGGTCATTCTTTTGGTTGCCGAATAGGTATAGTTTATTTTGGGCCCCTTCATTCCATCTTCTTTCGCCTATTCTCTTTGTTAAGAAAAGCTAAAAACCTTGTGCACATCTTGTCCTCTGTCGATTTCTTTCTCTTGGCTGAACTTATTCTCCTCATTCTTCCCTTCTTTTTTTTCTTCCCCTTTTCTTCATTGATTGAAGTGATCTCTTTAAACCCCTTCTGGCCGATTGCTGCAAGGCTGAAACCCGAATCCCTTCTAGCTGATAGCTTATTGGCTGAATACTATAAAATTTGAAATCCCAAAACCTTGAATCCTCCCTTGCCATTTTCTCTTTAGACCGAACCACACTTATCCTTATTTTGAAAAGCCAAAATCACTTGACACACTTTTTTGTTTTCCTTTCATCTCCTTCCACCTTGTTTCTCAAAACCGAAACCCCCCATACCCTCTAGTGTGTTTTTGAAAGCCGAATCCTGAGGACATACAGAGTAAAGAGTAAGGAATGACTTGAGGAATGCCAATCGATTCATCTCGGAAGCAAGGATTTACATCAAGACTAAAGATCTCCTTTCAATTTCTCTTAAAGTTTTTGGGTTCTGTATGTTTTGTTGTTTTCCCTATTTTGAGATGTTTTCTTTCAACATGAATTAAATCCCCTGAATACCTGAGGGGGATGAAACCTAAGGCAGATCTTGTTATTCTTTTCTGAATTATATGATAAATACTTGATTTGTTCTAAACTGTGTTATTAATTCTTGTTTTAATATTTCAGGATAATAAGTTGTATGTGCTTATTTAGTGGAGCAACAGTCCCTATCTAAGAGTATATCCAACATAATTAAGCGGAGTTGACTGCAATCCTAGACATAGGATGACAAAAATCTACCGGATTGAGTCAATTCTAATAGGAAAATCCATAGATCGAGTTAATGCAACACTAGGGGTTTTAATTAGAAAGAAGTTTCAATTAATCAACCTAGGGTTTGTTGTTTTTACTCTTGAAAGAGATATTAGCATAAATTAGGGAATTTTAAGGATCAAGTCAGTGAATAAATCTAGTTCCGAGTCAAATAACAAGTGAGGTCTAGGTGGATTCTTCCTTGGGTATTGTCTTAATCAATCAATTTTCCAAAAGCAATTTCCCTAATTTACTATTTGTCGCGTTCTTAATTTTTAGTTCAAACATATCCCATTTATTTTTAGGCTAGATAATAAAAGGAAAGTTAATACTAGTAATTTTTATCTCTATGGGCTCGACATTCAGGTCTTGCCATAGGCTATACTACTGTTCAATAGGTGCGCTTACCTTTATCGTGATAATAGTTTAGTTTATACGTACAATCAATATCACATCAGCTACCGGTAATCAATACACATCCTCATAGTTCTGTCTTTCTTTTTCACAAACAAAATTGGTGCACCCTATGGAGAGAAACTCGGTCACGTGAATTCTCTATTTGTCAATTCTTGCAACTGAGCTTTCAGTTCTTTTAATTCGATTAGTGCCATTCTATACGGAGCTATCAAAATTAGAGTCGTCCTTGGTACTAACTCAGTACCAAACTTTACCTCTCGATAGGTGGTAAACACGTCAATTCTTCAGGAAACACATCCGGATAGTCGCACACTACTGGTACGGATTCAATATTCTTTTCAGTCACTTTACTATCAAGCACATAAGCAAAGTAAGTTTCACACCCCTTTCTCACATACTTCTGAGCCAACATCGAGGATATCACAACCAGTAAACCATTCAGGTCATTAGATACAATCCAAATAATCTCATCATTCTGGCATCTCAAATTAATAGTCTTTCATTTGGAAGTAACAACAGTATCGTGCAACGTCAGCCAATCCATACCCAGAATTATATCAAATTCGTTGAATGGTAATAACATCGGATCAGCCAGAAAGCATGAATCTCGAATCATCAACAGGTAATTTTTACACACTATATCAACCAAAACACACAGACCCTCAGGGTTTGATACTCTAATCACAAACTCAGTAGACTCAACAGGTAAAGTCTTACTGGATACTAAAGTCTCACACACATATGAATAAGTCAAACCAGTATCAATCAATGGAATAACACTAGTATCATAGAGAGTGAAAGTACCGGTAATAACATTTAGGGATGAAGCCTCTTCGCGAGCACGTATAGCATATGCTCTGGCAGGTGTGCGAGCATTGAATCGTACTACTATATCTTTCATTCCTTTTTGACTACCGCTCACATTACCCTTATTTTTGGGTGGTTTGCCTCGCACTGACACATTTCCCATTCTCGCACTCTGAAACGTATTTTCCTCAGCTAACATCGGGCACTCTCGGATAAAATGATCCATGGATCCACATTTAAAACAAGATCGATCATGCAATCTGCAATATCCTAGATGTCATTTACATCAATGCTTACACTCGGGTCTTGATAAACGCTAATTTATACATGTTTTTACCCCATGCTTAGCCTATATTTTGGATGAATTATCATTAAATTTGTGAGAATTGGTGCTCTTAACCCTTCTATTTCATGTTTTATACTCAGGAGAGCACAGGGAAGAGAAAAGAATGAAAAAAAGGGATGAAAACGAAGAAAATGGGCCAAAGTGTGAAAACGACATGGCCTAAGGATTCACCACACGGCCATGGCACATGGCCGTGCCACATAAGGTCCAACACGGCCCAACCCTGACAAGCATGGCCTGACCACGCGGCTGTGCCTCCATCAACACTCTCGTACACGACCTCCTGTCGATCCACACAGCCGTGGCACACGGGCGTGTCCCTGTCGTGAGAAGTGTAATTTCACTCAGATTTGGATACTTAGAGGCTAAGAAAGGCATTCCAAAGCTCTATATAAAAGCCCTAGGAGGTAACTCTAAGGGTATGCCTTTTCTTCTACAAAACAATGCCGTATTTCTGCTAACACAGAGAGTGAAAGCAAGGGATTACTCCAAGGGAAGTCGACTGATTCATCCCAGAAGCCGAATTCTACATCAAGACAGAGGATCTCCCATCAATCCTTCAGGGGTTTTTGCGTTCTTTATGTTTTGTTATCTTTATTCTTCTGAGATGTTTTCTTTATTAATTATGAACTAAATCCCCCAAATACTTGAGGGGGATGAAACCTAAGACAGATCTTGTTATTATTTTATCTTCAGTTATATAATAAATACTTGAATTGTTCTTAATTATGTGTTCTTAATTCTTATTTTAATAATCCTAGGTATTAATTCAAGTATTGATGTGCTTATTCAGAGGAGTAAAAGTCCCTGTTTAAGAGTATATCTAGCATAATTAAGCGAAGTTGCATGCAACCCTAGACATAGGGTGACATAAATCTGCCGGATTAGGGTCAAACCAAATAAGGGGATCCATAGATCGAGTTAATGCAAGACTGGGGGTTTTTAACTAGAAAGAGATTCTAGTTAATCAACATAGGATTAGTTGTTCTTATCCTCGATTGAGGTATTAACATAAGTTAGGGATCTCTACGGATCAAGTCAAGTGAATAAATCATCTAGCTCAAGAATTGATGATAAGTGAAGTCTAGGTGGATTCTCCCTTAAGTATTGCCCAAATCAATCAGTTTTTCCTAAAGAGTTTTTCCCCAATTTACTTTTTGTGCATTCATAGTTTAGTTTTAGAATTAGTTTAGTTTCATAAAAACCCCTTTTATTTCGAGGTTAAATAATAGAAAAGAAGTTAGTACTGGTACTTTTGGTTCCCTTGGGTACGATATCTCGGTCTTGCCACTAAGCTATACGACTGTTCGATAGGTGCGCTTGCCTTAAAGTCGTTATAATGTTAGTTTTTGGTGCGATCATTATTATAAATTTTCTTACTTCATATCACACATATCAAGTTTTTGGTGCAATTGCTGGGGAACTAAAATATTAAGAACGCTCGATTTCTATTACTTTAGCCATATTTATTTTTATTTATTTTCAGCTTATTTTTATTTTTATTTTTATTTTACTAGAATTTTCTTTTCCTCTAGGTACCTCTAGTTTATGACTAGAAGGAACCCAGAAAGACCACTGCTATTCAATGAAAACTTGGAAGTGATAGTTCGCAGAACTCGTAGAGAGATCAGAAGAAGCCTAAATTATCCAGAACAAGGACAAGAACAAGAGCCAGAACCTACGAAAGAGATGGAAACAAATCAAGGCAATTTACCACCTCCCGCGATTGCCGCGCAACCAGTGAACCAAGATGATGCCCCTCGTACTATGTATGATTATGCTAAACCCACTGGTGCTCAATCTAGTATTATTAGACCTACTATTGCTACAAATAATTTTGAATTAAAACCTAAAACTATTCAAATGATACATCAATTTGTGCAGTTTGATGGTTTACTCCAAATTCACACATAGCCAACTTTTTTGAACTTTGTGATACTTTTAAAATTAACAGCGTTTCTGATGATGCCATTTGTCTAAGGCTATTTCCATTCTCTTTGAGAAATAAAGCCAAACAGTGGTTAAATTCTTTACCACGAGGATCAATCACTACATGTGTAACAGCCCTATTTCGACCTTAGTCAGAAAGTGGTTTCGGGACCACTAAACCGAGTCATTAAAATGGTTGATTTTAAATTTTCTATGTCTGAATTATGTGTTAAATGTATGTGTAAATTTTTTTGGTTTTCATTTGGTAAATTAAATGTGAATTTAATAATAAGGGCTTAGTTGAGAAAATTAGAAACTTTGCTAGGCAAATTAAAAGGACTAAGATAAGGAAGGCTTTAAAATAATTGGGTTTGCATGTCAATTTTTCCTTTTTTTTGAAAGTGGCCGGCCATGCACCTTTATTAGTGATTATTTTGAGATTTTATTACATTAAAATGTTTTGTGATTTGTGGTTAGTATAATGGAATTAATAATAAAATAAATAAATAAAAGAAGAAAGGGTGAAAAGAACAAGGCAAAATCACTTTCTTTCTTGTTCTTTGTTTTGCCGTATATGAGAAGGGGGGAGAAACAAAGCATTCGGCCACCCTTATTTTTTCTTGATTAAGGTAAGACTTCATCATAGTTTGTTTTGATTTTGTGAGTTCAAGTTGGTAATTAGGCCTATAGCATAACCCATGTGTTGATTTTTCTTGAATTTGGTTGTGGATGCCACATTCAGCCATTGTTGAATTGTATGGAATCATAAAGCTTTTGAGTTTAAATGATATATATAGTATTAGGGAACCTTTAAGAGATGTCTTGAGGTTAAAATTTTAAAAAAATTCATGAGGGTATGCTTAATTATACAAATTTTACTTGGAATGGTTCTTAAATCAAATGAAGGCATTCGGCCATGGGGGTTTGAGTAATCTTATGAATGTTTTGATGCTTAAAGTATAATACTTGTTGTTAACTTTGTAAGAAGAACTAATTGAGGTTGGATTTGTAAGTTAGCATTTTGTTTTGTATAGGCATCTATAATGACCGAATGAATATTTGGATGTTAAGTCAATAAGCCTTTGGCTTTGGTATATATATATGTATATATATACATATTCTTAAAATGGTTAAATTGTACTGGTTGGATGGTATTTTTTTTTTTAGAAAATAATAGTATGAAAAGGTGGAATGGCTAAGTGGATAGAAGTGATTTTGGAAGTGAAGCACATTCGGCCATTAAGGTGATGGTGCAAATTGTGCTTAAATTTATAAATGTGGTTGTGTGTGAACCATGTTTAAAATATGTCATTAAATTTTGTAACATTGTTAATGTAGGTGTTTTTGATTATGGCCGAATAGGGAATTATAAATCAAGTAAGAAGTGAGATGCTTTAGTTAAGTGCATTTACCTTGTGACTAAATAAGGCAATTGTGAAATCTCTTTTGAAAGAACACATTCGATGGTAGGTTTAGTGATTATGCTTGTGAGCTTGAGATAAATACATAGCTAATATGTGTGTGGGTGCCGAATGAATCCAATTATGATATTGTATATCTAGCTAGTTAAAGAATTGTTGCGATGTAAGATTAATGTCCATTGGACCGAATGTGTATGTATGCATCTGTGCGTATTTATATATGTGTGGTAAAGAGATTATATTTGTATCCTTTGCCTTGGTCAAGTAAGAGGATGAGTGTTTAATGGAATTCAAATTTTGTTGTGTCAAATTAAGCTCAAGAGCTTAGAGGGACAACATCGGATAAAGGAAAGGCTAAGGTGGCGGAATAGTTGACTCGTAAATACTCCACAGTTACGAGGTAAGTTCTTGAGCAATGAATGTTATCTCATAATTATAATGGAATATTAGTACATATGTGAATGTAGAAATTGAGACTTAAAAGGCCATATTCGAATGTGGATATGGATAGGATAATCTGAGCAAATGTTTGAAAACCGAATGTTAATCTTTGATTTTGTTATATCTTGAAGTGAATCTGTACCCCTCATTTATGATCAGTGAATCAGATTTTTGTATGGGTTGTAAACATGTTGTGATTGTATTTGAGTATTGGAATTGATTTCGAGCCAGTGATATAATCCGAGCTTAGTCTCGAAGGGCTTTCGAGCCAGTGATGCGATCCGAGCTTAGCCTCGAAGGGCTTTCGAGCCAGTGATGCGATCCGAGCTTAGTCTCGAAGGGCTTTCGAGCCAGTGATACGATCTGAGCTTCGCCTCAAAGGGCTTTCAAGCTAGTAAAATAACCGGACTTAGTTTCAAAGGACTTTGGGCTAGTGTTGAAATCGAGCTTGGACCGGAAGGGCATCCGTACCGATGTTATAAAATAAATGTCTAGACAGTCCTATTAAATGTGTTGCCTACGGTAAGATAGCCAGGTATGCATCTTACTCCTGTTCGAGAATTTTGTTACTATAAATTTTGAGTTTATAATTCGGTGGGAATGCTATGACTATTATTAAAGATTACTCGAACGCCTATGACTTGATTATGGCGTACTTGTTCTGAATTAGAAGAGTTTAATTATTCGGATATGGAATGTATGTTATGTGCATGAGTTCAGCTTGATTATTGAAATGAACGTGTTCGGTTATAAGATGAATTTAGTCAAATACCATGAAATTACCTTTGTGGTATGAATGATAAAGGGGTTATCATAGTATTATCTTATTCGGCCGAAGGGTAAAATAAACAAGCTTAGATATTGCCATGCTACTCATTCAAATGATTTTTGTTACTTAAAAACTTACTAAGCACAAAATTGCTTACTCCGTTGCTTTTGATTTTCTGTTTTATAGATCTCGTTCGTTAGCTACGGTCTTGGGAATCTTGCTTTCGAAGTGATATCTACTATCAAAGCCCTGTTCGGTATTTAGTTAGCTAAACTTTTGTGAATGGCATGTATAGGAAGCATTTTTGTGGTTGTTAATTAAGAAACTTTTATTTTGATGTGTAATTAAGCATAGCCATGCGAATATGGCTTTTTAAGATGCTTTCCATCTACGTATGGTCTTTAAGATGTTGATATGTATTTTGAGTTATATGCATTGCTTGAATGGGAACTTGAAAATCTAAATGATGAAACTTTAGGGTTCGATGTCATCATTCGGCATGTTTATATATATATACATGAGTGGATTGGATGTTTATTCAAAAAGGTAGCTAGATGTGAATTTGCAACATGAACCTAAAGACATGAATAGATTCAGTTTAAGCTTTTAAATTGCATGAATAGCTCTTATCCATGAAGCTAGGTGTTTTGCAATAGATGACGCGCAAATGGTTTTGATCTCATTCGTATAACTTAGATATGAAATATGATATACCTTAAACCATTATCCATAAGCGTTTATGTATATGCTGTACGAGTGATGCTTTGTTAGCTTGTGTGAATGTCGGGTAATGCCTCTTGACCATCCGGCGACGTGTACGGGTCTTGGGTGTTACATTTTATTGGTATCAGAGCTACGGTTTAGTTGATTCTCAGACTACCGTAGTAAGTATGAGTCTAGCTATACATGCCATTTATTGTCATTTTGATAGTGAGATGATTTCTGACATCTGAAATGTGATTTCTGGTATAGAATGGATCCCGAACCTAATCGAGCCGTAGCAGACGATGTCGAGAGCATAGCGCCTGCTCCCGCGCAAGTGACAGCGCCGAACGACTCTCAGCCGAATATCAGTCATCGAGATGACGACACGAGACAAGCCTTTTATACAATGATGAGTGATTGGTTCAGTCAATTCCTTAGACCGAATCTGGCTGTTCCACAACCCCTGCCCCCAAATACTCTGCTCCCAACCTATGTGGCCCCTCCTGTGACCGATCCGGTGAGATTGAGTAGGCCTCCAGTCGACAAAATCAGAAAATATGGGGCTGAGGAGTTCCGGGCTAATCCTAGTAATGATGCTGAGCGGGCCGAGTTTTGGCTCGATAATACCATTCGAGTGTTTGATGAACTGTCCTTGTGACAACCCTAAATTTGACCCTAGTCGGAAAGTGGTTTCGAGACCACTAAACCGAGCCGTAAAAATAATTAAATGTTAAATTTTATGTCTATTATATGTGAAAATATATGTGTGAAATGTATATTCTTTGATTTTTGTCATTTTATTGTGAATTGAATCAAAAAAAAAAAAAAAAAAAGGGGGCTTATGTGAAAGATCTTGAAAATGTGATAGGCCAAATTGAAGTGAGTAATTTTTAGAAGGATAGTGAATAGGTGGACTTGCATGTCAATATCACCTTTTTAATCATAGTGGCCGACCATGATGTGTTGATTTGTATTAAATATATTTGTTTTATGTTAATAATTTCATAATGGTTTTATTAAAATAATAATAGATGAATAAAGTAAACTAAAAAGGGTGAAGAAAACAAAGTTTCTCACTCTCTTTCTCAATTGCCGAAATCAAATAAGAGTTTAGTAAAGAAGATGAGAAAATATTTGGCCATGGGTGTGTTTAAATGAAAGGTATGAATTCTATACTAATTTCTTTAAAATTTGAGATTTTAAGTTAGTTTTTAAGCCTTTGACATAGTCCATGGGTTAATTTTTAGTTTAATGGTGAATCTTTCATTCGGCCATTGTTGTAAAGTATGAAGCTTTGAAGCTTTTGAGTTTTGATGATAGAATCGTATTATGGAGTGTTTGAGGGATGAATTGAGGTCAAATTCGTATGGTTATTTGTTAATATGCTTTAATAATGCAACTTGTGCTTTGTGTGATTTAATTAGCTAAATGGGACATTCGGCTATGTCCATTAGAACGAATGAATCGGTGTTGGATGTTTAATTGATGTCCTTACAAGTATAGTTGTATTGGAAGGTTAATATAAGTGTTTTAGATAAATTCAAGGACTATAAGACTTTCAGCTAAGGGTTTTAAATTGGAAAACCGTGTATTAGATTTGATTTTAATGCTTGGTTATTAAATGATGTTTACACCATTGCCGAATGCTCTTGACAATGAGGTTTGTGTTAATTGAATGCCAACTAAGGAAATATGGGAATTAGCTTTGCCGTTATGTGCTAACAAAATGAAAATAGGTTAAATTGCTTATAATGTGCCGAATATGGGCTTGTCGATTTGAAATATTCGGTCATGGATGAAAGGCATAATGTTTTTGTGAATAAAGTGGAAAGCTAAAATTTTGTGTTTGTGTAAACAATTGCCGAATGTACTTAAGGGTTGAAATGAATTTATCATGTGTCATTGTAATCTTAGTATAGTAAAACTTAGTTGGAAGGTCCATGTAGATTATGTGGTAGTGCCGAATGTGTTATGTGATTTGGGTAACCATGTGAATTCGGCCATTAAGGTTATTTGTAAATTTTTGGCAATATGGCATAAGTGTATTAAGGGTAAATTAATCAATTGGAATGTGAGTAATGATGTGTAAGATTATATTATAATTGAGCTAACTGTAATTAATATGGCTTATTTAGTTTTCTTATTATATTCGGCTATAAACAATGCTTGATGGAGTTGTAATAAGATAAATTCGTTTAATTTAGCTCAAGAGTAGCGAGAGCCAAACTCGGATAGGGGGAAAACTAAAGTGCTCGAATAACTGCTTTCAATCTTCGACAACTTTTTGAGGTAAGTTCTTAAGTGTTTGAACTTTACTTGTTATGCTTAAAGATTAAATAAACTCAGTAGCGAGAAGGATGAATTTATATAGTCTAAGTGCCGAATTAGTCTTGACAGATTTGAGCTACGGCAGTAGTGTAACTTTGAAAATACACCAAAAATTGTAAAAGGCGAGTTAGAAGCTGAATAAAATATGAAAATGAAGCTTATTGAGTCTACTTTCTTATAAAAGAAACCGTGTAAGCAAAGGAATTTCCTACAAAGATATATTTAAAGTTGTACGAGACAGTGTCAGAATGACTCCGAAATCCCCTGTTTTGTCTTTAGAAAATCATTATAAATTGTACAAAAATTTTTATGAGATAAAATTTATATGCTTAGACTCCTTAATGAGTCTAGTTTCATACAAAATAAACAAGAACATACTTTAAATTCTGTATAAGGAGAAATTTAATTTGTAGTGAAGAGTGGTCAGTATAGTCAAATAGTGAAACAGGGGAAACTTTAAGAAAAATCTGGTATTGATTGGGCAAACCAAAAATTCTGAAAATTTTATGGATAGAAGATATATGAGTCTAGTTTCAGGGAAAATTAACGGCACTTCATTTGGAGGTTTGTAGCTCCAGTTACAAATAATTTAATGACTGTTGCTTAGAAATACAGCTTGTAGAGAATTTGTGATTAGGTTGTAAACATTGATAAAACTTGTTCGAGTTGCTTATAGGCTATTGATTAAACCCATACATGAACTTTAATTTGTGACATTATGAAATGATGTATGAGTGTTAAATGGATTTGACAAGTACATGTGACAACAAAGTTCTGTGCATAAATGACAAGGAAATTCGTATAATGTAATAAATTGTTCAGGTACGTGATACTTACTTATTTATGTGAGAATGAGTATAATTGAATTATGGAATTAAATAATCTGTGTATAGTCTTGAATTAAAGAAGGGATGTGTTAAATATGGATGCGACTATGAGTATACATCTGACATTGTGAATTATATGCAAGGTGGTATATGTTTTGGTTCATATGGATTGAATTCATTGAAAATTATAAGTGAGAATGTTGATTCGAATTACCTTTGAATGAAAATATGTTATTAAATTGTATGATTTCGTGAGATTTCATATTTAAAGGATGGGGTTTATATGGTGTTATATCCGGGCATAGTCCCGAAGGGCATACGTGCCGGTGTTATATCCGGGCATAGTCCCGAAGGGCATACATGCCGGTGTTATATCCGGGCTTAGTCCCGAAGGGTATACGTGCCTGTGTTATATCCGGGCATAGTCCCGAAGGGCATACGTGCCGGTGTTATATCCGGGCATAGTCCCGAAGGGCATACGTGCCGGTGTTATATCCGGGCATAGTCCCGAAGGGCATACGTGCCGGTGTTATATCCGGGCTTAGTCCCGAAGGGCATACGTGCCTGTGTTATATCCGGGCATAGTCCCGAAGGGCATACGTGCCGGTGTTATATCCGGGCATAGTCCCGAAGGGCATACGTGCCAGTGTTATACCCGGGCTTAGTCCCGAAGGGCATACGTGACGGGGTCATATCCGGGCTTAAAGTTCCGCAGGCTTCGTGTTGGTAATATATCTGGGCTAAAAGCCCCGCCAGTGATTTGAGCAAAGTTTAAGATTTTGAGAATTTGCAATTAATCCCCAAATTGAATATGTTCAGTACATTAAGTTTGTGAGGTATGTATCATATGCTCGTATGAGAATTTAAATTGGATTGAATTATAAGTATCAAGGTGATGTATATGTGAATGAGTGCTATGTCTACAAGTGTGATGGTGATACATTCGGCCAATGTATAATGCTATATGAAAGTATGTGACTTAATTATATGTTTTAAGTTTTAGTTCAAGTGATTATATGCCTATGTTTAGATATAAACCTATGGTTTTGTGAAATCATTCATGGAAGCATATGACTTATTTAATGATTGTGGACATGGAAATTTATATGTAGATATGATCTATAATTTTATATTGATTGATTGATTTAAAGTTGGCTTTAAAGTGTTTAAATGCTCATCACTACATGAATTCGGGTTTAGAACTTAGCAGGCTAGTTGTTAGTGAATTGATAAAAGTTTAAGACTATGAGATCTCGTGTTAAAACGACAAATGAATACGTTCAATGCGTTAAGTTGGCCAGGTATGTATCATGAACCTACAAGAAATTTTGATTTGGACTAAATCAAAAGTGTATGATGTGATGCATATGTGAGTAAGTTATAAGACTATATATATATAATTATGGTACATTCAGTCAATGTGTAGTGTTATGTGAAGATATCTGATCCACCTATGTTTATATGAGTTTGGATTCAAGTGAAATTTAATCTGTTATATGTGCATTATGTGGTTGTGTATATCCGGCCAAAAGGCAATATACCTAGAAAGAGGTTACACGAGTATTCAAAAGATCGATTTATAATTGAGTTGGTCAAGTATGTGTTACATACTTATACATGTTAGATCTATCGAAATTAAATCACGAATGTGAAATGAGAAGCATATATGAAGATGTCATACGTATATGTGTGTATTCAATTATGGAAAAAAGTTATACGATATTATGAGATATACCATTTTGATATGAACGATGAAGTTAACTATAGATGTGAAATGGTACATTGATTGAACTTGATTGAATTAAAGTTGACACTGAAGTATATAAATGCCTATGTTTATATGATTTCGAAATTTTAAAGGAAATAACATGCTATATGTGCTTATAAGTGAATGTACATATTTAGCCAAATGGTATGGTACTGTGAATGAAATGAAATGTTATATTTGAATTCAAATAATTGGTTATATTTGAGTTCAATTGTTTAAATTGCTTAAGACTTACTAAGCTTATAAAAGCTTACTCTGTTTGTTCGTGTTTTTGTTTTATAGATTGGGGTTTCTGACTACCAGCTCGGGGATCGTCAGCACTTCGTCACACTATCTACTTTTACAGTAACCATGTGATTGGACTTAGTTTATGGCATGTGTAGGGTAGACAATAAGTAGAATGACACTTTGACCTTTGTATATAAGTCATGTGAATATGGTATCTTATGGAACTTACTTGTATAAGTTTTAAATTCGAACTTTGTTTGCGTCTAGCATTTAATAAATGAATGACCTTTATTCAAGGAAAAAAAAAGTTACTGTCCTGATTTGATTCTTAGTTTTTCGGTAACGCCTCATTCTATTCCGGCGACAGTCACGGGAGAAGGGTGTTACAGTCCTGCACACCCGAGGAGTGTCTGAAATGTGCGGTATCTCTGTTACGCGATGCTGCCTACTACTGGTGGAATACTCTGGTTTCTGTTGTTCCGAAAGAGCGAGTCACCTGGGAGTTTTTCCAAACCGAGTTTCGTAAGAAATACATCAGTCAGAGATTCATTGACCAGAAACGGAAGGAATTTATTGAGCTTAAACAAGGTCAGATGTCAGTAACCGAATACGAGAGAGAATTCGTACGACTCAGCCGTTATGCTCACGAGTGTGTATCATACGAGGCTATCATGTGTAAACGCTTTTAGGATGGATTGAATGAAGACATCAGATTGCTAGTGGGAATTTTGGAAATTAAAGAATTTGTCGTGCTAGTCGAGAGAGCTTGCAAAGCCGAAGAGCTCGGTAATGAGAAAAGAAAAGCGAAAGATGGAGTTATAGAGTTCTGTAAGAGATCTGTGGGAAAATTTGTTCCACAATCATCCAAAAAGATCAGAGATGAATCGGGCCGATCTAAAAATATTTCGGGTTGTTCGAGGCGAGATCATTATCGACCACCTGTGAGCTCGCGAGCTACTTCTGTCGCCAATGTTGGCAATGAACGTCGAGATAGATCTGATTGTAAATTTTGTGGTAAATGGCACCCGGGGAGCTGTAGACATCACGACCGCTCCTGCTTCAGATGCAGATCTGCCGATAACTTTATCAAAGACTGTCCGAAAGTTGATGAACCCACTCCCGATCAGGGTCAGAGACATAGTGGTACGGGTACACGGGGTAGACCACCGCGACGTGGAGGAAATACTAGTGGTAGTCAGAGAGGGACTAGAGACACTACAGTCAGATCCGAGGCTCAAACACCTACCAGAGCGTATGCTATTCGTGCTCGTGGGGAGGCTTCTTCTCTGGACGTTATTATCGGTACTTTCACACTCTTTAACACTGATGTTATCGCTCTGATTGATCCCGGTTCGGCCCATTCTTATGAATGTGAAGCTTTAGCCTCCAGTAAGGCTCTTCCTGTTAAGTTTACTGAGTTCGTAATTCGAGTGTCGAATCCTTTGGGTCGTTGTGTTTTGGTCAATAAAGTATGCAAGAAATGTCCCTTAATGGTTCAAGAATTCTGTTTTTTGGCTGATTTGATGCTTTTACCTTTCAATGAATTTGACATTATTCTTTGAATGGATTGGTTATCTGTAAACGACGCGATAGTGAATTGCAAGCGAAAGACTATTGAATTGCGATGTTCAAATAATGAAATAATCCGAATTGAGTCTACTGATCTAAACGGGCTACCCACCGTAATCACGACCATGTCAGCTCAGAGATATGTAAGAAAGGGGTATGAGGCGTATATGGCCTATGTGTTAGACGATAAAGTATCCGAACGCGAACTTGAATCTGTACCTGTGGTTAGAGAGTATTCAAATGTGTTTCCCGAGGAATTACCAGGATTACCGCCTATTAGGGAGGTCGAGTTTGGTATAGAGTTGGTTCTAGGTACGACGTCGATTTCGATTTCCCCTTACCGGATGGCACCCACTAAGTTGAAAGAATTGAAATCTCAGCTACAGGAGTTGATAGATAAGGGTTTTGCTCGACCGAGTTTCTCACCATGGGGCGCACCAGTTTTGTTTGTGAAAAAGAAAGATGGGACTATGCGAATGTGCATTGATTATCGACAACTGAATAAAGCCACTATAAAGAATAAGTATCCGTTGCCCCGGATTACTGATCTGTTTGATCAGTTGAAAGGAGCTTCAGTATTTTCGAAGATTGATTTACGATCCGATTATTACCAGTTGAGGGTTAGAGATTTTGACGTGCCGAAGACCGCATTCAAAACGAGGTACGGACACTACGAATTTTTAGTGATGCTGTTTGGGCTCACTAATGCCCCTGCGGTTTTCATGGATTTGATGAATAGGGTGTTCAGACCGTATTTGGACCGTTTTGTAGTAGTGTTCATCGATGATATTTTTATCTACTCTTGCGATGAGAATGAGCATGCCGAGCATTTGAGACTTGTACTTTAGACTTTGCGTGAAAATCAATTGTATGCGAAATTTAGTAAGTGCGAATTCTGGTTGCGTGAGGTCGACTTCTTGGGACATATAGTATCTGCTTCGGGTATTCGAGTCGATCTAAACAAAATCTCAGCTATTCTCGACTGGAAACCCCCTAGAAACGTTTCTGAAGTTCAAAGCTTCTTGGGACTGGCCGGTTATTACCGACAATTTGTCAAAGATTTTTTGATGATTGCGACCTCGTTGACGAAGCTGCTGCAAAAAGAGGTCAAGTTCGAGTGGTCAGATAAGTGTCAGCAAAGTTTCGACCGGCTAAAAACCCTTTTGACGGAAGCTCCAGTGTTAGTTCAGCCAGAATCCGGCAAAGAGTTTGTAGTTTTTAGTGATGCATCTCTGAACGGTTTAGGTTGCATTTTGATGCAAGAGGGTCATGTTGTCGCTTATGCTTCGAGACAATTGAAGCCTCACGAACGAAATTATCCAACTCATGATCTTGAATTAGCCACTATCATTTTTGCCTTGAAGATTTGGCGACACTATCTGTTCGGTGAGAAATGTCACATCTTTTCCGATCACAAAAGTCCCAAATATCTGATGACTCATAGAGATTTGATTTTGAGGCAAAGACGGTGGCTAGAATTGCTAAAAGACTACGAGCTTATTATTGATTATCACCCGGGAAAAGCTAATGTAGTTGCAGATACTCTTAGCCGAAAATCTCTATTTTCCTTACGAGCTATGAACGTAAAACTAACGATGTCGGTAGATGACTTGTTGATAGCCGAATTAAGAGCAGGGCCAG
Organism: Gossypium stocksii; assembly: GCA_020496765.1. Classification (NCBI taxonomy): domain Eukaryota; kingdom Viridiplantae; phylum Streptophyta; class Magnoliopsida; order Malvales; family Malvaceae; genus Gossypium; species Gossypium stocksii. Next base: position 48,588,896 of record CM035627.1, read on the forward strand.
TGTTTGTACGGCAAATTTGTGAGGCTCAGAAAGTCAATGATAACTTGCTTGCTAAGCGAGCTCAATACATGTCGGGTGGAGATACAGAGTTTCGAGTTGATGAAAAAGATTGTTTGAGATTTAGGGACCGATTGTGTATTCTGAGAAATTCTGAGCTAGCTTTGACGGTTTTGACTGAAGCCCATAACAGCCGAATGTCAGTTCATCCGGGTAGCACGAAAATGTATAATGACTTGAAACGACAATATTGGTGGCACGGTATGAAACGGAACATCTCCGAATTTGTATCTAAGTGCCTAGTATGTCAGCAAGTAAAAGCGGAACATCAGGTGCCTTCGGGTTTGCTTCAGCCAATTTTGATACCTGAGTGGAAGTGGGACCGAGTTACGATGGACTTTGTGTCAGGTTGCCTCTAACACCAAGCAAGAAAGACTCCATTTGGGTTATTGTTGATAGATTAAAGAAGTTAGTTCATTTCATTCCCGTTCGTATACACTATTCACTTAATAAGCTAGCGAAATTGTACGTTTCCCAGATTGTACGATTGCACGGAGTGTCGATTTCTATTGTTTTAGACTGAGATCCTCGCTTTACTTTGTGATTCTAGAAGAAGTTACACGAGGCATTGGGAACTAAACTTCATTTCAGCACCGCTTTCCATCCGCAGACTGACGATCAATTCAAACGGGTTATACAGATACTCGAATACATGTTGAGATGTTGCATTCTCGAGTTCAGTGGCTCGTGGGAAAAAAATTTACCCCTGGTTGAATTCGCATATAATAATAGCTTTCAGTCGAGTATTCAGATGGCACCCTACGAAGCTCTTTACGGTCGAAGATGCTGTACACCTCTGTTTTGGACCGAGCTTAGTGAGAATAAGGTTCTTGGGGTTGATTTAGTCAGAGAAGCGGAACAGAAAGTGAAAATAATTCGTGACAATTTGAAAATGGCATCCGATCGTCAGAAATCATACGCGAATCTAAAACGTAAAGACATTGAGTATCAAGTTGGTGATAAAGTGTTTTTAAAACTTTCACCTAGGAAAAAGGTGCTCAGATTCGGACGTAAAGGCAAGTTAAGTCCGAGATTCATCGGGCCGTACGAGATATCGGAACGGATTGGGCCAGTTGCTTATAAATTGATTTTGCCCCCTGAACTTGAAAAGATCCACAACGTTTTTCATGTATCAATGCTCCGTCGCTATAGATCCGATCCTTCGCATGTGATAAATTCGTCGGAAGTTGAAATTCAATCTGATTTGAGTTATGAAGAAGAACCTATCCGTATAGTAGCTCAAGAAGTTAAAGAATTGCGAAATAAAAAGGTTCCATTAGTAAAAGTGCTGTGGCTCAAGCACGGAATCGAGAAAGCAACTTGGGAGCCCGAGAATGCTATGAAAGAAAGATATCCAAATCTATTTTCAGGTAAGATTTTCGGGGACGAAAATCCTTAAAGGAGGGGAGAGTTGTAACAGCCCTATTTTGACCCTAGTCAGAAAGTGGTTTCAGGACCACTAACCGAGTCATTGAAATGGTTGATTTTAAATTTTCTACGTCTGAATTATGTGTTAAATGTATGTGTAAATTTTTTTGGTTTGAATTTGGTAAATTAAATGTGAATTTAATAATAAGGGCTTAGTTGAGAAACTTAGAAACTTTGCTAGGCAAATTAAAAGGACTAAGATAATGAAGGCTTTAAAATAATTGGGTTTACATGTCAATTTTTCCTTTTTTTGGAAGTGGCCGGCCATGCACCTTTATTAGTGATTAATTTGAGATTTTATTACATTAAAATGTTTTGTGATTTGTGGTTAGTATAATGGAATTAATAATAAAAAAAAAATAAAAGAAGAAAGGGTGAAAAGAACAAGGCAAAATCACTTTCTTTCTTGTTCTTTGTTTTGCCGTATGTGAGAAGGGGGGAGAAACAAAGCATTCGGCCACCCTTATTTTTGCTTGATTAAGGTAAGACTTCATGATAGTTTGTTTTGATTTTGTGAGTTCAAGTTGGTAATTAGGCCTATAGCATACCCCATGTGTTGATTTTTCTTGAATTTGGTTGTGGATGCCACATTTGGCCATTGTTGAATTGTATGGAATCTTAAAACTTTTGAGTTTAAATGATATATATAGTATTAGGGAACCTTTGAGAGATGTCTTGAGGTTAAAATTTCAAAAAAATCCATGAGGATATGCTTAATTATACAAATTTTACTTGGAATGGTTCTTAAATCAAATGAAGGCATTCGGCCATGGGGGTTTGAGTAATCTTATGAATGTTTTGATGCTTAAAGTATAATACTTGTTGTTAACTTTGTAAGAAGAACTAATTGAGGTTGGATTTGTAAGATAGCATTTTGTTTTGTATAAGCATCTATAATAACCGAATGAAATTTTGGATGTGAAGTCAATAAGCCTTCGGCTTTGGTATATATATATGTATATATATACATATTCTTGAAATGGTTAAATTGTATTGGTTGGACGGTATTTTTTTTTAGAAAATAATAATATGAAAGGGTGGAATGGTTAAGTGGATTGGAGTGATTTTGGAAGTGAAGCACATTCGGCCATTAAGGTGATGGTACAAATTGTGCTTAAATTTATAAATGTGGTTGTGTGTGAACCATGTTTAAAATATGTCATTAAATTTTGTAACATTGTTAATGTAGGAGTTTTTGATTATGGCCGAATGGGGAATTATAAATCAAGTAAGAAGTGAGGTGCTTTAGATAAGTGCATTTACCTTGTGACTAAATAAGGCAATTGTGAAATCTCTTTTGAAGGAACACATTCAGTGGTAGGTTTAGTGATTGTGCTTGTGAGCTTGAGATAAATACATAGCTAATATGTGTGTGGGTGCCGAATGAATCCAATTATGATATTGTATATCTAGCTAGTTAAAGAATTGTTGCAATGTAAGATTAATGTCCATTGGACCGAATGTGTATGTATGCATCTGTGCATATTTATATATGTGTGGTAAAGAGATTATATTTGTATCCTTTGCCTTGGTCAAGTAAGAGGATGAGTGTTTAATGAAATTCAAATTTTGTTGTGTCAAATTAAGCTCAAGAGCTTAGAGGGACAGCATCGGATAAAGGAAAGGCTAAGGTGGCGGAATAGTTGACTCGTAAATACTCCAAAGTTAGGAGGTAAGTTCTTGAGTACTGACTGTTATCTCATAATTATAATGGAATGTTAGTACATATGTGAATGTAGAAATTTAGACTTAAAAGGCCATATTCGAATGTGGATATGGATAGGATAATTTGAGCAAATGTTTGAAAACCGAATGTTAATCTTTGATTTTGTTTTATCTTGAAGTGAATCTGTACCCCTCATTTATGATCAGTGAATCAGATTTTTGTATGGGTTGTAAACATGTTGTGATTGTATTTGAGTATTGGAATTGATTTCGAGCCAGTGATGCGATCCGAGCTTAGTCTCGAAGGGCTTTCGAGCCAGTGATACGATCCGAGCTTAGCCTCGAAGGGCTTTCGAGCCAGTGATGCGATTCGAGCTTAGTCTCGAAGGGCTTTCGAGCCAGTGATATGATATGAGCTTCGCCTCGAAGGGCTTTCAAGCTAGTAAAATAACCAGACTTAGTTCCGAAGGACTTTGGGCTAGTGTTGAAACCGGGCTTGGACCCGAAGGGATTCCATGCTGATGTTATAAAATAAATGTTGAGACAGTCCTATTAAATGTGTTACCTATCGTAAGATAGCCAGGTATGCATCTTACTCCTGTTCGAGAATTTGTTACTATGAATTGTGAGTTTATAATTCGGTGGGAATGCTATGACTAGTATTAAAGGTTACTCGAACGCCTATGACTTGATTATGGCGTACTTGTTCTGAATTAGAAGAGTTTAATTATTCAGATATGGAATGTATGTTATGTGCATGAGTTCAGCTTGATTATTGAAATGAACGTGTTCGGTTATAAGATGAATTTAGTTGGATACCATGAAATTACCTTTATGATATGAATTATAAATGGGTTATCATAGTATTATCTTATTCGGCTGAAGGGTAAAATAAACAAGCTTAGATATTTCCATGCTACTCATTCAAATGATTTTTGTTACTTAAAAACTTACTAAGCACAAAATTGCTTACTCTGTTGCTTTTGATTTTCTGTTTTATAGACCTCGTTCGTTAGCTACGGTCTCGGGAATCTTGCTTTTGAAGTCATCTCTACTATCAAAGCCCTGTTTCGTATTTAATTAGCTAAACTTTTCTGAATAGCATGTATATGAAGCATTTTGTGGTTGTTAATTAAGAAACTTTTATTTTGATGTGTAATTAAGCATAGCCATGCGAATATGGCTTTTCAAGATGCTTTACACCTACGTGTGGCCTTTAAGATGTTGATATGTATTTTGAGTTATATGCATTACTTGAATGGGAACGTGAAAATCTAAATGATGAAACTTTAGGGTTCGATGTCATCATTCGGCATGTTTATATATATATACATGAGTGGATTGGATGTTTATTCAAAAAGGTAGCTAGATGTGAATTTGCAACATGAACCTAAAGACATGAATAGATTCGGTTTAAGCTTTTGAATTGCATGAATAGCTCTTATCCATGAAGCTAGGTGTTTTGCAATAGATGACGCACATATGGTTTTGATCTCATTCGTATAACTTAGATATGAAATATGATATACCTTAAACCATTATCCATAAGCGTTTATGTATAGCTGTACGAGTGATGCTTTGTTAGCTTGTGTGAATGTCGGGTAATGCCTCTTGACCCTCCGGCGACGTGTACGGGTCTTGGGGTGTTACAACATGGGAACAGATGACAGAGAAATTTTTACTTAAATATTTTCCCCTAGCTAAAATAGCTAAATTGTGAAACGATATCTCTTCTTTTGTACAGATGGATTTAGAGACGCTTTATGATGCCTGGGAGAGATACAAAGATCTGCTGAGAAGGTGCCCTCACCATGGGTTATCTTTGTGGTTACAAGTTCAAAACTTTCACAACGGTTTGAGTCCGTCAATGAGGCAAATGATCGATGCAGCCACAGGAGGAATAATCAACAACAAAACACTCGTAGCAACTTATGAGTTTATAGAAGAAATATCACTGAATAACTATCAGTGACAAGTCATGAGGACAAAGCTAACAAAAGCTGGAGGAGTTTATAATATTGATGTTGTCACCATGCTTACTAATCAGGTAGAACTTTTAAATAAAAAGTTCGATAATTTTGTTGGTTCTACTAGGCACACCCAGTAATGCAGTGTGACGTAGCTCAGGGAAATATGTTCAATCCAGACTACTCCTCTTATGGACATGGCATGGAAACCGAGCAAGCCAACTATGCGGGTAATAATTCTAGACCCCAAAATAACCCTTATAGTAACACCTACAATGCAGGTTGGCAGAATCACCCCAATTTTTCGTGGGGAGGACAAGGAAATCAAAGACAACCACCTATTCTGGGATTTCAACAGCCACCACTACAACAGAAGAAAAAGCCGAACCTTGAAGAGATGTTCACCAAATTTATGGCCATGTCAGAAACCAGTTTCCAAAATACCGAAACAGCACTAAAATATCAGCAAGCATCCATTCAAGGGCTCGAAAATTAGATTGGTCAACTTGCCAAATTAATATCAGAAAGACCACAAGGTGGACTACCAAGTAACACTGAGCCAAATCCCAGAGAACATGTCAAAGCAATTACTCTAAGAGATGGGAAAGTACTGGCAAAATTAATCCACAAAAGACAAAGTGACAGAAGAGGAATCGAAGGAGAGTACTCCACCAACACTTAAGGAGTATCAACCACCTATACCATATCCGGCAAAGTTGAAGAAAGACCACACAGATGCTCAATTCGGTAAATTTCTTAAACTTTTTAAATAGTTACATATTAACTTACCTTTTGTTGAAGCAATTTCACAGATGCCGAAGTATGCAAAGTTTCTTAAAGAGCTACTCACAAATAAAAGGAAGTTGGAAGAACTAGCCACAGTAGAACTCAACGAGGAATACTCAGCTATCTTCCAAAATAAACTGCCGGCCAAACTGAAAGATCCAGGGAGTTTTACTATTCCTTGCTTAATTGGTGGATTAATTATTGATAAAGTAGTTGATTTAGGTGCTAGGATTAATCTAATGCCCTACAAAATGTTCAAGCAATTAGGACTAGGGGAACCAAAACCCACTAGGGTGAGTATTCAATTAGCTAATAGATCTGTTAAACACCCTAGGGGAATCATTGAAGATGTGCTGGTAAAGGTAGATAATTTTATACTCCCTATTGATTTTGTTGTGCTTGGTATGGATGAGGATATTGAGGTGCCTTTAATTTTGGGATGCCTATTTTTAGCTACTGGTAGAGCCGTTATCGATGTAGGGGATGGTAAATTAGCGCTTAGAGTTGGTGAAGAAGAAGTCATTTTTTAGATCTATGATGCTATGAGATTTCCTAGAGAACAGGATGACTCTTGTTATTTTATTGATGTTATTGATTATTTTGTTCAAGACAAATTTCAGGAAATTTCTCTCGCAGACACGTTGGCACTATGCCTTGTTCAAGGTGGGGGGAAGATGAAACCAGTATTGAAGTTAGAGAAGTAATGAAGCAGTTAAACTCTAATGAACTTGTCACGAGGCACATAAGTTATGAAAGTATTAAGATGAATGACGAACTGAGGCAAAAACCTTCGATTGATGAACCTCCTAAATTAGAATTAAAACAGTTGCCTGAACACTTAGAATATGTATTTTTAGGAGATGATTCGACATTACCAGTAATTATCGCATCAGACTTAAGTACTGAAAAGAAAAATGAATTACTTCAAGTATTAAAAGAACACAAGAAGGCTATAGCTTGGAAGATTTCTGACATTAAAGGAATTAGCCTTTCTTTTTGCACCCACAAAGTTCTAATGGAAGATGAATATAAACCATCGGTGCAAGCTTAGAGACGATTAAATCCCAATATGAAGGAAGTCATAAAAGCCGAGGTAATTAAACTTCTAGATGCAGGCATTATTTATCCTATTTCTGACAGTTCTTGGGTAAGTCCTGTGCAGGTTGTTCCTAAAAAGGGAGGCATGACTGTGGTATCCAATAACAAAAAGGAATCAATACCTACAAGAACAGTCACTGGATGGAGAGTTTGCATTGATTATAGAAAGCTAAATGATGCAACTCGAAAAGATCATTTTCCTTTACCTTTTATCGATCAGATGTTGGAAAGATTATCAGGTCATAAGTATTATTGTTTCCTAGATGGCCTCTCTGGTTACTTCCAAATCCTGATAGCTCTAGAAGACCAGGAGAAGACGACATTCACATGCCCATACGATACATTTGCTTATCATAGAATGCCTTTTGGATTATGTAATGCTCCTGCTACTTTTCAGTGATGCATGCTAGCTATCTTTGATGAAATCGTGGAAGACATCATGGAGGTATTTATGGATGATTTTTCAATTTTCGGTAATTCTTTCCAACTTTGTCTTAATAATTTAAAACGCATTTTGATAAGATGTGAAGAGACGAATTTAGTGCTTAATTAGGAAAAATGCCACTTTGTGGTTCAAGAAGGTATTGTCCTAGGACATAAAATTTCTAGTAAAGGGATAGAGGTAGACAAAGCAAAAATTGAGATTATTGAAAAATATCCTCCCCCTAATTCGGTTAAGGCTATAAGAAGCTTTTTAGGACATGCTAGTTTTTATCGTAGATTTATTAAAGATTTCTCTAAAATAGCTAAGCCTTTGACGAAATTACTGGAAAAAGACGTGCTTTTCAACTTTGACCAAGAATGTTTAGAATCTTTTAACACTCTCAAGGAAAAGTTAGTCAATGCCCCTATTATGATTTCACCTGATTGGAATCTACCTTTTGAACTAATGTACGATGCGAGTGATTTTGCAGTAGGTGTAGTTTTGGGACAACAAAGAGACAAGCACTTTCAACCAATCTATTATGCTAGCAGAACTCTGACAGGCGCACAAGAAAATTATACGACCACCGAAAAAGAATTGCTAGCTGTTATTTTTGCATTTGATAAATTCAGATCTTATTTAATATTGTCAAAAGTCATCATTTATACTGATCATTCTACTCTTCGTTATCTTCTAACTAAAATTGATGCAAAACCGCGATTGATAAGATGGATTCTATTGTTACAAGAATTCGACTTAGAAATAAAAGATAAGAAAGAAGTTGAAAATTTGGTAGCAGATCACCTTTCAAGATTAGAAAACACACATTCTAAGGGCCTCAATAGAATAAACGACTTGTTTCCTGAAGAACAATTCCTAGCCTTAGCAGACGAAGCATTTCCTTGGTTTGCTGATTTTGTAAATTATTTAGCAGCTAACATAAACCCAAAAGGGTTGACCCATCAGCAAAAGAAGCGATTCTTCGCTAATGTGAAAAACTACTTCTGGGAAGATCTTTTTCTTTTTCGTATTTGTGCAGATCAGGTTATTCGAAGATGTGTTGCTGAAACAGAAGCATACCAAATTTTAGATCACTGCCATTCGGGACCAACAGGAGGACACTACAGTGGAGCTAGAACTACCCACAAAGTACTCGAATCAGGTTTTTACTGGCATACAATTTTCAAAGATGCCAACAGGTATGTAACCTCTTGTGATATATGCCATAGAACATGTAATATCTCTCAACATAATGAAATGCCTCAGAACTATATACTCTCATCTAAAATATTTGATGTATGGGGTATTAATTTCATGGGTCCATTCCCTACTTCATTTGGAATAAGTACATACTAGTAGCAGTAGATTATATGTCAAAATGGGTGAAAGCCCAAGCCTTACCTACTAATGATGCTAGAATGGTCGTACGCTTTTTGAAGAAACTTTTCTCTCGATTTGGAACACCTAGGATAATTATTAGTGATAGGGAAACTCATTTTTGCAATGCTCAATTCGAAAAAGTTTTAAAGAGATATGGAGTACACCACAGAACAGCTACCCCTTATCACCCGCAAACTAGTGGTCAAGTCAAAGTAACAAATAGGGAATTAAAACGCATCTTAGAGAAGACGATAGAAACAAATAGAAAAGATTGGTCAAGAAAAGTAGACGACGCTCTATGGGCTTATAGAACCACTTTTAAAACACCCATAGGAACATCTCCTTATAAACTTGTCTACGGAAAAAGCTGTCATCTGCCATTTGAACTTGAACATAAAGCATTTTGGGCTATTAAATTTTTAAATCTTGATTTTAAGCTTGCAGGTGAGAAAAGAATAATGCAGTTAAATGAGCTAGATAAATGGCGTTGCAATGCTTACGAGAGCTCATGACTATATAAGGAAGCCATGAAACAACGCCATGACAAACGACTGAGACAACCTAAGCAGTTCAAAACAGGTGATCTTGTCTTACTCTACAACTCGAGGCTGAAACTATTTCCTGGAAAACTCAAGTCAAGATGGTCAGGTCCATTCACTGTTCAAACTGTCTTTCCATATGGCACAGTTGAGGTAACTCACCCAAATCAGGGTACTTTTAAGGTAAACGACCATCAGCTTAAAGATTACAGAGGTAAGAATTTTAAAGATAACAGGGAGGAGCTTCAGCTCCACGAAATCCCTTCATGATACATCCAGGTAGAGTCAAGCTTAGACTCTAAATAAGCGCTTCTCGGGAGGCAACCTGAGCACTAACTTAGAAACTTCTCTTTTATTTTCATTTAAGTCAACTAACCCTTTTGAAATGTAGAATTTTAGGACCACACGGCCATTCCCACAGGCGTGTCTAAGGCCGTGTGGACACTCTAAGCTGAGACACGGTCATGCAATTTGGCCGTGTATAAATAGGGTAAAAATTTTCCAGAGACACGGACTACAACAAAGTGCCACGGCAGTGCGAAGTGGCCGTGGCCAACACTGTCAATTGAAACACGACCTGAAACGAGAACGACACAGCCATGTGATAGGCAATGTGACCCCAACACGGGCGTGTGACACGCCCATGCCCCAAGACCGTGGTCGACACTGTCAAATCCAACATGGGCGTATGACCTATTACATGACCGTGTGCGAAGTGAACACCTTAGGACACGGCCGTGCGATACGGCTGTGTGCCTCAACACGCCCTCAGTACATAGGCGTGTGCTTCGAACCTGGCACGCCAAAATCCTCAATTTTCAAACAACAAGGGCAAAACCTGAGCCACACGGGCGTTTGCCATGCCCGTGTGACCACTATTCATCATCTTCTTCCATTTTAAACCTTAAATCCTCCCACCCTAACCCTACCCAAAACCTCCCTAGCGCCGCTGCCAGTATCCACAGTGCCTCCATGACCATGCTACCCACTCCACAACCATGTTCCGCCTCATTCCTCTCCCATTTGGTTCTATTTTCTCATTTTTCTTCAAATTCTTACTGCTTATTTCTACTTTTATATCATATTTAGGCTTGGCATTATCTTAAGCATGGAATTAAGTGAATTAGGATGAATAATCTAGAATGTTTCATGATATCATGCCACTTAGATTCACAATTGATTGCCACTCTTTCTTATCTCAACTAACATGCATTTAGTATACATACATACCCATGTCCCTTAAACTTGATATCATGTTAGGATGGATAGATTAGACCATTTAGGTTAATCAACATTTCATTCCAAATTGTCTTAGTCACATTGTTATATAAATATTTCATATTTTTAATAGTTTTTGATTCAATGAAATTTTCTATTTTTAGAACTAATGTATTTTATTTTTAGGCACAATGTCGCCGTCACGCGGTAAGAGAACAGCCACTCCTGCTTCAACGAAACGCAAGGGACCTGGTAGTTCATCTTCGTCGCGGCCCGTCACTAAAAACTGCCATCCATTTCTCTATTTTCCACAAAACTCCCCAGAGGAGTCATTCCAAATCCTACGAGGCTGCCCCCTAGACGTCGAATATTGCATTGACTAGGCCGACCTACAACGAGTCCAACTCATCGATGCAATTCAGGCCCTACAGTCCACTGACCCATGGGGACAATTCTTCGACATCATCAAGTCCACCTATCCTGAACTAACATTGGAATTTTGCTCTACATTTCGTCTACAGGTGGTAATGACAAACCCTGATGATACGGGACTATTCAATTTCGCCTCGATGGATTGGTGCGTCAGCTGAGCATCCCTGATGGAACACCCCTTACTCGATATCGTCACCAGAATCGAGTAGTGAGCGTTACTGGACTTATCAGAGAATAGACTCATGTTTACAACCAGATCATTACAATTTTACCCTTATCAAGGGTTTACTCTCACAATACTAACATCTCGGATGATTAGGATTCGAATCCTACTGCATCGGAAGCCCGAAAAATTTTTCATTTTTGAAACTACGTCACACGCCCGTGTGACTCATAGCACGGCCGTGTGATAAGGCCGTGTGGCCTTCACACGCCCATGTCTAATGACCGTGGTTGAAACTGTCAAATTGGCCACAGTCACCCTACACAGTCGTTTGGGGGCCATGTACCCCACATAGTCGAGATACACGGCCGTGTCTCTTGCCTATGTGGTTCACTAAAACTTAAATTACGATGCAGGGGAGGCATGGTCTGAGTACACGCCCGTAGGGTCAGGCCGTGTGTCCCCCACGACCTAGGCACGCCCGTGCCCTATACCCGTGGAGTAAACTGCCCACTAGCACACGGCCATGGCATACGCCTGTGTGCCCTGCCATGCAAGCTGTGTCAGGCTATTTACCAAGCCTTGACCTCCCTGAAACACAATTACACATACATACCATATAATTTAACCAGATCCAATGACACATACTCAAAATGATTACATTTACAACACCATTTACAAAACAAGTATCACATATTCACCTATTCTATTTGATTTGCAAAAACAATACTTATACAAAAACTAGCCACCTATACATGCCAAACTCAAAATATCAAAATCATGTATATATATATACCATGGTAGCTTGATAGTGTGAGATGAGCCTCCTTCGATCACTAATCCCAATATGCTCTATGCTCGATAATCTAAAAGGAAGGGGAAAAGAAAGGGGAGTAAGCTACAAGTAGCTTAGTAAGCCATAGGTAAATCGATAGCAAAATGCACATAATTAGCTAAGGCATCTTATTTCCACATAGCATAAATACAATATTCGTATACTTACTCATACACATTCTTACCAAAATATCCAAATATAGGTATTCAAACACATATCATGTTCAATTCATTTTCAATTGCTTAACCTGCAGAAACGCTTCACATAACCAAATTAATTCCCGTTGAACATTTAGAACAGAAACAGATATACAGAGGTTAGCACTGAAGTGCCTCACAAATGTGTGGCCGAAGCCAGCACAGAGATATGGCATAAGCAGTCAGAATATGTAGCCGAAACCACTGGAATACGTAGTCGAAGCTACCCCAGATCATAGAAATACAAATGTAATCCACGGACCTGCTCACATAAGCTGACAGGTGGCTACAACACATGCTAGTGCTCCCAACACCTGGGATACGGAATCAGACAGAATCAGAACCCTCAAGTGACATGTCACCAATATCCGGAATCATTCTTACAGTTCAAACGGGATTTACCAGAAATTCAAAAACATACAATTGCATAATTCAAAATTCATATCCACATATTTTCACATAGAATTCATCAAATGAACAACAATGAGGTAATGTGCTATAATTTACTTATGACTTACCTCGATAACAAAACGACTAAATCTCAAATTAGTCGACTACTTTTTCTTTTCCGCGATCTCGATTGCTTTCTCTTCTCTCTTGATCTAAATAAACACATTTAACACATTTCATCAATTCCATAGTCGAATTCAATCACAATCTGGACTCTTGGGCAAAATGACCATTTTGCTCCTAGTCCCGTAAACTCAATTTCATTTTATTTTCTTGCATTTTAAACTTAGCTAAATCCTTTTTAAGAAAAACAATCCAAGAATCACCTATTTTCATATACTTATATGCAAATTTTTGTTTTTCTCATTTTAGTCCCTTAGGGACGTTTTTATCGAAAACTATTCGAAAAAACCGGTAATTAACACTTCAAAGACTCATTTTCTACCATTTCACAACAATGTACAACTATGTCACAAATGTGCATATTTTTAAACCCTAATCCCTTCTCAAATAAATGGTAAAAGCATGAAATTTAAGCTTAGAGGAACTCAAAAATACGAAAATAATCGAAAACGGGGCAAGATTGCACTTACAAATTACTTGAAAAATCAAAGAGTCCCTTAGCTATGGAGAGGGAAAATTATGGCAGCTATTGGAGGAAGAAGATGAACACTTTTCATCTTTTTCTCATCTTTTTATTTGTCTTTTAATGCTTTGGACAAAAATGCCCTTAGCCATGTTACTTAGAAATTTTTCTAGAGCTACCCTTTTTGTCCATGCTACTAACTCATGGTCTATTTGCCATTTAAAGACCTCTAGTCCAAACCCCCATTTTAAATAGGTACTTACACATTATAACTCACATTTTTCCATTAATGCAATTTAGTCCAAAAATAAAATTACGCACTAAATCAATGAATTTTCTAAACGATTTTCACACAGAGCATATTTAATAAATCGGAAAACATAAAATTTTTAGAATTAATAAATCAAAAAACATAAAATTTTCAGAATTTAACTATTTTAATTCAAATTTTGTGGTTACGAAACCATTGTTCCGATTAGGCCCCATTTTGGGCTGTCATAATTTTCACCCCTTAGGGATTTGCATCCCGAAAATCTTACCAGTAAATAAATGGGGATATTGATTCCTCAGAGTCTCTTCTGTTTCCCATGTTGCCTCTTCCATTCCATGACGTTGCCACAATACCTTTACCAGAGCAATTCTTTTATTTCTCAACTGTTTCACTTCTCGTGCCAGAATCTTAATCGGTTCTTCATCATATGACATATCTGATCCAATTTCAATTTCAGTAGGTGAAATCACATGCGATGGATCTGACCGATATCTACGAAGCATAGAGACATGAAACACATTATGAATCCTTTCTAACTCCGAAGGCAAAGATAACCGATAGTCCACCGGACCAATTCTTTCAATTACTTCATATGGACCAATATAGCGCGGACTTAATTTACCTTTTCAACCAAATCTCAAAACTTTCTTCCATGGATACACTTTCAAAAATACTTTGTCTCCTACTTGAAACTCAATTTCTTTTCTTTTCAAATCTGCATACGACTTTTGTCGATCTAATGCAGCTTTCAGACAGTCTTGAATTATCTTTACTTTATCTTCAGTCTCTTTTACCAAATTAGTTCCATGAATATACTTCTCACGAAGTTCAGTCCAATACAACAGAGTCTGACATTTCCATCCATACAGAGCTTCATATGGTGCCATTCTAATGCTTGACTGATAACGGTTGTTATACGTGAATTCAATCAAAGGCAGATATTTATCCCAACTACCTTCAAACTATAAAACACAACATCTTAGCATATCTTCAAGCACTTGAATCACTCTTTCTGATTGCCCGTCTGGCTGAGGATGAAAGGCAGTACTAAAATTCAATTTAGTACCCAATGCCTCTTGTAACTTCTTCCAGAACCTCGAAGTAAAACGCGGATCTCTGTCAGAACTAATGGATACAGGCACACCATGCAATCTAACTATCTCAGAAACATATAACTCTGCTAATTTATCCAAAGAAAAGTTCATCCTCACTGGAATGAAATGAACTCATTTAGTTAATCGGTCAACAATTACCCAAACAGAATCTTTCTTTCTCGGTGTTAAAGGTAATCCAGAAACAAAATCCACGATAATTCTTTCCCTTTTCCATTCGGGAATCATAATTGGCTGGAGCAATCCCGAAGGTAACTGATGTTCTGCTTTTACCCTCTGACACACTAAACACTTTGTTACATATTCGGAAATATCTCGTTTCATGCCCGGCTACCAATACACTTTCTTTAGATCTTGATACATTTTCACACTACTAGGATATACTGACCATCGACTATCATGAGCTTTATGCAAAATCTTCCGAATCAGTTCAGTATTTCTTGGCACATAGATTCTGTCATGAAATAGTAGACAATCACTTGCATCTATCCTGAAATTAGAACTATTACCTGTTTCGCACTGAGTTCGCTTTGCTAATAGATCACTGTCTAGTTTCTTAGCTTCACAAATTTCTTGTAAGAATAATGGCTTAGCCACTAACTCCCCTATCAACAAATCATCATCAGACAACGACAAATCCGTATTTAAAGCTCTCAGAGCAAACAAAGATTTTCTACTTAAGGCATCAGCAACCACATTTGCTTTACCCGGATGATAGTCAATCACAAGTTC
Source organism: Gossypium stocksii (assembly GCA_020496765.1). Taxonomy (NCBI): domain Eukaryota; kingdom Viridiplantae; phylum Streptophyta; class Magnoliopsida; order Malvales; family Malvaceae; genus Gossypium; species Gossypium stocksii. The sequence continues at coordinate 48,604,236 of CM035627.1, forward strand.
ATAGTCTTTTAATAGTTCCAACCATCTTCACTATCGCAAATTCAAATCTTTTTAAGTCATTACATACTTCAGACTTTTGTGATCGGTATACACTTCGAACCTTTCACCGTACAAATAATGTCGCCATATCTTCAAGGCAAAAACTATAGTAGCTAACTCCAGATCTTGAGTCAGATAATTCCTTTCATGTGGCTTCAATTGCCGAGAGGCATAAGCTATTACTTTTCCTTCTTGCATCAAAACACACCCAAGTCTATTTAGAGACGCATCACTGTAAACAACAAATTCTTTCCTCGACTCAGGTTGCACTAACATTGGTGCCTCAATTAAACACTTTTTCAACCTTTCAAAGCTTTGCTGACATTCGTCAGTCCACACAAATTTAACTTTTTTTCGTAATAGTCTCGTAATTGGTGAAGTTATTATCAAAAAACCTCTTACAAACCGACGATAATACCCGGCTAAGCCCAGAAAACTCCTAACTTTAGACATATTCTTAGGAGGCCTCCATTCTACAATTGCTGATATCTTATTCGGATCTACTCGAATACCTTTTTTTGAAATAATGTACCCCAGAAACCTGACTTCACTAAGCTAGAACTCACTTTTACTAAACTTGGCATACAGTTTCTTCTCTCTCAAGGTTTGAAGTATAATTCTCAAGTGTTCAACATGCTCAGACTCACTTCGAGAATATATCAAAATGTTATCGATGAAAACCACTACGAACTTATCCAAATAAGGCCTGAAAATCTGATTCATCAAATCCATAAAAATGGCTGGAGCGTTGGTCAATCCAAATGGCATTACCAAAAATCCGTAGTGACCATACCGGGTCCTAAAAGCAGTCTTAGGCACATCAGACTCCGTAACTTTTAATTGATAATACCCTGATCTGAGATCAATTCTAAAAAACACGGAAGCACAATTAAGCTGATCAAATAAGTCATCAATTCTAGGCAACGGATACTTATTCTTCACTATTACTCTATTAAGCTGACGATAATCAATACAAAGTCGTAATGATCCATCTTTCTTCTTAACAAACAAAACCAGAGCACTACACGGAGAAGAACTAGGTCTCACGAATCCCTTATCAGTCAATTCCTGCAACTGCACTTTTAATTCCTTCAGTTCTGTCGGTGCCATTCTATATAGAGTGATCGATATTAGAGCAGGACTTAGAAGTAATTCAATGCCAAATTCAATTTCTCTATCCGGAGGCAACCCAGGCAATTCTCCCGGAAATACATCCAAATATTCACATACCACAGGCACAGATTCAACCTCCTTTTCAGACACCATAGTGTTTAACACGTAGGCCAAATATGCCTCACAACCATTTTTCAAACATTTATAAGCAGACATTGCAGAGATTACAGTCGGAACACAATTTTACTTCTCTGTTTCAATTCGAAGTAGTTCACCATTACCACAATTCAATTCAAGAATCTTTTGCCTACAATCTATTTTAGCACCATGCACGGTTAACAATCCATACCCAACATAACATCAAACTCATCAAAAGGAAGTGACATTAAATCAACAGGGAAACAGTGACCATAAATCATCAAAGGACAGTTCTTACAAATTTTGTCTACTATCACATGTTTTCCTAACGGATTTGGCACTGTAACCATAACTTCAGTGGACTCAATACATAGATTCTTATCAGACACTAGTTTCACACATATATACGAATGAGTTGATCCCGGATCAATTAATGCAAGAACAGAATTATTATAGAGAGAAAATGTACCAGTAATCACTTCAGATGAAGATGCTTCCTCACGAGCCCGTATAGCATACGCTCTTGTTAGAGCTCTCGCTTCAGATCTTGCAGTCGTATCTTTCTTTTTGCTTTTACTACTATTTCCAGATCCCACATTTCTTGATGGTCTTCCTCTACTCACATTACTCGGTCTCACATTTTGAGATTTCTCAAACCCTTCTCTTTCAGGACAATCTTTGATGAAATGGTCTTGAGACCTACATCTAAAACAAGCTCGGTTATGCAGATAACATTCACCCGGATGTCTGTTTCCACAGTGTTGGCATTCAAATCTATCAGATCTAACACTACTAACACTTGTTACGGAAGTGGTTTGACCATTCAGATTGGAGCGTTGCTTACCACGATCTCTCTGAGAAAAATTTACCGAAACATTTGATCGAGAACTCATCTCTATCGATTTCTTTGACTAAGACTGAAATGATCAGCCCATTGATCTCTTTCTCGCATCTCTAGCTTCGTCTTCAACTTTTCTTTTCTTTTTGCTCAATGTTTCGACCTTAATGGCCTGTTCAACAAGTACTATTAATTCTTTAATTTATAAAATTCCCACAAGTAATCGAATATATTCATTCAGTCCATCTTCCAATCTCTTATAGAGTATTTCTTCAGTAGTTACAAACTCTTGAGCATATTTACTTAATCTAACAAACTCTCTTTCATACTCAGCTACTAACATTTGCCCTTGCTTTAACTCCAGAAATCCTTTCCGCTTCTGATCGATAAACCGCTGACTGATATAATTTTTACGAAATTCTTCCAAAAACAAATCCCACGAAACTCTCTTTCAGAACCACTGATATCAAAGTTTTCCACCAGTGATAAGCAAAATCTCGAAACAATGAAGTGGCACATTTCAGACTTTCTTTTCGGGTACAAGACAATTCATCTAACACTCTAACTGTGTTTTCTAACCAAAATTCAGCTTTCTCTGGGTCGTCATCCACATTGGCTCGAAATTCTTCAGACCCATATTTTTTGATCTTATCTACTAGAGGCTTAGATAGTCTTACCACTTTTGTTCGAGGAGAGGCTGTGGGAACGACTTGAGAAATAGGAGGGGGCGGAGGAGGTTGAGCATTCAGATTTGCTCGAATAAACTCCGTATACCAATTACTCATCATATGGAGAAAGGCTTCCCGAGCCTCATCTCCCTGACCTTGAGTCTCCGGTCTACTCTCAATAGGCGTTGTCCCTTGCGTGGGAGCAGGCACATTACTTTGAGCATTATCAGTAGTATCTCAATTGGGATCCATTTACTATAATAGAAAACATTTCAAAATCATTAGAAGTCGTCACACTATCAAGTCTCAAATATGGCATGTATAGACTGACTATTACACTTACCGAGAATTGGCTAAACTGTAGCTCTGATACCAATAAAAATGTAACACCTTTTACTTGATACCATCGCCGAAATCGAGTAATGAGCGTTACTGGACTTATCGAAGAACAGACTCATGTTTACAACCAGATCATTACAATTTTACCCTTATCGAGGGTTTACTCTCACAATACTAACATCTCGGATGATTAGGATTCGAATCCTACCGATCGGAAGCCCGAAAAATTTTTCATTTTTGAAACTACGACACACGCCCGTGTGACTCATAGCACGGCCGTGTGATAAGGCCGTATGGCCTTCACACGCCTATGTCTAACGACCGTGGTCGAAACTGTTAAATTGGCCACGGTCACCCTACACGGTCCTTTGGGGTCCGTATACCCCACACGGTCGAGACACACGGCCGTGTCTCTTGCCCGTGTGGTTCATTAAAACTTAAATTAAGATGCAGGGGAGGCATAGTCTGAGTACACGCCCATAGGGTCAGGCCGTGTGTCCCTCATGGCCTAGGCATGCCCGTGCCCTATACCCGTGGAGTAAACTGCCCACTAGCACACGGCCATGGCACACGCCCGTGTACCCTGCCGTGCAGGCCGTGTCAGGCTATTTACCAAGCCTTGACCTCCCTAAAACACAATTACACATACATACCATATAATTTAACCAGTTCCAATGACACATACTCAAAATGATTACATTTATAACACCATTTACAAAAAAAGTATCACATATTCACCTATTCTATTTGATTTACAAAAACAATACTTATTCAAAAACTAGCCACCTATACATGCCAAACTCAAAATATCAAAATCATGTATATATATACCAAGGTAGCTTGATAGTGTGAGACGAGCCTCCTTCGATCACCAATCCTAATATGCTCTATGCTCGATAATCTAAAAGGAAAGGGAAAAGAAAGAGGAGTAAACTACAAGTAGCTTAGTAAGCCATAGGTAAATCGATAGCAAAATGTGCATAATTAGCTAAGGCATCTTATTTCCACATAGCAAAAATACAGTATCGTATACTTACTTATACACATTCTTACCACGATATCCAAATATAGGTATTCAAACACATATCATGTTCAATTCATTTTCAATTGCATAACCTGCACAAATGCTTCTCATAACCAAATTAATTCCTGTTGAACATTCAGAACAGAAACGGATATACAGAGTTTAGCACTGAAGTGCCTCACAGATGTGTGGCCGAAGCTAGTACAGAGATATGGCATAAGCCGTTAGAATATGTAGCCGAAGCCACTAGAATACATAGCCGAAGCTACCTCAGATCACAGAAATACAGACGTAATCCACGGGCCTGCTCACATAAGCTGACAAGTGACTGCAACACATGCTAGTGCACCCAGCATCCGGGATACGGAATCAGACAGAATCAGAACCCTCAAGTGACATGTCACTAGAGGTGAGCATGGGCCGGGCCGGGCTCGGGCCGGGCTCAAAACAAATTTTAGGCACGCTTGTCGGGCTCAGGCTCGGCCCGGCCCGAAATATGGGCCTTAAAAATTATCCAAGCCCGGCTCGACATTAAATTAGTAAGCCCGAGCCTGGCCGGCCCAGCCCATATTAATTTTTTTGCTTATTTTATTAAAAATAAAATATAAAAAAATCAAATACATTTTAAAAAATAAAAAATATTAAAACAAGAAACAAATAAGAAATGATACCAAAATAAAATACAAAAACATTAAAATTTTTATAGATTTTATTAGGAAATGGCAAATGAAAGTTAAAGTAAAAGAAATGTAAAGTTAAAAATTAAAAAAAGAAATAAAAATAAAAAAATTATTTAATATATATTTCAGGCTGGCCCGGGCCAATTCTTAACAGTGGTCCAGCCCGTTTTTTAAACGGGCCTTAATTTTTGTCCAAGCCTATTTTTCGGGCCTATATTTTTACCCAAACCCTCCCAATTTTTGTGCGAGCCTTCGGGCCGGGCTGGGCCACCCCAGCTCTACATCTCACCAATATCTGGAATCATTCTTACATTTCAAATAGGATTTACCAGAATATTCACAAACATACAATTGCATAATTCAAAATTCATATTCGCATATTTTCACATAGAAATCATCAAATGAACAACAATGAGGTAATGTGCTATAATTTGCTTATGACTTACCTCGATAACAAAACGACTAAACCTCAAATTAGTTGACTACTTTTTCTTTTCCGCGATCTCGATTGCTTTCTCTTCTCTCTTGATCTAAATAAACACATTTAACACATTTCATCAATTCCATAGTCAAATTCGATCACAATCCAGACTCTTGGGCGAAATAACCATTTTGCCCCTAGTCTCGTAAACTCAATTTCATTTTATTTTCTTGCATTTTAGACTTAGCCAAACTTACCTTAAATTAATTTAGGCATTACCAACCTATGATCTCATATACTTAACATACCACATATGAATGTCATAATAACCTACATAACATATATTTAACTACCATAGCATGACATTACAAGCTTATCAAAACAACCGTTTCTAGCCATTTCAATGGCTAGATTACAAACACCATTATCAAGCCACTAATGGTCAAGTTGTCCTATACATGCCATTATACCAAAAGGATTCAACTTTATATACCTAAAATAAGCTAGTTGATAGTGTGACGATGCACCAATGATCTTCCAACATTCACAAGCTTTATAGCACTACAAAACAGGGAAAGTAAAATAGAGTAAGCATTAGAACCTTAGTAAGTTCATATAAGGGAAAACTAAACTTACCAATCTCGTGTATTAAATCTAAGCATACAATAACATATTATCCATCCATTAGCAAAATTCCTAAACACATGCAATCAACCAAACATGTTAGTCATCAAGATCTCTATATCGATTAAGGAAACCTAGATGAGCTCATCATGCAATACTTTTTCAAGTCATTATCATTTCATCTCATTTGCACATGACATATTAAGAGTTATGTTCATTGAATCATTGAAATTTCAAGGAATGCTCAAGTGGTACACTTAAGGTGTACAATTCAATAATCAGTCAATTCTTTTTCAAGGGTACGCATTAGGGCACTTAATCAAGGTAACACTCTCGAGTCTCATATGGTATAATAGGATTACCAGTCCAGGCTAAATCCTTTATATATCATATGCTCCAAAAAGCTCAACTACGGTTACCGTCCAGGCTAAACCCTAATCGTTAAGTATACTCAGAGGTGTTATATTAGGATTACCCATTCGGGATAAATCCCTTCTATAGTGAGGTCGATGGGATTACTGATCCAAGCTAAATCCCTCTGGAAAAAATGTAGAATCTTAATCATTTGGAAAACACATGTACTCATCATTTCAAGCATGTATTCTGTAATAGCCCGAATTAGGCCCTAGTCAGAATAGTGGTTTCAAGACCACAAATCTGAGGTAGAATTAAATGTTTCATGATTATTTTTAAGTTTATGATATGCTTGCATGATAGTGAGAAAATTTCCATGAAGGAATTTTTTTGAAATGGTGATTAATTTATCCTTTAAGACTAACTTGCAAAAGTTGCAAAATATGAGTTTCTAGAAGTTTTAATGATGAAATGGGCATTAGAAAAATTATTAGAGGGCCCTATTTAGTAATTAGACCTGTTATTATCATGATGGAAAAAAATTCCCAAGGAAGGAAAATTTTCTAAAGAAAGGGCATAATGGCATTTTGGTCATTTGGTTAATTAATGAAATAAAAAGGGAAAAATAAATCAAAATTATGCCCATCTTCTTCCTCTAAGTGTTGAAAATTGAAGAGTCTCTATAGCTAGGGTTTATTTCATTTTCGAGCTCACTAGTAAGTGTAGTTTAGCCCCGTTTTTAATTCCCTTCCTATTTTTGAAATCCTTCTAGCTTAATTTAGCTATTTCTATCACTAATTTGGGCTAGGGTTTATGTTTAAAAATGTACCCGTGCATGACAGGCAAGTATTTTGATGCCTAGTGGTAGAATATGAAAGTTTAAAGTGAAAGAAACATCTTTTACTAGGTGTTTTTCATGAAAGTCCCTAATAGGGACCAAATTGTAAAAGTAGCAAAATGTGCAGTAAAAGTGAAAATTTATGAAACATAGGGGCTGCTATGATCACATAAATGGTTTGGCTAGCCTTGAGTAATCAGGAAAATAAGTGCATTTCATTTTACGAGCCTAGGGACCATTTTGCAAATATGCAAAAGTTTAAGGGCAAAATTATAAATTTTGCCAAAGTATAAATTATGGGCTAATTAGCCAATGTGCATACTAAATAAGTGAAATTTATCATTTTAGATCAAGAAACACGAAGCCTGGATCAAAATTAGGGAAAGAACAAGGTGGTGGACTAAATTGTACACCTACCAATATTTTGGATCCGAGGTAAGTTGTGTGGAATAAATTAGTGTTATGCATTATGAAAATTATTGCGAGAACATTCTATGAAATTTATGTTATTTCCATGAGATTTATTGATACTATTTTTATGAAGAAATGATGAAGTGATAATAGAGAAATGCCGGTTAAATTTTCAAGAATACGAGGTATACCATAGTCATGACATGAGAATTTGTAGGTCCCGTGTAAGACCATGTATGGGACATGGCATCGGCACTGAGTTGAGATCCCATGTAAGAGCATATTTGGGACATGGCATTGGCATCGACATGTGGTCCCATATAAGACCATGGTCCAATGGCAAAGTAGTGCCACTTAGGGAGCTGTAGGTGGAGTCATTGGTAGGTAAGGGGATCCTAGGTTCATGGGTTGGCATGATAATATTGAGGATTTATTTTTACTCTGTAGATGGCTAGTAGTGGCGTTGGAGTGGACTCTAAAGGGAAGTGATCAGAAGAGAAAATCAAGGAAGGGATTAAGGAGCTTATCATGGAGAAAATTTAGGAGATGGGGATAAGAGAAGTGTTGGAGTCGAAAAGGTAGTTGTGGGAAGGCAATTTCAGCTTTAATAAGTGTTATGCCGAATTCTCTTGGCCTTTTTCTGTGCATTCTCCTATTTTGGTTTGGGGTTGCTTTCGTGCAACTAGGTAGTGTGTGATTTCCTTTTGTTCGTGAGTTATTTGTTCTCCTTCAAAGAGCTGAATATAACATCTACCCTTTTAGATCTTAGTCATTCAAAATACCTTTCTCTCAAAGTACTCAGAAGCCGAAACCCCTTTTCTTTTTTTTCTCTACTCTAACGCTGATACACTTTGGCTGAATTCCTTCAGTACTGCCACTATTTGCTTCAACCCTGGCCGATTGATTCGTTGGGATTGATATCGAATCTGTGTTCTATTATGCATTTCAGGTTTTGGGTAAGTATCTCATATTTATTTTGGGTTGGTTGAAGGTCAAAGGATCTTAGATGATGTGTACGAATCACTCATGATTCAATCTTTAATGGTTGGGTTGATGCAGATCTAGGAAATAATCGCAGATAGTGATCAAGAAAAGGCTTTTAGGACTTGTAGCCCAAGATAAGGCAAATGGTAAGAGTTCAATTGTTAGTAGGAATATTTGTTAAGCACATGAGTAATCGAAGGGTGATATTTATTGTAGGTTCGTGGCTAAGGATATCGTAGCACGTTTGGTTACTAGGTCTGTACATACACATCACACACACAATAGATCGGCAAATCCTGAAATGCCGAAATCTCAAAATGTCGAAAAGCTGAAAGTTTGGCTATGATAGTCGTGAGGGTAATTGATGCGTTATTAGAGACCCCATGAGCGATCTCATGGACTTGGGTCATGTTTTGGCCAACTAGGCCAGAATGGGCCAAATGGGCCCTATAGGTTCGTGGGCCCAGTTAAGCGAACATTGGTATATTGGTAATAAGGGATGAGCTGATTAAGTTGGTTGTATGGCTTGGAATAAATTTGGGCTTAATGGGCCGTATAAATGTGACTGGACCTAGCGGGCCATATATGTGTGATTGAGCCTACTGGGCTACTCGAATGTATGTGGACTTGATAGGGTTATGTAATGGACTTTTAGGCCTAGTATCTAATAATCGCTTTAACAGACATAAAACTTAATTAATCAATTAAGTGTAACTATGGATAAGTCATAAGGTCAAAGTATGGCAATGGGTATATGCATGTCTAGGATTGGATCTAGGGAGAGCTTGGTACTTAAGTTGTCTTAATGACTCACTTCCTCTTCTCTAGAATCCTACCTGGTGCATAGTGTTTGTTCACTTTAGCCAACGAGGACTTGTTGACGGGCCAAAGTTCGTAATTAAGACCCATAATGTTAAGAAATAACCAAAATACCCCTGTAGGGTAAAATTACTGAAATACCCCTGTAGGGTAGAATTACTGAAATACCCCTGTAAGGTAGAATTACTAAAATACCCCTGTAGGGTTGAATTACTAAAATACCCCTGTAGGGCAGGATTACTAAAATACCCCTATGTGTTATGAGTAAGACTTATGTATGCTATATGTTTTCTACTACATTCATGTATTATTATATTGCATATGGGTCGGGATTATAATTGGCGGAACTATATATGAGGGTCGCACGGTCGCTTGATGAATGTGGATCCAACGAAGGCTTTTAAGCCACGAGCAGCATTGCTGCAACAATGAGCAATGTCGCAACTAGTGCTACAACAAAGGCTTTTAAGCCATGAGTAGCTCTGCTGCAAGGATGAGTGGTGCCACAACCGGTGTCACAACGGATGTATAAGGATGGCTGGGGCGAGTATCTCCTCACAAGAGTGTAGGGTTGGAAGGGGGTGTACAAGGTTGGTTATGGGTAATTGCACATTGCATAATCATATTGATTTTGTGATATAGGCTCAGGCCCAACCGACTCCACTATGGGCTTAGGCCGAAAGGCCACTGTATTTTGTGATATGGGCTCAGGCTCAACTGAGGCCACTATGGGCTAAGGCCCAAAGGCGACCGATATTGAATAGGGCATAGGCCCAATCTGATTGTTGCATGATTACTTGTTTGACGAGGGTTGTATACATTGAGTTTTGAAACTCACTCCCTCTTTTTAATTTTTTTTAGGTGACCCTCAGTAGGCGGCTCGACGTAGGAGAGGACTCGAAGGTGGCCACACTACACTACTATTTACTTTGAGGATTACTAGTTTTATTTACTTTCTTTATTTGACATTGTTTTATTGGGTTGTAATAAGGCCTTTTATCTCCGGTATGATTTTATATTTGGAATTTATTATTATTATATCTGCTAAATTATCAAACTCAAACAGGATTTCTAAAATTAAACATGTTTTCTAAATCAACATAAATATCTAAACATTTTCTTAAAACATGAGCTTTCGCTATCATTTAACAAGATATGCACACTTGGGTTTTCTACTTATAAACTCAAAGCTTTTACTCAAACTCACCTAAACTTTTGATTAAGCTAACCTTCTAATGAACATGTTTTAGACTAAGTTATTTTTCTAACAAAACTATTTTGAAAATAAACCCTTATTCGAACCACGGACGGACGAATGTCTTCAAAGTCTTCCAAGTATATGATTTATACGAGTCACCCTTCAACGTGACACCGCCGGATTTGGCCATAACGTCTGCGTCGAGTTTGGGGTGTTACATCAATCGTGTGGAGAGCACGACCCAGCACACGAGTGTGTGGCTGGGCCGTGTGCCCTAAATTGCATGTTGACATCATAAATAGAATGCTTAGGTTTTCACACACGAGCTAAGGTATGGGCATGTCGTGGCCGTGTGAGGGACACTAGCGATGGACACGGGCATGTGCCAGGCTGTGTGAAACCCCTATAGGTTCAAAATGAAAAATAAATTCAACACTGTAACACCCCAAACCCAGCCTAGAAGTTCGGCCCAAATCTGGCGTGTCATATTGAAGTGTTTTTTGAAAACTATGTTCTCATTGAAACCTTTTTTATATTTAAGAACTTGCGTAAGGACTTAGTTTGTGTTTGTTGAATTTCAAAACGTGGTTCATTAAAAAGTTAATCACATTTAAAAAAGTTATTAATCTTGTTGAAAACCTTTTATAGTTGTGGAAGCTAATTTGAAGTAAAGAAGTTTAAAACGTATGTTTTTGAAAATAGTTACTATCTTGAAAATTTAAAATAGAAAAAAGTAGAAACCCAATGAAAAATTAAATCGCAAATGGCCTTATTACAAAACATCAGCGATCGTGTGGCCACCTCCGAGTCCCTCATAGCACCGATCCTCCTAACACTGAGGATTACCTGCATAGTTAGTCAGAAGGGTGAGTTTACAAAAACTCAGTATCTAATCCCTTAATTAGCAAGCAACCAGTCATACAAATACAGTATCAGACTGGGCCAGAGCCCATCAGTAGAATCAGGTGGGCCTTAGCCCATATAGAAACAGTGACAGAATCAGGTGGGCCTAAGCCCAAAATAGAAACAGAACAGAATAGATATGTAACCCAACCTAATCCATCCAACTCAGCGCCCGTACCATCCAACACACCATGTAGGGATTAAATCGCCCACCCAGCCAACACACCAATAACGTAGCATGGCTGCTAATAACAGAAAACGTGGCAGAGCCACCAGAATCAGAATACGTGGCGAAGCCACTAATAACAAAACTTCCTGCATAACAGAATCCTAACCCTTATGCAATATGTCGTATATGTAAAATGTCATGCTCAATCATAGTCACACACATCACAGAACAAATCAATCGTTCATATCATAAAGCACAACAAACATTTTACCCTACAGGGATATTATAGTCATTTCACCCCAAGGGGGTATTACTGTCACTTTACACGATGGGGGTAATTTAGACACTTTACCTTTTGGGGGTAATTTAGGCACTTTACCCTTCGGGGGTAATTCAGACATTTTGCCCTACATAGGTATATCGGTCATTTTGCCCTGCATGGGTATATCAATCATTCTACCCTACAAGGGTATATTGGTTATTCTACCCTACAAGTGTATATCGGTCATTCTGCCCTACAGGGCTATATCGGTCATTCTACTCTATAAGGGTATATAGGCCATTCTACTTTACAAGGTTATATCGATCATTCTGCCCTATAGGTATATATCGGTCATTCTGCCCTACAAAGGTATATCGATCATTTTGCCCTACAGGGGTATATCGGTCATTCCATCAGCAAGGTTAAACGGTCATTTCGTCAGCCAAGGGTAAAACAGTAATTTTATCCTCCAGGTGTATTTTGGTCATTTTACCAATATGGGGGTCTCAGTACAGATATGACCCTTCTGAAGGTCTACCGTCGTCTCAAACGACTCAGATGACCTATGTAGTCACGATAGTGCAAATGGGCCTTAGGCCCACTACCCGGCCCAAGTGAGCCTGCACGCTCATTTGACCCATTCTGCCCAGTATTAGCCATGGTTATGCGAATGCCATAGCCCAATCCAAGAATTACCACATAACATGAATTTTATCCGTGTGGGGCCCACAAGCCCTGTGACAGCCTAAAATTGACCCTAATCGAAATATGGTTTCGGGACCACAAAACCGGGTCATAAGAATAATTTAATATTTATTTTTATGCCTATTATATGTGTCAATTCATGTGTGTGACATCTTTAGCGATTTAATTTAGTCTTATAATAGTGAATTGCACTTAAAAGAGGCTTAATTGTGAACTTTGAAAATATGGTAGGTGAATTTGTGATGGTCAAATAATTGCATGTTGCAAAAACATGGCCTTGCATGTCAAAATTCCCCTTTTTATCTATAGTGGCCGACCAACCAACCTAATGATGATGTTTTGGTTGTTTTTATTTTGTATTTTAGTGAATATATATGCATATTATGTGAATAAAATAAAAGTGAATTGTTATATTATGAAAATTTGGAGGAAAAACCAATGTTAGGCCATTTCTTCTTCTTCTTGCCGTGAGTTGAGAAAGAAAATAGAAACTTATGGAGCTTAGGGCATTCGGCTAGTTAAGGCTTCAAATAAGGCAAGGTTCATGTATTTTCTTTGGATTTTTGTGAAATTTGGTTGGTTTTGAAGCTCACAACAAGACCCGTGTATTAGTTTTTGTGATTTAAATCCATGAACCATTCGGTCATGGTTTCATGTATTGAATTCATAAAGTGTTGATGAAGCTTGCTGATAAGTGATTAGGGATGTTTATAAATTAATTAAATTTGGTCATGAGTGACATATATGGGCAATTAGCATTCGGTTTATGTGTTTGAGTAAGTATTGTAATTGGGATTTATGATTTTGGCAATCCTCGATTTGACATTGATGAAGGAATGCTTAGAGTTTAGATTAAGGTTGAAAATTTGTATGAAATTGAATTTGTGTGTTAATTTGAAGTTCTTGTTGCTTGGTTCGGCCAAATTGTCTCAAGACATTTGGCTATGTTAAGATTTGGGGGAGTGAATTGTTTTCTTTGTGTTTTATTAAACATAGAAGAATAAGTGAAGCCCGAATGTGATTTTTAAGTATTAGAAATTTAGTTGGAATTTTGTTAAATTACTTAAGTGATGGCCGAATGTTGTTATATTAAAGTAAATGAAGACGTTAAATGCATTATGTGTTTATGCATCTGTTTGGTTAAATTGATGATATTAAGTTGATTGGTAAATTTGAAATTGCTATTAGGGAATAAGTATGTGTGAGATTAATAAAATGTTTTGTGAATGGGTTATGGACATTCGGTTAAGGGAGAGTATTTGTGATTAAAATCAAATTGGTTTGTTTATTTATAAATGAGTATTTGAGGAATATTATAATATTGAATTTATGTAATTAAAGGTTTATGAGCTTAAATTGAACAATTGTTGTTTTGAGTGAGATAATTTGCAATGGAGAGTATTCGGCCACGGTAAAATGCATGAGGATGTAATGTTTGATGTTCCAATTGATATAATTATGTTTTGAAGGTTGGTTATATTATGTTGATCCAGGCCAAATGAGTTGATTGAATTAGGTACACTTTAATTGAAAGACAAAAGGGTAACCTTAGTAAAGTCCTTATTCGGCCATGTTATTTAGATGATTGGGATGCTTTGATTTAAATCATGATAGCATTCGGCATTAGGTCTTAGGAGGATTTGCCATAATGGACTAAATGTTTAATTATTAGTATATGCATGTACAAAAGTCTAATGTACTTAATTGATAAGTATGAGATAAGGATTTGAATGACATGTATGTGTTTCTAAGGTATTTATGAGTATATATGTATATATGCGCTTCAAATGTGATTGATAGCCAAATGTTGGGTACTTGGTAAAGTGAATGTCTTAGTATAGAGTAATTATACATGTGTTTCATGGTATTCAGCCAACATGAGATATGGATAAAATTGTGCCGTAGACAGTATGAGAGAGTGTTTAAATGTTATTGTGACATATATGTATTTGGCCAAATGTGTGTATGTGCCAAGGGAAGTATATGTGTTTCTTATTTTTTTAAATGAAAGTGTAATAATGAAATGAGATGTATGAATAAGGTTTAACAATAGTTAAATTGTTCAATTTAGCTCACGAGATCAACAAACCAAATCCAGATAGGGGAAAACTAAACTAATCGAGTAGGCAATCTGTAGTCGTTCAACGACCGTCGAGGTAGGTTCTTGAGGGTTTAAACTAAAATGCTTATGTTAAATGATGGAAGAAATGAAATGAACCTCTATAATATGAGCATAGAATGATAATTTCCGAATGTAAATTGATTAAGTAGCGTATGTGATTGATAAAGTTACAATATGTTACATGCATTTAAGTGAAAATATGTGTGGAAGTGTGACATAAAGTATGAAGGTGGGATTTGATAGTATAAGCCAAATGTGGCATAAATAATTCAATAAGAATTTTGAATGTGGAATGAGTACCAAATGTATTATGAGAGGGATTATGGTTTAATGCTATAAAATGAGTGGAAAGACTAATATGATTGGGAAATTAAAGAAAGGAAATTGAGACTTTAGTAAATTTAAGTGTTTAAACATAAGTATTAGTGAAAGTAACATACTATATCTTGAGAATTAAATGGCTCGTATTATATATGTGTATTATTGAATAATACGTGCATATGGAGTAAAATCTATATAGTTGACATGAGTAAAGTATCAAACGGTGAGTGTGATGTGGAAATGCCATAATGGTTGTGCTTTATTTTTCAAATGGCTAAGATGGAAAGAAATGTATAAGATATGTATGTGTAGGGTGGCCGCAATGGCTAATGTTGAATATGTGTATGTTATATATATATGTGTGTACTTAGTGAGGTCAAATGACTAATGAGAATGTTGAATGGCCTAATGGTTATTATAAAATAAAACAAATTATGTGTTATATGAGTAAGTGAGAATAAAAGTATCATCCTAATTAAAACGTTTGTGTTATGTGAATATTAAAAGTATATGAAATAATACGTGGATAACTTTGTGGATTGACTATCGTATGATATTACTCGGGTCTATAATCGAGTAAATCTCGTGCTGGTATTATATCTGGGTTTAAAGTCCCACAGGCTTAATGCTGGTGAATTAAGTAAGATTATGATTTTGAATATTCGTAGTAAACTACCATCAAGTAAGTACTATACATTTAAGATGTTCAGGTACGTATTACCTCTTCATTTGTAAATTTACCTCAAAGCGAATCATTAGCATCAAAGAAAAATTTATATGTGATTGATGATTATATTGCGAAAATGAGGATGACCTAATCGGTCTTGGTATGTTTGTGTAATGTAGTATGTGCTAAGTTTTCATGTATGTACTCGTGTACATTCAACCAACGATTCTGTGAATTATCAGTATTAAAGAACGATACATATGTGGGAATGATTATTATATCTTCGAATAAAGGAATAATCTATTCGGTCAATGGTTGTCAGTATAAGAAAGTATTTGATTTAAATTTATCGTATGAGCTTTAAGTAAAAAAAAAAGTATGTGCTGAAATATCTATATGTAATTGTGCATATTCGGCCAAAAAGGCCTTATGAATTGAGAATGAATTGTATTCGGCTAGATGTGCAAATACAAGGTAAGGATTGTATTCTGTCAACTTACGTATATGTGATAAGGATTATGTTTGGCTCTTTGCGTACCTATACTGTAATTCAATACTTGCCATGTTGAAATACTCGAAAGTTTTGATGTGATTATGCACTAAGGAATTACGTTTATATATATATATGTTCATGTATGTGCATGAAACGAGTACATTTGAGCAAGTGATTATGATTATTGAAAGAGTTACACGTTATGCTAAATGAGTAGTGACTCTATGAATCTATTCATGATAGATTATGATATGACTGTGCTTCCAAATATGGAAACTAAATGCGGTTAAAGTATTATGTTATAGTTTGATTGATTGAATTAGAAGTAGCAATGAAGCTTTTAGATGCGGAAGAATATATTATCTCAATTTGGATGAAATAGTTAAATTATATGCGTGTGCATGAGGTTTGAACTATTTGATCGGACGATGAAATCTCTTGATATTGTTAAATGTGATTTGTGCAAGGTTTAAAATGATGAGTCTTAGTAATGATCAACAATTAAAGATGTTCAGTACATTAAGTTAGCCAGGTATGTATCATGGACTCATATATGATTTTAATTTGATTGAATCAAAAGCATATAAAGTAATGCATATCGAATATTCGACCATCTTGGTTATTATTGTGAAAGTATATATGTGCTAGCTAGGTGGTGCATTTATTGAAATTATAGTTCGATATGAAGCTTAGATTAACTGCATCGAATAGAAGAAATGGATGACCAATGATATTGAATGAAAACATTTTGTGACATTAAACTCAAGGCCAAATAAATGTAAATTAAATTATGTGAAATTTTGGTTAGGTATATTCGGTCAAATGGGATCTTACTTAGATTTAAGTACATGAGATAATAGTATTTGATTCAGCAAAGTTATTGTTTTGCTTAAGACTTACTAAGCTTATGAAAGCTTACTCTGTTTGTTTCGTGTCTGTGTTTTTATAGATTGTGGACTCTGACTACCAGCTCGGGGATCGTCAGCGCTTCGTCACACTATCTGCTATTACGGTAATCATGTGATTAGACTTAACTTATGGCATGTATAGGATAGATGCTAAGCAAAAATGATATTATGAATTTTGTGTATAAGTCACGCGAATGTGGTATCTTATGGAACTTACTTGTGTAAGTCTTAAATTCGAACTTTGTTTGTGTATAATAATTAGTAAATTAATGAACTTTATTCAAGAAAATGTTCAAAATTTTTCTGTCCTGATCCGATTCCTAGTTTCCAGTAACGCCTCTTCCTATTCCGGCGATGGTTACGGGATAGGGGTGATACAAGCCCATTAGGCCCACGCGGGCCATTTCAACCCAGTGAGGCCTAGAACGGCCTATGCCATGTATGTGAGATGACAAGCCTCACTATATTCCACCTAACAGTCAGATTCACACCAACAAGCCCATGGGCCCATCTGGCCCATTCCGGCCCATTTGGCCAAAAAGCGACCCACGTTCATGAGATCGCTGATGGGGCCTCTGCGGTCGCATCAGATTCTCCACACGTGCGTTCGCATGCTCGTGTGGCGACCATTGCTGAACTTTCAGCTTTTTGGCTTGTCGGCATTTGCCGACCTACATTCTATTCAGTAAAAAAATGCACTTTTGGCTTTTTAGCCGATTAGCAACCAGATCAGTGTATACACACTTTCGGCTAAACAATAGATAATCATGTATGGCGAATCATTATTACACACACCTTTGGCTTCTAAGCCGAACAATAGGAACAAGGTTTGATACACACTGTATCGGCTTATGCCGATCCACAGAAACAGGGTATACGGTTACACACCTTAATAGCGAGGAGTGCCAAATAGCCCTACGAGCACCAACCTTGAACGAAGTAGAGGAGTTTTCCCACTTGTATTGCTATCCAAGACCAATAATACTTTCTTCTACCGAACCCCTGTATTCCCAACGTCACAAATGCTGAATAAACTACACACAACGCTAGAGTAAAAGCACAATCACTTATCGCAATCGAAGGAGAACTAATCGTCTCATTTCCAATGTCACCAAAATAGAACCAAGTTAGAATCACCCCAATCCTAGCAACCATTGATAGAAAAGAAGGTGTTAAGAAATTGTAACCAACTAATAGAAAAGAGACTAAAATCAAAGTATTCGAGTTACAAGCTTACCACCACCTTCTTAGGAAGAAATAGGAAAAACGGTCACCCCCATAAAACCGACTAGAATAGAGGAAGGGGAAAGGATTCAGCTAACAACCAATAAAAGAAAGAAATGAGTAGAGAGATGTAGAGATTCGACTAAACAAGAATGGAAGGATAATCATACAAGGTTCTCGGCTATTGGAAAGAATTTCAACAAAATAAAGTACAGAAGAAAATAAAGGGGTTCAATCCAAGAAAAATGAGAGGCAAAGAAAGCAGGGTTCGCCCAAAAGAAGGACAATAACTAGGAATAGAAGGAGAATAGCTAAAGAATAAAAAACAAAGTGAGGCCAAATGGTGAATAGAGAAGACAGCAATTTCGGCTTTTAGAAAAGTGTAGGGAAAAAGGATGCCTAAGTGGTCAAATTACTTCACAGAAGTGCCAGAAGGAGGGACAACACGAAACGCATGAGAAAAGAAAAACTAAATTAGAGAAACCCCAAATAGCAGAGAGGATAGTCGGTTTCTACCCTCTTCACACAAAGCCGAAAGTGCACAAAATGAACTCTATTGGCAAAATTCACCTACTCTAGCTACCCAATCCGGCTATCACTTCCCCCCATTTAGATTTAAACTCAATTCAACAACCTTGATCAGTACAAACTTCACCTTTTACCAAGGCCCCAACAACCTTCCAATATTTGAACCCCCTTCAAACTCTTACCACCTCCATGTAGTAAAATAACTATATTCTGCATGCAAGGGGATTCGAACTATTGCCCTTTTCACATGTACACACACTACTTGCCACCACAAAACAAGCTCCTCTGTGCCTTAAAACAAGCACTAAAACTCAAAAGGCTTATGTCCCAGTCTCCAGATTCATTTAAAAGAAAAACCAAAAATAAATTGCAAGAGCCAAGACCTAAACCCTTGCTCCCTTGCAACCCTAATGACGCCACAACCACTAGACCACAAGCTCATCTTGTGTCATTTCTTTAACACAATAATTTAAAAGGCCTACTTCCAAGCATCTAGGGTTTTATTCACTTAAAACCAAAATTTTTGCTAAAGCCCAGGTTTGAACCCAGGACTTTTCCAACACTTCTTAGGACCCTTAACCACTTCTGCAAACATGTAATTATGCCATTTCCTAGCTCACATAAATATTTATGCATAGTTTCCTAATCGTTCCTCTTGCTCAAGGCCCAATACTTCTAGGCCCAAAATCAGGACGTTACAGACATAGGCTAGGGATGTAACACCCCTATCCTATAATCGTCACCGGAATAGGTAAAGGGCATTATCGAACTTGTAAGAAAGATTAGAATAGTGAAATTTTAAACATTTATCAAACATCAACTTATTTCAGCAATATCAATCATACATAATCTTAATATGCTTAAAATAGACATATAAAGCTTCAATCATACAATAGGGACTAATTTGATAACATATGAAAGATATAAGAAAACTTAAGAAAAATTTCAAAATAGGGTCACACGATCGTGTACCTCACACAGTTGCTAGACAGACCCATGTGTCCAGGCCGTGTGGAAACAGGGTATACATACTAACTTGTGCACACAGCCACAAGACATGCCTGTGTGAAATTTAGGGAGCTACTGACTTTCACCCATGGCCATAAGACATGCCTGTTTCTCTTGGCAGTGTGGCATCCTATCCAATATAACTAAGGTGCAGGGGTCACACGGTTGAGTCACACACCCATGTGCTCAGGCCGTGTGGCACGGAATAGGCTTGATTTAAGCCATTTTCACACCCATATTGGTCAAGTACCTAAAACATCAATTTCACAACATTAACAGGCATAAACCATCATCCAATTTAGCCAAATCAAAAATAGATCATATGCCATTCTTGACCAATCAAATTCAATGCCACATTAATGACACAAACATGTATAAATTTCAAGTATCCATTTCAAGTAATCTTATACCAAAATGACCATTTCATTCTCTCCCAAAACATACCATATAACAATTCATTTAAGGCCATAATACAAACTAATTCCATATCAATCCAAGTCTATCATTTACCACAAGCATGCATTATCTTACCATTCCAAAGTATTCACATATCATATAAAGGACATATCAAATAAGTTTTCCTACTCAAATTCAAGCCATATCACATAGCTTGAGTATATGCCAAAATCATACCACATTAAAAACATAGATAGCCATATACATCAACTTATAAACTAGCCTATACATGCCATATTTACAAAGATCCAAAAGTACCAAAAGCTTGTCTAGATAGTGTGATGGCAATCTCCAACTTTGTCCAAAATCGAGCTAGCTTTCGAATCTATAAAACACGGGGGAAAAAACAAACAGGGTAAGCTTTAAAAGCTTAGTAGGCCTGTATAATAGAGAATTTAACCTACCGAATCAACAATAAAAGTGTAAACAATATTATCAAAACAAGTCATATGTCCTCAATGCCTATGCAACCATTATACACATGTTAGTCATATAACAACAATGTATTCATCCATTTCAAAGATGAAACAAGCATATAACATTCATGTAACCATAATCCAAGTACCAATTCATTCATTTATCATATACTCATATAGCATATAATCCGATAACCATGTAACAATTTATTTATACATATCATATATCTCATGTAGCATATAAATCATGTAACATATATCTTTGTAAGCATGTACTTGTAACATATAATTCATGTAACTTGTACCACATTTAATACATAATCTCATATGGATCATGTAACAATTACCATGTAATCATGGATTTCTTATCTCTCTTATAACATGTATTTCATATATTACATATCATTAAATTGCCCGTTGAACCTTTGGAAACATTGAGGGATACTCAGTGATAGACACACAGTGTATATATGTAAACCTGTAAATTCGTCAATTCATCGTATATGCTCGTTCGAGCCATGTACCGTATGCTCCTCCTGAGCCGGTAACAGTAAGCCCGAAGGCTAAACAGTAATCCTGAAGACTAGAGATGTAAGCCCAAAGGCTAAACAGTAAGCCCGAAGGCTTAACATGTAAGCTCATGAGCTGTGGTGAATCTACAATGAATGCAAAAGCTGAACTAGACGGTAGCTCTAGTGACCTGTAACTTGTATCCTACGACTTTCTACGGTTCAAACGATACTCAGTATTCAATTGAAACATGTATTCAATAGGCATTTAGATGTTATAAACCATTATACATTCACATAACATTAAAAATAGCAGTTATAAATATAATACAAGTTTGATTCAAATTATACAAACTTACCTCGATTTAACTCGTATACCTAATATCTACTCGTCTACATTTCGTTTCCCCTGATCAAGTTTCGGGATTTGTTTGTCTTGATCTATATTAATTCCAGTTTAACTCAATTATTCACCAGCACATTCAATTTAGTTCAAAAACATGTATTTTAGCCATTTTGCAAAATAGCCATTGTATTTCACATTTTGACACTTTAGTCCCTAATTCATAAATACCCAAAATACTCAAAATCCTAATATATATGTATATAGTCGAATACTCCTATGCCCCATACAAGCTCATATCTTTCACTTAATCAAAATTCTAACCACAAAATTTCCACTTTTTTCAATTTAATCCCTAATTCACATTTTTGAAAAAAATTCACTTTATAAAACTTGTATATCTTTAAACAACCATTCATAATCTATAAAGAAACATCAAAACAACCAAGCATTCAACAGTGGCATAACTCAAAAACATCACCAATTTCAGAAATTGAGGTACGAGCTAGCTATACTGAGCTGCAACGAGCTTAAAAACATAAAAATTATCAAAAACCAAATAAAACACATACCTAAATCAAAGCTTATGAGTGCCAAATTTAAAAAATCCTCCAAACTTATGTTTTCTTTCTTTTATTTGGCCAAAAAGAGCATAAAATGAACTATTTCATGCTTTTATTTTATTAAAAATTTAATAATAAACCATTTACTAAAATACCCTTTATAAATCAATTACAAATTCATATAAAATATGGACATGAATGTCAACTAATATTTAAAATGGCCTATGTACCATTTAAGGCCACTAAGATCAAGAACCAAAGCCAATTAAGCCATTTTACTAATTAAACTCATATTTATCGCTTTTTGCAATTTAATCATTTTTATCGAATTAACTATTTAAACAGTAAAATTTCTATACAAAGCTTTCACACAGTAACTCTATCATACTGTAAGACATAATAAACTAATAAAATAAATACATTGACTCGATTATGTGGTCCCAAAACCATCCGTTTCGATCAGACTCAAAATTGGGTTGTTACAACTCTCCCCCTTTAGGGATTTCTGTCCTCGAAAATCTTACCGGTAAATAGGTTAGGGTACTATTTTTACATAGCTTGCTCGGGTTCCCATGTAGCTTCCTCTATTCTGTGTTTACGCCAGAGAACTTTCACAAGTGCTATACATTTATTTCCCAACTCTTTAATCTCTCCGACCAAAACTCAAATTAGTTATTCGTTGTACGATAAATCTGACTGTATTTCCACATCAATGGGAGAGATCACATTTGACTGATCAGATTGGTAACGGTGTACCATCAAACTGTGAAACACATCATGTATCCTTTCAAGCTCAGACGGTAATGATAATCGATAAGCTACTGGCCCTATTCTTTCAGCAATTTCATACAGCTCGATAAATCGTAGACTTAACTTTCCTTTACGGCCAAAACGAAGAATTTTCTTCCACGGTGATACTTTCAAGATTACTCGGTCTCCGATTTGAAATTCTATTTCTTTATGTTTCAAATCCGTGTATGATTTCTGTCTATCTAAAGCTACTTTTAAACTGCCACGAATCACTTTCACTTTTTCTTCGATTTCTCTGATCAATTCAATGACGTGTATCTTTTTCTCACTCAATTCTGTCTAGTATTATGGTGTTTGATATTTACGATCGTATAAAGCTTCGTACGGAGCCATTTTCAAACTCGTCTGGAAGCTATTATTATATGCAAATCCAATCAAAGGTAAGTGTTTCTCCCAGCTACCTTCAAATTCAAGGATGCAACAACATAACATATCCTCTAAAATTTGTATAACTCTTTCGGACTGGCCGTCAGTCTAAGGATGAAAAGCTGTACTGAAATTCAATTTTATTCCCAAAGCTTCTTGTAGTTTCATCCAAAATCTCAATGTGAATCTCATATTTCGATTGGAGATAATAGACAATGGTACACCATGTGATCACACAATCTCTAACAAGTCAAATTGGCTAATCTATCCAGGGAGTAATCTATACTTACCGGTATAAAAAGAGCAGATTTCGTTAATCGATCAATGATAACCCAAATTGCATCTTTCTTTTTCTAAGTCTGGGGCAATCCCGATACAAAATCCATCGTAACTCTATCCCATTTCCATTCCAAAATCATCACTGGCTGTAATAAACCTGATGGTACCTGATGTTCAGCTTTTACTTGCTAACAAATCAGACATCTCGAAACAAATTCTGATATATCTCATTTCATCCCAGACCACCAGTACAATTGTTTCAAATCATTATACATTTTAGTGCTACCCAGATGAACACAAAAGTAGTTAGCATGTGCTTCGTGTAAAATTTTTTGAATGAGCTTAGTATCTTTCGGTATACAAATTCTATTCCAGAACATTAAACAATCATCAGTTCCAACAAATAAATTCAGAATCAAAATTAGACTCACATTGAAGTCCTTTAGCTTGTAACTCTCGATAATTTTCTGAGCTTTGCAAATTTGTTGCAAAAATACTTGTTTAGCTTTTAACTCAGCTAAAATAGATCCATCATCACATAGCATCATCTGAGTGTTCATAGCCTGCAAAGCAAATAAAGATTTCTAACTCAAAGTATCGGCTACTATATTAGCCTTTCCCGGATGATAATCAATCACGAACTCATAGCCTTTCAGTAATTCAAGCCATTTCTGTTGTCACAGGTTCAAATCTCTTTGTGACATCAAGTATATCAGACTTTTATGATCAATGAATATTCGACATTTCTCACCGTACAGATAGTTTCACCAAATATTTAATGCGGATACTATTGCAGCCAATTCAAGATCATGTGTCGGGTAATTATTTTCGTGTGGCTTCAACTGTTAGGAGGCATATGTTATGACTTTTCCACCTTGCATCAATACACAACCAAGTTCGTTTAACAATGTATCACTGTAAATTACGAACTCTTTACGTGATTCAGGTTGAACTAAAACTAGTGCCTTTATTAACAATGCTTTCAACTATTTGAAGCTTTGTTGACATTTCTCAGTCCACTCAAATTTCACATCTTTCTAAAGTAATTGAGTCAATGGAACTGCAATCATCGAGAATCCTTTCACAAATCTTTGGTAATATCCCTCTAATCCCAAAAAACTTCTGATCTCAGATACATTTTTTGGTGGTTTCAAGTTTATAATTGCATATATTTTGCTCAGATCAACTCTGATGCCTTCCGCTGAAACAATATAGCCCAAAAATTTGACTTCTTGAAGCCAAAATTCACATTTGCTAAATTTGGCATAAAACTGTTGTAACGCCCCGAATTTTGGGCCTAGATGAATTGGGCTTTCAGCTTTGGGTTTCATAATTGTTTTTAGTAAGCAAGAAAATGACAAATGACATGTTGGCTTTAAGGGTTTAATAAATTTGAAGTGTCTAGGGTTGTTGGAGAAGTTCTAGGTTCGAACTTTAAGGTGAAGGAATTTTTATTTAATAATTAAAGGAACCTTGATGGCAAGTAGCTTGGCTTTTAAATAGATGGAGATAAAATAGGACACAAACAAGGCTGTGGTGTAGTGGATAAGTGACACCACATAGGGTGCAGGGAGGTGGCGTTAGTGGCAAGCAATGGGATCCTAGGTTCGAGTGCTGGCTTGGTATTTTTAGAAATTTTATTTTTTCCTTTTAGATGGTTGGTAGTGGCGTGGAACTAGACTCTAAGATAAGTAATGAGAACAGAAATTTTTGGAAGGGATTGAGGAGCTTATCTTGGAGAAAAGTTAGGAGATGGGGATAGAAGAAGTGGTGGAGCCGAATTGGAAATTAAGGGAAGGCAATTTCAGCTAGTATATATATAGGTGTCGATTTTAGGGTTCTAGGCTAATGCCAAATTCTTTCTTCGTATTTTTTCGAAAACTACTTTTCTCTCCAAGTACCCAAAAGCCAAATATATTGTTCCCGAACCTTCTCTATGCCGCACTACTCTTTTGGGCTACCCAAAAGCCGAATACATTGTTCCCGAACCTTCTCTGTGCTGCACTACTCTTTTGGGCTGATTGCTTCTTGGGTAAGTGTTCTTGATCTTAGTTGGCTGATTGGTCATAGTTAAAGGAAAGGGGACTTGTACAAGTCACCTATTATTCTAATTTTAATAGTTAAGATTGGTGCAAATAGGAGTTGATTGTGGTTAGTGATTAAAGAAGGGGCAGTTATAACTTGTCGCGCAAGGTAAGGTGAAAAGTGAGGTTTCAGTTTTGGTAAAGATATGTATTAAGCATGCGATTAATTGAAGGGTGATATCGATTGAAGGTTCGGGGCTAATGAAATCGCAGCACGCTTTATTTCTAGGTGTGTACAATACACTACACACACAATAGATCGGGAAATCCTAAAATGCCGAAAAGCTAAATATTTGGCTACGGTAGTCCTGCTAGTGCGTGAACACTTGTATGAGGGTATCCGATACGTTATCAAAGGCCCCATAAGCGATCTCATGGACTTGGATCATGTTTTGGATAACCGGGCCAGAATGGGCCCAATGGGCCTACGGGCTTATGGGCCAAGCTAAAAAAAATCGATATGTTGATAATAAGTGATGAGTTGATAGAGTTGTTGAATCGTTTGAAAATGTGATTGGGCCTAATGGGCCATACGAATGTGATTGGGCTGGATGGGCTATATGAATAAATAAAAGCATGCGAACATACTAGGGTTTTATAATGGACTTTTAGGCCTAGTTTCTACTAAATCCTTAAGCGAGCATAAAACTTAATTTATGAAGTACGTCTGTGGACAAGTCATAAGGTTAGAGTGTGGCAATGGGCATATGTATGTCTAGGATTGGATCTAGGGAGAGCTTGGTAGTTAAGCAGTGTTAATGACCCACCTCCTTTTCTCTAGAGTCTTACCTGGTGCATAGTGTCTGTTCACTGTAGCCAATGAGGACTTGTTGATGGACCAAAGTTCGTAATTAAGACCCATATGTTAGTAAATTACTGAAATACCCCTGTAGGGTAGAATTAATGAAATACCCCTGTGTGTTATAAGTATGTCTTATGTATATTATATGGTATATGTTGCACTCATGTGTTATAATGTTGCATGTGGGTGGGAATTATATTGGAGGAAGTGTTATATGAGGATCGCATAGTCGCTTGACGACCGTGCATCCAACGAAGTCTTTTAAGCCCATTATATGATCAGCAGCTTTGCTGCAACGTTTGGTAGTACCGCAACCAGCGCTACCCTTAGAGTGTATCGGATGGGCGGGTCGAGATAGTTATCCCTACAAGATGTGTTTCAGTTGGACGGAGATGATGTGCATCGTTTGGATGGGTTGGGCATTGCATCATTGCATTATTTCATGCATGATTGTTCTAGATTTTATGCTACTGTTGTATTGGGCTCAGGCCCAAGATGACTTGTGTTGCATGATATGTATATTGTTGCTAAGAGTTGTGCACACTGAGTTTCAAAACTCACTCCGTCTTTTATTTTTCTTAGGTGAACCTCAGTAGGCGGTTCGACGGATGGAGGGACTCAGGGGTGGCCAATTAGCAAGACAATTTAGACTTGTTTCTTTTTCTTTATTAAGAGTTCTAAGTATTTTAATTATTTAAGTCCAGATTGTAATAAGGCCTTTTCTCTAGTTACTATTATTCATTCTTATGCTATAAGGATGGAACATGGACCTATTTCTATTAAACACATTTCAAAATTTTCTGAAATCAATTAATGTTTTTCTTTAAAAATTAAGCTTTCGCAGTTAAAGAGATTTTTTTAAGTAACTATTAAAACGTAACAAAGAATTAGCTTTTGAATACAAACTGGGACTTTACTTGAAATTTCTTTTGGAAGGGTTTTCAATGAAAACAAGGCTTTCGATAAAACACTTCAATGTGACACACTAGATTCAGCCATAACACTCGAGCCGGGTTTGGGGTGTTGCAGCTGTTTATCTTTCAAAGTCTGTAACACAATTCTCAAGTGTTTAGCATGCTCCCCCTCATCACGTGAATAAATCAGAATGTCGTCAATGAATACAACAACAAACATGTCTAAATACGGTCTAAATATATGATTGATCAGGTCCATAAATACTGCAGAAGCGTTAGTCGAACCAAAAGGCATAACTAGAAATTCATAGTGACCGTACCGTGTTCTAAAAGCAGTACTTGCAACTGGTAGTAGCCTGACCTCAGATCAATCTTTGAAAATACTATAGCCGCTCTCAACTGATCAAACAAATCGTCAATTCACGGCAGAGGATACTTATTCTTTACAGTCACTTTATTCAATTGCCAGTAATCGATATACATTCTCATCAACTTGTCTTTCTTTTTCACGAATAGCATTGGAGCACCCGAAGGTGAGAAGCTCAGTCATGCAAATCCTCTGTCTGATACTCTTGTAATTGTGCCTTTATCTCTTTCAATTCAGTCAGTGCCATTCTGTATGGAGCTATTGATATCGGTGTAGTTTTTTGTAACAAAATACTAGATTCAACCTCTTTGATCGGTGGTAAACCCGGTAATTCTTCTAGAAATACATCTGGGAATTCACAAACAATAGGTACAGCTTCAAGCTTCGATTCTGATACTTTAGTATCTAGTACATATGTTAAGTATGCATTAGAGCCCTTTTTCACACACTTTTGAGCTCTCAAAGCAGATAACACAATCGGTAATTCGTTTGAATCATTTGATTCAATCCGAAGAATTTCACCATTCTAACATTTCAACTCTATACACTTTCGTCTGCAATTCACAACCACACCATGCATATCCAGCCAATCCATGCCCAGTATCACATCGAACTCATCAAACGGTAGGAGCATCAAGTTAGCAAAGAAATAGTCTTACCGGCTCATTAATGAACATTTCTTACAAATTTTATCAACTAACACTGACCTACCTAACAGACTTGATACTTTAGCTACAAATTCTGTAGACTCAACATGTAAACTCTTTTTAAACACTAGTTCCATACATATATACAAATGAGTTGATCTAGGATCTATCAACGCAACTATATCAGTGTTATAAAGAGAAAAAGTACCGGTAATAATATCAAGCGACGAGGCTTCTTCACGTGCACGTATGGCATAGGCTCAAGCAGGTGCGCATGTCTCAGATCTCACATTAGCATCTCATGTAACACTGCGATTTCCATTTTGATTTCTAGCATTCCGAAGCGGTCTGCCTCTGGTAACAGTATTACTTACTTTAATTGATTATTCTCTATCAGCTACAGAGATTTCAGGACAATCTTGTAAATAATGTTCTAATGATCCGCATCTGAAACATACTCCACTTTTCAATCAACATTCACCAAAGAGCTTTCAGTTACAAAGCATACAATGGGGTCCTGTATTTTTCACGCTACCCACACTAGAACAAATGTCATTTGAGGCTTCGGATTAAATGATCTTGCATCTCTAGCCCTGATCCTTACTCCGGCAGTAGTAGGGGAACGGGGATGCAAGTCTTTAGATTTCTTTGCTCCAGGCTGATGTGACTTACTCGCAAATCTTTTTCTAGACTCTCTTGATTCAAAATCAGCTTTCTATTTCTCTTTAGCAAGTTCTTTAGCTCTACAAGCACTATCAATCAGAACAAGAAACTCTTTCAACTTGAGAATCCCGACTAACAATCGATATCTTCATTCAATCCATCCTCAAATCATTACATGTTATGGATTTAGTGGAGACACATTCACGAGCGTATTTACTGAGTCATACGAACTCTCTTTCATATTCAGTTATAGCCATTTGACCCTGTTTCAGATCAAGGAATTCCTTTCTTTTCTGATCGATGAATCGTTGGCTAATATACTTCTTTCAAAATTTGGTCTGAAAGAAATCCCAATTAAGTTGTTCTCGCAGAACAATTTATATTAAGGTATTCCACCACTGATATGCAACATCTCGTAACAATGAAATAGCACATTTTAAGCATTCTTCTGGTGTGCAGGCTAATTCATCAAAAACCCTGATCGTATTTTCAAGCCAGAACTCGGCCGTCTCAGCATCATCACTAGTTGAAGCTTGAAATTCTTCGGCCCTATATTTCTGTATTTTATCAACAGGTGGTCTATTAAAACTCAAAGGATTCATACCTCGTATATTTTCAAGGTTAAGTTGGGGAACCTGAGGGGGTAGAGGTTGTGGAGTAGTCGGGTTTGCTCGCACAAATTCAGAAAACCATTCAGACATCATTTGAAAGAAAGCTTGTTTAGCTTCTCCCTAACTGCCCGTAGTAGGGTTCGATTCGGTAGGCACAGTCCCTTGAGCGGGAGCTGGCACATTACTTTCAACATTGTCAGCTATTGCTCGATTTGGATCCATTTACTATATAAAACATAATTCAGAAGATGTCAAGAGATTATCATACTAACACAGTTACATTTATGGCATGTATAGCTAGACTCGTATACACTACGGTAGTCCTAGAATCAACTAAATTGTAGCTCTGATACCAATAAAATGTAACACCCCTATCCCGTAACCGTCACCAGAATAGGTAAGGGGCATTACTGAACTTGTAACACAGATTAGAACAATGAAATTTTAAACTTTTATCAAGCATCAGCTCATTTCAGGAATATCAATCATACATAATCTTAATGTGTTTAAAACAGACATATAAAGCTTCAA
This sequence comes from Gossypium stocksii, assembly GCA_020496765.1. Classification (NCBI taxonomy): domain Eukaryota; kingdom Viridiplantae; phylum Streptophyta; class Magnoliopsida; order Malvales; family Malvaceae; genus Gossypium; species Gossypium stocksii. The sequence continues at coordinate 48,634,395 of CM035627.1, forward strand.
TCATACAATAGGGACTAATTTGATAACATATAAAAGATATAAGAAAACTTAAGAAAATTATCGGAATAGGGTCACATGGCCATGTGCCTCACACTGTTGCCAGACATGCCCACGTGTCCAAGCCATGTGGAAACAGGGCATACATATTGACTTGTACAAATGGCCACAAGACACGCCCATGTAATATTTAGGGAGCTACTGACTTGCACCCACGGCCATAAGACACACCTGTGTCTTTTGGCCGTGTGGTATCTTGTCCAATATAACTAAAGTGTAGGGGTCACATGCCCGTATGCTCTAGCCGTGTGGCACAAAATAGGCTTGATTTAAGCCATTTTCACACCCCTATTGGTCAAGTACCTAAAACATCAAGTTCACAACATTAATAGGCATAAACCATCAACCAATTCAGCCAAATCAAAAACACATCATATACCATTCCTGACCAATCAAATTCAATGCCACATAAATGACATAAACATGCAAACATTTCAAGTATCCATTTCAAGTCCATACCTACATTTCATATCTCAACCTTATCAATTCCATACATAGAATATGTAACGCCCTAAATTTTGGGCCTAGAAGTAATGGGCCTTGAATCTGGGATCGATTAGAAGGTGGTTTTAAATAATTTAATTGTGTAAAAAAAATAGAATTGCATGTTTAGTTAATAATTAAGTGTTTTAGGAAGGCAAGGTAGTGGCGTTGACATGAACTCTGATAGGAAGTGATCAAAAGAGAATTTTAAGGTATGGATAAAAGAGAAAAAGTAGGAGATTGGGAGAGGGAAAGTGATGGTGCCAAATTGGACTTTAAGGAGGGTAGGTTCGGCTATTGGGTATTTAAGGAGTGTCAAATTTCATAGTAGGGTTTTCCTTACTTTCATATAGTTTCTTTTCTCTCCTCCTCTTGCCAAATCCTTCTTCTCCCATTTGTTCCATCTTTGCTGAATTTTTCATTTGCCAAATAGCCATCCACTGTTTGCCGAAACCCTTAGTAAGTCCCTTTCTTTTCTTTAAAGCTGAATACTTGTGGTTCCTTGCTGATTTATTTTCCTTCATCACTATTTGTCTTTGTTTACCATCCTTAAGCTAGTGTTGAAAAGCCGATTATTTAAACAACAAATATCTATGACGTTAGTTTGAAGGCGAGTTTCGGTAAGTATCTCATTCTCAATTTCAGTTTCTTAAGGGGGTGGCTGAATACATGTGTAGCCTATAAGGGTGACTCATGTGGAGGACAAGTCACCTGATGTTGATAAAATATGTGTGTTGATACAGATCTAGGAATATTCGAGACTATTCGCTAAGGAAGGGCTAGAAAAGCTGAAGGTTCACGGTAAGGCTACAGTAAGGCTTCGGGATTTGATAAAAGATTTAGTAAGGTTTGGAGTTGATTTGGAAGTGGTTTTGATTGTAGGTCAAGGCTAAGGATAGTGTAGGTGCGAGTCGTCAATCAGGTGTGTACATACACTAAACACACGAAAATCGGCAAAAGTCAAAATCCTGAAATCCTGAATGGGCCTGATGAACTTGTGGGCCTATAGTGGCAAAGTTGTGATATGAAATTGTATGATGAATTGACATGCATGATTGTATGATTGGATTGTGTTCGGGCCTAATGGGCTATATAAGCATGTTTGGGACTTAATGGATTAAATGAATATGATTGGTCCTAGTGGGCCCTATGGGATCATAGAAATGCATGTTAGGGTTTTTTATGGACTTTAGGCCTAGTTCTGATTTCTCAAATTTTACTTAAGACTTAATTAAATAATTAAACATATCCATGGGCAACTCGCTAGACTAAGGTGTGGCAATGGATGTGTCCATGTTTAGGATTGGATCTAGGAAGAGCTTGGTACTTAAGCAGTCCGAGTGACCCACATCCTCTTCTCTTGAATCCTACCTAGTGCATAGTGTCCATTCATCTTAGCCGCGAGGACTTGTTGATGGGCCAAAATCCATAATTAAAATCTTTGTCATTAGGAAATTACAAAAATACCCTTCTAAGGTAGAATTAGAAAAATGCCTGTAAGGTAGAGCTACTAAAACACCCTCGTAGGGTGGGAATACCGAAATACCCCTGTAGGGTAGATTTATGAAAATACCCTTGGGTATTGAGATGACCAAAATACCCCTAAGTGCTTAATATGTGAAAATGTGTGAAAATGTCTATGATGCATTCATGAATTACATGTTGCACTTGGGTGGGTTTTGATGATACAGAGGAAGTGTTTTGAGGATCGCATAGTCGCTTGATGACCATGGATCCACCGTAGGCTTTCAAGCCACCGAATAGCTTTGCTACACCGCACATATACAGCAGCCTTGCTGCAACGTGAATAGTGCCGTAACCGGTGCTACCTTTAGAGAATAGAGGATAGGTGGGTTGATGTAGACATCCCCACAGGTGTGTTGGGCTGGTATGGGTGGGTGTAGCCGTTGGATTTGGGGTGGGAACATCTGTATTCATGAAATTCTGATATGATATGAGGTCAATGTGGGCTAAGGCCTAGACCACCGATATTGATTATGGCTTAGGCCTAATGTGATATGTGCATACTGAATTGATTTGATTGCCAAGGGTCGTACACACTGAGTTTCGAAACTCACACCTTTATTATTAATGTTTTGGGTGATCCACAGTAGACAGCTGGACGTGGGAGAGGACTCGGAGATAGCCACACTACGAGTTACTTAGGGATTTTCAATAAAGATTTAAATGAATTGTTTCCTTTTAATTACTTAGTTTTATTACTTTACTTTCATTTGATGTAATAAGGCCTTGTGTCTCTGATACGACTGTATGTAGGGTTTCTTAATGTTTCGACTGCCTAGTTTTATTTTCACTTAGATAAATTTCTCAAATTAAACGTGGTTTTGAAATAAGATTATCATACAGGCGTCTTTGTTTAAATATGGGCTTTCATTTTGGATTTAACATGAACTTGAATTTCGAAATCTCAAACTTAAGTTTTTAACCAAGTAAATTTCCTATCAAGCATATTTCGTTTCGAACTAAGTTTTTAACTAAACCATTTTTTTGAAAGCAACCCTTCAATGTGACATCGCCAGATTCAGCCATAATGTCTGGGCCGGGTTTGGGGTGTTACAGAATAACCTTATCTTAATACACAAGTAATCTTATACCAAAATAACCGTTTCATTCTCTCCCAAAACGTACCATATAACAATTCATTTAAGGCCATAATAGAAACTAATTCCATATCAATCCAAGCCAATCATTCTCCACAAGCATGTATTATCCTACCATTCCAAAACATTCACATATCATATAAAGGACATATCAAATAAGTTTCCTACTATAACATTTATTTCAAATTCAAGCCATATCACATAGGTTGAGTAGATGCCAAAATCATACCACATTAAAAATATAGATAGCCATATACATCAACTTATAAACTAGCATATAGATGCCATATTTACAGAGATCCAACATGCCAAAAGCTTGTTTGGATAGTGTGATGGCAATCTCCAACTTTGTCCAAAATCGGGCTAGCTTCTAAATCTATAAAACACGTGGAAAAAACAAACAGAGTAAGCTTTAAAAGCTTAGTAGGCCCATATAATATAGAATTTAACTTACCGAATCAACAATAAAAGTGTAGACAACATAATCAAATCAAGTCATATGTCCTCAATGCCTATTTAACCGTTATACACATGTTATTCATATAATAACCATGTATTCATCCATTTCAAAGATAAAACAAACATATAACATCCATGTAACCATAATTCAAGTATCAATTCATTCATTTATCATATACTCATATATCATATAATCAGATAACCATGTAACAATTTATTTGTACATATCATATATCTCATGTAACATATAAATCATGTAACATATATCTTGTAAGCATGTACTTATAACACATAATCCATGTAACTTGTACCACATTTAATACATAATCTCATATGAATGATGCAACAATTATCATGTAATCACGAACTTCTTATATCTCTTATAACATGTATTTCATAAATTACATGTAGGTAAATTACCCATTGAACTTTTGGAAACATCGAGGGATACTCGGGTGATACATACATAGTGTATATATGTAAACCTATAAATTCGTCAATTCATCGTATATGCTCTTTCCAACCACGTACTGTATGCTCCTCTTGACCTGGTAATGGTATGCTCGAAGGCTGAACATGTAAGCCCGAAGGCTGAACGGCAAGCCCGAAGGTTGAATATGTAAGCCCAAAGGCTAAACAATAAGCCTGAAGGCCAAACATATAAGCCCAAAGGCTGACTGGTAAGCCTGATGGCTGAACATGTAAGCTCATGAGCTATGGTGAGTCCGTAACGAATGCAGGAGCTCAACCAAACAGCAGCCCTAGTGACATGTCACTTGTATCCTACGACTTTTTACGATTCAAATGGTAGTCGATATTCAATTTAAACATGTATGCAATAGGCATTTAGATTTTAGAAACCATTATACATTCATATAACATTAAAAATAGTAGTTATAAATATAATACAAGTTCAATTCTAATTATATGAACTTACCTCGATTTAGCTCGTATACCTGATATCTACTCGTCTACCTTTCGTTTACCCTGATCAAGTCAATTATTAATTCAAATTTATATTAATTCAAAGTTAACTCAATTATTTACTAACGCATTCAATTTAGTTCAAAAACATGTATTTTAGCCACTTTACAAAATAGCCATTGTATTTCACATTTTGACACTTTAGTCCTTAATTCATAAATGCCCAAAAGACTCAAAATCCTAATATACATGTATATAGCCGAATACTCCTATGCCCCATACAAGCTCATATCCTTCACTTAATCACAATTCTAACCATAAAATTTCCACTTTTTTCAATTTAATCCCTAATTCACATTTTTGACAAAAATTCACTTTATAAAACTTGTATATCTCTAAACAACCATTCGTAATCTATAAAGAAACATCAAAACAACCAAGCATTCAACAGTGGCATAACTCAAAAACATAACCAATTTTAGAAATTAAGGTACGGGCTAGCTATACCAAGCAACAACAAGCTCAAAAACATAAAAATTATTAAAAACTGAATAAAAAAATATCGAAGTCAAAGCTTATGAGTGCCAAGTGTAAAAACTCCTCCAACCTTATCATTTCTTTCTTTTGCTCGGCCAAACAGAGCATAAAATGAACTCTTTCATGCTTTTATTTTATTAAACATTTAATAATAAACCATTTACTAAAATAACCTTTATAAATCAATTAAAAATTCATATAAAATATGGGCATGAATGTCCACTAACATTTAAAATGGCCTATCTTCCATTTCAGGCCATTAAGATCAAGAACCAAAGTCAATTAAGCCATTTTACTAGTTAAACTCATATTTATCACTTTACGCGATTTAATCCTTTTTACCGATTTAACTATTTAAACAGCAAAATTTCTATATGAAACTTTGACACAGTAACTCTATCATGCTGTAAGACATAATAAAATAATAAAATAAACATTTTGACTTAGTTAAGTGGTCCCAAAACCACCCGTTCTGATTAGACTCAAAATTAGACTATTACAAGGGACATGGGCGTGTGTGACCATACGGCCTGTCCACACGGGCGTATCCCACTTCCCATGGGTGTGTGGCCCTATTTTAAGCAAAAATTTTCCAAGTGCCTGAAAGTTTTCGGTTTGGTCCCGATATATTCTCGATGTATGTGTTGGGCCCCGTAAGCCCAAAATAAGGATATTAAGAGAATGTATAAAAAGTTTTTAAATGGAATGAAGTTTTATGGCTCGAACTTGTATGTCTAAGTAAATTTAAGTACGGTAATGCCTTGTACCCCGTCCTGGTGTCAAACACGGGTAAGGGGTGTTACATTTAATGGTATCAAAGCTAGTGTTTAGTCGAGTCTAGGACTAACCTAGCATATGCACGAGTCTAACTATACATGCCATACTTATGTATATATGTGATATGATAGTGTGACGACTCCTGACAATTTAAATGTGTTTTCTCATAGTAAATTGATCCTGATCGAGCTGTGTCAGACGATGTAGAAAGCAATGTGCCGGCTCCCACTGAAGGGATAGTGCCAGCTGGAACAGAAAATAGGCTAGCTAATGTAAGTCAGGGAGTTGAGGCCCGAGAGGCCTTCTTCCAAATGATGAACGAGTGCTTCATAGAGTTCGTTCGAATGAACCCTGCCGCTCAACAACAAGCTCCACCCCCTCCAAATCCTTAACCTACCCCGGTAGCTCCCCAAATCGTAGAGGTAGTAAGACGAGAAATGTAACATCCAGAAATAGGGCTTAAATGGAATGGTGGTTGCGAAACCATGAATCGTAGATAGAAAAATTTATTCCAATTAATTTTTATAATTTACCGAGTGATTAGATACATGTGTTAGAGTATCGATAGAAAGTTTTATGAATTACATGTTTAATTTTCCTATTAGGGCTTGTTTGAAAAAGTTGATAAATATGAGTTGTAGATAGGACAGGATTAAATTGAAGAGCATAATTGAAGTAGAGGTCCTTAAATGGTAATTAGACCATTAGGTTTTCATGGACAAAATGTAACACCCCCGCGCACGAGACCGTCGCCGGAGTCGAGCTTGAGGTGTTACCGAACATAATTTATCATTTAAACAACTTTACATCATTTATTTTGATTTTCGGAATAAGTAGTTTTTCTACGTCATGGTCGCTAAAAAAATCATATCTCAAGTTACGAAACTCAAAATCAAGATCCATAAATTTTCCCTGAATCTAGACTCACATATCTATCTACTAATATTTTTATAAAATTTTTGGTTAGGCCAATTAGTACAGTTTATTAGTTAAAGTTACCCCTGTTTCAGGACTTGACTGCACTGACCTCTACTTACTACGAACCACTTTTCTCCCTGTGAAAAATTGATATAACTATACCGTTTATTTATCTTAAAATTAGATTCAATAAGGATTCTGAGCATATAAATTAAACCTCCTAATTATTTTTTTATAATTTATAGTGAATTTTCAAATTTGGAACAGGGGATCCAAAAATCGTTCTGGCCCTGTTTCACTAAAACTCAAATATCTTATAACATATAACTCGTTTACCTATTTCGCTTCTTCCATTTGAAAGTAGACACAATAAACTTAAATTTCATGTTAATTCTTCACCTAATTCGTTTTCTACTATTTTTGGTGATTTTTCAAACTCACGTTGTTGTTGCTTTAGTGTTCTGTTTTATGGCAAGTTTCATCTTTTTATGAATTCTCATGAGCTATATAACATATTAAACTCACAAGGCATCCAACATTATCTAGGCTAGCCATACAATGTCTAATCATTATCAAGCATTTTCTCAACCAAACCACAACCATATCACAAGATTATTTACACAAAAACAAGTATATTGCTATACATGCCATACATCAAAACATACAAACCAATATACCAATTCTTCCTCGGATAGTGTGAGCGTTTCTTCAACCTTCCCGATATCCAAGTTGGCTCGCTAAAAACTACAATGAATGTAAAGGAGGGAGTAAGCATAAATGCTTAGTAAGTTCACATGCAAATAACAAGTAACATAACAAAGCAATTATATCAACAACAATAGCATGATATCACCAAGTTACAAACCACATTTCTAGCTATCGTGTATCATCTTACCACCTTATTTCTGTTGTATCAAGTTTCAACCCGAGGGTTAAGTACATACCTGTTCAAATTGTCCATTTCACAACACTTACCAAAATATCATTTTCATCTTGAGTATTCTTCCATTCCGCTAGAATTTTACCCGTTGAACACATCGGAATATAACTCGGATACATGGATTATTTGCACATAAGTGCCACATATGTAATCAATCAATCATGTAACCTGCCCATAAGTGAACTCAAACTCAACTTAACGAGCTCGGGCGTTTGCATGCATAAGTGAACTCGGACTCAACTCAACGAGCTGGGATGCCTAGTTACATCTCACGAACTCGGACTCAACTCAACGAGTTCGGACATTTGCATCCATAAGTGAACTCAGACTCAACTCAACGAGCTCAGATGCCCAACCATCCTAGTGACATGTCACTTGTATCCTAATCTATTCCCAAGGTTCAAACAGGATTTTCCTCAATCACACATTTCCCAGTCGTTCTCCTCGGAATATCGGAACCAATACGTTGCTTGCATCTCATACTTATCAATTTAATCACATACTTTTCATACCAATACATAATATTTCAGAAAGCATAATATTCATAATATCAGGTATCATATCATATAAATAGCATTAAATCACTTAAAATAGCAATTATGTTACATTATTTACACATGAACTTACCTCGGTACAAAATATAGCAATTTTGCGATTTAGTCCAAAATCTTTTCTTTTCCTCGATCAAGGTTGATTCCATGTCTTTCTTGATCTAAAATAACACATTTAGCTTATTTAATACTCAAATTATCAAAATAGTCCTAAATTCAAATTTTGGAAAAATTACAATTTTGCCCTTAAACTTTTGCATATTTACACTTTTGCCCCAAAGTTTGGAAATTTAAATTTATCACAAATTCTTATGTTTTAGGACATGCTGATCATATATTTACCATTAGCAAGCTCAAATTCCCACTAAAACACATACTTATGAACAATATGTACTTTTACCGATTAAACCGTTTTACTCGTTTTTACTTAAAACCGAGTAGCACAAGTTGTCTAACATAATTTAAAACCTCATATTCTATCATAAAACATCAAAATACACAAATTTCACCTATGGGTATTTTTCCATATATGAACCCTAACTTAAATTATTGCTAACATAAGCTTTATCGAGTTACCAGGACTACGAAAACGTAAAGAACATTAAAAACAGGGCTTGGAATCACTTACTATAGAGCTTGGAAGCTTGAAACAAACCCTAGCTATGGAGAACCCTTGAAATTTCGTGGTAATGAAGAAGATGACCAATTTTGTGTTATTTTTCCCTTTTTATTTCATGTTAATATCCAAATGACCAAAATGCCCCTCCTTACTAAACTTTCAAAAATTCCATCCATGTCCAAATTTTGTCCATGAACTTAAAATTGGTCAAATTTCTATTTAAGACCTCCTAATTAATATTCCAAAGCAATTTCATACTAGAAACTTCTAGAATGCAAGTTTTGCAACTTATTCGATTTAGTCCCTAATTTCAAATTAAGCACTTTACGCTTAGAATTTCTTCACGAAATTTTCACACCATCATAAAATCATATCATAAACATCAAAATAATTATAAAATAATTATTTCTACCTCGGATTTGTGGTCACGAAACCACTATTCTGATTAGGCCCTAATTCGGGATATTACACAAAAATGGACATACATAGATAAAAGTAACTAAAGTTTTAATGAAGGTCATTTTAGTCATTTGGTAATTAAAAGAATAAAAAGGGAAAAAGATGGCAAAATGTTGTCCATCTTCTTCATTAGGCCGAAACTTCAATGGGATACCATAGCTAGGGTTTCTTCAACTTCTCAAGCTCATAGTAAGTGCATCCAAGCCCCATTTTTAATATTCTTTACGTTTTTGGAGTCTTGGTAACTTGATTTAGCTTATTCTAGCAATAATTTAACCTAGGGTTTATATTTGGAAAAATACCCATAGGTGAAATGTGTCTATTTTGATGTTTTATGGTAGAATATGAAGTTTGAAATTATGTTAAAAAACTTGTGCTAAGCGATTTTAAGTAAAAATGAGTAAAACGACATAATAGGTAAAAATACCTAATGTTCATAAGTACATGTTAGAGTGAGAATTTGATGGCAATAGAAAGAAAATAATGAGCAGCATGTCCTAAAACATAAGAATTAGGGATAAAGTTTAATTTTCGAGCTTTGGGCAAAAGTGTAAATATGCAAAAGTTTAGGAGAAAATTATAATTTTGCTAAAGTTAGAGTCAAGGACTATGTTGATAAATGTAAGTAGTAAATAAGCTAAATTTTGGTATTGTAGATCAAGGAGAACGAAATCCGTGGGTAGACCGGGGAAAGAAAAAGATTGAGGATTAAATTAAAATATTTGATCGTATTTTGTATCGAGGTAAGTTTACGGTAAATAAATGCAATGTTTTGTTATTTATATTCAATAGTGTTATTTTCAGCATCTATATATATATTTTTCAAATTTACACATTGATGACTCAAGTAAGAATTGATGGTGAAATGATACCAAGTGTAGGATACAACTGTCATGACATTAGGGTTTAAAGATACCAAGTAAGACCATGCCAAGGCATGACATTGGTAAGTTTTACAAGGCAAGGAAATCATGTAAGACCATGTCAAGACATGGCATTGATAAGCTACTATAAAGCAAAGATCCCATGTAAGATCATGCCAAGGCATGGCAATGGTGAGTTCATAAGGCAAGGATGCCATGTAAGATCATGTTAAGACATGGCAATGGTAAGTTTAAAAAGGAAAGATACCTGTGTATCCTTAGTATTCCAAGTGGTTCAACAGAAAATTTAAAGAGTATACTTAAGGAAAGGTAAGATAAGTCCATGTTCGAAAGGTTCAAGTAAGAAAATTCAAGACTTATGCATATTGAGCTTGAAGGTTAAAGTTATCTTGAAAATTCATTTAGAATGTTGTTATTTATTTACATGCAAACTTATTAAGCTTTATGCTTACTCCCTTTCTTTTCTCTCTTTTTATAGTATCGCCAAGCCAACTCGGGGATCGTAAGGACATCGGAGATCGTTTCACACTATCAAAGGGCTATCTTGGTATTTTGTGATTTGAAACGTTCTAAGTTATGGCATGTATAGGGACTTAACCATTTTGTGTGTATGTCCTTATGATATGACTAAAGAATGGCATGTGAATACTTGATAATGATTAGCTATTGAAACAGCTAATCAAGAACATGTTTTGGTGTTATGTATGCCTAAATGATAGTTTATACAAAGAAATTATGAGAGAGTAAAAGTTGGCCATGGAACAGTTTTGGGACAGTAGCAGTGACGTGATTTTGAAAAATCACTAAAAATTGTAGGAATGGAATTAAATGCTGAATAATATATAGAATTAAATCTTATTGAGTCTATTTTCATAAGAAAGAAACAGACCAAGCAAAGGAAGTCTGCAAAATAGGGGAACTTTTAATGAATAAACTGTACTAATTGGCCAAACCAAAAATTCTGGAAAAATTATGGTAAGAAGGTATGTAACTCTAGTTTCAGGGAAAATTTATGGATTTAAATTTTGAGTTTTGTAACTCGAGTTATAATTAATTTACTGACTATTATACAGGTGGACAGTTTTATTATGAATAGTGAAATAAATTGTTTTGATTTGTGTAAGTAATTGGATAATTTTTAATGTTCTTGGTTTCATCCCGAACCGTTTCAATTGCATGTTTTAGGGTCACTAGGGCCCTTTTTGGGAATATATTGGATGAATGTGAGCGAATTAATTTTGAAAGTAAATTTTTATGCCTCGAACTAGTAAGATAAGTCCGGTAACGCCTCTTGCTTGACTCCGGCAACGGTCTCGGGTAAGGGGTGTTACAAGAAAAGCCCCCTATTGATAGAATCCAAAAACAAGGGACAGAAGAGTTTCGGGCTAATAAAGATGACGACCTAGAAAGAGCTGAGTTTGGCTTGAGAATACCATCAAGGTATTCGAGGAATTATCTTGCACATCTGAAGAGTCCATGCAGTATGTCGTATCCCTCCTACGAGATTCTGCCTATTAGTGGTGGAACACCCTTGTGTTAGTTACCAAGGGAAAGAGCTAATTGGGAGTTTTTCCAAGAGGAATTTTGCAAGAAGTACATCAGGCCAAGGATTATTGATTAGAAGTGTAAGGAATTTCTAGAATTGAAGCAAGGTCAGATGATCGTAACAAAATACGAGCGAGAGTTTGTGAGACTCAGTAAATACGCTCGAGCATGTGTATCCACAGAAGCCATCGTGTGTAAAAGGTTCAAAGATGGATTGAATGAAGATATACGGCTATTGGTTGGAATTCTAGAATTGAAAGAGTTTGTGGTGCTAGTGGATAGAGCTTGTAAGGCTGAGGAGTTGGCTAAAGAGAAAATGAAAGCTAAGTGGAGTCTCGTGACTTAAGAAAGAGATAGTTAGGCAAGTCATTCCAATTCTCCTCCAAGAGATCAAAAGAATTCACTACATGACCAGCTACTTCAGTGGGGTTTTCGAGCAAAGGTAAAGGTAAACAGTATTCAGTCTCCAAATCTCAAACTACCTCAATTGCGAGTGTGGGTAACACATGACCCAGTAGGCCTGAAAGCCTCTAGTGTGGTAGACGCCACCTCGGTAAATGTCGGGCACATGGACGGGCTTGCTTCGAATGTGGTTCTCAAGACCACTTCATTAGAGAATGCCCCAAGATGGCCGAAAAAAGACAGAGATATCAAAGTGCAAGATCGGGTAATGCTCCCTCTAGAGGTAGACCCTAGAGAAACTCAGGAACAGGAGCGAGTAGTAAAAGTGCATCGAGAGAACAGACTACAAGACCTAAGGGTAGAGCGCCCGCAAGGACATACGCCATTCGTGCTCATGAAGGGGCGTCATCACCTAATGTAATTATGGGTATATTTTCTCTCCATGAAACTTCTATTATTGCTTTGATTGACTCGGGATCTACCCACTCATATGTTTTCATGAAACTAGTATATAGCATGAGCATACCTGTAGAGTCCACAGAATTTGTGATACAAGTATCCAATCCCCTAGGCAAATGTGTGCTAGTAGACAAAATATGCAAAGATTGCCCTTTAATGGTTAGGGGTCATTGTTTCCCAGCAAATCTTATGTAATCCCAGGTATGGATTGGCTAACCGCTCATGATGTAATAATGAATTGTGGTAGAAAATTTTTGAACTGATATGTGAGAATGGTGATGCTCTTCGAGTTGAATCAGATGAGTCATATGCTTTGCCTACAGTGATTTCTGCTATGACTACTCAGAAATGTATTAGAAACGGATATGAAGCTTATCTCACTGTTGTGATGAATACAAAGGAGACTGAGTTGAGAATTGAGTTAGTGCCAGTAGTTTGTGAGTATAAAGATGTTTTTTTAGAGGAATTGCCGGATTACCTCTGGTTAAAGAGGTTGAATTTCGTATCGAGTTAGCTTCCGGTACTGCTTCTGTATCAATTGGTCCTTACAGGATGGCTCCGATTGAATTAAAGGAATTGACGGCTTAGCTACAAGAATTAACTGATAAAGGTTTTACAAGGCCAAGTTATTCTCCGTAGGGTGCTCCCGTTTTATTCATGAAAAAGAAATATGATTCGATAAGGCTGTGCATAGATTATCGGCAACTTAATAAGGTGACTATAAAGAACAAGTATCCTTTGCCAAGGATGGACAATTTATTTGACCAATTGAGAGGAGCCACGATGTTCTCCAAGATAGATTTGAGATCTGGATATTACCAGTTGAGTGTTAAAGAATCTAATGTGCCGAATATTGCATTTCGGACAAGGTACGATCACTACAAATTTCTTGTCATGCCATTCAGGTTAACTAATGCCCCTACTATATTTATGGATTTAATGAACCGTATTTTTGGGCCATATTTGGATAAATTCGTTGTGGTCATTATTGATGACATCCTGATTTATTCTCGTGATGAGGACAAACATGCCGAGCACTTGAGGATGATTTTGCAAATTTTACAAGATAAGGAACTTTATGCCAAATTTAGTAATAGTGAATTTTGGCTTAAATAAGTTGGATTTTTGGGCCACATCATTTCGGGTGATGGCATTAGGGTTGATCCAAGGAAAATCTAGGCAATTATTGAATGGAAGCCGCTGAGAAATGTATTCGAGGTCAGAAGCTTTTTGGGATTGGCCAGTTATTACCATAGGTTTTTCAAGGGATTTTCCATGACTACTACTCCAATGACAAAGTTGTTACAAAAAGATGTTAAGTTTTAGTGGACAGAAAAATGCCAGCAAAGTTTTGAGAAATTAAAGACACTACTGATTAAAGCTCCTCTTCTAGTGCAACCGAAACCTAGGAAGGAGTTTGTAATTTACAGTGATGCATTCTTAAATGGATTGGGCTGTATACTTATGCAAGAAGGCAAGGTGATTGCATATGCCTCATGAAAGTTGAAATCTTATGAAAAGAATTTTTGACTCATGACTTGGAGTTGGCAGCAATAGTGTTTGAGTTAAAAATTTGGAGGCACCATTTATACGGTGAGTAATGCCAAGTGTTCACTGATCACAAGAGTCTTAAGTACTTGATGGCACAAAAAGAGTTGAACTTACGACAGCGAAGGTGGCTTTTGTTATTAAAGGACTATGAGTTAGTTATTGATTACCACCCGAGGAAAGCGAATATTGTTGCGGATGCTTTAAGTTAGAATTCGCTATTTTCCTTGAGAGCTATGAACACATAATTATCCATAACCGATGATGGTTCAGTTTTAGCAGAAATGAGAGCTAGACCGTTGCTTGTTCAAGAGATTTGTAAAGCATAGGCAAGTGACAAAGAATTGCAAGCAAAGAAAGCTCTATGTGAATCGGGTACCAATTTAGATTTTTAGATTGATTCAGATGAGTGTGTAAAGTTTCGAGACCGAATTTGTGTATAAGAGGATGGTGAACTCATTCAGAGAATTTTACATGAGGCACATAGTAGTCGTATGTCCATCCACCCCGGTAGTACCAAGATGTACAATGATTTAAAGAAATGGTATTGGTGGCCGAACATGAAACAAGATATCTCTAAGTTTGTATCAAGATGCTTGATCTGTCAGCAAGTAAAAGTAGGACACCAAGTACCCTCCAGTTTACTACAACCTATAATGGTTCCTGAGTGGAAATGGGACCGTATTACCATAGATTTCGTGACGGGTTTACCTATGACACCAAAAAAGAAAGATGCTATTTTGGTTGTGTTCGATAAGCTTACAAAGTCAGCTCACTTCATACATGTGCGTACAGATTATTCGCTTGACAAGTTAGTTGACTTATACATTTCTAAGATTGTGAGACTGCACGGAGTACCATTATCGATCATTTTGGATAGAGATCCAAGATTCACATCATGATTTTGAAAGAAATTACAAGAAGCTTTGCGTACAAAGTTGAACTTTAGCACCGCTTTTCATCCACATGCTGATGGTTAGTTAGAAAGAGTAATACAGGTGCTTGAGGATATGCTTAGATGTTGTGTGTTGGAATTCCAAGGTAGTTGGGAAAAGTATCTACCTTTGGCCGAATTTACCTACAACAACAGTTTTCACTTGAGTTTGAAAATGGCGCCTTATGAGGCACTATATAGGCGTAAGTGTAGAATGCCTATGTATTAGACTAAACTCAAGGAAAATCAGATTCATGGGGTTGATTTAGTTAAGGAAACCAAAGAAAAAGTAAAAGTGATTCGAGACTATTTGAAAGCTGCCTCTAACAAACATAAATCCTATGCGAATTTGAAATGAAAAGAGATCAAGTTCCAAGTCGAGGATAAAGTATTGTTGAAAGTATCTCCATTGAGAAAAGTTCTTAGATTTGTCAGAAAAGGTAAATTAAGTCCGCGTTTTATCGGACCATACGAGATCACTAAAAGGATATTACCGGTATCTTATTAGCTAGCTTTGCCGTCTGCGTTAGAAAAGATTCATGATGTATTTCACGTGTCAATGTTACGATGCTACCGGTCGGACCCTTCACATCTGATTACCCTGATAGAAATTAAGATTCAGTCGGACATGACCTATGGTGAAGAACCAGTTAAGATTTTGGCTCGAGAAGTCAAATAGTTAAGAAACAAAAGTATAGCCCTCGTGAAAGTACTATGGTAAAGACATGGGGTAGAAGAGGCTACATGGGAGCTTGAGGAAACCATGAGAAACCAATATCCAAACCTATTTATCGGTAAAATTTTCAGGGACAAAAATCCCTAAAGGGGGAGAATTGTAACAGCCGAATTAGGGCCTAGTTGCAATAGTGGTTTTGAGACCACAAATTCGAGGTAGAATTAAATGTTTCATGATTATTTGTAAGTTTATGATATGATTGCATGATAGTGAGAAAATTTCTGTGAATGAATTTTTATGAAATGGTGATTAATTTATCTTTTAGGACTAAATTGTAAAAGTTGCAAAATATGAGTTTTTAGAAGTTTTAATGATGAAATGGGCATTAGAAAATTTATTAGAGGGTCTTATTTGGCAATTAGACCATTTATTAGCATGATGGACAAAAATGCCTAAGGAAGGAAAATTTTCTAAAGAAAGGGCATAAGGGCATTTTGGTCATTTGGTTAATTAATGAAATAAAAAAGGGAAAAAAGTAAAAATTATGCTCATCTTCTTCCTCTAAGTGCCGAAAATTGAAGAGTCTCCATAGCTAGGGTTTATTTCATTTACATGCTCACTAGTAAGTGCAATTTAGCCCCGTTTTTAATTCCCTTTATAGTTTTAAAATCCTCGTAGCTTAATTTAGCTATTTCCACCACTAATTTGAGCTAAGGTTTATGTTTAAAAATATACCCATGCATGACATGCAAGTATTTTGCTGCCTAGTTGTAGAATATGAAAGTTTAAAGTGTAACAAACATCTTTTACTAGGTGATTTTTCATGAAAATCCCTAATAGGGACCAAATTGTAAAGCTAGCAAAATGTGTAGAAAAAGTGGAAAATTATGAAAATTAGGGGTTATTATGAGCACATAAATGGTTTGGCTAGGCTTGAGTAACCAAGAAAATAAGTGCATTTCATTTTACGAGCCTAAGGACCATTTTGCAAATATGTAAATTTTAAGGGCAAAATTATATATTTTGCCAAAGTATAAATTATGGGCTAATTAGCCAATGAGAATAATAAATAAGTGAAATTTGTCATTTTAGATCAAGAAACAAGAAGCCCAAATCAAAATCAAGGAAAGAACAAGGTGGTGGACTAAACCGTACACCTACCCGTATTTTGGATCTGAGGTAAGTTGTGTGTAATAAATTAGCGTTATGCACTATGAAAATTATTGCGATGACATTCTATGAAATTCATGTTATTTCCATGAAATTTATTGATATGGTTTTTATAAAGAAATGATGAAGTTATAATAGAGAAATCCAGGTTAAATTTTAAATAATACGAAGGATACCATAGTCATGACATGAGAATTTGTAGGTCCCGTGTAAGACCATGTATGGGACATGGAATTGGCACCGAATTGAGATCCCATGTAAGACCATGTCTGGGACATGGCATTGGCATCGACATGTGGTCCCGTATAAGACCATGTCTGGTACATGGCATCGGCACCGAGATGAGACTTAGATCCTCTGTAATACCATGTCTAGGAGATGGCATTGGCATCTAAGAGTGATCCCGTATAAGACCATGTTTGGGACATGGCATCAACATCAGTTTACAATCTCGTGTAAGGCCATGTCTGGGACATGGCATCGACATTGATATGAGATCCTATGTAAGACTATAACTAGGATATGGCTTCGGCATCGACATGTGATCCCATGTAAGACCATATCTGGGATACGGCATATGCATCTTACCATGAGAATGACATTTCGAGTATCCTTCGGTATTCTAAGTAATTTAATGGGAAAAGTATTTAAGTCAATGAATTTAACAAAAAAGACTAAAGTTATGTGATGAGTGATATAGGTGCACATGAGTAATTCATGAGAAATGAATACGAAATGATATGAATGTGTCGGTAAGAAAGAGCATGAGTAAGCCATGTTAATGTGTAAAGAATTTATGTGATATTCATGATAACATATTTGGATGATTATTTCATGATTCATGTTGCTATTTATTTCATGCAACTTACTAAGCAACTATGCTTACTCCCTTTCTTTTCCCTTTTCATTGTAGTTTCGCCAAGCTAGCTCGGGGATCGTTAAAAGTCGGAGCTCAAAGTCACACTACCAAGCATTCCATTTTGGTGTAGTAAATATCAGTTATTTTGTGTATGGCATGTATAGAAACTTAGTCATTTTGACATATGTCATTTTTGGGTAGCTATATGTGTGTTGGCCATTGATGTTACTTAAGTCATCTTGTAATGGCCTTTGGAAATGAGCTAATATTGATTAAATTTTTAATTACACAAAGTGAATATCATTCATGATATCATAAGGTGGAAAATCCAAGTAGAAAAATGAATGATGAGAATGCATGATGTTGTTTTGTGGCATATGAGTGCCTTAATTTTTTATATTTAGATGTTTATAAATGACATGTCATGTGATCTTGAAGTTGGTCTTGTGTTTGATCAAGTTTCAGGGAGGCAAAGGGCTTGGAGAATAGCCTATATTTGTCCACACGGGTAGGCACATGGGCGTGTGTCTAGACCGTGTGTGACACACGGTCAACCCCACGGGTGTGTTGATAGGTCATGTGTCCCCTGCACCTAAATTATGCAAAATAGAATTCCCAGTAATTTTCACACAGGCGGAGACACGACCTTGTGTCACAACTGTGTGGAGGGCACGACCTACCACACGGGTGTGTGGCTTGGCTGTGTACCCTAAATTGCATGCTAATGTCATAAACAGAATGTCCAAGTTTTCTTACACGGGCTACGGGACGGGCATGTCATGGCCGTATGAGGGACACGGGCCATGGACACGGGCATGTGCTAGGCTATGTGAAAACCCCTGTAGGTTTGAAATGAAAATTAAATTCGACACGGGCTAGGGACATGGGGGTGTATGACCACACGGCCTACCTACATGGACGTGTCCCACTTCACACGGGCGTGTGGCTCTATTTTAAGCAAAAATTTTGCAAGTGCCCGAAAGTTTTCAGTTTGGTCCCAATCCGTTACTGATTTATGTTTTGGGCCCCGTAGGCCCATAATAAGGATATTAAGAGAATGTATGAAAAGTTTTTAAATAGAAATGAAATTTTATGGCTCAGATTTGTAAGTTTAACTAAGTTTCAATACGGTAATGCCTCGTACCCTGTCCTAGTGTCAGATACTGGTAAAGGGTGTTACATATTCAATTTATCAATTTAGTGTTCAAGTGATGTATATCAATAAAATTCACATTCCATATGGGTACAACATTCAATTTAAACATATTTACATACTAGATTAAGTTACATGAACTTACCTTGAAACTTGTTATTGTATTAAATCTACTAATCCGAAACCTTCTCCTTCCCTCGATCTAACCTCGACTTTGGATTGTCTGGATCTATATAAATAGCATTAATAATAAATTTCACATTTTTCACATTCATTCGGACTTAATTTACGTCCTAGGCAAATTTACCATTTTGCCTCTAACTTCTTTTGTAATTTTTGATTTCGTCCCAAGGCCCGAAAAATGAAACTTCTGCAATTTACTCCCTAATCCAAGCCTAGCTGAAATTTCAAAGTAGAATTTATAGAAGTTATTTTCTATAAATTTCAAAAAAAAATTCAGTCCTTAACAACTTTGCATTTTAGTCCCTAACTCAAATTTTCATCAAAAATCACTTTATAAAAGTTGTTTATCTATCAACAACCTTTCATTTTCTATCATAAATTTCTAATTTTTAGCAAATACCTCTATAACCTATTTTCCATACTTTGATAACTTTTGGCTATCTCGGTTTCAAAAATATCAAAAATACTAAAAACGGGACAAGGAAACTTACCCAAACAAGGCTTGAAAGTTTCCTTTCTCTCTCTTATGGTTTCCATGTATTTTTAGGTTTAAGATGACGAAAAGAAGATGATATTTCTTTTATCATCTTTTTAATTAATTAATTTTTCCTATTTTCGATTTAGTCCTTGCCCTTTTTCTAAATTTCCATGGATGAGTCACCTTAAAATATCTACATACTTTCTTAATGGTCTAATTACCTTATAAGGGCCTCTAGTTTTGAATTCTTAGCTATTTAATCCTTATAGGTACTAGAATTCTAGTTTCACATTTTATGCGATTTGGTCCTTATCGTAATTAAACACGAAATTGGTAAAATTTTCGTATTAGAGTTTTCACATGACACTCCTAGCATAATACGAACCATATAATAAATTAAAATTAAATTAAAAATTTGGATTGGATTTGTGGTCTCGAAACCATTATTTCGATCTTACTAAAATTGGGTTGTTACAACTCTCCCCCTTACGGATTTTCATCCTCAAAAATCTTACTGGTAAGGAGGTTTGGATTTGCTTTCTCATGGTATCCTCCGATTCCCAGGTAGCCTCCTCTATACCATGTCGTTGCCAAAGAACTTTTAGCAATGCTACCATTTTACTTCTTAAGTCTTTTGTTTCTAGGGCTAGGATTTTAATCGTCTCTTCACTATATGTCATATCAGGCTAAATCTCTACCTATGTTGGAGAGATAACATGTGAAGGATTGGATCAATAACACCGTAGCATAGACAATGAAAAACATTGTGATTCCGATCAAGTTCTAGTGGTAAAATCAACTGATATGTTGCCGGTCCAATTCTCTCCGAAATCTCATATGGCCCAATGAACCATGGACTCAATTTTCCTTTATGACCAAACCACAGAACTTTCTTCCAAGGCGATACTTTCAAAAATACCGTGTTGCCAACCTGAAATTCTATTTCATTTCATTTCAAATCAACATAGGACTTTTGATGATTAGAGGCCGCTTTCAAACTGTCCTGAATTATTTTCACCTTTTCCTCGGTCTCACGGACTAAGTCAACTCTATGTAACTGTGCAATTTTAATACTT
This sequence comes from Gossypium stocksii, assembly GCA_020496765.1. NCBI lineage: Eukaryota > Viridiplantae > Streptophyta > Magnoliopsida > Malvales > Malvaceae > Gossypium > Gossypium stocksii. Next base: position 48,655,107 of record CM035627.1, read on the forward strand.
GACTAATAACTGTTATTATAAGCAAATTCAACCAAAGGCAAATACCTTCCCCAATTACCTTCAAACTCAAGTATACAACATCGAAGCATATCTTCCAAGATCTATATTACCCGTTTAGCTTGACCATCTGTCTAGGGATGAAATGCAGTACTAAAATGTAACTGAGTACCTAGAGCTTCTTGCAACTTGCTCCAAAATTGAGATGTGAACCGAGGATCTCTATATGAAATAATGGAGACAGGTATTCCATGCAATCTAACAATCTCAAAAATGTATAATTTAGCCAATCTATCCAAGAAAAAATCCATATGTACCGGAATAAAGTGTGCTGACTTTTTCAATCGATCAACAGTTACCCATATGGCATCTTTCTTCTTTAGATACAGGGGTAACCCAAATACAAAATCCGTAGTAACTCTTTCTGATTTCCATTTTGGTATCGTAACTGGCTGTAAAAGTCCAGAAGGCAACTGATGCTCAACCTTTACTTGCTAGCATATCAAACATTTAGATACAAACGAAGAGATAGCTCGTTTCATTCCTGACCACCATTACATCTTTTTCAGATCATTGTACATTTTATTACTACCAAGATGTATAGACATGTTACCATTATGAGCTTTATTCAAAATCTTCTGTACTAGTTTTGAACTTTTTGGTACACATACTCTGCCTCTAAATAACAAACAACCATCAGTCCCGATTTGAAATTTTGAGTCAGGAGTCGATTCACTCTATATCTGTTTTTCTTGTAGCTTATCATCATCTTTTTGAGCTTCAAAAATTTGCTACAAAAATGTTGGTCTAGCTTTCAACTCATCTATAATTGAACCATCATTAGATAATGACAATTGAGTATTCATTGCTCGCAAGGTATACAAAGATTTTCTGCTCAAGGCATCTGCCACTACATTGGCTTTTCCAGGATGGTAATCAATGACAAGATCATAATCTATTAGTAATTCTAGCCATGTATACTGCCTCAAATTTAGATCTTTTTGTGACATCAAATACTTTAAACTTTTATGTTAACTGAATGTGTGACAGTTTTCACCAAACAAATAATGCCTCTAGATTTTCAAGGCAAACACAATGGCTGCCAATTCAAGATCATGTGTTAGGTAGTTTCTTTCATGTGGTTTTAGCTATCTTGAAGCATAGGCCAGTACCTAGCCTTTTTGCATCAAAACACAACCTAGCCCATTCAATGACGCATCATTGTAAACTACAAATTTCTTACCCTGATTCTGGCTGGACTAACGCTAGAGCTTCTATCAATAAAGCTTTTAATCTATCAAAACTCTATTGGCATTTACCAGTCCATTCAAATATAACATCATTTTGCAATAAGCGAGTCATCAGAGAAGCTATCATAGAAAAACATTTTTACAAACCTCCGATAATAACTAGCTAGTCCTAGAGAACTTCAGACTTGAGACACATTCCTCAGTGGCTTCCAGTTAAAAATAGTTGAAATTTTATTCGGGACTACCTTGACACCATCAGCAGATACAACATGCCTAAGAAAACAAATTTCCGTAGCCAAAATTCACATTTACTGAATTTGGCATACAACTATTTCTCTCACAGAGTTTGTAACACTATTCTCAAATGCTCTATAACACCGCTATACCATATCCATCGTCGGACTAGGGCTAGGAGCATTACCAGACAATTCAGAACGTTCATGAACATTTCATAATCATTATCATCATATCATAATCATACATCAATAATGAGTCCCTTATAAAGGTCTAAGTGTCCTTAAACATGCATTAGAAGAAGGTCAGGGCTAAATCGAACGCTTAGAAATTTTTTCAAAACTTAAACATTTTTCAAAGCTACAGAGGTCACATGCCCGTCTGGTCAGGCCGTGTGCCTCACACGGCATTAGACACGCCTGACTGTCTCGGCCGTGGCAAAATAGGGTATACCTACTGACTTGGGACACACGGCCAAGGACACGCCCGTGTGCTAGGCCGTTTGAAAACTGGGGGATACTGACTTGGGTCACACGCCAGTCACATGCTCGTGTGTCCAGCTGGTGTGGCCTGCCCAAACAAAATTTGAATGGCCCTCGAGCGACACGGCAAAGACACACCTCGTGTCCCTGCCCATGTGGGTGTAAAATATGCCATTTAGAAAGCCAATATGCCATTGGGTCGTCGCTACAAGCATAAAACCAAAGCAATTTATACCAAAATTTCCAGCCAAAATATGCTCAAAACATTCATCATTCATATCATATATTTCTCATCTAAATTCATAATCAATTCCTTACCAATTCATACCAAAATGTAAACCAAAATCAAGTCAAAACACTTATTTCATATCTCATTATAAACCATTCCATTTCATATCTAAACTTACCCTAATTCACAACATTAATCCATCAAAATGACCATTTCCCATTAGGCTATATTTGCATTATAAAATATATCAAATTTATAAAAAAAACACATACCGAAATCAAACATAGTTTCATCCATAAACAAGCCATATCACGTGGCAAGACTTATATACAGTACAAAACATATTCAACTACTTCTAGCCTATACATGCCATAATTCATTATTCACATTTTCAAAAGGGTAACAAAACAAGATTCAATAGTGCGGTGATGATCCTCGACAATTCCTGAGCCCTCGGTAGCTTCGATGATCTATAAAATAGAAACGAACAAACCAAGTAAGCTTTATAGCTTAGTAAGTCCATAAGTAAATAATTCATTAAGCAATTCCAATTGTAAACAAAGCATTTTCACAACTCAAAGCAAAGTACATAACGCCACAAACCTTTATTCATGTCTCATAACATGATTTATTCAACTCAATAAGCTTTTCTCAATGAATCTCATTAATTCATCTCAATGATTCTCGTATAGATATCATATGTACCTGTTCAATTCATACTAACCTCTTTTTACAACCTTTGTTCGCTCGTTGAACCATTCAAAGTAGTAAGCGGATACATGAATATTTCGATCGATAAGTACCTATACTGTGGCTAATAGCCAACCCAAGGTAGCTCCCAAACAATACCTACACCATGGCCCGTAGCCAAATCAAGGTATTTCTCGCACCTGTAGTGCCTATATCATGTCCCGAAACCAAATCTCAACCTAATGACATGTCACTAGCATACCAAAACCATTCATAAGGTTCAATCGAACTTTTTCCACATTCATTTTCATCATCGTCCAAGTCTTTAACGTTTTATTTGATAATTCAATATTCTCTGCATTCGCATTCATCAAAATTTACACAATATCAATGCATTTAACATTCATTTATAATGAAATTACCACCTATGAACTTGCCTTCAATATGAAACGACAAAATGAGTCGATCACTTGTTAACTTTCGATTTCCCCCGATTTAAATCCAAATTCCTCTTTTCTTGATCTATTGTATTAAGAAGTAACTCATTCAATTTCATATTTATTCAAATCAATCCAAAAACACATATTTAGGGCATTTCACAAATTAGCCCTCACATTTTCATATTTTAACAATTTAGTCTTTAATTCTCAAAACCACAAAATATATAAAATCCAATTTAATCCATGCTTGGCCGAATATACCTATTGGTCATATAAGTCCATATATTTTATTTCATTCACATTTCAGTCCCCCAATTTATCATTTTTACAATTGAGCCCATAATAATCAAATTCATCAAAAATTCAAATGCAAAACATATTTATCTCATATCAGGCTTCCATAATTCATCAACTAACATCATTAAACTCACAAAATCATCAATGGCATAACTTGAAATCTTCATCAAAATTAGAAATTGAGACATGGGCTAAATGGAATACAAAGCAACGATCTTAAAAGCACAAAAATCATCAAAAGCTGAAACAAACACATACCTTAATTCAGCCAATTATGTGCCAAAACCTAAAACTTTTTTTCTTTATCTATTTCTTTGATATTTCGACAAGATGAACACTAAAATGGCCACTAATTCATGTTTTGTTTTAATTATTAAATATTAATTAGCCATTTACCATTTATCTTTAATGAAACATTAATTAAAACCATTAAAAACTTGGACATAAATGTTTCCTAACTTTATAATGGTCCATTTACCAATTAAGGCCATTGTATTTTAAAGTCACATTCAATTCGACACTAAATCATATAATTAGTCACCTTCATTTTTTATGCAATTTAGTACTTTTTGCAAATTGAGCACTCGAACGGACAAATTAAATCACAGAAATTTCACGGATATCAATTCACATACTATAGACACGAAAAATAGTATTTAAATATTTTTCTGACTCGGATATGTGGTTCCAAAACCACTATTCTGACTAGGGTCTAAACCGAGCTGTTACAACTCTCCCCCTTATGGATTTTTGTCCTAAAAAATCTTACCGACGAATAAGTTTGGGTAACATTCTGTCATAGCATCCTCTGTGATAGCCCTAGTTCGACCATAGTCGGGAAGCGGTTTCGGGACTGCTAAACCGAGCCAAAAAAAATGAATTATGTGAGTTGTGTAGTTGATATGAGTTTTGGTATGTGTTATAAAAATTTTGTGAAAATTTGACCTTTAAAATGAGTAATTGCTTAAAGAGGGCTTAAGTGTTGAACTTTGGAATTATAGTAGGCAAAAATCAAAGTGACTAAAAAGTAGAAATTTACAAAGAATTGTCTTTGCATGTCAAATTTACCATTTCCACTCTAGTGGACGGTAATGATGATGTTTAATTATATTATATGCATTTTTGTTTTATTAGAAAATAAGAGATAATGCATAAAATAAGATTTAATGGAAATAACCAAAAGGAAGCCATTTCTTTCTTTCTTTGGCCGTGAATGAGGATTGAAATGGAGGGGTGTAGAGCTTGAACATTCGGTCAACTTCAAAACCAAAATAAGGTATGAAATTATGATTAGTTTTTGATGATTTTTAGAAGTTGGAATGGTTAGAACATCTTCTAGCTAGCCCACGTTTAGATTTTTGTGAATGTGGAAGTATTTTGAGCTTTCGGTAATGTAGAAGATCTAAGAAAATGGTTGTGAACGTATTTACTATTTTCTCTTTGGGATTTCGGATAGGGAAGACTTAAATTTTGTTAAATTGAGTTTCAATGGAGGTTTATATGAGTGTGAGTATTTTTGACTAACAAATTTGAGTGTTGGCCGAATATAGAAATAGGTGAGACTTGGTGAAATTGTGGATGTGGGTGCTAAGGGGGATTCACGGCTACTAAAGAATGAAATTTAGCATGTTTTATATGATTAATATATGGGGTGTGAAATTATGCCATGAAATTAAAGTACTATGGAGTTTAGTACATATTATTAAGATTTGCCGAATGAACCAATTGTGTATTAAATAGACTTTTAAAATAGAAATAGTGAACTATGTTGTTAACTCATAAATTCGATTTTGATATTAAGAAAAATGAAGTCTTTAGTCATTTTGTTAATTAGAGGATTTAGATGTTTTGATTTGTTTGATATTAACATTCGGCCATGAGGTATAGTATATCATTAAAGATGTTTATTTAGAGGTAGTTTGAAGTTATGTATTAAGTTGGTTAAGAAAGCTATGTATACTTGCCCTAAATCTTTAGTATTTATATGACATGTAACTTAATTAGGTTCAGCCGAATGTGATTGTACATGAAGTTTGTATATATGTTTTGCTGGATTGCTAATAAGGCGAAGAGGTGAGAGGAACGAATAAAGTCTAACCTAATTAAATTTGTTTAAATTAAGATCAAGAACAAAGAGGGACACCCTCGGACAAAGGAAAAGCGAAGGTCGTGGAATAGCTAAATCGTGCACTAAACAAGAAGATACGAGGTAAGTCCTTGAGTAACAAATCTTCATTTATGATAAGGTGATGTTATAATGCATTTGTACAATATGTGATGCTTAATGAAAGACGGTATGTTCGAATGTAAATTTTTTTGGAAATGAATGTGTGAGAAAATGTTGGAAGCCGATTTCTAAGGTGTGATATTAATGTGTTTAGATGTGAAAATTTTGTTCTTTGCTTACAAATAAACAAACTGTATGCAGTATGATTGGTATTATGCCGAAATTCTGGGTGTGTATCTGAACGGTTATTGAAAGATGATATGAAAGATATGCTGATATGTACGAATATAAATTTCTTGTTAAAGCCGAGCTTAGTCTCGAAGGGCTTTCGAGCCAGAGTTAAAGCCGAGCTTAGTCTCGAAGGGCTTTCGAGCCAGAGTTAAAGCCGAGCTTAGTCTCGAAGGGCTTAAAGCCAGTGGTAAGTTTCAGGTATGGCCTTGAAGCCCATTCGTGGTGAAGATCGGATATGGGTTAAATGAACAGGCTCACGTATGAATAATTATTTAAAATAATATCGCCCTTGACATAACAAATGCGCCACTTAAAGTAAAGGAAACAGGTATGCATTTTATGCTCTCAATGATTTGGAATGTCATTGGATTTTATTTAGTTGAGCCTGGTAAGGAATTGTGAACTATTGTTTAATATTAATTGCATGAATTAGAAATCGGATGTGGGGGTGTACAATTACGTACTCGATTGATTATACAAAGAAGAAAATGGAACTGCTTGATTTAAGTGAATAACTCTTTGATTGTATTAAACTTTCTTTTGTAATATACATGTGAGCAACTTAGTATTATGCGTAATGATCATAATCGGCCAAAGAAGGTTTAATCATGAGTTGATAATACTATGCCCTTCATTTATTTTGATTAAGTTACTTAAGTACTTACTAAGCAAGTATTTGCTTACTCTGTTGTCCCTGCTCTCAATTTTGTAGATTCTTGATCGAAAGCTACGGTCTCGGGAATTTTGGAAATTGAAGTCATCTACACTATCACTTATCTTTTGGTACGGGTAACCAAGTCTAGAAATGGCATGTATAGGTTTAGCCTTTGGCAGTCATGCAAACACCTTTTGATTTTGTAACTAAGTTAGGCCATGCGAAAAAGGCTCTCTTAAATTTTTTTTTGTTTACTTTTATAGTTATGGTATTAACTAGATTATGTTATATGTGAATGGTTGCAATATACATGTTTGTAAGCAAGTTTCGAAGCATGTTATACCTTATTAATGGTGGTCTATGAAATTTAGGTATTGAATGTGACTAGGGACAAGTTTTCTTCCGTACATCGTTTTAAACTTTGTAAATCGGTATAGTTGTTTTCGGTGGATAAGCATTTGCCCAACAGTGACAAGTATACCTATATGTTAGTAAAGATTTTCTGTTAGTATCTTGTGGCTTAATAAAAAAAAAAATTTGGTTTGTGGTGCCTCATGACCCTCCTGCGATGGGACCCGGTTTAGGGGCGTTACATCCTCGGGCTCCCATGTAGCTTATTCAAACCCGTGTCGATGCCATAAGGCTTTCACTAAAGAGATTTTCTTATGTCTCAACTCTTTAACCTCACGATCTAAAATTTGAATCGGTTCTTCTTTGTATGTCATATCAGATCGAATCTCTATCTCAGATGGGGAAATTACATGTGAAGGATCGGATCGGTATCTTCAAAGCATCGAGACATGAAATAGATTATGAGTCTTTTCTAGCTCAGGTGGCAACAACAATCTGTAAGCAACCAGCCCAACACGCTCTATAATCTCATACTGCCCTATAAATCTAGGACTTAATTTGCCTTTACGACTGAATCGGAGTATTTTCTTCCACAGTGAGACTTTCAAAAACACTTTGTCCCCAATCTGAAACTCAATGTCTTTCCTTTTCAAGTCTGCGTATGATTTCTAATGATCAGATGCTGTTTTCAGACTACCGCGAATCTCTTTCACTTTTTGTTCAGTCCCTCAGATTAAATCAACCCTGTGTATCTTGTTTTCACTGAGCTCAGTCCAATACAATGATGTTCGACTTTTACGGCCATACAAGGCCTCATAAGGTGCTATTTTGATACTCGATTGAAAGTTATTGTTGTACGAAAATTCAATCAGCAGCAAGTATCGTTCCCATGAACCTTCAAAGTATCGTTCTCATGAACCTTCAAACTTGAGAGTGCAACATCTCAACATATCCTCAAGTATTTGAATAATCCATTCGGACTGACCATCTATCTACGGATAGAAAGCAGTGCTAAAATGTAATGTTGTACCTAATGCATCTTGTAGTTTCTTCCAAAACCGTGATGTGAACCTCAGATCTCTATCCGAAATAATAGAAATAGGTACCCTGTGCAATCTGACAATTTGTGAAATGTACAGCTTAGCAGGCTTATGAAGAGAGTAATCTGTGCAAACTGGAACAAAATGAGCCGATTTAGTCAATCTATCTACAATAACCCAGATTGTCTCTTTCTTACTAAGTGTTAATGGCAAACCTGATACAAAATCCATCGTAACTCTGTCCCATTTCCATTCGAGTATCATAATTGGCTTAAGTAATCCAGACGATACCTAATGCTTAGCTTTGACTTGTTGACAAATTAAACATTTTGATACAAAGTCAAAAATGTCTCGTTTCATACCATGCCATCAATAAAGTTGTTTCACATCATTATACATTTTTGTACTACCCAGGTGAACAGATAACTGACTACTATGAGCTTCATTCAAAATCATCTGAATCAACTCTAAATTTCTCAAAACACACATTTGGTCTCTAATCTCAAACAACCCTCAGCATCAACTCGAAATTCTGAATCAACATTCATTTTACATTGAGCCCACCTTGCTAACAAATCATTATTGACTTTCTGAGCTTCACAAGTCTACTGGATAAATAACAGTCTTGCTTTTAACTCTGCTATTATCGAACCATCCTCAATCATAGCCATATGTCCATTCATTGCACGCAGAGGAAACAATGATTTTCAGCTTAAAGCATTAGCAACAACATTAGCCTTTCCCAGATGGTAATCAATCACAAGCTCATAATCTTTCAGCAATTCCAACATTCATCATTGTCTTAAATTCAAACCTTTCTAAGTCATCAAATATTTTAAGCTTTTGTGATCAGAATAGACGTGACATTTTTCACCGAACAAATAGTGTCGCCATATTTTTAATGCGAACATAATAGCTGCCAAATCTATATCGTGTGTTGGATAATTCTTTTCGTGCGGCTTTAACTGTCTCGAGGCATAAGCTATGACTTTGCCTTCCTATATCAACACGCAACCCAAACCATTCAAGGATGCATCACTATAGGTAACAAATTCTTTACCCGATACTGGCAGAACTAACACTTGAGTTTCAGTCAAAAGGGCTTTCAACTGATCAAAACTTTTCTAGCACTTTTCTGACCACTCTAATTTAACATCCTTCTGAAGTAATCTTGTCATCGAGGTTGCAATCATAGAGAAACCTTTTATGAACTGTCTATAATAACCAGTGAGTCCCAGAAAACTTCAGACTTTGGATACATTTCCAGAGGCTTCCAATCTAGTATTGCCGAAACCTAATTCGGATCAACCCGTATACCCGTTCTGACATGATATGTCCAAAAAACTAACTTTAGGTAACCAGAACTCATATTTACTGAACTTCACATACAACTATTTATCTCACAAAGTTTGTAACATAATTCTCAAATGTTTGGTGAGCTCATATTCATGTCGCGAATAAATCAAAATGTCATCAATGAATACATCAATAAATTGAACTAAATACGGTCTGAAAAATCTATTCATCAAATCCATAAACATAGAAGGAGCATTCGTTAGTCTGAAAGGCATAACTAAAAACTTATAGTGTCCGTACCTTGTAACAGCCCGAATTAGACCCTAATCGAAACGATAGTTTTAAGACCACAAATCCGAGTCAGAAAAATATTTTAAAATTATTTTTTGTGTTTATTCTTTGTGAATTTATATCTGTGAAAATTTTTTGATTTAATTTTGTCATTTGGGTGTCTAATTTAATAAAAGTACTTAATCACATAAGTTGAAAACTAACTAGTTTTAATTGTAGGGATTGGATTGGTAATGGCTTCTTAAGTGGAAGTATTCATGATGAAAAAAGTCCAAATTTTATATACTAGTGAATGACATTAGATAGTTAAATATGTTTTCTTATTAAATATGTATATATATACATATATATGTGTGTTATAATAAAATGTATATAATAATATGTATATAATATAAATTGTAAGTTGCTGACTATGTGCATGTGATATGGACGTATATGTCCTTGGTATATAAGTTTTAGTTAATAATTTTTAAACGGGTCATTTAGGAAACTAATTTTTAAGTTATATAATATATGTTATAACATAAAATAAGCGAAAAAAAAGTGTCCATTAATTTTCACCATAGACAAAACTAGAAAGAACAAAGAAAAGAAAGAAACAAGCTAGGGTTTGGTTGATTCTAAGCTCAATAAAGGTAAGTGTTCAGCTGGTTTTTTGAGATCGTTGCTTCGAGTACTACAAAACCCATGCTTAAATTTTGAATTTTGATGACTATTTTGAGTTTTGCCATTTATGAGAGCTTGTGATTTTTATTGTTTGATGATGAAATATGAAAGATAGGTGTTGTGTTAACATATTTTGTATTGGGATTTTGGATGATTTTGGGTAATTAGGACTTAATTGAAAAAAATAAAGTTTAGGGACTAAATTGTAAAAAGTGTAAATGTTAGGGTTAAAATGGTAATTTGCCCATTTGTGCGTTTTTGGACAAAATTGAATGAAAATGTATTTGAATGAGCTTAATTTGAATGTGTTTAGATCAAAAACTAAAGAAATCAGATTTGGATCGGGGAAAAATGAAAGTGGTTGACTAGCTGTCCCTGTTCCGTTTTTATATCGTCCGAGGTAAGTGATAAGCATAACTGTGTTGCTATATATAATTAAATGTGGAATTTATATGCTAATTTTGGTAATATTTAAAACTTATGTGTATGATTGACTTGATGAAGTATGGCAGTAAGTGTTCGAAAGGTAAAGTGACAACACTGAGTGTGCGATACGTCAAAAGACTTTAGCACTAAGTGTGCGAGACGTTAATGTAATGGCACTAAGTGTGCGATACGTTACAAAGATTTAGCACTGGGTGTGCGAGATCGTTAACTCTTTAAAGGAACTGAATCTTATTTGTGAATTTTAAATTAAAAGGTCAGGTATGACTATCTTGATATTTACTTAAGTCGAGGTAGGAAAACTCTCGAGACTTGCTACAAATATTTACGATACAACCAAGGAAATACATGCGAAAATAAAAGAAATACTTGACTTGGTGATGATATAATGTGATCATGAGTATTCGACTTTGTGAAAATTAAGGAAAGAGTTTTAGTTATGTGTCTATGTGATTGTTGTGAATTCGGCCATATATTTGATACATGTATATGAAATTATTTAGTGATGCCTAGTTCTATGAAATTATCTGTTGTTAAGATATGTGTTGATGTTATTTGCCTTGAGTAGTTTAAAGCTGTCCTGCTAATTTGGCTATATGACATTCGATCATGGTAGTATTCATTAAAGAGTATGTGTATAAAGGATATGTGATTCACATGTTTCAATTTAATTGTATCTTGATTATGTATTATGTTTGCGTTTAAATAAGCTGGTAATATTTTTGAGTTGACTTGTTGCTTATAGCTTACTAAGCTTAATTAGCTTACTGTGTATTTGCTTATTCTATTCTATAGATGTTGGAATCAAGCTACAAGCTCGGGGATTGTTAGCAAAGCTCATCACTGTAACAGCCCTATTTCGACCCTAGTCGAGATGTGGTTTCGTAACCACAAAACTGAGTCATTATATTAAGTAAATGCGGATTTTCATCTTAAATTTAAAAAAATAATAATAATAATAATTTGTGTGAATAATTGATTTAGATTTGGTGCTGTTTGAATACGTGATTTCTTAGTATGAACTTATGTGTAAAGAAGTGAAAATGTGTGTGATATTTTGTAAGAGGGCCGAATTGATGCATGGCTTAAATATTTGGACTTGCATGTCAATTTCCCATATATTTTATTTAGTGGCCGGCCATGCTAACTTACTTCCACTAATACATGTTCTTTATATTAGAAAAGTTAAGATAATTGGCTAAATGACTAAATAAAATAAAATAAAATAAGGAAAGTGGGGTGAAAAGAACAAGGGTCTCTTCTTTTGCTCTTCATTGCCGTGAGTTAAGAAAAATTAAAAGGAGAAGAAGCCTTGAGACGTTCGGTCATTTGGAAGGCTAAAATTCAAGGTAAATACTTGATAATTTGTAATGTAATTGATGATTTGAGTTCCTTGTTATGTGTTCTTCTAAACCCATGTTAAAATTTCGAATTTGGTAGAGCTATGAACTTACGGTTTTGGTTTAGTTTGCAAGAAATGGTTGTTGTTTTCAAGCATTTAGAAGTGATGATGGATAGGTGAATTGGAGTTAAACAAATGTGCTATTATGGGGAAACATTTGCTAAAGGAGTTTCGGCTTGTATGCTTGTGTAGGAGAGATTTCCGAATGTTGATTTTTCTATGGATAAAGGGTAGCGTATAAAATGTGAATTTGGTTGGATGAGTACTTGTGAGCTTGTACAAATTGTAGGAGCTATAAAAAATGAGGCTTAGTTTAATTTTGCATCATGACCGAATGGGCTTAATGACATGCATAGATTAAATTAATGGGATTTTGGATTAAGGTAAGGTATTCGGTCATTTTGATTAAATAAGAGAGTGTGTTTGGTCTTGAAATTTTGTAACATTGAATTGTTAAATTCTGTTTATAGATGGCGAATTGAGGTTGAATATCTTCAATGACATTTTAGTAATATGGTAGTTTAATAACAGAATTTATGCTTATTGTAAATCTTTGGTGATATGTTTGTCGAATGAATTCCTTAGATAATAGCTTGTGTAGGTATCTGTATATTTGGTGATAGAAGTAAATTAAGAAAGATGTGATATGCGGCATTAGTGTGAATTAAATGTCAAATTGCCGAAATTGGGTAATATATATATATATAGAAAATGTGTAACTTGATATGTGTTTACTTAGTTAGAAATAAAATTTTGCCGCATGACCTATTGATTTAGATCATTGGTGTATTAAATGAAATGAATCGATCAAGTGATTAAACTAGTTTACTCACTTTAATTCAAGCTCAAGAACTAAGAGAGCAACACTTGAATAAAGGAAAGCAAAAGTGACAGAATAGCCGATCCGTAATTATTCAGAAAGTTACGAGGTAAGTCCTTAAGCTAATATATATATTGAAATTTTGAATATGTGTTAATTACGAAAGCTAAATTGAAATGTGGGAATTTAATTGACAATGCCAAATGTGTGTCAATTTGATAAGTGGTTTCGTTTGTGTATATGGAGAAATTTGATTGTATGCTTGTGTAGATGTAAATTGATATGTTCTTTATGTGTTATCCGATTTAGTTATTGAATAAGAACTTTAAAGAGTAAATTTGTATAAATCTGCTTGGTACAGCAGCAGTAATGTGTTTTGAAAAAATCACCATAAATTCTCAGAGTTGAATTAGAGGCTGAATAAATTATGTAATTAAAGCTTAATGAGTCTAGTTTCTTATAAAAGAAACCTTGTAAGTAAAGAAATTTCTGATAAAGAGATATTTAAAGTAGTGTGAGACAGTGTCAGAATGACTCCGAAATCCCCTGTTCTATTTTTAGAAAATCATTATAAATTGTACAAAAATTTTTATAAGACAAAATTTATATGCTTAGACTCCTTAATGAGTCTAGTTTCAAATGAAATAAACAAGAACATATTTTGAATTCTATACAATGGAGAATTTGATTCATAGTGAAGAGTGGTCAGTATAGTCAAACAGTGAAATAAGGGAAACTTTAAGAAAAATCTGGTATTGTTTGGCTAAACTAAAAATTCTGAAAATTCTATGAATAAAAGATATATGAATCTATTTTCATGGAAATTTTATGGCGCTTCATTTGGAGTTTCGTAGCTCCAGTTACAAATAAATTAATGACTGTTGCCAGGAAAATAGCTTGTAGTGAGTCTGTGATTAAGTAGTAAACAGTTATAAAACTGTTTGAGTTGCTTATAAACTATTGATTTAAATATTGTAATCAAAGTACCGAATCCGTATTAAAGTGAGGCTATAAGCCGTAAATGACTAGCATACCTAGTCAATTTTGTTATGATGAAATTGATGTACAAGATATGTATGTGTGGTGAGGCCGAAATGGCCTTTATGAAATGTGTGCTATCTTTATTGTATAGAGAGGCCGAATGGTTATTTAGAAGTGTAATATGTCTGAGTGGTTATTTAAATAAAAACAAAATATGTGATGTATTTAGCAAATGATGATAAAAATATCGTCTTATATATGTGTGCTTGTGTATGAGGTAAAGCCAAATGGCTAATGTGAAAGATGTATGAGATGTGTATATATTGTGGCTGAATGACTAAATTGTTTGATAAAGATGAGACTAAAATATGTATTAAGACCGAATGTGTAAGTGTATGTATATGTGATAAAGCCGTATTGCAAATGTGATGGATGCGCATGAGTATGTGTGATAAGGCCGAAGGGCCAATGCGAGATAAGCGTAAGTGTGTATATGTGATAAGGCCGAATGGCCAATTTGTGATATGTGTAAGATGTGTATCGTTATATGCATAAAAAGTGTGATAAACCTTCTGAATGGGCCATGGTACGAAATCATTCGGGACATTGACTTAATAAGATTCAAAACTGGTGATTCTAGTCGGGTTTTGTACTTAGCTGGCCAAGTGCATTCGATTACAAGATCCCACAATAAGATGTCGAATGAAGCTCGTAGTATACATTAAATGACTCAGGTATGTGATACTTATCTTTTGATGTAAGAATGACTCGGATTGGATTTGATTATGTTCAATTGTAAAATTATGTATTTGAAGGTTTAAGATTTATGCATATGTGTCTTCAGTCATCGAAACTTAATGATGATGGAATACCTTAAGTTGGCTAGGTATGTATTCTACTCTCTTAATTAAATCTGCTCTGGATTGAGTCACAAGTATGAAATAAAATATATAAATCAAAGGAAATGAGTACTAAGGCTACTATGCGCTGAGCCATGCTCGATTGATGTGAAAAGTCATACAAAGTTACTGATTTACCTTGTTATTTGAGTTTAAAGTTAAATGACTTATATATATATTGTGCATTGTGTGCTTATGTATATTTTTAGTCATTTATGAAAATATCGCGGAAGTGGATATAGCCCCGGGAAACTTGATTGGTGGTTGAGTACCTTTACAATTGGCTACTGTGGTAATTATTTATTGAAGTGGTTATGTGATATCAATTTCTATGTAAATGAGACGATGAGTACAGTATGTGTAGTTGTGATTAGATTCATTCAGCAAACGATTTTTCATTTACCAATTTGAATAGGAAATTATGTTTCTAAATTCAGTAAAGTTAATTGTATTACTTAAAGACTTACTAAGCTTATGAAAGCTTACTTCGTTGTTTTGTGTCTTTGTTTTATAGATTGTGGATTTTGACTACCAGCTCGGGGACTTTCAGCTCTTCGTCACACTATCTACTATTGTGGTAACCTAGAAATTTAGATTTAGCTTATGGCATGTATAGGATAGACTATAGTAAAATGATCATTTGACTATTGTATATAAGCCATGCGAAAATGCCATCTTTTGAATGTGTACTTATAGAAGTTTAAAATTTATCCCTGGCAGTGTTTAGTACTTATCTAAATGAATGTTCTTTATTTCAAGAAAAAGTTCAAATTTTTACTGTTCTGATATGAGTTTCAAGTCCGGTAATGCCCCTTTACCTATTCCGGCGACGGTTATGGGATAGGGGTGTTACAATCACACTATCTATTGCTTCGGTACCTAAATAGTTAAACTCGTACTATGGCATGGATAGGCTAGGATTTACTCTAAAATCATGAACCTAGGTTTGTACAATGGTCATGCGAAAATGGCTCTTTCTTCATGCTTGAATTTCGGTTTAAATTTTGCTTGCGTTTTAAACTCATTTTAATATTATGCTGTGTGATAATTATATCTATAAATCCTATTATGAGATAATAAATCATGGCTAGTGGTTGATCTTGAATGTGGCATGCATAAATTCGGTTAAGTATATATATGTAATGCTTGAGATACTACTGTACGATTTGGCCGAATGGTGCACAGTAGGAGTTAATTTTCCAAGGTCATTATATAGTGAAAGGAGCTATAATTTGAGTTCGTCTAAATGTGATTAACATCTCGTAGTTTCAATATATAAGTGTGTCTAAGGTTGGTATGAAATTTCAGTTTAACTTGTTGAGACGTGATTATATGTCTAAAATTGGTTGCCATGCATTTGCTAATATAGTAGATCAAGACAGCGAATAAGTGAATGATACTTAAGTTGTCCGAATAATAGTTATATAGGCAACAAGTCTATTGTTGGGTGTCATAAGTCATAAAACGGTTAATTAGGTTAGGACTAAGTGCACATAAAATTAATATATGGTATTTAAGGATTTTACATTAAATACGTACATGAATAGCATGATTATTCATAGTATGAGCTATGTTAAAATCCATAAAATGTGCAAAACAAGTCAACTCAATCAACCTTATTTTAAGCCGCATGTATGTATGGATTCAAAGCATGTAAAATGATTTTTTTAATTATAATGGCATACATGTGATATTAGTGGTTTTATGCATAACTATATACATGTATTTATCCATGTCGGCAATAACTATGGTTGTGTATATGTATGCATAGCGCTGTAGATAATATTTTTGGAGATTTGTTATGAATTGCGTGTACTAAATGCAAGTCATGTTATGCTTCAGAAATACATTTAATTGTTTTATATATATATGAATACATTGGCCTTTGGTGATAAAAAAATACTAATTTCATTCGTAATAAAATATTTATATTTTCGAATTTTTTTCTCAAGTGATCATGTGTATATCTAAGAGCAGTGTTTTTTTTTTGTTCGGTAATACCTCGTAACCCTTATTCGGCGACGGATACGGGTTAAGGGTGTTGCATACCTCATTTGAATAGCTATTTTCGGTACATCAAAGTCTTTTACTCGTAGCTGATAGTAACCTGATCTCAAATCAATCATTGAAAATACTGTAGGCCCTTTCAACTGATCGAATAGGTCATCAATCCGTGGTAATGGATATTTATTCTTTATAGTCAACTTATTGAGCTGTTGGTAGTCGATGCATGTTCTCATAGTTCCATCTTTCTTTTTCACAAAAAAAAACTTGTGCACCCTAGGCAGAAAAACTCAGTCTTGCGAAACCCTTATCTGTAAATTCTTGCAACTGGTTCAGTCGGCGCCATTCTATACGAAGCTATCGAAATTAGAGTCGTCCCCGACACTAAATTAATACCAAAGTTTACCTCTCAAATACGTGGCAGACCCGGTTATTCTTCAGGAAACAAATCCCGATATTCGCATAGAACTGGTACTTATTCAATATTCTTTTCGGTCACTTTAGTATATAGCACATAAGCAAAGTAAGCTTCATAACCCTTTCTTACACATTTCTAAACTAACATCGACGATATCACTACCAGTAAACCATTCAAATCATTAGACTCAATCCAAATAATCTTATCATTCTGGCATCGCAAATCAATAGTCTTCTGTAATTCACCACTACATCATGTAATGTTAGCTAATCCATACCCAAAATTATATGAATTCATCAAAAGGTAATAACATCAGATCAGCTAGAAAACATAAATCTCAAATCATTAACGGGCAACTCTTGCACACATTATCAACCAAAACACACCGACCTAAGGGGATCAATACTCTAAACACAAACTCAGTAGACTCTACATGCAAAGTCTTACTGTACACTAAATTCATACATATATCTATGAATGCGTCGATCCTAGATCTATCAATGCAATCACAAAAGTATCATATAGAGTGAAAGTACTGGTAATAACGTCCAGTAATGACACTTATTTGTGATCACGATAGCATAAGCCCGTGCAGGTGCTCTGGCCTCAGACCTCACAGTTGGATCTTTCGTAGCCCCTCGACTACCACTTACATTCCCAGCACCTCTAGGTGGTCTCCCTCTTGTCATAATATTAACTGGCCTCAGATTCTGTACAATTTCTTGTTCAGCCAACTCGGGACAATCTCCCTTGAAATGATCTAACAATCCACATTTATAATAAGCTTTATTACTTTTGCTCCAGCATTCACCAAAATGTCATCTCT
Organism: Gossypium stocksii; assembly: GCA_020496765.1. Classification (NCBI taxonomy): domain Eukaryota; kingdom Viridiplantae; phylum Streptophyta; class Magnoliopsida; order Malvales; family Malvaceae; genus Gossypium; species Gossypium stocksii. The sequence continues at coordinate 48,673,277 of CM035627.1, forward strand.
CGCATTGTTGACACTCGGGTTTATTATCCCTTATGCTACCTACACTCGACACTGAAGTAGCTCGAGCTTTAGATTCGAAGTATTTTTTTGGATGATCCCTGTTTGAATATCCCATTGAAGCATTCAGGCGAGTAAATGAATCTCTAAATTTCTCTAAGGAAGATTGATGTTGTTTACTAATCGATCTTTTTCTCGAATCATTAATCTCGTAATCTGATTTTTTCTTTTCTTTACTGAGATCATTGGTTTTACAAGCCCTTTTGACTAAAACAACAAATTCTTTCAACCCTAGAATTCCAACAAGAAGTTTTATCTATTCATTTAGCTCATCAACGAACTACTTACACATAATCCCTTTAGTAGAAACGTACTCTCGGGCATATTTGCTCAGTTGTATAAATTTTCTTTCATATTCTGTCATTGTCATTCGACCCTGTTTTAACTCTAGAAATTCTTTATGTTTCTCATCAAGAATTTGTTGACTTATATATTTCTTCTGATATTTAGATTGAAAGAACTCCCAAGTGACTCGTTCCCTCGGAAACACAGATATCAACATTTTCCACCAATGGTATGCATTATCTCTAAGTAAGGATACCACACACGTGATACATTCATCGGGAGTACAAGACAATTCGTCAAATACTCAGATTATGTTTTCAAGCCAATAATCAGCTCTCTCCACATGATCATCAACAGTAGCCTAAAACTCTTAAGCCCCATATTTCTGAATCTTATCTACTAGTGGCTTACTCAATTGCATCGGATCTATAACTTGAGAAACAACAGGAATTTATTGATGAACAGGTGGGGGTCAAGGTTGTTGTGCAGCCAGAGTTGTACGAACGAATTCCGTGAACCATTCATTCATCATCTAGAAGAAGGCTTGTTTAGCCTCTCCCTCATGGCTACTCGTAGCCATTCTAGATTCGGGTGGCATTACCCTTTGAGTAGGAGCGGGTGCATTACTTTCAACATCGTCAGCTATGGCTCTTTCGGGATCCATTTACTATACAAAATCACATTTTTAATTGTCAAGAATCAGCACACTATCGAAGTTTATATTTATGGCATGTATAGCTAGACTCGTACATGCTACGTTAGTCCTAGAACCGACTAAACTGTAGTTCTGATACCAATAAAAGGTAACACCACTATCCCATATCCGTCACTGGACTAGGGCTAGGAGCATTACCAAACAATTCAGAACGTTCATGAACATTTCACAATCATTATCATCATATCATAATCATACATCAACAATGAGTCCCTTGTAAAGGTCTACGAGTCCTTAAACATGCATTAGAAGAAGGCCGGGACTAAATAGAACACTTAGAAATTTGTTCAAAACTTAAACATTTTTCAAACGATAGAGATCCCACACCCGTGTGGTCAGACAGTGCACCTTACACGGCTTTAGACATGCCCGTGTGTTTAGGCCATGGCAAAATAGGGCATACCTACTGACTTGGGACACACGGCCAAGGACACGCCCGTGTGCGTGCCCGTGTGAAAATTAGGGGGTATACTGACTTCGTACACAGCCAGTCACACGTCCGTGTGTCTAGCCCATGTGGCCTGCTTAGGCACATTCCGAATGGCCCTCGAGCGACACGGCAGAGACAGACGCTCGTGTCCCTGCTTGTGTGGGTGCAAAATATGCTATTTACAAAGCCAATATGCCACACAATTTTGGGTCATCCCTACAAGCATCAAACCAAAGCAATTTATACCAACTTTTCTAGCCAAAACATACCAAATTCAAACATAATTTCATCCGTAATCAAGCCATATCACATGGCAAGACTTATATACAATACAAAACATATTCAACTACTTCTAGCCTATACATGCCATAATTCATTATTCACATTTTCAAAAGGGTTCCAAAACAAGATTCGATATTACGGTGATGATCCTCGACCATTCCCGAGCCCTCAATAGCTTTGATGATCTATAAAATAGAAACGAACACACCAAGTAAGCTTTATAGTTTTGTAAGTCCACAAGTAAATAATTCATTAAGCAATACCAATTGTAAACAAAGCATTTTCACAACTCAAAGCCAAATATATGATGCCACAAGCCTTTATCCATGTCTCATAACATGATTCATTCAACTCAATAAGCTTTTCTCAATGAATATCATTAATTCATCTCAATGATTCTCGTATAGATATCGTACGTACCTGTTCAATTCGTACTAACCTCTTTTACTCATTTACAACATTTTCTCACTCACTGAACCATTCAAATTAGTAATTGGATACATGAACATTTTGATCGATAAGTACCTATACCATGTCCCGTAGCCAAATCAAGGCAACTTATCCAGGAGCATCTATACCATGGCTCATAGCCAACTCAAGGTAGCTCCCAAACAATACCTATACCATGTCCTGTAGCCAAATCAAGGTATTTCTCGCACCCGTAGTGCCTATATCATGGCCCAAAACCAAATCTCAACCTAATGACATGTCACTAGCATACCGAAACCATTCCTAAGGTTCAACTGAACTTTTTGCACATTCATTTTCATTATCGTCCAAGTCCGTAGCGTTTCATTCGATAATTCAATATTCTCCGAGTTCACATTCATCATAATTTACATAATATCAATGTATATAACATTCATTTATAATGAAAATACTACCTATGAACTTACCTCTAATATGAAACGACAAAATGAGTCGATTACTCGTCCACTTTTGATTTCCCCCGATCTAAATCCGGATTCCTCTATTCATGATCTATATTTTTAAGAAGTAATCATTCAATTTCATATTTATTCAAATCAATGCAAAAACACATATTTAGGCCATTTCACAAATTAGCCCTCACATTTTGATATTTTAACAATTTAGTCCTTAATTCTTAAAATCACAAAATATACAAAATCCAATTCAATCCATGCTTGGAAGAATATACCTATTGCTCATATAAGTCCATATATTTCATTTATTTCACATTTTTCCCCCAATTTCTCATGTTTACAATTGAGCCCATAATAAGCAAATTCATCAAAAAATCAAATACAAAACATATTTATCTCATATCAAGCTTCCATAATTCATCAACTAACATCACTAAACTCACAAAATCAACTATGGCATAACTTGAAATCTTCATCAAAATTAGAAATTGAGACATGGGCATAATAGAATTGTAACACCCCTAACCCGAGTACGTCGCCGGATGGGTTATGAGGCGTTACCCAAAAGTTTTACCTTAAATATTAATCAAATACGCGTAATCATCAAATCACATTATACATAAATCCCTTATATAAATATATATATTATGATCAATCCTCAAAGCAAACATATCCATCATTGATTAAAACTCCAAACCAAACTTAACTCAATAATTAAGCCATTTTCGCATGGCTCATTATGATTACAAAACCACAAAACCAACATAACATATTCTAGCTTGTACATGCCATAAATCTCATGTTTTAATTTATATGAAATACCGAAAGTGATCAATAGTGTGACCAACTCCTGTGACGATTTTCGAGCCCGCAATTTGGATTGTAAATCTATAAACAGAGTCAACAGAAATCACACAGAGTAAGCGAACTACGCTTAGTAAGTCTTAATCACATATAATAATTCCACGAAATACCCTTTCATTAAAATCACATAAAAAAAATACCCCCTCGAATTATACTCTATTTCACTAAGTGCATTTATATTGATTCCCGAAATCAATTTCAATTTTGAATAAATCTTACTTTTGAGAGCAATTGTATAAAGTTTATTACATTATTCATCATGTAAATGAAAGAATATATATATATTGATATATATATATTCAAAGCATCCCATATTCGGTTCACAAGAATATTTTTCATGATTATATATATAGGTATATATATATATCCATCCTCTGTAACACTCTTAGGACTAATTATACCATTTCCACACATATACACGAAAAATATAGCAGAAGGTAACATTTCGTTATGAGTACATATATGGCCAAATCTAACCTTTTCTTCATAAACACACATACAATCGAATATAACGTTATCTCATAAGTGCACATATAACCAAATATAACTTTCAAAGCGAACATTACCAGCTTAGTAAATCTTATGCTCATAAACGAATTCAATAAGCATCCAACATATATAAATGAGTTAAATTGTACAATTAGAAGCATGCAATACTTTAACCAAATGCATTTAGTAACATATATACAATTTTTATAGTATTCAACTTATACCCGAACATACCATTTTGATAAGAGCCTGCCTTTGATCTGAGACATTGTTTAAATATACATTTTCATATAACCGATTATACAAATTTCATAATAACACATATATCCAAATATATCAATTGCATACGACTTTGCATATAGCTGAAAATATTCCTTCCTTATAGTCTATATATGACCAAATATTTCAAAACCATATAAGCTCACATTTACTTACCCAAAAAAAAAAGGGTCAAATAAAGAAACATTTAAAATATCTTATTTACTTACCACTTCGGTAATGAAGCACATAGATATAACTTGATTTAGAACACCTGTATAAATGTACTAGGCATAAGTCCGAGTCACGCCTCTATTTAATTCTCATTTAACAATTTGATTTACATAGGCACTAAGCCTCTTAAGCTTAAAGCTTGATACTACTCGCCGGCTCAAAGCCTGCTAGGCGTAAAGCCTATTTTTAACAAATACACTTGAATAAATCACTTCCAAATCAACTCATATTGAGCACTTTCTATCAAATATCCATTTGATAAATTTTTCGTCGCATAATTCAATAGGTACTTCCAATGATTCCATAAGTAATACGTTAACTATATAAAAATCACACATATCATATTCCAATATAGTGGCTAAAACACGGCAATTAATTTCATTGTATTATATGTTCTTCACATGGCAATCATAGCACATTTTTCATTCACATACTAATTTACTTCCAATCCTCTCAATACTCAACAAATAAACTGTTCAACTACAAAATTTACATTTCACAATGCCATATCCATCTCCCATATTTCAATTCGACTAATACCATAAGCAATGAGTGTCACAACTCAATTATTAAAATTTCAAACAGTAACCATGTAAAAACCGTAACTATTATACCTTAACATCATCTACTGATTCGGTTCTAACACAAATACACCTCAAATATTTCAATTCAATTCTAATTTTATCTCTATTTTAAAAAAATTCAAACTCATTTAGTGACTTAAGAACTTACCTCGGATATCGTCTAACAACTACGGACCAGCTACTCGACTACCTTTGTTTTTCCCCTATCTGAATTTTGCCCTCTTTGTTCTTGAGCTAGAATTAAGCCATTTTACTACTTTAATCATTTATCCAAGTAAAAATCTAATTATATCAACTATGCAATCGAAAGCATTTAGACCATATTTAACCAACAACAAGCTACGATCGAAATTATCAAACATAACCATGGCCGAATATAACCTCAACAAGGTGGCACTTAATTCAACCAAATGTGTCTTAACATTTTCGTATAAGACAGCATAAAAACTTCGATCGGAAATACATTTCATTAAATTCAAGCAAAAACAATTTCTTTTTCTACTATCCCATATACGGCAACCTTATGTATAATCATATTAACAATTTAATTATCAATTTCTAATATTAAACACAAATCTCCCATTTCACTACAATAATCTTATACACTTAACATATAACAAAACATACATTTTAATTGAACAAATAACATAGGATTTCAATGTTCACGGATACTTATATCTTCGGCAAGCTCCAATGAATAACACAAGATCATTCCTTACTTGTAACTCATTCGGCATTCATGTATATATAAAAGCCAATATTTAAACCTTCCGTTCTAATATCATGCCAAAGCCATATCTCCCATTTAACCAAATATAGGTCTTTCACTTATTTTATTCACACATACACAACTCTTACTTTCTAATTATCTCATTACACAACAAAATTACTCAAATCATCATTAAATTTCACATTTTAGCAACACATCTATAAGGCAAACCCCTTTCCCCTTCATCTAAAATTTATCCAAACCAATCCATTCAATTAAAAAAAATCATTTGACCAAATAACTATTTTTAGCATATAAGCCTAACTACCAATGCTTGGCACCATTTCACAACTTTGAACCAAATTGCCAAATGCACGTAGATTCATCCATTTGAGAAATTAAACCATGGGTTTATTAAACAATGCTTTAATCATGCTAATTTCATAAAAAATTTTCAAAAATTCACATAAACATACCTTTAATCTTTGCTACAAAATGACCGAATGCTTCTTACTTTTCTTTCTTCCTTTCTTAATCCATTTCGGCATGAACAAAGAGAAAAATGGAGCACTTTCATGTCTTTCTTTAATTATAAAATAAGGTATAATTGTTTTACCATTATAACCCTTTCACTTAGCATAAAACCATATAATAATCTTGGCTAAACTGTCCATTACACATGCACATACATTGTTTTCATCACCAAATTTTATATTAATAAATAAACTCACATTTCATATAATATATATATATATCATCATGCATATAATAATGTTTACATACAACCACTACCGTACATCATTTCTCCAATGGCTTATTTGCCATTCAAGGCCCTAATAATAAAGAAACATGTCACTTTAGCATTTTCATTATAGCATGCATATGAGTTATTTGATGCAATTCAATCCTTTCTTAGTAATTAAGCACTCAACCTCAAAATTAAATCATAAAACTTTAACACATCAAAGTAAACACAATTAAAACACAGAAAAATAATATTTGAACATTTTTTTATTCAGATTCGTGGTCTCGAAACCACCATTCTGATTAGGGTCTAAAACGGGCTACCTCAAGAATACAAAGCAACGATCACAAAAACACAAAAACCATAAAAAAACCGAAACAAACACATACCTTAATTGAGCCAATTATGTGTCAAACCCTAAAACTCTTTTCCTTTTTTCTTTTTCTTTGATATTTCGGCTAGATGAACACTAAAATGGCCACTAATTCATGGTTTTTTTAATTATTAAACATTAATTAGCCATTTACCATTTTATCATTAATGAAACATTAATTAAAACCATTTAAAACTTGGACATAAATGTCCACTAACTTTATAATGGTACATTTACCAATTAAGGCCATTATATTTTAAAGCCACATTCAATACGACACTAAATCACATAATTAGTCACTTTTAATTTTTATGCAATTTAGTTCTTTTTTGCAAATTAAGCACTCAAACAGACAAATTAAATCATGAAAATTTCATGGACATCAATTCACATACTATAGACACAAAAAATAATATTTAAATATTTTTCTCACTTGGATATATGGCTCCGAAATCACTACTCTGACTAGGGTCTAACTTAGGCTGTTACATGCTCAGCATGTTTATTTTCATCTCAAGAGTAAACCAAAATATCATCTATAAATGCCACCATAACCTGTCAAAATATGGGCTTAAAATCCCGTCAATCAGCTCCATAAACACTACAGGTGCATTCGTCAAACCGAATGGCATTGCTAGAAACTCATAGTGCCCGTATCTAGTTTCGAAAATCGTCTTTGGTACATCTGAGTCCTTTACCCATAGTCGATAATAACCAGAACAGAGATCAATCTTTGAAAAGATAGTAGCACATTTTAACTGATCGAACAAATCATCAATACAAGGCAATGGATACTTATTCTTTATGATAACTTCGTTGAGCTATCTGTAATCAATGCATAACCTCAAGGATCCATCTTTCTTCTTAACGAACAGAACCGGTGCACCCAAGGTGAGAGACTAGGTCGAGCAAAACCTCTATCAATCAAATCTTGCAACTATACTTTTAGCTCCTTTTGTAACACCTCAAACCCGGCCCAGACGTTATGGCTAGATCCGGTGAGTCACATGGACAGTTAATTACACCTCGTTCTTCGTTTCATAATTTTAGGTTGACTTAGCAAAACCATTTCATGTGTTTTGAGAAAATAGAAGGTTATTTAATTTATAAAAATCCTATTCACTATCAGTTTGGAGTTTACTTTTTAAAAGATCTTGATAGCGAGTCTTTGTCATTAAGTTATCCATTTGACACGTAGAGAATGTTTTGAAAACGTTTATTAATTTGAAATAAAAATCCGCGTAGCTTTAGTCTATCATTTTTAAACAAGTAATAAGTAAATAAATAGAACAAAAATAAAAATAAAATAATTAACGAGCGGCCTCATTACAGTCTAAAAACCCAGAAATTAATGAATACTAAAATAATGAAAACTTAAGAAATTGTAACACCGAAAAATAGTTCACGTGGCCAGTCTGAATCCCTCGCAGCTCCAAGTCCTCTAAGGTTGGGGTTCACCTGCATGGATGGAAAGAAAGGGGTGAGTTTGTTAAAACTTAGTGTGTAAGCTACCCCAACCAGAGTCAGAGATCATTCTAGCTCAAACTAGGCCTAAGCCCTATTTAGACTTAATGATAACTGGGCCTTAGCCCTATTCAGAAAGCAGTGATAACAGGGCCTTAGCCCTATTCAAAAAATAGTGATAACTGGGCCTTAGCCTATTCAGAAGACAGTGTGGGCCTTAGGCCCATTACAATAACAGTTTAGTGTATTATGCATGAATGCAAAACCCAAGCTCAATCCAGCTCTACACACCACTTGTACCAGCCCTACACACCATGTGGGGAATAACTCAACCCACCTAGCCCTACACACCACAGTCGCAACTTAGCTGCTTAATCAGATATTGTGGCCAATCCACCAGAACAGTAATACGAGGCAGAGCCTCTAACAGTATACATGGCATTGCCACTTTAGCACTTCCTCCATCAAAATAACCCAATCCCAAGCAACAAAATATATTATGATATGGCATATAGGATAACAGATATAATAGCATGCGAATCAGTCAACTTAACCCTACGGGTAAAATGGTCTTTTAGCACCTAGGGGTTAAAACAATAATTTCCACCCTTAAGGGGTATTTCAATAAATTTGCCAAATTTTAGGGTTTCATGCTCATTACAGTCTACTAACAGACCTATTGTCGTCTAAGTAACTTATTTAGCCCTTTTCATAATTACCGAGCCATTCGGCCCTAAAACCCCTAATGGGCCCGACGGAGTCCACTAGCTACTACAGCCCACTAAGTCCAAATTTTACACATGTCTAAGTAGATCTAACAATCAGTTTACCAGAATATACTTATCGATCATTTTCACCCATATGGGCCCTTAAGCCCATGGAGCCCAAATTCGGCCCTCCGAGGCCCAAAAGCACCAACGTGCATGAAAACGTGCACACAACAGCCTTACTATTTGCAATTACCAACTTTACCATTTCGAACCGACCCAAGAGCATTCGCATACTCGCAAGACTTTAAAATGTCAAAATTTTAGCATTTCGGCTTTTCAGCTTTTGCCAATCTAGTCTACTAAAGGGTGTCAATTACACATCTATTTGCGATTATCATTTGACGCTCCCGCGAGCAAATATCCTAAAACAATTAATTCCACGTTGAACCAAAAACTCAATTAGAAATTAACCCCATATTGACTTACACATTCGGCAACTATTAGTAAAACACCATCCCTTACCTTTGCCGAAATATAGATCACTAGATCTAGATCTAGATTGCCTTAATATCGCTAACCACCTTTAACGAGAGCCATCACTATTAATAGTTGTTCCCAAAATTGACCACAATAAGAGAAGTTAAATCAGTCCATTAGGCAAAGGCCCCAAAACCGACTAGTACTAGAGGTTAGGGGTTTCAACTTTTCATGATTCGTAAGAAAGAATAGAGTAGGAAGGAAACTACTTACCCAACAGTGTTCTTGATAGCCTTGCCATACAAAAGAACCACCAATCACTAGTGTGACAGCCCTAATTCGACCCTAGTCGGGAAGTGGTTTCGTAACCTTTAAACTGAGTCAAAAATAAATTTTAGAAATATGATTTAATTTTGAATTATTATGTGAATTATATGTGTGAAAAAAAATTTGCTGACTTAATTTTATTGATTTTGAGTTAAAATTTGAAACTATGGCTTAATTGCATAAAAGGTAATTTAGTTGGGCTTGTGTGTAAGTGCCGAATTTAAATGCCCCATAAAGTAAAGAGGGCTTATGTTGCAAATTGACCATGCATAATTTGCATGGACACTATCGTCCATGGCTTAGTGGAAAGGCATGATTATTAATAGGGGTAGGTTGGTAATTGAATAAATAAAGCATGCATGTCATGAAAATAATGGAAAATAAGCTTCATTTTGTCCTTGTTTTGCCGAATTCATCAAGAGAAAAGGCTGAGAAAGAGCCTAAGACATTCGGTTAAGTAGGAGATTAATTAAGGTATGTTTTCAAATGATTTTAATGTAATTTCTATGAAATTGAATTGATTTTGTAGTCTATGCCATGACCTATGTATGTGTTTTTGAGAATAATGCCAATGTTGTAATCGGCCATGATGGAAAGGTGTGGTATGGGTTTCACTTTCATTTTTGATGAATTGAAGAAGTCAGTTGATGGTTGTACTAGTTAAATGAGGTTGAGTGTGGATTCAAAACAAAAATTTGAATCAGTTTGTGTATTAGGGTCTTAGGTATTGTTGCCGATTTGTAAAATTGTAGAGTTGTTAAGTAAATGATATTAAAATCAAGTAGAATTGAAATGTAGCAATGAATAAGTGAAGTACTTGTTTGGTTGATGAAATTGAACCTTGAGTAGATGGTAATGGATAGAAACCAAATGGTTTGAATGGCTTTGACATGAGTTCTTGAAATGATGATGAATGATGGAATCGGTTAAAGCCATGGTGTGTTAAAATTGTTGATGAATTAGTATTTTGAATTAGGGAAATAGGCTTAATGTTTGAATGTTAAATTTTGGCATTTATAAGTGCAAATTGCTTAATGTGCTTAATGCCACTGCTTAGACTTTTGATATGTATATATGTGTTAATGAAAGATGTATAAATATCTTTTAATTAGACATTCGGTTATGGCTATTATTTCAAAGCTAATAGTGTCATATGGGAAATAAGAATTTTGTCTTTATGCATGCGCTCGGTTAAGGGAATCGAGTAGGTGGCAATTGAGTTTAAATCATTTTGGAAATTCCTTTAGTTTAAATTGTGTTTGTGTTATTATGCAAGATACTGAATTGGTTTGCCTTAAGGAAATCGGGTTTCATCATTTGGGGGTGTACCATTGTGCCAAATGTATAAAGGATTTAGACATGAGCATTGTATTCGTGCCATGGTGGTTATATACATATATATTTATGTGTGTGTTTAATTTGTGGATGATTGCCGAATGATAGTGAAGAGGATAAGTAATGGTGTAATATTTTATAATGGGATAGAATAGTGGATACATATGGCCATATGAACGTTGAATTAGTGAGATGAAAGACTTAAAGTGGTGACCTTGTTTGGTAGGGTGAATAACCTAGGGAATGATGGTCATAGATAAATTTGTTATATGGTCTTAGGTCATTTGATGTGATGGTAAATTGTTGTATTTCATAGTATAGAAAAAGTACCTATACCGAATGTCATTAAATGAACCCATTTGTTTAATTTTAGCTCAAGAGCAAAGAGGATCAAAGTCAGATAAGGGAAAAGAGAAAGTAGTTGAGTAGCCGAGCTACAACTGTTTGAATATATCGAGGTAAGTTTTGAGTGTACCAATTTTGCATATACACGAATATGATATGAAACATCTAAGTTGAATGCTTTATAACTAGTTAATCTTACTTTGATAAAATCCAAATATGAAACATGGTGGTATGGGTAGATAGCCATATGCATATATGGAATTGAAAGAATAACGTGATTAGCTTGAGCATATGAAATTTATATGGTGATTTCCATTAAACCGAATGGGTATGGAATGGTATATTATACGTGTTCAGCAAATTGAGTTATGAGAAGATGTTATAATGTATATGTTTTGCCTATGTTGAAAGTAACTAATGATTTACGAAAATGATGCCTCATGTGTAACATATTAGAATGTGAATAAATAATGCACGGGACTCAATGATGTGATACATTTGGGCCTTAGTGCCTACCAGGCTATAAGCCGGTGATGTGATACATTCGGGCCTTAGTGCCTAGCAGGCTATAAGCCGGTGATGTGATACATTTGAGCCTTAGTGCCTAGCAGGCTATAAGCCGGTGATGTGATACATTCAGGCCTTAGTGCCTAACAGGCTATAAGCCGGTGATGTGATACATTCGGGCCCTCGTGCCTAGTAGGCTTTGTGCCGGTGATACATTCAGGCCCTCGTGCCTAGCAGGCTTTGTGCCGGTGACTCGAGTAGGTGTTAAGAGTATGAGGAATTATAATACAACTTCGATAAAGTAGGAACATCGTATTAAGAAGGTCAAGTACGTATTATAAACTTATGTGAAATATTAGATTGACATGTATCTTAAGTATTAAGCTTGTTGGATATATGAAAGAGAGTTCCATCTATGCTTACCAAAGTATATACATATTCAGCCATGAATGATGCTTATATGAGATAATGTGATGTTGTGATAATAGATGGGTAACAAGTCAATTGAAAATAAATGTTGAAATTCATCATGTATGAATGTGCATTCAGGCAAGTGAATATGCTTCTTGAAATTGAGTTTTTGTTATTGAATACAGTTAATAATAAGATATGAATTGTATAAATTACTCAAAGCTTACTAAGCTCATAGAAGCTTACTCTATTTTTATGTTTCCTTCTGTTTATAGATTTTATTTGAAGCTACGGTTCGAGGGGTTCAAGTCCAAGTCACTCACACTATCATCGATAGATTTTGGTACTTTCGAAGGTTTATTTCCTTTTTAAAACGATGGCATGTGTAGGCTAAAAACCTCTGTTTTGAACTCTCAATTCTTTTTGAAATGTAAATATGAATAGCCATGCGAAAATGGCTTATCAAATTACCTTATAATCGTACATAAATTATGCATGTTATGGTTGAGTATGGATGAATATGAAAGAAATATGCTGTTGGTTGTTAATGTCGTATGTATTATATCTATATAGATGGATAGTTGAAAGCAAGTGCTAATAGTATGAAATTGAGATGACATTTAGTATTAATTTTGTAAATGTTTAAAGTGTGATTGCTTGAAATGTTAATTGACTATAAACAGCTATGATCAATTGATTAGGTGAAAAAGATGGTGGTGAAATTCTTTAAAGCATGCTATACAAATTCATAACATGACTCGAGTCTTGGTAATCTTTAGGAAGTTATAAATGAACTTGCATATTCGACTAGGTACTAAGATAAGGCTTTGGTTAACTTGTATATAAACTTTTGCTATATGAATGGTAAGCATTAGTTAAAGTGAATTACAAGTCGAATTTATAAGAGGTATATATGCAAATGTATTCGGATTAAGAATGCTTGAAACTTTATGCGATTTCTTTTTGTGTTGTTACGTGTTTGTTCCGTAATGCCTCCTAACCCTGCGTCGACGGGTACGGGTTAGGGGTGTTACATTTTATTGGTATCAGAGCTACGGTTTAGTCAGTCTCACACTAACGTAGTGTGTGTGAATATAGCTGTACATTCCATTGTTAGTTAATACGATAGTGTGGTGACTTCTGACATTCGAAATGTGATTTTTTTGTATAGAAATGAATCCCGATCCTGAACAAACTGTAGCAGATGACGTGGAGAGTGCAGCGCCGGCTCCCGCGCAAGGGACTGCGCCTAATAACTCTCAGATGAATACAAGTCATCGAGATGATGACACCCGACAAGCTTTCTATGCGATGATGAGTGATTGGTTCACTCAGTTTATTCGGACAAATCCGACTACTCCACAACCCCCGTCCCTAAATACTCCTCTCCCAACATACGTAGCTCCTCCTGTGATTGATCCATTGAGATCGAGTAGGCCTCCGGTTGACAAAATTAGAAAATACGGGGCTGAAAAGTTCCGGGCTACAGTCAGTGATGATGCTGAGTGAGCCGAGTTTTGGCTCGATAATACAATCCGAGTTTTTGATGAATTGTCGTGTTTGCCCGAAGAATGTTTGAAGTGTGCTGTATCTCTACTACATGATTCCGCTTACTATTGGTGGAATACATTGGTTTCTGTAGTGCCGAGAGTAAGGGTCACCTGGGAGTTCTTCCAAACTGAATTCCAGAAAAGGTATATCAGTCATAGATTCATTGATCAAAAACGGAAGGAATTTCTTGAGCTTAAATAGGGCCGAATGTCTGTAACCGAATATGGAGAGAGTTCGTACGACTCAGTCGATATGCTCGTGAGTGTGTATCATTTGAGGCTATCATGTGTAAATGCTTTGAAGATGGTTTAAACGAAGATATCAAATTGTTGGTCGGTATTCTAGAAATTAAAGAGTTTGTAGTACTTGTCGAGCGAGCTTGTAAAGCCAAAGAGCTCGGTATTGAAAAGAAAAAGGCTGAGAACGGAGTTAGAGAATTCTGTAAGAGATCATCGGGAAAATCTTTTCAGCAATCCTCGAAGAAATTTCGAGATGAGTCGAGCAGATCTAAGACTAATTTGAGTTATTCCAGACAAGATCATGATCGACCTCCAGTGAGTACGCGAGCCATTTCTGTTGCTGGTGTAGGCAATGACCCTGGGGATAGAACAGTATGCAAGCATTATGGGAAATGGCATCCGGGGAGCTGCAGATTGCATGATCGCTCCTATTTTAAATGTAGAGCTACTGATCATTTCATAAAGGATTGTCCGAGACAGGTTGAATGTAATACTGATCCTAGTGAGAGGCTTGGTGGTAATGCAGCATGAGGTCGACCACCGAGACATGGAGGTAATACTAGTGGCAGTCAGAGAGGGACTAGAGACACTACGGTTAAATCGGAGGCTCGTGCACCTGCCAGGGCTTATGCCATCCGTGCTCGTGAGGAGGCTTCTTCCCTTGATGTTATTAGCGGTATTTTTACTCTCATTGACTCTGATGTTATAGCTCTGATTGATCCCGGTTCAACCCAGTCGTATGTGTGTGAAATTTTAGCATCTAGTAAGACTCTACCTGTTGAGTCTACTGAGTTTGTAATTCGAGTGTCAAATCCTCTGGGTCAATGTGTGTTAGTCGATAAAGTGTGCAAGAGATGTCCCCTAATGATTTGGGACTCTTGTTTCCCGGCTGATTTAATGCTATTACCGTTTGATGAATTTGACATTATTCTCGAGATGGATTGGTTGACTGTGCATGATGCAGTAGTGAATTGCAAGCGGAAGATTATTGTTTTGCAATGCTCGAATAATAAGATAATTCGGGTTGAGTCATCTGATTTGAACGGGTTGCCAGCTGTGATATCTTGATGTAAGCTCAGAATTATGTAAAAAAGGGGTGCGAGGCATATCTCGCGTACGTGTTTGATAGTAAAGAGTCAGAAAAGAAGCTTGAGTCGGTGCCAGTAGTTTGTGAATATCCAGATGTTTTCCCCGAGGAGTTGTCGGGATTACCACCTGTTCGTGAAGTAGAGTTTGGCATTGAACTTATACCTGGAACAACTCTGATTTCGATAGCTCCATATCGTATGGCACCAACTGAATTAAAAGAATTGAAAGTTCAGCTGCAAGAATTGACGGATGGAGGTTTCACTCGACCAAGTTTCTCACCTTAGGGTGCACCAGTTTTATTTGTAAAAAAGAAAGATGGAACGATGAGAATGTGCATCGACTATCGTCAATTAAATAAAGTGACGATAAAGAACAAATATCCGTTACCGCGTATTAATGATTTGTTCGATCAGATGAAAGGAGCCTCAGTATTCTCGATGATAGATTTGAGATCGGGTTATTATCAGCTGCGAGTTCGAGACTCAGATGTGCCAAAAACGGCATTTAGAACGAGATACCGTCACTATGAGTTCTTAGTGATGCCGTTTGGGCTCACTAATGCCCCTATGGTATTTATGGACTTGATGAATCAAATTTTCAGATAGTATTTAGATCGGTTTGTAGTCGTGTTCATTGACGACATATTGATCTATTCGCGCGATGAAACTGAACATGCCGAGCACTTAAGATTGGTATTGCAGATTTTACGAGATAAGCAATTATATGCTAAGTTCAGTAAATGTGAGTTCTGGTTGACAGAAGTTAGCTTCTTGGGGCATGTGGTATCCGCATCGGGTATTCGGGTTGATCTGAGTAAAATTTCAGCCATACTTGATTGGAAGCCTCCGAGAAATGTCACTAAAGTTCGAAGCTTTTTAGGGCTTGTCGGTTACTACCGACGATTTGTAAAAGGGTTCTCGATGATTGAAACACCGTTGACAAAACTACTACAAAAAGATGTCAAGTTCGAGTGGTCAGAAAAGTGTCAGAAAAGTTTCGACCAGTTGAAAACTCTTTTGACGGAAGCTCCTGTGTTGGTCCAGCCTGAATCCGATAAGGAGTTTGTGGTTTGTAGTGATGCCTCTCAGAATGGTTTAGGATGTGTTTTAATGCAAGAAGGCCAAGTGGTGGCGTATGCCTCGAGGCAATTGAAGCCTCATGAGAGAAATTATCCAACTCATGGTCTTGAGCTAGCTGCTATTGTTTTCACTCTAAAAATTTGGCGTCACTACCTGTTCGGAGAAAAATGCCATGTCTTTTCTGATCATAAAAGTTTGAAGTATCTAATGACTCAAAAAGATTTGAATTTGAGACAAAGACGGTGGTTAGAGTTACTAAAAGACTACGAACTTGTTATCGATTATCACTCGAGTAAGCCTAACGTAGTTGTGAATGCTCTCAGTCGGAAATCCCTATTTGCATTGTGAGCAATGAACGTCCATTTATCCATGTCTACGGATAATTTGTTGAAAGCAGAATTAAAGGCAGAACCAGTATTCGTACGGCAAATTTGTGAAGCTCAGAAAAACGACGACGATTTGACTGCAAAAAAGGCTCAGTATAATTTGAATGTAAACTCAGAATTTTGAATTGACGACAATGATTGTTTGAGGTTCAGAAACCGATTGTGTATTCCGAGAAGTTCAGAGATTATTCCAATGATTTTGAGTGAGGCTCATGATAGCCGAATGTCAGTTCATTCGGGTAGCACAAAAATGTACAACGACCTGAAACATCAGTACTGGTGGCAGGTATGAAACGAGACATCTCCGACTATGTTTCTAAATACTTGATTTGTCAGCAAGTGAAAGCAGAGCATCAGGTGCCTTCGGGATTACTTCAGCCAATCTTAATACCCGAGTGGAAGTGGGATCTAATTACAACAGATTTTGTGTCTGGTTTACCACTAAACCCGAGCAAGAAAGACTCTATTTGGGTTATAGTTGACTGATTGACCAAGTCAGCTCATTTCATCCCTGTTCGTACCGATTATACGCTCGAGAAGTTGGCGGAATTGTACATTTCTCAGATTGTGAGATTACACGGGGTGCCTACTTCTATTGTTTCGGATAGAGATCCCAGATTTACTTCAAGATTTTGGAAGAAATTACACGAGGCTTTGGGTACCAAATTACATTTTAGTACTGCTTTCCATCCGCAAACTGACGGACAATCCGAACGGGTTATTCAAATACTCGAGGACATGTTGAGATGTTGCATTCTCGAGTTTAGCGGTTCGTGGGAAAAATATTTGCCTTTGGTTGAATTCGCGTATAACAATAGTTTTCAATCGAGTATTAAAATGGCACCCTACGAAGCTCTCTACGGTCGAAGGTGCCGTACACCTCTATTTTGGACTGAGCTTAGTGAGAATAAGATTCTCGAGGTTGATTTAGTCAGGGAGGCAGAGTTGAAGGTAAAAATAATTCGTGATAGTCTGAAAGCAGCATCGGATCATCAAAAGTCCTATGCGGATTTGAAACGGAAAGATATAGAATTTCAGATTGGAGAAAAAGTCTTTCTGAAAGTTTCACCTTGGAAAAAAGTGCTCAGATTTGGCCGTAAAGGAAAATTGAGTCCGAGATTCATTGGACCGTACGAGATATCAGAACGGATTGGGCCGGTTGCTTATAGGTTGATTTTGCCCCCTGAACTTGAAAAGATCCACAACGTTTTTCATGTATCGATGCTACGTCGCTATAGATCCGATCCCTCACATGTGATTAATCTGGCAGAAGTTGAAATTTAGCCCGATTTGAGTTATGAAGAAGAACTGATTCGTATTTTAGCTCGTGAAGTGAAAGAATTGCGAAATAAAAAGGTTTCGTTAGTGAAGGTGTTGTGGCTCAAGCACGGGATCGAAGAAGCGACCTGAAAAACCGAAGAATCTATGAAAGAACGATACCCAAACTTATTCACTGGTAAGATTTTCAGGAACGAAAGTCTCTAAAGGGGGGAGAGTTGTGACAGCCCTAATTCGACCCTAGTCGGGAAGTGGTTTCGTAACCATTAAATCGAGTAAGAAATAAATTTTAGAAATATGATTTAATTTTGAATTATTATGTGAATTATATGTGTGAAAAAAAAAATTTGGTGACTTAATTTTATTGATTTTGAGTTAAAATTTGAAACTATGACTTAATTGCATAAAAGGTAATTTACTTAGGCTTGTGTGTAGGTGCCGAATTTAAATGCCCCATAAAGTAAAGAGGGCTTATGTTGCAAATTGACCATGCATAATTTGCATGGACACTATTGTCCATGGCTTAGTGGAAAGGCATGATTGTTAATAGGGGTAGGTTGGTAATTTGATAAATAAAGCATGCATGTCATGAAAATAATGGAAAATAAGCTTCATTTTGTCCTTGTTTTGCTGAATTCATCAAGAGAAAATGGTGAGAAAGAGCCTAAGACATTCGATTAAGTCGGAGGCTAATTAAGGTATGTTTTCAAATGATTTTAATGTAATTTCTATGAAATTGAATTGATTTTGTAGTCTATGCCATGAACCATGCATGTGTTTTTGAGAATAATGCCAAAGTTGTATTCGGCCATGATGGAAAGGTGTGGTATGGGTTTCACTTTCACATTTTGATGAATTAAGGAAGTTAGTTGATGGTTGTACTAGTTAAATGAGGTTGAGTGTGGATTCAAAACAAAAATTTGAATAGGTTTGTGTATTAGGGTCTTAGGCATTGTTGCCGATTTGTAAAATTGTGGAGTTGTTAAGTAAATGATATTAAAATCAAGTAGAATTGAGATGTAGCAATGAATAAGTGAAGTACTTGTTTGGTTGATGAAATTGAACCTTGAGTAGATGGTAATGGATAGAAACCGAATGGGTTGAATGGCTTTGACATAAGTTCTTGAAATGGTGATGAATAATGGAATCGGTTAAAGCCATGGTGTGTTAAAATTGTTGATGAATTAGTATTTTGAATTAGGGAAATAGGCTTAATGTTTGAATGTTAAATTTTGGCATTTATAAGTACAAATTGCCGAATGTGCTTAATGCCACTGCTTAGACTATTGATATGTATATATGTGTTAATGAAAGATGTATAAATATCTTTTAATTAGACATTCGGCTATGGCTATTGTTTCAAAGCTAATAGTGTCATATGGGAAACAAGAATTTTGTGTTTATGCATGTACTCAGTGAAGGGAATCGAGTAGGTGGCAATTGAGTTTAAATCATTTTGGAAATTCCTTTAGTTTAAATTGCGTATGTGTTATTATGCAAGATAGTGAATTGGTTTGCCTTAAGGAAATCAGGTTTCATGATTTGGGGGTGTACCATTATGCCGAATGTATAAAGGATTTAGACATGAACATTGTATTCGTGCCATGGTGGTTATATACATATATATTTATGTGTGTGTTTACTTTGTGGATGATTGCCGAATGATAGTGAAGAGGATAAGTAATGGTGTAATATTTTATAATAGGATAGAATAGTGGATACATGTGGCCATATGAACGTTGAATTAGTGAGATGAAAGACTTAAAGTGTTGACCTTATTTGGTATGGTGAATAAACTAGGGAATGATGGTCATAAATAAATTTGTTGTCTGGTCTTAGGTCATTTGATGTGATGGTAAACTGTTATATTTCATAGTATAGAAAAAGTGCCTATACCGAATGTCATTAAATGAACCCATTTGTTTAATTTAAGCTCAAGAGCAAAGAGGATCAAAGTCGGATAAGGGAAAAGAGAAAGTAGTTGAGTAGCCGAGCTACAACCGTTCGAATATATCGAGGTAAGTTTTGAGTGTACCAATTTTGCATATACACGAATATGATATGAAACATCTAAGTTGAATGCTTTATAACTAGTTAATCTTACTTTGATAAAATCCAAATATGAAACATGGTGGGATGAGTAGATAGCCGTATGCATATATGGAATTGAAAGAATAACGTGATTAGCTTGAGCATATGAAATTTATATGGTGATTTCCATTAAACCGAATGGGTATGGAATGGTATATTATATGTGTTCAGCAAAGTGAGTTATGAGAAGATGTTATAATGTATATGTTTTGCCTATGTTGAAAATAACTAATGATTTACGAAAATGATGCGTCATGTGTAACATATTAGAATGTGAATAAATAATGCACAGGACTCAATTATGTGATACATTAGGGCCTTAGTGCCTAGCAGGCTATAAGCTGGTGATGTGATACATTCAGGCCCTCGTGCCTAGCAGGCTTCGTGTCAGTGATACATTCGGGCCTTCGTGCCTAGCAGGCTTTGTGCCGGTGACTCGAGTAGGTGTTAAGAGTATGAGGAATTATAATACAACTTCGATAAAGTAGGAACATCGTATTAAGAAGGTCAGGTACATATTATAAACTTATGTGAAATATTAGATTGAGATGTCTCTTAAGTATTAAGCTTGTTGGATATATGAAAGAGAGTTCCATCTATGCTTACCAAAGTATATACATATTCGGCCATGAATGATGCTTATATGAGTTAATGTGATTTTGTGATAATAGATGGGTAACATGTGACACCCCTAATTTGACCCTAGTTGGAAAGTGATTTTGGGACCACAAAACCGAGTCAAACAAAAATAATAATAATTAAATGTTATATTCTATGCTTATTATTTGTGAATAAGTATGTGTGAAAATTTCATGCTTCAATTTTGTCATTTGAATGTGAAATTAGCTAAAAAGGACATATTTGAGAAACTTTAAAAATATGATAGGTAAATGTCCAAGTGATTAAAATGTTAAACTACTAAAGTTGTGGATTTGCATGTCTATTTTACCAATTGTAAGTGAGTGGACGGTAATGATGATACAAATTTGACTTTTGTTTTGTATTTTATATTTGTAATGATGGCATAATATTATTATAATAGGAATAAATTGATAAAAACAAAGTTTTTTGTGTTTATTTTCCATTCTTCTTGCCGTGAACTAAAGAAAAAGAAAAGAAAGACTAGCTTGGGATGACGGGTCACTTGGAGGCCAAAAATTCAAGGTAAATCAAATGCAATTTTGTTAATTTTCAATGAATGTGAGCTTCTTATCTACATTTAGCCGAAACCCACTTGTAAATTTTTGGCTAAGTGGCATATTAGGCTCGGTTTTGAATAGATGAGCTAAGAAATGGGAGTTTAATGTTAGAAGTTGATGAATGAGTGTTTTATGAATATAAGGATGTTAAAATTCGTGTGAACTTAAATTTTAAGCTTAAATGGTTGAATTTGAGTTTTGTGTGGCCTAAATGTCTAAGAGACATTCAGCCATGGATGTCTTGTACTTCATGGAGAATGTGTTGATGTTTTTAGTTAGAAATGTTAGAAGATGAGGGTGGGCTTGTTAATTGAATTATATGTGTGGTTTTGATACTTTAGTAATCGATTATTATAGTACCGAATGATATTATACTAAAATCTTTGTTAATGTATATAATTGCCGAAAGTGATAAATTGTATCAAATGAATTATATGCATGCAATTTGGAAAATGTTTAAATGTCATGTTTCATTAGTATAAAGGTTTGAATTGGTAAATAAACCAATTGTTAATTTAATGCACGGTAGTGGGTTTTAACATGTAATATTATATGTATTTTTATAATGAGAATATATGAATAAAATAAAAGAAAATGAGTGAAAGAAACAAAGTTTGCATGTTCTTATTTTTGTTGGTCGAAACTAAAAGAAACAAGGGAGAAAGGGTTCTTTGACATTTAGCTACTTAAAGATCAAAATTCAAGGTTAGTTTGATGATTTTATTGATAAAAAAAAAGGGTGTATTTTTGAATTTGTTGTTAAGGTATACATTTAGCCCATGTGTTAATTTCTGGAATTATATGCATTGGTATATTCGGCCATGGAAGATAAGATTTTAGATGAGTGGTGTTTTAATGTTTTTGAAGTTGAAATGGTTTTTGAAGTTGAAATGGTGGTAAGATGAGTTGTGGAGTTGTTAATTTGAATTTATGTTTGGGTTTAAAGTATTATTAATGTTCGGTCCACTTGGATAATTAGAGAGACTTTGAGTTGAAATACCGAATTTGTTGAAGAATTATTCAATGTGAAATTGTTTGATAATCGGCCTATGGGGATTTAAGTATAAAGTTTGAATGCTAAATTTTTTAATATATGTGGGAGCAATTGCCGAATGAAAAGAAATGATGAGATGAGTAATTCATATACTATATATGTGTAATATGTTTGGAGTATGCTTAAGGTTATGCGTGGATTAATTTAATGCATGTGTATGTGTGTGGCATTAGTTGCTAATGACATTCGGCCATGTTTAATTAATATTAGAAAAGGAGGCAAGAATGTTTAAAAATGGGAAGTATTAGTATGTTGGGTGATGCTCAAATGGTATTCGACTACATGATAATTATAAGCCTGAAGTATTAAAATTTGATTCAAGAATAAATGTATATGAGTTTATGTACATTCAATTAATCAGTGATGGTTGTAAGATGGAATTAAATTTATTTAATTGTTATATACGTGAATTAAAATGATAAATGGTAGTTGATTTCAGTGATCTATGTGTATCTTGTAAATATATTCGAATGGGGATTGACAAGAGGAAATAAGTAAAGATATGTGGTATAAGTATATTAAGATGAGTGATGGGTGCATTCAGTTTCATGTGAGTTTATTTGTATTTGATCTTAAAGTGGTTAATAAGGTTGATTAAACTAGTTGATTTGTTAATTGAAGCTCAAGAGCTTAAGGAGCCTAATTCGAATAAGGGAAAAACTAAACTAACCGAATAGCCGATCCATAGTCATCGACAACATTCGGGGTAAGTTTTAAGTAATCAAATGTAGATAGCATTCGATTATAATTTGATATATTGCATGAATTGGGTATTCTTGGTAATCTATGGATTTAGCCGAACTTTATAGATAAAATGATGATGTGTTATATTATACTTATATGGCCTAATGGCAAGTATATCATATTGGTAAGTGTGTACTGTGCTATTAAGATCGTGTGATAAGTATGAAATGAATGTGAGCCAAATACTATGCATAAACTATTGAATGCTCAGTGTGAAGATAAAATGAAAGAAAGGTGATTGAAATTATATGTGAATGTAGTGCTTGGAATTAATCCTATTTAAGTCGAATCAACGAATTACATCGAGGCGGTTAAATGTTGTAATTATGGGAATTTGAGTTTTGAAGAAATGATATGTCAATGAAATGAAGATAATGTGGTCATGCATATACGGCCAATTGGTGTTACTTATTGAATATGTTATATGTGAATAATGTGCATAAGTAAGTTCTTAAATGATTGAATTGATTTTATGTGTTTAATGATTAAATGAATATAGAAATTAGAATGTGAAGCTTATCTGATTAAAATACATATATATGCATATGAATGAATAGCAATGTTAACATTATAAGTCGAAAATGGCTAACATGTTTAATTGAATTATGGATGGCAATGAATTTATATGTTAAAAGTTCATAGAGAATGATAAATGACAATTGTATTTCGGAGAAGCAAAGGTAAATGAGATGAGCATGAATCTAGTAAGGTCTAAGTGTGATAGCCGAAGGTGCTAGGGATTAACATGAGTGCATGGTATTTTGATTGTGTTGTATGATGTAATGACCGAATGTATTATGAAATGGGATATGAGTCAATGCTATAAAGAGGATGAAATTTCTATGTGTGAAAATCGGGCTAATAGCCTAACAGGCTAAGTGCCGTTGAATTATTCCGAGCACGATATTAATGGTATACCTACAAGGTAAGGTTACATTTTGCTAATGGAAGGCCTATCGATTTGAGTTGTAATAGGCCAAATAGGTAAATGCAAGGTATGGATGTTATTCAATCATTTTTATGTATTTGTGATAAGGAATATGTTTGGTCCTTTATGTACCTATAAGGAAATTTAGTACTTGTCATGTTAAATTATTTGAAAATATTTATGTGATTATGAACTAAAGAACTAAGTTTTTAAATACATATATACATTCAGGTATGTGCACAAGAAGAGTGCATATGAGTAAGTTGTTATGAGTATTGAAAGATTGAATTGGTTTAAATGATAATTATGGAAACCGTAAGTGTACAAAGGTTAAATATATGGTAGGTGATACTTATTTGCTATGTGAATTCGACTTTGGTTAAATTATGAATGTGCTTTGGGAATCAATTACGAAATGGTTATATGTTATGCTCAATGAACATTGATTCTATGAAGTTGTTCATGAAAGATTATAATATGAATATGTGATTCTGAATATGGAAATCGAATGTGATTATAGCGTTATGTTTTAGTTCGACTGATTAAATTAGAAGTAGCAGTGAAACTTCTAGATGCGAAAGAGTATATGCTCTTAAGTTGGATGAAATTGATAAATTATATGTGCTTGCATGGGGTTGAATTATTGATCGAATAGTGATATCTCTTGACATTGTTAAATGTACTTGTGTAGGCTTATTAAGCCAAACGAGACTTCACTTGAACCTTGTGTATGTTATAAATGTGTTTATTTCAGCAAAGTTATTTGTTTACTTAAGTCTTACTAAGCTTATGAAAGCTTACTCTGTTGTTACGTTTCTCTGTTTTATAGATTGTTGATTCTGGCCATTTGCTCGGGGGTCGTCAGTAACTCGTCACACTATCACTATCTATCGTGTCGGTACTATTATGTTTTGGAACTTGTATGGCATGTATAAAATAGATTAAAGTGATTGATAATTTGAAATTGTAACCATTAACGCCATGTGAATATGGCACCTAAGGAGTTTATACTTTTGTTATAAGATTTTAAATTTGGTTCTTGTTTGTGTCTAGCATTTATGTTTATAAATGATCTTATATTAAAAAAAAAACGATCTAAATTTCGGTAATGCCTCGTCCTATTCCAACGACGGTTACGGGATAGGGGTGTTACATAACAAGTCAATTGAAAATAAATGTTGAAATTCATCATGTATGAATGTGCATCCGGCCAAGTGAATATGCTTCTTGAAATTGAGTTTTTGTTATTGAATACAATTAATAATAAGATATGAATTGTATAAATTACTCAAAGCTTACTAAGCTCATAGAAGCTTACTCCGTTTTTATGTTTCCTTCTATTTATAGATTTTATTTGAAGCTACGGTTCGAGGGGTTCAAGTCCAAGTCACTCACACTATCGTCGATAGATTTTGGTACTTTCGAAGGTTTATTTCCTTTTTAAAACGATGGCATGTGTAGGCTAAAAACCTCTGTTTTGAACTCTCAATTCTTTTTGAAATGTAAATATGAATAGCCACGCAAAAATGGCTTATCAAATTAAGTTATAATCGTACATAAATTATGCATGTTATGGTTGAGTATGGATGAATATGAAAGAAATGTGCTTTTGGTTGTTAATGTCGTATGTGTTATATCTATCTAGATGGATAGTTGAAAGTAAGTGCTAATAGTATGAAATTGAGATGACATTTAGTATTAATTTTGTAAATGTTTAAAGTGTGAATGCTTGAAATGTTAATTGACTATAAACAGCTATGATCAATTGATTAGGTGAAAAGGATGGTGGTGAAATTATTTAAAGCATGCTATACAAATTCATAACATGGCTCGAGTCTTGGTAATCTTTAGGAAGTTATAAATGAACTTGCATATTCGGCTAGGTACTAAGATAAGGCTTTGGTAACTTGCATATAAACTTTTGCTATATGAATGGTAAGCATTAGTTAAAGTGAATTACAAGTCCAATTTATAAGTGGTATATATGCAAATGTATTCGGATTAAGAATGCTTGAAACTTTATGCGATTTCTTTTTGTGCTATTACGTGTTTGTTCCGTAATGCCTCTTAACCCTCTGTCGACGGGTATGGGTTAGGGGTGTTACAACTAGCCTAGGCTAGATCTATTACATATCTAGTCAGAACGCAATGAGAAGAGGGATCCAAAGGATTCGGCTTTCAAAAACACACTAGAGGGTATGGGGTTTCAGTTTTTAGAAACAAGGTGGACGGAGATGAAAGCAAAAGAAAAGAGAGTTTCAAGTGATTTCGGCTTTTTAAAATAAGGATGAGTGAGTTTGGTCTAAGAAGAAAACGGAAAGGGAGGAGTCAAGGTTTTGGGATTTCAGCTTTTATGGTATTCAGTAAGAAGCATTCGACTCGAAGGGATTAAGGTTTCAGCCTTGATGCAATCGGCTAGAAGGGGTTTAAAGAGATCACTTCAAGCAATGAAGACAGGGGGAAAAAAAGAAAGAAGGGAAGAATGAGGAGAATAGGTTCGGCCAAGAGAAAGAAATCGGCAGAGGAAAAGATGTGCACAAGGTTTTGGGCTTTTCTGAACAGAGAGAAGAGGAGAAAGAAGATGGAATGAAGGTGCCCAAAAGAAACTATACCTATTTGGTAACCAAAAGAATGACCCAAATTGTCAAATCCTGAAGGCTAACCACCAAAAGAAATCAACACCAACACCTCAATTGCCGAAAAAATGCCAAAGCCTAATATCCCTAGTCGAATTTGCCTCTCCAAAGTCCTTTAGTTGGCCAACTCTTACTTCCCTTTTCAAATTACCTAAATTTTCTCCTAGATAACCCCTCCTTATCACTCCACACCTAATTCCATAAGCACCTAAACTTCTTCCCTAGAATTTCACTTACGTTCCATCACTTACCATGCATAAGCATAAAAATAAAACACACTTGCTTATCAAGGGATTTGAACCTTAGCTCCTTCACAGCTTCCACATTCCACCCCTTTTGTTTTAAGTGGCACCACCTTGCCACTTTAAGACAAGCTTTCTTGTGACTTAAATCCCCATTATTTATTTAAAAGCCCACTTATCCAACACCCCTTCTCTTTTAAGCCCAAAATTTAAAATTCTACCAGGTTTTAAACTTAAACTTAGGCCTTCTAAAGGCCCACTAAACACATTCAAAGCATAATTTAACACATCCAGACAAGCAAAAATAAATTCAAGCAAAATCTCAAAAACCCAAAAATTAGGGCGTTACAACTCTACCCACTTTGAAGAAATTTTAGCCTCGAAATTTTACCTGGTCCAAACAGGTGAGGATATTGTTGGTGAATCGCCTCTTTTGGCTCCCATGTAGCTTCTTTTCTACAATGATTTCGCCAAAGCACTTTCACCAAAGGAACTGACTTCTTTCTTAATACCTTGACATCATGGTCCAAAATTTGCAGATCTTCTTCTTCAAAAGTCAAGTCAGCTTTCACTTCAATTTCTTCTACCGGTACAACATGAGAAGGATCAGATCGATATCACCTTAACATGGAGACATGAAAGACATCATGAATCCTATCCAACTCCGGAGGTAGTTCTAGTTGGTAAGCTACCAGACCCACCGGTTTAAGAACTCGATAAGGCCCGATAAACTGTGAACTCAACTTGCCCTTCTTTCCAAACCTTAATATCTTCTTCCAAGGTGAGACCTTTAAGAAAACCATATCTCCCATTGAGTATTCAATTTCCTTACGCTTCAAGTTAGCATAACATTTTTGCCTTTTAGATGCTTCCTTAAGCCGATCCCTGATTAGCTTAACCTTGTCTTCTGTATCTGCCACCAACCTTGGCCCAAGAACTTAACATTCTCCTAATTCTGTCCAATAAGTAGGCGTACAACACCTACGCCATACAACACCTCATATGGAGCTATTCGAGTACTCATCTGATAACTGTTATTGTACTCAAACTCCGCTAATGGCAAGAAGTCTTCCCAACTACCTCGGAAATCAATAACACATCCTCTCAACATGTCCTCAAGAACTTGAATCACTCTTTCTGACTGTCCATCCGTCTGGGGGTGAAAAGCACTGCTGAAATCTAACCTTATACCCAACGTCTCATGCAAATTCTGCCAGAATCGAGATGTAAACCTAGGATCCTGATCAGAAATAATTGAAACTGGCACTCTATGAAGTCATACTATCTCTGCCACATACAACTTCGCCAACTTTTTAAGTGAGTAGTCAACTCGGATAGGTATGAAATGAGCAGATTTAGTTAGCCTATCCACAATCACCCAAACCGAGTCTTTCTTGGTAGGCGTCAAGGGTAGCCCACTCACAAAGTCCATGGTTACCCTTTCCCACTTCCAAAGTGGAATCTTCACCAGTTGCAGAAGTCCAGAAGGTAGTTGATGCTCAGCTTTAACTTGCTGGCATGTCAGACACTTACCCACAATTTCAGTTACTTCACGCTTAAGTCCTGGCCACCAGTACAACACTCGTAAATCCCGATACAACTTATTCCCTCCAGGATGCATGGCACAAGGTCTGCCATGAGCCTCTCTCAGAATTGACTGGCTCAAGTCAGAATCCTTAGGAATACAAACTCTTCCTTGAAAACACAGAACTCCCTCACTATTCAATCCAAAATCAGAAGTCTCATCATTCTCAACTTGTTGGAACCGAGGAACCAGTGACTCATCATCTACCTACTTTTCCTTAATATGCTCTATCCAGGTTGGTCTTACTTGTAATTCTGCTAACAAGCTACCATAGTCATATAGACTCAGACGAGAAAGCATTGCTCTCAACTCAGTTACAGCTCTTCGACTCAATGCATCAACCACCACGTTTGCTTTGCCTAGGTGATACTCAATAGAACAGTTGTAGTCCTTAAGAAACTCTATCCATATTCATTGCCTTAGGTTCAACTCCTTCTGAATCAACAAATACTAGAGACTTTTATGGTCCGTGTATATAATACATTTTTCTCTATACAAGTAGTTCCTCCAGATCTTTAATGCAAAAATCACCGCTGCCAACTCCAGATCATGTGTTGGGTAGTTTGCTTCGTGACGCTTAAGCTGTTGCGATGCATAAGCGACAACCTTACCCTCTTGCATTAGCACGTAGCCCAAACCAACATGCGATGCATAACTGTTCTGAATCAATACAGGCGCCTCAGTCAAAACTTTCTTCAACTTCTCGAAAGCCTCTTGCTGTTTCCCAGTCCAGACAAATGGTGCTCCTTTTCTCAAAAGTTTCATCAACGGTGTATCAATCAATGAAAACCCTTCCACAAATCTTCTGTAGCACCATGCCAAACCCAGAAAACTCTGAATTTCTGACACAGATCTCGGTGGCTTCCATTCCAAAACTGCCTTAATTTTTTAAGGATCCACCCTAATCCTCTCAACCGAAACAACATGACCTAGAAACGTCACCTCTCGCAACCAAAATTCACACTTGCAGAATTTCGCGTACAGTTGTTCTCCCTTAACACTTGCAGAACAATCTGAAGATGCTCATCATGTTCGTCCTTAGTCTTTGAATGCACCAGAATATCATCTATGAAGACGATCACGAATCAGTCCAAGTAGGGTTAGAATACCCGATTCATAAATCCATGAAAGTTGCTGGTGTATTCGTCAATCCAAATGGCATCACCAGAAACTCGTAATGACCATACAGAGTTCTGAATGTTATCTAATGAATATCCACCTCTTTGACCCTTAACTGGTGATATCCAGATTGAAGATCGACCTTGGAAAATACTGAAGCTCCTCTTAACTGGTCAAATAGGCCGCCGATCCTTGGCAGAGGGTACTTGTTCTTAATCGTCAGTTTGTTCAATTGACGATAATCGATGCACATACGCATCGTCCCATCCTTCTTCTTCACGAACAGTACCGGTGCTCCCCACAGAGACACACTTGGCCTAATAAAACCTCTATCCAGCAGCTTTTGGATTTGTGCTTTTAACTCCACTAACTCATTTGGTGCCATCCTATAAGGAGCGATGGACACTAAAGCCGTTCCAGGCAACAAGTCGATTCCAAAATTGACTTCACGATTCGGACGCAACCTAGGAAGCTCTTCAGGAAAGACATCTTGAAATTCCTTGACGGTTCTAACCTCTCCTATGGTCAAACCCTCAGTATCAGACTAACTCACATATGCTAAAAATGCCTTGCAACCCTTGCAAATCAGCTTCTCAACTCTCAAAGCCGAGACCACATTGGACAAATAATCTCTTCGCTCTTCTATAACCATCACCTCCTCATCCTCCGTAGTCTTTAAAACCATCCACTTAGCAACACAATCTAAAGTTGCCCTATGCTTAGCAAGCCCGTCCATTCCCAAGATGAGATCGAACTTTCCAAATGGTAACTCCATTAAATCTGCAGAGAAAATCCTACCTTGAGTCTCTAAAGGTACATCTCTAAAGAGTTTGTCTACCCTAACCAAGTGACCCAGTAGACTTATAACAGTTATCCCAGTCACAGTTTCCTCAGAGTGCACACCCAACGCCCTAGATACATTACATCAACATATGAATAGGTAGATCCAATATCAATCAAGGCAGTGTATGGCATGCTAAAAATAAAAAACGTACCGGTTATGACGTCAGGTACGTCACCCTTCTCTCGGCGACGAGCAGCATAAACCAATGATGGCTGACAAGCCTCAGCATTTCTAGCACCCCTGCCCGATGCTCCACATGCACGACCATTTCCATTGCCGCCCCTACTTTGACCACGGCCCCTCGGTGGTTGTGGTCCACCTCGCACTGGTTGAGAACCCTCTATTCAGCAGCTTACGTCTGATTCGGCCTCTGAGGACAATCCTTGACTCTATGATCTTTGGACCCACACTGAAAACATGCCCCAGTACGCTTCCAACACTCACCCAGATGCACTCTACCACAATCCCCGCAAGCCTGTGGTCTAACCACATTCACCGGAACTGCTCGAACTGGCTCGTCCACTCTAGCCCTTTTGACATTTCTACCCGCAGCACCTGAGGGTCCATAATCCCTCCTGAATCGGTTTTAGTCCTTCTTACAGTTCTGCCACTCCGTGTGTTTCACCTCCTCAGCTATCTTAGCCTTTCCACCAGAGTCACAAAGTCGCTCTCCCTCTGCGGAGCAATCAGCATCCTTAGCTCATCTATGAGGCCATCCTTGAATCGTATGCTACATTCATACTCCGTAGCGACTATCCTACTAACATACCGGCTTAACCTTAGAAGCTCAGCCTCATACTCTGCGACAGTCTTATTTACCTGAGTCAGATTCAGGAATTCCTTCCTTCGAGAGTCAACACAGCTCACCCCGACGTACTTCCCTTTGAAGGCCATTTTAAACAGCCCCCAAGTCACCCGCTCAGCTGGGGTACTATCCCTTAGAGTGATCCATCATTGGTAGGCTTCGTCCCGCAGCAATGATACCGTTCCTTTCAGCTTCTACTCCACTGAGTAGTCCAAGTCGTCCATAATCCGCTCTGTGGCCTCCAACCAATATTCGGCCATATTTGGGGCTATGCCAAATACGCCCCTAAAAATCTCCGCTCTATTAGCTCGGAGTCGCTCAGAAATAGATCCCCGATTCACAGTTTTCGTACTAGCTCTAGCGACCCTTTTTAGAACACGTAACATCGCCTGGGACAAAGCATCGTCCCCTGCAGCCCGATCATACGATCCAGTCTCAGTTGCCGGTGGTGTTCGTGCCACCCCAGCTGGCATATGTCCTGAAGATGAAGACCCAGCTTGCACACTACCTCCGCCACGTCCACGGCCTCTCCCATGAGCTACCCTCGTACTCATATCGTATTATATGATTACGAATTTTAAGAATTAGTTTAATATTATGGTATTTATTACAGATGTCTTATGTATAAATAGTATTTCAGAGTTTTGTTTTCGCAGAATTGTAGCCTAGCTACAGCTCAATCTTCTAGGGTTTTCAGTTTCCCTACTGTCTCAGTCCCTAAAGTTTCAGTGTTGCCCTAACTACAGAGTCTCAGTTGGGTCTTAGTATTGTCTACAGTAATGTAACAGTATTACGGTAAAGTACAGTATAGCAAAATATACTTACAGACTTGGTGCCAGAGATTCGATGTGCCACTCTTCAAAAACTAGATTACAGTAAACTGAGTTTTGGTGATACTAAATCCTTTGAATAAACTTTGTTCCAAAATAAAACCTTAGTCTCTTAGTAAAATACGAACATTTTGAAAAAAATCAATTTTAAAAGGGTTTTCTTAAGAAGGTTTTCAAAATTGATTTTTCAAAATACCCTTATGGGCCTTAATTTAAAATTTAAGAAAATTCATTAGACCCGATCCGTAGTCGAGTTGTTGCGAGTTAAAAATTCAGATGTGCTAAAAACTGCTTTCAGAACGAGGTACAGACACTATGAATTTTTGGTTAAGCCTTTCGGACTAACTAATGCTTTTACAGTCTTTATGGACTTGATGAATGGGATTTTCAGTCATACCTAGATCGATTCATCGTTGTGTTCATTGGTGATATTTTGATTTATTCTCATGATGAAATTGAACATGTCGAGCATTTGAGAATTGTACTACAAACTCTACGAGATAAGCAATTGTATGCAAAGTTCAGTAAATGTGAGTTTTGGCTCCGAGAGGTTTGATTTTTGGGACATATAGATTCGGTTGAAGGTATCTGTGTAACGCCCTAATTTTTGGGTTTCTCTTAGATTGTTGTTCATCTAATAAAATGTAGGAACTTTGGTATTTGGGTGTGTAATGCATGTTTAGGGAGTGTTAATGGGCCTATGGAAGGCCCAGGCATTGGTTAAAAACTCGACAAAATTTTGTATTTTTGACTTAGGAGATAGGGGGCCTTGGAAAGTAGGTGTTATAAGTAAATGTGTGTGAAATGAGACACAAGCTAGCCAGTGGTGGAGTGGCAATATGACGCCACTTAGGAGCTACAAAAGTGGCGCCTAAAAGAGTGTGGAGGTCAAGGGTTCAAGTCTCAGGTATGTATTAAGGTGTATTATTTTTATGAATAAAAAAGGTAAGTGGTAGACTTCAAGTTAAACTCTAGTTGGAGGAGTTTGAAATGGTCATATGAGTTAATCAAGGAGGAGGGTGAGGAGCAAATCAAGGATATTTCAAATTTGAATGAAGTGGCCAGCCAAGGGACTCTCTAAAGTGCAAATTCGGCAAGCAACATAGGTAAGGCACAATCGGCATTAGGGTCTCTTTTTGTGCTGATTTTATTTGGGGTCTTTTAGAGGTTCTTGAGCCGATTGTGTATAGCACTAAGGTCTTCTTTATTTTCCTTTTTGTTATTCAACCTTCTTTTTCCTCCTAATAGCCGCAACCTACCCTTACCCTAAGCCTTATTGCTGAATTCTTTAGTTGCCGAAATCACTCCCTAGTTTCTCTCCTTTTCTCCTTCTTCTTCTTTGCTCTTACACCCCATACCGATTCCATTCCATCCCATTTCTCTTCAAGACCGAAGCCACTTTCCTCCTTCTCTTTTTCTTTAAGCTTTTGTCGACAGCATTAAGAGCTGAGACACTCTTGTTTTGCCGAAACCGAATTCTCCTTCTTTCCTTAACTGTTTTGGTAAGTCGACTCCTTATCTGCCACCTCTCTTATCGTCAAGTCATCTTCCCTATTCTAGTGATTGAAACGACAAGGGTATCATACCACATATTTGGAAGCCGAAAACACCTCCTTTTAAACATTCAAAAGCCGAAACTCTTCAAGCCACTCTGATTGTCGTTAGAGTTAGAGCTACTATAGATTGAGTATAGATTCCGTTGAGTAGAAGCAAGTAAGCAGGGCTGTTCGCGCGTTGAGTTTTGGTAAGTGTTCGAAACCTTGAATACCTTCGTTTATTGGTATATTAAAGAGAAGCCGAAATCCCTGGACCATTAGGGGAGTTGTCGACATGGCTTTTATTGATCTAATGCTATGGTTTGATTCTTGTGTGCATTGGATAGCAAGGAAAGGTGATCAAACGAGGAGTTTTGAGGACTAACGCAGTGGAGCACTTAGATCTAGTCCATAATCGACAAAAAGGTAAAGGCTTTAGGGACTTAGGCCATGTTGGCCAATTTTGGTAAAGGACTTATGGTTTAATGATTGTCGATTTTAAGACTGACACTCTAGTGATTAACTGTAGGCTTTCATACGTGGATTTCATCGTCACTTCATCTGTTAACAGGTGTGTAACGTATCTCCATCATAGACTAGGACGACAAAGGCCGTAATGATCGAAAAACTGATCGAAAGTGACCGAAAAATTAGTCTTGGAAGGATCTAAGAGTAGCCGAATACTTTATTGAGGTTAGACTAGGAATTGGTAGTGGCGAAATTGCAGAAGGTGCAATTTCGAGCATTTCGGTAAGATGGGCTTCGATGGGCCAAAGATGGGCCCAATGGGCTTCCGAGCCTAAATCGGTAAAATGACTGTTAAAGGCCTTCTGGCGACATGGCTAATAATAATACGGTTGAAGTTGGTAATCTGAGCATAAAATTTGATTTAACGGGCTTAAGACGTTAATGGACTTAGTGAGGCCCATTAGGGGTTTTAGGCTAAAAAGGGTAAAATTGGAAACTAAGGTTAAAAGGGCTTCCGTAATCACTAATGGACCAATAATTACTTGGACATGCATAAATCCCTAAAAATCGGTAAAATGACTAAAATACCCCTAAGTATAGAAAATTAACATTTTATCCCTAGGTGCAAAATGACCTTTATACCCCTAGGGCAAACTCTGTATGAAATGTATGACTGTCTGTTTCTGTATATCTTGTCTCATAATATATGAATATATCTGATGCATGAGATTCTGTATGTTGCATGCCATAGTATGATTACATCTGTTGCATAGGGTATGGGCTTTTATGATGGAAGAAGCGTTCTGGCAGCCTCGCTGCAATCTGGTGGCCTCGCCACAATATATCTGGCAGCCTCGCTGGAAACTGGTGGCCTCGCCACATATTATATATCTGTTCTGGTGGCTTCGCCACAATATCTGTATCTGGTGACCTTGTCACAATATCTGGCAGCCTCGCTGCAAATTTCTGTGGTGTGTAGCGGTTGGGTAGGTTGAGTAGTCTCCCCACATGGTGTAAGGCTGGTACGGGGTGTTATGGATGGATCAGGGTTGGGCTTTCTATTTGCATATTATATCTGATCTGTATCTGTTATGGGCCATTGGGCTTAACCTGATTTCTGAAATGGGCCAAGGCCCAATTAATCTGATTCTGAGGCTTGATCTGTTTTGGCCTATGGTTGAGATTATGTTGCACACTGAGTTATCAAACTCACCCCCTTTAATTTCATCTCTGCAGGTAACCCTCAACCATAGTGGGCTTGGAGCTGTGAGAGATTCGGAGTGGCCACAGCGTCTGGAAGTTCGGTTTTTTTCCGTTTTACTTTAAGTATCTTAATTTGCTATTATTTTTGGGTTTAATTGTAATAAGGCCGCTATTTAAGTTTCTTTATTTGTTTCTTTTCTTTAATGGTTTAAATCATATTTTATCAAAACTGCTAGTTATAGGCTGCACGAGGTTTTTTCAAAATCCTAAAAATGTTTTCAAAACTTAACGAGATCAACGATTGGATAGTCTAAAGGCTTAACAAAATAATTTTTCGAAAACTTGCTGTTTTAAGAAAAATATCACCGAAGTCACAATAAGCAAAGGTCATAAACTTAGCTATAGGTTCATGTGACACGCCAGAACTGGTCATAACGTCCAGGCCGGGTTTGGGGTGTTACAATCCGTGTCGACCTGAGTAAGATTTTTGCGATTTTAGATTGGAACCCTCCGAGAAATAAATCTGAAGTCCGTAGCTTTTTGAGACTAGCTGGTTATTATCGACGATTCCTGAAAGGATTTTCTATGATTGCAACTCCAATTACATGTTTACTTAAAAATGATGTTAAGTTCGAGTAGTCTGATAAATGTAAACAAAGTTTTGAATAGTTGAAAGCATTATTGATAGAGGCACTGGTGTTGGTTCAGCCTGAATTAGGTAAAGGATCCATCATTTATAGTGATGCATTGTTGAATGGTTTGGGTTGTGTATTGACACAGGAAGGCAAGGTCATAGCTTATGACTCGATATAGTTAAAGCCGCATGAAAAGAATTATTTGACGCATGATTTAGAGTTAGCAATGATCGTGTTCGTACTGAAAATTTGGTGTCATTACTTGTTAGGTGGGAAATGCCACATCTATACTGACCATAAAAGTTTGAAATGTTTAATGACACAGAAAGATTTGAACTTGTGTCAGCGGAGATGGTTAGAATTACTAAAAGACTATGAGTCAGTGATTGACTTTCATCCGGGGAAAGCAAATGTTGCTGCTGATGCTTTGAGCCAAAAGTCTTTATTTGCATTGCACGCGATGAATATTCAGCTAGCCTTGTCTAATGACAGCTCAATTGTAGCTGAGTTGAAAGTGAGACTGTTATTTTTACAGCAGACTTGTAAAGCTTAGAAAGTCGATAATGAATTGGTAGCAAAATAAGCTCAGTACGAGTCGAACCCTGATTCAGAATTTCAAATTGATTCTGAAGACTGTTTGAGATTTAGAAATAAAATATGTGTTTCAAGAAACTCTAACCTTCTTTAGATGATTTTAAATTAAGCACACAGTAGTTGTCTCTCTGTACATCTGGAAGGCATGAAAATGTATAATAATTTGAAACAGCTTTACTGGTGGCCTAGCATGAAAAGAGATATCTCAGATTGTGTTTCGAAATGTTTAATTTGTCAGCAAGTCAAAGCTGAACATCAAGTATCGTTAGGTTTACTACAGCCAATGATGATTCCCAAGTAGAAATAGAATAGAGTAGCTATAGATTTTGTATCGGGTTTGCCCCTATCTCCGAGAAAGAAAGATGCAATCTGGGTTCTTGTTGGCAGGTTAACAAAATCAAATCATTTTATACTAGTACGTATGGATTATTTGATTGATAAACTAGCTGAGTTATATATATCCAAGGTTGTGAGATTACATGGGGTTGATTTGATCAGAGAGGCAAAAGAGAAAGTAAAAGTAATTTGTGATAGTCTAAAAGCAGCATCAAATCATTAGAAATCGTACGTAGATTTGAAACGAAAAGATATTGAGTTTCAAATCGGGGATAAAGTATTTCTGAAAGTCCCACCATATAAGAAAATACTTAGATTCGGCTGAAAAGGAAAGTTGAGTCCACGATTCATCGGATCGTATTATGGCATCGACACAGGGTTAAAGAGGCCATGTGGGAACCCGAGGATTCTATAAGAAAGCAATACCTGAATTATTCACTGGTAAGATTTTTGGGAACAAATATCCTTGAGGGGGAGTTGTAATAGCCTGATTTTAGGTAATTCAAAACATTGGTTTCAAAACCATAAATCCGATGTCAAAAAATTATTTTATGTGCCTCCAGCATGTTAATAGATATGTGTGAAAATTTCGTGCTTTAATTTTATCGATTGGATGGTTAATTTGATGAAGGGACTTAATCCTGTAACATGCAAAAGTTACATTCTATAGTTTAAAGTGCTTATTAGCTATGATTTATAAATGTGGGAGTACTTATGTGGTAGTTAGCATATTAATAGCATGAGTGGACGGTTTTGTGCATGGATTAGTGAATGTTTAAATGTTTTAACCAAGAGAATTATGGTAAAATAGATATTATGGTTAATTAAATAAAACTAAAGTTAAAATGTTATCATATTTTATGATTCATCACAGAAAAACACAAAGAAAAGAAAGGGTTTGAGAAGCTTATCCTTTTGTAACCATTGCATCTAGTACTAGCTAGTACAAGGGACTATTTTACAAATTTGTCAAAGATTATGTGAATTTCCATTGATGAATACTTGAGTTATTTGATGGTTTTTGATAAAATATGAAACTTTGATTTTGGATTTTCATGTTTTATAAATTAATTTTTGATGAAATTGCATAATAAGGATTAAATTGTAAAAAGGATGAAATGTGTGGTTCAATGTGTGAAATATTGATAAATATGGTCTGTTAAGGAGCTTAGAGAAATTCGGCTACCTTGGGTTAAAATGATATTGTTGTAATTTGTGTTTTTATGAATTAAGAACTAAAGTGCAGAAATGTGAAAGTTTAGGGGTTAATGTGAAAATATGCTTAAATGTGTATTTTGGACTAAATTAAATAATTAGAAGAATAGATAAGTTGATTTTGATTACATATAGATCAAGAAAGAAAGAATTCAGATTTAGATCGGGGGAAAAGCAAGGTTATCAAATAGTCAACCCAATTAGTCAATTTTGTACACGAGGTAAGTTTGTATGCTAAATAACATCCTTAAATTGTGTTATTGATGTTTATTTATCATTGAATTGAATCAAATGCTGAATGGTGTAATATGAGCAAGAATTGACATAATTACAGTGTCTGAAAGTCCCGTACGAACTATAGGAATGGTATAGGATACAAATGTCATGACATTAGGATTACCGAGATGAGAATACGTGTAAGACCATGTAAGGGACATAGCATCGATACGAGATTCGTGTAAGACCATAGCTGGGCTATTGGCATCGATATGTGATAACATGTAAGACCATAGCTGGGATATGGCATTGTGTGAGTTATACGTGATTTCTGAGTATCCTTAATGATTCCGAATGGTTCAATGGGCATAGTCTATATGAGAATGAAGGTACGATTAATTGAGTAGCATAGGTATGTACGAAACCTAAATGAGCTACCAATAAAGCTAAATTGGTGAATCCAAAATTGATCATGTGTATGACATAAGGAAAGTTTGTGCCATTATATGTATTTTGCCATACATAATGCTTATTTGGTTGCACTATATTTATTTGATATGTTAAGTTTATTTCCATACGAGCTTACTAAGCTATAAAGCTTACTTCGTTTACCTTTCCATGTTTTAGAGTGAATCGAAGCTAGCTCAGATCAGGGGATTGCAGAGATTCTATCACACTATCGGACATCTATTTGGTTCCTTTTGAAATTTTATATTAGGTATATGGCATGTATAGGCTTGAGTCATTTTGATAAGTGTTTTGGTAATGTATTTGGCCTTATGAAATGATGCAAAATTTGATGTATATATTGCCTTATGAAATGGCATATTTTGGTATGGTGTTATGATTTCTAAATGGTTATTGATAGGTGATATATATATATTTATTTGTGATATGCTTATTGTGGTTTAGTACATGAATGCCAAGTTCGTTTTTTAATGTTTGATTATGGTATATGCTATATATGTGGTTAAGGTTAATATAGATGATGAATTTGGTTGATCATAGGTTGAACATTATATGTGAATTATGGTCAATGAATCATGATGATTTCGTACGTATTTGGTTATGCAAATGGTTATGCTATGATAGGTGAATGTGGTAAATGTTGTGTAGGTTGGTTGTTGTATTGAAATGGTTTATAATGTGATAATTTGAGGATGAATTGGATGCATATTTATGTATGAATGAGGTTGTTGTGGCTGCCAATTATGTTTGAAAATGGTACCATTTATTCTATTGTAGGTATGTGCATTGTGGGTGAGAAATTTGGCCTGTAACTAGCCTATTTTCATCCACACGGCTGAGCGCACGGGCGTGTGGCTTGATTGTGTGTGACACATGGCCTTAGTACACGACCATGTTGTAACACCCCAAACCCGACCTAGACATTATGGCCAAATATGGCAATGTCACATTGAAGTGTTTTTCAAAAAGAATATAATTTCATTGAAAAGCATGTTCTATGTTAAACCTCTTTCTGATCTTAACAGAGAATTAGGATGACTTGTTCCTTGTTAAAACTCAGGTCGTGTAGCAAAAAGGTCAATTATATTAATTTGTTATTACATTGTAAAACATTCTTTGTTGCGAAAGCTTTTAAAACATGTTGCGTAAACGCAGTGTTTGAAAAAAACAGTTATCTTTTGAGAACCCACCTTTTTCCTACCACTAGCAGTTTATATCAAAGCAATAAAAATCCTAAATCTAAAGTTAAAGCTTTAAGGAGGCTTTATTACAAAAAAAATACCTAAATTTAAATTACTAATAAATTAAAAATCTAATATAGAGGCATGAACGGATGTGTGCCCACCTTCAAGTCCCTCACAGGACCGATTTGTCTAAGGATTACTTGCACAGATAAGCAGAAGGGTGAGTTTATGAAACTCAGTGCGTAAACCCTTAATAAACAAATAGTCAGTAATGCAATAGGCAACTACAATTTGGCCCTAGGCCCAGTTTAATAATAGTCCGGTATCAGTTAGGTCTTAACCCATTACAGTATCAGAATCAGTGTGGGCCTTAGCCCATTTCAGTAACAATAACAGGAATGCAATCAGAAATCCTACCCATCCATCGTCTACACTTCACTCCACCCAGCCCTACACTCCATGTGGGGATAAAATCAACCCACCCAACCCTACACTCCAAAATATAGCACCAGTTGTGGCACTAAACAGTTTTTGCAGCAGAGCTACCAATATAGTACACTTCTTCCAAATATAATAAACCCATCCCCATGTAATATGCCATGTCATAATATCATACATGTATGCGAAAGTGTCATGCTTGATTACAATCATATATATCATAGGGCATATTAATAGGGGTATAACAGTCATTTCATCCATTTGGGGCCTAGGTATACTTACCGACCCAATAGTACGTCCACAGTCGTCTTGGGCGACCCGTGCAACCTTAATAGTCAAACAATGAAAATGGGCCCAAAGCCCATAGCACACTTACGTTGGCCCACACGCCCGTGTGGCCCACAAAGCCCAAAAATGGCCTTGGCCATGTGAGTTACACAGCCTGGCCTAATATTTTCCATACGTTCATGTGGTTCACCCGTGTGGGTCCACAAGTCCATGGGCCCACTCGGCCCATTTCTACCCAATATGGCCTAAAACGGCCTAAGCCCATGAGATCACTAATGGTCGCCACTACAACCAAACACCCACGTCTATGCGTTTGGATTACCACATGAGCGAGCACATGCCCATGTAGCATTAATGGACACATTTTTCAGCTTTTGCTGATTTACGATTTGTACAGTGTTTGCTCACTT
Organism: Gossypium stocksii; assembly: GCA_020496765.1. Taxonomy (NCBI): domain Eukaryota; kingdom Viridiplantae; phylum Streptophyta; class Magnoliopsida; order Malvales; family Malvaceae; genus Gossypium; species Gossypium stocksii. The sequence goes on from CM035627.1 coordinate 48,714,451, forward strand.
GGTTGCAAAAGTGCGAAAAGTCCACGAATACCAAACTTACATTAAATCAGGGTATTCTATTAGTCATTTGATAATAGGGTTAACAACACCCCTTATTACAATCCCAACTTATCATTAATACCAACCTTGATTGAACAAAATATGGCTTAGTCCTCATAGACCGCTAACTAAGATTGGTCACACGCTCCTTGTCGAATATCTACGTTACCAGCAAAATCTATTAGTTACGATTGCCTAAACCCAAGGGTTGAACATATACTAATCTATAGAAAGCACAAAACCACAAAATAGGGGAAGTAGCATTAGGCCAACACCAAGAATTAAAAGCCAACCTACCCCAAGTTGAACATAATAATTGCAAACAAAGTTACCTTCGATCGAGTGATGAAAGGAAGGTTTCAAATGCTTTAGTATTACTTGTAAACTCCTTCACTCCTCAAAAAGTTCTAGAAACCGAAAGAACACCACATATAAGAGAGGGGAGATGAGAATCAACAATAAGAGGAAAGAGTATTCAGCTTAAATAGTGTAAAAGAGGGGAGACTTAATAAGAGAACAAGAAGGAGTTGAGTGAACTCATTGACTGTTAGAGAATAATTGCCAAACCAAAAAAACAAAATTTAGAGATAGATGAAGCATTCAGTGTGGGTACCAAATAGAAAATGATGATAAGAGAAACAGTTTGAGGGTGAACAAAGAGGAGAAGTATGGGGTATTTAGTCACAATAGCAAGATGGAGAGCAAGGAAATTTGCTAACAAAAATAATCAAAGGAGGGGAAGAAGGTATATTTGTCCAAAAGAAGAATCATTTGGGGAAGGAAGAGAAAGAGAGGGAATCAGTTAATGGGAGAACACTAGGGACAATAAGCTCGGACAACACCAAGACTCGAATGTGTTGAGGGGAGAAAGGAAAGTGTTCGGGCAAAGAAATGGTTGCCAAAGGCAAATAGATGAAACAGAAAAATACTCAAACGAACCTCTACCACAACCGACCTTCAACCAGAAAAGAGCAAGCAAAATCAAAAATGAGAAGCATACCACTTAGGCCGAATTCTTGAGTGCCCAAAGTTCAATTTCAGCATAACACTACCTCTCCCCCCAACTCCCCACGATTTCCTCCCCAAATCCCTTCTAAAATCCCTTCATCAATATCTCCTCAATCACCAATTCAAACTTCACTCAACTCAGTAAAATTTTAGTCAACCTTAATTACTCACACGGCAAGGGTAGCAAAATAAAACACTCCACTGCCTTCCTCAGGAATTGAACCTCAACCCTTTGGCATAGGTAACACACCACATACCTCCTAGACCAACAGGCTCTATATGTCACGTTTTTCCCGTAATAATTTAAAAGCCTACCAGCTAGAGGCAAAGGTTATTCAAGTAAATACAAAATTTTGTACAAAGCCAAGGCTTGATGTAACACCCCAAACCCATCCTAGACATTAGGCAGGAATCTAGCGATGTCACATTGGAGTGCCTTTTTGAAAACCATTTTTCTTGTTGATAAAACCTGTTAAAAAGTGATAGCCTCTTCGTTAAAATCTCAATCGTCTTTGTTGCTTGTTAACCATTCTAAAATGTCATTACTCTTAAAACATGGTTCGTTGTGGAAGCTTAAAAATTTGTGTTGTGAAAACGTAGTGTTTTGAAAGTAGTTATCGTTTCAAAAAAATCGCGCTCTAATACTGGCAGTTAAAATGGAGGAAGATTAAAATCCCAAATTTAAAATAAAATCCAGAGAGGCTTTATTACATAAAAATACCCAAACTTAAGTTACTGAAAAATAAAAAGTTGATTGTAAAGTATATGCAGTTGTATGGCCACCCTCGAGTCCCTCGCAACATCGATCCACCTAACGCTGGGGGTTACCTACACAATTAAAAACGGGGTGAGTTTACGAAAACTCAGTGTGTAATCCCCTAATATAAAAACAAACAGTCAGTCAAATACCTAGAATACAGTCTGGGCCTGAGCCCATTATAGCAGACAGTATTAGATGGGCCTTAGCCCATTATAGTAGCAGAATGAGAAGTACAACATATGTGGGCCTAAGCCCAAAATAGAAACAAAATCAGAATGTAGTATGTATGATACATGATGTATGTTATCCCATCCAACCTTGCACTTTCCTCCGTCCAACCCTGCACTTACTGTGGGGATAAAATTGACCCACCCAACAAACACACCAAGAGTTTGCACTAGTTGCGGCACTAACTAGAATCGCAACAAAGCTGCCAGATAACAAAATCACAACATAGTTTCCAGTAAAATAAGTGGCTTAAAGCCATCAATAGTGGGATAGAGCCTTTAGTAACAGCACAAAGCCATTGGTAAAATGAACAGCACTAAGCCATCAATAATATGCGTGGCACAAAGCCATCAGTAAAATGACCAGCACTAAGCCATCAATAGTATGAACGGCATAAAGCCATCGGTAAAGTGGACAGCACTAAGCCATCGATAATATGCATGGCACCAAGCCATTGGTAAAATGAACAGCACTAAGCAATCGAGAGTATGAATGGCACAAAGCCATCGGTCGGTCCACAGTCATCTCGCGTGACCTGTGCGACCTTAACAGATCAGTACGAATATGCGGCTTAAAGCCTTTGATAGGTCCACAGTCGTCTTGTGCGACCCGTGTGACCCTAACAGATCAATACTTCCTCCACAACAATATCTCAACCCATGTAGTATGTCGTGCATGTATGCAAAACAGATAAACAACACATGGCATGCTTAAACAATCGAACATCATATAAGGGCATAACAACCATTTTACCCTATAGAGGTATTACGATCATATTACCCTATAAGGGGTATTTCGGTCATTTTACCATACGAGGGTATATTGGTCATTTTACTCTCTAGGGGTAATTCGATCATTTTTCCCTCCAGTGGTAATTCAGTCATTTTACCCTATGAGGGTAATTTGGTCATTTTACCCTACGGGGGTAATCGGTCATTTTACCATCCGGGGGTAATTCGGTCATTTTAGCTTCCAGGGGTAATTCGATAATTTTACCCTCCGGGGGTAATTCGGTCATTTTATCCTTTGGGGGTAATTCGGTCATTTTACCCACCACGGGTAATTCGGTCATTTACCCTCCAGGGGTAATACGGTCATTTTACCCTCCGGGATAATTCGGTCATTTTACCCTTTAAGGATAATTCGATCATTCATGGCCCCTAAACGGCCTAAGCCCATGAGAACAGTCATGGCAGCCTCTACAATCTTACGCAAACGTTCGTGGGCTCGGTTTCACCACACGAGCATTTACACGCTCATGTGACCTCAAAGCCCAACCTTCTGGCTTTTCTACTTTTCAATTTTCGTTGGACTACAGTTTAGACGGTGTTAGTACACACTCATTTATCTTCTCAGCCGACTAACAGATATAGGGCTATTTAAGAAGCCGAGTGAACAATCCACCGTGCCAAGCCTATATTCATTCAATGTCTAAAATCAATATACGTTAGGGTTTACCAACACTAAACCCCAAATCGTCAATCCCTCTTAGCTTGTCTGATAAAGTTTGACTTAATCCTCTACAATCGCTGACCGGAACTGTTCACACACCCTTGTCGAATATCTGTATTACAATAGATCTTATTAACTAAAATTCTTCATAAAAGTGGCCTCAACCCACAAACATCAATTTACAGAGTCATAGGCATAATTGGCCTATACCCAAAATTAACGTAGCGTATTACCTTAGTGAATGAAGAAAGAAGGGCTCTTGATTGCTTCTAAATCCTCTGCACTTCTTTACTCCACTGGCACACCTAGAACACAACAAGCATTCTATTACAGAGATGGAGTGAGTATTGCCAATAGGAGATATGAGAAGAGGAACATTTGACCCCTAAAGAAAAGAGTAGGAGAGAACATGTTATCAACGATGTGAAGAATATGAACACCTACCGATTTTATGAACGCTTGCAGGACTAAAGTAGAGAAATTGGTCACCCCAGGAATAATCGAGAGAGAAGATTCGATTCACAAGCTAATAGGAAGTCGAAAAAAAGAAGAAGAGTGAAGAGAGAGGTTCGACCAAGAACCAAAAGTGAGAGATGATGACAAGACTACTTGAAAAAGAATGGGTAGAGAAACAGAGAAGAAAGTTGATTCATAAGAATAGATAAAGAAAAGAGAGCGAAAAAAGAGGAGCTATGTTTGGCCAAGAAAGTAACACTGAGAAAGGGATTATACGAAAAGGGAGGAGAGAGTAGAAGAGGAATCTTATCAAATGCAAAATCAAAGGAAAGCAAAACCCCACAACCTTGCTATAATTGGCCACAAAACCAAGAGACCCAAGAGAAGCCAACACAGGATAAAAAAAACCCCAATTGACCAAAAAAATACGTTTTTCCAACCCTTTCCCAAGCCACAACTGAAGCTTATCCCCAAAAATTGATTCCTTCAATTGCCTAGAGTACCAATTCGGCACTATCACTTCCCCACACACAAACCTCCTAATTTTCCTCCCATAATCTCTCCATAATCTTCTCCTTGAATACCTCACCTTATCACTCTACAAATCACTCCAACAACTCCTCCATGACCATTTCAAATTTCATCCATCAGAGTTTTAGTCAACCTCCACACCTCTCACCATAAAGAAATAAAATAAATATCCCTCTGCATTCCATAGGATTCATCACAATAGCCTTGACATGCCACCACCACTAAGCCACAAGCTCATTTGTGCCCTCTTTCTCCTACAACTATTTATAAAGCCTACCTGCTAATGCCTAATCCCTTTAATTAAGAAAAACAAAATTTTTGTCTAAAGCCCAGATTTGAACCCAAGACTTCACCAACACTTCTCAAGACACATAACCTGTAACGCCCTGATTTTCGAGATTTTTCGGGATTTTTGTGATTTTGGTGAAATCATAAAAATTTGTTGTTTGGTTATGAAATTTATGTTCTAAGTATGTTAGGGGGCCTTCAAAAGGCCCAAGCCTAAGTTAAAACCTAGTAGAATTTTTGAATTTTGGACTTAAAGAGAATGGGACTTGGTTATGTGGGCTTTTAAGAAAAAGTGAGGGAATTAAGACACAAGAGAGCCCTTGGTAAAGTGGCAATGTGGCGCCACTTAGTTCCTAAAAAAGTGGCGTATGGATGGGTGCAAGGGCCAGAGTTCAAGTCACAAGGTAAGTAGTGTGTGTTTTTAATTTTTGTGCATGTGCCAGTCATGTAATGGATGTTAAGTGAAACTCTAATGGAAGAGTTTGAAATGTTCATGAGATTGAATCAGGTAGGATAAGGGAAAGTGATTTTAGGGATTTTGAAAGGAAGCATGTGATGGCCGATTAGGGGACTCTTGGGGAAGCATTGTCATTTGGGACATTTGGTTTTGGTGTAATCAGCTAGCGGTGGTTTAGGGTGCTAGCCGAACACTTTTAAGGCCTTCCTTAGGGTCTTAATTCGGTAATGTGGGTGAGTATGTGTGCCGATTGGTATAGAACCCTTAAGGTTTTGTTTTCTTTTGTTTCCCCCATTTATTTAGAACCTCTCCTCTCCTTCCTCTTTAGACTTCAAAAGTCGAACCCACTTCCTTCTGTTCTACTTTATTCTCAAGTTCACTAATCAGCTACATTAAAAGTCGAGACCAATAGGGATTGTCGTTTTCTCCTTTGGCCGATTACCTCTGTGATTGATACCATCTCTTTTTTTCTTTCAAAACTTATCCGAATCTCCAACCTCGTATCCCATTCTTTGTCGATAGTTCTTTCACTTTGTGAACTTCTTTCCATCCATTCTTCCTTAAAGCTGAAATAGACATTCTAGGATCGATCCCAAAAGTCGAAATAGTGGGATTCGTTCTCTGCTAGTGTTTGGAGGCTAGATCCGTGTCAGATCTGAGCTAGAAACGGGATTGGTAGCATTCTAGTTTAGAGAACCTTTGGTAAGTACTTAGATTCTCTTTTCCATTTATTATTTCAGATTTCAAGAAAAGCCGAAAACCCCTATATGCATAGGGTGGCTGTCGACTAAGGCTAAAGAGTTATTGGTTTGTTTATCGGTTTGTTTTGTGCTAGTGAAGACTAAAGGCTACCGATCGAGGGCTTGGATAATTGGAACGATTAGATCTAGATCTAGTCACTGTTTTCGGCAAAGGTAAGTAGTTGAGGGCCTTAAGGGTTGTTGGCCGAATATGGTAAGCATAGTTACGTTAGTTGTCGTCAATTCATAAGACTAATATGTAAGTGATCAATTTTAGGATACACGTGGGAGATCTCGTTAACGTTCATCGCAAATTAGGTATATAAACGAACACCCTCTAGTAGACTAAATCGGCAAAAGCTGAAAAGCCGAAATGTCGAAATTCTGGCATTTCATGGGCCTACTAGCGTGCGAGCGCTTGTGGGTTGGTTGGAAGTGATAAGATCTGTAATTGCTATAGGTAAACTTGATGAGTGCGTGATTTTGTGCACTTCAGTAATTTGGGCCTCGATGGGCTCAATATGGGCCCAATGGGCTTACGAGGCCATTCGGGTGAAAACTAGCAGCAAGTGGGTCTTGGTAATTCGGATGTTAAAACTGCTAAAATGGACATAGAATTTGGGCTAAACGGGCCAAAATAGCTAAATGACACAGTAGGGCCCATTAGGGGTTTTAGGGCCCGATAGCTCTAAAGTTGGTAAATAGGTTAGAAGAACTACTTAGATGGAAAGTTTGACTGTTAATAACAAAAATGTGCATTAAAGCCTAAAAACTACTATAATTACTAAAATACCCCATAAGGGTGGAAAATTACTGTTTTACCCATAGGTGCAAAATGACCTTTATACCCCTAGGGCTAAATTTGATTGAAATGCATGCTTTACTATATCTGTTCACTGTATGCCATGACATATTATACTGTTGCATAGGTTTGGGTTTTATTGATGGAGGAAGTGCTAAGTGGCAATGCCATGTTTACTGAAAGGGGCTATGCCTCAGTTTTATTGTAGTGGCTTGGCCACGTTCTCCGATTAGTCAGCCATGCTGCGACTGTGGTGTGTTGGGCTGGATGGGTCGAGTTATTCCCCACAGGTGTGTTGGGCTGGTACAGGTGGTGTGTAGCAGATGGATTTAGGGCTGGGCTTTGCATACATGCATTACTCTGTTCTGTTACTGTAATAGGCCTAAGTGCCGCACTGAGATCTGAATAGGGCTAAGGCCCAATTATCTGACTACTGGATAGGGCTTCGGCCCAGTTATTACTGAGACTGGATAGGGCTTGTGCCCGGTAAGCTTGAGCTGATTTGGGCTCTAGATGGGCTTTCTTTGCACACTGAGTTTCCAAATTCACCCCTTTTCCATTCACCCATGCAGGTGATCCCTAGACTGGTGGACTTGGAGCCAGAGGGAGCTAGAGTGGCCACGCGGATTGTATTGTTGGTGTTTATTTAAGTTATTTATTTTCTTATTTATTTTAATTATTTTCCATTCTGGTTTTGGTTTTGTAATAAAGCCGCTTTAAATATCTTAATTTTGGTTTTAATTTTCTTATTTATAATTTGATTTAAATGAGTAGGCTAAGGCTGCGCGAGTTTTATCTAAAATTAAACAATGTTTTCAAAATGAAACACTCGTATCAAATGGATAACGAATAGACAAACAAAATCTTGTAACAAATGAATTTTAAACTGGTAGTGGATAGGATGATCACAAAGTAAACCTGGAACCTTCTTATCAAACTTTAGTGACAGTTTTGCAAAACTCACCCTAACCGCAATAGCTAAGGAACATGAGTAATCCATCGTTGATGTAACACACCAGTCTTGGCCGTGTCGTCTGGGCCGAGTTTAGGGTGTTACATAACCACTGAAGCAGACATTTGTTTATGTTATTTTCTTGCTCACATAAACTTTTATGTGTTCCCATGCTCAAGGCCCAATTCTTCTAGGCCTAGAAATTTAGGGCATTACACTTGAACTCAGGACTTCTCCAACACTTCTCAGTACACTTAACCACTAAAGCAAGCATGCATTTATGCAACACAACATACATACAAAATAAATAAATAAATACTTAGATTTTTGGGGCATTACACGTGTGTCCCCTGAAGTTGAATTAAAAACCAATTCAGTGAGTTACACGGGCGTCTGGTCAGCCGTGTGACCTAAGTCAGTATACCCTCTAGTTTTCACCTGGCCAGGCACACGAGTGTGCGATCGGCAGTATGATGCAAGTTAGTATGTATGCCCTGCTTTCACACGGCCTATGACAAGGGTGTGTCCATAGCCGTTGGAGGCTTAGGTCCTGTTCACATGGGCGTGTGACCGCTATATGTTTGAAATTTTTCTAAGTTTCCCAAAATTCTTATATGTTATCGGTTTAGTCTCAAACCTTCTCTAAAGCATGTTTAAGGTCTCGTATGGCTGAATAAGGGACATTGTGATATGTATAAATGATATTTCATTATGTTTGATTATTGCATGAGAAATATTTGTTTAATGATGTGATTTGATTGATAATACCTCGTAACCTTAATCTGGCGATAGATTCGGTTAGGGGTGTTACATCGAAAGGTAAGTAGTCCTCGCTAAGTTGTCATGTTAGTGAAATATTGGAAGATCCTGCTAAAGTAGCGGCTAGTTGATTGAGGAGGAACCCGAAATGACAGTTGATTGGAATTGCCAATGCAAGCTAATCACCCATAATAAGATTTGATTTATTCTACTTTTCTATCTATCGAATTTTATCCTTTTATGTTATTTTGTAATTATTATTCTAAAAACCCTAAAAAACCCTCTTATTGTCTTTTTGTACTATAACTAAATTCATGTACTAATTACATCTTTTAATGTGTAGGTTAAAATTGATCTAGTACTCGCCTCCCTTGGGTATGATCCTCAGAGCACTTATCTACTCCGTTGTAAAGCCTATATTATGACTCGACCTATATACTTATAGATACTGCCTCGTATTTATATGTCTTATTGCAAGAGTCACACTTTGGACGTTAGTACATCTGGAGGCGGTCAAATTTCACCAACGATACTTATTAATTCTTTATTTCTTTTATTTTCAAAGCTACAATTTTTTACTGGTTCTTCTAAGTATAACAAGTAAGGTTGTATTTCTATCTTGTTAGAAATAATCACGTAAGCAGAACCTAATCTATGTCATCATAGCATCGAAACATGGAAAACATTATGAATCTTTTTGAGCACTAAAGGTAATGCTAGCTTGTGAGCCATAGGACTAATTCTCTTGATAATTTCAAATTACCAAACAAATCTCAGACTAGGCTTTCATTTACTGTCAAACTGCAACACTAGCTTCAACGAGGAGACTTTTAGAAATACATTGTCACTAGTTTAAACTTGACATCTTCCTTTTTCAAATTCATAAACAATTTCTAACAATCTAAAACAACTTTTAAACAATCTGGGATCCCGATCAGAAATAATAGACAATGACACATCATACAATCTAACAATCTTAATGACATACAATTCAATTAATTTTTGCAAATGAGTAATCAATTCTAATTGGAATAAATGAGTTGACTTCATCCATCTATCTACAATTACCTAGACAAAAACTTTCTTTTTCAAAGTTAAAGGAAATCTCAATACAAGTCCATCGTAATACGTTCCCATTTTCATTTAGGAATCATAATAAACTGTAGTAAATTTTACAGAACCTAATGCTTGACTTTTACTGGCTGACATACTAATATCTCGCTACTAACTTAGATATTTCTCAATTAATTCTTGACTACCAATAACTCTGCTTCAAGTCATTATACATTTTGTTACCTCCTGGATGTTTTGAATAAATGATGTTATGGGATCCCATAGAATATCTCTTTTAAACTTAGAATTGTTCAATACACAAATCTGATTTCAAAAAATACCATCACTACCAACATTGAAATCAATAGTTTGACCATTTTGAAAATGCTCCCATTTAGCTAACAAATTTAGACCGGTTATTTATCGATCTCTAATTTTTTGATGAATTGATGGCTTAACTTTTAGCTTAGCAATAATAGAACCATTAAAGTCTCAAATCAGGTGAAGATTTACAACTTTTAGAGATTTTCAACTCAACAAATCTATCATCATAACAAATTTTATTTGCATGACAACCAGTGATCATATCATAATCTTCAATAACTCTAGACATCTACTCTATCTTAAACTCAATTCTGGAACTTCTGTTAATATAGCTTTCACCCTATTCAAAACTCTGCTAGTATTTATTCAATCAAACAAGACTGGCATTTATAACAATTTCATCAATGGTAGAGCTATAATAAAAAAAGCTTGAACAAATGATCTATAATATACAGTGAATCCTAGATAATTATACACTTCTGTAATAATTTCCAGTGATTCCCTAGTTTACAATTACCAGGAGTTGGTTCTAAGTAACTTAGACATTTCCAATAGTTATCAAAAGGTCTAGAAAACTTACTTCTCAAAATTAGAAATCATATTTTTTAATCCTTGCAAATACCTATTTCCCTCGTAAAATATGTAACACAATTTTCTGATGCCGATCATGTTTGATTTCTTTCCTTGCATAGATTGAATATCACCGATAACACAGTAACAATTCTATTCAAATATTGCTCGTAAATGTTGGCCATTATATCTATAAACCGACTAAGTGACCAATAATCTAAATGGTATTTTTTGAATCTCACATTGTTTATATCAAGCCTAGAAAGTAACCTTTGGCACATCTTTCCCATAACTTTGAGTTGACAACCACCTGATTAAAAATTAATACTAAAAAACATAGTAGTCCCCTTTTTCTAAAACATTAAGTCATTTTTATAAAACAACAAATATTGGTTCTTCATGGTATCTTTGATATGCTATTTGTAATCATTATACAATTCATATAATCCCATCTTTCTTTTTCATAAGCACACCCTTGCAACTATGACTTTAACTTTTTTTTTAATATTTTATACGGAGAAATTGATTTAGAGTAGTTTTGGCATTATCTCACTGGTAAACTCAACTACTCATTTCTGATGGTAATTCAGATAGTTCTTCAAGAAACAAATCAGTGAATTCCCTGTCTATTGGTAACTTATCAATCTTGAACTTTGATGCTTATATATGAAAACAAGTAAGCTAAAAATGTTTTACATCCTTTACAATACGTTATCTGAAAAGAAATCGCCAATATAACATTTATAACATAGTCAATTTTGTATGACTCAATAGTAGTCAACTCGCTAAATTTGATATATCAAATTGATTCTTTTTTGCTACTATTTACTACAACAACATGTAAAGTCAACCAGCTCATACTCAGTACTACATCAAGTTTGTCTAACAATAATAACTTCAGGTCATTAGTAAAAATTCAAAACCTTGAATTCTTAATGGGCACATTTTACAAATCAAACTAACTATGGCATTATAACCCAACAGTTTAGTTACTCTAACATTAAATTTTATTATGTTTTACTACTATGTTCTTTTCAGATACTAAAATAGTAAAATTTTGAAAATGAGTTGACCCAAGCTCTACGAATGCATATACATTAATATCAAAGAGAGAAAAAGTATCAGTTATAACATCTAGGGTAGAAACCTCTTTCCTAGCTCGAATGGCATATGTTCTAGCAGACACTTTAATCTTGAATCTATTTGTCTTATCTTTTGTACCACTGCGAGTAGTTCCAGGATTACTACTCTATCGTAGCCGTCTGCCTTTTTGAGAAACATACATATATCTAAAAACATAGTTTTCATTAATACATGACCTCTTTCAGCAGTCTCTCATAAAATGTTTAGTAGTTCGCATCGAAAACAGGTCCTAGTCATAACTCAACATACATCCCTGTGGAACTTTCCACAATGATCATAATCAAATTTATCATTATTATGGACACTACCAACATTGACTACCAGTGTTGAATGAAATCTTGAATCATTTTATTTTAACTTCTTCCTATGAATCCGGATGATGTGACATTATGACTAAAAGTTTCTCTCAGTTTCTTTGAGAGTGGAGCTAAAAATGATTTAGATACATTTCGTTTACTAGAGTCACAAAAATTCATTTCAGGCTTTTTTATTGTTACAAATATCTTCCATTTTTTCACTCGATCAAACAAAACAATGAATTCTTATATTTCCAGCTCTAGCCAACATTTTAAATTCATCATTTAGTCTATATTCAAAATGAACTCACATCTCTTCCTTAGTCGGTGCAATCTCGTAAGGATACTTACTAAGTTGTAGAAACTCTCGTTCATATTTAGATATAGACTTGTCTCCCTATTTTAGCTTGAGAAACTACAATACCCTAAATTTGCGTCTAGGAATTTTAGAGGTATATTCGGGATTTTAGCTTTAGTGTACTCAGGAATTTTGTAAACATGGTAACTAAAAATATTTTCAACTATGGTTTTTAAAAGATTAAACCAAATTTTGAAAATAGTGCTGAAAGGACTTTCAATTTTAAAATAAGGATTATTTTGAAATGAGGGTTAAAACTAGGATTACTAAAGGGGGAAATAACCAAAAACTTTCAAAATCAACCTATGTCTTTCCTCCACCTACAGCAGTCTTCTCATTTATTTGTTTTGTGTCGTCCCTTGAGTTATCTAATCTCTATTTCTCCAATTTTGATTCTCAAACTTCATTCTTTTGATTTCCACTATCTCCCAATCAATAAACCTCCATAGAATCTTAACAAAAACACCTAAAAACACCATAGATTTATCCATTGTCAAGTGTCTAGGTTTTTTGGGTTTTTAATCAAACATTCAATTTTTAATCAGCTAAGGTAATGATTTGATTTCTTATTAGTTTTTGGTGTTATTTCATCATTTAAATTGAGTTTTTAGTCACTAAATCACTTATTTTAAATAAAAGCTAAAAATTAGGTCATTAATGGTGGATTTTGGGTAAAAAAGTGGTTTCAAAGTGTTTTTCAATTAGTTTTGGCATGATTAGAAGGTTTCTAAACTTACGTTAAAGTTTCGTTGAAGATGTCCAATGTTTTAATGAATTTTCATGAAAATTGTCAATAACATGTCGAAAATTTTGATACAATGAATTGGGTAGTATTGCGTAGTTTAAAGGTTGGGAATCAGTTGAAGGTGAATAATTAGATGAATAAAACTAGTTTTAAAAAAAAAGATTAAATATAGATTGAGATATTTGAATTCCAAGTTTGCTATGTCAAAGGTTTTGATTACAAGAGAATTTAGCTTAGGTTTGTGTTTTGATTGTCTGAAGTGAGTCTTTGCCTAATTGTTGATTGTGTTGTTGTGTGATTTACCTTATTAAAGCTTCGAAATCACTAGGGCCTTCTACGAGCAAGGCGAAAGGCAAGGAAAAGCTAGTTTAAGCTTTTGGAATTAGGCGAAAGCGTGATCGATGAGTATTTGGAATCGCTACTTGTAGACATGATTCATAGTGTTAATTGGGAGCTTAGAAATAACCTAAACTCCTATTCTAAGTTTTGAGTGTAAGCTTTCTATTTCCCTTACTTTGTTTTGGCAAATTATGTGATTATGTGAATAAATTTGGATTGATTATTATGATGCAATGTTATGATATGAGACATGTGTGATGACTATTGTAAATTGTGTTGTGTATTGGGCACGATATACAAGCCAACTAACAATGATAATAATATGCTAATAATGCAAATATGTAGGAAAAGTGAACGAAATTTCAATAAGTATATATATGTTGAATTGTGGAATGTGATATTATTATGACATGTAATATGTGAGAATATTTGTATGTAATATATGATATAATGCTTTTAATGCACATATATGTGATCAGATATTTAATGGCTTAACTAGAATTGTTGCGGCACTTAAAGTGCAATTAAATGTGAATCCGATAAGCATGCATTGTGTAGAAGTTTTGATGCCAGTTGATGAATATGAACAAAGATGATGTGCATTAAATCAGTAATTAAAAATGTGTAATTGTGGATATTTTGGCCTTGTGATCTCTTGAAATCATTGTATATATTTTGCATGCCATAGGATTATGAGTACTCACCTATATGTGTTGTGCTTTTGGGCATTGATGCCTTGGGACAGGTTGGAGAGAGAAGGGAATATGAACTAAGCTCCATTCATAGAAACATGTTTGGTGTGTTGGAGAGTATTCGACTTTATGAGTTATTTGGTGTATTGGAGATCTATTTATTCGATGTATGGTGATAGAACCCACTTTTATGTTTCATAGCCTTGAGTGCCAAATTATCGTTTACCTGTGATCTTATTTGTTGTGATAATACGACATAAGATGAATGCATAAACATGAGAATAATATGCTAAATGAGTTGATTTAAGTTTAATGAAAACGTTAGTATGTTCTCACATAAATTGCATATGCAATTGTGGTTTGAGTCGTTCTCATTTAACTTGTGAATGCATGTGAATATATAAGGTAAAATTGTGAGTTATTGAAGCATGTATACATTGTTTAGCCTTGATGAATTATTGTAAAATGAATTAATGAAGTATGAGCACTTAATTTTGACTCAACTAGAATATGGTTGTGAATATGCTCTTGTTTAACCTTTTATATTGTGTATATATTGTTGTTACTCCGACATTCACTAAGCTTATTAAGCTCACCTACTCCTTTTTAAACCATTGCAGACGAGTTGTGTTTCGGTGTGAGCGATGTGGTTCCAAGGGAGTGATCCAAGTAAGACATTAGCTTCATTTTCTAGGTGTTCCTTAATTATTATGTTGAATTGTGGGAATAAGGCAACGTAGTAGAATCGTTGCATGATATTGCCATGGTGTTTTAGCTAATTTTGCATTGATATCTTGAGTATTTTCATAACTTGTTTGCACTCTGGATTTAAAGACTTGGACCTTGATATGTTGAATCTTGCTCGAACATAATTTATTGTTTTCAAATGTTATTATAGTCATTTCGGTGATTGTTTGAAGAGGTGAAAGTTACATGTTGATTGAAATTAAGCTAGGTTGAGTTAATTGCTTTAAAATGTTGTATTTTTGTGGTCTGGAGTAGATGTATCAATATCTAGGTTTTAAAAATGATACCTCTATGATTTTCAAATGTGCAAGAAGTTAATTTTGCAATTTGGTATCGATACCATATCACGAGTATCAATACTCAGGGTCAAACAATCGATACTTTAGAAAAGGTACTGATAATTGCTGGGGTGTTGATTTTAAGCGAGAAACATAATGCTATTTTGGTATCAATTTTTCAAGCTATTTTGGTATCAATTTTTTAATCGGTACCAATACCTTTTTAGTGAAATATCAGTACCGTTGCTACAGTAACGATACTTACGTACTTGTTCTAAAATTTTTGCTATATGGTTTAAAAGCATGTATAACTGCAGTATTAGTTCAATGGAAGTATGTTAAGCATGACTTAATGTTGGATGTTATATGTTAGACTCAAAGTCACGTGAATGCTAAATAAAAGAATTATTTTCTTCATAATGTGACAATTTACTATTAGTGTGATGTGTGAAGGTGGTATGACATCCTAGTATCTGGGCTTGGCGACTAAGCCTGGTGTAAGGTGTTATAGAAACTCTTTCTTTCTTTCTTTTTTTGTCCAAGAACCATTTGCTAATATATTTCTTTTTGAATTTGGCTCGAAAAAGGCCCCAACTAACTTTCTATTTCAATACAATGACTAATAACGTACCACTACTGATACACTTTGTTTTTCAATAGTAATACTGCACATCTTAAGTAGTCATCGAGTGAACATGCTCATTAATAAAATTTTCTCCAAATATTTTCTAACTAGAATTCAGCTCTATCTAGATCATCATCTGTCTTTCCTTAAAACTCATCAGATTCACATTTATGAATATTATCTATGGGAGGTCTTTGTACACATATAAGAGTGGAAGTTTGAGGACCAGTGGTGCCAGGGGAGGCACAATAGGGGGTGGAGGTTGTGGAGCAACAAGATTGATTCGAAAGAATTTTATTATATCAATGACCTATTAAGCCAAAAAAAGGCATCGTTTACCTCATTTTTAGACATTTACAAAATTGGCACACTATATACTTGCTTCTTGCTAGGGAGCCGTGACATTACTTTCGATTTCATTAATAACTGGATGATTAGAATCGATCGATGACTTTTATATCTATAAGAAAATAGGGTCAGATCAGATCAAAAGCATCACACTATTGTAGTTTATAAGTGGCATGTAATTTCTAAACTCCAAAAACGTTACATTCAGTCATAGAATCGACTAAATCGTAGCTTTGATACCACTAAATGTAACACCCTGACCACCTCTAGACGTACCAATGTCCGTTATAGAAATCTTGCACAAAATATGTTACATAGGCAGTGTCCGCAAGTATACAGGTTAGGTTATAATACAATTACAACATAGTAGGTGAGTACTTCGAGGATTGTACCCAAGAGATGTAACATCCCGAAATAGGGCCTAAACGGAACAGTGGTTTTGTGACCACAAATTTGAGATAGAAATAATTATTTTATAATTATTTTGATGTTTATGATTTGATTTCATGATGGTGTGAAGATTTCGTGAAGAAATTCTATGCATAAAATGCTTAATTTGAAATTAGGGACTAAATCGAATAAGTTGCAAAACTTGCATTCTAGAAGCTTTTAGTATGAAATTGCTTTGGAATATTAATTAGGAGGTCTTAAATAGCAATTTGACCAATTTCTAAAATTTTGGACAAAAATGGGCTTGTACATGAAATAATTTCAAAGAAAGGCATGAAGGGTATTTTAGTCATTTGGTAATTAAAAGATTAAAAAAAGGGAAAGAGATGGCAAAATATGTCCATCTTCTTCATTAGCACGAAATTTCAAGGGTTCTCCATAGCTAGGGTTTGTTTCAAGCTTCCAAGCTCCATAGTAAGTGATTCCAAGCCCCGTTTTTAATGTTCTTTATGTTTTTGGAATCCCGGTAGCTCGATAAAGCTTATGCTAGCTATAAGTTAAGCTAGGGTTCATATTTGGAAAAATACCCATAGGTGAAAAGTGTTTATTTTGATGTTTTATGATAGAATATGATGTTTTAAATTAAGCTAGACAACTTTGGCTACTCTGTTTTAGGTAAAAACGAGTAAAAGGGCTTAATCGGTAAAAATACCTATTGTTCATAAGTACATGTTATAGTAGGAATTTGAGGTTGTTGTTGGTAAATAAATTATCATCATGTCTTAAAACATAAGAAATTGTGATAATGTTTGATTTCCAAGCCTTGGGGCAAAAGTGTAAATATGCAAAAGTTTAGGGGTAAAAATATAATTTTTTCAAAGTTGGAGTCAGGGACTGTTTTGATGAATGTGAGTATTAAATAAGCTAAATTTGCTATTATAGATCAAGAAGAACGAAATTTGGGGGTAGGTCGGGGAAAAGAGAAAGTAAAGGACTAAATTGTTAAGTTTAGTCATATTTTGTATTGAGGTAAGTTTACGGTAAATAAATGCAATATTTCATTATTTTACATTAATGTTGTTAATTTCCAGCATTTATACATTTATTTTACGAAAATATTCAAAGTCAAATCATAGACGAGATGACAGAGAAAGAGTATCAAAAGGTCCCGTTGAACTTTAGAAATATAGGGATACAAATGTCATGACTTTTGGGGTTGACAGGACAGGACAGGAATGAGCCATCTAAGCCCATATCAGATATATGGCTTTGGAGACAGGAATAATCCATGTAAGTCCATATCAAATATATGGCTTTGGAATGTCAGGAACATTTCATGTAAGTCCGTGTCAAGGACATGGCAATGGCAGATTATTATCAAACAGGAAAACCCGAATATCTCTAGTATTTCGAGCGGTTCAACGGGCTATTGTGCAAGTTAAATTATGGAAAATTTATCAGCAAGAGAAAGGTAAGTTATATTCATGAGTACTGAAAAGATCAAGTAAGAAAGACGACAAGTGAATAAGGAAGAAAGTAGGAAATGAGGTGGAAAGAAAGCTTATGATGCTAGGTGATGTATTGAATAATTATCGTTTATGATGAATGTTGTAATTTATTTGCTTATAAACATACAAAGCCTTGTGCTTACTCTCTTTATTTTCCTTCTTTTTATAGTTATTGCCAAGCTCACTCGAGAATCGAAAGGAACGTCAGAGATCCGGTCACACTATCGAAGGAATCATTTTGGTACAGTTAGATGTCTCATTTCGTGTATGGCATCTATAGGGACTTGGCTTCTTTTGATATGATAAGTTCAATGAATGGTGTATAAATACTTGTTAGTGAATAGCTAATGGAATGGCTAATCATACATATGTTTAATAGTATATATGCTTGAATGGTAACTATTACAAGGAAACTATGAAAAAAGGTGAAAGTAATTTAAAAACAGATTCAAACAGTAGCAATGACGTTAGTTTTAAAAATCACTAAACATAGTAGAAATGGAACTAAAAGGTGAATGAGGTATGAAATTAAAGCTTAATGAGTCTATTTTCACGTAGAAGAAACAGAGTAAGCAAAAGAGTAGTATATTATAAGTTATTTGCACTTGAGTGAGACTACTCTAGACTAACTTAGTGATCCCCTATTTTGAATTTAAAAATTTACCATAAATTGTACATAAATAATTAGGTGTTATAATTTATATGCCTAGATTTCTTATTGAGTTTAGTTTTTAATGAAACAAACGACATGCCTATTTGAGTTTTGTACAGAGAGAAAATTTATTTGTAGTGAACAGAGGTCAGAGTAGTCGAACTATACAACAGGGGAGATTTTAACTAATAAATTGTACTAATTGGCTGAACAAAAAATCCTAGAAAACAATTAGTAAATAGATACTTGAGTCTAGATTGAGGGAAAATTTACGGATCTTGATTTTGAGTTTCGTAACTCGAGATATGATTTTTTTTGGTAACTGTGATACAGTTTGACAGTTTTATAAGGAATAGAGAAATAATTCATTTTGGCTCGTTTAAGTAACTGGTAATATTTGATTGATCCCGGTTTGGTCCCGAACTATTTCAATACCATGATTTAGGGTTTTGATGACCCCTTTTTGGGGACGTATTGAACGAATGAAAATAAATTAATTTTAAAAAGTAAATTTTTATGCCCGTTTGAGTAAGTAAAGTCGGGTAGCGCCTTATGCTCGACTCCGGCGACAGTCTCGGGTAAGGGGTGTTAGATTTATTGGTATCAGAGCAGAGGTTTACTCGATTCTCGGAATAGTTAGCATGGGCAAGAGTCTAGCTATACTTGCCATACTTGTATTTTGATAGTGTGACGACTCCTGACGATTTTGAAATGCTTTTATTTTATCGTTACGGATCCCGAATGAGCTGAGGCAGATGAGGTAGAAAGTAATGCGCCTGCTCCTGCGGAAGGGGCAATGCCACCCAAGGATAGGCCAGTGACAGTTGATTAGGGAAGAGGGGCTCGAAAAGCCTTCTTCCACATGATGAATGAATGGTTTGCCGAGTTCGTTCGTACGAATCCGGCTGTTAGACCTCTACCCCCTCATGATTCTCAGGCCACCCATGTAGCTCAAGCTCCCCCAGTCACAGGTACAGTGATAAGGGAAAAGCCACCAGTTCATAAAATCAGGAAACAAGGGGTAGAAGAATTTCGAGCAACAAAAGATGATGACGCAGAAAGAGCAAAATTTTGGCTGGAAAATACCATCAAAATCTTTGATAAATTGTACCGAAAGAGAGGGTCACTTGGGATTTCTTTCAGGAGGAATTTCGTAAAAAGTACATCAGCCAGAGGTTTATTGATCAGAATAGAAAAGAGTTCTTAGAGCTGAAACAAGGTAATATGATAGTGACTGATTATGAGCGTGAATTTGTTAGACTCAGTAAATATGCTCGAGAATGTGTGTCTATAGAGGCTACTATGTGTAAAAGGTTTGAAGATGGGTTAAATGATGATATCCGACTGTCAGTGGGTGTGATAGCCTTAATCTGACCCTAGTCGGGAAGTGGTTTCGGGACCACTAAACCGAGTCATAAAAATATTTGAATGTTAAATTTAGTTCCTATTATATGTGAAGTTTCGATGCTTTGAATTTTGTTAAAATGAATGTGAATTTAATTAAAAGGACTATTGTGTGAAGTCTTGGAAATGTGATAGGTTGGATTGAAGTGATTATTTTTAAAAAGGTAGTAAATAGGTGGATTTACATGTCAATATTACCTTTTTGATTATAATGGCCGGTCATGATGATTGGTTTTATATTATATATATTGTTTTATGTTAGTAAAATGATGATGGTTTGATTATATTAATAAGATATGAATTAAGTAAAGGAAAAAGGGTGAAATTTTGATTATATTAATAAGATATGAATTAAGTAAAGGAAAAAGGGTGAAAAAACCTATGTTACTTAGTCTTTTTCTCCTTTGCCGAAACCAACTAAGAATTTAGAAGAGGGTAAGCAAGCTTTCGGCCATGGTGGTGTTTAATTGAAGGTCAAGAGCATAGAGGGGCATCAACGGATAAGGGGAAAGCTAAAGTCACGGAATAGACAACCCCAAAATTGTCCAGAAAGATACGAGGTAAGTTTTAAGTAGTGAAGCCTAGTATATAAATTGATTAAACATGATATACATATTTATATGTACATGTGGTTAATGAATTGAGCCTATTGACATTGTTTGATTATGAGTGATGCAAAGTAAGTTCTGAATATGGCAAATATGTGATCTATGAATGTGCCTATAGACCGAATATTAAGTGAAATGTTACGTTATGTGATAATATGTAAATGAGGCAAATGAATTTCAATTGAGATAGATTTTGTGAAATGTATACTTGATGGGTACATATGCATAAAGGTTCAGTGAGCAAAATCTGGGCTAAGTCTCAAAGGGCATTCGTGCCAGTGTTATATCCGGGCTAATTCCCGAAGGGCATTCGTGCCAGTGTTATATCCGGGCTAATTCTCGAAGGGCATTCGTGCCAGTTTTATATCCAGGCTTATTCCTGAAGGGCATTCGTGCCAGTGTTATATCCGGGCTAAGTCCCGAAGGGCCTTAATGCTAGTGTTATAACCGGGCTAAGCCCCGAAGGCATTCACGCTGGAAATACATGATTTATGTCGTATAATCTCAAGCAAATGGGCCCACTACCCTAAGTTTGTCAGGTATGAACTTCATGCTCATTGTGAAATTAATTCGTTTTAGATTATGAATACACATTTGGATAGGGATGCTTTGGCTATTGATTAAGGTTATGTGAAAGTCTATGACTTACTTATGATGAGTGAATTTCAATCCAAGTGGAATTGCATTAAGATGGATTTTTAGTGTATGAGCATATTAGATCAAAGTGTGAAGCTACATGAATATGTGATTATGTGTATAAGCTTAAGTTTAACGTTTTAATTGCAATGTATGCTTTCGGCCAAGGGAGATTTTTAATGGATTCAATAAAATTATCTGTGTGATATGAATTTATGTTTAAAGGAAGTGAAAATGTCATGTATGAAAGATAGTAGTATTTTAGTCATGGTTATATTCGGCCAAAGTAAAGAGGTTTAGCATTAATAGAACTATGCTTTAAATTCAAATGAATTCATTGCTTAAAACTTACTAAGCAAAGAAATGCTTACTCTATTGCCCTAAATTTTCTGTTTTATAGATCTTGTTCGTTAGCTACGGTTTCGGGAGTCACAAGATCGAAGTCGTCCACACTATCAAAGCTCTTTCGGTACTTAGTAGCTAAACTTTGAATATGGCATGTATAGGCTTGACTTTTGATGATAATTATCATTTTGATGATGTGTATATATATATATAGCCATGCGAAAATGGCTTGCTATGTTATCTTTTATTTGAATATGGATTTTAAGCTTGATAAATTTTGGTTGTAGATGAATGTGAAAGCTATGTGCATTCGGTTGTAAATGCTTGATATATATATATATAGTGCATTTTGAGGTTTATGTTAGGAAAGCATGTATGGGTTGAATGTGATCAAGAATGTTTAAATGTGAAAAGTTTGGAATGAGTGTGTGCATGCAGTAAGTGTGTATGAATTGAATGGTGTATATTAGAAACTATAATTTTGAGCTTGATAATATGGATATGAAGCATGAGTAGAACTGAATGGACTATAGGTTGGATAAATGATTTATTTCATAAGAACATTTGATACTTGGTTGATGATATTTGGCATTACCTATTTCAATAAATGACATGAATGAATGAGATGTTATCTTTTTAAATTGGGTAGTGAACTTTCGAATAGGTTAAAAAGGGAGATGTATAAGATGCATGAGAATATGTTTGACAAGTGCTTGAAATATCTTGTGAATTGATACTTCTTGAATGACATAAATGTTTATGTACATGCACTTTCGAAGTTGTATTAAATTAGACGATTGTCATGTAATGCCTCGTAACCCTCCTGCGACGGGTACAAGGTTAAGGGTGTTACAGTGGGTGTCCTAGAAATAAAAGAGTTCATTGTTCTAGTTGAGAGAGCCTGTGAGGTAGAGGAGCTGTTAAAGAGAAAAGGCAAAATTGAGACTGAGGTGCAAGATACAAAGAAAAGATAGATGAGCAGGTTATTTCAAGCTACATCCAAAAGGGCCAAAGAGTTTTCTACTAGATCTAGCTTTTCGGCTGGGTATTCTAGTCAAAATAGAGGTAGCAGATTTAAGGACTCGAAGGCTCAGACTACCTCGACTGCGAGTGTAGGTAATGTCAGGCCGGGTAGATCAGGGTGTCCATGGTGTGGTAGACTTCATTATGGTCCTTGTCGAGCAGATGAGAATGTTTGTTTTAAGTGTGGTGCTCTAGATTATTTTGTGCGACAATGTCCAGAGGTGGCTAAATGAGAGGTAATACAGAGTGTGAGATCCGAAAATGCTCCTATTAAAGGCAGATCACTGAGGAACCCGGGAGTAGGAGCGAGTAACAGAGGCACCTCTAGAGACTCGGCAATGAGACCAAATGCTAGAACACCTACAAGGACTTAAGCTATTTGTGCTCGCGAAGAGGCATCCTCCCCCGATGTAATTGGTACATTTTCTTTACATGATATTAATGTCATTTTTTTGATTGATCCGGGTTCAACCCATTCCTATGTTTGTATGAAATTGATTCCTAGTATGAGCATGCCTATAGAATCTACAAAATTTGTGATTAAAGTATCGAATCCACTAGGCAAGTATGTATTGGTAGATAAAGTATGTAGAAATTGCCCCTTAATGATTAGAGGTCACTGTTTTCCGGCCGACCTCATGTTATTGTCGTTTGATGAGTTTAATGTTATTCTGGGTTTGGATTGGCTGACTGCACATGACGTGGCAGTAAATTGTGGAAGGAAATTCATTGAGTTGAAATGTGAAAGTGGTGAAATTCTTCGGGTTAATTCAGATGAGTCAGATGGTTCATTTGCCATGATTTCTATTATGACAGCTCAGAAATGTTTGAAAAAGGGGTATGAGGCTTATCTTGCTTTTGTATTGAATACTAAAGATCCAGAACTAAAAATTGAATCAATGCACTTGGTGTGCGAGTATTCAGATGTATTTTCGGAAGAATTACCAAGTTTGCCTCCTGTTAGAGAAGTCAAGTTTGGTATTAAGTTAATTCCAGGTACCACACCTATTTCTATTGCTCCTTATAGAATGGCCTCGTTGGAATTGAAAGAATTGAAAGCTCAGCTACAGGAATTAACCGATAAAGGCTTTACAAGACCCAATAGTTTGCCATGGGGTGCACCAGTGCTATTTGTGAAAAAGAAAGATGGTTCAATGAGATTGTGCATAGATTATCGGCAGCTTAACAAGGTAACTATCAAGAACAAATATCATTGCTTAGAATTGATGATTTGTTTGATCAATTGAAGGGAGCCACTGCGTTTTCCAAGATAGATTTGAGATCTGGATATTATCAGCTACGAGTTAGAGAGTCAGATGTTTCGAAGACTGTATTCCGAACTAGGTATGGTCATTATGAGTTCCTTGTGATGCCATTTGGCTTAACTAATGGTCCTGCCATTTTTATGGACTTAATGAACCATATATTTAGGCCGTATTTGGACGAGTTTGTAATTGTGTTCATTGATGACATCTTGATTTATTCTCATGATGAGACTGAACATGCAGAGCATTTGAGAACAGTTTTACAGATTCTAAAAGTTAATCAGTTGTATGCTAAGTTCAGCAAAAGTGAGTTTTGGCTCTGAAAAGTTTGATTCCTTGGACATATTGTTTCAGGTGAAGGTATTAGAGTTGATCCGAACAAAATTTCAGCCATTCTCGATTTGAAAGCCTCCTAGGAATGTTTTAGAGGTTAGAACCTTTCTTGGCTTAGCTGGTTATTATAGATGATTTGTAGAGGGATTTTCTATGATAGCGACCCTGTTGACGAGATTGCTACGGAAAGGAGTTAAGTTTGAATGGACTGAGAAGTGCCAGCAGAGTTTTGACAAGTTAAAGGCATTGTTGACTGAAGCTCCTATCTTAGTACAGCCGGAAACAAGTAAAGAATTTGCGATTTATAGTGATGCATCCTTGAATGGGCTCAGTTGTGTACTCATGCAGGAAGGAAAGGTAATTGCTTATGCCTCTAGACAATTGAAGCCACATGAGAAAAATTGTCCGACGCATGATTTGGAATTAGCTGCTATTGTATTTGCGTTGAAGATTTGGAGACATCACTTGTATGGCGAAAGATGTCGGATATTCACTGATCATCAAAGCTTGAAATACTTGATGACTCAAAAAGATTTGAACTTGAGGCAAAGAAGGTGGTTGGAACTGATTAAAGATTATGAGCTAGTGATTGATTATCACTCGGGTAAGGCCAATGTAGTTGCTAATGCTTTAAGTAGAAAAACTTTATTTGCATTGAGAGCTTT
Source organism: Gossypium stocksii (assembly GCA_020496765.1). NCBI lineage: Eukaryota > Viridiplantae > Streptophyta > Magnoliopsida > Malvales > Malvaceae > Gossypium > Gossypium stocksii. The sequence continues at coordinate 48,739,270 of CM035627.1, forward strand.
GAATACCAATTTGGACATATCAGATGATGGTTCTATTTTAGCTGAGTTGAGAGCTAAAGTGGTGTTTCTTGAAGAAATTTGCGAAGCTCAGAAAGATGACAGTGAGTTACAAGCTAAAAGAGCTCAATGTGAGTCAGGCATAGAATTAGATTTTCGGATTGGTTCTGATGGTTGTTTGATGTTTAGAGACAGAGTATGTGTACCAAAGAATGATTAGCTTATTCAGAAGATCTTATAGGAATCACATAGCAGTTTTTGGTCTATTCATCTAGGTAGTACAAAGATGTATAATGAATTAAAGAAATTGTACTGGTGGGTAGGAATGAAAAGAGATATTTCAGAGTTTGTTTCTAGATGCTTGATCTGTCAACAGGTAAAAGCTGAACACCAGGTACCATCGGGTTTATTGCAACCTGTGCTAGTTTTGGAGTGGAAATGGGACAGAGTTACTATGGATTTTGTGACAGGGTTACCGTTGATACCGAAAAAGAAAGATGCTGCATGGGTTGTGATTGATAAGCTAACTAAGTTGGCTCATTTTATCCCAGTTCATATGGATTATTCACTTGACAAGTTGGCCGAGTTGTACATTTCATATATAGTTAGACTACATGGAGTACCATTATCGATCATTTCAGACAGAGATCTGAGATTTACTTCACAGTTCTGGAAAAAGTTACAAGAAGCTTTGGGTTCAAAGTTGAGTTTTAGTACGGCTTTTCATCCTCAGACCGACGGTCATTCAGAGAGAGTTATTCAGGCACATGAAGATATGCTTAGATGTTGTGTATTGGAATTTCAAGGCAGTTGGGAAAAGTATTTACCATCGGTAGAGTTCACCTATAATAATAGTTACCAGTCGAGTTTGAAGATGGCACCTTATGAAGCTTTGTATGGACGCAAATGCGTACACCTTTATATTGGACAGAGCTTAAGGAAAACCAAATTTACGAGGTTGATCTAGTTAAAGAAACAGAAGAAAAAGTGAAAGCTACCAGAGATTGTTTGAAAGCAGCTTCAGACAGACAGAAGTCATATGCAGATTTAAAAAGAAAAGAGATCGAGTATCAAGTTGGCGACAAGGTATTTTTGAAAGTATCCTCGTGGAAAAAGGTTCTTAGATTTGGCAGGAAACGCAAGCTAAGTCCACGTTTTATTGGACCGTTTGAAGTGATTGAGAGAGTTGGGCCATTAGCATATCGATTAGCCTTACCGACTGAGTTAGAAAAGATTCATGATGTGTTTCATGTGTCGATGTTACGATGTTATCGGTTACATCCGTCACATGTGATTTCTCCGATAGAGGTTGAGATTCAGCCAAATATGACTTATCGTGAAGAACCGGTAAAAATTCTAGCTTGAGAGGTAAAGCAATTAAGGGATAAAAGTATTGCTCCTGTGAAAGTTTTATGGAATAAACATGGGTTTGATGCGGCTACATGGGAGCCCGAAGAGGCCACACGAAAATAGTACCCAAATCTCTTCACAGGTAAGATTTTCGGGGACGAAAATCCCTAAAGGGGGAGAAATGTAACATCACGAAATAAGGCCTAAACGGAACAGTGGTTTCGTGACCACATATCCTAGATAGAAATAATTATTTTATAATTATTTTGATGTTTATGATTTGATTTCATGATAGTGTGAAGATTTCGTGAAGAAATTCTATGCATAAAATGCTTAATTTGAAATTAGGGACTAAATCGAATAAGTTGCAAAACTTGCATTCTAGAAGCTTTTAGTATGAAATTGCTTTGGAATATTAATTAGGAGGTCTTAAATAGAAATTTGACCAATTTCTAAAATTTTGGACAAAAATGGGCTTGTACATGAAAAATTTTCAAAGAAAGGCATGAAGGGTATTTTAGTCATTTGGTAATTAAAAGATTTAAAAAAGGAAAAAGATGGCAAAATATGTCCATCGTCTTCATTAGAACAAAATTTCAAGGGTTCTCCATAGCTAGGGTTTGTTTCAAGCTTCCAAGCTCCATAGTAAGTGATTCCAAGCCTCGTTTTTAATGTTCTTTACGTTTTTGGAATCCCGGTAGCTCGATAAAGCTTATGCTAGCTATAATTTAAGCTAGGTTCATATTTGGAAAAATACCCTTAGGTGAAAAGTGTTTATTTTGATGTTTTATGATAGAATATGATGTTTTAAATTATGCTAGACAACTTGGGCTACCCGATTTTAGGTAAAAACGAGTAAAAGGGCTTAATCGGTAAAAATACCTATTGTTTATAAGTACATGTTATAGTAGGAATTTGAGGTTGTTGTTGGTAAATAAATGATCAGCATGTCTTAAAACATAAGAATTTGTGATAAAGTTTGATTTCCAAGCCTTGGGGAAAAAGTGTAAATATGCAAAAGTTTAGGGGCAAAAATATAATTTTTCCAAAGTTGGAGTCAGGGACTGTTTTGATGAATGTGAGCATTAAATAAGCTAAATTTGCTATTATAGATCAAGAAGAACGAAATTCAGTAGTAGGTTGGGGAAAAGAGAAAGTAAAGGACTAAATTGTTAAGTTTAGTCATATTTTGTATTGAGGTAAGTTTACGGTAAATAAATGCAATATTTCATTATTTTAAATTAATGTTGTTAATTTCCAGCATTTATACATTTATTTTACGAAAGTATTCAAAGTCGAATCGTAGACGAGATGATAGAGAAATAGTATCGAAAGGTCCCGTTGAACTTTAGAAATATAGGGATACAAATGTCATGACATTTGTGTTTGACAGGACAGGACAAGAATGAGCCATGTAAGCCCATACCAGATATATGGCTTTGGAGACAGGAATAATCCATGTAAGTCCGTATGAAATATATGGCTTTGGAAAGACAGGAACATTTCGTGTAAGTCCATGTCAAGGACATGGCAATGGCAGATTATTATCAGACAGGAAAACCCGATACCCCTAGTATTTCGAGCAGTTCAACGGGCTATTGTACAAGTTAAATTATCGAAAATTTATCAGAAAGGGAAAGGTAAGTTATATTCATGAGTACTGAAAAGATCAAGTAAGAAAGAAGACAAGTGAATAAGGAAGAAAGTAGGAAATGAGGTGTAAAGAAAGCTTATGATGCTAGGTGATATATTAAATAATTATCGTTTATGATGAATGTTGTAATTTATTTGCTTGTAAACTTACTAAGCCTAGTGCTTACTCTCTTTATTTTCCTTCTTTTTATATTTATTGCCAAGCTCACTCGGGAATCAAAAGGAACGTCGGAGATCCGGTCACACTATCGAAGGAATCATTTTGGTACAGTTAGATGTCTCATTTCGTGTATGGCATCTATAGGGCTTGGCTTCTTTTGATATGATAAGTTCAATGAATGGTGTATAAATACTTGTTAGTGAATAGCTAATGGAATGGCTAATCGTACACATGTTTAATAGTATGTATGCTTGAATGGTAACTATTACAAGGAAACTATGAAAAAGGTGAAAGTAATTTAAAAACAGATTCAAACAGCAGCAATGACATGAGTTTTAAAAATCACTAAAAATAGTATAAATTGAATTAAAAGGTGAGTGAGGTATGAAATTAACGCTTAATGAGTCTATTTTCATATAGAAGAAACAGAGTAAGCAAAAGAGTAGTATATTATGATTTATTTGCACTTGAGTGAGACTACTCTGGACTGACTCTGTGATCCCCTATTCTGAATTTAAAATTTTACCATAAATTGTACATAAAAAATTAGGTGTTATAATTTATATGCCTCAATTTCTCATTGAGTCTAGTTTTTAATGAAACAAACGGCATGCTATTTGAGTTTTGTACAGAGATAAAATTTATTTGTAGTGAAAAGAGGTCGGAGTAGTCAAACTGTGCAACAGGGGAGACTTTAACTAATAAACTGTACTAATTGGCTTAACAAAAAATTCTAGAAAACAATTAATAAATAGGTACTTGAGTCTAGATTCAAGGAAAATTTATGAATCTTGATTTCGAGTTTCGTAACTTGAGATATGATATTTTTTGTAACCGTGATATAGTTGGACAGTTTTATAAGGAATAGAGAAATAATTCATTTTGGCTCGTTTAAGTAACCGGTAATATTTGATTGATCCCGGTTTGGTCCCGAACTATTTCAATACCATGATTTAGGGTTTGATGACTCCTTTTTGGGGACGTATTGAATGAATGAAAATAAATTAATTTTAAAAAGCAAATTTTTATGCCTATTTGAGTAAGTAAAGTCCGGTAGCGCCTCGTGCTAGACTTCGGCGACGGTCTCGGGTAAGAGGTGTTACAAGAGAAGCAAGCACTAAATTAATCCTAATATAAGCACAAATAGAGCTAATTAGTACTTTAAATAAATTATATTACAAATAAACATAAAGAAATATTTTTGGTATTTTTATAAGTAAAGGATAAAATAATATAAATGGAAAAACTTTGGGAAATTTGCTATGGAAACTGAATCAGATATGAGCCTGGGTGACTAGCTTGCTTTGGTAATCATAACTAACTGTAGCTTCGGGTTCCCTATTCAAACAACTAGTCATTACAGTAGCATAATCTCCCGATATTCCACTAGAATAACGAGTCAGCAAGAACTACTTACCTCTTGACCTCACAGTCCAGGCAGGTTCAAGGTTAAGGTTCTTCACGGGGAGGCCATACCATTTTTAGGTTAATTGCCACCTAAATAACTTCCCAGGGTCGTCAAGCCTAGGGTTTAAATTCTTCCTTTCCCAAAAATTTGTTTGCTTAAAAAAACCCTACACAACAATCAATTAATCATACCTCCACTCGCTAATCCCCCACAAAAGGATTAGTTCCACATTAATCTCCAAAAAAAAAACTTGATATAAAATATGAACATTACTAGCAAATCAAGAGAAAAATGTTTAAGAGAAGCTTGAATTGTATTTAATTGAAGCACAAAATCCACAAAGAGTTGATCGATTTCCAGTAATCAGATCTCCTAATAAATGCAAAGCTAAATATAACCTAAAGCCTAAGAAAAGGGAAAAAAACTGAAAACTTAAACTATGAAGAAAACTATTGTAACACCCCAATACCGAAACCATTGTCGGAATAGGTATGGGGCATTACTAGATATTCAGAACATATTAGAACAGAATATTCACAGATTATAGCAAGATTCAACCATAAAGTCCCTTTTTAGATATCTACAAGACCCCAAGCATACAATGAGATAGGGTCGGGACTAAACCGAACTCATTCATAAACTTCAAAACATTTACAAAATTTTCCAAATTGAGGAGTTCACACGCCCATGTGACCAGGCCGTGTGCCTCACACGAGACTCAGGCACGCCCATGCACCCAAGCCGTGCCAAAACAGAGCAAGTATACTGACTTTTTTCCAAGGCCACAAGACACGCCCGTGTGTCTTGGCCGTGTGAGCTTTTGTGCCATTACTGGAAAATTAGCACGGCCATAGAGCACGACCGTGTGCCATAGTCGTATGGCACTAAGCAGACTTGTTTTAAGTCACACTTTCCACCCAATTAAGTTAGTTTCACAAATGTGCTTAAAACACAATTTAGCCAAAACAAAAACCAACCAATTCAAGACCTAAAACATTTATCTATATGATCATAACATTCATACACCACCCTTATGCCAAAGAACAACCATTTCATAGGTGATATCCATAATTAAAACTCATGATTTATATCTCATTCAAACACCAACCAAACTTACCTTTCATCACCTAAATTTTAGAACAAGATATCCATTTCTATAAGGATATTCATTCATCAATTTCATGCCAACTTTTGCACCATTCAAGATACCAAAACAAAGCATATTCGCATGCCTTCATGACATCACATGACTTATACACATACAACGTAAAATCATAACTTAGTCATTCTAGCCTATACATGCCATACTTAAACTTTATACATTCAAAAGGTACCAAAATCAAGCTCGATAGTATGGTGACAATCCTTGACTATCCCCGAGCCCACAATAGCTACGATATCTGTAAAATAGTTAAAAGATTAAATAGAGTAAGTTACATTGAGTTAGTAAGCCAAATACAAAAATACGCAATTCATAAATGCAATACGATAACCATTTCATATAGATAATTCACAAATCAGAATTACTCTTTTAATACATACGTCTAGGTCACACAATTAGCATACCTTCCTTACTCGAAAATTCAGTACAAAATAGACGTACCTGAGTCAGACACATAAGGTATGCATTCATTCATTTCTCGGAATTTCTCTTCAAATCGTTCAGAAATGTTACAGAACTTATAAATCTCATACAATGTCGATGACCCTGACGTGGTCTTACTTGTCATTCGATTTCGATGCCACTGTCCCGGTTAGGGTCTTACAAGAAACAAATATAATGCCAGTGTCCCAGACATGGTCTTACACATAATTCTCTAATTAATGCCTACATCCCGGACAAGGTCTTCCATGATATCATTTTACCATTACTGAATCAGAATTGACTCGGAACTAATACATTAGGCTCTCATGGCCATCCAAATACAGTTTATAATGCAAGAATTTATAACAAACATAAATATAATGCATATTTGTATATTGACTTACCTTGTATTGATTTAGACGGATTCAAGCTGACTATTCAACGATTTTGGACTTCCCTCGATCTAAGTCCGTTTTTCTTTGTTCTTGATCTTAATCACTACTTGATCTTTGTTGTTTGTTTTGTTTAATTAAATAAAGCTTTAATAACCAAATACCAATTTTGCCCTTAATGAAATAATAATAAAAACTTATGAAGGGTTGTCCATAAAAGTCCATTAACCAAGTTAACGGTCCAATTACAACTTAAGAACCTCCCATTAAAAAGACATAGCACTTAAACACTTTTAGCAAATGGCATGCACATTTTGAATTTTACGCGATTTGATCCTTTTTCAGATTAAACACAGAGATAGATAAATTAGTTCATAGAAATTTCACAGAAGTTAATTTAGATAACACAGACACAGAAAATAATATTAAAATATTTTTAAAACTCAGATATGTGGTCCCGAAACCACTATTTCGACTAGGGTCCACATCGAGCTGTTACAATTCTCCCTCTTAGGGATTTTCATCCCCGAAAATCTTACCGTTAAACTAATTCGGATATTGTTGTCTCATTGCACTTTTAGGCTCCCAGGTAGCCTATTCTAATCTGTGACGATGCCACAGTACTTTCTCTAATGAAATTTTCTTATTCCTCAATTCTTTTATCTCATGAGACAATATACGGATCGGCTCCTCATCATAAGACATATCAGACTTTAATTCAATCTTAGAAGGGGATATCACATGAGACGGATCAGATCTATAACGTGAAAGCATCGATACATGAAACACATAATGTATCTTTTCTAGCTCAGGTGGCAACATCAGTCTATAAGCAATCGGCCCAACTCGTTCAATGGTTTCATATGGCCCGATAAATCCCGGACTCAATTTGCCCTTTTTGCCAAATCAAAATAGTTTTTTCCATTGAGATACTTTCAGAAATACTTTGTCTGTAACACCCCAAACTCTGCCCAGACATTATGGCCAAATCTGGTGTTTCACATCAACTATGAGTTGAAACACATTCCTTAGCTGTTATGAGTGAGTTTGAAAAACTGTTGTTGAAAGTTTGGAAAGAAAACCAAGTTTTTAAATTGGCGAAAGTCCTATCCACTATCGGTTTATAGTTTATTTCATTTTCAGGTCTTTATGTGTCATTGTTACTTTTTTTCCTACGTGTGTTATACTTTGAAATCATTGATTAATTTTAAATAAGCAGCCTTATTCTATCCATTTTAAGCAAGTTATAAATAATGAAATAAAACCAAAATAAAAATACTTAGAAGCGGCCTTATTACAAATCAAAACCGAAAAAGAAATAATTTAAATAAAATATTGAAAATAAAATAACTTAAGTAAAATTAACCAAATGCAATCCCCATGGCCACTCCAGATCCCCCCAGCTCCAAGTCCACTAGTTTAGGGCTCACCTGCATAGATGAAAGGGAAGGGGGTGATTTTGGAAAACTCAATGTGTAAAGTAAACCCAACCAGAGCCCAAATCAATTCATGCTTTACTGGGCCTAAGCCCTATCTAGATTTAGTATTATCTGGGCCTTATCCCTATTTAGGAAACAGTATTAACTGGCCTTAGCCTTATTCAGAATTCAGTACGGCCCTTAGGCCCATTACAGTAATAGAACAGAAATTATGGATGGATGCAAAGCCCAGCCCAAATCCAGCCCTACACACCATGTGGGGAATAACTCGACCCACCCAGCCCTACACACCACAGTCGCAGCTGAGTTGCTTAATCAGATAACGTGGCCAAGCCACTAACAGTAAAACGAGGTAAAACCCCTAACAGTAAACGTGGCATTGCCACTTAGCACTTCCTCCATCATAAACCCAATCCCATGTAACAGTATAAAATGTCATGGTATACAATGAACAGATTCAAATTAGCATGCATTTCAGTCAAGTTTAGCCCTAGGGGTAAAATAGTAATTTCTCACCCCTAAGGGGTATTTCAGTAAATATACCAGTTTTTAGGGTTTTATGCATATTTTACTTGCTAATTGTCCAAAAATTATCCAGGCAACTTATTTAACCCATTTAGTCTAATTAAAGTTATCGGGCCCTAAAACCCCTAATGGGCCCTACGGTGTCCACAAACTATTTTGGCCCACTAAGCCCAAATTTTATGTCCGTTTTAGCAGATTTGTTACTCTATCTATCAGAATGCACTTACCACTCGTTTCCTACCCATATGGGCCTGTAAGCCCATTGGACCCAAATTTAGCCACTCGAGGCCCAAATTTACCAATGTGCATAAAATCGCGCACACATCCTGCTTACCGTTTGCAATTACAAATTTTACCGGGTCAACCAACCCACAAACGTTCGCATGCTTGCAAGCCCTCAAAATGATGGAATTTTGGCATTTCAGCTTTTTGGCTTTTACCGATCTAGTCTACTAGTGGGTGTTGTTTACACACCTGATTTGCGATATACGTTGACTAGATCTCCCACGCGATTCACCTACAATCGTTTCAATCAACATGTCACTAAAATTTAATTGATTAACCGACATCAATTCAACATACCTATTCGGCCAACACCAACTAAGACCCTTAGTCCCTTATCTTTGCCAAAAACAGTGACTAGATCTAGATCTAGTTGCTCCAATGGTTCTAGCCTCCAATACTTCTTGATCGACGGCCTCCAATCTGCACTAACACATAATAAACCGATAAGTAAAACCAATAAACCCTTTAGCCTTAGTCGACAGCCACCGCCTGATGTTAGGGGTTTTAGCTTTTCTTGAACCACAAGTTATTGAATGGAAAGGAGATCCAAGTACTTATCGAAGATCTACTCGTCAAAGAACACTTCCAATCCTTTTCTATCCTAGATCTAACGTAGATCTAACCCCAAGATACAAGGAGAGAACAGATCTAAGAGATCTAAAGGTTCAGTTCCCGAATCACTATGAATATGGAGGTTTCGGCTTTTCTGTAATGAATGAGAAAAAAGTTAGAAGTTTTGTAATAGAAAAGAGAAGATGTCGAAAAAGGTTAGGGGGTTGTGGGATTCGGCTAATTCGACTAAAGAAAGACTGGGGTTTCGGTCAAGGGAGAAAACGACATGAGAAAATCCAAGGTCTTGATATTTTAGCTTCTGTGGAAATCGGTCAAGAAGAGTTTGGTTAAAAAGGTTCAGATTTTAGTCTTGAAGCAATCAACTAAATGGGGTTTAAGGAGATCAATGAAGAAAAAGAAGAAAAAGAAAAGAAAAGAAGGAAGGAATGAGGAGAGTAGATTCGGCTAGAGGGAAGAAATCTGCATGGAAAAGCTTAAGGTGTAGGGTTTCAACTTTTAGAATGGAAAAGAGGGAAAAGTGTGAACGACAGAACCCCAACTGCTTAAAACCAATTAGCAATCAAAGCAATTGAAAAAAATCCCGAAAGCTAACCTCAAGAAATCGGCACCCAGCTAACTCCTAATGCCGAAACTACAACCTCCCAAAGCACTAGCGGAAAGTGCTACATCAAAGTCCCTTGGCTAGCAACCTCTTGCTTCAATTTCAAATTCCTAAATTCTCTCCCACTTATCCTCCTTCATCTAATCTCATGAGCATCTCACACTCTTCCCATCAGAGTTTCACTTGAAGTCCATCACATGCCTTGCACATGCATTAAAAATAAAATAGCACTTTGCTTACCATGGGACTTGAACTCAAGCCCTTGCACAACTTCCACACGCCACCCTTGTCCTTTAAGTGGCGTTACGTTGCCATCTTACCACTGGCTCTTTTGTGTCTTAAATTACCTACTTTTTCTTAAAAGCCCACTTACTCAAGGCCCCCTTCTCTTTAAATCTAAAATCTTAAAATTTTAGCATGTTTTAACTTAGGCTTGGGCATTCTAAAGGTCCACTAACATACCCAAAGCATAAATTATACAACCAGACAACAAAATTTTAAGCTCACACCAAAATCGCATAAAATCCCGAAATCCCCAAAATTAAGGTTTTACAACTCTACCCCTTTAAAGAAATTTCGGCCTTGAAATTTACCTGATCAAAATAGGTGAGGGTATTGTTGAGGCGTCGCGTATTCTAGCTCTCAAGTAGCTTCTTCTCTACCATGATTGCGCCAAAGAACCTTTACCAAAGGAACTGACTTCTTCGTTAACACTTTGACCTCTCGATCCAGTATTTGCACAGGTTATTCGTTAAAAGTCAAGTCGGCTTTCAGCTCAATCTCTTCCACTAGCACGACATGAGAAGGATCTGATCGATACCTTCTCAGCATGGAATCATGAAAAATGTCATGAATTCGGTCTAACTCTGGCGGTAAATCCAGCTGATACGCCACCGGACCTGCCAGCTTAAGAACTCGATAAGGCCCGATAAACCGCAGACTCAACTTGCCCTTCCTACCAAACCTTAATATCTTCTTCCAAGGCGAGACCTTCAGGGAAACCATATCCCCTACTAAGTACTCAATTTCCTTCCGCTTTAAGTCAGCATAAGATTTCTGCCTATCAGATGCTTCCTTTAACCGATCCCTAATCAATTTAACCTTGTCCTCAGTATCTGCCACAAACTCTGGCCCAAGTACCTGACGTTCTCCCAACTCCGTCCAACAAGTTGGCATATGATACCTTCGCCCATATAGTGCCTCATATGGAGCCATTTGAATACTTTCCTGATAGCTGTTGTTATAAGCAAACTCTGCCAACGGCAAGTAATCCTACCAACTACATTCGAAGTCGATAATACAACCCCTCAACATGTCCTCCAAAACCTCAATAACCCTTTTCGACTATCCAATTATGTACCCAAAGCCTCATCCAACTTCTGCCAGAATCGAGATGTAAACCTAGGATATCGATCAGAAATAATCGAAACTGGAACCCCATGCAGTCGCATTATCTCCGCCACATACAACTTGGCCAAGTTCTGAAGTGAGTAATTGGTTCAGACAGGTATGAAATGAGCAAATTTCGTTAACCTATCCATAATTACCCACATTGAGTCCTTTTTAGAGGGTGTCAAAGGTAGCCCACTCACAAAATCCATGGTTACCCTCTCCCACTTCCAAAGTGGAATCTTCACTAGCTGCAGAAGCCCAGAAGGCAGTTGATGCTCAGCCTTCACTTCCTGGCATGTCAAACACTTCCCCATGAATTCTGTTACTTCCTGCTTAAGTCCAGGCCACCAGTACAACTCTCGCAAGTCTCGATACAAGTTATTTCCTCCAGGATGCATGGCACAAGGTCCACCATGAGCCTCTTTCAGAATTGACTGCCTCAAGTTAGAGTCCTTCGGAATACAAACTCGACCTCAAAAGCACAGAACTCCTTCACTATTTAGTCTAAAATCAGAAATCTCATCACTTACAGATTGTTGGAATCGAGGAGCTAGCGACTCATTCTCTAACTGCTTTTCCTTAATCTACTTAATCAATGTTGGTCTCACTGGTATTTCCGCTAATAGGCTACCATTTTCATACAGGCTTAGACGAGCAAACATTGCTTTTAACTCAGTTACAGCCCTTCGACTAAGTGCATTTGCCACCACATTTTCCTTACCTGGGTGATATTCAATCGAACAATCGTAATCCTTAAGCAACTTTATCTATCTCAGTTGCCTAAGATTCAACTCCTTCTGAGTCAACAAATACTTGAGACTCTTATGGTCTGTGTATATAATACACTTTTCTCCATACAGATAGTGTCTCCAGATTTTTAACGCAAAGATTATCGCTGCCAACTCCAGATCATGGGTAGGGTAGTTCACTTCGTGAGGCTTCAGCTGTCGCGAAGCATAAGCGACCACCTTACCCTCTTGCATCAGTACACAGCCTAAACCCACATGCGACTCATCACTATACATAGTGTAACCCTTCCCAGATTCCAACTGAATCAACACTGGCGCCTCAGTCAAGACTTTCTTCAACTTATCGAAAGCCTCTTACTATTTTTCGGTCCAAACAAAGGGCACTCCCTTCCTCAAGAGTTTTGTTAACGGTGCGGCGATTAAAAGAATCCTTCTACAAACCTTTTGTAGTACCCTGCTAAACCCAGAAAACTCCAAATTTTTTATACCGACCTCGGTAGCTTCCATTCCAAAACATCCTCAATTTTCTGAGGATCCACCCTTATCCCCTCACCAGAAACAACGTGACCCAGAAATGTCACTTCTCGCAACCAAAATTCACACTTGCTGAACTTTACATAGAGTTGCTTCTCTCTCAACACTTGCAGAACAATATGGAGATGCTCATCATGCTTCTCCTCAGTTTCCAAATACACCAAAATATCATCGATGAAGACGACTACGAATCGATCCAAGTAAGGTTGAAATACCCGATTCATCAGATCCATGAAAGCCACAGGTGCATTCGTCAATCCAAATGATATTACCAGAAACTCGTAATGACCATATCGAGTCCTGAATGCTGTCTTATGAATATCCACCTCTTTGACCCTTAACTGATGATATCCAGATCGAAGATTGATCTTGGAAATTACTGAAGCTCCTCTAAACTAGCCAAACAAATCATCGATCCTTGACAGAGGGTACTTATTCTTAATCGTTAGTTTGTTGAACTGATGATAATCGATGTACATACACATCGTCCCATCCTTCTTCTTCACGAACAGTACTGGTGCTCCCCACAAAGACACGCTAGGCCTAATAAAACCTCTGTCCAACAACTCTTGGATTTGTGCTTTCAACTCCACTAACTCCTTTGGTGCCATCCTGTAAGTTGCGATGGACACTGGAGTCGTTCTAGGCAACAAGTAGATTCCAAATTTGACTTCACGATTCGGAGGCAGTCTAGGAAGCTCACCAGGAAAAACATCTTGAAATTCTTTGATGGTTCTAACCTTTTCCACAGTCAAACCTTCAGCCTCCGTCTGACTCACAAATGCCAAAAACACCTCGCAACCCTTGCGAATCAGCTTCTCAGCCCTTAAGGCAAAAAAAACATTGGACAAATAATCCCTTCGCTTTCCTATAACCATCACCTCCTCATCCTCTGTAGTCCCTAACACCATCCGCTTAGCCACACAATTTAGAGTCGCCTTATGCTTAGCAAGCCAGTCCATTCCTAATATCGAATTCTCCAAATGGTAGCTCAATTAAGTCCGTAGAGAAAATCCTACCTTGAGTCTCTAAAGGCACATTTCTATAGAGTTTGTCTACCCTAACCGAGTGACCCAGTGGACTTATCACCGTTACCCCACTCACAGTTTCCTCAGAGTGCACACCCAACGACCCAGATATTTCACATGCAACATACGAATGGGTAGAACCAACATCTATCAAGGCAGTGTATGGCATGCTAGAGATAAAAAATGTACTAGTTATGGCGTCAGGTGTGTCACCCTCCTCTCGACGATGAGCAGTGCACACCAACGCTGGCTGACGAGCCTCCGCATTTCCAGCACCCCTGCCAGGTGCTCCACATCCACGACCATTTCCATTGTTGCCCCTACCTTGACCACGGCCTCTCGGCGGTTGTAGTCCACCTTGCACTGGTTGAGCAACCCTCTGTTCAGCAACTTGCGTTTGAGCCAGCCTTTGAGGACAATCCTTCACTCTGTGCTCCTTGGATCTGCATCGGAAACAAGCCCCGGTACGCTTCCAGCACTCTCTCAAATGCACTTGACCACAGTCCCCATAAGCTTGCGGTCTAACTGTATTCACCAGAACTGCTCAAATTGGTTCGTCCACTCTAGCTCTTTTGACGTTCCTGTTTGCAGCACTAGAGGGTCCAGAATCCCTCCTGAATCGATTTAGGTCCTTCTCACGGTTCTGCCCTTCAGTTCGTTTCACTTCCTCGGCTATCTTAGCCTTTTCCACCAAAGCAACAAAGTCACACTCCCTCTGTAGAGCTATCAGCACCCTAAGCTAATCCTTGAGGCCATCCTCAAATCGAACGCTACGTTCATACTCAGTAGCAACTATTCCATTGGCATACTGGCTCAACCTTAAAAACTCAGCGCCACACTCAACAACAAACTTGTTACCTTGGGTCAGATTTAGAAATTCCTTCCTTCGAGCGTTTACATAGCTCCCCCCGATGTACTTCCCCTTGAAAGTCGTCTTAAACTGTTCCCAGGTTACCCGCTCAGCTGGGGTACTATCTCTCACCATGATCCACCACTGGTATGGCTCGTCTCGCAGTAGAGACACTACTCATTTCAGTTTTTGCTCCACTGAGTAGTCAAGATCATCCATGATCCGCTCCGTGGCCTCCAACCAGTACTCAGCCACATTTGGGGTTACTCTAGATATGCTCCTGAAGACCTCCGCTTCGTTAGCCCAGTGTCGTTTAGAAATGGATCCCCTATTTACAGTCCCGGTACTTGCTCCAGCAACCCTCTCTAGAACCTTTAACATTGCCTAGGACAAAGTATTGTCCCCTGCAGCCCTATCATACGGCCCATTCTTAGCTACTGGTAGTACTCGTGCCTTCTCAACTGGCATATGTCCCGAAGATGAAGACCCAACTTGTACACTACCTCGACCACGTCCGCGGCCTCGTCCATGAGCTACTCTCGTACTCATATCAACTTATCTGATTACCAATTTTATGAAATTAGTTTAGTATTTCAGTGTTTATTACTAATGCCTTATGCACAGATAGCTTTTCAGAGTTTGTTTTCGCGAAATCGTAGCCTAGCTACACTCTCAGTCTTCTAGGGTTTTGTAACACCGCTAACCCGTATCTGTCGCCAGAACAAGGTTATGAGGCATTACCTGACTGAACAAAACTGTTAGGAGCTCATATATACATACTAGACATAAATTCAATTATGCATCAGTCATAAAAAAGTAATCTATTACCATTTGTCCATAGCCGAATATACCAACTTGTTAATATAGTTCATTCAATGTAAACATATCTCATTAATTTACCCTATGGGTATTTATCAAATTTCAAAGGTGACTAATTATTTATGGCATAACCGAATCTCTTAGTAACAAAACAAACTACTATCAAGTCATAATATACATTTATCACCATTGAAACATATACTACTTCATTCAACCATACATTCATAATTAGCGAATAAGCAAGCCATTTTCGCATGGCTTAAATATATACATATTCAAAATATCACTTGTTTCAAAATGAAGAGTTAAGCCTATACATGCCATCTTTCAAAATTATAGACTTTTAAAAGTACCAAAAACAATGATGATAGTGTGGATGACTTTGAACTTGAATCTCCGAGCTCGTAGCTTTCGAACAAGATCTATAAAACAGAGTAACAAAGACACTCGAAGTAAGCTAATTAGCTTAGTAAGTCTTAAGTAATTAAACAGCCCACATCATGAAATATAATTACCGAGTATCACAGTTATTAGATAAGCTAATAGAAGCTTATAAGGGCTATACTAGCCAAATACACAAAATCTTTAATTAGCATCATTCACATGTCTCACGTACGTTTGGCCGGATATAAGTGCGCACATATAACATCACATTTAATCATCTACTTATTGACATGGTCAGACATAAAATAGATTCATAATTGTCTCACCTCATAATACTTACTTGTATAACCCGATTAGGCACAGTCGTTCGTCCCATCACATAAATAGCCGAAATTTCAAATACAATATATGTATATATTTATATTCAAATATCATCATAAATAACTGAACATTCAAGTTCATGAAGCATCACATGTAATTTGATATTCAAAATCAGATATAAAATCTCATTTGTGCATACTTTCATATTTGAATACATTTGTATTCATATAAAATAAGATAACACAATTTCACTTACTTACTGACCACATTCACTCAAATCAACTAACTCACTGATTTGATACAATTCACCGGTATAAAACCTGGTAGGCTTAAGCCCGAATTCATCACTGGTACTAGGCCTGCTAGACTCTAAGTCTGATACGTATTCACTGTCATTATGCCTGCTAGGCTTGAAGCCTGAAATTAATCACCAGCTTAATGCTTGCTAGGCCAAAGGCCCGAACACTATATATCACAAATTTCCACATAGCTCAAACATATAGTAAGGCTTAGTACCATTCGGTTTTAGCATATATTAGTGTCTCACTTATTTCCATACTTAGTTACTAAGTATCAAGCATATCATTTATGCTTCTTTCCATTCACTATCACATTCGATCACAAAAGCATGTGTAATAGCCCGATTTTGGGTCTAGTCGGAACAGTGGTTTCGAGCCCACTATTCTGAGGCCGGAGAAAATTATTTTGATATTATTCTCTGTGATATAGCATATTTTTTAAAGGTGCATGAAAATTTTGATAAGTTAATTTTAGAGATTTCTAGCTTAATTTTGAAAAAAGGGCTAAATCGCATAAAGTGTAAAAGTTGTGTATTAATGCATAAAGGTGTTAAATTGATTTAGAATTAAAATTGGGGGTCTTTAAAAGGCAATTAGGCCCTTTAAAAATGAATGGCCGGCCAAGAGAATAGAAGAGTAGAAAAGTCAAAAATGTTGGGTAAGATATTTTGTAATAAAATAAGAAAAAAGAATAAAATGTTATATCTCTTTCATTTCTTCTTCTTCTCCACGAAATGGGCAGCAAGAATAAGGGTTTAGAAGCTGGAAAATTTCAGCAACTCATCTCCCTTGATAGTAAGTGATTTTAATGTCTTTTCTTGATGATTTTTACATTTTTGGAACCCCTAAAGCATGAGCTTTCAAAAGAGTGGACTATTTTGCAAATTGATAAAGAGTTTAGGCTTTTGCCATGAACATATATGTGTTGTTTGCTGAGTTTTTATGGAAGAATTTGAGTTGTATTTGTCTAATAAACACCTTTGTGAAAGAAATTTGCATGAAAATGTCTTAAAAGGGGGTTATTATGCAAAGTTGTAAAATAAGTGCTAATGTGTGTGAAAATGATATTTATGAGTTTCTATGGTTTTGTAATGGTTTATTTAGGCTTAAGAAGTGAAGAAATTGAATAAAAATCAATTTTCGAGCATAGGGGCAAAATGGTCATTTTGCAAAAGTCTAGGGGCAAAATGGTCATTTTGCTAAAATTGTGAAATTTGGATTGTTTTAATTAATTTAGTGATTAAATGAGTGAATTTTATCATGTTAGATCAAGAAAAGCGAGATTTGGGCCTAAATCGGAAAGTATGAGATTATGGACTAAAATGGAGTAATTAACCGGAATTGCCTTCGAGGTAAGTTCGTATGATTAAATAAGCATGATATTCATGTTATTACTAATATTTTTGGAAATTATCTTGCTATGTTGGTATTGGATTTTCTTTATTGGAAATATTGTATATGGAAAGTGATGCCAAGTGTTGAAAACAATTATGTGATGATGGAATGCATTGGGAATTTGATGGAATATGATATTCCATTGGAACAAGTAAGTTTTGAGTAATTGAATTTGGTATTTAATTTTAAATGCCATGATATACTTGTATGATAAATGAATGATGTCCCATTGTCCTTATCATAATAAGGTTATTGAGAAAGAAACCTATTACATGTTTGTTATGTAGCCGAATGGCTATTAGAGAACTAAACAAAGAAAGAGATTGGGGACATATGCTTATGTATGTGTTTGTTTATTGAGATAAAAGTTTAGTAAAAGAAGAATATATGTATTAGACTTGAATAATGTTTACGACACAAAGTCATTGAGTATGTTATATGTCTATATGCGAATGAGTGGACTTGAATTACAAATGTGATTTTGCTATGTGAAATGTGGTAACATGTGAATACATAAGACTCTGTGATGTGAATCTGGGATTAAAAACCCGAAGGCTATACGCGGAGATTATGTCCGGGTTAAGACCCGAAGGCTATACGCGGAGATTATGTCCGGGTTAAGACCCGAAGGCTATATGCGGAGATTATGTCCGGGCTAGAGACCCGATGGCTATGTATGGAGTTTACCCGAGCTAAAGGTCTCGATGAGGAGGCGAGTAAAGTCTCGGACTAAAAGACTTCATGGTAACGATTGCTAATGGATATGAATTATATGTTAAATTCTTATATAGGATCATACATGGAGTCATATGGACTAACATGTGTGAACTTATAAAATAAGATACAAGAGCATATGAATAGAATTGGCTTTATTGTACATCTATGGATTATCTTAATGAATTGGAATGAGTCTTTTATTCTTGA
Organism: Gossypium stocksii; assembly: GCA_020496765.1. Lineage (NCBI taxonomy): Eukaryota > Viridiplantae > Streptophyta > Magnoliopsida > Malvales > Malvaceae > Gossypium > Gossypium stocksii. Next base: position 48,757,933 of record CM035627.1, read on the forward strand.
TGATATTGAGATTTTGTTGTAAACATTGATAAAGCTTGTTAATAAGTTGCTTATTGTTTTCATATGAACTTACTAAGCGTAAAGCTTACTCCCCTTTTCTTTCCCATTTTCCCTAGGGTTGCCAAGTTTGCTCGGGTTAGAGGCCGTCAGAGATATTATCACACTGTCAAGTTAATGCTATCGTCGTAAGTAAATCCTAGTGTACCGAGTCTATGGCATGTGTAGGGTTGTAATGTGGAGTACGTAATATTATGATTTAGCCAAAGGCATTGGCTTGAGATTAAGGTAGTATGTATTCTTGTAAATTGCCTTACGTCAGCTAATCATGTTATGGATCTATATGATTATTCTTATGCTTGTGTGTTATTAACTATTGTGATGTGGCTCATAGTATGTATGCTTGAGTGATAATTATGACATGGAATTAAGGAAAAATGTGAAAGTAGCTTAAAAATAGAACTTCATAACAGCAGTGACGTGAGTTTGAAAATTTACTAAAAATCATAGAAATCGAATTTGATGATGGATTAGTTATGAAATTGAAGCTTATTATGTCTACTTTCAAATGGAAGAAGCGAAATAGGTGAAGGGATTATATGTTATGAGATATCTGAGTTTGAGTAAAACAGGGCTGGAGCAATTTCTGGATCCCCTGTTCCAACTTTGAAAATTCGCCATAAATTGTACAAAAATTATTAGGAGGATTAATTTTTATGTCTAGATTCCTTATTGAGTCTAGTTTTAAGAGAAATAAACTTCATAGTCATATGAAATTTGTACAGGGAGAAAAGTGGTTTGAAATGAGTAGAGGTCAGTGCAGTCGAGTTCTCCAATAGGGGAAACTTTAACTAATAAACTGTACTAAATGGCCCAGCCAAAAATTCTAGAAAAAAATTAGTAGATAGATATATGAGTCTAGATTTGGGAAAAATTTACGGATCTTGATTTCGAGTTTGTGACTCGAGATATGATTTTTTTTGAGCGACTATGACGCGGAAAACAGTTTATTCCGAAAATGAAAATGGATTTTGTAAAGTTGTTTAAATTGGTATATTTTGTTTAGTAACACCTCAAGCTCGACTCCGGTGACGGTTTCGGGCGTTGGGGGCGTTACATTTAGTGGTATCAGAGCATGGTTTAGTCGATTCTCGGACTAACCTAGCGTAAGAGAGTCTAGCTATACATGCCATAGTATTACTCGTGATAGTGTGATATCTCCCGGCCCTGACAAAACTGTTGGTTAAGACAAGAACGAGTTCCAACCGAGCAAATCTTGATAGAGATAAGAGTAAAGTTGAGATTATTGAATTATGCTTGTGATATGTTGAAAATGGAAAAGGTATGAAAAGAAATTCATGATTCTTTTTATATGAACTAGTATTCATTATGTGATATTCATGAGTTAAAGAATGTGGAAACATGGAATGAAATTAAAGCTAAGTTGTGATAAGCTCTTTCATGCATGTTAGTATTCACATAATGTTACGTAGCTAACTCATTTGGCTTAGTGGTTATGAAGAGAAAGTTTTACTCGAAATGACTGGATATGTGTATGAGTATTTCTATTCAATGATGTGTAATCGGTATGTACATGTGATTGAGATTTACGTTTAAGTCTCTGAATTAAAGATGTCATAATAGTCATAATAGCATGAAAGTTTTAATGAAAGATCAAATTAGGTGGAACGCAGGAAATGAGTACGATCGTTCACTAATGAATTGACGGAAAAGACCATGGTTGGACCATGGCAATACATGAGATATGTACGCCAGTGTAAGACATGTCTGGGACATGCATCGGCCACGTAGGTGCAAGTGTAAGACCTGTCTGGGACAGGCATCATCACCGAGACAGATGAGCTAGTGTAAGACCCGTCTGGGACGTGGCATTGGCTCGACTTGTACTAAGTGTAAGACCTATCTGGGATAGGCATCAGCACGGGCAGAGCAGAGCTAGTATAAGACCATAGTTGGATTATGGCATCAAGTAAGCGATGTACTCAAAACTGTAAGACGTTCTCCAATTTGATAAATATTGACAAGTGATCAAGATTAAATGTGGGAACTTGATAAGACATTAACGGTAATTTGGGAAAAAGAAATGAAAGTTTGAATTGTGATAAATTCACTTATGTTTTGCTAATATTCATATGAAATAAAGTTGCATGTACTACTGAGATATGTGAAAATGTGTTCGTTACAAGTTGGAAATTCGAAATGTTTGAATTAATGTGTGTAATGCTACGTTGTTGTTGAATATGCATTTGCTTGAGATTCAAAAGTTTAGAGGCTTTACAATCTTCGCCCCCTTATCAGAATAGAGTTATACGATGAGATTTTTGAGAGATATGTTGCATGAGCTTGCAAAAGTGAAACTAAAGAGTACAATAATGGAATAGTATGGGATTAGTGAATACAAAACTTGTTAGAGGAGTAATGTCAGACTTGCACAGATGTCTACGCATGACGGATTCAATTAAACAAAAGTTATGGCTATCTTTCTCTTCTGGGTATTCTATGTTTTCCTCTATTCTGGAGAATACGAATGGTTATCCCTTTCGAGTGGGAATTTTATCGTATGAGGATTGCTAGTGATTGTGATATTGATGAAAAGCTCTAGTGGTTCAGTTAGTTATGATCGACATTTCTCCATCTCTTCAGATTTCTATTCTGATATATTTGAATAAAGTTGGTAGTAAAAATTTATGCGAGGTTATTCTGATGTTCTATTAATTATGGTTTATATGTATGTGGGAATTATATTGTCTTTGTTATGAGGAATTTTAGAGTGTACAGACAGTAGTTTCCTTCCGGTTCTCTTTGAGGAATTTTTAGGATCATCTTTATCATTTTCTTCTGGATTATATTCTCGGATTTCTGGTATAATCTTATATCTTGGAATTTCTTATATTGGTTTTTCTCTTTTTCTTGTTTCGAGAATTATCGAGCTTGGCTTATCTTTACGAGTAATCTTTGATTTGCGATATTGGAATCTATTATGATTATGCTTCTGGTTCAATTATAGAAGTGTGAAAATTCTAGTATCTGGATTTCTCTAATCTTCGGGTAAAGAGCTATTATTGGTAAAGGTAAATTGAGTTATGTGCATTAAGTTTTTAAACAGTGGATGGCCTGAGCATAGAGATGTGGCTATAAATGATAAATTAGCCTAGTACAGTATGATTTTGACTTTTGACTTGGAACTTTAGCAAGGATTCGATTTTTTGGTTTCTGTTGTTATTGTCTCCGAGTAACAATCTGAGTACTGAGAAACTCCGGGTTATAAAGAGAATTGAGTACAAAGTTTACAGCAGCACCTTGTCTTTCTTTCCAAGGGCATTGAGTTGGTTACAGGGAAAAGCCGAATATCAAATGTATTCGAGGTTAATATTGTCAGTAATGACATTGAAAAGAAAATGAAAAAGACTAGTATAAATTTCGTACAGGGATGTTCCACTTCCCCGGGTAAATAAGAGATACCATATTGGATTGTGATAGATGGATGATAGTAGTCCTCGTGGCTATTCTAGTATGTACAGAGGTATTGTTAGATGGGTTTGGACGAGCTGTGTTTCTAAGCTTGTAGTTCTTAGAATGTCAGTTTTAAGTATTTCGGATTGAGCCGAGATCTTTATGGTAATTGTGGAAAGGTTACAGATATCCTAAGTATGAGCTTGATCTGGGTTTGTTTTGTAAGCTATGAGAAAAAGGATATAAGTGACTCATGGAAATTGAGAACGACTTTTTCTGGTAAGATTTTCGGGGACGAAAATCCCTAAAGGGGGGGAGAATTGTAATAGCCCGATTTTGGGTCTAGTCGGAACAGTGGTTTCGAGACCACTATTTCGAGGCCGGAGAAAATTATTTTGATATTATTCTCTGTGATATAGCATATTTTTTAAAGGTGCATGAAAATTTTGATAAGTTAATTTTAGAGATTTCTAGCTTAATTTCGAAAAAAGGGCTAAATCGCATAAAGTGTAAAAGTTGTGTATTAATGCATAAAGGTGTTAAATTGATTTAGAATTAAAATTGGGGGTCTTTAAAAGGCAATTAGGCCCTTTAAAAATGAATGGCCGGCCAAGAGAATAGAAGAGTAGAAAAGTCAAAAATGTTGGGTAAGATATTTTGTAATAAAATAAGAAAAAAGAATAAAATGTTATATCTCTTTCATTTCTTCTTCTTCTCCACGAAATGGGCAGCAAGAATAAGGGTTTAGAAGCTGGAAAATTTCAGCAACTCATCTCCCTTGATAGTAAGTGATTTTAATGTCTTTTCTTGATGATTTTTACATTTTTGGAACCCCTAAAGCATGAGCTTTCAAAAGAGTGGACTATTTTGCAAATTGATAAAGAGTTTAGGCTTTTGCCATGAACATATATATGTTGTTTGCTGAGTTTTTATGGAAGAATTTGAGTTGTATTTGTCTAATAAACACCTTTGTGAAAGAAATTTGCATGAAAATGTCTTAAAAGGGGGTTATTATGCAAAGTTGTAAAATAAGTGCTAATGTGTGTGAAAATGATATTTATGAGTTTCTATGGTTTTGTAATGGTTTATTTAGGCTTAAGAAGTGAAGAAATTGAATAAAAATCAATTTTCGAGCATAGGGGCAAAATGGTCATTTTGCAAAAGTCTAGGGGCAAAATGGTCATTTTGCTAAAATTGTGAAATTTGGATTGTTTTAATTAATTTAGTGATTAAATGAGTGAATTTTATCATGTTAGATCAAGAAAAGCGAGATTTGGGCCTAAATCGGAAAGTATGAGATTATGGACTAAAATGGAGTAATTAACCGGAATTGCCTTCGAGGTAAGTTCGTATGATTAAATAAGCATGATATTCATGTTATTACTAATATTTTTGGAAATTATCTTGCTATGTTGGTATTGGATTTTCTTTATTGGAAATATTGTATATGGAAAGTGATGCCAAGTGTTGAAAACAATTATGTGATGATGGAATGCATTGGGAATTTGATGGAATATGATATTCCATTGGAACAAGTAAGTTTTGAGTAATTGAATTTGGTATTTAATTTTAAATGCCATGATATACTTGTATGATAAATGAATGATGTCCCATTGTCCTTATCATAATAAGGTTATTGAGAAAGAAACCTATTACATGTTTGTTATGTAGCCGAATGGCTATTAGAGAACTAAACAAAGAAAGAGATTGGGGACATATGCTTATGTATGTGTTTGTTTATTGAGATAAAAGTTTAGTAAAAGAAGAATATATGTATTAGACTTGAATGATGTTTACGACACAAAGTCATTGAGTATGTTATATGTCTATATGCGAATGAGTGGACTTGAATTACAAATGTGATTTTGCTATGTGAAATGTGGTAACATGTGAATACATAAGACTCTGTGATGTGAATCTGGGATTAAAAACCCGAAGGCTATACGCGGAGATTATGTCCGGGTTAAGACCCGAAGGCTATACGCGGAGATTATGTCCGGGTTAAGACCCGAAGGCTATATGCGGAGATTATGTCTGGGCTAGAGACCCGATGGCTATGTATGGAGTTTACCCGAGCTAAAGGTCTCGATGAGGAGGCGAGTAAAGTCTCGGACTAAAAGACTTCATGGTAACGATTGCTAATGGATATGAATTATATGTTAAATTCTTATATAGGATCATACATGGAGTCATATGGACTAACATGTGTGAACTTATAAAATAAGATACAAGAGCATATGAATAGAATTGGCTTTATTGTACATCTATGGATTATCTTAATGAATTGGAATGAGTCTTTTATTCTTGATGATATTGAGATTTTGTTGTAAACATTGATAAAGCTTGTTAATAAGTTGCTTATTGTTTTCATATGAACTTACTAAGCGTAAAGCTTACTCCCCTTTTCTTTCCCATTTTCCCTAGGGTTGCCAAGTTTGCTCGGGTTAGAGGCCGTCAGAGATATTATCACACTGTCAAGTTAATGCTATCGTCGTAAGTAAATCCTAGTGTACCGAGTCTATGGCATGTGTAGGGTTGTAATGTGGAGTACGTAATATTATGATTTAGCCAAAGGCATTGGCTTGAGATTAAGGTAGTATGTATTCTTGTAAATTGGCTTACGTCGGCTGATCATGTTATGGATCTATATGATTATTCTTATGCTTGTGTGTTATTATCTATTGTGATGTGGCTCATAGTATGTATGCTTGAGTGATAATTATGACATGGAATTAAGGAAAAATGTGAAAGTAGCTTAAAAATAGAACTTCATAACAGCAGTGACGTGAGTTTGAAAATTTACTAAAAATCATAGAAATCGAATTTGATGATGGATTAGTTATGAAATTGAAGCTTATTATGTCTACTTTCAAATGGAAGAAGCGAAATAGGTGAAGGGATTATATGTTATGAGATATCTGAGTTTGAGTAAAACAGGGCTGGAGCAATTTCTGGATCCCCTGTTCCAAATTTGAAAATTTGCTATAAATTGTACAAAAATTATTAGGAGGATTAATTTTTATGTCTAGATTCCTTATTGAGTCTAGATTTAAGAGAAATAAACTTCATAGTCATATGAAATTTGTACAGGGAGAAAAGTGGTTCGTAATGAGTAGAGGTCAGTGCAGTCGAGTTCTGCAATAGGGGAAACTTTAACTAATAAACTGTACTAAATGGCCCAGCCAAAAATTCTAGAAAAAAATTAGTAGATAGATATATGAGTCTAGATTTGGGAAAAATTTACGGATCTTGATTTCGAGTTTCGTGACTCGAGATATGATTTTTTTTGAGCGACTATGACGCGGAAAACAGTTTATTCCGAAAATGAAAATGGATTTTGTAAAGTTGTTTAAATTGGTATATTTTGTTTAGTAACACCTCAAGATCGACTCCGGTGACGGTTTCGGGCGTTGGGGGCGTTACAGCATGTCACAATTTCACTATCATCTTATACTTGCCTTTCGGCCATATAAACATGATGCATCTCACCATCATCTCTTCTATGCCATTCGGCCATATACATACATTACATCAATTACTTAATTAACATATCATATCATATTATAATCGGATGTACTCAGAGTTTAATCACTTAAAACTTACCTCGGATGTTGTCGGACGATTACAAATCGGCTAATCGATTAATTTTGCCTTTCCCTTATCCGAATTTAGCTCTATTTGTTTTTGAGCTTTAAATTTTAGCTCCTATAGTGCTGAATGCTCAAAGCTCCTTTCTTAGCTATTTTCTTTTAGTTTCAGCCAAGCATGAGTGAAAATGAACAACCATTTTGATTTACTATTACGTGCATGATCTTCATTTATTAAATTACCAAACTAACCCTTTTAACATTATTACTCCTCCACTAAGTCATGGCCGGTTATGTCCATGCATAATTCTCTTGGCCTATTTGCTTCGTAAACCCTCCACATTAACTTTAAGTCACAATTCGGCACTTACACTATAGTCATCAAAATTTTCTTTTATGAAATCAAGTCCTTAATAATAAATTAACATTCAAATGACAAAATTAAAACACCAAATTTTCACAATGATACGTCACATAATAAAAACACAGAGAATAATATTTTAAAAAATATTTCCTAACTCAGTTTCATGGTTCCGAAACCACTTTTCCGATTAGGGCCAAAATAGGGCTGTCACAACTCTCCCTTCCTTAGGGATTTTCGTCCCCGAAAATCTTACCGGTGAATAAGTTAGGATAACGTTCTCTCATTGAGTCCTCAAACTCCCAAGTCGCTTCTTCAACCCCGTGTTTGTACTACAACACTTTTACTAACGAGATTTTCTTATTCCCTAGTTCTTTTACTTCACAAGCCAATATACGAACCGGTTCTTCCTCGTCACTCAAATCAGACTGAATTTCAATCTCTAATGGGCTAATCACATGTGAAGGATCGGATCTATACGTCTGAGCATCAAAACATGAAAAACATTATGAATCTTTTCAATTCTGGGCAGTAAATTTAATCTGTACGCAACCTGTAAAACCCCAAACTCAACCTAGACGTTACGGCCAAGTCTGGTGTGTCACATTAAAGTGTTTTTCGAAAACCATGTTTTCATTGAAAACCCTTCTTAACGTTTGGAAACTTTTACCGGTAAACTTGTATAAAACCTTTATTTTTTTTCCAAAACGTGCTTCATTGTAATAGTTGAAACAACTTTGTAAAACCTTATGGAAAAATTACGAAAGCTTGTAAACCTTTGTAGTTGCGGAAACATGTTATTATAAAAATAGTTTAAGCATCGGAAAATCAAACTTTCTTTGTTATGGCTTAAAGTGAATGGATACTACGCACCAGGTAGGATTCAAGAGAAGAGAAGGTGAGTCATTTAGACTGCTTAAGTACCAAGCTCTTCCTAAATCCAATCCTAGACATGCACACATCCATTGCCACACTTTAACCTTATGACTTGTCCATGAACAACAAATTAAGTTTAAATGTATTTAAGATTTTTATTTATGAACACATTTATGTTGCGGAAGCTTTGCTCTGTTTTTGAAATATTTTGAAAACAAGTAACTTGTACAAAAACGCGCCGTAGAGCTAACTGATTTCAAAACAATTTAAACAATGTCCTACTTAAGCTAAAAATAATTAAAGAATTAAAGAAGTAAAAACCCAAAATAAAATAAATAGAGCGGCCTTATTACAACCCAGAAACCAAAATTAAATAATCTAAATAAATAGTAAAATGAAATAATTAAAAACCAGAAATTTAAATCTTCGTGGCCACTCTGAATCCTTCCCAGCTCCAACTCCACCAACTAAGGCTCACCTGCATGGATGGAAAGAAAGGGAGGGAGTTTGGAAAACTCAATGTGTATAGAATGCCCATCCAAAGCCCAATTCAGCTCAAGCCCACTGGGCCGAAGCCCTATCCAGATACAGTAAACTGGGCCTTAGCCCTTTCAGTTAACAGTATGGCCCATAGGCCCATTTCAGAATAGAATAGATAATATCATGGATGCAAGCCCGACCCAGCCTAAATCCATCCACTACACTCCACCCGTACTAGCCCTACACACCATGTGGGGAATAACTCAACCCACCCAGCCCTACACTCCACAGTTGCAGCATGGCTGCTCAGATAACAGTAAATTGAGGCAAGGCCTCCAGTACGTGGTCAAGCCACTTTCAATACTTCCTCCATCAATATCCCAGTCCCATGCAATAGATAATAATGGCATGCAATAAACAGTAACAGTAAAATATGCATTTTGGGTCAAACTTAACCCTAGGGGTATAACAGTCATTTTACTCCTAGGGGTAAAACCGTAATGTAACACCCTAACCCCATACCCGTCGCCGGAGGGTTATGAGGCATTACATGACAATCGACTAATTTAATACAACTTTATTCGCATAAATCATGCTCAACAATTTCACCTTGAATCCATTTTACACCTAAAATGACTTTTACTATTCATTTGGCAATAATATCAGAACTTATTCAATTTCCCTAAAAAAATAAGTTCACAAAGCCGAAAGTGCATGTACATAAACATGTATGTCATTCAAGAAGTATCAATTCACAAGATATTTCAATGTACTTTTCAAACACACTCTCATGCATCTTATACATCTCCTCTTTTTTTTTTTATCCTATTCGAAAGTTCACTACCCAATTTAAAAAAAAAGTAACATTTCATTCATTCATGTCATTTATTGAAATGGGTAATGCCGAATGTCATCAACCAAGTACCAAATGTTCTCATGAATAAAATCATCTATGCAACCTATAGTCCATTCGGTTCTACTCATGCTTCATATCCATAGTATCAAGTTCAAAATTGTAGTTTCTAATATGCACCATTCAATTAATACACACTTATCGCATGCACACACTTATTCCAAACTTTCATCATTTAAACATTCCTGATCACATTCATCCCATACATGCTTTCCTTACATAAACCTCAAAATGCACTATATATATATATATCAAGCATTTATAACCGAATACACTTAGCTTTCACATTCATCTACAACAAAAATTATCAAGCTTAAAATCCATATTCAAATAAAAGATAACATAGCAAGCCATCTTCGCATGGCTATATATATATATACATAATCAAAACGGTACTTAATTATCATCAAAAGTCAAGCCTATACATGCCATATTCAAAGTTTAACTACTAAGTACCGAAAGAGCTTCGATAGTGTAGACGACTTCGATCTTGTGATTCCCGAAACCGTAGCTAACGAACGAGATCTATGAAACAAAAAATTTAGGGCAACAGAGTAAGCATTTCTTCACTTAGTAAGTTTTAAGCAATGAATTCAATTGAAGTTAAAGCATAGTTCTATTAATGCAAAACCTCTTTACTTTGACCGAATATAACCATGACTAAAATACTACTATCTTTCATCCACGACATTTTCACTTCCTTTAAACATCAATTCATATCACATAGATAATTTCATTGTATCCATCTAAATTTTCCTTTGGCTGAAAGCATACATTGCAATTACAATGCTAAACTTAAGCTTATACACATGCTCACATATTCATGTAGCCTCACATTTTAATCTAATATGCTCGTATACTAAAGATCCCTCTTCATATAATTCCACTTGGATTGAAATTCACGCATCATAAGCAAGTCTTAGACTTTCATGTAATCTTAAACATTAGCCAAAGCATCACTATCCAAATGTATTCATAATCCAAAACGAATTAATTTCACAATGAGTAAGAAGTACATACCTGACAATCTTAGGGTGGTGAGCACATTTGTTTAAGTTTATTACAATATAAATCGCGTATTTCCAGCACGAATGCCTTCAAGCTTAGCTCGGTTAAAACACTAGCACTAAGGCCCTTCGAGATTTAGCCCGGATATAACACCGGCAACGAATGGCCTTCGGGACTTGGCCCGGATATAACACTGGCAACGAATGCCCTTCGGGACTTGGCCCGGATTTAGCTCACTGAACCTTTATGCATATGCAACCATCAGGTATACATTTCACAAAATCTATTACAATTGAAATTTCTTACCTCATTCACATATTAGCACATAACGTAATAATTCCATTTAATATTCAGTCTATAGACACATACATGGATTACATATCAAGTCAATTATCATAGCATATATTTCTAAGAAACTGACGGCTATTTGCCATATTCACCATTCACTTTGCATCAACCATATTCAACAACATCCATAGGCCAAAATCCATCAACTACATGTATATATATATATACGGGTATATCATGTTTTATCAAGTCACATGCTAGGTTTCATTACTCAAAACTTACCTCGTATTCTTCTAAACAAATTTTGGGTTGGCTATTCCGTGATCTTAGCTTTTCCCTTATCCGATGCTGCCCCTCTATGCTATTGAGCAAGTTTAAGCAAATTCAATTTCATTAAACTCTCATACACTTCACTCGATCAATACAAGGGATACAAATATACTCTCTTTACCATACACACACACACACGCATTCGGCCAAATGTATACTCGTCATCAATCACAACTAAATCATTGACTAGCCAAATATGCAAAATCTCAATTGAAGCCATTCGGCACTCACATATATATATAACTAAGAGTCATTTCTCACAATCATTACTTTCGGCATTTTTAAGCAATGAAATTAACATAGATAATAAGCCTTAAACCAAATATATTAAATCTATATCTAGTTCACAAGCATAGCCACCAATCTCACATAACCGAATGTGTCCCTAAATAATATCACATGTATATTATTTAATCACAAGATAAATACACTTATCAAAAGCACCTATTCCTTTATTTGCTTCATAAACCCCAATTGGCCATTTCCAAATCACATATAAAAACATTATCAAAAAACCACATACCATATATAAATCAATACACACATATATCAATTTCTAAAATTAAGCACAAATTTGTATCTTGCAGCTCAATGGCCGAATGTACTTCACTTCCAAATTCACTTCTATTAATTTAACTAATCCGTACTCTCATACTATTATTTTCTAAAAACACCATCTAAACAATACCATTTAACAAATATATGCTAAGACCGAATGTTTATTTAAAAGAGACAATCAATTCAAGCTTGCATTCAAAATTTTAAACGTCCAAATTACTTAATCTATTCACAATTCAATTCGGCAAATTTTGAGTAAAACTTACTCACACAATAGCCAATTTCAAACTATCTTAAACCCACATAAAAACACATATGGTTAAGCTCCAACAACAACCAAACAATAACCAAACTCCATTTCTAATCTAAACGTGGGAGGCATATCCCTTTCATGGCCGAATGCAAATATGAGCTTAAACTTTCAATTTGTTACATGGGTTATGCTAGATGCTTAGTAACCATCCCAAATTCATAAAGAATTATAAAATTTGACATGAAAACTAACCTTAATAAAGGATGCATTGAGCCGAATATCACCCCCCTTTCTCCTTTATGTTTCGGTCAAGAAAAAAAAAGATGAACACTTGGTTCATTTTCTCTCCTTTCTTATTTTATTAAACTAATATTTGATAATATCTTCCACTCATCATTTTTTTTCAATATAAAATGCATATACACATGTAAAACATAATCATGGCCGGCCACTATAGCAAAAATGGTGATATTGACATGCAAATCCATTTGTTTAATGTCTTAATTTATTTAATCACTTCAATTTGTCTATCAAAATTTCAAAGTTTTTCACCTAAGTCCTTATATTTAAATTCACATTCACATTAACAATAAATCAAATATTCAAAATTCTCACATGTATTTTCACATCAATTAGTCATAGAATTTGGTGATTAATTATTTTTACGGCTCGATTTAGTGGTTCCGAAACCACCTCCCGACTAGGGTCAAATTAAGGCTGTCACACGTAATTTTCCACCTATAAGGGTATTTCAGTAATTTTATCAGTTTTTAGGGTTTTCATGCATAATATAGTCACTACTAATCCATTTGTCTTCACGGTAGTCTATTTAGCTTAGTTTAACAATTTAGCTATTGGGCCCTAAAACCCCTAATGGGCCCTACAGTGTTTATTAGCAAATTAAGCCCATTTAGTCCAAGTTTCATAACCAACTTTCCAGTTTTAGTAGTTTTGATCCTTCAGTCTAACAAAACATACTTATTGCCTATTTTTACCCATATGGGCCTGTAAGCCCATTGGGCCCATTTTCAGCCCATCGTGGCCCAATTACCGAAGTATACGAAATTCTGCACGTGACTAGCTTACCACCTTGCGATTTCAGATCTAACGATTTATAATGTCTTGTGAGCATTCGCACACTCACAAGCCCACAAAATGCCAAAATTTTGGCATTTCAGCTTTTGCTGAATTAGACTAAAGAAGGGGTTCGATACACACCTATTTCACAACGACTCTAGAGAGATCCCCACGATGTCCTACAATTGATTACCACAATTCTTAGATTGCAAAACTACAACAAACAATCCTAATATTCACTTACCCATACTCGGCCAATGCCCTTAAGGCCCTCAAAATCTTACCTTTGCCGAAATTGATGACTAGATCTAGATCTAGTCGTTCCAAAGATCCAAGCTTTCGATCAATCACCTCTAGAACACACTAATCACCAAAAGAAATCATTGGTTAATGACCTTTAGAGCCCTAAGCCCCAATCGACAGCCTCCCTAGATTTTAGGAACTTTGGCTTTTTTTAAATTGCAAAATAATGTAGATCTGGGATAACGAGTACTTACCACAGTTTCTCCTTATGTTCCTACTCAAATCTAATGTAGATCTATCCCCTAAACGTTAGCAGAACTCGAATCTTAGAGATCTAAAGATTCAACTCTGAGCTCCTATGGTTATGGCAGTTTTGGCTTTTTGACTAGTGAATATGGCAATCGGTTATGGTGGTTTTAGGGAGGATGAATTTGAAAGAGAAGATGGATTTGAGTAATAGGGGCGTTCGGCTTAGGTAGGAAGCAAAAAGGAAAAGAAAACAATGGAGGAGAAGAAGAGGAAGAAGAAATCGGCACAAAAGAGAAGGAATTTGCGTTTTTGGCTATTGTGAAAACTTAGAAAAGGATGAATGAAAGTGAAAGCTTTTAGGTGGCTAACCCTAATTCTCCAAGACAGAAAAAGAAAAGAACCTAACCCTAATATCAACTAAAACAATCGGCCCATCCTCCCTAAGGCTGTAAGACCCTATACCCCTGTCCGTCGCCGGAAAGGGATATCGGGGTATTACAAAACTAAACGTAACTTACCGAATTTCATAGATACATATCAGGCATAGATTCGATGGTACATTTTATTACGATTACTGATTTACTTAAATTTCTATTTCCGATCAATCTGCCTTTCAAATGCTTCAGCTAATGCAATCCCTATTACATTCGATCACTATAGGAGTACTATCATGGTTACAAAGTGACTACTTACCAATAGGTATAATAGAATCTCTAAGTGCAATTGAATTTCTTAGGTAGTAAGCAATCCTATTCGTATTAAAGTAACAATTCGCATAACATTTTATCAAAAACATATACTCAACTTAGAGATTAAACAAGCCATTTTCGCATGGCTAGGATAATTACAAAATATAATAAGGTTTAACGAAAGGAGATTAGCCTATACATGCCATTGTTCTCAAAATTTACTATTGAAAATACCAAAATAACGATGATAGTGTAGGTGATTAAAGCTCTAATCCCCGAGTCTGTAGCTTCAAAAGGAGATCTATAAAATAGAGGAACAAAATAAACAGAGTAAGCATTTATATGCTTAGTAAGTTTTAAGCAATATAAACAGGTAAACATATCAAGTACAAAAATAGCCATTTGCAATTTCATTTCAAGTTTTCTTTGGGTATATCACCCCTTAGCCGAATATATATACCTTCTTATAAAACTCAACAAGCAGTTAAACTTTCACTTGAAAGTGAGCACATATAACAAAGGCATATTACACAATTTCACATAACTTTTCACATTGACCAATTGTACTATAACTATATTATTAGTCACATTGCATACTCACATATGCAATCGTATACTGACCTTATGGTTTGGTCCAAACCAAGCTTGTGTATAGGATTAGGGTACATACCTGTATAGCTTAACGCTTTAGGCGCATTTATTAGCAATCGCTACTACAAAGTCTTTTAGTTTTAGAATTTTACTCGTATCATCATCGAGATCTTTAGCTCGGATAAAACTCCACTCAAAGCCAGCGGATCAAAATCCGGATATAATCTTCCCACATAGCCATCGGGCCATTGCCCGAACATAATCTCCCCATATAGTCATCGGGTATTTGAGCCCGGATATAATCTCCACATATAGTCATCGGGTATTTGAGCCCGGATATAATCTCCACATATAGTCATCGGGTATTTAAGCCTGGATTCGCATCACTGAGTCTCATACATATTCATTCACATATTACCCGATTTCACATAGCACAAAACACATGTGCAATTCAATCAATTCATTCACATACTAACATATAACATGCCCCTTGACTTTATGTCATAAATGTCATGCAAAATTCATACATGTATACTCCATTTACTAGACTTTCGGCTCAATAAACGAACATACATGAGCAATACATTTCAAACCCCTATCTTAATTTCTTTCTCTATTAGCCAATTGGCTACATAACATGTCTAAGGCTTCTTTCTCATTAACCTTATTATGGTAAAGACAATGGGACATCAGTCATTTATCGTACAAGTATATCATGGCATTTAGAATTAAATACCAAATTCAATTACTCAAAACTTACCTTGAACTTTCCCGAGCAACTATGGGTTGGCTATTCGACCACTTTAGCCTTCCCTTTATCCGAACTTGTCCCTCTATGCTCTTGAGCTAAATAAAATATTTAAATTTTATTAATCCTTATTCAAACATCTCAATTGATCATTTCCACTTATAGTCAAATAAGAAACGCATATACTTCTCATAGCAAACACACACATTCGGCCAATCACATATATATCACAAGTCACTACAAGCTGACTTCCTGAGCAACATTCACTAAATTATTCATAACTGGAGCTATGAAACTCCAAATAAAGTTCCGTAAATTTTCCCTGAAATTAGACTCATATATCTTCTATCCATAAAATTTTCAGAATTTTTGGTTTGGCCAATCAATACCAGAATTTTCTTAAAGTTTCCCCTATTTCACTATTTGACTATACTGACCACTCTTCACTACGAATCAAATTTCTCATTGTACAGAATTCAAAATATGTCCTTGCCTATTTTATACGAAACTAGACTCATTAAGGAGTCTAAGCATATAAATTTTATCTTATAACAATTTTTATACAATTTATAGAGATTTTCTAAAGACAGAACAGGGGATTTCGGAGTCAATCTGACACTGTCTCACATTACTTTAAATATCGATTTATCGGAAATTCCTTTGCTTATAAAGTTTCTTTTATAAGAAACTAGACTCATTAAGCTTTAATTACATAATTTATTAAGCCTCTAATTCAGCTTCCTCAATTTATGGTGATTTTTCCAAAACACGTTACTGCTGCTGTATCAAGCAGATTTATACAAATTCTCTCTTTAAAGTTCTTATTCACATATTTAGAACATAACACCATATATGACATCATTTAGAGAAGTCATTGACCTTAACATATATATAATTTACATTTCATTTCAAGCTACAACATATAATCAAGGTGACATTACCCAAATGGCCGAATACACCATTTAACTAGCTAAAACACACACACAAGCACAAATTCATTCTTGCCATCCACAATCAAATTTACTTTAGTTCATAATCGGTCATTTCATATGATATTCAATGTATAATATATTTATTTTAATATGCTATGAATTACATCTCATATTTATCAAGTCCACCTTAGGTCATCAATTTAAAAACATATCAACTTTCACATTAATCACTTTGGCCCACTCATATCATCAATTTAGTCACATAAATATGAGTCCAAGTTGACCAAATGTATTCTTCTATAATAGCATACATATAATTTATAACAAGCTCAATCTTTCTCTTTATACAATTCTAATTTAACATCAATCATTTAAAATTCGATACATTACACTCAAATCCCATTTCCAATATCAAAATCGACTAACATATACAAATACATAAGTCAAGAATTGACCGTACTATAATGAAAGTTATACTAAGGCCGAATTTCACTCTTAAATAACATTGGTCTTTTACTAATTAAATTCTCATGCTAATAACTCAAAACAGCTCCTTAGCATCATACTTCCATAATTCAACATCTAGTTATTCTTCCAATCTTCTTAAATTAAACTCGGCAAATCATGGGCATGTTCAAGCTCATTAATCGATCCCTATTAACAATCAATTCACAAATGTGCATTTAACAAGCTCAAATTCACTTATACTCTATTTCTTCTTAAAACATGGAATCAACTACCATTAAAGCGTCAAACGCTTAGCCCTTAAAAAAAATATAGCATCTCAAGATATAGCTGAATGTACATTTCTTGACCAAAATCTAAAATTCAACATGGGTTTAGTAGGGAATTGCATATATTTCACAAATACACCAAGATCAACAAGAAATAGTATGAAAAATCACCTTAAAAGAGAGTTCCAAGTAGCCAAATGCCTTATCCCTTTTCTTTTCTTTAGTAATCGGCAAAACAACCAAAAAGAATAAGAAGTAGACATAACATCTTTGTTTTTATCACCTTATTCTAATATAATAACCTTTATTTCATTTTATTATTATTTTTCATTTCCATTTATTTAATAAATATAATACACACTCATCACAAAATTACAAAACAAAAACAAACAAAATGTCATAATGTTAGTAGGTTGGCTGGCCATCATAATAAAAAAAGAAAATTTGACATGCAAGGACATTAATTCACTTGCATGCACATACTAGTCATCACACAATTACCTAGCTCATTTTCATAGTTCACAATTAACCCCTTGTAAGTGCAACTCACTATGATAAGACTAAATTAAGTCACCACAAATGTCATATATGATTTAGCACCTATAATAACCATCAAAATGAATGTTAAATTATTCCCGTGACTCGGATTTGTGGTCCCGAAACCACATTCCGACTAGGGGCAACTTAAGGCTATCACAAAGGCCCTTGCCGAAATTCATTTAAGTGATCACATGCTCGGCACATGCCTAAAAACTAAAAAGTAACAATATGCTTAACTTGCAACTTGAACCCCGGACCTTAATTCCTTCCCAGGTGCCACTTTTGTAGGAACTTAGTGGCGCCACCTTGCCACTTTGCCAAAGCTCTTCTTGTATCATAATTTACGAAGTTTTTCTTAAAAGCCCACTTAACCAAGTCTCCTATTCACTTAAAATCCAAACTTGATATTTTACCGGGTTTTAACTTAGGCTTGGGCCTTCTAAAGGCCCACTAACACTTTTAAACTCAATTCCAATATTCAGTACACCAAAATTTAAAAACTTCACCAAAAATCACAGAAACCCAAAAAATCTCGAAAATCAGGGCGTTACACAACTAGCCCAATTTGTTCTGAAATCTCATATGGTCTGATAAATCTCGAACTCAATTTGCCTTTTCGGCCGAATCTGAGTACCTTTTTCCAAGGTGAAACTTTAAGAAACACTTTGTCTCCGACTTGATACTCTATATCTTTCTGTTTCAAGTCTGCATATGATTTCTGACGATCTGATGCTGCTTTCAGACTGTCACGAATCACTTTTACTTTCTGTTCAGCCTCTTTAATCAAATCAACTCCGTAGATCTTATTCTCACTGAGCTCGGTCCAAAACAATGGTGTACGGTATTTACAACCGTACAAAGCCTCGTAGGGTGCCATCTTGATACTCGATTGAAAACTATTATTGTATGCAAATTCACTCAGAGACAAGTATCGTCCCCACGAACCACTAAACTCAAGGATGCAACATCTCAACATATCCTCGAGTATTTGAATAACTCGTTCGGTTTGACCATCGAGTTGGGGATGGAAAGCGGTGCTAAAATGCAACTTGGTACCTAATGCCTCTTGTAATTTCTTCTAAAATCGCGAGGTGAATCTCGGATCTCTATCCAACACAATAGAAGTAGGTACCCCGTGTAATCTTACAATCTGAGAAACATACAATTCGTCTAACTTATCAAGTGAATAATCTGTACGAACGGGAATAAAATGAGCCGACTTTGCCAATCTATCAATAACAACCCAGATCGCATCTTTCTTGCTCGCTGACAATGGCAACCCGGATACAAAATCCATCGTGACATGATCCCATTTCCACTTATGAATCAAAATCGGCTGAAGCAATCCCGAAGGCATTTTATCTTCCGCTTTCACTTGTTGACATATTAAACATTTCGATACAAAGTAAAAAATGGCTCATTTCATACCGTGCCACCAATACTGTTGTTTCAAATTGTTGTACATTTTTGTGCTACCCAGATGAATTGACATTCGGCTACTATGAGCTTTATTCAAAATCATCATAATAATCTCTGAATTTCTCGGAACACACAATTGGTTTATGTACCTCAAACAAACATTTTCATCAATCCGAAACTCTGAATCCTTGTTCGAACCACATTGAGCCCGTTTAGCGATCAAATCATAATCAACTTTCTGAGCTTCACAGATTTGTTGCATTAACACTGGTTTCGCTTTTAATTCCGCTACCAATAAATCATCAGCGGGCATAGACAAATGTACGTTCATAGCTCGTAAAGTAAACAGTGATTTTCGACTTAAAGCGCCTACAACCACATTAGCTTTTCCTGGATGATAATTAATGATAAGCTCATAATATTTCAATAATTCTAGCCATCGTCATTATCTCTAATTCATGTCTTTCTGAGTCATCAAGTATTTGAGGCTTTTATGATCAGAATAAACATGGCATTTCTCTCCGAACAAGTAATGATGCCAAATTTTCAAAGCGAAATGATGGCAGCTAACTCGAGATCATGCGTCGGATAGTTTTTCTCGTGAGGTTTTAATTGTCTTGAAGCATATGCAATAACTCTACCTTCTTGCATCAAAACATAGCCCAAACCGTTCAAAGAGGCATCACTATAGATCACAAATTCCTTACCAGATTCTGGCTGAATTAACACAGGAGCTTCGGTCAAAAGAGCTTTCAATTGATCAAAACTTTTCTGACACTTTTCTAACCACTCAAATTTGACATCTTTCTGAAGCAACTTAGTTAACGGTGTTGTTATCATCGAGAAGCCTTTCATGAACCGTCTATAATACCCAGCAAGTCCTAAAAATGTCTAAACTTCCGAAACATTCCTCGGAGGTTTCCAATCAAGTATAGCTGAAATTTTACTCGAATCAACCTGGATACCTAACGAAAATACAACATGTCCCAGAAAACTAACCTCTCTCAACCAGAATTCGCATTTACTGAACTTCACGTAAAGCTGTTTGTCTCGCAAAATCTGTAATACCAATCTCAAATGTTCAGCATGCTCAGTTTCATTGCGTAAATAAATCAAGATGTCATCTATAAACACAACCACAAACCGATCTAAGTACTGTCGGAAAATTTCTTTCATTAAATCCATGAAAACCGCAGGGGCATTAGTGAGCCCAAACGGCATCACTAAGAACCCGTAGTGTCCGCACCTCGTTCTGAAAGTAGTTTTAGGTACATCGAAGTCTCTAACTCACAACTGATAATAGCCGAATCTTAAGTCTATTTTCGAAAATACTGAAGCTCCCTTTAGTTGATGGAATAAATCATCAATTCGCTACAACGGATATTTATTTTTTATCTTGACTTTATTAAGTTGACGATAATCGATGCACATTCTCATGGTTCTGTCTTTCTTTTTCACGAACAGCACTGGTGCACCCCAGGGAGAAAATCTTGGTCGAGTGAAACTGTAACACCCTAAACCCGGCCTGGACGTGATGGCTAGATCTAGTGTGTCACATGGTCCTACATCTAAGTTTATAACCTTTTTGCTTGTTGTGGCTTAAGTGAGATTTTCATTAAAATAGCAAGTTTGTGAAAAGTCATTTTGTTAAGCCTTTAGGTTATCCATATTTTGAAGTTGTTGAGTTTGGAAAACATTTTTAGGAGTTTGAAAAACCCGCGCAGCCTATAGCTAGCAGTTTCGATAAAGTATGAATTTAATCTTTAAAGAAAATAAAACCAATAAAGAAATTTAAATAGCGGCCTTATTACAATTAAACCTAAAAATAATATCAAATTAAGATACTTAAAGTAAAACGGAAAAAAACCCGAACTTGCAGATGTTGTGGCCACTCCAAATCTCTCACAGCTCCAAGCCCACTATGGTTAAGGGTTACCTGCAAAGATGAAATTAAAGGGGGTGAGTTTGATAACTCAGTGTACAACATAATCTCAACCATAGGCCAAACGGATCAAGCCTCGGAATCAGATTAATTGGGCCTTGGCCCATTTCAGAAATCAGGTTAAGCCCAAAGGCCCATAACAGATACAGATCAGATATAATATGCAAACAGAACACCCAACCCAGGTCCATCCATAACACCCCCGTACCAGCCTTACACCATGTGGGGAGACTACTCGACCCACCCAACCGCTACACACCACAGAAATTTACAGCGAGGCTGCCAGATATTGTGACGAGGTCACCAGATACAGATATTGTGGCGAGGCCACTAGAACAGATATATATGTGGCGAGGCCACCAGAACAGATATATATGTGGCGAGGCCACCAGATTGCAGCGAGGCTGCCAGAACGCTTCCTCCATCATAAACCCAAACCCCATGCAACAGATATCATGATATGGCATATAACATACAGAATCTCATGCAACAGATATACACATGTATTATGAGATATGACATACAGAAATAGGAAATCATACGTTTCATACAGAATTTACCCTAGGGGTATAAATGTCATTTTGCACCTAGGGGTAAAATGGTAATTTTCCATACTTAGGGGTATTTTAGTCTTTTTAACGATTTTCAGGGTTTTTATGCAAGTCCAAGTAATTACTAGTCCATTAGTGTTTACAGAAGTCCTTTTAACCTTAGTTTCCAATTTTACCCTTTTTAGCCCAAAATCTCCTAACGGGCCTTACTAAATCCACTATCGTCTTAAGCCCGTTTAAACCAAATTTTAATATTTAGATTGTTAATTTAACCGGTTTATTCTCAACATACCGCCAGAATGCTTTTAATGACAATTTTACTGATAAGGGCTCAGAAGCCCATTGGGCCCATTCAAGCCCAACTTACCGAAATGCTCAGAATCTCACCTTTTACAATTCTATCACCATCGAATCTAAAGTTGACCCTAATAGCGTAAACGATTACACAGAGATTTCAGAAGACCGAGTTTTCGGTCACTTTCGGTCAGGTTTCGGTCATTTCAGCCTTAGCCATTCTAGCCTATATTGAGGGTATGATACACACCTGTTAACGGATGAAATGATGACGAGATCCATGTACGAAAGCCTACAGTTAATCACTAGAGTGTTAGCCTAATAATCAACAATCATTAAACCATAAGTCCTTTACCAAAATCGGCCAACATGGCCTGAGTCCCTAAAGTTCCTACCTTCTGCCGAATATGGACTAGATCCCACTGTCCACTTGTGTTAGCCTTCAAACTCCTTCGCTGCACGGCCCCCCTTGATTACCTTATCGCACCTACTGATACAAGAAAGAGACCAATAGGTCTTTTTAATCACTAACGACAACACCCCTAAGGGTTTCGGCTTCTTGCCATAATATCAGGAAACTAACAAAATAAAGTCACGAAATACCTACCGATCTAGCCCTAGCCCGCAACAGTTCCACTTGCAACCACGAGAAGGGAAGAGTCTGAAAATGGTGGTTCGACTTTAGAGAAATAAATGGAGAAAAGAAGTGATAAAAGAAAAGAGTGTGCGAGAGGTATTCGGTCACAAAGTATTCGGTTGGCCTAGCTTCTGAGACTATCGGCAAGGGAAATGGAAAAAGAGAAGTAACAGAAGAAGATGGATTCAGCTAGAAAAGGCTTGATGATATGCAACCGGTCGTGGTGTGAGAAGAGGAGAGAGAGAGAATGAGTAGAAATGAAGAAAGAAAATGATCAATCGGCAAAACAGGTTTAGGGTAATATGGGTCAACTACTTGGATAGAAAAATGAAGAAGAGAGTGGTAGAATGAAACCTAACATGCTATGTAAAATCGGCAAAAGGAAGAGAGTTTACTCACCTAGGGAAATCGGCACAAAACACAAAAGAACCTAAGGGAATTCGGCACAACTAGCACCTAATTGCCAAAAATGCACTACAAAGAATCCATTGGCCGACCACTTCTTTTCGAAATTCAAAAACACCTAAATCTCTCCTCAACAAGCTCTCCTTATCACTCCACAATTCCCTCTCATGACCAATTCAAACACTTCTCAACAGAGTTCAACTCTGCTTCAAACTCTTACCTGTTCAAGCACAAAAATTAAACGCCACACATGCTCACCCTGGGACTTGAACCTTGGCCCTCCTTCAAGCTCCACACGCCACATTTTTAGGAGACTAGTGGCGTCACTTAGCCACTTTACCAAGGCACCTTTTGTGTCATAAACCACACACAATTCCTTAAAACACTTACTTCCCAAGGCCCCCTATCTCCTAAGTCAAAAATACAAAATTTTACCCAAGTCTTAAACAACACTTGGGCCTTCCATAGGCCCATTAATACTCCCCAAACAAGCATTACACACCTAAATACCAGAGTTTAACCATTTTATCAGATGAACAACAACCTAAGAGAAACCTAAAAATTAGGGCGTTACAGAAACCTTTATCTGTCAATTCTTGCAACTGAGATTTCAATTCTTTTAATTCGGTCGGTGCCATTTGATACGAAGCTATCGAAATCAGAGTCGTTATGGGTACTAAATCTATACCGAACTCTACTTCTCGAACAGGTGGCAAACCAGGTAATTCCTTGGGGAACACATCCGAATATTCACAAACCACAGGTAGGTTTCAAGTTTTCTTTCTAATACTTTACTATCCAGGACATACGCCAGATAAGCTTCACATCCCTTTCTCACATACTTCTAAGCCATCATCGAAGATATCACTGTCGGTAACCCATTCACATCAGTGGACTCAACTTGAATTATTTCACCATTCGAACATTGCAAGTCAATTACTTTTCTTTTGCAATTCACCACAGCATCATGCATAGTTAACCAATCCATAACGAGAATGATATCGAACTCGTCAAATGGCAATAGCATCAAATCGGCCCGGAAGCAAAAATCTCGAATCATTAGGGGAAAGTTATTGCATACTTTGTCAACTAACACACACCAACCCAAACGGTTTGACACTAGAATCACAAATTCAGTAGACTCAATAGGTAGAGTCTTACTGGATGCCAAAGTTTCACACACATAGGAATGAGTTGAACTGGGGTCAATCAAAGCAATAACATTAGTATCGAAAAGGGTAAAAATACCAGTAATAACATCTAGAGAAGAAGGCTCCTTGCGAGCGTGTATGGCATAAGCTCTTGCAGGTGCACGAGCCTCGGATCGAACAGCAGTATCTCTAGTCCCTCTCTAACTGCCACTAGCATTACCCGCATGTCTAGGTGGACTACCTCGTGCTGTAGTATTATTAGGTCTCCCACTTGGATCAGTATTCTGCTCAGCTAATTTCGGATAGTCTTGGATAAAATGATCAGCTGACCCACACTTAAAACAGGAGTGATCATGTAGTCTGCAGCTTCGCGAATGCCATTTACCACAATGCTTGCACTTGGCTCTATTCTGACGGTTATTGCCAACACTAGCAACAGAGGTAGCTCGTGTACTCACAAGGGGGTTGATCGCGATCTCGTCTAGGAAAACCCGAAGAATTGTTGGATCGGCCCGAGTCATCTCGAAATTTCTTTAATGATGTTGAGATGTTTTTCCCGAAGATCTTTTATGAAACTCTCTAGCTCTAGCTTCAACTTTCCTTTTTTTCACTTTCGAGCTATTTGGCCTTACAAGCCCGCTCAATAAGTACTACAAACTCTTTAATTTCTAGAATGCCTACTAACAGTTTGATATCTTTATTCAATCCATCCTCGAAGCATTTACACATGATGGCTTCGGAAGAGATACACTCACGGGCATACCGGCTGAGTCCTACAAATTCCCGTTCATATTCGGTAACTGTCATTCGGCCCTATTCAAGCATATCATTTATGCTTCTTTCCATTCACTATCACATTCGATCACAAAAGCATGTCACAATTTCACTATCATCTTATATTTGCCTTTCGGCCATATAGACATGATGCATCTCACCATCATCTCTTCTATGCCATTCGGCCATATACATACATTACATGAATTACTTAATTAACATATCATATCATATTATAATCGGATGTACTCAATGTTTAATCACTTAAAACTTAGCTCAGATGTTGTCGAATGATTACAAACCGGCTAATTGATTAATTTCGCCTTTCCCTTATCCGAATTTAGCTCTCTTTGTTCTTGAGCTTTAAATTTTAGTTCTTATACTGCCGAATGCTCAAAACTCCTTTCTTAGCTATTTTCTTTTAGTTTCGGCTAAGCATGAGTGAAAATGAACAACCATCTTGTTTTACTATTACATGCATGGTCTTTATTTATTAAATTACCAAACTAACCCTTTTAACATTATTACTCCTTTACTAAGTCATGGTCAGTTATGTCCATGCATAATTCTCTTGGCCTATTTTCTTGATAGACCCTCCACATTAACTTTAAGTCACAATTCGACACTTACACTATAGTCATCAAATTTTTCTTTTATGAAATCAAGTCCTTAATAATAAATTAACTGTAACAGCCCTATTCCGACCCTAGTCGGGAAGTGGTTTCGAAACCACTAAACCGAGTCGCGAAAATAATTAAATGTTGAATCTTAGGATTTTTATGTGTGTGATTTTGCATGTGTAAAATTTGTATGCTCAATTATGTCATTAGTAGGAGGAATTTCGATTAAGGACTCATGTGCTAAAATCTAATAATAGGATGGGAAGAAAAAGAATGACTAATTAATGCATGAATTATAAAGGAAGGATTTGCATGTCAATTTTTCCAAATTAACACTCATGGCCGGCCAACTAAATAATGATGTCATTTTTGTTCAATTGAAATGATAGTGTGGAGAATTTATATGAATATTATATGCTTAAAATATTAAACAAAAAGAATTTAGTAAGTGGGAGGAAAAGGAAAAAACCAAGAAAAATAAAAGATCATTTTCATGTTCTAATTGCCGTGAGAAGAAGAGGAGGATAGCAAGGTTTCGGTCGTCCATAACTCGATTTGGTAAGTGAAATCTTGAAATCTCCCTTTAAAATTTTGAGAACTTGTTGATGATGAGGCTCTTTGTTAAACCCATAAAAGAATTTTTAAGTTCTTGTGAGATAGGGCATTCGGTCTTGTAGTAGCTTAATGGAGAAAGATGGCCATTCGAACATTGAGGGTGTTTTCTTAGTGTTGTTTGATGTTTTGTGCTTGGAATTAAATGATTAAGAAATTAGACTTGGAAAAATTTAGATGAATTTCGGCCAAGTATGAAAACGTAGGAAAATTAGAGCCTTGCCGAAATGGAAATTATGGAGTATCTTTATGAGGCATGAATAAGAAAATAATCCTTGGAGATTCGGTTATAATTTCAAGTGTTTGAGCTTGTAAATTTCCGAATGTGTTCATGGGGAGCCTAAATTGCTTATAAAATGGTTATGGAATTTATAATTTGAGTTATACTAAACTCGTATTGATATGTACTTATGTGATGGAATGTAATTGTTTATAACCTTGAATGATTCGATCAAGTTGGTATCTAAATGATGTGAATGATGTGTTTTGTGAATCTTTGGGATTCCATTTATATATTCGTAACTTGGTGGAGGTTTAATTAAGGATGTTATTAGAGGTCATAAACGATTATAGTATAATGAGTATGTGTATATTATATATGAATGATAATAATTCGGTTCGGCTTATTAAATATTAAATATGTGGTTACATTGGATGTTTGGAAAATTTGTAAGAACTTGGGTTCAATTGTTGAGTTATTGATGTTGTGGCCTTGTGAAAAGGAGGTAAACTGTTGTAATAATATGCATAGATGTTCCATATTGAAATAAATAAAATCATACTACAATAGTTGAAAGTATATTGAATTAGCTTAATTGTTGAACTTGTGCAAGATCACAAGGAGCAAACCTCGGCTAAAGGAAAGGAAAAAGTAGTTGACTAGCTGATCGGAAAATCTTGCCCCTCTTGAAACAAGGTAAGTCATGAGACTGTTTAATATTGAATTGTCTTGCAAACGACTCAATAAATAAGCCATGATTAGTATATGTACAAGTATGATCATGAGTCGAAATAGCACTATGTGTGCGTGTACATTAACGAATTCGAATGGCACTATGTGTGCGTACATTCGTGAGACTTCTATTGGCACTATGTGTGCGTACTTCCTAGAGTTCGAATGGCACTATGTGTGCGCACATTCGTGAGCTTCATATGGTATAAATTGTAAGTAGGTTTCGACCTCGAATGGCACTATGTGTGCGTACATTCGATGGACGGATGTAATATGGCATACTTCAGAATGGTGGAAGGATGTCATTGAATCGGTGAGTAAAGTAATTACAATGGGTTCGATTTCAATTTTTTTCTCTCTAGTTATACGGGTAAGGTGACTAATGAAATTGTGTTAAATATGGTAATATATAGTGGTATTTAAATCCGATGGAAAGTGGCATGTTGATGTTTACCGAATGGATGTTAAAGGATTGTTGATGTTTTTTTTTAGTGTGCTAGTTGAAATGTGGAATTCGTTTCAATTTAAATGAGCCAATTTGGGCTATACAATTTATAGAGTTAGTCGAGCCAATTGTGGTTAAACTGTTTGTGTGTTATTCGAATTGTTCGATAAATATTAAATGTTTTATGACTTACTGAGTGATAACTCATTATGTGTATTTGTTTTCTTTGTGGATAGATCTAAGAACTGTTGGAAGCTCGGGGCTCTTCCCTTTTGAAGTCATCACATCTATCAACGCTGGATCGGTACTTTTAAAAGTCTACCGTTAATTACTATGGCATGTAATAGCTTTAGGTGGAACTCAAATAGATTAGTTAAACTCTTTTGATATTACTATGCCATGCGAATGTGGCAAGGTTGGAATTCCTAATAATTTCGTATTAATTTAACATTATATATGGTTGGTATGAGTGATGATGGGATGGTTTTGAACATCGTTAAAATAGTTATCCTAGTTTGATTCATGAAAGCTTGCCATGAAGGATGAAAGTAGATGTTTATTTATATACATGTCTATTTTCTTATAACAGAAATTTAGTTGATCGACTGGTTTAATTCTCGTTGAGATAGGTTACTCGGGTTAACTTTTATATTCGGCCCTGGAAAGGTTATATTACTTCCCGCGCAAGTTATGTATAATTTGCAACTACATCGCATCTAGTTGTTAATTTATATTTACCAAATGAATTGTAGCTTGCTCTCTTGTATGGGATTTACTTATTTGTGAAAGTGAACATTTGATATTATGTTTGGGCCAAAGGTTTAAATTGTATCAGTCTTTTCGGGAATGGGTTAGGGGTGTTACATTAACATTCAAATGACAAAATTAAAACACCAAT
Source organism: Gossypium stocksii (assembly GCA_020496765.1). Taxonomy (NCBI): domain Eukaryota; kingdom Viridiplantae; phylum Streptophyta; class Magnoliopsida; order Malvales; family Malvaceae; genus Gossypium; species Gossypium stocksii. Next base: position 48,786,561 of record CM035627.1, read on the forward strand.
TTTTCACACATGATACTTTACATACTAAAAACACAGAGAATAATATTTTTTAAAAAAAATTTCTGACTCGATTTCGTGGTTCCGAAACCACTTTTCCGATTAGGGCCAAAATAGGGCTGTCACAGGTTTAGTTTCCCTACTGTCTCAATCTTTACAGTTTCAGTATTGCCCTAACTGTAGTGTCTTAGTAGGGTCTCAGTACTATCTACAGTAGTGTTTTAGTATAGTACAGTATTGAAAAAGAAGTACTTACAGGCTTGGTGCCAGTGATTCGGTGTGCCACTCTTCAGAAACCAGATTTCAAAAAGCCTAATAAAATTCTAGTAAAACTTAAACTTTGCTTTTAAAGTAAACCTTAAAAAAATATGTCTAGAAGAAAATAAGTTTGAAAAAGGGTTTTCCTTAAAGATTTCCCAAAAACCGCTTTCAAAATACCCTTCTTGGTTCTTATTTTTAAAATTTTATGAAAACTTTTGGACCTGATCTACAGCTGAGTTCTTGTAACTGGGCTCTGATACCACTAAATGTAACACCTCAAACTCAAACTTATGGCCAAATCTGGTGTGTCACATCAACGATGAGTTGAAACACATTCCTTCGTTGTTACGAGTGAGTTTGCAAAGCTGCTGTTGAAAGTTTGGAAAGAAAACCATGTTTTTAAATTGGCAAAAGTCCTATCCATTACCGATTTATAGTTTATTTCATTTTAAGGTCTTTATGTGTCGCTAAGTTACTTTTTTCCTATGTGTGTTATACTTTGAAATCGTTTATTAATTTTAAATAAAACCCATGCAGCCTTATTCTGTTTGTTTTAAGCAAGTTATAAATAGTGAAATAAAACCAAAATAAAAATACTTAGAAGCTACCTTATTACAAATCAAAACCGAAAAGGAAATAATTTAAATAAAATACTGAATATAAAATAACTTAAGTAAAATTAACCAAATGCAGTCCCCATGGCCACTCTGAATCCCTCCAGCTCTAAGTCCACTAGTTTAGGGCTCACCTGCATAGATGAAAGGGAAGGGGGTGAGTTTGGAAAACTCAGTGTGTAAAGTAAACCCAACCAGAGCCCAAATCAGTTCAAGCTTTACTAGGCCTAAGCCCTGTCCAGATTTGAATTATCTAGGCCTTAGCCCTATTCAGTAAACAGTATTAACTGGCCTTAGCCTTATTCAGAATTTAGAACAGCCCTTAGGCCAATTACAGTAACAGAACAGAAATTATGTATGTATATAAAGCCTGGCCCAAATCCAGCCCTACACACCACCCGTACCAGCCCTACACCGTGTGGGAAATAACTCGACCCACCCAGCCCTACACACCACAGTCTCAGCCGAGCTGCTTAATCAGATAACGTGGCCAAGCCACTAATAGTAAAACGAGGCAAAGCCCCTAACAGTAAACGTGGCATTGCCACTTAGCACTTCCTCTATCATAAACCCAATCCCATGCAACAGTATAAAATGCCATGGTATACAATGAACAGACTCAATTTAGCATGCATTTTAATCAAGTTTAGCCCTAAGGGTAAAATAGTAATTTTCCACCCTTAAGGGGTGTTTCAGTAGATATACCAGTTTTTAGGGTTTTATGCATATTTTACTTGCTAACTGTCCAAAAATCATCTAAGCAACTTATTTAACCCATTTAGTCTAATTAAAGTTATCGGGCCCTAAAACCCCTAATGGGCCCTACGGTGTCCACTAACTATTTCGGCCCACTAAGCCCAAATTTTATGTCCGTTTTAGCAGATTTGTTACTCTGTCTATCAGAATGCACTTATCGCTCGTTTCCCACCCATATGGGCCCGTAAGCCCATTAGGCCCATAAGCCCATTGGGCCCAAACTCAGCCCCTAGAGGCCCAAATTCACCAATGTGCACGAAATCGCGCACACATCCTCCTTACCATTTGCGATTACAGATTTTACTGAGTCAACCGACCCACGTAAGCCCTCAAAATGTTAGAATTTTGGCATTTCAGCTTTTCAGCTTTTGCCAATCTAGTATACTAGTGGGTGTCGTTTACACACCTAATTTGCGATATACGTTGACAAGATCTCCCACGCGATTCACCTACAATCGTTTCAATCCACATGTCATTAAAATCGAATTGATTAACTGACATCAATTCAACATACCTATTTGGCCAACACCAACTAAGACCCTTAGTCCCTTATCTTTGCCAAAAATAGTGACTAGATCTAGATCTAGTTGCTTCAACGGTTCTAGCGTCTAATACTTTTTGATTGACGGCCTCCAGTCCATACTAACACATAATAAATTGATAAGTAAAACCAACAAACCCTTTAGCCTTAGTTGACAGCCACCCCCTGATGTTAGGGGTTTTGGCTTTTCTTGAACCACAAATTATTGAATGAAAAGGAGATCCGAGTACTTACTGAAGATCTACTCGTCAAAGAATGCTTCCAATCCTTTTCTATCCCAGATTTGACGTAGATCTAACCCGAAGATACAAGTAGAGAATAGATCTAAGAGATCTAAAGGTTCAGTTCCCGACTCGTTATGAATATAGAGGTTTTGGCTTTTGTGTAATGAAGGAGAAGAAAGTTAGAAGTTTTGTAATGGAAAAGAGAAGATGTCGACAAGGGTTAGAAGGTTGTGGGATTCGGCTAATTCGACTAAAGAAAGACTGGGGTTTCAGTCAAGAGAGAAAACGACAAGAGAAAATCCAAGGTCTTGATATTTCAGCTTCTGTGGAAATCGATCAAGAAGAGTTTGGCTAAAAAGGTTCAGGTTTTAGTCTTGAAGCAATCGACTAAATGGGGTTTAAGGAGATCAATGAAGAAAAAGAAGAAGAAGAAAAGAAAAAGAAGGGAAGAATGAGGAGAGTAGATTCGGCTAGAGGGAAGAAATCGGCAAGGAAAAGCTTAAGGTGTAGGGTTTCGTCTTTTAGAACAAAAAAGAGGAAAAAGTGTGAACAAAAAGCCCCAACTACTTAAACCTACTTCGCAATCAAAGCAATTGACAAAAAGCCTGGAAGCTAACCTCAAGAAATCGGCACCCAACTAACTCCTAATGCCGAAACTACAACCTTCTAAAGCCCTAGCTGAAAGTGCTACATCAAAGTCCCTTGGCCGGCCACCTCTTGCTTCAATTTGAAATTCCTAAATTCTCTCCCCCTTATCCTCCTTGATCTAATCTCATGGGCATCTCAAACTCTTCCCATTAGAGTTTCACTTGGAGTCCATCACGTGCCTTGCACATGTATTAAAAATAAAATAGCACTTTACTTACCATAGGACTTGAACTCAAGCCCTTGCATAGCTTCCAAACGCCACCCTTGTCCTCTAAGTGGCGTTACATTCCCATCTTACCACTGGCTCGTTTGTGTCTTAAATTACCTACTTTTTCTTTAAAGCTCACTCACTTAAGGCCCCCTTCTCTTTAAGTCTTAAATCTTAAAATTCTACCGGGTTTTAACTTAGGCTTGGGCCTTCTAAAGGCCCACTAACGTACCCAAAGCATAAATTATACAACCAGACAACAAAATTTTAAGTTCACACCAAAATTGCATAAAATCCCAAAAATCCCAAAAATTAGGGCGTTACATTGTCACCAATCTCAAATTCAATATCATTCCATGTCAGACCTGCACATGATTTCTGACGATCAGATGCTGCCTTCAGACTATCTCAGATCACTGTCACCTTCTATTCTGTTTCTTTTATCAGATCAATCCTGTAAATCTTATTTTCACTAAGCTCAAACCAGTATAATAGAGTTCTATATTTTCTACCATATAGGGCTTCATACGAGGCAATTTTAATGCTCGATTGGAAGCTACTATTATACGCAAATGCAATCAGAGGTAGGTACCTTTAAACTCCAAAATACAACATCTAAAACATGTCCTTGAGTATCTAAATGATCAGCTCAGACTGACCATCTGTTGACGGGTGAAAAGTAATACTAAAATGTAATTTCGTACCTAAAGCTTCTTGCAACTTTTTCCAGAATCGCAAAGTAAACCTTGAATCTCAATCAGACACAATAGACAATAGTACCCCGTGCAATCTCACAATATCAGAAATGTAAAGTTCAGCTAGTGTATCAAGAGAATAGTCAAATCATACCAGAATAAAATGAGCAGATTTTGTCAAACGATCAACAACAACCAAGATTGAATCTTTCTTTTTTGGAGATAGGGTACACCAGAAACAAAATCCATAGTTACTCGATCCCATTTCCATTCAGGAAGCATAATTCATTGTAACAAACCGGAGGGCACCTGATGTTCAGCTTTTACTTACTGATAGACTAAACATTTCAAAACAAAGTCAGATATATCTCTTTTCATTCCTGGCCACCAGTATAACTGTTTTAAGTCATTATACATCTTTGTGCTACTTGGATGTATAGAGAATTTACTACTTTGTGCTTCACTCAAAATTATCTGAATCAATTTGGAATTTCTTGGAACAAAAATTCTATCCCTGAGTCTCAAACAATCATCAACATCAATTCAGAATTCAGAATCAGAATCACACTGAGCTTGTTTCATTAACAATTCATTATCTACTTTCTGAGCGTCAATGATTTGTTGCAAAAACAAAAGTTTTGCTTTTAATTCAGCCAACACTGAATCATCAACAAACGAATCAACACTAGCATTTAAGGCACATAATGCAGATAGTGATTTTCGACTTAAAGCATCAGCTATAACATTTGCTTTACCCGAATGATAGTCAATAACCAGCTCATAATCTTTTAACAGTTCTAACCATCTTCGCTGTTGTAGATTCAAATCTTTCTAAGTCATCAGGTATTTCAGACTTTTGTGATCTAAAAACACGTGACAATTCTCACCGAATAAATAGTGACGCCAAATTTTTAGTGTAAAAATAATGGCAGCTAATTCAAGATCATGAGCCAGATGGTTCTTCTCGTGTGGCTTTAATTGTCTAGAGGCATACGCTATAACCTTGCCTTCATGCATTAAAACACAGCCCAATCAATTCAATGAAGTATCACTATACACAACGAATTCCTTGCCTAACTCAGGTTGCACAAGTATTGGGGCTTTAGTTAACAGAGCCTTTAACCAATCGAAACTTTCTTGACACTTTTTAGATCATTCAAAACTTGCATTTTTCTGAAGCAGTTGAGTCAACGAAGTTGCTATCACAGAGAAATCTTTTACGAAACGACGGTAATAACCAGCAAGTCCCCAAAAACTACGAACTTCAGAAACATTCCTCAGAGGTTTCCAACCCAAAATAGCTAAAATTTTACTCGAATCAACTCGGATACCTGATGCAGATACAATGTGACCCAGAAAACTAACTTCCCATAACTAGAATTCACATTTGCTGAATTTTGCATACAACTACTTATCACGTAGTGTCTAAAGTACAATTCTTAAATGTTCAGCATGTTCACTTTCATACGCAAGTAGATCAATATATCATCAATGAAAATAAAAACAAATTGATCTAAATACGGTCTGAAAATTCTATTCCTCAGATCTAAATACAGCAGGAGCATTCGTTAATTCAAAAGGCATAACTAAGAATTCATAATGCCCATACCTCGTTTGAAAAGATATTTTCAGAATGTCTGAATCTTTCACTTGCAACTGATAATATCTTGATCTCAGGTCTATTTTCAAAAATACAGAGACACCTTTTAGTTGATCGAACAAATCATCAATTTGGGGTAGAGGGTATTTATTCTTTGCAGTCACTTTGTCGAGCTGATAGTAATCAATACACATTCTCATCATGCCATCTTTCTTTTTCACAAATAGAACAGGAGCACCCCACGGTGAAAAACTCAGTCTAGCAAAGCCTCAATCAATCAATTCTTGTAACTGAGTCTTTAATTCTTTCAATTGCCATCTTTCTTTTTCACAAACAGAACAGGAACACCCCATGGTGACAAACTCGGTCTAGTAAAGCCTCGATCAATCAATTCTTGTAACTAAGTCTTTAATTCTTTCAAATCGGTCAGTGCCATTCTATACGGAGCTATTGAAATCAGAGCAGTTCCCGAAACCAATTCAATACCAAACTCAACTTCTCGAATCGGAGGCAAACCCGAAAGTTCTTCAGGAAATACATCAGAAAATTCATAAATGACCGGCACAGATTCAATATTTTTATCAGATACCTTAGAGTCAATCACATAAGCAACATAGGCTTCATAACCTTTTCTCACATATTTCTGAGCTTTTAATGCAGATATCACAGTTGGTAAACTATTCAAATCACTAGACTCAATTCGAACAATTTCACCATTCTTGCCTCTCAAGTCAATAACTTTTCATTTGCAATTAACAACAGCATCATGCAGAGTTAACCAGTCCATAACCAGAATTATATCAAATTCATCAAACGACAATAACACCAAGTCAGCAGAGAAGCAGATATCTCGAATTATTAACGGGCAATTCTTGTAAACCTTATCTACCAAGACACTTTTGCCTAACGGGTTTGATACTCTAATTACGAATTCAGTAGATTCTATAGGCAAAGTCTTACTATATGCTAAAGTCATAAAGATATAAGAATGTGTTGATCCAAGATCTATCAAAGCAATCATAGAGGTATCAAAAAGAGTAAAAATACTAGTAATTACATTAGGAGACGAAGATAGCATAGTCTCTAGCAGGCGCTCAAGCCTCAGATCGCCCAACCGCATCTTTAGTAATTCTTTAATTAACACTACCATTTCTCGCATTTCTAGAAGTTCTACCTCTAACGAAAACAGTACTCGATCTCAGATTTTGCACTATCTTTTGATCAACAGATTCAAGGCAGTCTCGAACAAAGTGATCTAGAGATCCACATCGGAAACAGGATTAGTTTTTCAATCTACAAATTCTTGGATGTCTTTTGCCACAATATGCACACTTGGGTTTCTCAGATCTAACATTCTCAACACTAGGAACAAACGTAGCAGGAGTTCTAAAACTTGAATACGATTTATCACGGTCTCTGCCCAAAGATCCCATATTAATCTTCAAACAGTTAGAATCGTTTCAGAACTTCTTTGACACAGACTGAAATGATCGACCTGAAGATCTCTTTTGAACTTCTCTAGCCTCAGAATCAGCTTTCTTCTTTTCATTACTAAGCTCTTTGGATTTACAAGCCCTTTCAACTAGCACAACAAACTCATTCAAATTGAGAATTTTGACCAGTAGTTTAATGTCTTCATTCAAACCCTCGACAAATCTTTTACACATAATGGCATCTGAGGCTACACTCTCCCGTGCATACTGGCTCAATCTTACGGATTCTCGTCCATATTCTGTAACAAATTGGCTACCTTGTTTCAATTCAAGAAACTCTTTACGTTTCTGATCGATGAAACACTGGCTGACATACTTCTTCCTAAATTCAGTCTGAAAATAATCCCAGGTGATACGTTCACTTGGAACCACAGATGTCAATGTTTTCCACCAATGGTATGTCGAATTTCGTAACAATAAAACTGCACATTTAATACTTTCCCCCCGAGTGCATGATAATTCATCAAGAACTCAGATCGTGTTTTCAAGCCAAAATTCAGCCTTCTCTACATCATCATCAGTAGTAGCCTAAAACTCATCAGACCCGTACTTTCTAATCTTGTCTACCGGAGGCTTATTTAGACGAATCCGGTTAACCACAAGTGGTACAACTGAAGTTTGTTGAGGAACAGTAAGGGGGTGGGGGTTGTTGAATAGCTGAATTTGTCCAGACATACTGAGTAAACAACTCATTCATCATTTGGAAGAAAGCTTATTTAGCTTCTCCCTTATTACCACTTGTAACCGATCTAGAATCAGATGGCACTGCCCCTTGAGCGGGAGGAGGCACATTACTTTCAACATCTTCAGCTACGGCTCGTTCGGGATCCATTACTATATGAAAATCATATTTCATTTATCAGGATTCATCACACTATCATAGTTCCGGTATATGGCATGTATAGCTAGACTAAAACACGCTACGTTAGACTTAGAATTGACTAAACCGTAGCTCTGATACTAACCAAATGTAACACTTCTATCCCGTAACTGTTGTCGGAATAGGTAAGGGGCGTTACCGGATATTCAGAACAAATCAGAACAGAATATTCACAGATTATAGCAAGATTCAAACATAAGGTCCCTTTTTGGGTATCTACAAGACCCCAAACATAGAATGAGATAGGGTCAAGACGAAACTGAACTCATTCATAAACTTCAAAACATTTACCAAATTTTCCAAATTGAGAAGGTCACACGCCCATGTGACCAGGCTGTGTGCTTCACACGAGACTCAGGCATGCCCATGCACCCAAGCCATGCCAAAACAGAACAAGTATACTGACTTTTTCCCACAACCACAAGACACGCCCGTGTGTCTTGGCCGTGTGAGTTTTTGTGCCATTACTGAAAAATTAACACGACCATAGAGCACACTTGTGTGCCATAGTCGTATGGCACTAAGAGACTTGGTTTAAGGCATACTTTCCACCCAATTAAGTCAATTTCACAAATGTGCTTAAAACACAATTTAGCCAAAACAAAAACCAACTAATTCAAGACCGAAAACATTTATCTATACAATCATAACATTCATACACCAACCTCCTGCCAAAGAACAACCATTTCATATGTGATATCCATAATTAAAACTCATGATTTATATCTCATTCAAACACCAACAAAACTTACCTTTCATCACCTAAATTTCAGAACAAGATATCCATATATATAAGGATATTCATTCGTCAATTTCATGCCAACTTTTGCACCATTCAAGATACCAAAACAAAGCATATTCCCATGCCTTAACCACATCACATGACTTATACACATACAACGCAAAATCATAACTTAGTCATTCTAGCCTATACATGCCGTACTTAAACTTTGTACATTCAAAAGGTACAAATATCGAGCTCGATAGTGTGGTAACGATCCTTGACTATCCCCGAGCCCACAATAGGTACGATAGCTGCAAAATAGTTAAAAGAATAAACAGAGTAAGCTACATTGAGCTTAGTAAGCCAAATACAAAAATATGCAATTCATAAATGCAATACGATAACCATTTCAAATAGATAATTCAGAAATCAGAATTACTCTTTTAATACATACGTCTAGTTCACAAAATTAGCATACCTTCCATACTCGAAAATTCAGTACAAAATAGACGTACCTGAGTCAGACACATAAGGTATGCATTTATTCATTTCTCGGAATTTCTCCTCAAATCATTTAGAAATATTACAGAACTTATAAATCTCATACAATGCCAACGTCACCGACGTGGTCTTACATGTCATTCAATTTTGATGCCACTGTCCCGGACAGGGTCTTACACGAAACATATATGATGCTTGTAATATCCCAAATTAGGGCCTAATCGGAATAGCGGTTTTGTGACCATAAATCTGAGGTAGAAATAATTATTTTATAATTATTTTGATGTTTATGATATGAGTTTATGATGGTGTGAAAATTTCGTGAAGAAATTCTAAGCGTAAAGTGCTTAATTTTAAATTAGGGACTAAATCGAATAAGTTGCAAAACTTGCATTCTAGAAGTTTCTAGTATGAAATTGCTTTGGAATATTAATTAGGAGGTCTTAAATGGAAATTTGACCAATTTTAAGTTCATGGACAAAATTTGGACATGGATGGAATTTTTGAAAGTTTAGTAAGGAGGGGCATTTTGGTCATTTGGATATTAACATGAAATAAAAAGGGAAAAATAACACAAAATTGGTCATCTTCTTCATTACCACGAAATTTCAAGGGTTCTCCATAGCTAGGGTTTGTTTCAAGCTTCCAAGCTTCATAGTAAGTGATTCCAAGCCCCGTTTTTAATGTTCTTTACGTTTTTGTAGTCTCGGTAACTCGATAAAGCTTATGTTAGCAATAATTTAAGTTAGGGTTCATATTTGGAAAAATACCCATAGGTGAAATTTGTGTATTTTGATGTTTTATGATAGAATATGAGGTTTAAAATTATGTTAGACAACTTGTGCTACTCGGTTTTATGTAAAAACGAGTAAAACGGCTTAATCGGTAAAAAGTACATATTGTTCATAAGTATGTGTTTTAGTGGGAATTTGAGCTTGCTAATGCTAAATAAATGATCAGCATGTCCTAAAACATAAGAATTTGTGATAAAATTAAATTTCTGAACTTTGGGGTAAAAGTGTAAATATGTAAAAGTTTAGGGGCAAAATTGTAATTTTGCCAAATTTTAAATTTAGGACTATTTTGATCATTTGAGTATTAAATAAGCTAAATGTGTTATTTTAGATCAAGAAAGACGTGGAATCAACCTTGATCGAGGAAAAGAAAAGATTTTGGACTAAATCGCAAAATTGCTATATTTTGTACCGAGGTAAGTTCATGTGTAAATAATGTAACATAATTGCTATTTTAAGTGATTTAATGCTATTTATATAATATGATACTTGTTACTATGAATATTATGCTTCGAGAAATATTATGTATTGGTATGAAAAGTATGTGATTAAATTGATAAGTATGAGATGCAAGCAACATATTGGTTCCGATATTCCGAGGAGAATGACTGGGAAATGTGTGATTGAGTAAAATCCCGTTTGAACCTTGGGAATATATTAGGATACAAGTGACATGTCACTAGGATGGTTGGGCATCCGAACTCGTTGAGTTGAGTCCGAGTTCGTGAGATGTAACTAGGCATCCGAGCTCGTTGAGTTGAGTTCGAGTTCACTTATGGATGCGAACGCCCGAGCTCATTGAGTTGAGTCCTAGTTCGCTTATGGTCAGGTTACATGATTGATTGATTACATATGTGGCACTTATGTGCAAATGATCCGTGCATCCAAGTTATATTTCGATGTGTTCAACGGGTAAAATTCTAGCGGAATGGAAGAATACTCAAGATGAAGATGATATTTTGGTAAGTGTTGTGAAATGGACAATTTGGACAAGTATGTACTTAACCCTCGGGTTGAAACTTGATACAACAGAAATAAGGTGGTAAGATGATACACGATAGCTAGAAATGTGGTTTGTATCTTGGTGATATCATGCGATTGTTGTTGATATAATTGCTTTGTTATGTTACTTGTTATTTGCATGTGAACTTACTAAGCATTTATGCTTACTCCCTCCTTTACATTCATTGTAGTTTTTAGCGAGCCAACTTGGATATCAGGAAGGTCGAAGAAATGCTTACACTATCCGAGGAAGAATTGGTATATTGGTTTGTATGTTTTGATGTATGACATGTATAGCAATATACTTGTTTTGTGTAAATAAGCTTGTGATATGGTTGTGGTTTGGTTGAGAAAATGCTTTATAATGATTAGTCATTGGTATGGCTAGCCTAGACAATGTTGGATGTCTTGTGAGTTTAATATGTTATATTGTTCATGAGAATTCATAAAAAGATGAAACTTGTCATAAAACAGAACACTACACCAACAACGACCTGAGTTTGAAAAATCACCAAAAATAGTAGAAAACGAATTAGGTGAAGGATTAACTATTAAATTGAATATTATCATGTCTACTTTCAAATTGAAGAAGAAAAATAGGTAAAGGAGTGATATTTTATAAGATATTTCAGTTTTAGTGAAACAGGGCCAGAGCAATTTCTGGATCCCCTGTTCTAAATTTAAAAATTCACTATAAATTGTAAAAAAATAATTAGGAGGTGTAATTTATATTCTCAGAATACTTATTGAATTTAATTTTAGGATAAATAAACGGTATAGTTATATGAATTTTTTACAGGGAGAAAAGTGGTTCGTAGTAAGTAGAGGTCAGTGCAGTCAAGTCCTGAAATAGGGGTAACTTTAACTAATAAACTGTACTAATTGGCCCAACCAAAAATTTTAGAAAAAAATTGGTAGATAGATATGTGAGTCTAGATTCAGGAAAAATTTGCAGATCTTGATTTCAAGTTTTGTAACTCGAGATATGATTTTTTTTAGCGACCATGACATAGAAAAACTACTTATTTCGAAAATCAAAATAAATGATGTAAAGTTGTTTAAATGATAAATTATGTTCGGTAACACCTCAAGCTCGACTCCGGTGACGGTCTCGGGCGTGGGGGTGTTACATTTGGTGGTATCAGAGTAGGTTTAGTCGGTTCTTGGACTAGCGTATTTTATGCACGGATTTTGATATACATGCCATATATGTATATTGTGATAGTGTGACGACTTTTGACCTTTTAAATGATTTTTTTATAGTAAATGGATCCCGATCCAACCGTGGCCGATGATGTAGAAAGTAATGTACCAGCTCCGGCTGAAGGGGCGGTGCCGACTGAAAATCCACCTCCCACTATTGGTCAAGGAGGAGGAGAAAGGGGTCGAGAAGCCTTTCTCCAGATGATGAGTGCTTGGTATACTGAGTTCGTTCATACGAACCCGAATGTACAACCTCCCCCACCTCCCCCAATTCCTCAACCTGTACCCCCGATACCTCAAGATGTAGGTATGATGAAATTCCAAAGAAATCCAGTTGATAAAATCCGTAAGCTAGGGGCCGAAGAATTTAGAGCTAATGTAGATGATGATGCCGAGAAAGCAGAGTTCTGGCTTGAGAATCTAGGTATTTGATGAACTGTCTTGCACACTTGAGGAATGCTTGAAATGTGCTATATCTTTGTTGAGAGATTCAGCTTATAATTGGTGGAAGACACTGATTTCTGTGGTACCGAAAGAGAGGGTAACTTTGGAATTCTTTTAAGAAGAGTTTCGGAAAAATACATCAGTGAAAGATTTATTGATCAGAAGCGCAAGGAATTTCTTGAGTTGAAACAAGGTAACATGACCATTACAGAATATGAAAGAGAGTTTATTCGACTGAGTAAGTATGCCAGAGAATATGTTCCTACAGAGGCCAAGATGTGCAGACGATTTGAAGATGGGCTTAATGAAGACATCAAGGTATTTGTAGGGATTCTTGAACTAAAGGAAATGGTGGTACTTGTCGATCGAGCTTGCAAGGCTGAAGAACTACTTAAAGAGAAGAAAAAGGTAGAATCTGAGATACGAAATTGGAAGAAAAGACCAATGAGTAATGCACCCTCACAGCAACCCAGAAAATCAAGAAATATGAATCCTCGTTCCCAAGTTTCAGCTGGACAATCATATGGGAATTCTAGGAAGCAAAATGTGGGTCCTAAGTCCCAGACTACTTCGGCAGCTAGTGTAGGGAACTCAAGATTTGTTAAACCCGAGTGCCAGCGGTGTGGTAGAAATCATTTTGGTCCGTGCAGAGCAAATGAATGTTTCTGATGTGGTTCTCCGGATCTTTTTATTAGAGACTACCCAGAGAGGATTGAAAAAGAAAAATTTCAGAGTACAAAAGCTGGTGGTGCAGATTCGAGAGGAAGGTATCCAAGAAAAGCTAGGAGTGAAGCAAGCAGCAAGAATGTAGCCAGAGATTCAGCAGTTAAATCTAAAGGACGGGCTCCAGCTAGAACTTATGTCGTTAAAGCGCATGAAGATGCTTCCTCACCCGATGTTATTACTGGTATATTTTCTCTCTATGATGTTAATGTTACTGCTTTGATTGACCCCGGTTCTACTCATTCATATGTGTGCATGAAATTAGTATCTAGCATGAATATACCTGTTGAGAATACAGAATTTATGATTAAAGTGTCAAACCCGTTAGGCCAATGTGTTATAGTTGATAAAGTATACAAGAACTGTCCTTTAATGATTCGGGGTTATTACTTTCCGGCCAACTTGATGTTGTTGTCGTTTGATGAGTTTGATGTTATTTTGGGTATGGATTGGTTGACATTGCATGATGCTATAGTAAATTGTAAACAGAAAGTTATTGAATTAAAGTGTGAAAATGGTGAAACTCTGCGGGTCGAATCAGATAAATCAGAGGCATTGTCTAGTGTGATTTCTTCAATGTCAGCTCAGAGATATTTGAGAAAGGGTTATGAAGCTCATTTAGCATATGTGTTGAATACAAAGGAAATTGAAAAGAAAGTGGAATCAGTACCGATTGTATGTGAGTTTACTGATGTATTTCCAGAAGAATTGCTGGGTTTGCCTCCAGTTAGAGAAGTAGAGTTTGGTATTGATTTGATGCCGGGAACAGCTCCGATCTCAATTGCTCCGTACAGAATGGCACCAACAGAGTTGAAAGAATTAAAGTCGCAGTTGCAAGAGTTGACCGACAAAGGCTTTGTGAGACCGAGTTTTTCGCCTTGGGGTGCTCCGGTATTGCTTGTGAAAAAGAAGGATGGTTCGATGAGATTGTGTGTAGACTATCAGCAATTAAACAAAGTGACAATTAAGAACAAGTATCCGTTGCCAAGAATTGATGATTTGTTTGATCAGCTGAAAGGGGCAACATGGTTTTCAAAGATTGATTTGAGATCTGGGTACTATCAGCTGCGGGTAAAAGAGTCAGATGTGCCTAAAACTGCTTTTAGGACAAGGTATGGTCATTACGAATTTTTAATTATGCCGTTTGGATTAACAAATGCTCCTGTCGTGTTTATGGATTTGATGAATCAAATATTTCGACCATACTTGGACAAGTTTGTTGTGGTATTTATAGATGATATCTTGATTTATTCGAAAGATGAGACAGAGCATGCTGAGCACTTGAGGATAGTTTTGCAAACTTTGCGAGACAAGCAGTTATATGCCAAGTTTAGTAAAAGTGAATTTTGGCTTCGGGAAGTTGGATTTTTGGGTCATATTGTTTAGGGTGATGGTATACGAGTTGATCCTAGTAAAATTTCAGCTATTGTTGATTGGAAGCCACCAAAGAATGTAACCGAGGTTAGGAGTTTCTTGGGACTAGCTGGATATTATCGACGGTTTGTAAATGGATTTTCTATAATTGCTGCTCCTATGACTAGATTACTTCGTAAGGATGTTAAATTTGAGTGGACGGAAGAATGTCAACAAAGTTTTGAAGAATTGAAAAAGTTATTAACAGAGGCACCAGTGTTAGTACAGCCTGAGTTAGGTAAAGAATTTGTGGTATATAGCAATGCTTCTCTAAATGGTTTGGGATGTGTACTGATGCAAGAAGGAAAGGTTGTGGCTTATGCTTCGAGGCAGTTAAAACCTCACGAGAGGAATTATCTGACTCATGATTTGGAATTGGCTACAGTGGTGTTTGCTTTGAAGATTTGGCGACATTATCTATATGGTGAAAAGTGTCGAGTATATACCGACCACAAGAGTCTTAAATACTTGATGTCCCAAAAGGACTTGAATTTGAGACAGCGAAGATGGTTGGAGTTATTAAAAGATTACGAGCTTGTGATTGACTATCATTCAGGAAAAGCAAATGTAGTTGCTGATGCTTTGAGTAGAAAACTGTTGTTTGCTTTGAGAGTTATGAACACTCGGTTGGAAATGTCAGATGATGGTTCCATTCTGGCCGAGCTAAAAGTAAGACCGATGTTTTTACAAGAGATTTGTCAAGCTCAGAAAAGTGATGAAGACTTGTAAGGCAAAAGAAAGCAATGTGAGGTTGATACAGAGTCAGATTTCAGAATCGGTCCTGATGGTTGCTTGATGTTTAAAGATCGGATTTGTGTACCAAATAATGAGGAGTTAATTCAAAAGATTTTGCAGGAAGCACATGGTGGTTATTTGTCAATTCATCCAGGCAGTACGAAAATGTATAATGATTTGAAGAAAATGTACTGGTGGAATGGAATGAAAAGGGATATATCAGAATTTGTATCGAAATGCTTAATTTGTCAACAGGTGAAAGCGGAACACCAAGTGCCTTCAGGATTACTTCAGCCTATTATGGTTCCTGAATGGAAATGGGATCGGATTACTATGGATTTTGTTTCAGGGTTGCATTTGACTCCAGGAAAGAAAGATGCCATCTGGGTAATAGTTGACAGATTGACTAAATCGGCTCATTTCATTCCAGTACGTACGGATTATTCTCTTAACAAGTTAGCTGAATTGTATGTTAGAGAAATTGTTAGACTACATGGAATACCATTGTCAATCATTTCAGACAGAGATCCGAGATTTACTTTGCGGTTTTGGCAAAAGTTGCAAGAAGCGTTAGGTACAAGGTTAAATTTCAGTACTGCTTTTCATCCACAAACTGATGGGCAATCAGAAAGGGTAATTCAGATCTTGAAGACATGCTTCAATGTTGTGTATTAGAATTTCAAGGAAGTTGGGAAAGATATTTACCGTTGGTGGAATTTACTTACAATAACAGTTATCAGACGAGTTTGAAAATGGCACCTTATGAAGCATTGTATGGTCGTAAGTGTCGGACGCCTTTGTATTGGACCGAACTCAAGGAAAATCAAATCTATGGGGTTGATCTAATAAAAGAAACCGAAGAAAAAGTGAAGGTAATTCGAGATTGTTTAAAAGCTGCTTCGGATAGACAGAAATCTTATGCAGATTTGAAACAAAAAGAAATTGAGTTTCAAGTTGCTGATAAGGTATTTTTAAAGGTGTCTCCGTGGAAGAAAGTCCCCAGATTTGGACGGAAAGGTAAATTAAGTCCGCGTTTTATCGGGCTGTATGAAATAATTGAAAGAGTTGGACCGGTAGCTTATCGGTTAGCATTACCATCTGAGTTGGAGAAAATTCATGATGTGTTCCATGTATCTATGCTACGTCGGTATCGTTCGGATCGTTCACATGTGGTTTCACTGACAGAAATTGAATTACAACCAGATATGACCTACGAAGAAGAACCGATTAAAGTTTTAGCTCGAGAGGTCAAACAACTAAGAAACAAAAGTATTGTTCTTGTGAAAGTGTTGTGGCAAAAGCATGGAATAGAAGAGGCTACATGGGAACCTAAGGAAACTATAAGGAAACAATACCCACACCTGTTTACCGGTAAGATTTTCGAGGACGAAAACCCTTAAAAGGGGGGAGAGTTGTAATATCCCGAATTAGGGCCTAATCAGAATAGTGGTTTCGTGACCACAAATCCGAGGTAGAAATAATTATTTTATAATTATTTTGATGTTTATGATATGATTTTATGATGGTGTGAAAATTTCGTGAAGAAATTCTAAGCGTAAAGTGCTTAATTTGAAATTAGGGACTAAATCGAATAAGTTGCAAAACTTGCATTCTAGAAGTTTCTAGTATGAAATTGCTTTGGAATATTAATTAGGAGGTCTTAAATGGAAATTTGACCAATTTTAAGTTCATGGACAAAATTTGGACATGGATGGAATTTTTGAAAGTTTAGTAAATAGGGGCATTTTGGTCATTTGGATATTAACATGAAATAAAAAGGGAAAAATAACACAAAATTGGTCATCTTCTTCATTACAACGAAATTTCAAGGGTTCTCCATAGCTAGGGTTTGTTTCAAGCTTCCAAGCTTCATAGTAAGTGATTCCAAGCCCCGTTTTTAATGTTTACGTTTTCGTAGTCCCGGTAACTCGATAAAGCTTATGTTAGCAATAATTTAAGTTAGGGTTCATATTTGGAAAAATAGCCATAGGTGAAATTTGTGTATTTTGATGTTTTACGGTAGAATATGAGGATTTAAATTATGTTAGACAACTTGTGCTACTCGGTTTTAAGTAAAAACGAGTAAAATGGCTTAATCGGTAAAAAGTACATATTGTTCATAAGTATGTGTTTTAGTGGGAATTTGAGCTTGCTAATGGTAAATAAATGATCAGCATATCCTAAAACATAAGAATTTGTGATAAAATTAAATTTCCGAACTTTGGGGCAAAAGTGTAAATATGCAAAAGTTTAGGGGCAAAATTGTAATTTTGCCTAAATTTGAATTTAGGACTATTTTGATAATGTGAGTATTAAATAAGCTAAATGTGTTATTATAGATCAAGAAAGATGTGGAATCAACCTTGATCGAGGAAAAGAAAAGATTTTGGACTAAATCGCAAAATTGCTATATTTTGTACCGAGGTAAGTTCATGTGTAAATAATGTAACATAATTGCTATTTTAAGTGATTTAATGCTATTTATATGATATGATACTTGTTACTATGAATATTATGCTTTGAGAAATATTATGTATTGGTATGAAAAGTATGTATTAAATTGATAAGTATGAGATGCAAGCAACGTATTGGTTCCGATATTCCGAGGAGAACGAATGGGAAATGTGTGATTGAGGAAAATCCCGTTTGAACCTTGGGAATAGATTAGGATACAAGTGACATGTCACTAGGATGGTTGGGCATCCGAACTCGTTGAGTTGAGTCCGAGTTCACTTATGGATGCAAATGTCCGAACTCGTTGAGTTGAGTCCGAGTTCGTGAGATGTAACTAGGCATCCGAGCTCGTTGAGTTGAGTCCGAGTTCACTTATGGATACGAACGCCCGAGCTCGTTGAGTTGAGTCCTAGTTCGCTTATGGGCGGGTTACATGATTGATTGATTACATATGTGGCACTTATATGCAAATGATCTGTGTATCCGAGTTATATTCCGATGTGTTCAACGGGTAAAATTCTAGCGGAATGGAAGAATACTCAAGATGAAAATGATATTTTGGTAAGTGTTGTGAAATGGACAATTTGGACAGGTATGTACTTAACCCTCGGGTTGAAACTTGATACAACAGAAATAAGGTAGTAAGATGATACACGATAGCTAGAAATGTGGTTTGTATCTTGGTGATATCATGCTATTGTTGTTGATCTAATTGCTTTGTAATGTTACTTGTTATTTGCATGTGAACTTACTAAGCATTTATGCTTACTCCCTCCGTTACATTCATTGTAGTTTTTAGCGAGCCAACTTGGATATCGGGAAGGTCGAAGAAATGCTCACACTATTCGAGGAAGAATTGGTATATTGGTTTGTATGTTTTGATGTATGGCATGTATAGCAATATACTTGTTTTGTGTAAATAATCTTGTGATATGGTTGTGGTTTGGTTGAGAAAATGCTTGATAATGATTAGTCATTGGTATGGCTAGCCTAGATAATGTTGGATGCCTTGTGAGTTTAATATGTTATATAGTTCATGAGAATTCATAAAAAGATGAAACTTGCCATAAAACAGAACACTACAGCAACAACGACGTGAGTTTGAAAAATCACCAAAAATAGTAGAAAACGAATTAGGTGAAGAATTAACTATTAAATTGAAGCTTATTGTGTCTAATTTCAAATGGAAGAAGCGAAATAGGTAAATGAGGTATATTTTATAAGATATTTGAGTTTTAGTGAAACAGGGCCAGAGCAATTTCTGGATCCCCTGTTCCAAATTTGAAAATTCACTATAAATTGTACAAAAATAATTAGGAGGTGTAATTTATATGCTCAGAATCCTTGTTTAATATAATTTTAAGAGAAATAAACGGTATAGTTATATGAACTTTTTACATGGAGAAAAGTGGTTCGTAGTAAGTAGAGGTCAGTGCAGTCAAGTCCTGAAATAGGGGTAACTTTAACTAATAAACCGTACTAATTGGACCAACCAAAAATTTTAGAAAACAATTAGTAGATAGATATGTGAGTCTAGATTCAGGGAAAATTTACGGATCTTGATTTTGAGTTTCGTAACTCAAGATATGATTTTTTTAGCAACCATGACGCAGAAAAACTACTTATTCCGAAAATCAAAATAAATGATGTAAAGTTGTTTAAATGATAAATTATGTTCGGTAACACCTCAAGCTCGACTCCGGCGACGGTCTCGGGCGTGGGGGTGTTACAATGCCAATGTCCCGGATATGGTCTTACACATAATTCTCTAATCAATGCCTACGTTTCGGACGAGGTCTTCTATGATATCATTTTACCATTACTCAATCAGAATTGACTCGAAATTAATACATTAGGCTCTCATGGCCATCCAAATACAGTTTATAATTCAAGAATTTATAACAAACATAAATATAATGCATATTTGTATATTGACTTACCTTGTACTGATTTAGACGGATTCAAGCCGACTATTCAATAATTTTGGACTTCCCTCAATCTAAGTCTATTTTTCTTTGTTCTTAATCTTAATCACTACTTGAAATGGCCAAACGTTAAAACATCATACCCTAGCTTTCTTTCTTCAATAATCGGCTATGAAAAAATCCATGCATGGCCATTTCTTTATTTTGTTTTATTAAATAAAGCTTTAATAACCAAATACCAATTTTTCCCTTAATGAAATAATAATAAAAACTTATAAAGGGTTGTCCATAAAAGTCCATTAACCAAGTTAATGGTCCAATTACAACTTAAGGACCTCCCATTAAAAAGACATAGCACTAAAACACTTTTAGCAAATGGCATGCAGGTTTGAATTTTATGCGATTTGATCCTTTTTCAGATTAAACACAGAGACAGATAAATTAGTTCACAGAAATTTCACAGAAGTTAATTCAGATAACACAGACACAAAAAATAATATTAAAATATTTTTCAGACTCCAGTATGTGGTCCGAAACTACTACTCGGACTGAGGTCCAAATCGGGCTGTTACAACTATATAATGTGTAAAATTTCCCATAACATGTGTTAAATAAGACTATTTATAGAGTTAGGGTTGCCATTGTCCTCAACCCTACGTTAGCTGACGCTCTCGTGTTTAATATTTTATTATACAGACCAAAATGCCCCTAGCTCGTTAGTATTTCTCATATAGGGTCAGTGTCTTGACATCCTAATACATGTGTTACGACATCGAAGGTAGTATGCTCATACTCAGGGCAGCTTCAGGGGTGTGTCGTGACAATGAAGATAGTCTTGGAATTATTGCTTTCTATTCCTTATATTGCGACATCAAACTCTCCATGTTGCAACACAACGATTAGTATTGAGTTAGTACCCATTCTAATGGTCTCCTGGACACTCACAAAGTATATTAGCTCATGCTTAGGCCTCATTCGGCCCAGAAGGTCAATAAAAGACTCAAATTACACTTGTTATTAAATGTAAACAAAACTAAGAAAATTTAATTAAAACATAATAAAAATGCTTGTATTCAAATTCCTCAAGTGTAAAAACTAGTTTAATCTGCTACATCAAATTATGACAGATCAAACTCCCCCACATTTAAGACATTAATGCCTCAAGCAAAGCAAAAAAAAAAAAAAAAAGCAGTAATTAAAAGACAAACCTTGAGCAAATATGGTACAAATGTTAGTTTTGGAGCACATGACTAGGCATTTCATATTTACACATAATCTTGACATGATATATAACTGAACTACCACTTTTAATATCCAATACCTTACTTTAGTATATTAGAAAACATACAAACATTAATGGTTTCAAATGTAGGGATCCATCAATAAGTTATACAGGTAATGTAATTCTCCTAGAAGAATACAAACAGTCGTAAACACAATTATTTAGTATGATGTCAATTTGTAAATAAGTCTACCTAGATCACATAAGGCTTTTCGGGTTATAACATTCATAGGCTTAGGATAGGTATGGAATTCAAGAACAATAAGCATCAAATAGTTTAGCACAACATATTACTCCTTATTCTCCCCCTTAGTGACCCTTACCTGCTCACTGCCTTATTTCTCATTTTCTCACATTCCTTATTTTTACATAGGAAATAACAACATAATACAACAACTATGGCTAGCTCGTGAATTTGAGTGCACTAATGAATGAGTCTTTCTATTTTTGGTGACTTTGTCACTTTTTTTTCTTCTGTTTCAATACATTTCCCATTCACAAATGCTTTTACTCACAAGAGCTTTTTCTACTTGTTTTTTCTTTTCTTTTTGAATTTTTCTTTTGTTGTACATATTCGCTAACCTATAATTAATCTATCACACTATAACATCCCAAAAATTAAGGTTAGTAGAATCAAGTTTGTGAATTAAAAGAGAGTGGTCATGCCCTAATTTTTGGGATTATCTAGGCGTTTTTAGGAAATAAATGTGGCATTGGTTTGTTAGATAAGTGTTAGTGAAACTTTCCTTAAAATCCAAGTTCAAATCCCTTCTCTCGCACCAGTTTTATTACTTTGCAAATTTTGCTTCAAGCCCTAGTGTGTGAGACATATTGTTTTTAAAATAAATATTGCAAAATTAATTCAACTATGAGTAATTGGCCTATGGGTTAAAGGAAAAATAAGGAAGCACTGAAATCAAATTAAGGTCCCAATTTCGAATCTTTTCCCTTGCAAAATAACTAAGTTTTGCAAAATCCCTTATTGTTTTTAATGTGTGTACCGTCCATACCCTTGAACCCTAGGTATAAATATAAAATTTTCTTGTATTTTTCAGTCTTTAAGTCAAAATTTCCCTACCCTATCCGTTCACCCTTTTCCTCTCTTCTTTTCTCTTCAATTTTCTTTCTTTCTTCCCTTGTGTGTCGCCGCCTAAGCTACCAAAGTTCACCATAAATTTTCTTCTATTTGGAACAAGTTCTTGCACTATTATTTTCCTCTTCTTGCTGTCCTTTTATCATAAAATTTCCAGCCTTAATTCTAAAATTTTAGCACTCAATATCGGCTCCATTGATGCCTCAAAATAATCTATTGCCTCCCCTAACTGCCTCCAGACATACTAATGTCTAGAGTGTGAATACTGCAATAAAATATAGGATTATGAGGAATGATCCTCAAGTATACGGGTGTCATTGTAATATAGTTTTACAGCGGAGTGGGTAAGTACCCTGAGGATCGTACCTAAGGGAGGCGAGTGCTAGATCAATTCTAACCTAAACAATAAAATATCTAATTAATACTTTTAAATTTAGTTATAGTACGAAGGATATAAAATAAAGGATTTTTGGGGTTTTTAGAATGAAGAAAATAAAATAGCATACAAAGATAAAATTCAAGAGGTTGAGAACGAAGAACAAATAAAATTTGATTATGTATAATTAGCTCACTTCAGTATTCTCCATCAACTGTCGCTTTAGGTTCCTCGTCAATCAACTAGTAGCTATCCTAATAGGATCTTCCGATCTTCCACTAACATAACGAGTCAGCAAGAACTACTTCCCTTTTGAGCTTGTAGTCCAGACTAGTTTGGGGTTAAGGTGTTCATAGATGGGCAATATCAAGTTTGGGTTAATTCCCACCTTGATGACTTTCGAGGATTATCAGACCTAGGGTTTGCTACATGTTATCCCCTTCCCAAATAGCTGATCCATTAAGTAACTCTACAAAACAGTTAATAGATCATACCTCCACTCGCTAATCCCTCATAGAAGGATTAATTTTTCATGGCGTTTGTAAACATTATATAATCTATGTAAAGAGAAAGCATGCTAATTAAATCAACAAGATTGAGTAAATGAAAGAGCCTAATGTATTGATATTAATGCAAATCCCCGGAGTTGAATGATTCCACAATCCGAATCTCTTAAAATAAAATAATGAACAAATAAACTAAACTTTATAACACTACAAAATTGAAACTGAATATAAAAGAAGAAACCAGGTTAGTCAAAAGTTGTCTTTAACATGTGTTAAAGAAGCCTATTTATAACCTTCAGGTTGTCGTCATCTTTAACCCTATGTTAGTTGTCATCCCAAAGATTTAAGTTTCATTGTGCGGACCAAAATGCCCTTGGTTGGTGTCTAATTTTAGTCCTAAAGTCGATGTCATGACACACCAGGACCTGTGTTGTGACTTAGCAACTAGTATGCTCCTCTATAGGCATCTTCAGGGGTATGCCGCGACACCCTCAGCCTGTTTCATGATATCAAAGGCAGATTTAAGTTTTCTTCATTTTATTCCCTATGTTGCGACATCAATCCTCTTGTGTTGTCATATAACATCCAGTATCGTCCTAAAATGCCTTCTGATGGTCTTTTGCACACTCATAAAGTACCTTAGCTCTCCCTTAGGCCTGATTTGACCCTTAAGGTCAATAAAAGACCTAATTTGCACATTTTATTGAATGTAAGTAAAACTAAAGAAACTTAACTAAAATGGAATGAAAATGCTTGTATTTAGAGTCATTAAGTGTAAAAACTAGTTTACTCTTCTATATTGAATTTCGACAGATCAAACTCCCTCACACGTAAGTCATTTCTTTTCCTCAAGCAATATAAACAAAGATGACAAATAAACATGATGACCCTTGAGCAAGTATGATAAAGTATTTACTTCGGAGCATATGAATTAGGAACTTCGTGTTTACTAACATCTTCAACATGGTTAATAGTTAATTTACCACCTTTGACTTCAAACATCTAAGTTTAGTATGTTACAAAATATACAAGTATTAGAATCTTTCAACAAATCATACAGGTACTTTGGTTATCGGAGTAGAATACAAATAGTCATTTATGCACAACTCTAGAATAATGTCAGGGATAAGAATATTTAGGTCATATAGGACTTTTCAGGTAGTAACATTCTATAGCTTAGGACAGGTTTGGAATTCAAGACCAGTAAGCATTAAAAGGTTTACAAACACGATAGTTTGGCACATCATATTAATCCCTATTCTTCCCTCTCAGTGACCCTTACAAGCTCATCGCCTTATTTGTCCTCTCACTTTCCTTGTCTCCCTATATAGGAAATCATAACATGATATAGTAACTACAGCTGCCTATGAGTTTTGGTGTACTAAGGATAGAGTTTTTTTCTACTATTGTGATATTGTGATAACTCTTGAAAATAGATATATATAAGGCCTCTAAATTGAATTAATCATTTAGAATTAAGTAAATACATCTACATATTTAGGATAATTTTAGAACATTGCATAACAAAGCTTGGATTGTGCTACATTGGTCATTACTTGTTAATTTTATCACTTGGGGAGGAAAGGTGTGGTTTTGTGTGAATACAGGTATAGCATGAGCAATAAAATGAAAACGAGAAATAAGGAAGTGAAATATTGCCATGGCAATTGGCAAGATTGATTGCCAACAAAATTACCATGCTAATTTCAGGAAAATAACTCAGCACTTTATCCACATCAGGCTTAGCCAGCTAGATGTGTACCAAAAAACCAACTTGAAAATAGGAATGAAAAATGTGTGCTAAGGTGGGATGGATTTACCCAATACAAAAAGGAGAGAAAAGAAGAAAAGAGAGGAGAATTTGTGTGTTAAAGAGACTAGTGACAATAATCCTTTCTTCGAACAGAGAAAACACTCCATTCAAGAATTCTAGGGAAAGAAGGGTAGCAGCTACAGAGAATGGAATACAAACATGATGAAGGGAAAGAGACATCTATCCCGGATTCTTGAATGATCGAAAAATAGAAGAAAGTCTATAGTATAGCGAGAAATACTATAGTTCTGCCTTTAGTTTTCCTGATTTTGGTGATTCAAATGTTTTTAAAATGTTGATCAATGATTTAAATCTAGTGTTTACTTGTCCACCCATGAACTAAACCTTTTTTGGGTTGGAGTTATTTAGGTGGATGTTTATCAATTTAATGTTCATGATTTTAATTTGCCTATTGCTATTTCATAACAATTTATGCATATTTTTAATACATGCATGCAAGCTCTAGACATAGCTAATTGTATGTTGTGTTCATAGATGTATTTTTAATTCTAAAAAGGTTAAATATACTAGATCTAGAATCATGTGATGCAAGCACGTATTCCATAGGATACTCGTAGCACTCTATAAGTAGATGTTGCAGATTATGTAGAGAAGATTGCTTATTGTAGTTATTAACCCTGAATTTTGTAGACATATAGTAACTTAGATTTCTAGCTTAAATCTAGCTATCGTAAGAGGCAGGTTGCACAGTAATTCTCTAAGCAATTGATTAGATAATATTTTGCCATGACATTATTTTGAAATTAGCATTTCACTTGAATAATTCTAGCACTGTTCATTCAACAATAGAATTGCTCTTGGTTTTCTTTATAATTTGGCACTATATTTTATTTGCCATATAAATTTTCTATTTTTAGCATTAAATTACATTAATTCATTATACCAATATTATTTACCATATAAATTTTTTGTTTTTAGCATTAAATTACATTAGTTCATTATACCAATTTCTTATTCAGTTTAAAAGTATTCCTTTATTCATTGCGATATCGTGCTAGATCATGGTTGAATGCATTACCATCAGGTATGGTGGCATCTTGGAATGAACTACGTCAAAATTTTTTGGTTACGTACAATCCTCCCAACATGAATTCCAAGTTCAGGAATGGCATCACATCGTTTAGGCAATCTAAAGATAAGACATTATAATAAGTATGGGAGCAGTTCAAGGAAATAATTAGAAAATGCCCGATGCATGGTTTTCAGCATTGGATGCAAATAGAGATGTTCTACAATGGATTAAATGCTCATACGCAAACAGTGGTAGATGCATCTGCTAATGCGATGTTGCTTGACAAATCCTAAAATGAAGTATATGAAATTTTGGAAAGAATAGCAAATAATAATTATCAGTACCCCATGACTAGAGGTGGTACTAGTAGAAGAGTTGTTAGAGTAATGGAACTCAATATGATTATATCATTAATAGCTCATGTATCATCTTTAATGAATATGATTAAAACTCTGAAAAGACCTTTTGTAGTGCAGGAGATTAAGATTGCAGAAGTAGCATGTGTATATTGTGGAAAAGATCATGTTTTTAATGAATGCCCATTCAATCCAGTGCCTGCGTATTACATGGGAAATTTTAATTGTAGCAACAACATTCCTTACTCCAACACCTATAATCTAGGGTGAAAGCAACATCAAAATTTTAGTTAGAGTAATTATGGAAATGCCAATACTTTTAATAGATAGAATATGGCTGGTGTACCACCTGGACACAGTCAACCAATGCCAAGGCATAATGTGCAACAAAGTCCGTCATCTTTAGCACTAGCTATTGAAGCTTTATTAAAAGAGTATATGGCTGAGAATGATGCAATTATTTAGAGCCAGGTAGCTTCCTTAAGAGCTCTAGAGAATCAAGTGGGACAAATTGCCACTGCATTAAGCTCCAGACAACAAGGAGCATTTCCTAATCATACAGAAAGTTCTAGATCTCAAGAAAAATAACAATGTAAAGCCACGACACTTCGGAGTGACACTTAGTTGCCAGGAGTTACGAATGATGCTTTATTTGAGGAAAGTTCCAAAGTTCCTAGAGGTACAACTTTCAAACTAGAAGTGGAATAAACTACAAAAGATTGGAGTAGACAAAAGCATAAAGGAGCAAATTCATCTTATCGAGCAAAACAAATGCCATGGGAAGGCAACCCCAACAAGTGGAAGGAAGGCCACCGCTACCTTTTCCCTAGTGTTGCCAAAAGTCAAAACAATATGCTCAATTTATGAAATTTCTAGAGGTCTTGAAGCAATTACACATCAATATACCTTTGGTGAAAGCATTAGAATAAATTTCTAACTATGTGTAATTCATGAATGATATCCTATCTAATAAGAAAATGTTAAGGGAATTTGAAACTTGTGCACTTACTGAAGGGCGCATAACAATGGTAAATAACAAACTACCACCACCAAAATGAAAAGATCTAGGGAGTTTCACTATACACTGTTAGATTGGAAACTATTGCATAGGCAAAGCTTTATGCGATTTAGGTGCAAGTATCAATCAAATGACTATGTTTGTTTTTAGGAAACTTGGGATAGGAAAGGCAAGACCTACAACAGCCACACTGCAACTAGCTGATAGATCATATGTCCATCCAGAAGATAAAATTGAAGATGTACTAGTAAGAGTTGACAAGTTCATCTTTCCTATAGATTTTATTATTCTAGAATGTGAAGCAAGTAAAGAGGTCCTATATTACTCGGATAACCTTTCTTCGCAACTAGTATAGCATTGACTGATGTGTAGAAAGGTGAGTTAACCATGAGAATTAATGATTAGTAGTTGACTTTTAATGTGTTTGATGATTTAAAGTGTGCAAACCCATATGAAGAATGCCATGTTGTAGAATTTGTTGATATTATAATTCAAGAAGAATTTGTAGAACATATGCACAATAATTCTGATGTAGACTCTATCCAATTAAATGAAAGAGATATGACTGAAGAATCTGCAGAACTGATGGAAACTCAATAATTTGAAAATAGATGCAAAAGGGGCTTTGATTCATTAGATTTATCAAGTCACTCTTTCAACCCTTCTCGTTCATCAATAGAAGATCCACCAGTTTTGGATTTGAAGCTATTGCCAGTGCATTTGAAGTACACTTATTTGGGAAAAAATGATACACTGCTTGTTATTTCTACTGAGCTTACAACAGATTAGGAGATACAATTATTGGAGGTTTTAAAAAAATCTAAGAAAGCTTTCGGATGGTTAATTACTGATATCAAAGGAATTAGCCTAGCAATCTGCATGCACAAAATAATACTTGAAAAGTACCATGGCAAATCTATTGAACAATAAAGGAGACTGAATCTTGTCATGAAGGAAGTAGTTAAAAAGGAGATTATTAGATGGTTGGATGTTGGGATTATATACCCAATTTCTGATAGCTCTTGAATGAGCCCTGTTTAGTGTGTACCCAAAAAAGGAGAAGTCACAATAGTCAATAATGATAACAACGAACACATTCCCGTATATACTATCACTGATTGGGAAGTTTGTATGGATTATCGAAAGCTCCATAAAGCAATGAAGAAGGACCATTTTGCTTTGACTTTTATAGATTAGATGTTGGATAGATTAATAGGGAAAGCCTTCTACTATTATTTAGATAGCTACTGAGGGTACGACCAGATTGCCATATCTCCTATGATAAAGAAAAACTACATTCACCTATCCTTATTGAACATTTAAAAGAATGCCATTTGGGTTATGTAATGCACTGGCAACATTTCAGTGCCATTTGGGTTATGTAATGCCCCGAAAACGTTCTAGCGTTGTATGATGGCAATATTCTCTGACATGGTAGAGAAATCCCTTGAAGTATTCATGGATGATTTCTTGGTACTTGGTGACACCTTTCAAGATTGTTTAAAGAATTTGGAGTTAGTACTTCACTATCAGGAAATAAATCTGGTGCTGAATTGGGAAAAATGCTATTTCATGGTTTGTGAAGGCATTGTTTTAAGCCACAAAATTTTACAACAAGGAATTACTGTCGGTAAAGCAAAAGTAGAAGTCATTGACAAGTTCCACTTGTGACAGCCTTAAAACGACCCTAGTCGGAATGTGGTTTCGGGACCACAAAATCGAGGCATAAAAATAATTAAATATTCACTTTGATGCCTATTATATGTGCAAATTCATGTGTGACCTCTTAGGTGCTTCAATTTAGTATTATAATTATGAATTGCACCTAAAAGGGCTAAATTAAGAACTTTGGGAATATGCTAGACAAATGTGAGATGACTAGTTAATGCATGCATGCAAATTGAGGGAGTTGCATGTCAAATTTACCATTTTTATGTGAGTGGATGGTGATGATGAGTGTGTTTGGCATTTTGTGCTTTGTATGTTAGTAAATAATGATGAAAATAAATTTGTTTATATTAAATAAAATTTGTTGACATAAAATAGAAATATTATGATTAATAAAATAAGAAAAGGGTGTAAAAACAATGTTTTGTTCATCTTTCTTCTCCCCATTGCCGAAATTAACTAAGGAAGAAGAGAGCTAGGGCTCAAGCTATCGGTTGGGAGAAACTTTGATTAAGGTACACTTTCTAGGTGATTTTCTTTGAATCTCATGAAATTTTGTTGGTCTTGAAGCTCTCTTCTTTGTCCATGTTTGAATTTCATGAAATCTTTGTGTGATAAGCATTCGGCCATGGATGCAAGCTCTCTTTGGTGATGTTTTGAAGGTTTTGTTAAGAGATTTGAGCTTGAGAACCTGAAATCTTTGTGTGATAAGCAAGATAGGTGTTCGGCCATACCAAGTTTTGGTTAAGGGACTTGTTTTGAATTTATGAGCTTATTAAAGCTTGTTAATTTTTCTTTGTGATTATTTTTGAAGAAGCATTCGGTTATGGGTTCAACTATTGAGTTGTTGATGTCTTGATGATATATGTTAATAAGTGAATTTGAGCTTGCTAAATGCACATTTGTGAATTGATTGTTAATAGGGATCAATTAAAGAGCTTAAATATGCCCATGATTGCCGAATATGAAGTTGAAAATAACTATGAAGTAATTGAGTTTCAAGTTGTTAGAAGAGGGTTTGAGATGTGCAATAATGCATATGTTTAATATTATGTTTTTGGGTGATTCAAAGGGGTATTCGGCCATTGTAAATTTTGATGGTTGAGGTTGTGATTCATATGTTAGATAGCATTCGGCTAGTGTATTTTTGTGCCAATGATTGTCAATTTTGGACTTAAGCATTTAGTTGTAAATTTGTTAAATGAACTAAGGTAAATGAAGATGCTAAATGCATTATGTGTATATGCATGCATTCGGCTAACTTGGTGATATTGGTTTGATTGGTAACTTTAAAAAGGTTCTATTAGGGGATATATGTGCATGATTAATAAAATGATTGGAGTGACATAACTTGCAAAGGTGAATATTCGGCCATGGGAAAATTGCAAGAGGGGTTGATGTTTGATGTTTAAATTGTTATAATGTATGTTTGTGCAATGGCCGAATGTGCCTTTGATGTTACTCTTGGATGTTTTTGGGTGTCAAATTGATAAGTGGCTTGGTTTGTGTTACAAGGAGAAATCTAATTATGGATGTAATGAATATGAAATATGTATATGGTGTTAAGAGCAATGACTACTCTAAATGGTGCCTTAGGAAATGCTATGTTTTAAGTATGTGCATAAGGACATTAAAGAATGGATTTTGTATAAAAATCTGCTTGGTACAGTAGCAGTAACGTGTTTTGGAAAAATCACCATAAATTGTACGAGTTGAATTAGAGGCTGAACAAATTGTGTGATTGAAGCTTAATGAGTCTAGTTTCTTATAAAAGAAACCTTGCAAGCAAAGGAATTTCCGATAAATAGATTTTTAGAGTAGAGTGAGACAGTGTCAGATTAACTTCAAAGTCCCCTGCTCTGTTTTTGGAAAATCACTATAAATTGTATAAAAATTGTTATGAGACAAAATTTATATGCTTAGACTCCTTAATGAGTCTAGTTTCAAATAAAATAGGTGAGGACATATTTGGAATTCTGTTCAAGGAGAAATTCGGTTCGTGGTATAGAGTGGTCAGTCCAATCAAGCAGTGAAATAGGGAAACTTTAAGAAAATTCTGGTATTGATTGACCAAACCAAAAATTATGAAAATTTTATGGATTAAAGATAAATGAGTCTATTTTCATGCAAAATTGACAGCACTACATTTGGAGTTTTGTAGCTCCAGTCATGAGTAAATTATTGAATGCTGCTCAGAAAATCAGCTTGTTGAGACTTATGATATGTATGTGAAATGATCGAATGTGTGTATGTATTTGCTATGAGAAGAATATGCATGTATTATTTGACTATAAGTGAAAATGATCCATTGAGATGCTTGAATAGCGATTAATAAAAAAATTTAATGTTTTATTTAGCTCAAGAGCATAGAGGGACGAGTTCGGATAAAGGGAAGGCCAAAGTGGTCGAATAGCCAACTCGTAAATTATCGGGAAAGTTCAAGGTAAGTTTTGAGTAATCAAATTTGGTAATTAAGTTAAAATGCCATGACATACATGCTGATATTTGATGATGTACCATTGAAAAAGAAACCTTATTCATGTTGCTATATAGCCGAATGGCTCGTAGAGAAAAAGGACCAAAAATTTAAATTTGAAATGCGTTGCTTATGTATGTTGATCATTGGGCCGAAAGTCTAGAAAAGAAGAGCATATGTGTATAAGTTTTGAATTATATGTACATTGGTGATATAAAGTCGAGAAGCATGTTATATGTTTGTATGCACATGCATGGATTGAATTGCAATTGAAATCTTGTTATGTGAAATTTGGTTACATGTGAATATATATATATATGTGTGTATGAGAATTTGTGATGTGAATCCGGGATTAAAGTCCCGATGACTATATGTGGAGACTATATCCGGGTTAAGACCCGAAGGCTATATGCAGAGATGATGTCCGGGTTCAGACCCGAAGGCTATATGCGGAGATTATATCCGGGGTAGAGACCCGATGGCTATGTATAGAAATTATCCGAGTTAAAGATCTCGATGATGATGAGAATAAAGCCTAAGACTAATGGTCTTTAAGGTAACGATCGCTAATGAATTCCGCTAAAAGTGTTAAACTATACAGGTATGTACCCTTGGCTTATATACAAGATGGATTTTGGACCGAATACTAAAGTCATTATGTGATTTCATATGAGTACTTGAAATGAGATTATTAATATGATCAAAGCACAATGGGCCTATGTGAAATGTTATGTGACTTTTGTGACATGTATATGTTATGTGAACTTACTATGAGTGGATGCTATCCATTTTCGTATGTGATGTGAATGTCTTTGTTTGGAAAAAAGGGTGACATACCCGAAAAGGAGAGGGAAACAAAGATATGATCAAATATGCTATAATTTGATGATCTATTTAATGTCATTGCTTAAAACTTACTAAGCATTGTAATGCTTATTCCGTTTCCCTTGTTTCCTCTGTTTTATAGA
This sequence comes from Gossypium stocksii, assembly GCA_020496765.1. NCBI lineage: Eukaryota > Viridiplantae > Streptophyta > Magnoliopsida > Malvales > Malvaceae > Gossypium > Gossypium stocksii. Next base: position 48,818,985 of record CM035627.1, read on the forward strand.
TCTCTTTTGGAAGCTACGGACACAGGGATTGAAGCCTTAATCACCTGCACTATTGCTGTCATTTTGGTACTGTTGATGGTTGTTTTGGGTCAATGGCATGTATAGGCTATTTTCCTTCGATTAAACTAAACTTCATTTTGAATTGTAATTATTCTAGCCATGCGAAAATGGCTTGCTTAGTCTCCATGTTGAATATTTATGTGAATGATACTTGTATGGTTTAACGTTGTGGCATGTTGTTCAGTTAGTAACCAATATGCGATGAATTTCTATCATGATGATCGGTCATTGAATGTTCGGTTTAGCCCAATTATTAGTAGCCTCAAGGTATAGTTTTGCTAGCATGCTTGTAGAACTCAATGAATTCACGTCTAACTTGTAACTAAGAACCTTGATAGGCTGTATCTAGTTATGTAATGCCTTAATACCCTATTCCGGCGACAGACGGGGGTGTGGTTTCGGGACCACAAAATCGAGGCATAAAAATAATTAAATATTCAACTTGGAGACTAAGCAAGCCATTTTCGCATGGCTAGAATAATTACAATTCAAAATGAAGTTTAGTTTAATCGAAGGAAAATAGCCTATACATGCCATTGACCCAAAATAACCATCAACAGTACCAAAATGACAGTAATAGTGCAGGTGATTAAGGCTTCAATCCTCGAGTTCGTAGCTTCCAAAAGAGATCTATAAAACAGAGGAAACAAGGGAAACGGAATAAGCATTACAATGCTTAGTAAGTTTTAAGCAATGACATTAAATAGATCATCAAATTATAGCATATTTGATCATATCTTTGTTTCCCTCCCCTTTTCGGGTATGTCACCCTTTTTTCCAAACAAAGACATTCACATCACATACAAAAATGGATAGCATCCACTCATAGTAAGTTCACATAACATATACATGTCACAAAAGTCACATAACATTTCACATAGGCCCATTGTGCCTTGATCATATTAATAATCTCATTTCAAGTACTCATATGAAATCACATAATGACTTTAGTATTCGGTCCAAAATCCATCTTGTATATAAGCCAAGGGTACATACCTGTATAGTTTAACACTTTCAGCGAAATTCATTAGCGATCGTTACCTTAAAGACCATTAGTCTTAGGCTTTATTCTCATCATCATCGAGATCTTTAATTCGGATAATTTCTATACATAGCCATCGGGTCTCTACCCCGGATATAATCTCCGCATATAGCCTTCGGGTCTGAACCCGGACATCATCTCTGCATATAGCCTTCGGGTCTTAACCCGGATATAGTCTCCACATATAGTCATCGGGACTTTATGTAACACCCCTAACCCATTCCCGAAAAGACTGATACAATTTAAACCTTCGGCCCAAACATAATATCAAATGTTCATTTTCATAAATAAGTAAATCCCATACAAGAGAGCAAGCTACAATTCATTTGGTAAATATAAATTAACAACTAGATGCGATGTAGTTGCAAATTATACATAACTTGCGCGGGAAGTAATATAACCTTTCCAGGGCCGAATATAAAAGTTAACCCGAGTAACCTATCTCAACGAGAATTAAACCAGTAGATCAACTAAATTTCTCTTATAAGAAAATAGACATGTATATAAATAAACATCTACTTTCATCCTTCATGGCAAGTTTTCATGAATCAAACTAGGATAACTATTTTAACGATGTTCAAAGCCATCCCATCATCACTCATACCAACCATATATAATGTTAAATTAATACGAAATTATTAGGAATTCCAACCTTGCCACATTCGCATGGCATAGTAATATCAAAAGAGTTTAACTAATCTATTTGAGTTCCACCTATAGCTATTACATGCCATAGTAATTAACGGTAGACTTTTAAAAGTACCGATCCAGCGTTGATAGATGTGATGACTTCAAAAGGGAAGAGCCCCGAGCTTCCAACAGTTCTTAGATCTATCCACAAAGAAAACAAATACACATAATGAGTTATCACTCAGTAAGTCAAAAAACATTTAATATTTATCGAACAATTCGAATAACACACAAACGGTTTAACCATAATTGGCTCGACTAACTCTATAAATCGTATAGCCCAAATTGGCTCATTTAAATTGAAACGAATTCCACATTTCAACTAGCACACTAAAAAAAAACATCAACAATCCTTTAACATCCATTCGGTAAACATCAACATGCCACTTTCCATCGGATTTAAATACTACTCTATATTACCATCTTTAACACAATTTCATTAGTCACCTTACCCGTATAACTAGAGAGAAAAAAAAAAAAAGAAATCGAACCCATTGTAATTACTTTACTCACCGATTCAATGACATCCTTCCACCATTCTCAAGTATGCCATATTACATCCGTCCATCAAATGTATGCACACATAGTGCCATTCGAGGTCGAAACCTACTCACAATTTATACCACATGAAGCTCACGAATGTGCGCACACATAGTGCCATTCGAACTCTAGGAAGTACGCACACATAGTGCCAATAGGAGTCTCACGAATGTACGCACACATAGTGCCATTCGAATTCGTTAATGTACACGCACACATAGTGCTATTTCGACTCATGATCATACTTGTACATATACTAATCATGGCTTATTTATTGAGTCGTTTGCAAGACAATTCAATATTAAACAGTCTCATGACTTACCTTGTTTCAAGAGGGGCAAGATTTTCCGATCAGCTAGTCAACTACTTTTTCCTTTCCTTTAGCCGAGGTTTGCTCCTTGTGATCTTGCACAAGTTCAACAATTAAGCTAATTCAATATACTTTCAACTATTGTAGTATGATTTTATTTATTTCAATATGGAACATCTATGCATATTATTACAACAGTTTACCTCCTTTTCACAAGGCCACAACATCAATAACTCAACAATTGAACCCAAGTTCTTACAAATTTTCCAAACATCCAATGTAACCACATGTTTAATATTCAATAAGCCGAACCGAATTATTATCATTCATATATAATATACACATACTCATTATACTATAATCGTTTATGACCTCTAATAACATCCCTAATTAAACCTCCACCAAGTTACAAATATATAAATGGAATCCCAAAGATTCACAAAACACATCATTCACATCATTTAGATACCAACTTGATCGAATCATTCAAGGTTATAAACAATTACATTCCATCACATAAGTACATATCAATACGAGTTTAGTATAACTCAAATTATAAATTCCATAACCATTTTATAAGCAATTTAGGCTCCCCATGAACACATTCGGAAATTTACAAGCTCAAACACTTGAAATTATAACCGAATCTCCAAGGATTATTTTCTTATTCATGCCTCATAAAGATACTCCATAATTTCCATTTCGGCAAGGCTCTAATATTCCTACATTTTCATACTTGGCCAAAATTCATCTAAATTTTTCCAAGTCTAATTTCTTAATCATTTAATTCCAAGCACAAAACATCAAACAACACTAAGAAGACACCCTCAATGTTCGAATGGCCATCTTTCTCCATTAAGCTACTACAAGACCGAATGCCCTATCTCACAAGAACTTAAAAATTCTTTCATGGGTTTAACAAAAAGCCTCATCATCAACAAGTTCTCAAAATTTTAAAGGGAGATTTCAAGATTTCACTTACCAAATCGAGTTATGGACGACCGAAACCTTGCTATCCTCCTCTTCTTCTCACGGCAATTATAACATGAAAATGATCTTTTATTTTTCTTGGTTTTTTTCTTTTTCCTCCCACTTACTAAATTCTTTTTGTTTAATATTTTAAGCATATAATATTCATATAAATTCTCCACACTATCATTTCAATTGAACGAAAATGACATCATTATTTAGTTGGCCGGCCATGAGTGTTAATTTGGAAAAATTGACATGCAAATCCTTCCTTTATAATTCATGCATTAATTAGTCATTCTTTTTCTTCCCATCCTATTATTAGATTTTAGCACATGGGTCCTTAATCGAAATTCCTCCTACTAATGACATAATTGAGCATACAAATTTTACACATGCAAAATCACACACATAAAAATCCTAAGATTCAACATTTAATTATTTTCGCGACTCGGTTTAGTGGTTTCGAAACCACTTCCCGACTAGGGTCGGAATAGGGCTGTTACAACTCTTTCTCCCTAAAAGAAATTTTCGTCCCCGAAAATTCTTACCGGTGAATAGATTTGGGTAACGCTTTCTTATTGAGTCCTCCAATTCCCATGTCGCTTCTTCAATTCCGTGTTTCCGCCACAATATTTTAACCAACGGAATTTTCTTATTCCTCAATTCTTTCACCTCTCGAGCCAAAATATTGACCGGTTCCTCCTCATAACTCAAGTTCGACCGAATCTCAATTTCCGACGGATTGATCACATGCGATGGGTCGGATCTATATCGACGGAGAATAGTGACATGAAAGACGTTGTGAATCCTTTTGAGATCAGGAGGTAAAATCAATTTATAAGCCACAGGTCCTACCCGTTCTGAGATCTCATACGGCCCGATAAATCTTGGACTCAGTTTACCTTTGTGGCCGAACCGGAGCAAATTTTTCCAAGGTGAGACCTTTAAAAATACTTTGTCGCCAACCCGATATTCGATGTCCCTACGTTTCAGGTCTGCATAAGACTTCTGACGATCAGTTGCTACTTTCAGGCTATCCCGGATTATCTTCACTTGTTGTTCTGCCTCTTTAATTAAATCCACTCCGTATAACTTATTTTCATTGAGTTCGGTCCAAAACAAAGGCGTACGGCATTCACGACCATATAAAGCCTCATACGGCGCCATCTTGATACTCGTTTGAAAACTATTATTGTAGGCAAATTCAATCAACGGTATGTATTTCTCCCACGAACCGCTAAACTCAAGAATACAACATCTCAACATATCTTCGAGTATTTGAATGACTCTTGCAGATTGACCATCGGTCTGAGGATGAAAGGCAGTGCTAAACTGAAGCTTAGTGCCCAATGCCTCGTGTAATTTCTTCCAAAATCGCGAGGTAAACCGGGGGTCTCTATCCGAAACAATAGAAGTCGGCACACCATGCAATCGTATAATCTGGGAGACATACAATTCAGCTAGTTTATCGAGTGAGAAGTCCGTACGAATAGGGATGAAATAGGCTGATTTCGTTAGTCTATCCACAATAACCCAAATGGCATCTTTCTTGCTCGGTGTTAGCGGTAAGCCGGATACGAAGTCCATCGTGACTCGATCCCACTTCCACTCGGGTATCATGATTGGTTGGAGCAGTCCCGAAGGCACTTGATGTTCAGCCTTCACTTGTTGACATATTAAGCACTTCGTAACAAAATCGGAGATATCTCGTTTCATACCGTGCCACCAATAACGGAGTTTCAAATCATTGTACATCTTCGTACTGCCCGGATGGATAGACATTTGACTATTATGAGCTTCATTTAAAATCGTTGAAATAATTTCAAAATTTCTTGGAATACACAATCGACCTTTGAACCTCAAACAATCATTATCATCGACTTGGAACTCTGAATCCACCTTAGAATCCCACTGAGCCCGCTTAGCAACCAATTCATCGTCAAGTTTCTGGGCGTCACCAATTTGTTGTACCAACACGGGTTTGGCCTTTAATTCTGCTATCAACATATCATCAACGGATAACGACAATTTTACATTCATCGCTCGAAGGGCAAATAGTAATTTTCGACTTAGAGCATCTGCAACCACGTTAGCTTTTCCCGGGTGATAATCGATAACGAGCTCGTAATCTTTTAATAATTCTAACCACTGTCGCTGTCTCAAATTCAGATCTTTTTGTGTCATCAAGTACTTGAGGCTTTTGTGATCGGAATACACATGACATTTCTCCCCGAACAAATAATGTCGCCAAATTTTTAAAGCGAAAAAAATGGCAGCTAGTTCGAGGTCATGCGTCGGGTAGTTTCTCTCGTGAGGCTTCAGCTGTCTTGAGGCATACGCAACAACTCGACCCTCTTGCATCAAAACACAGCCCAAACCGTTTAAAGATGCATCACTATAGATTACGAATTCTTTACCAGATTCCGGCTGAACTAACACTGGAGCTTCCGTCAGAAGAGTTTTTAGCCGATCAAAACTTTTCTGGCACTTTTCGGACCACTCAAATTTGACGTCTTTTTGTAGCAGCTTAGTTAACGGTGTCGCAATCATCGAGAACCCCTTTACGAATCGTCGATAGTACCTGGCGAGTCCCAAAAAGCTACAGATTTCTGAGATATTCCTTGGAGGCTTCCAGTCAAGAATGGCTGAAACTTTATTCCGATCAACTCGTATTCCCGAGGAGGACACAACATGTCCCAAGAAGCTGACCTCGCGCAACCAAAACTCACACTTACTGAACTTTGCATACAGTTGATGATCTCGCAAGGTCTGAAGCACAAGCCTCAAGTGTTCGGCGTGCTCCGAGTCGTCTTTTGAATAAATCAAAATATCATCTATGAACACAACCACGAATCGATCTAGATACCGTCGGAACACCCGATTCATCAAATCCATGAAAGCCGCAGGAGCATTAGTGAGCCCAAACGGCATCACTAAAAACTCATAATGTCCGTACCTCGTCCTGAAGGCAGTTTTCGGTACGTCGGAATCTCTAACTCGCAACTGATAGTAACCAGATCGTAAATCAATTTTCGAAAACACTGTTGCCCCTCTCAACTGGTCAAATAAATCATCTATACGTGGCAACGGGTACTTATTCTTTATCGTAACTTTATTGAGTTGATGATAGTCGATGCACATTCGCATAGTTCCATCTTTCTTTTTCACAAACAGAACCGGTGCACCCCAGGGTGAAAAACTAGGTCGCGCAAAGCCCTTGTCGGTCAACTCTTGTAATTGATATTTTAGCTGCTTCAACTCGGTCGGTGCCATACGATACGGAGTTATAGAAATTGGAGTTGTACCCGGAACTAACTCTATACCGAACTCAACTTCCCTAATAGGTGGTAATCTTGGTAATTCCTCAGGAAACACATCTAAATAATCACAGACCACAGGCACGGTTTCAGGTTTTTGTTCCGTCATCTTACTACCCAATACATAAGTGAGATAAGCTTCGCAGCCTTTCCTCACATATTTCCGAGCCAACATAGAAGATATCATCATCGGCAACCCATTTCCATCACTTGATTTAATTCAGATCATCTCACTATTCGAACATCGCAGATCTATTACTTTCTTTTTACAATTCACCACCGCGTCATGCACGGTCAACCAATCCATTCCGAGAATTATATCGAACTCATCAAAGGGTAGTAACATCAAATCAGCAGGGAAACAAAAGTTTCGGATCATTAGTGGGCATCTCGTGCACACTTTGTCAACTAGCACATACCGACCCAAAGGGTTTGACACTCGTATCGCAAACTCAGTAGACTCAACTGTCAGAGTCTTACTGAATACTAAGGTTTCACGCACATACGAATGAGTCGAACCAGGATCAATCAAAGCAAGTACACTAGTTTCATAGAGAGTAAATGTACCGGTGATTACGTCAGGGGAGGATGCCTCTTCTCGTGCACGAATGGCATAAGCTCTGGCGGGTGCACGGGCCTCGGATCGAACCGCTGCTTCGGAATTCCCTCTCTGATTGCTATTTCTACCTCTCACAGTTCTTGGCGGTCTACCTCTAGCCGTTGTACCACTTGATCTTGCATTCTGCATCTTGTTTCTTTCGTCCGGTTCCATGCAATCTCGAACAAAATGATCCCGCGATCCACATCTGTAACAAGTTCAGTTAATCGATTTGCCCCAGCATTCACCCACATGCCGTCTGCCACATTGGAGACACTCGGGTCTATCTTGACGATTACTACCAACACTGGTTACGGAAATAGTTTGAGAATCCATTGAGGGTCGTTCTCGAATAGAAATCCCCGCGGACGATTTAGACTTGTTACTCTCGTTTTTAAACTTCTTTGCAGCTGAAAAAGAAGCTTTACTGGTTGTTCTTTTACGGAAATCTCTACTTTCAGCTTCAGCCTTTCTTTTCTCTTTCCCAAGCTCTTAAGCCTTGCAAGCTCGTTCGACCAGTATCACGAATTCTTTTATTTCAAGAATGCCCACAAGCAGCTTCAAGTCTTCATTCAAACCTTCTTCAAACCATTTACACATAGCTATTTCATCAGCAACACATTCCCGGGCATAACGACTGAGTCTCACGAACTCTCGCTCGTATTCAGCTACAGTCATACCGCCCTGTTTCAATTCAAGGAATTCTTTACGCTTTCGATCGATGAACCTCTGACTGATATATTTCTTGCGAAACTCTATCTAAAAGAAATCCCACGTAATTCGTTCCTTTGGAACAATCGAACTTAGAGTTCTCCACCAGTAATAAGCTGCGTCTCGTAATAACGATATAGCACATTTCAAGCACTCATCAGGTGTGCAAGATAACTCATCGAAGACGCGAATGGTATTATCTAGCCAGAATTCAGCTTTCTCGGCATCATCAGTTGCTGTAGCTCTAAACTCTTCGGCCCCATATTTTCGAATCTTATCCACAGGGGGTTTGTTTAATCTCATCGGATCAGCGGGTGTAGGCATTACAGGTACCGGAGGAGGATGATTTGAATTAGGGGGTGGTTGAGCAGTCGGATTTGTATGAGTATACTGGGCAAACCATTCATTCATTAAGGAAAAGAGGGTTTGCCTAACCCTATCCTCTTGATTATTCGCGGAGGGTCGAGAGTCGGCCAGTACCGTCCCTTGCGCGGGAGCAGGCGCTATACTCTCAACATCGTCCGCTATTGCTCGCTCGGGATCAGGTTCCATTTACTAAACAACAAAACAACAAGGTTTAACCGTTAGAAGTCATCACACTATCAATTACTCACTTATGGCATGTATAGCTAAACTTACACGCGCTACGTTAGTCCTAGAATCGACTAAACCGTAGCTCTGATACCAATAAAATGTAACACCCCTAACCTATTCCCGAAAAGACTGATACAATTTAAACCTTCGGCCCAAACATAATATCAAATGTTCACTTTCATAAATAAGTAAATCCCATACAAGAGAGCAAGCTACAATTCATTTGGTAAATATAAATTAACAACTAGATGCGATGTAGTTGCAAATTATACATAACTTGCGCGGGAAGTAATATAACCTTTCCAGGGCCGAATATAAAAGTTAACCCGAGTAACCTATCTCAACGAGAATTAAACCAGTCGATCAACTAAATTTCTGTTATAAGAAAATAGACATGTATATAAATAAACATCTACTTTCATCCTTCATGGCAAGTTTTCATGAATCAAACTAGGATAACTATTTTAACGATGTTCAAAGCCATCCCATCATCACTCATACCAACCATATATAATGTTAAATTAATACGAAATTATTAGGAATTCCAACCTTGCCACATTCGCATGGCATAGTAATATCAAAAGAGTTTAACTAATCTATTTGAGTTCCACCTATAGCTATTACATGCCATAGTAATTAACGGTAGACTTTTAAAAGTACCGATCCAGCGTTGATAGATGTGATGACTTCAAAAGGGAAGAGCCCCGAGCTTCCAACAGTTCTTAGATCTATCCACAAAGAAAACAAATACACATAATGAGTTATCACTCAGTAAGTCATAAAACATTTAATATTTATCGAACAATTCGAATAACATACAAACGGTTTAACCATAATTGGCTCGACTAACTCTATAAATCGTATAGCCCAAATTGGCTCATTTAAATTGAAACGAATTCCACATTTCAACTAGCACACTAAAAAAAAACATCAACAATCCTTTAACATCCATTCGGTAAACATCAACATGCCACTTTCCATCGAATTTAAATACCACTCTATATTACCATCTTTAACACAATTTCATTAGTCACCTTACCCGTATAACTAGAGAGAAAAAAAAAATGAAATCAAACCCATTGTAATTACTTTACTCACCGATTCAATGACATCCTTCCACCATTCTCAAGTATGCCATATTACATCCGTCCATCGAATGTACGCACACATAGTGCCATTCGAGGTCGAAACCTACTCACAATTTATACCATATGAAGCTCACGAATGTGCGCACACATAGTGCCATTCGAACTCTAGGAAGTACGCACACATAGTGCCAATAGGAGTCTCACGAATGTATGCACACATAGTGCCATTCGAATTCGTTAATGTACACGCACACATAGTGCTATTTCGACTCATGATCATACTTGTACATATACTAATCATGGCTTATTTATTGAGTCGTTTGCAAGACAATTCAATATTAAACAGTCTCATGACTTACCTTGTTTCAAGAGGGGCAAGATTTTCCGATCAGCTAGTCAACTACTTTTTCCTTTCCTTTAGCCGAGGTTTGCTCCTTGTGATCTTGCACAAGTTCAACAATTAAGCTAATTCAATATACTTTCAACTATTGTAGTATGATTTTATTTATTTCAATATGGAACATCTATGCATATTATTACAACAGTTTACCTCCTTTTCACAAGGCCACAACATCAATAACTCAACAATTGAACCCAAGTTCTTACAAATTTTCCAAACATCCAATGTAACCACATGTTTAATATTCAATAAGCCGAACCAAATTATTATCATTCATATATAATAGACACATACTCATTATACTATAATCGTTTATGACCTCTAATAACATCCCTAATTAAACCTCCACCAAGTTACGAATATATAAATGGAATCCCAAAGATTCACAAAACACATCATTCACATCATTTAGATACCAACTTGATCGAATCATTCAAGGTTATAAACAATTACATTCCATCACATAAGTACATATCAATACGAGTTTAGTATAACTCAAATTATAAATTCCATAACCATTTTATAAGCAATTTAGGCTCCCCATGAACACATTCGGAAATTTACAAGCTCAAACACTTGAAATTATAACCGAATCACCAAGGATTATTTTCTTATTCATGCCTCATGAAGATACTCCATAATTTCCATTTCGGCAAGGCTCTAATTTTCCTACATTTTCATACTTGGCCGAAATTCATCTAAATTTTTCCAAGTCTAATTTCTTAATCATTTAATTCCAAGCACAAAACATCAAACAACACTAAGAAAACACCCTCAATGTTCGAATGGCCATCTTTTTCCATTAAGCTACTACAAGACCGAATGCCCTATCTCACAAGAACTTAAAAATTCTTTCATGGGTTTAACAAAGAGCCTCATCATCAACAAGTTCTCAAAATTTTAAAGGGAGATTTCAAGATTTCACTTACCAAATCGAGTTATGGACGACCGAAACCTTGCTATCCTCCTCTTCTTCTCACGGTAATTAGAACATGAAAATGATCTTTTATTTTTCTTGGTTTTTTTCTTTTTCCTCCCACTTACTAAATTCTTTTTGTTTAATATTTTAAGCATATAATATTCATATAAATTCTCCACACTATCATTTCAATTGAACAAAAATGACATCATTATTTAGTTGGCCGGCCATGAGTGTTAATTTGGAAAAATTGACATGCAAATCCTTCCTTTATAATTCATGCATTAATTAGTCATTCTTTTTCTTCCCATCCTATTATTAGATTTTAGCACATGAGTCCTTAATCGAAATTCCTCCTACTAATGACATAATTGAGCATACAAATTTTACACATGCAAAATCACACACATAAAAATCCTAAGATTCAACATTTAATTATTTTCGCGACTCGGTTTAGTGGTTTCGAAACCACTTCCCGACTAGGGTTGGAATAGGGCTGTTACACTTTAATCCCGGATTCACATCACAAATTCTCATACACACATATATATATATATTCACATGTAACCAAATTTCACATAACAAGATTTCACTTGCAATTCAATCCATGCATGTGCATACAAACATATAACATGCTTCTTGACTTTATATCACCAATGTACATATAATTCAAAACTTATACACATATGCTCTTCTTTTCTAGAGTTTCGGCCCAACGATCAACATACATAAGCAACGCATTTCAAATTTAAATTTTTGGTCCTTTTTCTCTACGAGCCATTCGGCTATATAGCAACATGAATAAGGTTTCTTTTTCAATGGTACATCATCAAATATCAGCATGTATGTCATGGCATTTTAACTTAATTACCAAATTTGATTACTCAAAACTTACCTTGAACTTTCTCGATAATTTACGAGTTGGCTATTCGACCACTTTGGCCTTCCCTTTATCCGAACTCGTCCCTCTATGCTCTTGAGCTAAATAAAACATTAAATTTTTTTATTAATCCTTATTCAAGCATCTCAATGGATCATTTTCACTTATAGTCAAATAATACATGCATATTCTTCTCATAGCAAATACATACACACATTCGATCATTTCACATACATATCATAAGTCTCAACAAGCTGATTTTCTGAGCAGCATTCAATAATTTACTCATGACTGGAGCTACAAAACTCCAAATGTAGTGCTGTCAATTTTGCATGAAAATAGACTCATTTATCTTTAATCCATAAAATTTTCATAATTTTTGGTTTGGTCAATCAATACCAGAATTTTCTTAAAGTTTCCCTATTTCACTGCTTGATTGGACTGACCACTCTATGCCACGAACCGAATTTCTCCTTGTACAGAATTCCAAATATGTCCTCACCTATTTTATTTGAAACTAGACTCATTAAGGAGTCTAAGCATATAAATTTTGTCTCATAACAATTTTTATACAATTTATAGTGATTTTCCAAAAACAGAGCAGGGGACTTTGAAGTTAATCTGACACTGTCTCACTCTACTCTAAAAATCTATTTATCGGAAATTCCTTTGCTTGCAAGGTTTCTTTTATAAGAAACTAGACTCATTAAGCTTCAATCACACAATTTGTTCAGCCTCTAATTCAACTCGTAAAATTTATGGTGATTTTTCCAAAACACGTTACTGCTAATGTACCAAGCAGATTTTTATACAAAATCCATTCTTTAATGTCCTTATGCACATACTTAAAACATAGCATTTCCTAAGGCACCATTTAGAGTAGTCATTGCTCTTAACACCATATACATATTTCATATTCATTACATCCATAATCAGATTTCTCCTTGTAACACAAACCAAGCCACTTATCAATTTGACACCCAAAAACATCCAAGAGTAACATCAAAGGCACATTCGGCCATTGCACAAACATACATTATAACAATTTAAACATCAAACATCAACCCCTCTTGCAATTTTCCCATGGCCGAATATTCACCTTTGCAAGTTATGTCACTCCAATCATTTTATTAATCATGCACATATATCCCCTAATAGAACCTTTTTAAAGTTACCAATCAAACCAATATCACCAAGTTAGCCGAATGCATGCATATACACATAATGCATTTAGCATCTTCATTTACCTTAGTTCATTTAACAAATTTACAACTAAATGCTTAAGTCCAATATTGACAATCATTGGCACAAAAATACACTAGCCGAATGCTATCTAAAATATGAATCACAACCTCAACCATCAAAATTTACAATGGCCGAATACCCCTTTAAATCACCCAAAAACATAATATTAAACATATGCATTATTGCACATCTCAAACCCTCTTCTAACAACTTGAAACTCAATTACTTCATAGTTATTTTCAACTTCATATTCGGCAATCATGGGCATATTTAAGCTCTTTAATTGATCCCTATTAACAATCAATTCACAAATTGGCATTTAGCAAGCTCAAATTCACTTATTAACATATATCATCAAGACATCAACAACTCAATACTTGAACCCATAACCGAATGCTTCTTCAAAAATAATCACAAAGAAAAAGTAACAAGCTTTAATAAGCTCATAAATTCAAAACAAGTCCCTTAACCAAAACTTGGTATGGCCGAACACCTATCTTGCTTATCACACAAAGATTTCATGTTCTCAAGCTCAAATCTCTTAACAAAACCTTCAAAACATCACCAAAGAGAGCTTGCATCCATGGCCGAATGCTTATCACACAAAGATTTCATGAAATTCAAACATGGACAAAGAAGAGAGCTTCAAGACCAACAAAATTTCATGAGATTCAAAGAAAATCACCTAGAAAGTGTACCTTAATCAAAGTTTCTCCCAACCGATAGCTTGAGCCCTAGCTCTCTTCTTCCTTAGTTAATTTCGGCAATGGGGAGAAGAAAGATGAACAAACCATTGTTTTTACACCCTTTTCTTATTTTATTAATCATAATATTTCTATTTTATGTCAACAAATTTTATTTAATATAAACAAATTTATTTTCATCATTATTTACTAACATACAAAGCACAAAATGCAAAACACACTCATCATCACCATCCACTCACATAAAAATGGTAAATTTGACATGCAACTCCCTCAATTTGCATGCACGCATTAACTAGTCATCTCACATTTGTCTAGCATATTCCCAAAGTTCTTAATTTAGCCCTTTTAGGTGCAATTCATAATTATAATACTAAATTGAAGCACCTAAGAGGTCACACATGAATTTGCACATATAATAGGCATCAAAGTGAATATTTAATTATTTTTATGCCTCAGTTTTGTGGTCCCGAAACCACATTCCGACTAGGGTCGTTTTAAGGCTGTCACAACTCTCCCCCACTTAAGAAATTTTCGTCCCTGAAAATCTTACCGGAAAATAAGTTTGGGTAACGTTCTCTTATCGAATCCTCAAGCTCCCAAGTGGCTTCTTCAACCCCGTGTTTGACCCACAACACTTTCACTAACGAAATCCTCTTATTCCGCAACTCTTTAACCTCGTGTGCCAAAATACGAATTGGTTCCTCCTCATAACTCATATTGGATCGAATCTCAATGTCAGACGGATTAATCACATGTGATGGGTCGGATCTATATCGTCGGAGCATCGAAACATGAAAAACGTTGTGGATCTTTTCAAGTTCGGGAGGCAAAATCAATCGATATGCTACCGGTCCAATCCGTTCAGATATTTCGTATGGTCCGATCAACCTCGGACTCAATTTGCCCTTACGGCTGAATCTGAGCACCTTTTTCCAAGGTGACACTTTAAGGAATACTTTATCTCCGACCTGATACTCGATATCTTTCCGCTTTAAATCCGCGTAAGACTTTTGACGATCTGAAGCTGCTTTAAGACTATCACGAATCACTTTTACTTTCTGCTCGGCATCTCTAATCAAGTCGACCCCAAAGATCTTACTTTCATCAAGCTCGGTCCAAAACAACGGGGTACGGCATTTTCGACCGTACAAAGCCTCGTAAGGTGCCATCTTAAGGCTCGATTGGAAACTGTTGTTGTAAGCGAATTCAATCAAAGGCAAATACCGTTCCCACGAACCACTAAACTCAAGGACACAACATCTCAACATATCCTCGAGTATCTGAATTACTCGTTCCGATTGACCGTCCGTCTGAGGATTGAACGCGGTACTAAAATGTAGCTTAGTACCCAGAGAATCTTGTAGTTTCTTCCAAAACTGCGATGTAAATCTCGGGTCTCTATCTGACACGATAGAGATAGGGACCCCGTGCAATCTGACGATCTGAGAAACATACAACTCCGCTAGCTTATCAAGTGAGTAATCCGTACGCACAGGTATAAAGTGAGCGGATTTGGTTAATCGGTCTACGACAACCCAAATCGCATCCCTCTTGCTCGGTGTCAACGGTAGCCCAGATACGAAATCCATCGTGACTCTATCCCATTTCCACTCGGGAATCAGAATCGGTTGCAACCAACCCGATGGCACCTGATGTTCCGCTTTTACTTGTTGGCATATCAGACACTTCGACACAAAATTTGAGATGTCTCGTTTCATACCATGCCACCAATACTGACGTTTCAAGTCGTTGTACATTTTTGTGCTTCCCGGATGAACTGACATTCGGTTATTGTGAGCTTCATCTAAAATCACCGAAACCAACTCTGAACTTCTCGGTATACATACTCGGCCTCGAAACCTCAAACAATCATTGTCGTCAACTTGAAACTCAGGATCCGCATTTACATCGCATTGAGCTCGTTTGGCAATTAAATCTTCATCCGCTTTCTGAGCTTCACCAACTTGTCGGAGAAATACCGGTTTGGCTTTTAATTCCGCTATCATCACGCCGTCATTAGATACTGATAAATGCACGTTCATGGCTCGTAAAGCAGACAATGATTTTCAACTAAGAGCATCAGCAACTACATTTGCCTTTCCCGGATGATAGTCAATGACAAGCTCGTAATCTTTTAGCAATTCAAGCCACCGTCTTTGTCTCAGATTCAAATCTCTCTGCGTCATCAAGTATTTGAGGCTTTTATGGTCGGAAAAGACATGACATTTCTCACCAAAAAGGTAGTGACGCCAAATCTTCAAAGCAAAAATAATAGCAGCTAATTCGAGATCGTGAGTCGGATAGTTTTTCTCATTAGGCTTTAATTGCCTCGAAGCATAAGCAACAACTTTACCTTCTTGCATGAAAACACACCCCAAGCCATTCAAGGACGCATCATTATATACTACAAACTCTTTACCGGATTCAGGCTGAACTAAGACCGGAGCTTCCGTCAATAGGGCTTTTAATTGGTCGAAACTCTTTTGGCACTTCTCGGACCATTCGAATTTAATATCCTTCTGCAATAGCTTCTTCAACGGGGTTGAGATCATCAAAAAGTCCTTCACAAACCGTCGGTAGTACCCGGCAAGTCCTAAAAAGCTTCAGACTTCCGAGACATTTTTAGGAGGCTTCCAATCGAGGAGAGCGGAGATTTTATTCGGATCAACTCAGATACCCGCAGCAGATACAATGTGTCCCAGAAAACTGACCTCGCGCAACCAGAACTCACACTTGCTGAATTTCGTGTACAACTGGTTATCACGCAAAACCCGTAGCACAAGTCTTAAATGCTCGGCATGCTCGATCTCATCGCGAGAGTAAACCAAAATATCATCGATAAATACGACTACAAATCGATCTAGGTACTGCTTAAACACTCGATTCATCAGATCCATGAAAATAGCGGGGGCATTAGTCAGCCCAAACGGCATCACTAAAAATTCATAGTGCCCGTACCTCGTTCTGAAGGCAGTCTTGGGCACGTCTGAGTCTCGAACTCGCAACTGATAATAACCAGATCGCAAGTCAATCTTTGAAAACACTGAGGCTCCCTTTAGCTGATCGAATAAGTCGTCGATACGAGGCAATGGATACTTGTTCTTTATGGTCACCTTGTTCAGCTACCGATAGTCAATACACATTCTCAAAGTCCCGTCCTTCTTTTTCACGAACAAGACGGGTGCACCCCAGGGAGAAAAGCTCGGTCTTGCGAACCCTCTATCGGTCAACTCTTGCAACTGGGATTTCAACTCTTTCAACTCTGTCGGAGCCATACGATATGGAGCAATTGAGATCGGAGTTGTACCAGGAACTAGCTCAATGCCAAACTCAACCTCTCTAACAGGCGGTAATCCCGGTAATTCTTCGGGAAACACGTCCGGATACTCACAAACCACAGGAACAGTCTCAAGCTTTAGTTCGGATAATTTACTATCTAAAACATAAGCAAGGTAAGCCTCGCAACCCTTTTTCAAAAATTTCTGAGCCAACATAGAAGATATTACCGCCGGCAGCCCATTTAAATCCGTAGACTCAATCCGAATTATCTCATTAGTCGTACATCGTAAATCAATAGTCTTTCGTTTACAGTTCACTACCGCATTGTGCACAGTCAGCCAATCCATTCCGAGTATAACGTCAAATTCATCGAATGGCAAAAGCATCAAATCGGCCGGAAAACAGAAATCTCGAATCATAAGGGGACATTTCTTACACACTCTATCGACTAACATACAACGACGCAAGGGATTGGACACTCGAACCACAAACTCAGTAGACTCAATAGGGAGAGTCTTACTGGATGCTAAAGTTTCACATACATATGAATGAGTTGAACCGGGGTCAATCAAAGCAATTACATCAGTATCAAAGAGAGTGAAAGTACCGGTGATAACATCGGGCGAAGAGGCATCCTCTCGTGCGCGAATTGCGTAAGCCCTAGCAGGAGCATGAGCCTCGGATTTCGTCGTGGCATCTTTAAACCTTCTCTGACCGTCGCTAGCATTCCCCGAATTCCTCAGTGGTCTACCTCGTGCTGAAGTAGTACTCGGTCTTCCACTCTGGTTCACATTTTGCTCGGACCATCTGGGGCAATCTCTTATAAAGTGATCAGCCGACCCGCACTTATAACAGGAGCGATCACGAAATCTACAGCTCCCCGAATGCCATTTTCCACAATACTTGCACTCGACTCGGTCTCGATGGTCGTTTCCAATACTACCAACAGAAGTGGCACGTGTACTCATAGGGGGTCGATCACGGTCTCGTCTAGAAAAACCCGAAGTAGCAGAGGGTCTGTCTGACTCACTTCGGAACTTCTTTGAGGATTTTTGGATAGACCTCCCAGAAGATCTCTTACGGAACTCTCTGGCTTCGCTATCAGCTTTTCTCTTTTCATCTCGAAGCTCTTCGGCCTTGCAGGCTCGCTCAACAAGAACAACGAACTCTTGAATTTCCAGAATGCCAACCAGGAGTTTAATGTCTTCATTTAACCCGTCCTCGAAGCGTTTACACATAATAGCTTCGGATGCTATGCACTCGCGAGCATATCGGCTGAGTCGTACGAATTCCCTCTCATATTCGGTCACCGACATTCTGCCTTGTTTAAGCTCAAGGAATTCCTTCCGTTTCTGATCGATAAATCTTTGGCTAATATACTTTTTTCGGAATTCAACTTGGAAAAACTCCCAAGTAACTCGCTCTCTCGGTACAACGGAAACCAATGTGTTCCACCAATAGTATACAAAATCACGCAGCAGAGATACAGCACACTTCAAGCACTCTTCGGGCGTACACGACAACTCATCAAACACACGGATTACATTATCGAGCCAAAACTCAGCTATCTCAGCATCGTCATCAACTGTACCCTGGAACTCTTCAGCCCCATATTTTCTAATTTTATCGACCGGGGGTTTACTCGACCTCACAGGGTCGGCCTCAGGAGGAGCCACAGGAGTCGGAAGTGGGTTATTCGGGGGAGGAGGTTGTGGAACAGCCGGATTAGTTCGAAGAAATTGGGTGAACCAATCATTCATCATTGCATAGAAGTTCTGCCTCACGTCATCATCTCGATGACTGGCATTCGGCTGAGAGTCGACCGGTGCGGTCCCTTGCGCGGGAGCAGTCGCCACACTCTCAATATCTTCTGCTATGGCTCGATCGGGATTGGAATCCATTACTATAGGGAAAACACATTTCAAATGTCAGAAATCACCACACTATCGCATTTTCACAAAATGGCATGTATAG
Source organism: Gossypium stocksii (assembly GCA_020496765.1). NCBI lineage: Eukaryota > Viridiplantae > Streptophyta > Magnoliopsida > Malvales > Malvaceae > Gossypium > Gossypium stocksii. The sequence continues at coordinate 48,838,311 of CM035627.1, forward strand.
CTATACTCACACGCGCTATGTTAGTCCGAGAATCAGCTAAACCGTAGCTCTGATACCAATAAAAATGTAACACCCTACACCACCGTCCGTCACCGGAATAGGGTATTAAGGCATTACATAACTAGATACAGCCTATCAAGGTTCTTAGTTACAAGTTAGACGTGAATTCATTGAGTTCTACAAGCATGCTAGCAAAACTATACCTTGAGGCTACTAATAATTGGGCTAAACCGAACATTCAATGACCGATCATCATGTTAGAAATTCATCGCATATTGGTTACTAACTGAACAACATGCCACAACGTTAAACCATACAAGTATCATTCACATAAATATTCAACTTGGAGACTAAGCAAGCCATTTTTGCATGGCTAGAATAATTACAATTCAAAATGAAGTTTAGTTTAATCGAAGGAAAATAGCCTATACATGCCATTGACCCAAAATAACCATCAACAGTACCAAAATGACAGCAATAGTGCAGGTGATTAAGGCTTCAATCCCCGAGTCCGTAGCTTCCAAAAGAGATCTATAAAACAGAGGAAACAAGGGAAATGGAATAAGCATTACAATGCTTAGTAAGTTTTAAGCAATGACATTAAATAGATCATCAAATTATAGCATATTTGATCATATCTTTGTTTCCCTCTCCTTTTCGGGTATGTCACCCTTTTTTCCAAACAAAGACATTCACATCACATACGAAAATGGATAGCATCCACTCATAGTAAGTTCACATAACATATACATGTCACAAAAGTCACATAACATTTCACATAAGCCCATTGTGCTTTGATCATATTAATAATCTCATTTCAAGTACTCATATGAAATCACATAATGACTTTAGTATTCGGTCCAAAATCCATCTTGTATATAAGCCAAGGGTACATACCTGTATAGTTTAACACTTTCAGCGAAATTCATTAGCGATCGTTACCTTAAAGACCATTAGTCTTAGGCTTTATTCTCATCATCATCGAGATCTTTAACTCGGATAATTTCTATACATAGCCATCGGGTCTCTACCCCGGATATAATCTCCGCATATAGCCTTCGGGTCTGAACCCGGACATCATCTCTGCATATAGCATTCGGGTCTTAACCCGGATATAGTCTCCACATATAGTCATCGGGACTTTAATCCCGGATTCACATCACAAATTCTCATACACACATATATATATATATATTCACATGTAACCAAATTTCACATAAAAAGATTTCACTTGCAATTCAATCCATGCATGTGCATACAAACATATAACATGCTTCTCGACTTTATATCACCAATGTACATATAATTCAAAACTTATACACATATGCTCTTCTTTTCTAGACTTTCGGCCCAATGATCAACATACATAAGCAACGCATTTCAAATTTAAAATTTTGGTCCTTTTTCTCTACGAGCCATTCGGCTATATAGCAACATGAATAAGGTTTCTTTTTCAATGGTACATCATCAAATATCAGCATGTATGTCATGGCATTTTAACTTAATTACCAAATTTGATTACTCAAAACTTACCTTGAACTTTCCCGATAATTTACGAGTTGGCTATTCGACCACTTTGGCCTTCCCTTTCTCCGAACTCGTCCCTCTATGCTCTTGAGCTAAATAAAACATTAAATTTTTTTATTAATCCTTATTCAAGCATCTCAATGGATCATTTTCACTTATAGTCAAATAATACATGCATATTCTTCTCATAGCAAATACATACACACATTCGATCATTTCACATACATATCATAAGTCTCAACAAGCTGATTTTCTGAGCAGCATTCAATAATTTACTCATGACTGGAGCTACAAAACTCCAAATGTAGTGCTGTCAATTTTGCATGAAAATAGACTCATTTATCTTTAATCCATAAAATTTTCATAATTTTTGGTTTGGTCAATCAATACCAGAATTTTCTTAAAGTTTCCCTATTTCACTGCTTGATTGGACTGACCACTCTATACCACGAACCGAATTTCTCCTTGTACAGAATTCCAAATATGTCCTCACCTATTTTATTTGAAACTAGACTCATTAAGGAGTCTAAGCATATAAATTTTGTCTCATAACAATTTTTATACAATTTATAGTGATTTTCCAAAAACAGAGCAGGGGACTTTGAAGTTAATCTGACACTGTCTCACTCTACTCTAAAAATCTATTTATCGGAAATTCCTTTGCTTGCAAGGTTTCTTTTATAAGAAACTAGACTCATTAAGCTTCAATCACACAATTTGTTCAGCCTCTAATTCAACTCGTAAAATTTATGGTGATTTTTCCAAAACACGTTACTGCTAATGTACCAAGCAGATTTTTATACAAAATCCATTCTTTAATGTCCTTATGCACATACTTAAAACATAGCATTTCCTAAGGCACCATTTAGAGTAGTCATTGCTCTTAACACCATATACATATTTCATATTCATTACATCCATAATCAGATTTCTCCTTATAACACAAACCAAGCCACTTATCAATTTGACACCCAAAAACATCCAAGAGTAACATCAAAGGCACATTCGGCCATTGCACAAACATACATTATAACAATTTAAACATCAAACATCAACCCCTCTTGCAATTTTCCCATGGCCGAATATTCACCTTTGCAAGTTATGTCACTCCAATCATTTTATTAATCATGCACATATATCCCCTAATAGAACCTTTTTAAAGTTACCAATCAAACCAATATCACCAAGTTAGCCGAATGCATGCATATACACATAATGCATTTAGCATCTTCATTTACCTTAGTTCATTTAACAAATTTACAACTAAATGCTTAAGTCCAAAATTGACAATCATTGGCACAAAAATACACTAGCCGAATGCTATCTAACATATGAATCACAACCTCAACCATCAAAATTTACAATGGCCGAATACCCCTTTGAATCACCCAAAAACATAATATTAAACATATGCATTATTGCACATCTCAAACCCTCTTCTAACAACTTGAAACTCAATTACTTCATAGTTATTTTCAACTTCATATTCGGCAATCATGGGCATATTTAAGCTCTTTAATTGATCCCTATTAACAATCAATTCACAAATTGGCATTTAGCAAGCTCAATTTCACTTATTAACATATATCATCAAGACATCAACAACTCAATACTTGAACCCATAACCGAATGCTTCTTCAAAAATAATCACAAAGAAAAATTAACAAGCTTTAATAAGCTCATAAATTCAAAACAAGTCCCTTAACCAAAACTTGGTATGGCCGAACACCTATCTTGCTTATCACACAAAGATTTCATGTTCTCAAGCTCAAATCTCTTAACAAAACCTTCAAAACATCACCAAAGAGAGCTTGCATCCATGGCCGAATGCTTATCACACAAAGATTTCATGAAATTCAAACACGGACAAAGAAGAGAGCTTCAAGACCAACAAAATTTCATGAGATTCAAAGAAAATCACCTAGAAAGTGTACCTTAATCAAAGTTTCTCCCAACCGATAGCTTGAGCCCTAGCTCTCTTCTTCCTTAGTTAATTTCGGCAATGGGGAGAAGAAAGATGAACAAAACATTGTTTTTACACCCTTTTCTTATTTTATTAATCATAATATTTCTATTTTATGTCAACAAATTTTATTTAATATAAACAAATTTATTTTCATCATTATTTACTAACATACAAAGCACAAAATGCCAAACACACTCATCATCACCATCCACTCACATAAAAATGGTAAATTTGACATGCAACTCCCTCAATTTGCATGCATGCATTAACTAGTCATCTCACATTTGTCTAGCATATTCCCAAAGTTTTTAATTTAGCCCTTTTAGGTGCAATTCATAATTATAATACTAAATTGAAGCACCTAAGAGGTCACACATGAATTTGCACATATAATAGGCATCAAAGTGAATATTTAATTATTTTTATGCCTCGATTTTGTGGTCCCGAAACCACATTCCGACTAGGGTCGTTTTAAGGCTGTCACACTACCCACTTCAGTGAAAGGAATTAGAAGCTTCCTCGGGCGTGCTTGATTTTACCACCGCTTCTTCAAATATTTTTCTAAGATATCAAAGCCTCTATGTAAATTATTGGAGCAAAACAGACCATTTCATATTGATACGTTATGTTGAAAGGTGTTCGAAGAGTTAAAGGAACTATTAACTACGGTAGCTATAGTCGCTGCACCAGACAGGACTTCACCATTTGAGCCCATGTGTGATGCTAGTGACTTTGCTATCGGAGTAGTGCTAGGGCAAAGAAAAGCAAAGATGTTTCATGTTATATATTATGTTAGTCACACGCTGGCAGATGCACAGCTCAATTACAAAACCAAGGAGAAAGAATTGTTAACAATGGTGTTTGCCTTTGAAAATTTTAAAGGTTATTTAGTGGGCACCAAGGTCAAAACTTATACCAACCATTCTTCCATCAAATAGTTGGTGACGAAGACAGATGCCAAAGTTAGACTCATTAGATGTATATTGATGCTGCAAGAATTTGATTTAGAAATCAAAGACAGGAAAGGCATTAAAAATCAAGTGGCTGATCAGTTATCACCACTTTAAGTAGGGAATTAGTATGGTGAGAATCAAATGATTAAGAAGAATTCCTGATAAGTAGATATTGTTCGCTAATGGCATTGCGATGGTATACTGATACTATTAACTTCTTAGTCAGTAGGTTGTTGCCACTTATGCTTAATTATTAAGGACAAAGGAAATTCTTTCATAATGTCAAGCAATATTATTGGGATGACCCATTTCTATTCAAGCAATATGCAAATCAAGTTATTCAGAGATGTATTCCAAATGATGAATTTCAAAGTATCTTGCATCACTGTCATTCTTCACTTTATGGTGGACATTTTGGTAGCATGGGAACCACTTCAAAGGTTCTCCAATTTCATTTTTATTGGCCCACCATGTCTAAAGATGCTAATGAGTTTTGTAAGAAGCGTGATTGCTATCAAAGGAATGGTAACTTATCAAAAAGACACGAGATAACGTTGCAAAATATTCTAGAGGTGGAATTATTTGATGTTTAGGGAATTTATTTCATAGGTCCATTCCACCATCCTGGGGAAAGATTTATACTCTTGTCATTGTGGATTATGTATCCAAATGGGTTGAAGCTGTGGCTTTACCTACAAATGATGCCAAATCAGTTTTGAGATTCCAGCATTCAAATATTTATACTAGGTTTGGTGCCCCTCATGCTTTAATTAGTGATGAAGGCTCACATTTTGATTACAAATTAGTTGTCAATGCTCTTAACAAATATGGGGTTAAACATAAAATTGACACGGCATATCACCCCCAAACAAATGGGCAAGGTGAAATTTCAAACAAAGAAATCAACCAGATTCTGGAAAAAGTTGTCAATCCCAACTGCATGGATTGGTCACTAAGGTTAGATGAAGCCTTGTGGGCTTATTGTACAGCTTTTAAGACATTGTTGGGAATGTGATAGCCCTAATTTGACCCTAGTCAGGAAGTGGTTTCGGGACCACTAAATCGAGTCACAAAATAATTGAATGTTATGTTTTATGCCTAATATTTGTGAAAAATGCATGAGTGAAAATTTGATGTGTTAATTTTGTCATTTGAATTTTAAATTAATTAAGAAAGACTTGTGTGAGAACTTTGAAAATATGTTAGGTTATTTTGTAATGGCCTAATATTGTATGGTTTAAAAGCTTGAGGATTTGCATGTCAAGTTATCATTTTTTTTAGTGGCCGGCCATGTGATAAGTGATTTGAAATGTATGAATTTTATATTTATATATGCTTTATAATAGGTAAATTAGTGGGGTTTTTTTTGTAAGTACCGGATGGAGATGTTTCTTTAATTAAAAGGGCCTTTTGTTGCAAATTGACCATGCTTAAATTTCATGGACACTTTCGTCCATGGCTTAGTAGAGTTGCATAAAAAGTATAAAGGTTATGTTGGTAAATTAATAAATAAGACATGCATGTTACGAAATTAAGCAAAATTAAACTTCATTTTTTTTGTCTTTGTCTTGGCCAATTCTTAAAGAAAAAGAAGAGAAAAGAAACTCCAAAGCTTCCGGCAATGGAGGAGCTTGATTTCTAAGGTAAGTAAAGCGATTCTTCTAAATTAGTTATGAAATTGAGTAGTTAAGGGCATGTGGTAGATAACCCATGGTTTAAATTCTAGATTAAATGAGCATAGTTACATTCGGCAACTTATGAGAAATTTGGAAATCTTGTAAAATCTTGTAATTCATGCTTAATAGTTTAATGGAGTCTTGAATTGGTGAAATTAATTGTTAAATGGAAGAAACGAGTGGTGTTTGTAAGGAATTTTAAAGTTTAGGTAATGCTTACATTCGGCCTTGTTAAGAAAATTTGAAATGGTTGTGATATTCTATATTTTGATAGTAAATTAGATTGTTTGATTTTTTTTGAGCTAGTTATATGTGCTATTATGAGGAATTATGGATATTTTGGAATTGGCCTATGTGTTTTAGTAATTACCCTATGTTGCCGAATGTAGACTAAAGGAATTGGTTAATTAAATTGTTATTAAGTCTTGTAGTTGAGAGCTAAAATTTTCCGTTTGGTGTATTGGTGATGAGACGAAGTGTTTTTTTTTAATTGTTGTATAATGTGGATAAATTCTTTGAGGTAGGAATTCAATCTTGCCGTGTATTAGTAAATGGCCAAGGGTGGTTTTCTTTTGGTAAGGGTTAAAATAGCCTTCATGTTTTAATATGACTGTTTGAAAGCTGAAATATGTTTGGATGTTTAATATTTTTAAAAGAGAAATAGTTATCATGCTTATGTATTTGTACAAGGACCGTTTGAGAGTCTAAATATTATGGTAACATTCGGCTAGTTGTTAAGTAAAGTAATACAAGGTAGATGCTCTCAAATGGTTTATGGAAAGTACAATTGGGGTCACTTAATGATATGCTTCTTATAGTTAAAAGAAGAATTCAGTTTTAGTCATATGCTTGTATGAATTTGGGTTGGACATTTTAATAGTTAAGTTATAAGCTTTTGCATTTGGCTAAGAAAAATTGTAGTGAAACATTTGTTAAATACTAGAAAATGAGTTGTAAATGTTAATCTATGCATGAATGTTGGGCCGTATGGTTTTTGGGTGAATGAAGTGAGTAATGTTCATGGTTAAAAGCAATTGTAATCATGATTTAGTTGATAACCGGTAATTCTATGAGAAATTATATATGTATATGATTTATATGTACATTGATTTCCTAATATAACATTCGGCTATAAGCTATTATGGTAGAATTTTGATAAGTAAATTTTATTTATATTAGCTCAAGAGCATCAAGGACAAAAGTTGGATAAAGGGAAGGCAACAGTAAACGAATAGCCGTACGATAGCAATGAAGTAAGTTCTTAAGTATTTGAGTTTGATTCTCTGTAAGTTTAAGTAATTTAAGTATGCCTTATATTATAAACAATTGATGTTATTTGCATGAATGCTTACAATTGAATATAGAAGTTGAAGTCAAGAAATATGAATGGAAATGATACTAAGCCGTATGGCTAATGAGAAAAATAAATAAGTATTGAGTAATTAGGTACGGGATTGAATTGAATATGTCGTGGAATATTTATATATATATATATATTTGCATACTTAACATAAGAATCAAGATTCTATTATGTTTGTATACATATGTTCAAACGTTTTAAGGTGGTATATATGTATATGGATAGGCCGAATGGCTAAGGTGAATTATGTGTATGATAGATGATTTGTGACCTATTGTTTAATGGAATAAATTGTGTATATGGCTTATAGCCGAATGGTCATTAGAAATCAAGCTTGTATAGTGAGTTGGACATGTGGTCTTTGAGTCTGATTCTTGAATGGAAAACAAAAATGGATGAGGTTGCATGTTAAGCTTGTATTCGAATAATAAAAATGAATTGCTAATGTGAAATGTTATGTGTTATTATGTGAATAAGGCAAGTGAATTTCGATTGTGATAGATTTTGTGAAATGTATACCTTGCAGACATATATGCATGAAAATGTAGTGAACTATATCCGGGCTAAGTCCTGAAGGGCATTCGTGCCAGTGTATATCCGGGCTAAGTCCCGAAAGGCATTCGTGCCAGTGTCTATCCGGGCTAAGTCCCGAAGGGCATTCGTGCCAGTGTATATCCGGGCTAAGTCCCGAAGGGCATTCGTGCCAATGTATATCTGGGCTAGGTCCCGAAGGGCATTCATGCCGGTGTTATATTCGGGCTAGGTCCCGAAGAGCATTCGTGCCGGTGTATATCCGGGCTAGGTCCAGAAGGGCATTCGTGCCGGTGTTATATCCGGGATAGGTCCCGAAGAGCATTCGTGCCGGTGTTGTATCTGGGCTAAGTCTCGAAGAGCAATCGTGCTGGTGAAACATCTGGGTTAAATTCCGCAAGCTTTATGTGAGAATCTTATCTGGACTTAATGTCCTCAAACTTTGTATTCGTACTGTATCCGGGTTTAAAGACCTGAAGGCTAAATGCTGGAGTTCCAAGTAAGATTTCGATATTGAGTATCCGCAGTAAATTACCATTAAGTAAGTATTATGCATTTAAGATATTCAGGTACGTATTACTTATTCATCGGTGAATTGACTTCGAAGTAAATTAGTAGTATCAATGAGGAATGTAAATGTGATTGATAATAAAATTCCAAATATGTGAATGATCTATTTGGGCAATGGTTGTTTAACGTGAAAGTAATTGATCTAAAATATAGTGTATGAACTTTAAGTAAAGAAAAGTATGTCTGAAATTATCCATATGTATTAGTGTATATTCGGCCGAAAAGGTCTTATGATTTGAGAATGGGTCGTATTCGGCTAGATGTGCAAATTTTAAGAGAAGGATTATATTCTGACAACTAGCGTATATGTGATAAGGAATATGTTTGATTCTTTGTGTACCTATGCAGTAATTAAATTCATGTCATGAGAAAATGCTCGAAGATATTGATGTGATTATGAACTAAGGAATTAAGTTCTATGTACGTAGGTACATTCTTGTATGTGCACGAGATGAATACATATGAGTACAAAGACTTAGTATTGTGTGTATGATATGTACTTACCATGTGAGCCTAATTTCGGTTAATGAAGAATATGTTTGAGAATCAATCATGAAAAGGGATATATGTCAAGCTAAATGAGTAGTGACTCTATGAAATTATTCTTGATAGATTATGATATGACAATGTGATCCTAAATATGGAAATTGAATGTGGTTAAAGTATTACGTTGAATTTGATTGAATTAAAAGTATATAAAGAAATGCACACGTGAATATTCAAACATCTTGGTCATTATTATGAAAGGATTTATGTTGTAACACCCCAAACCCGGCCTAGACGCTACGACCAGATCTGGTGTGTCACACGATCCTAAAACTAAGTTTACGGCCCTTTTAGACTTGTTGTGTCTTAAGTGAGGTTTGAATCAAAAGAGTAAGTTTGTTAAAACCAGTTTATTAATCCTTCAAGTTATCCATATTATTCACACGTTGAGTTTTAAAAACGTTCTTTAGATTTTGAAACCAGCGCAGCCTAAACTAGCGATTCTATAAAATGTAATTTAATCATCAAAGAAAATTAAACCAAATAAAAAACTTAGACAGCGGCCTTATTACAAAATAAAACCCAAAAATAACTTAATAATAAAATACTTTAAACAAAATGAAAACCAGTTCTGCAGATGCTGTGGCCACTCCGAATCTCTCGCAGCTCCAAGCCCACTATGGTTGAGGGTTACCTGCAGGGATTAATTAAAAAGGAGGGTGAGTTTGACAACTCAGTGTGCAACATTATCTCAACCATAGGCCAAAACAAATCAAGCCTCAGAAACAGAGTTAATTGGGCCTTGGCCCATTACAGGAATCAGGTTAAGCCCATAGGCCCATAACAGATACAGATCAGATGTAATATGCAAACAGAGACCCAACCCAGATCCATCCATAACACCCCCGTACCAGCCTTACACCATGTGGGGAGACTACTCAACCCACCCAACCGCTACACACCACAGATATTTGCAGCGAGGCTGCCAGATATAATTTGCAGCGAGGCTGCCAGATATTGTGACGAGGTCACCAGATCAGATATTGTGGCGAGGCCACCAGATTGCAGCGAGGCTGCCAGATAATAATGTGACAAAGTCACCAGATTGCAGCGAGGCTGCCAGATAATAATGTGACAAAGTCACCAGATTGCAGCGAGGCTGCCAGAACGCTTCCTCCATCATAAACCCATACCCCATGCAACAGATGTAATCATACTAGCATGCAACATATAGCATCTCATGCATCAGATATATTCATAATAAAGATTACTCATGCATATACATAAAATTATACATTCCATACAGAATTGACCCTAGGGGTATAATAGTCTTTTTACACCTAGGGGTATTTTGGTAATTTTCCATATTTAAGGGTATTTTAGTCCTTTATCAATTTTTCAGAGTTTTTATGCACGTTCGGTCAATTATTAGTCCTTAAGTAACCACGGAAGTCCATTTAAGCCCAAATTGCCAGTTTTACCCTTTTAACTTAAAACCCCCTAATGGGCCTTACTAAGTCCGTTGTCATCTCAAGCCTGTTAAACCCAATTTTAGGTTTTAGTTTACCAACTTAACCATGTTTTTATTATTCATGTTACCAGAAAGTCTTTAACGATCATTTTCCGATTTAGGCTCGGAAGCCCACTGGGCCCATCTTGGCCCTTCACAGCCCAACTTACCAAAACGTTCAGAATTACTCCTTCTGCAAATCCTTCACTACCGAATTCATGACTAACCCCAATGGAGTAAACGATTACTCTAAAGTTTTACACGAGTGCGTTTTCGGTCGCTTTCCACCAGTTGTCGGTCACTTTATGGCCATTTCGTCTTTTACCGCTTTAGTCTAAAAGTTGGGATTAGTTACACACCTAATTACGACGAACGATGACGATATCTGCTCCAACTCAATCCTATATTCGATTAGTAAAACATTAGACCACGAATCAATGATAACTAAATTTAACATACTCTTACCATATTCGAGCATCCATGAACAAGGCCCTAAATCCTTACCTTTGCTGAAGTTGAAATCCAAATCTGGATCCGGACGCTCCACTAATCCAAGCCCTTAGTCAGCAGCCTTTAACCCTTACAAGCACAGAGTAAAATAATTGGTAACAGCCCCTTAAAGCCTTAGGCACTATTTCGACAGCCTCCCTAAACACATAGGGATTCCAACTTTTCCAAATCCCAAAAATAAGAATAGATCACAGTTAAGTCATTTATATCACCAACTTATATCCACGGTCAAACTAGCCCAATCATCACACAAGTTAGTCATTTACCCACGAGGGGCAAAACAGTCATTTAACACCCTAGGGGCAAAACGGTAATTTTACCCCATAGGGGTGTCTTGGTAATTCTACCCTACAGGGGTATTTTGGTAAATTCACAAACCGAGGGTAAAATAGTAATTTTACAAATCAGGGGTAAAAATAGTAATTTTACAAATCAGGGGTAAAATAGTAATTTTACAAATCAAGGGTAAAATGGTAATTTTACAAATTAGGGGTAAAATGGTAATTTTACAAATTAGGGGTAAAATGGTAATTTTACAAATCAAGGGTAAAATGGTAATTTTACAAATCAAGGGTATGTCTGTCATTTTACAAATCGAGGGTACTTCTGTAATTGTACAAATCAAGGGTAATTCGATAATTTTATAAATCGGGATATTTCTTGTAATTTTACAAATCGAGGGTAATTCGGTAATTTTGTAAACCAAGGTATTTCAGTAATTTTGTAAACTACAGCATTTCTAAACAGAGATAACAATGCGAATGGGCCTAGGGCCCATTGTCAGCCCAAATGGGCCCACACGCTCGTGTGGCCCTTTTAGCCTAAATCTAGCCACAGATATGAGATTCACCTAATCTAGCCCAACATTTACTATACAATCAAACAACTTATCCAATTGGGCCCGCATGGCCTATTCGGCCCATCGCAGCCCGAAGTAGCCGTCCTACCGCTAGAGCAGTGAGAAATACACACCTGATAGGAGGCTGAAGTTAATCCGCGCTCCAAACACTCTTAGCCGATGCCCAACCCAAACGGGCACGCCATAAAGCGAAAGGGATCAGCCAAGAAGGCTGTGCCTACTCTCCTCCTGGTTTGCTCTATTTAAAGCTAGCTCCTCACCTGCTCTCATGTTAGCTTTCCTATGTGGGATTCTCCATCAATCCCCCTAAAATTAAAGCATTAGCAAAATAATCAACCTTTGCGTCCAACGGGATTCGAACCAAAGTCCTCTCAATAGTCATGTTAAGGGACCACCACTTGGACACAAGCTCTTTTTGTGTCATAAGTCCAACACATATAACTTTAAAGCTCACCTACTTGCTTCCAGATTTATTTAAAAGAAAAACCAAAATAAATTGCAAGAGCCAAGACTTGAACCTTAGACCCTTTGCTTCCTTGTCCTTTAAGTGGCGCTACTTTGCCACTACACCACACTCCTTTTTTTGTGTCTTATTACACACATAATTCCTTACAACTCCTCTTTTCCAAGTCCTCTATTCCTTAAGTCGAAAAATCCAAGAATTCTCCAGGTTTTTAACCAACACTTGGGCCTTCCATAGGCCCAATAACACACTCCAAACACGAATTATACATCCATATATCAAAATTTCAACATTACACCAAATATCACAAAAATCTCGGAAATCCAGAAATTAGCCCAAGACTTTTCCCCACACTATGAATCCTTCGCAGTTCACTAAAATACCACATTAACCCATAAATAATAACCTTCCATAATAGAATTCAACACATCAATAATTTTATTTCGAACTATCTCACACCCGTACCCAGGCCCAAGGCCCAATACTTCTAGGCCCAAATTCAGGGTGTTACAACTCTACCCTCCTTAAAGAAATTTCGTCCTCGAAATTTTAAACTATCAACTAACCGTATTACTCAAGTCCAACCACTATGCTTCTGCTGCGCACTCTGATCCAAATAATTTTGGTATGACCCAGAACATCGAATAAACATTAACACTAGCGCACACAATTCGTAACCAAACATCACACATTCCTAACTAGAATTAGCTTTGCAATCAAGAGCTCGATGTTCGAGGGACCCACATAAAAAGCACGCTCTTTTCTCTTGCCTAGATGATACTCAATCACACGAAATCCATGGTCACCCTTTCCCACTTCCAGAGTGGTACCTTCACTGGTTGCAGAAGTCCAGAAGGTAACTGGTGCTCAGCTTTCACCTGCTGACAAGTCAGACATTTCCTCACAAATTCTGTTACTTCTCGCTTCAGTCCAGGCCACCAATACAACTCCTTTAAGTCATGATACATCTTATTACCTCCAGGGTGCATAGCACACAACCCTTTATGAGCTTCATTTAGAATTGCTTGCCTCAACTGAAAATCCTTCGGAACACAGATTCTACCGCGAAAACACAGAACTCCTTCACTGTTAAGTCCAAACTCAGAAGTATTCCCATCTTTAACCTGCTGAAATCGAGCATCCAGAGACTCATCCCTCAACTGCTTTTCCTTAATCTCATCCACCCAGGTCGGTCTTACTTGCAATTCTGCTAACAAGCTACCATCGTCATACAGACTCAAACGAGCAAACATAGCTCTCAGGTCAGATACAGTTCTACGACTTAGGGCATCAGCCACTACATTAGCTTTGCCTGGATGATACTCAATCACACAATCATAATCCTTAAGCAACTCGATCCATCTCCGTTGCCTAAGGTTCAACTCCTTCTGAGTCAACAAGTACTTAAGACTCTTATGATCTGTGTATATAACACACCTTTCTCCATACAGATAATGTCTCCAAATCTTAAGTGCAAAGATTACTGCTGCCAACTCCAGATCATGGGTAGGATAGTTCACTTCATGAGGTTTAAGCTGTCGCGATGCATAAGCAACCACTTTACCCTCTTGCATCAACACACAGCCCAACCCAACATGTGATACATCACTGTACACGGTAAAATCTTTTCCAGACTCAGGTTGAATCAGTACAGGTGCCTCGGTCAGAACTTTCTTTAGTTTCTCAAAAGCTTCTTGCAGCTGCTCAGTCCAAATAAATGGTACCCCTTTCCTTATGAGTTTCGTTAATGGTGCTGCCATCACAGAAAATCCTTCTACAAACCTTCTGTAGTATCCAGCTAAACCCAAAAAACTTCGAATTTCGGCCACAGACCTCGGTGGTTTCCATTCCAGAATCGCTTCAATCTTTCGAGGGTGCACCTTAATACCTTCAGCAGAAACAACATGCCCCAAGAACGTCACTTCCCTCAACCAAAACTCACACTTACTAAATTTCGCATAAAGCTCCTTTTCCCTTAACACTTGCAGCACAACACGGAGATGCTCATCATGTTTCTCTTTAGATTCAGAATAGACCAAAATATCGTCGATAAAGACGACCACGAATCGATCCAAGTATGGCTGGAACACTCGATTCATCAGATCCATGAAAGCTGCAGGTGCATTGGTCAGCCCAAATGGCATAACCAAGAATTCATAGTGACCATAACGAGTTCTGAATGCCGTCTCGTGAATATCCACCTCTCTCACCCTTAATTGATGGTACCCAGATCGAAGGTCAATCTTGGAAAATACTGAAGCTCCTCTAAGCTGGTCGAACAGATCATCGATTCTTGGCAACGGGTACTTATTCTTAATTGTCAGTTTGTTCAACTACCGATAATCAATGCACATTCGCATTGACCCATCTTTCTTCTTTACGAACAGTACTGATGCTCCCCACGGAGACACACTTGGCCTAATGAAGCCTCTATCCAACAGTTCTTGAATCTGCGCTTTCAACTCCACCAACTCCTTTGGTGCCATCCTATACGGTGCAATAGACACTGGTGCTGTACCAGCAACAAATCGATCCCAAACTCAACCTCTCGATTAGGAGGCAAACCTGGAAGCTCTTCTGGAAACACATCTTGAAAGTCCTTAATGGTTCTAACTTGATCCACAGTTAGCTCCTCAGATTCCGCTTGACTTATGAATGCCATAAAAGCCTCACATCCTTTACGAATCCACTTCTCAGCTCTTAATGCTGACACCACATTAGACAGATAATCTCTACGTTCACCAATCACCATAACTTCCTCATCCTCTGCGGTTTTTAATCTCATTCGCTTTGCAGCACAATCCAAGGTAGACCTATGCTTTACTAGCCAATCCATTCCTAAGATGAGATCGAATTCTCCGAAAGGTAGCTCCATCAAGTCTCCAGAAAAAATTTTCCTTGAGTTTCTATAGGTACGTCTCTATATAGCTTGTCTACCCTAACCGAGTGACCCAAAGGACTTAGTACAGTTACCCCACTCACTGTCTCCTCAGAACGCACTCCCAACGACCCAAATATGACACATGCAACATAAGAATGGGTAGATCCAACATCTATCAACGCCGCAAAGTTACGCTCTCTCTGCGGATCATCTAAAGATAGATCTGAGAGATCTAAAACAATTAAGGTAAGGTTGTAAGGCTATTTGAGAGTATGGCCGAATGCAATAAAGGATTTTTGACATTAGTTTGTAAAGCTTGTTGGCTAACCAATTAGGGAATGGATTGTAGGAATAAGCACGTGGAGGATTTTGTTGGCAGAACTGCAAAACAGGTGTGTAACGTGTCTCTATCATAGACTAGGATGGCTAAAGGCCGTAATGACTGAAATTATGCTAAAGTGTCCGATTGAAGTGACCGAAAAAGTTGTCTTGAAAGGATCTGCGGGTAATCGAATACCCTGTGGTGATCAAACTAGTAAATGACAGTGGCAAAATTGCAGAAGGTGCAATTTCGAGCTTCTCGGTAAGTTGGGTTTCAATGGGCCAAAGATGGGCCTAATGGGCTTCCGAGCCCAAATAGGTAAAATGGCTAATAAAGACTATCTGGCGACGTAGTTAGTAATAACATGTTAATTTGGTAAACTAAACCTAAAATTGGGCTTAAAGGGCTTGAGACAATATTGGACTTAGTAAGGCCCATTAGGGGTTTTGGGCAAAAAGGGCAAAACTGGAAATTTGGCACAAATGGACTTCCGTGGTTAATTGGGAACTAATAATCAGCTGTACTTGCATAAAATTTCTGAAAATATGAAAAAGGACTAAAATACCCTTAAATATGGAAAATTACCAAAATACCCCTAGGTGTAAAAAGACTATTATACCCCTAGGGTCAATTCTGTATGAAATGTATGATGTTATGTATCTGTATGAGTTAATTATCTATATGAGTATATCTAATGCTATATCTTGCATGTTAGTATGATTATCTGTTGCATGGGGTATGGGTTTATGATGGAGGAAGTGTTCTGGCAGCCTCGCTGCAATCTGGTGACTCTGTCACATTATATCTGGCAACCTCGTTGCAATCTGGTGGCCTCGCCACAATATTTATATCTGGTGACCTCGTCACAATATCTGGCAGTCTCACTGCAAATATATCTGGCAGCCTCGCTACAAATGTTATCTGGCAGTCTCACTGCAAATTATATCTGGCAGCCTCGCTGCAAATATCTGTGGTGTGTAGCGGTTGGGTGGGTCGAGTAGTCTCCCCACATGGTGTAAGGCTGGTACGGGGGTGTTAAGGATGGATCTGGGTTGGGTTTCTGTTTGCATAATGCTTATATCTGATCTGTTTCTGTTATGGGCCTTTGGGCTTAACCTGATTCCTGTAATGGGCCAAGGCCCAATTAACTCTGTTTCTGAGGCTTGATCTGTTTTGGCCTATGGTTGAGATAATGTTGCACACTGAGTTGTCAAACTCACCCTCCTTTTTAATTAATCCCTGCAGGTAACCCTCAACCATAGTGGGCTTGGAGCTGCGAGAGATTCGGAGTGGCCACAGCATCTGCAGATCTGGTTTTCATTTTGTTTAAAGTATTTTATTATTAAGTTATTTTTGGGTTTTATTTTGTAATAAGGCCGCTGTCTAAGTTTTTTATTTGGTTTAATTTTCTTTGATGATTAAATTACATTTTATAGAATCGCTAGTTTAGGCTGCGCTGGTTTCAAAATCTAAAGAACGTTTTTAAAACTCAACGTGTGAATAATATGGATAACTTGAAGGATTAATAAACTGGTTTTAACAAACTTACTCTTTTGATTCAAACCTCACTTAAGACACAACAAGTCTAAAAGGGCCGTAAACTTAGTTTTAGGATCGTGTGACACACCAGATCTGGTCGTAGCGTCTAGGCCGGGTTTGGGGTGTTACATTTAGTGGTATCAGAGCCAGGTTGCAACAACTCGGCTGTGGAACGGGTCTAAAAATAGAAGTTTTCAAGCAATCAAAACAAGATTTTCGAAAGATCATGTTTTTAACATTGTTTTAAAATTACTCAGAACTAGTTTTGATGAACTTCTCTTCGAACTTACATGAATTATTTTTAAAGAAAATAGAAAATTTATTAAGTTTTTTTATGGAATCTTTTGAAAGAGTGGCACACCGAATCTCCGGCCCAAGCCTATAAATTTTCTGAACTTTTCTGATTGTTTCTGAAAATTCTGATTGTATGCCTGACTAAAGACTATATTATGATACTTTAGTTAGGGTATTACTGAAACTGTAGAGACTCTGATAGATAAACTGAGACTGCAGCTAGGCTACCGCGAAAGAAGATAAACTTTGAAACTCTACTATTCATAAGACATCTGTAATAAACATTGAAATATTAATCTGACTCATAAAACATGCAAAACAGAACATACGAAATGAGTACGAGGGCAGCTCGTGGTAGGGGCCGTGGACGTGGCCGAGGTAGCACACGAGCCGAATCTTCTTCTTCGGGTCATGCACCAGCAGTTGAGATACCAGTATCACCAGCAACAGAGGTGGAATCTCATGATAGGGGTGTAGGGGATGATGCCCTATCACAAGCGATGCTTCGAGTTTTGGAAAGGGTTGCTGGGGCGAGTACTGGTAATGGATTTCGTGGTGCGATATCTGAGCGACTCCGAGCTAATGGAGCAGAATTCTTCAGGGGTGTGTCTGGTGTAACCCCAAACGTGGCCGAGTATTGGTTGGAGGCCACAGAGCGAATTATGGACGATCTGGACTGTTCTGTGGAGCAGAAGCTGAAGGGAGCTGTATCGTTACTTAGAGATGAGGCTTATCAGTGGTGGCTCACAGTAAGAGATGGAACTGCAGTTGGCGAGGTAACATGGGAGCTGTTTAAGACAGCCTTTAAAGGAAAATACATTGGAGCTAGCTATGTGGACGCTCGTCGGAAGGAATTCTTGAATTTGGTTCAGGGAGGTAAGACGGTATCTGAATACGAGGCTGAGTTCTTGAGGCTGAGTCGATATGCTTCTGGGATAGTCGCTACTGAATATGAGCGTAGCGTGCGCTTTGAGGATGGCTTGAGGGACGAGCTAAGGGTGCTGATTGCTCCACAGAGTGAGTGTAGTTTTGCTGCTCTAGTGGAGAAAGCTAAGATTGCGGAGGAAGTAAAGCGTACTGAGAGGCAGAACCGTGAGAAGGATCGGAACCGCTTCCGGAGGGATTCTGGACCATCAGGCGGGTATAATAGGAATGTTAAGAGGGCAAGAGTGGCAGAACCAGTGCGAGCAGTGCCAATGAATGCTGTCGGACCACAAAGTTGCAGAAGTTGTGGTAGGATCCATATGGGCGAGTGTCGGAAATGTTCAGGAGCCTGTTTTCGATGTGGGTCGATGGAGCATAGAATTAAGGATTGTCCTCAAGCACCAGATCAGAATCAAGTTAGAGATCAGAGGGTTGCTCAGCCAGTGAGGGGTGGACCACCAGCTCCAAGAGGTCGTGGACAAGGCAGAGGTGGAAATGGAAATGGACGAGGACGAGGAGCACCTGGTAGGGGTGCTGGTTTTGCTGAGGCTCGTCAGCCAGCGTTAGTCTATGCAGCTCGTCGACGAGAGGAAGGTGATGCTCCTGACGTCATAACCGGTACGTTCTTGATTTCTTGTATACCATTCACTGCGTTAATAGATGTTGGATCTACACACTCTTATGTTGCATGTGCTATATCTGGGTCGCTGGGAGTACGTTCTGAGAAGACAGTGAGTGGGGTAATTGTATTAAGTCCTTTGGGCTCGGTTAGGGTAGACAGACTGTATAGAGACGTGCCTATAGAGACTCAAGGTAAGATCTTTTCTGGAGATTTGATGGAGTTACCTTTCGGAGAATTCGATCTAATCCTAGGAATGGATTGGCTTGTAAAGCATAGGGCTACTTTGGATTGTGCTGCAAAGCGAATGAGTTTAAAAACCGCAGAGGATGAGGAAGTTATGGTGATTGGTGAACGTAGAGATTATGTGTCTAATGTGGTGACAGCATTATGAGCTGAGAAGTGGATTCGTAAAGGATGTGAGGCTTTTATGGCATTTATAAGTCAAGCGGAATCTGAGGAGCTAACTGTGGATCAAGTTCGAACCGTTAAGGATTTTCAAGACGTGTTTCCAGAAGAGCTTCCAGGACTGCCTCCTAATCGAGAGGTTGAGTTTGGGATCGATTTGTTGCCTGGTACGGCACCGGTGTCCATTGCACCGTACAGAATGGCACCAAAGGAGTTGGTGGAGTTAAAAGCGTAGATTCAAGAACTGTTGGATAGAGGTTTCATTAGGCCAAGTGTGTCTCCGTGGGGAGCACCAGTGCTTTTCGTTAAGAAGAAAGATGGGTCAATGCGGATGTGCATCGATTATCGGCAGTTGAACAAGCTGACGATCAAGAATAAGTACCCGTTGCCAAGAATCGACGATCTGTTTGATCAGCTTAGAGGAGCTTCAGTATTCTCCAAGATTGATCTTCGGTCTGGGTATCATCAGTTAAGAGTGAAAGAAGTGGATATACACAAGACAACATTCAGAACTTGTTATGGTCACTACGAGTTCTTGGTTATGCCATTTGGGCTGACCAATGCACCTGCAGCTTTCATGGATCTGATGAATCGAGTGTTCCAGCCATACTTGGATCGATTCGTGGTCGTCTTTATCGACGATATTTTGGTCTATTCTGAATCTAAAGAGAAACATGATGAGCATCTCCGTGTTGTGCTGCAAGTGTTAAGGGAAAAGGAGCTTTATGCGAAATTTAGTAAGTGTGAGTTTTGGTTGAGGGAAGTGACGTTCTTGGGGCATGTTGTTTCTGCTGAAGGTATTAAGGTGGACCCTCGAAAGATTGAAGCGATTCTGGAATGGAAACCACCGAGGTCTGTGGCCGAAATTCGGAGTTTTCTGGGTTTAGCTGGATACTACAGAAGGTTTGTAGAAGGATTTTCGGTGATGGCAGCACCATTAACGAAACTCATAAGGAAAGGCGTACCATTTGTTTGGACCCAGCAGCAGCAAGAAGCTTTTGAGAAGCTTAAGAAGGTTCTGACCGAGGCACCTGTACTGATTCAACCAGAGTCTGGAAAAGATTTTACCGTGTACAGTGATGCATCGCATGTTGGGTTGGGCTGTGTGTTAATGCAAGAGGGTAAGCTGGTTGCTTATGCATCGCGACAGCTTAAACCTCATGAAGTGAACTATCCTACCCATGATTTGGAGTTGGCAGCAGTGATCTTCGCACTTAAGATTTGGAGACATTATCTGTATGGAGAAAAGTGTATTATATACACAGATCATAAGAGTCTTAAGTACTTGTTGACTCAGAAGGAGTTGAACCTTAGGCAACGGAGATGGATCGAGTTGCTTAAGGATTATGATTGTGTGATTGAGTATCATCCAGGCAAAGCTAATGTAGTGGCTGATGCCCTAAGTCGTAGAACTGTATCTGACCTGAGAGCTATGTTTGCTCGTTTGAGTCTGTATGACGATGGTAGCTTGTTAGCAGAATTGCAAGTAAGACCGACCTGGGTGGATGAGATTAAGGAAAAGCAGTTGAGGGATGAGTCTCTGGATGCTCGATTTCAGCAGGTTAAAGATGGGAATACTTCTGAGTTTGGACTTAACAGTGAAGGAGTTCTGTGTTTTCGCGGTAGAATCTGTGTTCCGAAGGATTTTCAGTTGAGGCAAGCAATTCTAAATGAAGCTCATAAAGGGTTGTGTGCTATGCACCCTGGAGGTAATAAGATGTATCATGACTTAAAGGAGTTGTATTGGTGGCCTGGACTGAAGCGAGAAGTAACAGAATTTGTGAGGAAATGTCTGACTTGTCAGCAGGTGAAAGCTGAGCACCAGTTACCTTCTGGACTTCTGCAACCAGTGAAGGTACCACTCTGGAAGTGGGAAAGGGTGACCATGGATTTCGTAAGTGGATTGCCCTTAACGCCATCAAAGAAGGACTCGATTTGGGTGATTGTAGACAGGTTGACTAAATCTGCTCATTTCCTCCCTGTACGTACTGATTATTCGCTTCAGAAGTTAGCCAAGTTGTATGTGGCAGAGATTGTGCGACTGCATGGGGTGCCAGTGTCTATCATTTCTGATCGAGATCCTAGATTCACATCTCGGTTCTGGCAAAAGTTGCATGAGGCGTTGGGAACGCGGCTGAACTTTAGCACGGCTTTTCATCCTCAGACTGATGGTCAGTCTGAGAGGGTTATTCAGATTCTAGAGGATATGTTGAGGGGTTGTGTTATCGATTTTTGAGGCAGTTGGGAGGATTATTTACCGTTGGCAGAGTTTGCATATAATAACAGCTATCAGGCTAGTATCCGTATGGCACCTTATGAAGCATTGTATGGGCGTAGGTGTCGTTCACCTAGTTGTTGGACCGAATTGGGCGAGCGGCAAGTTCTTGGACCTGAATTGGTAGCAGAGACTGAAGAGAAGGTCAAGGTGATAAGGGATCGTTTGAAAGAGGCATCTGATCGACAAAAATCTTATGCAGATTTGAAGCGTAAAGAGATTGAGTACTCAGTAGGTGATATGGTTTTTCTGAAAGTTTCGCCGTGGAAAAAGATATTGAGATTTGGTAAGAAAGGCAAGCTGAGTCCGAGGTTTATCGGGCCTTATCGGGTTCTTAAGCGAGTGGGTCCGGTGGCGTATCAGTTAGAATTACCCCCAGAGTTAAATAGAATCCATGATGTGTTCCACGTATCCATGCTAAGACGATATCGTTCTGACCCTGCCCATATTCTACCAGTTCCAGAAGTAGAAGTTCAGCCTGACTTAACTTTCGAGGAAGAACCTGTTCAGATTCTGGATCGAGATGTGAAGGTTTTAAGAAGAAAATCAGTCCCATTGGTGAAGGTACTATGGCATAATCATGGCAGAGAGGAAGCTACTTGGGAACCAGAGGAGGCAATGCGTCAGCAATATCCCCATTTGTTTGGATAAGGTAAATTTCGAGGACGAAATTTCTTTAAGGAGGGTAGATTTGTAACGCCCTAATTTTCGGGTTTTTCTTAGATTTATCATTATCTGTTAAATGTCTAAATGTTGGTAATCAGGTGTGTAATGCATGTTTGGGATGTGTTAATGGGCTTATGGAAGGCCCATGAGTTGGTTGGAAGCTCGGCAAAATTTTGAATTTTTGCCTTAGGAAATAGGGGATCAGTGGAAATAAGGGTCTTAAGGAATTGCATGCGAAATGTAGCACAAATGAATCAGTGGCAAAGTGGCAAGGGGGACGCCACTAGGCTCCTTAAAAGGTGGCGCCTAAATGAGCCTAGAGGTCAAGGGTTCAAGCGCCAGAGGTTGTGAAAGTATTGTTTATTTTTAAGCTGGAGCAGGTAAGAGTTTGAAGCCGATTGGAACTCTGGTTGGAGGAGATTTGAATCGGTCAAAGAGCAAATCATGGAGGAGGTTGAGGAGCAAATCAAGGAGAGTTTGAATTTCAAACTGGTGGCCGGCCAAAGGACTCTTGAGGGAAGGCAAATTCGGCATTGTGCCTAGGTAGCATTTTCGGCAAATAGGTGTTTTGGTGTGCCGAATTCTTCTTTGGTCTTTTTATGATTTGGTGCCGATTTTTCCTAGGTAAGAAAAGCTTCCTTTTTCTGTCAATTTTGCATAGTGTATTAGGTACCTTTCTTTTGCCATTTTGTTCCTCTCATCAACCTAATAGCCGAACCTTAACCCACTCTTGAGCCGAATCTACATTCGACTAGACACCTCCCTTGTTCTCTCTTCTACTCTTATCTTCTTCTCATCTTGCTTTCTCAAAATCGAAACCTATCTTGTTGCCTCCTTCTTGGCCGAATCGAATAAGCTTTCTCCTACTTCTTTTCTTCAAGCTCTAAACCGAATACTCATATGATTGAAATCCCCATGGCCGAATGCTTTCTATGACCGAAACCACACTCCCTTTGTTACCGATTGATCGAAATCTTCTTCTTCTTCTCCTTCTTGATTCTTTAGCAAGCCGAACCCTATTCTTCTATCTCTTCTATTTGCCGATTTACCCCACCTACTTTATTGGTTAAAACAACAAGTGCACCATATCACTTTTTTTTCAAAAGCCGAAAGCATCTCCTTCTAATCATTCAAAAAGCCGAATATCTCTAGGGCCACTCTTGTGACGTTAGAGTTAGATTTGCGGTGGATCTAATATAGTCTCGAGTTAGTGGAAGCGTGGAAACGATATTCTTCGAGTGGAAGCAACGGTAAGCGATCTAAACATTAAGTACATTCGTTTATCAACATCAGAAAGAAAAGTCGAAACCCCTAGATCTTTAGGGGGCATGTCGACATTGCTTTTAAGACTCTAATACTATGGTTGTTTCTTGTGTGCTTTCGATAGCAAGAGTAGGAGATCCAGCAAGGAGGAGGAAGTTGCGATTCATCTAAAGATAGATCTGAGAGATCTAAAACAATTAAGGTAAGGTTGTAAGGCTATTTGAGAGTATGGCCGAATGCAATAAAGGATTTTTGACATTAGTTTGTAAAGCTTGTTGGCTAACCAATTAGGGAATGGATTGTAGGAATAAGTACGTGGAGGATTTTGTTGGCAGAACTGCAAAACAGGTGTGTAACGTGTCTGTATCATAGACTAGGATGGCTAAAGGCCGTAATGACCGAAATTATGCTAAAGTGTCTGATTGAAGTGACCGAAAAAGTTGTCTTGAAAGGATCTGCGGGTAACCGAATACCCTGTGGTGATCAAACTAGTAAATGACAGTGGTAAAATTGCAGAAGGTGCAATTTCGAGCTTCTTGGTAAGTTGGGTTTCAATGGGCCAAAGATGGGCCTAATGGGCTTCCGAGCCCAAATAGGTAAAATGGCTAATAAAGACTATCTGGCGACGTAGTTAGTAATAACATGTTAATTTGGTAAACTAAACCTAAAATTGGGCTTAAAGGGCTTGAGACAATATTGGACTTAGTAAGGCCCATTAGGGGTTTTGGGCAAAAAGGGCAAAACTGGAAATTTGGCACAAATGGACTTCCGTGGTTAATTGGGAACTAATAATCAGCTGTACTTGCATAAAATTTCTGAAAATATGAAAAAGGACTAAAATACCCTTAAATATGGAAAATTACCAAAATACCCCTAGGTGTAAAAAGACTATTATACCCCTAGGGTCAATTCTGTATGAAATGTATGATGTTATGTATCTGCATGAGTTAATTATCTATATGAGTATATCTGATGCTATATCTTGCATGTTAGTATGATTATCTGTTGCATGGGGTATGGGTTTATGATGGAGGAAGCGTTCTGGCAGCCTCGCTGCAATCTGGTGACTCTGTCACATTATATCTGGCAACCTCGTTGCAATCTGGTGGCCTCGCCACAATATTTATATCTGGTGACCTCGTCACAATATCTGGCAGTCTCACTGCAAATATATCTGGCAGCCTCGCTGCAAATGTTATCTGGCAGTCTCACTGCAAATTATATCTGGCAGCCTCGCTGCAAATATCTGTGGTGTGTAGCGGTTGGGTGGGTCGAGTAGTCTCCCCACATGGTGTAAGGCTGGTACGGGGGTGTTAAGGATGGATCTGGGTTGGGTTTCTGTTTGCATAATGCTTATATCTGATCTGTTTCTGTTATGGGCCTTTGGGCTTAACCTGATTCCTGTAATGGGCCAAGGCCCAATTAACTCTGTTTCTGAGGCTTGATCTGTTTTGGCCTATGGTTGAGATAATGTTGCACACTGAGTTGTCAAACTCACCCTCCTTTTTAATTAATCCCTGCAGGTAACCCTCAACCATAGTGGGCTTGGAGCTGCGAGAGATTCGGAGTGGCCACAGCATCTGCAGAACTGGTTTTCATTTTGTTTAAAGTATTTTATTATTAAGTTATTTTTGGGTTTTATTTTGTAATAAGGCCGCTGTCTAAGTTTTTTATTTGGTTTAATTTTCTTTGATGATTAAATTACATTTTATAGAATCGCTAGTTTAGGCTGCGCTGGTTTCAAAATCTAAAGAACGTTTTTAAAACTCAACGTGTGAATAATATGGATAACTTGAAGGATTAATAAACTGGTTTTAACAAACTTACTCTTTTGATTCAAACCTCACTTAAGACACAACAAGTCTAAAAGGGCCGTAAACTTAGTTTTAGGATCGTGTGACACACCAGATCTGGTCGTAGCGTCTAGGCCGGGTTTGGGGTGTTACATATGTGTTAGCTAGGTGATGCGTTTATTGAAATTATAGTTCGATATGAAGCTCTAAAATTAACTTTATCGAATAGAAGAAATTAATGATCAATGTTATTCACTAAAACCATTTGTGACTTAGAACTCAAGGTTAAAGATGTGACAATTAAATTATGAGAAATTTGGTTAATTATATTCGGTTAAATGAGACCTTACTCAGATTCAAGTATATGAGATACTCGTTTTTGATTCAACAAGATTAATGTTTTGCTTAAAACTTACTAAGCTTATGAAAGCTTACTCTATTTGTTTTGTGTCTTTTTTTTATATATAGATTGGATTCTGACTACCAGCTCGGGGATCGTCAGCACCTCGTCACACTATCTACTATTACGGTAACCATGTGTTTGGTCTTAGCTCATGGCATGTATAGGGTGGACAATAAGTAGAATGATTCTTTGATTTTCGTATATAAGTCATGTGAATATGCATTTTATGGTTTAGTAAATGAATAATCTTTATTCAAGAAAATGTTCAAATTTTTACTGTCCTGATCCGATTTCTAGTTTTTGGTAACGCCCCGTCCTATTCCGGCGACGGTTATGGGATAGGGGTGTTACAGGGAATGTCACTTTTTTATGCTTTTTTATGGTAAAGCATGTCCTTTTCCAGTTAAGCTAGAACACAAAACATTTTGGACAATCAATAAACTGAATACGGACTGGGGTGCTGCTGCTATTCATTGCCTACTAGAGCTTAATAAGATGAATAAGTTTCAAGCTCAAGCTTATGAAAATGCAAGACTGTGTAAAGAAAAGATAAAGCGTTGGCAGGACAACAAAATTTTGTCACGACAATTTGTACCTGGACAACAAGTCTTGCTTTTCAATTCTAGACTTGAACTATTTCCTAGAAAATTAAAGTCGATATGGTTTGGACCATTCAAAGTCGAGCGTATATGCCCTTATGGAGCTATCAACGTTAAAGATGGAAAAATATGATCCACTTTCAAAGTCAATGGTCAATGCCTGAAACATTATTTTGGAGCTCCTATAATGCGCGACAAAAGTCTTATTTCTCTTCAAAATACTTAATATTTTTCTATTCCAGAAACTTTTCTTTCTTTCTTTTATTTTTACTTATTACCCAATAAGTTTATTTAACTATTTATTTTCTTTTGTTACAGGTTCTTTTTGCCAAAGTAAAAATAATTTGAAAGTAGCACCTTCTTCTTTAATGCAATTATATTTAATAATCTTGTTATTACTTTTCTGCTTCTCGCTCCATTTCCTCTTGTGATTTGTCAGGTAAATCTTTTCAACCACATCACAGTGACCTTTTCTCTCACTATCTGAACTTAGAAAATTAGTTTTTCCTTTAAAGTTTTCCCTAGTTTTTGTCTCTATCACTTTCCTCTATTAGTTCTTCAACTACATCGTTGTAAGCATCTCAATAATTTTTTCATGGTTCAAATTCCATTGTCATAATGACTCACACTACACCATCTTCCTCCATATCCTTACCTATGAAGACCTTTTTCAACAAAACAGCTGAAGACAAATATTTGAAAATTATAGTCCAAAAACCATTTTGTCTTGAAAAAGGCTTCCCTTTTCAAGACTCAACCTTCTTAGGTTATGATACCTCCATTTCTTTAATAGTGGAAAACCATGGCTGGAAACTATTTTGCTCACATCCAGGTGATTTTCTTCCAAAAGTGGTAAGAGAATTCTATGCGCATTAAACACCACCTAATAATGCTTTTATCTATGTCAGAGCTGCTTCTGTTTGATTTCATGAAGATTCTATTAATGCACATTACAATTTGCCTGAGGATCCTGATGAACATTTTGAATTTATATCAAATATTACAGTAGAAAGGTTACAACAGGTTCTTCAAGATCTTTGTATTGAGGGAACTTAAAGTACTATATCTTGTCATAATTGCTACACTGTTGATAGAGTTGCTCTCAAGCCTTATTACAGAGTATGGTATCACTTTTTGAAATCCCAATTGAGCCCCTCCACTCACAATCTTAGTATTTCTAAAGAAAGGATGTTATTACTACATTCGATGACATTTGGTAGAAAAATCAATGTTGGAAGAATAATTTCCAAGAAGTTCATCGTTGCGTACAAAAAAAGACAAGAAAATGTAAATTTCCTGTCTCTTCTCGAGACCCTTTGTCAATATGGCAATGTCCTTGTCCATAATAATGAGGAGACTATAAGCAATAGAGGCGTTGTAATGAAATCAATTATCTTAAGTTACTTGGGCAAGGATATGCCACAGCCTTCTAGGCCAGCATCTACATTATCATCCCTACCTGAAGCCCTACACACTTTTAATGATATGTTCGAACAACAAGTAATAAATACTCTGAAGCAATTCCAACATTAGTTAGATATGTAGGCGAAACAACAAACCCAAATCTCCACTAACTTTGCCGCAACAAAAGGCAAAACGACTTTATATTGGGAGTTTGTGAAGAAACACAATGTTGCACTCAAGAAAGCTCCTTAGAGCAACTTCATCAAGGCAATGCCTATATTTCCTTTGTTTCTTGAAGAACTTTTATCTAATGATGAAGAACAAGACGACAAACCTGCCACTACACACAAGCATAACAATGAGCTTGGGAGACATGAAGAATCGACAAAGTTTTTACACCTTAACTTTGATAGGGAGGATGAGAATTGACAACACACTTTCCCACTAGCCACCATTGCTAAAGAATAACAATCCAAGGTAACAATGACTACTTAAGAACGTGAATTCACGACATTAGATACTAACAATGCCGATGAGATGCCCATCAACTAGCTTCAAAGAAAAAGATTCAAGAAGGCTGTTAGCAAAATAGTCCAATAAGATGTTGTTTTAACATAAAAGAAGCAGTGTTACAAGCGAGCTATAAGAAAATCCACCCAACCTAAGTGCAGTAATTTCTTTCTCCTCCAAGCTTTGATTTTTTAATATTTTCATGATCCTTTATTTTAGTTTTTTATATGTTTCATGCATTGATGTAGCTTTCATTCATTCTAGTTTGACATGTTCATGCATTGAGGACAATGCATCCCTTAGGTTTGGGGGTGTGTTCTGCATATATACTACATTATTAATTATTCATATAGTCTTTTCACCATAACATTCAATTACCATTTAACTACTGGGTTATGCGAGTTTATGGTGAACAATGAGGGTAATAACTCTTCTTTGCAAGAAATAGAAAATACAGTGATAGTTGTTTAGGCATATTTAGCATAGGACAGTTGTTGAAAAAAACTTTCTAAAAGTAAAATAATTGTAATATAAATGAAATTAGACAATAGTAACTTTCTTTGAATAAAGTTAGGATTTCTTGACTTAATTTTAGTATAGTAATAGGATATAATTTTGTCATGGTATAATAATATAAATACTCTACTGTTTAAACCTATTGAGTAGGTTACTAATATCTTGTTTGCTCCATTGTATTGTTGACTAAAAAAATTTGTTCAAATATGAGTGTTTGTGTAAAATATATATATGCACATATTCTAGGAACACTCCACTGAATCTTGAGGCTAAATTGCTAAGAAGATAGTTGTTTGCTCCATCCATCTTTTTAGTTAAAAGCTGTTATTTCATGAGTGATTTATATTCAAATTGTGACATGATATAATACATGGTAGTCTAGTGTATGCTCCATTGAGGTTGTCAAGTATATAATCATATGACAATATGAAGTGACAACCCTATTTTGACCCTAGTCGAAATGTGGTTTTGGGACCACAAAACCGAGTTGAAAAATTTTCTAAATGCTCATTTCTATGTCCATTTTATGTGTTAATCCATGTGTGAAAATTTTTGTGCTTCGAATTAGTCAATTAGATGTGAATTACACTTAAAAGGGCTTAGTTGTGAAACTTTGAAAGTATGCTAGGTAAAAGTGTGATGACCAATTAATAGCATGGTTTAAAGACATGACTTTGCATGTCAAATTGCCCAAAAATAATTAGTGGCCGGCCATGATATGAAACATCCCACTAATTCATGTTTTCTCATAATATTAAATTGGAATTTGGCTAGAAAAAAATGTAATAATAAAATGTATTAATTAATAAAGGATGAATAAAACAAAAAAAAAGGGGGGGACATGCAAATGGCTTCTTTCTTGGCCGATTCTAAATAGAAAAGAAAAAGAAAAGTTTAAGGCTTTCGACATGGAAGTAGCTTGATTAAGGTAAGTTTACCATGTGATTTTCTTTAAATTTTGTGAATTTGAGATACTTGTTCAGTGGTTTACATAGCCCATGATGAAATTTTGGTATTGGTTGAGGTATGTGCATTCGATCATAGCATGATAATGAATCAAATTTGGTTGCTTTTGATAATTAGAAGATAAAGCGATGAAACCATGAATATAAGTGATTAAATTGGTAAAATGGTGAATTAGAAGGAACTATATGTGATAAGATTTCTTTCGGTTAAAATGGTCTTTGATGAATTTGTTTTTATTATTTTTCATGAACTTATTTTAAATTGTAAGAGCTTAGAAATTTGCTATGGAATGTTCGGTTTAAAAGCACCATGGACAAATTTATTTATGCTAGTTTATATATACACTTGGTTTGATTTGTAAAGAATTAAATATGTTGGGAAGTATTCGGCTAAAGTACATTAAGTAAAATGTTAAATATTTACATATGAATTTGGATAGGACCTAATTGTTAATATTCGACTTTGAAAGAGCTGTTATGTGATTTTTGTTTTAGCATATTGAGTATAAACAACCTTGGAGTAATGTTAAAGGATGTTATGTACAGTATGATTTAGTATATTTGGTCTATTGGAATTAATTCGTGTGTATTGTTGTTCTAAGAGTGCTATGAATACATTCGGCCTAAATGTTTCTTTGATAGATGTATATTTGGTTTGTTGTTATGAAGTTAAGATTTAAGGTAAATTTGCTTATGGAGATTTAAGAGCTGAATGTGTGGTTTGGAGGGGTTGAATCGGCTAATGTATTTACAATTTACAAGTAGATGGAAGTGAAGTGCCGTATGTTTTGTGTATGAGTTTATTTACACTTTAATTATAAGTAATGTTGGCTAAATTTTAGAAGAAAGTGCCTAATGTAATTGGTTGTGTGGAATGATTCAAATTGAGCGAAATAGAAAGGTCAAAGATGAATTATAATACGCATGACTATTGCTATGTTTTATATGTGTGAAAAAAAAACCGAATATGCTTGTTATAATGCTTAAATAGTTGAGTTTTAATAAAGTTAAAAAAAATTTGTTCAATTAAGCTCAAGAGCAAAGAGGATCAAAGTCGGATAGGGGAAAAGAGAAAGTAATTGAGTAGCTGGTCCGTAACCGTTCAAAAATACGAGGTAAGTTTTAAGCATTTGAAATAAATTATTTCTTAAACCGAATGTGATTTTTATAACTATGATGAAATGATATGGTATAGTGTGGCATTGAGCTTATGGTTGAATGGCACACAAAGAATTTAAGTAAGCTTTGTATTAGTCTTCTTGAGTGAATGTCAATATGTACATATATATATGTACACATGTGAGCTGAGGTTGAGTAAAAGATTGAATGAAGTGTAAATGGTTTATCTATATGTGTATGTGACTTTATGCTAAATATAGGCTCTAAGTAAATTCTATGATAAACATTGTGATGAGCTCTTGAGTTAAGTAATGGTGTTACTATCGAATATGAGACGAACGAAAATGGGTTATGCTTATATGATAAAGATAGATGAACATTACGGAATATGGACATATAGAGTAGTATGCTTTAAAGATGTGAATGAGGTTTATACGATGTAAGTTTCATTTTAATACCTTGAGAATAAGAATAAATTTGTATAGATTTATATCATGTATTATGTTTATCCATATGTGTGCATCCTATGAGAACCAAAAATGGTAGTACGTTTTTGTATATAGCCGAAAGTAACAAGATGGTAAAAATGTGTGAGATAATGAATGATCATTGTGAATCATTGGGAAAGTACATAGGAAGATAGAGGAATGACCAAGGTAAAATATATATGTATACGAATACGTGCTTGTGTGTATGTGGCGTGGTCAAATGGACAAAGGTGAAAGGTAACCTTGTATACGGTTATGTGGTGCATTTGAATGGCCAAATGTAGTATATGTGTATTTTTCTTTAAATATGTGATGAAGTTATTGTGAGGCATATGAATTTATACGTATGGGATGAGACCGAGTGGTTGTTATTAAGTAAACTAGATGATGTGATAGATATGTGATCATGTATGTGTTTTTGCTTGAGGAGCCGGAGGATACTTTGGAATGCATAATTATGTCTTAATGTGAAATGTTGCGTAAGCCATGAGGTCAAGGTGTATCTTCTATGCTTATATTCGAATGAAGCAAATGAATTATGAGTGAGATATTTTACGTGAAATGAATTAGCATGCGAACAAGTATACTTGATACTCTAAAATTATATCCGGGTTAAAGGTCCCCTCGGAAAAGTGAGTAAAGGTAAGATTTGGGGATTTGCAATAATCTTTCCAACAATTATGCTCAATACCCTAATTTAGTCAGGTATGTATTACATACTCGTTCATAATTTTAAATTTGGGTTAAATTATAAGTAACTTTGTGATGATATTACTCCGGTCAATGTGAAAGGTTATATGAATATGTGTGATTCGATTTTTAGTTATGAATAAACTATTCAGGTGATGAAATTGGATAATTTATATGACTTTGAGACTTCGTGTTAAAATGACAATTGAGATAGCTTAATACGATAAGCTGGCTAGGTACATATACATATATCCTAAGTTTTCCTTTACGATTCATTTTGAATTGAAACACAAGTGAGTCGTGAGAGGGGTATATACGAATAAGTATTAAGATTATCTACTTAATTATGACACATTCGGCCAAGGTTTGAGGTTATATGAAGAAGTTGTTGTACCAATATCATATGAGTTTGGAATCAAGTCAAAATATTAAAATGCTAATTATATATTATGTATTTGTGTATTGTCCGGCCTAGTGGCATTATACCTATAACGGTTACTTAGGAGTCAAATGTTTGATCGTTAACTTGTTTTAGATGTTTATATTGCTTGATACTTACTAAGCTTACGAAAGCTTACTTCGTTCATTGTGTGTCTCTGTTTTATAGATCTTGGATACCTTCTATGAGCTCGGGGGTTCCTGTTCGAAGTCATCCATACTATCAGAACTAATTCGGTACTTACAAAAACATTAGGTTTTGGTATGGCATGTATAGTTAAAAGCCATGCGAAAATGGCTCGGTCATTTTGTGTTATATGTTTCCAAAGCAAAGAAAAGATCGAATATGATCAACAATTTAAAATGAGATATAACATTTTCATGAAGTTAGTAAAGTTTCTTAGTTGAACCTTAGTTGTGAAATGTTCGGTTATGACTTGACATATTCGGCTAAGGTATACATTTATATATGTATATATACATATGCATTCAATAGTTGTTTCTTTAATGCTTATATTGTTGATAATTCTTCAAATAAATTTGAAGTGAAGGAATGAGATGCATCGCTCTCTGTTTAAATTCAGTCAGCTGAAAGTAATTTCTATGTTTATCTTCGAATGTCCTAAGGTTGTGTTTTGTATTGTATTACCTAGTAACCTTATTCCGACGACGAATGAAGGTTATAGGGTGTTACAAAAATTGAATAATTGCTAAAAAAATTGCGTTTATGAAATAGATAACCTAAGTATATTTAGAGAGATCTGTTATAGTTTTACTTATTGAAATATTTAGAAAATTTTACGTTTAGGAACTATTTTCTGTACTGCAATTAATAAATACGTTTACAACAATTGTAAGCATATTTTTTTGTCTTTGTTTCAGTACAAGATTGATGAGAATAGAGGTACACATTATGCTTATTACGATTTGGTAGTACATTCAGTGACTGATTGTTTTGGCAATTTTCATGCATTCATGCATATTCAGACATCATCTGCTTGAGTACAAGTAATAATTCAGGTTTAAGAGTGTGATAACTTGTAACGCCCCAAAAATCCCAAACCTTCATTTTTGCGAGTTTGGATATGGAATGTGTGAATGATTTTCTAGTTAGGTAAATTTTTCTTTAGTGTTGGATAGCTTCCACGAAGCCCTAAACTTGAACTTGGAAGTAGGAAGAAAATTAGTTTAAGTACCAAAAGAACCCTGACATCAAGTCGTGAGGCTTTAAAATACATGGGGTATAAATTGGACACAAGTGAGCTTGTGGTACAGTGTCAAAGTAGCGCCACTTAGGGAGCTGTGGGTGGCATCATTAGCAAGTAAAAGGGATCCTATGTTCGAGGCCTAGAGTAGCGTTATGTGGGACTTTATTTTTGCACTCTAGAGGGCTAGCAGTGGCGTGGGAGTGGACTCTGAAGGGAGTGATCAGAAGAGAATTTTAAGGAAAGGATCAAGGAGCTTATCATGGAGAAATATTAGGAGATTGGTGTGGGGAAAGAAGTGGTGCTGATTGGGACTTTGAGAGTAGACAAGTTTCGGCTTTGGGCATAAATAGGGGGTGTCAAATTTCCTCTATGCTTTTTAAAGAAAGGGTTCTATTTGTTACTTTTACCGAACCTTCTCTTCTAAAACTCTTTTTGATTCATCATTCTTTTATCTCTAGGTACTCAGAAACCGAAAACCTCTTATTCTTTTCTAAGTGAGTAACGACCTCTTCTCATCAAAGCCATTATTCTTTCTCTACTTCTAGTTTGTTTCCCTTGTGCCGAATATACTTTTTGGTTACATCACTTTAAACCTTAAGCCAACGAGGTCTTTTTGACGGGCCAAAGTTTATAATTAATACCCATACGTTAAT
The DNA here is from genome assembly GCA_020496765.1 of Gossypium stocksii. NCBI lineage: Eukaryota > Viridiplantae > Streptophyta > Magnoliopsida > Malvales > Malvaceae > Gossypium > Gossypium stocksii. The sequence goes on from CM035627.1 coordinate 48,872,699, forward strand.
AAATTACTGAAATACCCCTGTAGGGTAGAATTACTGAAATACCCTTGTATTTTATAAGTATGACTTATGTATACTGTATGCTATATATTGCACCCATGTGTTAAGATGTTGCATGTGGGTGGGAATTAAATTGGAGGAAGTGTTATATGAGGATTGCATAGTCGCTTGACGACCGTGGATCCAACGAAGGCTTGTAAGCCGAATATATGATCAGCAGCTTTGCTGCAACGTTAGGTAGTACCGCAATCGGTGCTACCCTTAGAATGTATCAGATGGGTGGGTTAATATAGTTATCCCACAAGATGTGTTTCGGTTGGACGGAGATGATGTGTATCGGTTGGATGGTTGGCATTGCATCATTGCATTATTGCATACATGATTGCTCTAGATTTTGTGCTGCTACTGTATTGGGTTCAAGCCCAAGAGGACTTGTGTTGCATGATATATATATTGTTACTAACACTGAGTTTCGAAACTCACTCCTTCTTTTATTTTTCTTAGGTGAACCTCAGTAGGCAGTTCGACGGATAGAGGGACTCAGATGTGGCCAACTAGTAGGACAACTTAGACTTGTTTCTTTTTCTTTATTAACAGCTCTAGTATTTTAATTATTTAAGTCTGGTTTGTAATAAGGCCTTTTGTCTGGTTACTATTTTCATTTTTATGCTATAAGAATAGAAGATGGACTTGTTCCTATTAAACACATTTCAAACTTTTCTGAATTATTTTTTTAAAAATAATAATAATAATAAGCTTCCACAATTAAAAAGAATTTTGTTTTCAAAATAACTATTAACATGTAACAAAGAAACATCTTTTAATACACCTCGTTCTAAAAACAAATACAAACTGGGATTTTACTTGAAATTTCTTTTAGAAGGGTTTTCAATGAAAACAAGGTTTTCGATAAAATACTTCAATGTGACACACTGGATTCGGCCATAACATCCAGGCCGGGTTTGGGGTGTTACATAACTCTTGAAAAGAGTTATATTTAAGGCCTCTAGATGGAACTAATTGTTTGAAATTAAATGAATACATCCACATTTTTAGGATAATTTTAGAACATTGCATAACAAAGCTTGGATTGCACTACATTGGTCATTAATTGTTACTTTTATCACTTGGGGAGGAAAGGTGTGGTTTTGTGTGAATATAGGTGTAGGATGAGGGAGAAGATGAAAAGAGAAAATAAGGGAAGTGAAACATTGCCATGGCAATTGGAAAGATTGATGGCCAATAGAATTGCCATGACAATTCTAGGAAAATGACTTTGCACTCCATCCACGTCACTCTTAGCTAGCTGGTTGTGTTCCAAAACTGTAACACCCCAAACCCGACCTAGACGTTACGACCAGATCTGGTGCGTCACACGATCCTAAAACTAAGTTTACGACCTCTTTTAGTCTTGTTGTGTCTTAAGTGAGGTTTGAATCAAAAGAGTAAGTTTGTTAAAACCAGTTTATTAATTCTTCAAGTTATCCATATTATTCACTCGTTGAGTTTTGGAAACGTTCTTAGATTTTGAAACCAGCACAGCCTAAACTAGCGATTCTATAAAATGTAATTTAATCATCAACGAAAGATTTAAACCAAATAAAAACTTAGATAGCGGCCTTATTACAAAAGAAAACCCTAAAATAACATAATAATAAAATACTTAATCAAAATGAAAACCAGTTTTATTGCAGATGCTGTGGCCACTCCGAATCTCTCGTAGCTCCAAGCCCACTATGGTTGAGGGTTACCTGCAGAGATTAAATAAAAGGGGGGGTGAGTTTGACAACTCAGTGTGCAGCAATATCTCAACCATAGGCCAAAACAGATCAAGCCTCAGAATCAGATTAGTTGGGCCTTGGCCCATTACAGAAATCAGGTTAAGCCCATAGGCCCATAACAGATACAGATCAGATATAATATGCAAACAGTAGCCCAACCCAGATCCATCCATAACACCCCCGTACCAGCCTTACACCATGTGGGGAGACTACTCGACCCACCCAACCGCTACACACCACAGATAATTGCAGCGAGGCTACCAGATATAATTTGCAGCGAGGCTGCCAGATATTGTGACGAGGTCACCAGATCAGATATTGTGGCGAGGCAACCAGATTGCAGCGAGGCTGCCAGATAATAATGTGACAAAGTCACCAGATTGCAGCGAGGCTGCCAGATAATAATGTGACAAAGTCACCAGATTGCAGCGAGGCTGCTAGAACGCTTCCTCCGTCATAAACCCATACCCCATGCAACAGATGTAATCATACTAGCATGCAACATATAGCATCTCATGCATCAGATATATTAATAATAAAGATTACTCATGCATATACATAAAATAATACATTTCATACAGAATTGACCCTAGGGATATAATAGTCTTTTTACACCTAGGGTATTTTGGTAACTTTCCATATTTAAGGGTATTTTAGTCCTTTTTCATATTTTCAGAGATTTTGTGCAAATCCAATAATTTATCAGCCCTCATACAACCACGGAAGTCCATTTAAGCCAAATTTCTAGTTTTGCCCTTTTTAGCCTAAAACCCCCTAATGGGCCTTACTAGGTCCGTTGTCACCTCAAGCCTGTTAAATCTAACTTTTAGGTTTAGTTTACGAACTTAACTGTGTTCTTATTAACCATGTCACCAGAATAGCCTATAATAGTCATTTTATCGCTTTGGGCTTGGAAGCCCATTGGGCCCATCTTTGGCCCATCAATGCCCATCTTACCGGAATGCTCGAAATTGCACCTTCTGCAATTTCGCCGTCGTCAACCCCTAGTTTGACCACAACAGAGTAATCGGCTAATCTTAGATCCCTCCAAGACTGATTTTCGGTTACTTTCAATCGGACACTTTAGCACAGTTTTCGGTTATTACGGCCTTTAGCCATCCTAGTCTATGATGGAGATACGTTACACACCTGTTACTGTCGAAACGTTGGCGAAATCCACGAACGAAACCTATCGAACAACATCTTATTGTTAGCTTAGTAATCTTCAACCACTAACCCAAAATCTTGGTGCTAAAATCGGCTAACATGGCCCAACATTGAAATCTTACCCCTCACCGTCGATTAGAGAATAACTCTCGATGTCCAATCACGTTAGCCTCCAAAACTCCTCGCTTGATCAGCTCTCCTTGCTATTCAATGCGCAAAAGAAACCAACCATAGTATTAGAATCTTACAAGAAATGTTGACATGCCCTCTAAGGCCCTATAGGTTTTGGTTTCCTTTAAGATATTCAATAACGAAGATACGTAGTGATTAGATCACTTACCGATACCACCACTCGAAGAGTATCACTCCCACGCTTCCACTACCTCTGGTCTATTCTAGATCTACCGCAAATCTAACTCTAATGCCACAAGAGTGGCTCTAGGGATATTCGGCTTTTGAAGAAATGATGTGGTGCACTTGCCGATTCAACCAATAAAGTAGGTGGGGTAAACCGACAAATAGAAGGGGTGGAAGAATAGGGTTCGGCTTGCTAGAGAATAAAGAAGAAGAAGAAGTAGTTTTCGGTCAATAGGTAAACAAAGGAGGTATGGTTTCGGTCATACAAGGTATTCGGCCATGGGGGTTTTGATCAAATGAACATTCGGTTTAGGGCTTGAAGAAAAGAGGTAGGAGAAAGCTTTAGTTGATTCGGCCAGGGAGGAGGTAGCAAGGTAGGTTTGGTTCGTGAAAGCAAGATGAGAAAAGATAAGAATAGAAGGAGAGGAAGACAAAGTGTTGCCAAACGAAAACAAGATTTTTAGCAGGAGGTCTTCTAGGGTGTATGCTTCGGCAATTTGGTTTAGAAAAGGTAGGAAAGAAAGGCTCTAAATTTGCTAGACAAAATCGATAAGAAAGGAAACCTGCTCACTAAACAAATCGACACCAAATGGAACTCTAAAGCCGATTGTACCTAACCTATGCTATTGCCGAAATCACACCATGAAGAATCCCTTGTTCGGCCACCTCTTTTGAAATTCGAAAACTCCTTGATTTGCTCCTCAATCTCCTCCACGATTTACTCCTTGACCTATTCAAATCACCTCCAAGCAGAGTTCCATTCTACTTCCAACTCCTACCTGCTCAAGCTTAAAAAAAAAACACCACCTTTGCAACCTCTGGCGCTTGAACCCTTGACCTCTAAGCTCATTTAGGCGCCACCTTTTAAGGAGCCTAGTGGCATCTCCCTTGAAACTTTACCACTGATACATTTGTGTTATATTTCGCACACAATTTCTTAAGACCCTTATTTCAATGGTCCCCCTATCTCCTAAGCTTAAAATCCAAAATTTTGCCGAGCCTCTAACCAACACATGGGCCTTCCATAGGCCCATTAACCCACCCCAAACATGCATTACACACCCAAATACTAGAATTTAAACATTTTATCATATAAGGACCAATCTAAGAAAAACCCGAAAATTAGGGCGTTACAACTCTACCCTCCTTAAAGAAATTTCGTCCTCGAAATTTACCTTATCCCAACAAATGAGGATATTGCTGACGCATAGCCTCCTCTGGTTCCCAAGTAGCTTCCTCTCTGCCATGGTTACACCAAAGTACCTTTACCAACGGAACTGATTTTCTTCTTAGAACCTTCACGTCTCGATCTAGAATCTGCACCGGCTCTTCTTCGAACGTTAAGTCAGGCTGTACCTCCACTTCTGCAACTGGTAGAATATGAGTAGGGTCAGAACGATATCGCCTCAGCATGGATACGTGAAACACATCATGAATTCTATTTAACTCTGGCGGTAATTCCAACTGATACGCCACCGGACCCACTCGCTTAAGAACCCGATAAGGCCCAATAAATCGCAGACTTAGCTTGCCTTTCCTACCAAATCTTAGTATCTTCTTCCAAGGCGAAACTTTCAGAAAAACCATATCACCTACTGAATACTCAATCTCTTTACGCTTCAAATCTGCATAAGACTTTTGTCGATCAGATGCCTCTTTCAAACGGTCCCTTATCACCCTGACCTTCTCTTCAGTCTCTGCTACCAATTCAGGTCCAAGAACTTGCCGCTCGCCCAATTCGGTCCAACAACTAGGTGAACGACACTTACGCCCATACAGTGCCTCATAAGGTGCCATACGGATGCTAGCCTGATAACTGTTATTATACGCGAACTCTGCAAACGGTAGATAATCCTCCCAACTGCCTCGAAAGTCGATAACACAACCCCTTAACATATCTTCCAGAATCTGTATAACCCTTTCTGACTGCCCATCAGTCTGAGGATGGAAGGCTGTGCTAAAATTCAGTCGAGTTCCTAATGCCTCATGCAACTTTTGCCAGAACCGAGATGTGAATCTAGGATCTCGATCAGAGATAATAGACACTGGCACCCCATGCAGTCACACAATCTCTGCCACATACAACTTGGCTAACTTCTGAAGCGAATAATCAGTACGTACAGGGATGAAATGAGCAGATTTAGTCAACCTGTCTACAATCACCCAAATCGAGTCCTTCTTTGATGCCGTTAAGGGCAATCCACTTACGAAATCCATGGTCACCCTTTCCCACTTCCAGAGTGGTACCTTCACTGGTTGCAGAAGTCCAGAAGGTAACTGATGCTCAGATTTCACTTGCTGACAAGTCAGACATTTCCCCACAAATTCTGTTACCTCTCGCTTCAGTCCAGGCCACCAATACAACTCCTTTAAGTCATGATACATCTTATTACCTCCAGGATGCATAGCGCACAGTCCTTTATGAGCTTCATTCAGAACTGCTTGCCTCAAATTGGAATCCTTAGGCATACAGATTCTACCGTGGAAACATAGAACACCTTCACTGTTAAATCCAAACTCAGAAGTACTCCCATTCTTAACCTGCTGAAATCGAGAAACCAGCGACTCATCCTTCGACTGCTTCTCCTTAATCTCATCCACCCAGGTCGGTCTTACTTGTAATTCTGCTAACAGACTACCATCATCATACAGACTCAACCGAGCAAACATAGCTCTCAGATCAGATACAGTTCTACGACTTAAGGCATTAGCCACCACATTCGCTTTGCCTGGATGATACTCAATCGCACAATCATAATCCTTAAGCAACTCAATCCATCTCCGTTGCCTAAGATTCAGCTCTTTCTGAGTCAACAAGTACTTAAGACTCTTATGGTCTGTATATATAATACACCTTTCTCCATACAGATAATGTCGCCAGATCTTAAGTGCGAAGATTACTGCTGCCAACTCCAGATCATGGGTAGGATAGTTCACTTCATGAGGTTTAAGCTGTCGCGATGCATAAGCAACCACTTTACCCTCTTGCATCAACACGCAGCCCAACCCAACATGTGATGCATCACTGTACACAGTAAAATCTTTTCCAGACTCTGGTTGAATCAGTACAGGTGCCTCAGTCAGAACCTTCTTTCGTTTCTCAAAAGCTTCTTGCTGCTGCTCGGTCCAAATATATGGCACTCCCTTCCTTACGAGTTTAGTCAATGGCGCTGCCATCACAGAAAATCCTTCTACAAACCTTCTATAGTATCCAGCTAAACCCAGAAAACTTCGAATTTCTGCCACTGACCTCGGTGGTCTCCACTCCAGAATTGCTTCAATCTTTCGAGGGTCCACCTTTATCCCCTCAGCAGATACAACATGACCCAAGAAGGTTACTTCTCTTAACCAGAACTCACACTTACTAAATTTCGCGTAAAGCTCCTTTTCCCTTAACACTTGTAGCACAATACGGAGATGCTCATCATGTTTCTCCTCAGATTCAGAATAGACCAAAATATCGTCGATAAAGACAACCACGAATCGATCCAAGTATGGCTGGAACACTCGATTCATCAGATCCATAAAAGCTGCAGGTGCATTGGTCAACCCAAATGGCATAACCAAAAATTCATAGTGACCATAGCGAGTTCTGAATGCTGTCTTGTGAATATCCACCTCATTCACCCTTAATTGACGGTACCTAGATCGAAGGTCAATCTTGGAGAATACTGAAGCTCCTCTAAGCTGGTCGAACAGATCATCGATTCTTGGCAACGGGTACTTATTCTTAATCGTCAGCTTGTTCAACTGCCGATAATCAATGCACATTCGCATTGACCCATCTTTCTTCTTTACGAACAGCACTGGTGCTCCCCACGGAGACACACTTGGCCTAATGAAACCTCTATCCAACAGTTCTTGAATCTGCGCTTTCAACTCCACCAATTCCTTTGGTGCCATCCTATACGGTGCAATAGACACTGGTGCCGTACCAGGCAACAAATCAATCCCAAACTCGACCTCTCGATTCGGAGGTAAACCTAGAAGCTCCTCTGGAAAAACATCTTGAAAATCTTTAACGGTTCTAACTTGATCCACAGTTAGTTCTTCAGTTTCTACTTGACCTACGAATGCCAAATAAGCCGCACATCCTTTACGAATCCACTTCTCAGCTCTTAATGCTGACACCACATTGGACAAATAATCTCTACGTTCACCTACCACCAAAACTTCCTCATCCTCTGCAGTCTTTAGCCTCATTCGTTTTGCAGCACAATCCAAAGTAGCCCTATGCTTTACAAGCCAATCCATTCCCAAGATGAGATCAAATTCTCCGAAAGGTAGCTCCATCAAGTCTCCATAAAAGATTTTTCCTTGACTCTCTATAGGTACGTCTCTATACAGTTTGTCTACCCTAACCGAGTGACCCAAAGGACTTAATACAGATACCCCACTCACTGTCTCCTCAGAACGCACTCCCAGCGACCCAGACATGGCACATGCAACATAAGAATGGGTAGATCCAACATCTATCAACGCAGTGTATGGCATACTAGAAATCAAAAACGTACCAGTTATGACGTCAGGAGCATCACCCTCCTCTCGGCGACGAGCTGCATAAACCAGCGCTGGTTGACGAGCCTCAGCGAAACCAGCACCCCTGCCAGGTGCTCCTCATCCTCGACCATTACCATTTCCGCCTCTACCTTGCCCACGACCCCTCGGAGCTGGTGGTCCACCCCTCACTGGTTGAGCAACCCTTTGAGCCATAACCTGTCCTTGATCCGGTTCTTCGGGACAGTCCTTAATCCTATGCTCCATCGACCCACATCGAAAACAGGCTCCAGAACGTTTCCGACACTCGCCCATATGTATCTTACCACAACTCCTACAACCCTGCGGTCTGACAGCATTCATTGGCACCGCTCGCACTGGTTCTGCTACTCTTGCTCTCTTAACATTCCTATTAGCCCCTCCTGATGGTCCAGAATCCCTCCGAAAGCGGTTTCTATCCTTTTCGCGATTCTGCCTCTCGGTACGCTTTACTTCCTCAGCTATCTTAGCTTTCTCAACCACAGCAGCAAAGTTACGCTCCCTCTGCGGAGCAATCAGTACCCTTAGTTCATCTCTCAGACCATCCTCGAAACGTACGCTACGCTCATATTCAGTAGCAACTATCCCAGAAGCATATCGGCTCAGCCTTAGAAATTCAACCTCGTACTCAGATACTGTCCTACTTCCCTGAACCAAATTCAAGAACTCTTTCCTACAGGCGTCCACATAGCTAGCCCCAACATATTTTCCCTTAAAGGCTTTCTTAAACAGCTCCCACGTTACCTCACCGTCTGAAGTTCCATCTCTTACTGTGAGCCACCACTGATAAGCTTCATCTCTCAGCAACGACACGGCTCTTTTCAGCTTTTGCTCCATAGAGCAATCCAGATCATCCATAATCTGCTCTGTGGCCTCCAACCAGTACTCGGCCACATTCGGGGCTACACCAGACACGCCCCTAAAGAATTCTGCCCCATTAGCTTGGAGTCGCTCAGAAATGGATCCCCGAAATCCATTACCGGTACTTGCCCCAGCAACCCTTTCCAGAACTCGAAGCATCGCTTGTGATAGGGCATCGTCCCCAACACCTCGATCATGGGACTCCACCTCTGTTGCCGGTGGTATCGGCATATCAGCTGCTGGCGCATGACCCGAAGATGAAGTCTCAGCTCGTGCACTACCTCGGCCACGTCCACGGCCCCTACCACGAGCTGCTCGCGTACTCATTTCGTACTTTCTGTTTTAGAAATTTTATGAGTCAGATTAATATTTCAGTGTTTATTACAGATGTCTTATGAATAGTAGAGTTTCAGAGTTTATCTTCTTTCGCGGTAGCCTAGCTACAGTCTCAGTCTACCTATTAGAGTCTTTATAGTTTCAGTACTACCCTAGCTAAAGTATCATAATATAGTCTTTAGTCGGGCATATATTCAGAATTTTCAGAAACATCAGAAAAGTTTAGAAAACTTACAGGCTTGGGCCGGAGATTCGGTGCGCCACTCTTTAGAAAGGTTACTTAGGAAAACCTGATTTATTCTTTGAAAATAAATCATTTATATACAAAAGAAGTTCATCAAAACAGGTTCCAATTAATTTTGAAAACAATTGTTGAAAACATGACCTTTCGAAAATCTCTGTTTTGGTTGTTTGAAAACTTCCATTTTTAGACCCACTCCACAGCCGAGTTGTTGCAACTTAGCTCTGATACCACTAATTGTAACACCCCAAATCCGGCCTAGACGTTACGACCAGATCTGGTGCGTCACACGATCCTAAAACTAAGTTTACGACCTCTTTTAGTCTTGTTGTGTCTTAAGTGAGGTTTGAATCAAAAGAGTAAGTTTGTTAAAACCAGTTTATTAATTCTTCAAGTTATCCATATTATTCACTCGTTGAGTTTTGGAAACGTTCTTAGATTTTGAAACCAGCACAGCCTAAACTAGCGATTCTATAAAATGTAATTTAATCATCAACGAAAGATTTAAACCAAATAAAAACTTAGATAGCGGCCTTATTACAAAATAAAACCCTAAAATAACATAATAATAAAATACTTAATCAAAATGAAAACCAGTTTTATTGCAGATGCTGTGGCCACTCCGAATCTCTCGCAGCTCCAAGCCCACTATGGTTGAGGGTTACCTGCAGAGATTAAATAATAGGGGGGGTGAGTTCGATAACTCAGTGTGCAACAATATCTCAACCATAGGCCAAAACAGATCAAGCCTCAGAATCAGATTAGTTGGGCCTTGGCCCATTACAGAAATCAGGTTAAGCCCATAGGCCCATAACAGATACAGATCAGATATAATATGCAAACAGTAGCCCAACCCAGATCCATCCATAACACCCCCGTACAAGCCTTACACCATGTGGGGAGACTACTCGACCCACCCAACCGCTACACACCACAGATAATTGCAGCGAGGCTGCCAGATATAATTTGTAGCGAGGCTGCCAGATATTGTGACGAGGTCACCAGATCAGATATCGTGGCGAGGCCACCAGATTGCAGCGAGGCTGCCAGATAATAATGTGACAAAGTCACCAGATTGCAGCGAGGCTGCCAGATAATAATGTGACAAAGTCACCAGATTGCAGCGAGGCTGCCAGAACGCTTCCTCCGTCATAAACCCATACCCCATGCAACAGATGTAATCATACTAGCATGCAACATATAGCATCTCATGCATCAGATATATTCATAATAAAGATTACTCATGCATATACATAAAATAATACATTTCATACAGAATTGACCCTAGGGATATAATAGTCTTTTTACACCTAGGGTATTTTGGTAATTTTCCATATTTAAGGGTATTTTGGTCCTTTTTCATATTTTCAGAGATTTTGTGCAAATCCAATAATTTATCAGCCCTCATACAACCACGGAAGTCCATTTAAGCCAAATTTCCAGTTTTGCCCTTTTTAGCATAAAACCCCCTAATGGGCCTTACTAGGTCCGTTGTCACCTCAAGCCTGTTAAATCTAACTTTTAGGTTTAGTTTACCAACTTAACTGTGTTCTTATTAACCATGTCACCAGAATAGCCTATAATAGTCATTTTATCGCTTTGGGCTCGGAAGCCCATTGGGCCCATCTTTGGCCCATCAAAGCCCATCTTACCGGAATGCTCGAAATTGCACCTTCTGCAATTTCGCCGTCGTCAACCCCTAGTTTGACCACAACAGAGTAATCGGCTAATCTTAGATCCCTCCAAGACTGATTTTCGGTTACTTTCGATCGGACACTTTAGCACAGTTTTCGGTTATTACGGCCTTTAGCCATCCTAGTCTATGATGGAGATACGTTACACACCTGTTACTGTCGAAACGTTGGCGAAATCCACGAACGAAACCTATCGAACAACATCTTATTGTTAGCTTAGTAATCTTCAACCACTAACCCAAAATCTTGGTGCTAAAATCGGCTAACATGGCCCAACATTGAAATCTTACCCCTTACCGTCGATTAGAGAATAACTCTCGATGTCCAATCACGTTAGCCTCCAAAACTCCTCGCTTGATCAGCTCTCCTTGCTATTCAATGCTCAAAAGAAACCAACCATAGTATTAGAATCTTACAAGAAATGTCGACATGCCCTCTAAGGCCCTATAGGTTTTGGTTTCCTTTAAGATATTCAATAACGAAGATACGTAGTGATTAGATCACTTACCGATACCACCACTCGAAGAGTATCACTCCCACGCTTCCACTACCTCTGGTCTATTCTAGATCTACCGCAAATCTAACTCTAATGCCACAAGAGTGGCTCTAGGGATATTCGGCTTTTGAAGAAATGATGTGGTGCACTTGCCGATTCAACCAATAAAGTAGGTGGGGTAAACCGAAAAATAGAAGGGGTGGAAGAATAGGGTTCGGCTTGCTAGAGAATAAAGAAGAAGAAGAAGTAGTTTTCGGTCAATAGGTAAACAAAGGAGGTATGGTTTCGGTCATACAAGGTATTCAGCCATGGGGGTTTTGATCAAATGAACATTCAGTTTAGGGCTTGAAGAAAAGAGGTAGGAGAAAGCTTTAGTTGATTCGGCCAGGGAGGAGGTAGCAAGGTAGGTTTGGTTCGTGAAAGCAAGATGAGAAAAGATAAGAATAGAAGGAGAGGAAGACAAAGTGTTGCCAAACGAAAACAAGATTTTTAGCAGGAGGTCTTCTTGGGTGTATGCTTCGGCAATTTGGTTTAGAAAAGGTAGGAAAGAAAGGCTCTAAATTTGCTAGACAAAATCGATAAGAAAGGAAACCTGCTCACTAAACAAATCGACACCAAATGGAACTCTAAAGCCGATTGTACCTAACCTATGCTATTACCGAAATCACACCATGAAGAATCCCTTGTTCGGCCACCTCTTTTGAAATTCGAAAACTCCTTGATTTGCTCCTCAATCTCCTCCACGATTTACTCCTTGACCTATTCAAATCACCTCCAAGCAGAGTTCCATTCTACTTCCAACTCCTACCTGCTCAAGCTTAAAAAAAAAAACACCACCTTTGCAACCTCTGGCGCTTGAACCCTTGACCTCTAAGCTCATTTAGGCGCCACCTTTTAAAGAGCCTAGTGGCGTCTCCCTTGCCACTTTACCACTGATACATTTGTGTTATATTTCGCACACAATTTCTTAAGACCCTTATTTCAATGGTCCCCCTATCTCCTAAGCTTAAAATCCAAAATTTTGCCTAGCCTCTAACCAACACATGGGCCTTCCATAGGCCAATTAACCCACCCCAAACATGCATTACACACCCAAATACTAGAATTTAAACACTTTATCATATAAGGACCAATCTAAGAAAAACCCGAAAATTAGGGCGTTACAAAAACCACCAACCTGGAAAGAGGAATGAAAAATATGTGTTGAGGTAGGATGAGTCTACCTAATAAAAAAGGAGAGAGAAGAAGAAAAGAGAGGAGAATTTGTATGAGAAAGTGACTTGTGGCAATAATCCTCTCTCTACATAGAGAAAGCACTCCATTGGAGAATTCCAAAGAAAGAAGGGTAGTAAATATAGAGAGTAGAATACAAGCGTGAGGAAGGGAAAGAAACATCTATCCTAGATTTGCAAATGAGCAGAAGATTGAAGAGAAGCTGGAGTGTGACAAGAAATCCTGGAGTTTTGCCTTTAGTTTTCCTGATTTCTATGATTCAAACATCTTTAAAATGTTGGTGTAACACCCTAACCAGAATCCGTCGCCGGAGTGGGGTTGCGAGACATTACTAGACGATGCTAACTGTCGTACAATCTCATACTCATAATTTTGAGTAAACTCTTATAAATTATCTGATGCTACAAGCAAACATTTTTAAAATACAAAATAAAATAGATGCATATAATGTCCTTTACCAAGAAGACCTACTCGGTCAATGCAAACAAAACCCATCTAGGCATGGTCACTATCCCTAGGTTTAAGCCATTTAATAACAAATCAAACTTTTTTTTTAGTTTATTCTATGATTATTCCGATTCTTTAATCAAGTTATGCATATGTAATTATACACAAAATTAAACCATAGTTTCGTCCTGATTTTTTGTTTTATTTCCTCATGACAGGAACTTTACGAAGTTTCATATAACTACATAGAAAATAATATTCTTGACCTAAGATTATGGCATCAGGCTGAATTTTATCAAGAATTAAACTCTCATATCCATCAAAGACTTCGATGAGTACATTACACACATGCATATACCGAAAATAAATCAATTAAACATGAACATGTATCGCATGTAAATATAAGTAACCTACGTAGTAAAAGTATCATATTTGCACGTGAAGTATATGAAAGTCCAACTATCATATTGTGGTAGAGTATGAGCAATTACACCTACCTAACTTAATCAATTTATTCATGCCACGTTCACTCATCAATTAACCATGTATCCTACATGCAATATAGGAATCTTGATTAGTTGACACCTAGCACTATAACCACGACATGTGTCTATGCATGTAATGTAAGTTAGCACTTATTTACTAATTAACAAATTACTTTAATATAAGGTCATGCTTCATAATTAATAGCCGAACATAGCACTTGAACTAACATACAAAAATAGGTTTATAGTGCAATCCTAATTAGACCGAATGTAAACATAGATCTTTACTAACCATATCAAAAGTCAAATTTTCATGACATAATACAGTCAATACATAGCAAATATAATCAAATTTAACATTAATATTTAAGTAAATACTTCATAACATAACTAGGCCATCATTGTCGAATTCACGAGGTAGTTTATAATCCTCACCTACATTGGCATCACATACATCGAATTAACCATTCCATCACTTATATTATCATCATTATTTTATCTATTTGTAAACCATAGCCTGACCACCAAAAACCACAACCAAACATAACCATATTTTGATCAAAACATAAAATCAAATTAACCAAATAATAAGCCATTTTCGCATGGCTCATGATTACATAACCGAAATTCACTATTTCCAAACGTAATCCAGCCTATACATGCCATAGTTCCGAATGCAATTTATAAAATACTGAAGACAGTCGATAGTGTGATAGGCTTCTTTGACGATTCCTGAGCTCGTAACTTGAATTCAAAATCTACAAAACATATTAAATATAAAGACACAAGTAAGCTATCATAGCTTAGTAAGTCATAAGTAAATAAATAACTTTAAGACATAATCAACCCATTTAAACTTTACCAAAATATATTATCATAATTACATTTAAATTCAAGCTTACTATTTCTTATATAACATATACTTTCTCATATAAAATTTATCATGGTCGAATGTACATATATATATACAAATTGACATTCAAATTCGAAGCCAAAATATCATAATATATCCAATTACATTTATATTCATATACATATATATATGTATATATTAACAAATTATCATTTAATTACTAAGCCAAATATCTTTACCAAACCAAACACATATACACTTATATGCATATTATTGCAAGTCAAAGTATAACAATCACACATATATTTACATCAAATGGTCGAATACCACCAAATGCACATATGTTTAAGCTAGTAACTTGTATTATTTGAATCACATGGTAAATGGCCATTTCACCTTATTTTCGAATAGAAAATTAAATAACTCATACCTGATTGCTTTAACTCGATTTACACCTTCATTTATAACATACCATTGCTCATTGAACCATTCAAAATTGGATAGGACACATAGGTAATCACACATATTGTACGATGCTAACATCCCAGACATGGTCTTACATGTAGCCACATATCGATCCACTATCCCAGATAGGGTCCTACTCGCGCACATATATCAGAGTCACATATCGATGCCATGGTCTTAGTTGCACACATATATCGGGATCTTATGTCATGACATATATTGTAACGCCGTGAATTTTGGGCCTAAAAGTATTGGGCCTTGAGTTTCGGATTGGTTAAAAGGCAGCTTAAATGATTCAAATGTGTAATTTTGAAGTGCTTGGAGGGTACTATGAAGTCCCGGGTTCAAGTTAGGCCATAGGAAAATTTCTAATTTTTAGCATTACTGGAACCCTGATCTAATGTGGTATGACTCATAAATAAATCAGGGTCAAATAAGGCAAAGAAAAGGAGTGTGGTGTAGTGGCAAAGTAGCGCCACTTAAGGGACAAGGAAATGATGCCGTAAAGTCCAAGGTTCAAGTCTTGGCTATTGCAATTTATTTTGGTTTTTCTTTTAAATAAATCTAGAAGCAAGTAGGTGGGCTTTGAAGTTAAATGTGTTGGACTTATGACACAAAGGAGCTTCTGTCCTAGTGGTGGTGGTGTGGCATGGTTATTGAGAGGACTATGGTTCGAATCCCTTTGTACGCAAAGGTTGGCTATTTTGCTAATGAGTTTATTTTAGAGGATTGATGGAGGGATCCCATATCGGGAAGCTAGCATGGGAGTAGGCGAGAAGCTGGCTTTAAATAGAGCGATTTATGAGAGTAAGCATACCTTGGTTGGCATTTGGGCATAGGAGTGTTCGGAGTACAGATTAACTCCAGATTCCTATCAGATGTGTACTTCACCCTACTCTAGCTATAGAACGGCAAATGCCGAAATGGGCCATGTAGGCCCAACAGGCCCGTGGGCCCAATCGAGCAAATTGTATGATTGTGTAGTAAATATTGGACTAGACTAGGTGAATCTCATATCTGTGGCTAGTTATGACCTAAACGGCCACACGAGCGTGTGGGCCCACCTGGGCCGAGAACGGGCCTTAGGCCCATTTGCATTGTCATCTCTGTTTAGAAATTTTAGTTTACCAAATTACTGAAATACCCTCAACTTGTAAAATTACCAAATCACCCCCGATTTACAGAATTACCGTTTTAACCCCGATTTACAAAATTACTAATATACCCTTGATTTACAAAATTACTGAAATAGATTTACAAACTTACTAAAATACCCTTATAGGGTAGAACTACTGTAATACCCTCGATTTGTAAAAGTACTATTTTACCCCTAATTTGTAAAATTACCATTTTACCCCTGATTTGTAAAATTACTGTTTTACCCCTGATTTGTAAAATTACCGTTTTACCCCTAATTTGTAAAATTATCGTTTTACCCCTGATTTGTAAAATTACCATTTTACCCTTCATTTGCAAAATTACTAACATACCCCTGTAGGGTAGAATTACCGAAATACCCCTGTATGGTAGAATTACCGAAATACCCTGTAGGGTAGAATTACTGACATACCCTGTAGGGTAGAATTACCGAAATACCCCTGTTGGGTAGAATTACTGAAATACCCTTGTAGGGTAGAATTACTAAAATACCTCTGTGGGGTAGAATTACAGAAATACCCCTGTAGGGTAGAATTACCGAAATACCCTTGTAGGGTTGAATTACCGAAATACTTCTGTAGGGTAGAATTATCAAAATACCCCAGTAGGGTAGAATTGCCGAAATACCCTTAGAGGGTAGAATTACCAAAATACCCCTATACGGTAAAATTACCAAAATACCCCTGTAGGATAAAATGACCGTTTTGCCCCTAGGGTGTAAATTGACTGTTTTGCCCTTGTGGGCAAGTGACTGACATGGTTGGTGTATTTGATTGAATTGACTGTGTTCGATGACAGTATTTTGACTGACGTGACTATGGTTGTATGACTGATAGGTTTTAATATATGTTTAAATGATTGATAATGAGCATGGCCATTATGCATACACATTTGATGATTGAGCATAGCATACACGACATATTACATGGGGTTGGGTTTGATAAGGAGGAAGTGCTATAAAGTGGCTCTGCCATGTAATCTGCTTAGAGGCTCTGCCTCGTATTTCTGCTTTGGTGGCTCAGCCACGATTTCTGTATTAGCAGCCCTGCTGCGTTTGTGGTGTATAGGGATGGGCGGGTTGAGTTATTCCCTACATGGTGTGTAAGGCTGGTACGGGTGGTGTGTAGGGCTGGACTAGGCTTGGGCATTGCATTCACATTCTGATTCTGATTCTGATATTGATACTGATTTTGATTCTAATTCTAATTTTAATTCTGATTCTGATTCTGATTCTGATTTTGATTCTGATTCTGATTTTGATTTTGATACTGATTCTGGTTCACATAATGTCTCTAATTTTGTAATGGGCTAAGGCCCATCTGGTACTGCCTTTTATAATGGGCTAAGGCCCAATTGATACTGGAACTGTGGTAGGGCAAACTTTTTAATTCTTTTACATGACTAACTATTCGTATTTGTAGTAGGGGATTACACACTGAGTTTTCATAAAACTCACCCCGTTTACTAACTGTGTAGGTAATCCCCAACCTTAGACAGATTGGAGCCGCGAGGGACTAGGAGAAGGCCACATACTACTTATGCTTTCTGTTTTGATTATTTGCTCTCAAGTACTTTTTTTGTGTTTGGTTTGTAATAAGGCCTTTTATAATTTCTGGATTTTTATTTTAAGGTTTTTATTTACTTTGAATTATATCAGCTAGAGGTGAATCGTGGTTTTCCAAAATGTTAACTATTTTTGAACACTACGTCTTTCGCAACTAATTAAATTAAGCTTTCGCAACAAAGAAGGTTTTAAAGGTAATAATGTTTTTTAAAAGGGATTAACTTTTAGTTGACCACGTTTTGAAAATAAACAAACACAAGTTTTAGTTGGCAACAAGTTTTAAATAATAAGGGTTTCATTGAAAACATGGCTTTCGAAAAACACTTTAATGTGACATGCAGGACTCGAGCCTAACTTCTAGGCCAGGTATGGGGTGTTACGTATGTATCCTAACTATTCCTAAGGTTCATACGAGACTTTCATGCAATGCTCTAATTTTTGGGATTTTTGAGATTTTGCTTGAATTTAATTTTTGCTTGTTTGGATATGCTAAATCATGCTTTGGGTGTGTTGGTGGGCCTTTAGAAGGCTTAGGCTTAAGTAAAAACCCAGTAGAATTTTAAAGTTTTAGACCTAAGGGAGAAGGGGCTTCGACTAAGTGGGCTTTTAAAAAAATGTTCGTAAATTAAGTTACAAGAAAGCTTGTGTTAAAGTGGCAAGGTGGCGCCACTTAAGACACAAGGGGTGGCATGTGGAGACTGTGCAAGAGCTAGAGTTCGAGTCCATGGAATAGCAAGGTGTTATTTATTTTTAATGCATGTGCAAGGCAAGTGATGGAACTCAAGTGGAACTCTAAAGAGAAGTGTTTGAACTACTCATGAGATTGCATCAAGGAGGGATAAGGGGAGAATATTTAGGAGCAGATTGGGAGGATCAAGAGTTGGCCGACTAGAGGACTTTGGAGAGGCAAGTTCGGTTAGGACCTTAGGCTTTTGCATTTTTGGCAATTGGGGTGTAAGTGCCGATTTCTTTTGGTCGTTAGTCTTCGGTGTAACACCTCAAACCCAGCCTAGACGTTACGGCCAAGTTCGGTGTGTCACATCACCTATACCTAACCACGTGAGCTAGTTACTAGTCTTAAGGTGAATTTAGTAAAGCTGTTGTTGCAGTTTTTAAGAGAAATTCCCGATTAAACATATTGGTGTTCATTTAATTAAGATTCCCTTTGCTACTCATTTGCCTCGTGAGACGGGTTTTGAAAACATTGGTTTAATTTATAGGAAAAACTAGCGCAGATGTTTTCAAAGCACTTTAGGTAACGTAAAAGTGAATAATTAAAACCCATAAAAATAAATTTAGTGGCCTTATTACAAACCCAAATAAAAATATTAATATAGAAAAAAATAAGTAATAAATAAAATAAAAAATCTCATAAAAACCAGTATTCGGTTTCTGTGGCCACTCTGAATCCCTTCCAGCTCCAAGTCCTCTGTCTAGGGCTCAGCTGCAAGTATAAAAAGAAAAGGGGTGAGTTTGGTAAACTCAGTGTGTAAAGAATCCCATCCAGTGCCCAAATCAGCTCAGGCCCACTGGGCCGAAACTCCAGATCGTGTGTAGGGTAATTCGCTTCATGAGGCTTCAGCTGTCATGAAGCATATGCAACTACCTTACCCTCTTACATCAGTACACAACCTAATCCCACATGTGATGCATCGCTATACATAATGAAATCCTTCCCAGACTTTAGTTGAATTAACACTAGTGCCTCAGTCAAAACCTTCTTCAGTTTGTCAAAAGCTTCTTGCTGTTTCTCAGTCCACACAAAAGGTACTCCTTTCCTTATCAACTTCGTCAACAGCACTGCGATAAGAGAAAACCCCAAACCCAAAAAACTTCAAATTTCTGATACTGACCTCGGTGGCTTCCAATCCAAAACCGCTTCAATTTTTCGAGGATCTACCCTAATCCCCTTAGCTGAAACAACATGACCCAGAAAAGTCACTTCTCGCAACCAAAACTCACACTTACTAAACTTCGTATAAAGCTACTTCTCTCTCAACGCTTGTAGAATAATTCGTAGATGTTCATCATGCTTCTCCTTAGTTTTTGAATACACCAATATATCGTTAATAAAGACGACCACGAATCGATCCAAATACGGTTGGAACACTCGATTCATTAAATCCATAAAAGCTGCACGTGTATTCGTCAACCCAAGGCATAAATAGAAACTCGTAGTGACCATATCGAGTTGTGAATGTTGTCTTATGAACATCCACCTCCTTTACCCTTAGCTGATGATATCCAGACCGAAGATCGATCTTGGAAAACACTGAAGCTACTTAGGGAAAACATCTTGAAACTCATTGACAGTTCTAACTGTCTCTAATGTCATCTCCCCAGTTCCAGTTTGGCTTACGTACACCAGGTACCCCTCGCAACCTTTGCGAATCAACTTTTCAGCCCTAAAGGCTGAAACCACACTAGACAAATAATCCCTTCGCTCTCCAATAACCCTCACTTCCTCGTCCTTGGCAGTCCTTAACACTATTCTCTTAGCCGCACAGTCCAAAGTTGCCCTATGCTTAACTAACCAGTCCATTCCAAAAATCAAGTCGAACCCTCCGAATGGCAACTCCATTAAGTCCCCAATAAAGATCCTACCTTGAGTCTCTAAAGGCACCTCCATAAAGACTTTATGTACCCTAACCGAATGACCTAGAGGACTTATCACAGTTACCCCACTCATAGTTTCCTCAGAGAGCACACCCAACGACCCAGAAATGTTATATGTAACATACGACTGTGTTGATCCCACATCAATCAAAGCAGTGTACGGTATGCTAGAAATCAGCAACGTACCGGTTATGACGTCAGGTGTATCACCCTCCTCATAGCGACAAGCAGCACACACCAAAGCTGGCTGATGAGCCTCAACATTACTAGCACCCCTGCCAGGTGCTCCACGTCCACGCCCATTACCATTTCTGCCCCTTCCTTGCCCACGACCTCTCAGCGGTGGTGGTCCACCTCGCACTGGTTGAACAACCCTTTGCTCCACAACTTGATTCTGATCCTGATTCAGTGTTGATCTCTGATGACACTCCCTGAACTTATGCTCTTTGGACCCACATCGGAAACATGCCCAAGTTCGTTTCTAGAACTCCCCCAAATGAGTTTTACCACAGTCTCCACAAGCTTGTGGCATAACTATATTCACTAGAACTGCTCGAACCGGTTCCTCCACTCTACCCTCTTGACATTTCGATTTACAGTACCAGAAGATCCAATGTCCCTCCTAAAATGGTTTCGATCCTTATCACGATTTTGTCGCTCAGTTCACTTTACCTCCTCAGCTATCTTGGCCTTCTCCACCAAAGCATCAAAGTTGTGCTCCCTCTGCGGAGCTATCAGCACCCTCAGCTCATCTCTAAGACCATCCTCAAAATGAATGCTACGCTCGTACTCAGTAGAAACTATTTCGCTGGCGCATCGACTCAACCTTAGAAATTTCGCCTCATACTCAGCAACAGATTTATTACCCTGGATCAGATTCAGGAATTCCTTTTGGCGAGCATCCTCGTAGCTTTCCAATATATTTCCCCTTGAAAGATGTCTTAAATAACTCCCAAGTTACCCGCTCAGCTGGGGTACCTTCCTTTATAGTGATCCACCACTGGTATGCCTCATCTCGCAGTAGTGACACAGTCCCTTTCAGCTTTTGCTCCTCAGAGCAATCCAGGTCATCCATAATCCGTTCCGTAGCTTCCAGCCAGTACTCAGCTACATTTGGGGCCACTCTAGATACGCCTCTAAAGACCTCCGCTACGCTAGCCTGGAGTCGCTCGGAAATAGATCCCTTATTCATGGGCCCAACATTAGCTCCCGCAACCCTTTCCAGAACCCTTAACATGGCCTAGGACAAAGTGTCATCCCCTGCGGCCTGGTCGTATGCCCCATTTTTCACAACCAGTGGTGGTCATGCCTCACCAGCTGGCATGTGTTCCGAAGACGAAGACCCAGCTTGAACACTGTCTCGGCCACGTCCACGGCCTCGTCCAGGAGCAACTCTCGTAGTCATAACCTCTTATCTGATTACGAATTTTATGACATTAGTTAATGTTTCAGTTCTTTATTACAGAATATTTTATGCTCAGATAGAGTTTCAAGTTTTGTTTTCGCGTATTTGTAGCCTAGCTACTGTTTCAGTCTTCTAGGGTTTACTTTCCCTACTGTCTCAGTCTGGAAATCATAGTACTATCTTATTCACAGTATCATATCAAGGCTTAGCTCTATCTACAGTATTGTTTCAATTTCAGTACAGTATATAAATAGGCATACTTATAGACTTGGTGCCGGGGATTCAGTGTGCCACATCTTTAGTTATCAGACTTTAGAAACTCAAAACTTTTCAAATTAAACGTTTAAAACATGCATACTTTGAAGAAAATGAGTTTTAAAAAGATTTTCTAATTTTTCGAAAAAAATATTGATTTCCAAGAAATACCTTTCCTGAGCTTAAATTGGAAAATTTTCAAAAACTTCTGTGGACTCAATTCACAGCTGAGTTGTTGCAACCGGGCTCTGATACCACTACATGTAACACCTCAAACCCGGCCTAGACGTTACGGCCAAGTCTGGTGTGTCACATCACCTATACCTAACCACGCGACCTAGTTACTAGTCTTAAGGTGAATTTAGTAAAGCTGTTGTTGAAGTTTTTAAGAGAAATTCTCGATTAAACATATTGGTGTTCATTTAATTAAGATTCCCTTTGCTACTCATTTGCCTCGTGAGACGGGTTTTGAAAACGTTGGTTTAATTTATAGGAAAAATGCACGCAAATGTTTTAAAATACTTTAGGTAACGTAAAAGCGAATAATTAAAACCCATAAAAATAAATTTAGCGGCCTTATTACAAACCCAAATAAAAATAATAATATAGAAAAAAACAAGTAATAAATAAAATAAAGAATCTCATAAAAACTAGTATTCGGTTTCCGTGGCCACTCTAAATCCCTCCTAGCTCCAAGTTCTCTGTCTAGGGCTCACCTGCAAGTATGAAAAGAAATGGGGTGAGTTTGGTAAACTCAATGTGTAAAGAATCCCATCCAGAGCCCAAATCAGCTCAGGCCCACTGGGTCAAAGCCTTTCAGATATCGGTACTGGGCTTAGCCCCTTTTCAGATACAATATCACTGGGTAGAAGCCTTTCATATATCGGTAATTAGTATGGCCCAAAGGCCCATTTCAATAATAAATTGTGAATGCATGCAAAAACCCATATCAATCTGTGGGGAAGCTACTCAACCCACCCAACTGCTACTCTCCACCCGTACCAACCAAGACACCATGTGGGGAGAACTACTCAACCCACCCAACCGCTACTCTCCACTGCAGCATAGCTGCTTTATTATGTAACATGAGGCCTAGCCTTTTTCGGTAATTTGGGCAAAGCCCTTTTTGATAAACTGGGGCAAAAGCCCTTTTTGGTAAACTGGGGCAAAGCCCATTAGCACTTCCTCCATTTATATAAAAACCCAACCACATGCATTAAATGATCATAACATGGCATATAATAAACAGAATCGATAAAGCATGCAAATCAGTCTAATTTAACCCTAGGGGTATAACAGTCATTTTACACCTAGGGGTAAAACTATAATTGCTCACTTTTTAGGGTATTTTAGTAATTATTCCACTTATTTAAGGGTTTTATTCCTATTTTAGTCACTAATAACCCTACTTTCGTCACTGTACATTATTTAACTTGTTTTAACAACTTTTAGTCACTAGGCCCTAGAACCCCTAATGGGCACTACAGTGTCTTTTTAGCGATTTAAGCCCATTCAATCCAAAACTTACAATTAATTATTAATGTAACCTATTTTAAGCATACAATCTATTAGAATACATCTATCGCTCATTTTTACCCATATAGGCCCGTAAGCCCATTGGGCCTATATTCAACCCGTCGAGGCCCATCTTACCGAAATGCACGAAATTGCACACTTAGCCCTTTGTTCACTAGCGATCACTGATTCTGCCATCTATTGAGTATTCGCATACTCTCAGTTCCACAAACTGTCGACCTTTCGGTCACTTTTTTGATCACTATGGCTTTTGCCGAATCGAACTAAAGAAGGGTTCGATACACACCTATTTGACAATTTCACCAGTAAGATATCCTCCAAAATGATCCTACAATCTATTAGACCACATTAACATCTAAAACCAAATCAAAAACTTACCCCTATTTCAATACATACATTCGGACACCCTCCAATAATGGCCTCAAATGCTTACCTTTGTCAAAGTAGGGACTAGATCTAGATCTAGTCGTTCCCCCTTGTCCAAACCTTCAACCAAACGTCTCTAGAGCACAATAATACCAAAAGAAACCATTCGTTAGTGACTCTTAGAGCCCCATGCCCAAATTGGCAATCTCCCTAGATTTTAGGGACTTCGGCTCTTACTAAATTGCAAAATACTTAGAGATCTGAGTCGATAAACACTTACCACTGATTTCTCTTTGGTTTTTACGCAGATTTGATATAGATCTGTCCTCTAAACTCTAGCAGAACCTGAATCTTTGAGATCTACAGTTTCGGCTAAGAATCCCCAAAGGAATGGCGTTTTCGACTTTTGACCGGTGTAGAAGGTGACGATTTGAGGCTATAGATTTGGGTGATGTTGTCGACAAGGGTAGGGATTTAATGGATGAAAGAATCGGCCACCACAGATGAAAAGAATGGGGAGAATTTGGCTAAAAGAAATCGGCAGGAAACGGCAGTTTTTGGGATTTTGGTTCTTTTGACAATCGGCTATGGTAGTTTTTTTGAAGGTTGGAATTGAAAGAAAAGATGAATAAGGTAGTAAGGAGGTTTCAGCTAGAGAAGATAGCAAAAAGAAAAGAAAAAGAATGGAGAAGAAGGAAGCAAAAGAGAAATCGGCACAGAGAGTATGAAACTTGCGTTTTTGATCACTAAGTGAAACTAGGAGGAGAAAAGAATTAAGGTGGCTAACCCTAATTGTCAGTACAAAAGAAAAGAAAGCTAAGTTGCCCTAATTTCCACTTAAACAATTGGCCCACACTCCCCTAAAGCCCTTGCCGAAATTTTACTTAAGTGAGCACATGCCCGGTACATGCCTAAAAATTAAAACAACAGTACACTTGCCTTGCAACTTGAACCCTAGACCCTTTTTCTCCTTCCCAGGTGCCACTTTTTTAGGAACCTAGTGGCGCCTCCTTAGCACTTTTCCAAGGCCCTATTTGTGCCATGTTTTACGAAGTTTTTCTTAAAAGCCCACTTGAGTAGGTCCCCTTTCACTAAAAATTCAACCTCGATATTTTATCGGGATTTAACCTAAGCTTGGGCCTTCTAAAGGCCCACTAACACTCTTAAACATATTTCCAGCAATAAAACACCCAAAATTCCAAAATTCCACCAAAACCACAAAACTAAAAAATTCCCAAAAATCAGGGCGTTACATTTGGGATTTGGCAAAGGTCATTTTCTTTTGCTGATTAGGTACAGTGCTCTTTGCTTTTCTTTTCCTTCCTCCCTTATGTTCTAAATGCCGAAAGCAATACCTACAAACCCTTTTGTTCGTTTTACCCAAAGAACCAAACCCTTTCATCACTTCTCTTCCCAAACCGAATCAATCATCCTCTTTCTCTTTTTCCTTCATCTTTCTTGTTTCTTGTTTCTCTTATTCTTCTCTTCTCAATCGATTAAACTGATTCCCCTAAAATCTTCTCTTACCGATTTCCTCTTTGGCCGAATATATTAAAACTCGAAACAACAAGTTACTTGTCGATTTCTTCCTTAGCCGACTTCTCAAAAACTAAAATCCTGAAAAGTTTAATCCTTGTGCCAATTTCTCCCTTAACCAAACCTTTCTTATTTCTATTTGGAAGTAAACCAAAATCTCTTCTCAACCTCTTCTCTTTTTCTTCCTCTTTGTTCTTAAAAGCCGAATCTTTAGACCACTTAATCTATTTTCTTCTCATGTTTTGGTTAGATCCACAATAGATCTGACTAGGCTGGTATTTGGAGACTCTTCGTTGGTAAAATAAAGCATTCGTAAGTACTTAAAACCCCTTCATTCATAAACTTGTGACTCAAGAAAAGCCGAAAACCACTAACTCTTCAAGGTGGCTGCCGTTTTTGACTAAGGGTGATATTAGCCTCTTTCTTTCAGTTCTTTTGGGTTTTAGTGTGGATAAGAGGCAATATAAAAAGGAGCATTGGAGGCTAGGACAGTGGGGCAATCTAGATCTAGATCTAGTTGTAGATTTCGGCAAAGGTAAGTGATTAAAGGCTTTGGATGGTTTTGGCTGAATATGGTAGGTTGTTAGTTTCATTGATTTCATTGGATATTAGTTAACAGTGTGTTTTAAACTATGTAGGTTAATTCAATGTGGATCTCGACGTGTACGCAAACAGGTGTGTAATCGACACCCTCTAGTAAATTAGATCTATAAAAGCTGAAACGCCGAAATTTTAGCATTTCGAGGGCTTGCAAGCGTGCGAGCACTCATGGGTCAGTTTGAATCGGTGAAATCAGTAATTACAAATTATAAGAATGACATGTGCATATTTTTGTGCACGTTGGTGGTTTTGGGCCTCGAAAGGTTGAATTTGGGCCCAATGGGCTTAAAGGCCCATATGGGTGAAAAATGAACGGTAAGTTTATTCTGGTAATTGAACTGATAATTTTGCTAAAACGGGTGTAAAATTGGACTTAGTTGCCCGTAGTAGCTAGTAGACTCCGTTGGGCCCATTAGGGGTTTTAGGGCCGATGACTTGGTATTACTAAAATGGGCTAGATAAGTTGCTTGGACGACATTAGGACTGTTAATAATTTGTACTGAGCATGAAACCCTAAAATCTGGTAAAATTACTAAAATACCCCTTAAGAGTGAAAATTACTGTTTTACCCCCAGGTGCAAAAAGACTATTTTACCCCTAGGGTTAAGTTGACTGATTTTCATGCTAAATAATATATGTTCACTGTATGCCATGTCATAATATACACTGTTGCATGGGATTGGGTTTTGATGGAGGAAGTGCTGAGTGGCAATGCCACGTATATTGTTAGAGGCTCTGCCTCGTATTACTGTTTCAGTGGCTTGGCCACGTTATCTGATTAAGCAGCTATTACTGTTTCAGTGGCTTGGCCACGTTATCTTATTAAGCAGCTAAGTTGCGACTGTGGTGTGTAGGGCTGTGTGGGTTGAGTTATTCCCCACATGGTGTGTAAGGCTGGTACGGGTGGTGTGTAGGGCTGGATTGGGCTGGGCTTTGCATTCATGCATAACATATTGTTCTGTTGCTGTAATGGGCCTAAGGCCCACACTGTTTTCTAAAAAGGGCTAAGGCCCAGTAATTACTGTTTTCTAAATAGGGTTAAGGCGTAGTTAACTCTGTACCTCAATAGGGCGTTGGCTTAGTTGAGCTTGTACTGATCTGAACTCTGGTTGGGTTAGCTTACACACAGAGTTTTCACAAACTCACCCCATTCTTTTCATCCATACAGGTGAACCCAACCTTAGAGGACTTGGAGCTAGAGGGATTCGGAGTGGCCACGTGGACTGCTTCCTAATTTTAATATTTTCCTTAAGTTACTTATTTTATTATTCAGTAGTTTTGGGTTTTTATCTGTAATAAGGCCGCTCGATAATTATTTTATTTTCAAATTGGTTTTATTTGTTTATTTAACAATTACTTGGTTAACAATAATAAGCTAAGTCTGCACGAATTTTTATGCCAAAATTAATCAACATTTTCAAAACATATCCTACGCTACAAATGGATAACCTAATGACAAAATGAGATCTTTTAAATAAAATTAATTAAACTCCAACTGATAGTGGATAGGATTTTTTTTAATTAAATAACCTTCTTCTTTTCCAAAACACATGGAATTGTTTTGTTGATTCAATAGAAAAACTAGTAATAGAAGAACGATGTGTTTTAACTATCCATGTGACACACCAGATTTGGCCATAACGTCTGGGCCGGGTTTGGGGAGTTACATTTCGGACGTCGTAACTTGGTCAAAACAAATTCAGAAATGTGGTAGCCAAGTTTGCTCATATTCGGCCATAGCATATATAAATTAAAACATTTCATATAAGCATATACATTTAGCACTTAACTAGGATTAAATACGTTTATTTGCCTATAAACTTACTTCGAGCGATACAAAACGGAAATCGGGTAGCTAGTCGACGACTTTTATTTTTCCCCGATCCAAATCCTATTTCTTTGGTTCTTGATCTAAACATATTCAAATTAAACTCATTCAAATATATTTTCATTCAATATAGTCCAAAAAGACATAAATGGCCAAATTACCATTTTACCCCTAACATTTACAATTTTTACAATTTAGTCCCTATTGCACAAAACACAAAATTATGCAAAATTAATTAAATCTAAGGAAGGTCGAATACTCCTAGTGTCAAAATAAGCTCATATTTTCCATAAATTTCACATTTTAGTCCCCCCACATTTTTATTTTTGCAATTAAGTCCTAATTACTCAAAATAATAAAAAATTCCTTTACAATATATATTAACCCAATCCATACCTTTCATATTTCATCATCAAACAACAAAAATCACAAACTCTCAACAATTGCACCATTCAAAATATTTATCAAAATAAAAAATTAATGCTCGGGTTTTGTAGTACTCGAAGCAACAATCTCAAAAGTGTAAAAATTATCGAAAACCGACAAAGAACGAACCTTCAATCTTGCTTGGAAGGTGGCCGAAGCTTAACTTTCTTCATTTTTTTCTCTTTTCTTTAGTTTCGGCAATAGTGAGGTAAAAATATGATCACCCATGCTTTGCTTATAATATATTTTATAATATGCTAAATTAATTTAATAGTTCACTAAATTAACCTTGATAAAATAATATAAAAAAAAACTATATAATATAAGCCCACTAGCTATGTGGCCGACAATGAGGAAACCTTTTTATTTCCCTTTTATTTTGGCATTCGGTGATGAAGAAGCAAAAGACAAATGCATGATAAATTTTATTATAACATATATTATTATAATAACATTTTATTATTCATTTACTAATATAACCTTAATGATTTAATATAACAACTTAATAATGCATGCCATTACCGTCCATTCAAATTTTCAATGGCATAATTGCAACATAAATACTTCAAATTATAAAGACAAATTCAAATTGGTCCTTACACATTAAACCATCAAAATTTCATTTTACGCGATTAAGTCCTTTTATTTAATCGGACACATAAACGACAAAATTAAATCATGAAAATTACGCAGATATAAATTCGCACATAATAAACACAGAAAATAATTTTTAAATATTTTTCTGACTCAAATTCGTGGTCCCGAAATAACCATTTTGATTAGGGACTAAATCGGGCTATTACAGTTGGTGAATGGTTTAAATTCGGTGTTTACTTTTCCACCCACGAACTAAATCTTTTCTGGTTGGAGTTATTTGGGTGGATGTTTATCATTTAATGTTCATGATTTTAATTTGCCTATATCACTGTTTCATCGATTTATGCATATTTTTAATACACGTCTGCAGGCTTTAGAAATAACTGATGTTGTGTTCATATATGAATTTTTACTTTTTAAAAGGTTAAATATACTGGATCTAGGATCGTGTGATACAGGTGAATATTCAACAGAATACTGGTAGCACTCTAGACGTAGATGTTGCGAATTGTGCAGAGAAGATTGTTTATTATTGTTATTAATCTAGAGTCGTGTAGACATATAGTAACTCAAATTTCTAGCGTAACTATAGTAGTAATTCTCTGAGTAGTTGATTAGATAATATTTTAAAATGACATTATTTTGATATGAGCATTTCACTTGAATAATTCCAGCACTGTTCATTCAACAACAGAATTTCTCTTGCTTTTCTCTGTAATTTGCCACTACATTTTATTTGCCGTATAAATTTTCTATTTTTAGCATTAATTTACTTTAACTTATTATACCAATTTATTGTTTTGTTTAAAGTATTCCCTTATTCATTATGAGATCGTGCCAGATCATTGTTGAATGCATTACCATCAGGTACGATAGCATCTTGGAATAAATTATGTCAGAGATTTTTGCTTAGGTACAATCCCCCCAACATGAATGCCAAGTTGAGGAATGACATTACATCATTTAGTTGATCTAAAAATGAGACACTATAAGAAGCATGGGAGCAGTTCAAGGAAATAATTAGAAAATGGCCAATGCATGGTTTTAAGCATTGGACACAAACGGAGATGTTCTACAATGGATTAAACACTCATACGCGAATAGTGTTGGATCATCTGCTAATGCTTTGTTGCTTGACAAATCCTAAAATGATGCATACAAAATTCTGGAAAGAATAGCAAATAATGATTATCATTGCCCTACTACCAGAGTTGGTACTGGTAGAAAACTTTTTTAAGCAATGGAACTTGATCCAATTACATTGTTAACAGCTCAGGTATCATCTTTAATGAATATGATTAAAACTATGGAAAGACCCTCTGTGGTGCAAGAGATGAAGATTGAAGAACTAGTATGTGTATATAGTGGAAAAGATCATGTTTTTGATGAATGCCCATCCAATCTAGCTTCTGCATATTACATGGGAAATTTTAATCGTAGCAACAACAATCCCTACTCCAACACCTACAATCTAAGGTGGAAGAAACATCCAAATTTCAACTGGAGTAATTAGGGAAATGGCAGCACTATTAATAGATAGAATGTGGCCGATGTACCACCAGAACACAATCAACTAATGGTAAGGCATAATGTGCAACAACGTTCGTCATCTTTAGCATCAGCTATTGAAGCTTTACTAAAAGATTATATGGCTAAGAATGATGCAATTATTTAGAGCCAGGTAGCTTCCTTAAGTGCTTTGGAGAATTCCCATGGCAATTCCGGAAAAATGACTCAGCACTCTATCCACGTCACTCTCAACTAGCTGGACGTGTACAGGAAAAATCAACTTGAAAAAAAGGAATAAAAAATGTGTGCTGAGGAGGGACAGGTCTACCCAATAAAAGAAGTAAAGAGAAGAAGAAAAAAGAGGAAAATTTGTGTGAGAAAATGACTTGTGATAACAATCCTCACTCTATACAGAGAAAACACTCTATTGGAGAATTCTAGAGAAAAAAGGGTAACAGATACAAAAAGCAAAATATAGACGTGAAGAAGGGAAAGAGACATCTATCTTGGATTTGTGAATGATTGAAAGAAAGAAGAGAAGCTGGAGTGTGGCGAGAAATCCTGCAGTTCTGCCTTTAGTTTTCTCGATTTTTGTGATTCAAATGTCTTTAAAATGTTGATGAATGATTTCAATTTGGTGTTTACTTTTCCACCCATGAACTAAATCTTTTTCTGGGTTGGAGTTATTTGTTTATCATTTTAATGTTCATGATTTGAATTTGCCTATATCACTGTTTCATCGATTTATACATAGTTTTAATACATGCATGGAAGCTCTAGACATAACTAATTGTAGGCTAACATTCAATGTTTTAAATAGGTTTAGGAAACTTTCAAATTCATCCTCATTCCACCTTTTTTCTTCTTCTAGTCTTGAAGAGAATGAGATTTCTGTACAGGCAGAATTTTTAGTTACTTTCTTCTTTGTCTATACTGCCGGTGTGATTACCTCCTTTAATTCTGGCTCATTTTCTGCTTCTAGTGATACCTCTTGAGGATCGTCATTATTCGCCACTATTGTTTCTAGAGTAGTGGTTTCTGGGCTACTTTGTAACGCCCTAATTTTCAGGTTTTTTCTTAGATTGGTCCTTATCTGATAAAATGTTTAAATGTTAGTATTTGGGTGTGTAATGCATGTTTGGAGTATGATAATGGGCCTATGGAAGGCCCATGTGTTGGTTAAAGGCTCGGCAAAATTTTGTGTTTTGACTTAGGAGATAGGGGACCATTGAAAGTAAGGGTCTTAAGAAATTATGTGCGAAATATAGCACAAATGAATCAGTGGCAAAGTGGCAAGGGGGATGCCACTAGGATCCTTAAAAGGTGGCGCCTAAAGGAGCTTAGAGGTCAGGGGTTCAAGCGCTAGAGGTGGCAAAGGTAGTGTTTTATTTTTAAGCTTGAGCAGGTAAGAGGTTGAAGCCGAATTGAACTCTGCTTGGGGAGTGTTTGAATCGGTCATGAGAGGATATTGAGGAGTAAATCAAGGAGTTTTGAATTTCAAAGAAGGTGGCCGATTTTGGGTCTTTGCAAGTGCAATTCGGCTAGGGGACTTTGTATTTGCATTTTCGGTAATATGTGCTAGAGAGTGCCGAATGCTCCTTTTGTTCTTTGATAATTTAGTGCCGATTTCCTTAAGTGTGGAAGCTCTCCTTTTCTGTCGATCACGCTTAGCCTATTAGGTATTTTTGTTGTCACTTCATTTTTCTCATTAAACCTTGAAGCCGAACCCTATTTCCCCTTGTTGCCGAATCTGCAGTTGACGAAAGCACTTCCTTTATTGTTTCTTTTCTATTCTCATTTATTTGTTTTCTTCTTCTATTCTTCTCGAATCATAAACCGACCCCCTTACCACCATTCTTCTGCTAGCTGAATTCAATCTTCTCTCCCTCTCTTCTCTGAATCTTTGCCGACAACTGTGAGTAAGGCCAAAACTCTTGGTGACCGATTACCCTTCTTCCAAAGCCGACTGCGTTTTCTTCTTTCAAAACACCTAATAGCCGAACCCCATTCTTCTATCTCTTCTAATTGCCATTTCACCCCACCTATTTCGTTGATTAAAACCACTTGAACACCATATCACTTTCTAAAAGCCGGAAGCACCTCCTTTCTAATCATTCAAAACCGAATATCTCTAGAGATATCCTTGTGGTGTTAGCGTTAGACCTGCGGCGGATTTAGATTAGACCAGGGATAGTGGAACGTGGGAGCGATACTTTTCAAGTGGTGGTATTGGTAAGTGATTTAATCACTATGAATCTCGTTTATTAAATATCTTAAAGGAAGACCGAAATCTATAGGTCCTTGGAGGACATGACGACATTTCTTGTAGGATTCTAATGCTATGGGTTGTTTCTTTTGTGCATGGAATAGCAATGAGAGGTTACCAAGCGAGGAGTTGTGAAGGATAGTGTGATTGGACATCGAGATTTAGTCTTTAATCGACAAAGGGGAAAGATTTAATACCTTAGGCCATGGTGGCCGATTATGATTAGTGGGTGAAGGTCTTATATGTGGTCGAATCTTAGACTAACACTTAGTGATCAATTGTAGGTTTTCATTCGTGGGTTCTCCAGCGGTTTCGACAGTAACAGGTGTGTAACTAATCTCAATTCTTAGACTGATGTGGCAAAAGCCGAAATGGCCATAAAAGTGACCGACAACTCGTTGAAAGTGACCGAAAAATACATTCTGTGATTTTGGAGAGTAATCGTTACTCCATTGGGGTTACCCATGTATTTGGTGGCGAAGGAATTGCAAAAAGGTGCAATTCTGAATATGTTGGTAAGTTGGGCCTCGATGGGCCAAGGTGGGCCCAATGGGCTTCCGAGCCCAACTCGGAAAAACGTGCATAAAAGACTTTCTGGTAACGTGAATAATCAAAACATGGTTAAAATGGTAAAGTAGGCCTGAAAATTAGATGTAATGGACTTGCGACGACATTGGACTTAGTAAAACCCATTAGGGGTTTTAGGCTAAAAAGGGTAAAATTGGAATTGTGACTTAAATGGACTTTCGAGGTTATACAAGGACTGTTAAATTATTGGATTTGCACAAAATCTATGAAAATATGAAAAAGGACTAAAATACCCTTAAATATGGAAAATTACCAAAATACCCCTAAGTGTAAAAAGACTATTATACCCCTAGGGTCAATTCTGTATGAAATGTTTTATTTTATGTATATGCATGAGTAATCTTTATTATGAATATATCTGATGCATGAGATGCTATATGTTGCATGCTAGTATGATTACATCTGTTGCATGGGGTATGGGTTTATGACGGAGGAAGCGTTCTGGCAGCCTCGCTGCAATCTGGTGACTTTGTCACATTATTATCTGGCAGCCTCGCTGCAATCTGGTGGCCTCGCCACAATATCTAATCTGGTGACCTCGTCACAATATCTGGCAGCCTCGCTACAAATTATATCTGGCAGCCTCGCTGCAAATATCTGTGGTGTGTAGTGGTTGGGTGGGTCGAGCAGTCTCCCCACATGGTGTAAGGCTGGTACGGGGCTGTTATGGATGGATCTGGGTTGGGTTTTCTGTTTGCATTTTATATCTGATCTGTATCTGTTATGGGCCTATGGGCTAACCTGATTTCTGTAATGGGCCAAGGCCCAACTAATCTGATTCTGAGGCTTGATCTGTTTTGGCCTATGGTTGAGATAATGTTGCACACTGAGTTGTCAAACTCACCCCCCTTTTATTTAATCTCTGCAGGTAACCCTCAACCATAGTGGGCTTGGAGCTGCGAGAGATTCGGAGTGGCCACAGCATCTGCAATAAAACTGGTTTTCATTTTGATTAAGTATTTTATTATTATCTTATTTTTGGGTTTTATTTTGTAATAAGGCCGCTATCTAAGTTTTTATTTGGTTTAATTTTCTTTGATGATTAAATTACGTTTTATGGAATCGCTAGTTTAGGCTGCGCTGGTTTCAAAATCTAAAGAACGTTTTCAAAACTCAACGGGTGTATAATATGGATAACTTAAAGGATTAACAAACTGGTTTTAACAAACTTACTCTTTTGATTCAAACCTCACTTAAGACACAGCAAGACTAAAAGGGTCGTAAACTTAGGATTAGGATCGTGTGACACACCAAATCTAGTCGTAACGCCTAGGCCGGGTTTGGAATGTTACATTTAGTGGTATCAAAGCCAGGTTGCAACAACTCGGCTGTGGATTGGGTCTAACAATGGAAGTTTTCAAACAATCAAAGCAAAGAATTTCGAAAGGTCATGTTTTCAACAATTGTTTTCAAAATTTATTGGAACCTGTTTAGATGAACTTCGTTTGTATATGAATAATTTATTTTCAAAGAATAAATCAGGTTTTTCTAAGTAATCTTTCTAAAAGCGTGGCACACCGAATCTCCGGCCCAAGCCTGTAAGTTTTCTAAACTTTTTTGATGTTTCTGAAAATTCTGATTATATGCCTGACTAAAGACTCTATTATGATACTTTAGCTAGGGTATTACTAAAACTATAGAGACTCTGATAGGTGGACTGAGACTGTAGCTAGGCTACCGCAGAAGAAGATAACCTCTGAAATGCTACTTATTCATAAGACATCTATAATAAACACTAAAATAATAATCTGACTCATAAAATTTGTAAAACAGAAAATACGAAATGAGTACGCAAGCAGCTCGTGGTAAGGGCCGTGGACGTGGCCGAGGTAGTGCACGAGCTGAGACTTCATCTTCGGGTCATGCGCCAGCAGCTGATATGCCAATACCACCGGCGACAGAGGTGGAATCTCATGATATGGGTGTAGGGGATGATGCCCTATCACAAGCGATGCTTCGGGTTTTGGAAAGGGTTGCTGGAGCAAGTACCGGTAATGGATTTCGTGGATCCATTTCTGAGCGACTCCGAGCTAATGGGGCAGAGTTCTTTAGGGGTGTGTCTGGTGTAGCCCCAAACGTGGCTGAATATTGGCTGGAGGCCACAGAGCGAATCATGGACGATCTGGATTGCTCTATGGAGCAGAAGTTGAAAGGAGCCGTGTCGTTGCTTAGAGATGAAGCTTATCAGTGGTGGCTCATAGTAAGAGATGGAACTTCAGATGGTGAGGTAACATGGGAGCTGTTTAAGAAAGCCTTTAAAGGAAAATATGTTGGGGCTAACTATGTGGACGCCCGTAGGAAAGAGTTCTTGAATTTGGTTTAGGGAAGTAGGATAGTATCTGAGTACGAGGCTGAATTTCTGAGGCTGAGCCGATATGCTTCTGGGATAGTTGCTACTGAATATGAGCGTAGCGTACGTTTCGAAGATGGTCTGAGAGATGAGCTAAGGGTACTGATTGCTCCACAGAGGGAGCGTAACTTTGCTGCTTTGGTTGAGAAAGCTAAGATAGCTGAGGAAGTAAAGCGTACCGAGAGACAGAATCGCAAAAAGGATAGAAACCGCTTTCGGAGTGATTCTGGACCATCAGGTGGGGCTAATAGGAATGTTAAGAGGGCAAGAGTGGCAGAACCAGTGCGAGCGGTGCCAATGAATGCTGTCAGACCGCAGGGTTGTAGGAGTTGTGGTAAGATACATATGGGCGAGTGTCCGAAATGTTCTGGAGCCTATTTTTGATGTGGGTCGATGGAGCATAGGATTAAGGACTGTCCCGAAGAACCGGATCAAGGACAGGTTATGGTTCAAAGGGTTGCTCAACCAGTAAGGGGTGGACCACCAGCTCCGAGGGGTCGTGGACAAGGTAGAGGCGGAAATGGTAATGGTCGAGGACGAGGAGCACTTGGCAGGGGTGCTGGTTTCGCTGAGGCTCGTCAGCCAGCGCTAGTTTATGCATCTCGTCGCCGAGAGGAGGGTGATGCTCCTGACGTCATAACTGGTACGTTTTTTATTTCTAGTATGCCATACACTGCGTTGATAGATGTTGGATCTACCCATTCTTATGTTGCATGTGCCATGTCTGGGTCGCTGGGAGTGCGTTCTGAGGAGACAGTGAGTGGGGTATCTGTATTAAGTCCTTTGGGTCACTCGGTTAGGGTAGACAAACTGTATAGAGACGTACCTATAGAGACTCAAGGAAAAATCTTTTCTGGGGACTTGATGGAGCTACCTTTCGGAGAATTTGATCTCATCTTGGGAATGGATTGGCTTGTAAAGCATAGGGCTACTTTGGATTGTGCTGCAAAACGAATGAGGCTAAAGACTGTAGAGGATGAGGAAGTTATGGTGATAGGTGAACGTAGAGATTATTTATCCAATGTGGTGTCAGCATTAAGAGCTGAGAAGTGGATTCGTAAAGGATGTGCGGCTTATTTGGCATTCGTGGGTCAAGTAGGAACTGAGGAACTAACTGTGGATCAAGTTAGAACTGTTAAAGATTTTCAAGATGTTTTTCCAGAGGAGCTTCCAGGTTTACCTCTGAACCGAGAGGTCGAGTTTGGGATTGATTTGTTGCCTGGTACGGCACCAGTGTCTATTGCACCGTATAGAATGGCACCAAAGGAGTTGGTGGAGTTGAAAGCGCAGATTCAAGAACTGTTGGATAGAGGTTTCATTAGGCCAAGTGTGTCTCCGTGGGGAGCACCAGTGCTATTCGTAAAGAAGAAAGATGGGTCAATACGAATGTGCATCGATTATCGGTAGTTGAACAAGCTAACGATTAAGAATAAGTACCCGTTGCCAAGAATCGATGATCCATTCGACCAGCTTAGAGGAGCTTCAGTATTCTCTAAGATTGACCTTCGATCTGGGTACCATCAATTAAGGGTGAAAGAGGTGGATATACACAAGACAGCATTCAGAAGTCGCTATGGTCACTATGAATTCTTGGTTATGCCATTTAGGCTGACCAATGCACCTGCAGCATTTATGGATCTGATGAATCGAGTGTTCCAGCCATACTTGGATTGATTCGTGGTCGTTTTTATCGACGATATTCTGGTTTATTCTAAATCTGAGGAGGAACATGATGAGCATCTCCGTATTGTGCTGCAAGTGTTAAGGGAAAAGGAGCTGTATGCGAAATTTAGTAAGTGTGAGTTCTGGTTAAGAGAAGTAACCTTCTTGGTGCATGTTGTATCAGCTGAGGGTATTAAGGTGGACCCTCGAAAGATTGAAGCAATTCTGGAGTGGAAACCACCGAGGTCAGTGGCAGAAATTCAAAGTTTTCTGGGTTTAGCTGGATACTATAGAAGGTTTGTAGAAGGATTTTCTGTGATGGCAGCGCCATTGACAAAACTCGTAAGGAAGGGAGTGCCATATATTTGGATCGAGCAGCAGTAAGAAGCTTTTGAGAAACTAAAGAAGGTTCTGACTGAGGCACCTGTACTGATTCAACCAGAGTCTGGAAAAGATTTTACCGTGTTCAGTGATGCATCGCATGTTGGGTTGGGCGGCGTGTTGATGCAAGAGGGTAAAGTGGTTGCTTATGCATTGCGACAGCTTAAACCTCATGAAGTGAACTATCCTACCCATGATCTGGAGTTGGCAGCAGTAATCTTC
The DNA here is from genome assembly GCA_020496765.1 of Gossypium stocksii. NCBI lineage: Eukaryota > Viridiplantae > Streptophyta > Magnoliopsida > Malvales > Malvaceae > Gossypium > Gossypium stocksii. The sequence goes on from CM035627.1 coordinate 48,910,513, forward strand.
GCACTTAAAATCTGGCGACATTATCTGTATGGAGAGAGGTGTATTATATACACAGACCATAAGAGTCTTAAGTACTTGTTGACTCAGAAGGAGCTGAATCTTAGGCAACGGAGATGGATCGAGTTGCTTAAGGATTATGATTGTGCGATTGAGTATCATCCAGGCAAAGCTAATGTCGTGGCTGATGCCCTAAGTCGTAGAACTGTATCTGATCTGAGAGCTATGTTTGCTCGTTTGAGTCTGTATGATGATGGTAGTCTGTTAGCAGAATTGCAAGTAAGACCGACCTGGGTGGATGAGATTAAGGAGAAACAGTCGAAGGATGAGTCGCTGGTTTCTCGATTTCAGCAGGTTAAGAATGGGAGTACTTCTGAGTTTGGATTTAACAGTGAGGGTGTTATATTTTTTCGCAGTAGAATTTGTGTTCCGAAGGATTTTCAGTTGAGGCAAGCAATTCTGAATGAAGCTCATAAAGGGTTGTGTGGTATGCACCCTGGAGGTAATAAGATGTATCATGACTTAAAGGAGTTGTATTGGTGGCCTGGACTGAAGCGAGAAGTAACAGAATTTGTGGGGAAATGTCTGACTTGTCAGCAAGTGAAAGCTGAGCATCAGTTACCTTCTGGACTTCTGCAACCAGTGAAGGTACCACTCTGGAAGTGGGAAAGGGTGACTATGGATTTTGTGAGTGGGTTGCCTTTGACGCTGTCAAAGAACGACTCGATTTGGGTGATCGTGGATAGGTTGACTAAATCTGCTCATTTCATCCCTGTACGTACTGATTATTCGCTTCAGAAGCTAGCCAAGTTGTATGTGGCAGAGATTGTGCGACTGCATGGGGTGCCAGTGTCTATCATTTCTGATCGAGATCCTAGACACATCTTGGTTCTGGCAAAAGTTGCATGAGGCATTGGGAACGCGACTGAATTTTAGCACAGCCTTCCATCCCCAGACTGATGGTCAGTCAGAAAGGGTTATTCAGATTCTGGAAGATATGTTAAGGGGTTGTGTTATCGACTTTCGAGGCAGTTGGGAGGATTATCTACCGTTGGCAGAGTTTGCGTATAATAACAGTTATCAGGCTAGTATCCGTATGGCACCTTATGAGGCACTGTATGGGTGTAAGTATCGTTCACCTAGTTGTTAGACCGAATTGGGCGAGCGGCAAGTTCTTGGACCTGAGTTGGTAGCAGAGACTGAAGAGAAGGTCAAAATAATAAGGGATCAGTTAAAAGAGGCATCTGATCGACAGAAGTCTTACGCGGATTTGAAGCGTAAGGAGATTGAGTATTCAGTGGGTGACATGGTCTTTCTGAAGGTTTCGCCTTGGAAGAAGATACTAAGATTTGGTAAGAAAGGCAAGCTAAGTCCGCGGTCTATTGGCCCTTATCGGGTTCTTAAGCGAGTAGGTCCGGTGGCGTATCAGTTCGAATTACCGCCAGAGTTACACAGAATCCATGATGTGTTTCACGTATCCATCTTAAGACGATATCGTTCTGACCCTACTCATATTCTACCAGTTGCAGAAGTGGAGGTACAGCCTGACTTGACCTTCGAAGAAGAGCCTGTGCAGATTCTGGATCGAGACGTGAAGGTTCTAAGAAGAAAATCAGTTCCATTGGTAAAGGTACTTTGGCATAATCATGGTAGAGAGGAAGCTACTTGGGAACCAGAGGAGGCAATGCGTCAGCAATATCCTCATTTGTTTGGATAAGGTAAATTTCGAGGACGAAATATCTTTAAGGAGGGTAGAGTTGTAACGCCCTAATTTTCAGGTTTTTTCTTAGATTGGTCCTTATCTGATAAAATGTTTAAATGTTAGTATTTGGGTGTGTAATGCATGTTTGGAGTATGATAATGGGCCTATGGAAGGCCTATGTGTTGGTTAAAGGCTCGGCAAAATTTTGTGTTTTGACTTAGGAGATAGGGGACCATTGAAAGTAAGGGTCTTAAGAAATTATGTGCGAAATATAGCACAAATGAATCAGTGGCAAAGTGGCAAGGGGAACGCCACTAGGCTCCTTAAAAGGTGGCGCCTAAAGGAGCTTAGAGGTTAGGGGTTCAAGCGCCAGAGGTGGCAAAGGTAGTGTTTTATTTTTAATCTTGAGCAGGTAAGAGGTTGAAGCCGAATTGAACTCTGCTTGGGGAGTGTTTGAATCGGTCATGAGAGGATATTGAGGAGTAAATCAAGGAGTTTTGAATTTCAAATAAGGTGGCCGATTTTGGGTCTTTGCAAGTGCAATTCAGCTAGGGGACTTTGTATTTGCATTTTCGGTAATAGGTGCTAGAGAGTGCCGAATGCTCCTTTTGTTCTTTGATAATTTAGTGCCGATTTCCTTAAGTGTGGAAGCTCTCCTTTTCTGTCGATCACGCTTAGCCTATTAGGTATTTTTGTTGTCACTTCATTCTTCTCATTAAACCTTGAAGCCGAACCCTATTTCCCCTTGTTGCCGAATCTGCAGTCGACGAAAGCACTTCCTTTATTGTTTCTTTTCTATTCTCATTTATTTGTTTTCTTCTTCTCTTCTTCTCGAATCATAAACCGACCCCCTTACCACCATTCTTCTGCTAGCCGAATTCAATCTTCTCTCCCTCTCTTCTCTGAATCTTTGCCGACAACTGTGAGTAAGTCCAAAACTCTTGGTGACCGATTACCCTTCTTCCAAAGCCGACTGCCTTTTCTTCTTTCAAAACACCTAATAGCCGAACCCCATTCTTCTATCTCTTCTAATTGCCATTTCAACCCACCTATTTCATTGATTAAAACCACTTGAACACCATATCACTTTCTAAAAGCCGGAAGCACCTCCTTTCTAATCATTCAAAACCGAATATCTCTAGAGATATCCTTGTGGTGTTAGCGTTAGACCTGCGGCGGATTTAGATTAGACCAGGGATAGTGGAACGTGGGAGCGATACTTTTCAAGTGGTGGTATTGGTAAGTGATTTAATCACTATGAATCTCGTTTATTAAATATCTTAAAGGAAGACCGAAATCTATAGGTCCTTGGAGGACATGACGACATTTCTTGTAGGATTCTAATGCTATGGGTTGTTTCTTTTGTGCATGGAATAGCAAGGAGAGGTTACCAAGCGAGGAGTTGTGAAGGATAGTGTGATTGGACATCGAGATTTAGTCTTTAATCGACAAAGGCGTAAGATTTAATACCTTAGGCCATGGTGGCCGATTATGATTAGTGGGTGAAGGTCTTATATGTGGTCGAATCTTAGACTAACACTTAGTGATCAATTGTAGGTTTTCATTCGTGGGTTCTCCAACGGTTTCGACAGTAACAGGTGTGTAACTAATCTCAATTCTTAGACTGATGTGGCAAAAGCCGAAATGGCCATAAAAGTGACCGGCAACTCGTTGAAAGTGACCGAAAAATACATTCTGTGATTTTGGAGAGTAATCGTTACTCCATTGGGGTTAACCATGTATTTGGTGGCGAAGGAATTGCAAAAAGGTGCAATTCTGAATGTGTTGGTAAGTTGGGCCTCGATGGGCCAAGGTGGGCCCAATGGGCTTCCGAGCCCAACTCAGAAAAACAGGCATAAAAGACTTTCTGGTAACGTGAATAATCAAAACATGGTTAAAATGGTAAAGTAGGCCTAAAAATTAGACGTAATGGACCTGCGACGACATTGGACTTAGTAAAACCCATCAGGGGTTTTAGGCTAAAAAGGGTAAAATTGGAATTGTGACTTAAATGGACTTTCGAGGTTATACGAGGACTGTTAAATTATTGAATTTGCACGAAATCTCTGAAAATATGAAAAAGGACTAAAATACCCTTAAATATGGAAAATTACCAAAATACCCCTAAGTGTAAAAAGACTATTATACCCCTAGGGTCAATTCTGTATGAAATGTATTATTTTATGTATATGCATGAGTAATCTTTATTATGAATATATCTGATGCATGAGATGCTATATGTTGCATGCTAGTATGATTACATCTGTTGCATGGGGTATGGGTTTATGACGGAGGGAGAGTTCTGGCAGCCTCGCTGCAATCTGGTGACTTTGTCACATTATTTTCTGGCAGCCTCGCTGCAATCTGGTGGCCTCGCCACAATATCTGATCTGGTGACCTCGTCACAATATCTGGCAGCCTCGCTGCAAATTATATCTGGAAGCCTCGCTGCAAATATCTGTGGTGTGTAGCGGTTGGGTGGGTCGAGTAGTCTCCCCACATGGTGTAAGGCTGGTACAGGGGTGTTATGGATGGATCTGGGTTGGGTTTTCTGTTTGCATATTATATCTGTTCTGTATCTGTTATGGGCCTATGGGCTAACCTGATTTCTGTAATGGGCCAAGGCCCAACTAATCTGATTCTGAGGCTTGATCTGTTTTGGCCTATGGTTGAGATAATGTTGCACACTGAGTTGTCAAACTCACCCCCCTTTTATTTAATCTCTGCAGGTAACCCTCAACCATAGTGGGCTTGGAGCTGCGAGAGATTCGGAGTGGCCACAGCATCTGCAATAAAACTGGTTTTCATTTTGCTTAAGTATTTTATTATTATCTTATTTTTGGGTTTTATTTTGTAATAAGGCCGCTAGCTAAGTTTTTATTTGGTTTAATTTTCTTTGATGATTAAATTACGTTTTATGGAATCGCTAGTTTAGGCTGCGCTGGTTTCAAAATCTAAAGAACGTTTTCAAAACTCAACGGGTGTATAATATGGATAACTTAAAGGATTAACAAACTGGTTTTAACAAACTTACTCTTTTGATTCAAACCTCACTTAAGACACAGCAAGACTAAAAGGGTCGTAAACTTAGGATTAGGATCGTGTGACACACCAGATCTGGTCGTAACGCTTAGGCCGGGTTTGGGATGTTACATTTAGTGGTATCAAAGCCAGGTTGCAACAACTCGGCTGTGGATTGGGTCTAAAAATGGAAGTTTTCAAACAATCAAAGCAAAGAATTTCGAAAGGTCATGTTTTCAACAATTGTTTTCAAAATTTATTGGAACCTGTTTAGATGAACTTCGTTTGTATATGAATAATTTATTTTCAAAGAATAAATCAGGTTTTTCTAAGTAATCTTTCTAAAATTGTGGCACACCGAACCTCCGGCCCAAGCCTGTATGTTTTCTAAACTTTTCTAATGTTTCTGAAAATTCTGATTATATGCCTGACTAAAGACTCTATTATGATACTTTAGCTAGGGTATTACTAAAACTATAGAGACTCTGATAGGTGGACTGAGACTGTAGCTAGGCTACCACAGAAGAAGATAACCTCTGAAATGCTACTTATTCATAAGACATCTGTAATAAACACTGAAATATTAATCTGACTCATAAAATTTCTAAAACAGAAAATATGAAATGAGTACGCGAGCAGCTCGTGGTAAGGGCCGTGGACGTGGCCGAGGTAGTGCACGAGCTGAGACTTCATCTTCGGGTCATGCGCCAGCAGCTGATATGCCGATACCACCGGCGATAGAGGTGGAATCTCATGATAGGGGTGTAGGGGACGATGCCCTATCACAAGCGATGCTTCAGGTTTTGGAAAGGGTTGCTGGAGCAAGTACCGGTAATGGATTTCGGGGATCCATTTCTGAGCGACTCCGAGCTAATGAGGCAGAGTTCTTTAGGGGTGTGTCTGGTGTAGCCCCAAACGTGGCTGAATATTGGCTGGAGGCCACAGAGCGAATCATGGACGATCTGGATTGCTCTATGGAGCAGAAGCTGAAAGGAGCCGTGTCGTTGCTTAGAGATGAAGCTTATCAGTGGTGGCTCACAGTAAGAGATGGAACTTCAGATGGTGAGGTAACATGGGAGCTGTTTAAGAAAGCCTTTAAAGGAAAATATGTTGGGGCTAGCTATGTGGACGCCCGTAGGAAAGAGTTCTTGAATTTGGTTCAGGGAAGTAGGACAGTATCTGAGTACGAGGTTGAATTTCTGAGGCTGAGCCGATATGCTTCTGGGATAGTTGCTACTGAATATGAGTGTAGCGTGCGTTTCGAGGATGGTCTGAGAGCTGAGCTAAGGGTACTGATTGCTCCACAGAGGGAGCGTAACTTTGCTGCTTTGGTTGAGAAAGCTAAGATAGCTGAGGAAGTAAAGCGTACCGAGAGACAGAATCACGAAAAGGATAGAAACCGCTTTCGGAGGGATTCTGGACCATCAGGTGGGGCTAATAGGAATGTTAAGAGGGCAAGAGTGGCAGAACCAGTGCGAGCGGTGCCAATGAATGCTGTCAGACTGCAGGGTTGTAGGAGTTGTGGTAAGATACATATGGGCGAGTGTCGGAAACGTTCTGGAGCCTGTTTTTGATGTGGGTCGATGGAGCATAGGATTAAGGACTGTCCCGAAGAACCGGATCAAGGACAGGTTATGGCTCAAAGGGTTGCTCAACCAGTAAGGGGTGGACCACCAGCTCCGAGGGGTCGTGGACAAGGTAGAGGCGGAAATGGTAATGGTCGAGGACGAGGAGCACCTGGCAGGGGTGCTGGTTTCGCTGAGGCTCGTCAGCCAGCGCTAGTTTATGCAGCTCGTCGCCGAGAGGAGGGTGATGCTCCTGACGTCATAACTGGTATGTTTTTGATATCTAGTATGCCATACACTGCGTTGATAGATGTTGGATCTACCCATTCTTATGTTGCATGTGCCATGTCTGGGTCGCTGGGAGTGCGTTCTGAGGAGACAGTGAGTGGGGTATCTGTATTAAGTCCTTTGGGTCACTCGGTTAGGGTAGACAAACTGTAGAGAGACGTACCTATAGAGACTCAAGGAAAAATCTTTTCTGGGGACTTGATGGAGCTACCTTTCAGAGAATTTGATCTCATCTTGGGAATGGATTGGCTTGTAAAGCATAGGGCTACTTTGGATTGTGCTGCAAAACGAATGAGGCTAAAGACTGCAGAGAATGAGGCTAAAGACTGCAGAGGATGAGGAAGTTATGGTGATAGGTGAACATAGAGATTATTTATGCAATGTGGTGTCAGCATTAAGAGCTGAGAAGTGGATTCGTAAAGGATGTGCGGCTTATTTGGCATTCGTGGGTCAAGTAGGAACTGAGGAACTAACTGTGGATCAAGTTAGAACTGTTAAAGATTTTCAAGATGTTTTTCCAAAGGAGCTTCCAGGTTTACCTCCGAATCGAGAGGTCGAGTTTGGGATTGATTTGTTGCCTGGTACGGCACCAGTGTCTATTGCACCGTATAGGATGGCACCAAAGGTTTTGGTGGAGTTGAAAGCGCAGATTCAAGAACTGTTGGATAGAGGTTTCATTAGGCCAAGTGTGTCTCCGTGGGGAGCACCAGTGCTATTCGTAAAGAAGAAAGATGGGTCAATGCGAATGTGCATCGATTATCGGCAGTTGAACAAGCTGACGATTAAGAATAAGTGCCCGTTGCCAAGAATCGATGATCTATTCGACCAGCTTAGAGGAGCTTCAGTATTCTCTAAGATTAACCTTCGATTTGGGTACCATCAATTAAGGGTGAAAGAGGTGGATATACACAAGACAGCATTCAGAACTCGCTATGGTCACTATGAATTCTTGGTTATGCCATTTGGGCTGACCAATGCACCTGCAGCATTTATGGATCTGATGAATCGAGTGTTCCAGCCATACTTGGATTGATTCGTGGTCATTTTTATCGACGATATTCTGGTTTATTCTGAATCCAAGGAGGAACATGATGAGCATCTCCGTATTGTGCTGCAAGTGTTAAGGGAAAAGGAGCTGTATGCAAAATTTAGTAAGTGTGAGTTCTGGTTAAGAGAAGTAACCTTCTTGGGGCATGTTGTATCAGCTGAGGGTATTAAGGTGGACCCTCGAAAGATTGAAGCAATTCTGGAGTGGAAACCACTGAGGTCAGTGGCAGAAATTCAAAGTTTTCTGGGTTTAGCTGGATACTATAGAAGGTTTGTAAAAGGATTTTCTGTGATGGCAGCGCCATTGACAAAACTCGTAAGGAAGGGAGTGCCATATATTTGGACCGAGCAGCAGCAAGAAGCTTTTGAGAAACTAAAGAAGGTTCTGACCGAGGCACCTGTACTGATTCAACCAGAGTCTGGAAAAGATTTTACCGTGTTCAGTGATGCATCGCATGTTGGGTTGGGCTGCGTGTTGATGCAAGAGGGTAAAGTGGTTGCTTATGCATCGCGACAGCTTAAACCTCATGAAGTGAACTATCCTACCCATGATCTGGAGTTGGCAGCAGTAATCTTCGCACTTAAAATCTGGCGACATTATCTGTATGGAGATAGGTGTATTATATACACAGACCACAAGAGTCTTAAGTACTTGTTCACTTAGAAGGAGCTGAATCTTAGGCAACGGAGATGGATCGAGTTGCTTAAGGATTATGATTGTGCGATTGAGTATCATCCAGGCAAAGCTAATGTGGTGGCTGATGCCCTAAGTCGTAGAACTGTATCTGATCTGAGAGCTATGTTTGCTCGTTTGAGTCTGTATGATGATGGTAGTCTGTTAGCAGAATTGCAAGTAAGACCGACCTAGGTGGATGAGATTAAGGAGAAGCAGTCGAAGGATGAGTCGCTGGTTTCTCGATTTCAGCAGGTTAAGAATGGGAGTACTTCTGAGTTTGGATTTAACAGTGAGGGTGTGCTATGTTTTCGCGGTAGAATCTGTGTTCCGAAGGATTTTTAGTTGAGGGAACCAATTCTGAATGAAGCTCATAAAGGGTTTTGTGCTATGCACCCTAGAGGTAATAAGATGTATCATGACTTAAAGGAGTTGTATTGGTGGCCTGGACTGAAGCGAGAAGTAACAGAATTTGTGGGGAAATGTCTGACTTGTCAGCAAGTGAAAGCTGAGCATCAGTTACCTTCTGGACTTCTGCAACTAGTGAAGGTACCACTCTGGAAGTAGGAAAGGGTGACTATGGATTTTGTGAGTGGGTTGCCTTTGACGCCGTCAAAGAAGGACTCGATTTGGGTGATCGTGGATAGGTTGACTAAATCTGCTCATTTCATCCCTGTACGTACTGATTATTCGTTTCAGAAGCTAGCCAAGTTGTATGTGGCAGAGATTGTGCGACTGCATGGGGTGCCAGTGTCTATCATTTCTGATCGAGATCCTAGATTCACATCTCGGTTCTGGCAAAAGTTGCATGAGGCATTGGGAAAGCAACTGAATTTTAGCACAGCCTTCCATCCCCAGACTGATGGTCAGTCAGAAAGGGTTATTCAGATTCTGGAAGATATGTTAAGGGGTTGTGTTATCGACTTTCGAGGCAGTTGGGAGGATTATCTACAGTTGGCAGAGTTTGCGTATAATAACAGTTATCAGGCTAGTATCCGTATGGCACCTTATGAGGCACTGTATGGGCGTAAGTGTCGTTCACCTAGTTGTTGGACCGAATTGGGCGAGCGGCAAGTTCTTGGACCTGAGTTGGTAGCAGAGACTGAAGAGAAGGTCAAAATAATAAGGGATCGGTTAAAAGAGGCATCTGATCGACAGAAGTCTTACGCGGATTTGAAGCGTAAGGAGATTGAGTATTCAGTGGGTGACATGGTCTTTCTGAAGGTTTCGCCTTGGAAGAAGATACTAAGATTTGGTAAGAAAGGCAAGCTAAGTCCGCGGTTTATTGGGCCTTATCGGGTTCTTAAGCGAGTAGGTCCGGCGGCGTATCAGTTGGAATTACCGCCAGAGTTACACAGAATCCATGATGTGTTTCACGTATCCATGTTAAGACGATATCGTTCTGACCCTACTCATATTCTACCAGTTGCAGAAGTGGAGGTACAGCCTGACTAGACCTTCGAAGAAGAGCCTGTGCAGATTCTGGATCGATACGTGAAGGTTCTAAGAAGAAAATCAGTTCCATTGGTAAAGGTACTTTGGCGTAATCATGGTAGAGAGGAAGCTACTTGGGAACCAGAGGAGGCAATGCGTCAGCAATATCCTCATTTGTTTGGATAAGGTAAATTTCGAGGACGAAATTTCTTTAAGGAGGGTAGAGTTGTAACGCCCTAATTTTTAGGTTTTTTCTTAGATTGGTCCTTATCTGATAAAATGTTTAAATGTTAGTATTTGGGTGTGTAATGCATGTTTGGAGTATGATAATGGAACTATGGAAGGCCCATGTGTTGGTTAAAGGCTCGGCAAAATTTTGTGTTTTGACTTAGGAGATAGGGGACCATTGAAAGTAAGGGTCTTAAGAAATTATGTGCGAAATATAGCACAAATGAATCAGTGGCAAAGTGGCAAGGGGGACGCCACTAGGCTCCTTAAAAGGTGGCGCCTAAAGGAGCTTAGAAGTCAGGGGTTCAAGCACCAGAGGTGGCAAAGGTAGTGTTTTATTTTTAAGCTTGAGCAGGTAAGAGGTTGAAGCCGAATTGAACTCTGCTTGGGGAGTGTTTGAATCGGTCATGAGAGGATATTGAGGAGTAAATTAAGGAGTTTTGAATTTCAAAGAAGGTGGCCGATTTTGGGTCTTTGCAAGTGCAATTCGGCTAGGGGACTTTGTATTTGCATTTTCAGTAATAGGTGCTAGAGAGTGCCGACTGCTCCTTTTGTTCTTTGATAATTTAGTGCCGATTTCCTTAAGTGTGGAAGCTCTCCTTTTCTGTCGATCACGCTTAGTCTATTAGGTATTTTTGTTGTCACTTCATTCTTCTCATTAAACCTTGAAGCCGAACCCTATTTCCCCTTGTTGCCGAATCTGCAGTCGACGAAAGCACTTTATTTATTGTTTCTTTTCTATTCTCATTTATTTGTTTTCTTCTTCTCTTCTTCTCGAATCATAAACTGACCCCCTTACCACCATTCTTCTGCTAGCCGAATTCAATCTTCTCTCCCTCTCTTCTCTGAATCTTTACCGACAACTGTGAGTAAGGCCAAAACTCTTGGTGACCGATTACCCTTCTTCCAAAGCCGACTGCCTTTTCTTCTTTCAAAACACCTAATAGCCGAACCCCATTCTTCTATCCTCTTCTAATTGCCATTTCACCCCACCTATTTCGTTGATTAAAACCACTTGAACACCATATCACTTTCTAAAAGCCGGAAGCACCTCCTTTCTAATCATTCAAAACCGAATATCTCTAGAGATATCCTTGTGGTGTTAGCGTTAGACCTGCGGCGGATTTAGATTAGACCAGGGATAGTGGAACGTGGGGGCGATACTTTTCAAGTGGTGGTATTGGTAAGTGATTTAATCACTATGAATCTCGTTTATTAAATATCTTAAAGGAAGACCGAAATCTATAGGTCCTTGGAGGACATGACGACATTTCTTGTAGGATTCTAATGCTATGGGTTGTTTCTTTTGTGCATGGAATAGCAAGGAGAGGTTACCAAGCGAGGAGTTGTGAAGGATAGTGTGATTGGACATCGAGATTTAGTCTTTAATCGACAACGGGGTAAGATTTAATACCTTAGGCCATGGTGGCCGATTATGATTAGTGGGTGAAGGTCTTATATGTGGTCGAATCTTAGACTAACACTTAGTGATCAATTGTAGGTTTTCATTCGTGGGTTCTCCAACGGTTTCGACAGTAACAGGTGTGTAACTAATCTCAATTCTTAGACTGATGTGGCAAAAGCCAAAATGGCCATAAAAGTGACTAGCAACTCGTTGAAAGTGACCGAAAAATACATTCTGTGATTTTGGAGAGTAATCGTTACTCCATTGGGGTTAACCATGTATTTGGTGGCGAAGGAATTGCAAAAAGGTGCAATTCTGAATGTGTTGGTAACTTGGGCCTCGATGGGCCAAGGTGGGCCCAACGGGCTTCCGAGCCCAACTCGAAAAAATGGGCATCAAAGACTTTCTGGTAATGTGAATAATCAAAACATGGTTAAAATGGTAAAGTAGGCCTAAAAATTAGACGTAATGGACTTGCGACGACATTGGACTTAGTAAAACCCATTAGGGGTTTTAGGCTAAAAAGGGTAAAATTGGAATTGTGACTTAAATGGACTTTCGAGGTTATACGAGGACTGTTAAATTATTGGATTTGCACAAAATCTTTGAAAATATGAAAAAGGACTAAAATACCCTTAAATATGGAAAATTACCAAAATACCCCTAAGTGTAAAAAGACTATTATACCCCTAGGGTCAATTCTGTATGAAATGTATTATTTTATGTATATGCATGAGCAATCTTTATTATGAATATACCTGATGCATGAGATGCTATATGTTGCATGCTAGTATGATTACATCTGTTGCATGGGGTATGGGTTTATGACGGAGGAAGCGTTCTGGCAGCCTCGCTGCAATCTGGTGACTTTGTCACATTATTATCTGGCAGCCTCGCTGCAATCTGGTGGCCTCGCTACAATATCTGATCTGGTGACCTCGTCACAATATCTGGCAGCCTCGCTGCAAATTATATCTGGCAGCCTCGCTGTAAATATCTTTGGTGTGTAGCGGTTGGGTAGGTCGAGTAGTCTCCCCACATGGTGTAAGGCTGGTACGGGGGTGTTATGGATGGATCTGGGTTGGGTTTTCTGTTTGCATATTATATCTGATCTGTATCTGTTATGGGCCTATGGGCTAACCTGATTTCTGTAATGGGCCAAGGCCCAACTAATCTGATTCTGAGGCTTGATCTGTTTTGGCCTATGGTTGACATAATGTTGCACACTGAGTTGTCAAACTCACCCCCCTTTTATTTAATCTCTGCAGGTAACCCTCAACCATAGTGGGCTTGGAGCTGCGAGAGATTCGGAGTGGCCACAGCATCTGCAATAAAACTGGTTTTCATTTTGATTAAGTATTTTATTATTATCTTATTTTCGGGTTTTATTTTGTAATAAGGCCGCTATCTAAGTTTTTATTTGGTTTAATTTTCTTTGATGATTAAATTACGTTTTATGGAATCGCTAGTTTAGGTTGCGCTGGTTTCAAAATCTAAAGAACGTTTTCAAAACTCAACGGGTGTATAATATGGATAACTTAAAGGATTAACAAACTGGTTTTAACAAACTTACTCTTTTGATTCAAACCTCACTTAAGACACAGCAAGACTAAAAGGGTCGTAAACTTAGGATTAGGATCGTGTGACACACCAGATCTGGTTGTAACGCCTAGGCTGGGTTTGGGATGTTACATACTTAATACTTTGCCTAATTGGAGTGTAATTACTTTCACATGCTCCTTACATTCTCTCTGTGGATTATCTTCCGTGTTGTTAGGAATACCTGTGCCAAATTTGTCTCTTGATGTCACCCATCATGTTCATCAATTGGCTTATTTGATCCTCAAGTTTAGTCATTGTTCTTGTTGAATTGGTGCACTCAGACTGCCCTTGTTTGACATCAACTCTCATTGATTGTATTTCTCCCTCAATTCTTTCCAGCCTTTGATTACATGCAGTATGGTCATTTGGGTTGACCCTATCCTGGGGTTTTTGCAAATAAGCAGGTTGGTAGTTAGAGTTTTTAAGTTGATTTAAATTATTACCTGCTCCTTGAGTGCCCCCCTCTCAGATTTGAATGAGCTCTCTAGTGGAGACTATATGTATTCGAATAAGATTTTTCACCCCTATTCTTGACGTAATTTAAATCTCAATCGAGTTGTTGATATAGAGGAAGAGCAATTTGTCTCCCCCATGCATAAACAGTTTAGAAGCTGATTCAATACAGTTGAGTCTATCCACTAACTATTAATACTTATCATCCTATTGGATAGCTTTTACTGTAGTAGGTTTCTAACATATGTGAATCATTAAATTAGCCACTAGTAGGAGTTTAGAGCCATATTCTTGATGATGACTTCCCAGGGCTGTCAGGCCTAGGGTTTGTTTCACGTTCTCTCTTTCCCAAATAGTTTATCCATTGAGTAACCCTAAAAAAAGTTAATAGATCATACCTCCACTCAATAATCCCCCATAGAATGATTAGTTCCTCATGGCATTCATAAACAATATCGAATCGATGCAAAGAGAAAACATGCTAATTAAATCAAGAAGATAAAGTAAATGAAAGAGCCTAATATTAAGGCAAATCCATAGAGTTGAATCATTCCACAATCCAAATCCCTTGAACAAAAAAATGAACAAGTAAATTAAACTCTAGGACCCCAAGAAAACGAAACTAAATATAAAGGAAGAAACTAGGCTAATCAAAAGGTGTCTTTAGCATGTGCTAAAGGAGCCTATTTATAGCCTTTTGGTGGTCGCTGTCCTTAACCCTAGGTTAGCTGATGTTCCCTATCTTTAGGTTTGATTGTGCAGACCAAAACAACCCTATTTTGTGTCTCATTTCCCTCCCAGAGTCGAAATCGCAATACACCAGGACCTATATCACAACATAGCAACCAGTATGCTCCTCTATAGCCATCTTAAGGGGTATGTCACGACACCCTCAGTTTTTGTCCCGACGTCAAAGGTAGATTTGAGATTTCTTCATTTTGTTCCCTATGTTACGATCTCAGTCCTCCCGTGTTACAACTTGGTGTCCAGTATCATCCTAAAAATCCTTCTGATGGACTCTTGCAAACTCACAAAATACATTAGCTCTCCTTCTAGCCTCATTCGACCCTTAAGGTCAATAAAAGACTCAATTTTCACATTTTATTGAATGTAAGTAAAACTAAAGAAACTTAACTAAAATATAGTGAAAATTCTTGTATTCAGTCTCCTTAAGTTTGAAAATTTTTTTAATTAGCTACATCGATTTTTGACAGATCAACCTGTTTCACCTAGCTTGTGCAAGTTCTTGTTTCCTTTTAATCTCTTGATTAATCTTGTAAGTTAAAAACCCAAAATTTTAGATCTACCAAAATTTTAGATCTAGAATTTGGGGAATTTTTAAAGGTTTAATGGGTATTTTCCAACTTTTTAATTGATTTCAAAAGTGGTTTTATATTTTCCCCAATTTGTCCACCAGAGGTGGTGGTATGTGCACCTATGGGCAAGAAAGAGGATTGTTTTTTCTTAATTCTTTCCCATCATTTTCCAGCATGATTTTGGGTTCCTTAGTTCCTCCTAATCAGCATTGGAACATGCTTTAATTATGGAAAATCTGCAATTCAGATTTGACAATTTGAGAAGCGTAAGTGTGGGTAATCGTAAACTTGTTTGTTGTTTTGACATAGATTTTGGGAAAAGGGTATGGATTGATTAAATAAAGAATTTTAATCAACATCAGCTACAAATTTTCAAGTATTTAAATGTGTTAGGTGTTGATCCAAATGCTCAATTGTGAAGCCAAAAGACATTCGCGTATATGATTCGCATCAAACAAGGTAAGAAATCTATCTAGTTTGATTTGAAAAGTAAGTATAGTTGTGACAATTGGATCGAACCCATAAATGGTTGCTTAGGGAATGTATAAGAGGAGTATTAATTGAGTTCTATACTAATTTAATTTAATTTAATCTAGGTCTAATTTAGAGTTTATTAAAGAAACCACAAGATTCAGTAGTGTGCTGCAAAAGAGTGTAAATAAGGTGTGAGTCCTAAACTCCATAACTTGATTGGTAATGATAATTACTATTTAAATGGTGATTTAGATTGCTGTTCGAGCTTGACTTAATTAGCTAAGTAATTAATTTATAAATGACCGAATCAGGTATGTCTCGAGCCCTAACTTTTGGCATGGTAGCGCGGTTGCTAATTTGACTGAATGATTGACATTGTCATGAATGTATGGTTAATTTGATGAATGATTGGTTGTATGTATAGTATGTTTATGAATGAAAATAAGGCTTATGCATGATATATTGATATAAGTGATTTGTTATGATGCAATACCACTAACCTGTATCCATCGCCAGACTAGGGTTACGAGGCATTACAGATCATAACACATCAATATTCAATCACATTACAATATCTTATCATTCATTATCACATAATTGTCATACATACACATAAAGTCCCTTTAGAAGGTCTCTGAGACCTAAAACATGCTTAAGAACTGAGTCGAGACTAAACCGGTAACAATTGAAAATTTTATAAGACTTATGAAATTTTCCTTTTAAAACAGGGCACACGCCCATGTGGCTAGGCCATGTGTCCTACACGACCGTGCCCCACAACTCACCTTAGCACGTATGCAACACTAACTAGGGTTACACGGTCACTAGACACGCCCGTGTATCTAGCCCATCTATCATCCTAAGTTGGCCACACGGCCACTAGACATGGCCGTGTGTCCAATCCGTGTGCCATACTATCTAACTTGGCTACAAAATAGGGATTACATGGTCGAGTCACACGCCCGTGTGCTTAGGTCGTGTGGCATGAAATAGGCTTGGTTTAAACCATTTTCATACCCCAAATTTCCCTATACCTATAAGACACAATATGCAACATTTACAACTCAATTCCAACCAATTTCCTGTTCCGAAAACATCCATCAATATAACCAAATCATTATTAATCATTTCAAACATAATATCCATGACATAACATACTTAAATACAAGTCATGCTCATAACAAAACACTTGCATTATAATTTATTCATATGCCATTTTAATTCATGACCAAAACTTACCAAAACCATCATTTGATTTAAACCAAAATGACCATTATCAAATAGACCAAATATGCAAGATAAGGCTTACCAAACTTGTATTATTTATCACATACCAGCACAAGCATATACACATACTTAGTTAGTCAATTCACTTGGCATAACGTATACATAACTCAAAGTATATTTGAATATCCCTAGCCTATACATGCCATACTTAATATTTACAAGCACAAAAGGTACCAAAATGAGTTCAGATACTACGATGAAGATCCTCAACGATTCCCGAGCCTTCAATAGCTTCGATAATCTATAGAACATGAAATAAACCCATCAAGTAAGCTTTTAAACTTTGCAAGTCATAAGCAAGTAATTTATCACTTAACAACAATAGTAAATTAACCATTTATCAAAACCATTCATGAATATAATGTCACAAACCTTTATCCATGCCTTACCATATGATTTACTCAAATATAAGTACTTACATCCATTGATTCAAATGAATTCATCACATATTTCCTCATGAATAATTATATACTTCAAACGTACCTGCTCATTTCATATAATCTCCTCTAAATTCATAACCGTAGCTCTTTCGTTGAACCATTTGGATTAAGAGTCAAGTATACGAAAATTTCATCCAATAAGTACCTATACCATGGCCCATAGCCAAATCAAGGTAACTTATCTCGAAGTAACTATACCATGGTCCGTAGAAAAACCAAGGTAAATCCCTCATAATACCTATACCATAGCCAGTAGCCAAATCAAGGTATTATTCGCACCCATAGTGCCGATATCATGGCTCGAAGTAAAAATTAAATCCTAGTGACATGTCACTACATTTCGAAACTAATCCTACGGTTCAATCGAGCTTTCTATATATCGTTTCCTATAATGTCACATCCGTAGCATCCATTTCACTATCTCCACCTCCTCTGAGGGTTTCATTCATTACAACTCATTCTATATTAATGCAATTAACAGCATTTATAACTAAATTACTACTTATGAACTTGCCTCGAGTGTGATTTGTCGAAAAGAATCGATTACTCATCGACTTTCGATTTCCCACGATCCAAGTTCGTATTTTGCTTTTGCCAATCTATATGTATTACAATTAACTCATTCAATCACACACTCAATCAATTCAATCCAAAGATACACTATAAGAGCATTTTGTAAATTAGTCCTCACATTTTCACATTTTGACAATTTAGTTCCTATTTCATAAAACATTCAAATATACATAGTTTCTTTCTTTTCAAGCTAGGCTGAATTCTCCCTTAGTATAATCAAGCCCAATTATTTCACCAATTTCACATTTTAGCTCTCTAAAACATCATTTTCACAATTTAGCCCTATTTAACTAAATTCATCAAAAATCTAAGAACAAAATATGTTTATCAAACACATATCTTTCATTATTCATGAACTATCATTACTAAACCCACCATTTAATCAATGGCACATCTCATAAATATAATAAATTTCTCAAATTGAAACATGGGCTTGATAGTAGACTAAGCAACAATCTAAAAAACATAAAAAACATTAAAAATCAAAGTAAAACATACCTTAAATTTCGTTTAGAATTGGCCAAATGCTCAAAAACTATAAACCCTTGTTTTTCTTTTGGTATAATCGGCTATGAACATAATAATGGCCATTTCTTTTCTATTTGTTTTGTAACGCCCTAATTTTCGAGATTTTTCGGGATTTTTACGATTTTGGTGTGAACATGAAATGTTGTTGTTTGGGTATTTAATTTATGCTTTGAGTGTGTTAGTGGGCCTTTAGAAGGCCCAAGCCTAAATTAAAACCCGGTAGAATTATCGAATTTTATACTTAAAGAGAAGGAGACTTGAGTAGGTGGGCTTTTTCAGAGAAAGTAAGTAATTTAAGACACAAGTGAACCCTTGGTAAAGTGGCAATGTGGTGCCACATAGAGCCTAAGAAAGTGGTGTGTGGAAGTTAGGCAAGGACCAAGGTTCAAGTCTCAAGGTAAGTAGTGTGGTATTTTATTTTTACTGCACGTGCCAGTCATGTGATGGACTTCAAGTAAAACTCTGTTGGAAAGAGTTTGAGATGCTCATGGGATTGAATCAAGTAGGATAAGGGAGAGGAATTCCAGGAATTTTCAAATAGGAGCATGAGATGGCCGAACATGTGACTCTTGATGGAGTATATTCGGTTTTGGCCTATCGATTTTGGGGTATATTCGGTAAGGGGGAGTTGTAGGAGTTAGCCAAATGTTTTTATGGTCTTTCTTGGGGTTTTAGTTCAACACATTAGGTAGGTGTGTGCCGACTAGGTATCGCTTTAAGGTTCTTTTTCTCTTCTCCTTCCTTGTTCTAGAAGCCGACGCCTGAACACCATCACTTGTGCCGATTTGTTCATAACCAAACCTTCTCTTCTCTTCCCTTCTCTTCTATTCTCCTCTCTTCTCTACTATCATCTCCTTTCTCTTTAATTTTCACAAATGTTGAACCTACTTGCTTCTTTTCTACTTTCTTCTCAAAGCCTAGTAGTCGACTTCCATAAAAGCTAAAACCGAAACAACCAATGACGATTACCTTTTTGATTGGAACCATCTCTTCTTTCCTTTTCAAATCTTTCAAAAAAAGCCGAACCTCTAACCTCTCATCTCATTATCTACCGATTAGTTCTTTCATTTTGTGAACTCCTCTTCTTCATCTACTTTCTCTTAAACAGAAATAATCCTAGGCTAGAATAGATCCAAAAGTTGAAATCATTTAGATTCATTCTCTGCCCGTGTCTTGGGGTTAGATCTACATCAGATCTGGGCTAGAAAAGGATTGGAAGCATTCTGTGTCAGGTAGATCTTCGGTAAGTGCTCAGATCCCTTTCCATTCATTATTTTAGGATTTAAGAAAAGCTGAAAATCCCTATGTGCATAGGGTGGCTGTCTATTGGGGCTAAAAGGCTTTATTGGTGTTATTATTTGGTTTGTTTTGTGCTAGTGTGGACTAAAGGCTACCGATCGAGGGGTGTGTGGAAGGCTAGGACCGTTGGTGCGACTAGATCTAGATCTAGTCACTGTTTTCGGCAAAGGTAAGTATTCAAGTGATTAAGGGGTGGTTACCGATTGTATATAGGGTAAGGTAATTATAGTTTCAGCTGGATGTTGGATTAACGGTACGTTTTTGAACGATTGTAGGATAATCGTGTGGGAGATCTTACTATAGTAATCGCAAAATAGGTGTGTAAATAAACACCCACTAGTAGACTAGACTAATAAAAGCCGAAAAGCCGAAATGCTGAAACTTTGGCATGTCGTGCGCTTGCGAGCATGCAAGCGCTCATGGGTCAATTGAGGTTAGTAAGATCGATTGTTGCAATTGGTAAGGTGGACATGTGTGTGATTTCATGCACCTTGGTAGATTTGGTCCTCAAGGGGCTGAATTTGGGCCTAATGGGCTTATAGGCCATTTGGGTGAAAACGAGCGGTAAGTGGGTTCTGGTAATTTGTATGCTAAGACTACTAAGATAACTATGGAATTTGGGCTTTGTGGGCCAAAATAGTTAATAGACACTGTACGGCCCATGAGGGGTTAGAGGGCCCAAAAGCTTTAAAGTTGGTAAATGGGCTAGATAAGGTATTTAGGTGAAAATTGGACTCTTAACAACTGTAATAAGCATGAAACCCTAAAAACTGGTAAATTTACTGAAATACCCCTTAAGGGTGGAAAATTATTGTTTTACCCTAGATGCAAAATGACTATTATGCCCTAGGGTTAAATTTGACAGAAACTGTGACAGCCTTAAAACGACCCTAGTCGAAATATGGTTTCGGGACCACAAAATCGAGGCATAAAAATAATTTAATATTCATTTTGATGCCTATAATATGTGTTAATTCATGTGTGACATTTTTGATGTTTTAATTTAGAGTTATAAATGTGAATTTCACTAAAAAGGACATGTGTGATGACTAGTTGATGCATGCATGCAAAATAGTGGAGTTGCATGTCAAATTTCCCCTTTTTATGTTAGTGGACGGTAATGATGACTTTGTTTTGTCATTTTATGCTTTGTACGTTAGTAAATAATGATAATAGTATTTGTTATTATTAAAGAAAATGGTTTTATAAAATAAATTAATATGGAATTTGGGTGAAAAAAATAAAGTTCTCATATTTGTTTTCCCCTTTAGCGATTTGAACAAAAGAAAATTGAAGAAGAACACCTAAGGCATTCGGTCACTTGGTTGGGGACTAAGGTATGAGTTCATAAGTTTTTCCTTTGGATTTTGAGAGTTTAAGGTGATTTTTGAAGCTCCTAACACAACCCATGTGAAAATTCTTGTGTTTGTGAAGCATGAAGTATTCGATCATGTTGGCAATATGCTATGTTTTGAGTGTGTTATGTTTTTGAAATAGAAATTGATAGATGGAGTTTTAATGGACTCTATGATGTTAAAATTCATGTAAATTGAAATTTGTGAGGTCAAATTTGTGTGATTGAAGTTTTGTGCGGTTTAAATGTCTAAGGGGCATTCGATTCTTTAAATTGTATGAATTGTTTTGTTTTTAATTAGCAATTTGGTTATTAACATGATATTTAGTCTAATGAAAATGACTTTGGGTGAATAAATGCTAATTTTGATGTGGTGAGCTTCTTCATTTGTTTGACCGAAACCTACTAGCAATTTTTGAAATTAGTGAAGCATGTTGGTTTCGGTTAATTAGTATATGATAAAGAAAAATTATGCTTTGATATTGAAATTGAGCTTATGATGGCCGAATAAGCTTATTTTAGTGAGTGGCTAAATATTGAACATATCTTTTGAGAATTTAAATGAAATTGCCGTATGAGTGCCATTGACAAAGGAAATTAAATTTTGTTCAATATCAAGCATGACCTTGTCAATTGAGCTTGAATTGATGGAAATTAGGTGTAAATTGAAATAATGGAGTTGTAAGTGTATGAGTGTTTTAGTTTGAGATAAGGTATGTTCGGTCTTAAGAAACTTTAGGACTAAGAAGCTTAATGTTCAACACTTAATACATGCTTATACAATTGCTTAATGTGCCCTTGATGACCAGCATTCTTGAATTGCATTGTTAATTTGATTATTGAATAAAAAGGCCGAATGTGTACAAGGGCTATTTCATGACCATTTGATTAAGTGTGTTAGAAAACTTAATTAAATAACTTTTCAATGAGACATTTGTATATTCGGCTATTAGGTTGAGTTATGTATAGGGGAGTATGAAATTATTGTATGAGCATGTGAGTGTTATGGTGAAATACATATATGTGATTAAATTGTGAGTTTTGCCAAATGACCTATTGGATAATGAATAAGATAAGTTATTCATAGTTTGAAATTTTCGAACCATTAATTAGAAATATATGGAAATTTAGTTTATTACTACTTCCTCGACATGGCCCATGCATTAAATTATTGATATGTAATTTTATGTGAGCCGAATGTGGACTAATGTGAGAGTGATAAGTTGAACTTGTAAATTGATGATAGAAGTGGCTTTAATGAGTATTTAAAATTCAGTTAAATGAGTTAATGTAGCTAAATGAAGTGTAAATTTCATGCGTACACTTATAGAAGTGTACATTCGGCCAACTTGAGTGATAAGTAGTAGTTGATGAAGGTGACAAGAATGTATCTTGAAATTGTATTCCTATGAGTTTAAAGTTAAGGAATGAGTTAGCTAAATGCATTGGTGTTAATTACGTCTTAAAAGTTGGTTATAATACTTTATTTGAAGGGCAAAGAGGGGCTAACCTTAGTAAAGTCCTTATTCGGCCATGTTATTTAGATGTTTGGGATGATTGCTTTAATGCATGATAGCATTCGGCATTGAGCCTTATGAGGATTTGGCAAAATGGACTAAATGTTTAATTATTAGATTATTCATGCACAAAAGCCTAACGTACTTAATTATTAAGTATGAAACGAGGGTTTGAATGACATATATGTGTTTTCTATAATATTTACGAGTATGCATGCTTGTGTGCACTTAAAGTGTGATGGATAGATGAAGGTTGACTATTTGATAAAGTGAAGGTCTTGGTACAAATTAATTTTATATATGCTTTTGTCTTTGGCCGAATGTGTGCTTTTGATAAAGGGAGTATATGTGTTTCTTACTTTGATTGTAAGTGAAATGATCAAGTGAGATATTTGAATAATGATTAATAAAATTGAATTATTTAATTAGCTCAAGAGCATAGAGGGACAAGTTTGGATAAAGGGAAAGCTAAAGTGGTTGAATAGTCGACTCATAGCTGCTCAGAAAAGTTCGAGGTAAGTTTTGAGTAATTGAATTTGGTATTTAATTTAAAATGACATGATATACATGTATGATAGATGAATGATGTCCTATTGTCCTTACCATAGTAAGGTATTGAGAAAGAAGCCTTATACATGTTATGTAGCCGAATGGCTATTAGAGAAATAAACAAAGAAAGAGATTGGGGATATATGCTTATGTGTGTTTGCTTATTGGGCCGAAAGTTTAGTAAAAGAAGTATACTTGTATTAGATTTGAATGATATTTACGACACAAAGTTAAGAAGTATGTTATATGTCTATATGCGAATGGGTTGATTAAATTACAAATGTGATTTTGCAACGTGAAATGTAGTAACAAGTGAATAAATATGCATGAAACCTTGTGATGTGAATTTGGGCTTAAAGACCCGATGGCTATGTGTGGAGATTATGTCCGGGTAAAGACCCGATGGCTATGTGCAGAGATTATGTCCGGGTAAAGACCCAATGGCTATGTGTGAAGATTATATCCGGATTAAAATCCGCTGGCTTTGTCTGAAGATTTCATCCGAGCTAAAGGTCTCGCAGATGATCCGAGTAAAGTCTAAGGCTAAAAGACTTCACAGTAAGAATTGCTAATAAATACGCTCAATGCGATAAGTTAAACAGGTTTGTACTCTAAGCTTATATGTAACCTTGATTTGGACTAATTCATAAGGTTGTTATGTGATGCATACGTGAGTAAACAAATAGACTGTTTCTATGAGTGTATGGCATCGGGTCAATGTGAAAGGTTATGTGAAATTATGCATTATATATATACATGTTTACATGAGCCCACTTTTAAGTGGAAGTTTATCTGCCTATTCTATATGATGAGAATGTGTATATTCTGCTAAGGGGTGATATACCCAAAAGAAGAGTGAAGTAAAAATGTGAACAATCATGTTATAATTTTGATTGTTATCTGTTTATATTGCTCAAAGCTTACTAAGCATTGAAATGCTTACTCCGTTCACTTTGTTTCCTCTGTTTTATAGATCTCATTTTAAAGCTACGGACTCAGGGATTGAAGCTTTAATCACCGACACTATCGTCGTTATTTTGGTACATTTGATAGTTATTTTGGAACAATGGAATGTATAAGCTAATCTCCCATCCTTTGAATCGAATTACATTTTGAGTTGTAACTATTCTAGCCGTGCGAAAATGGCTTGCTTAGTCTTCAAGTTTAAGTATATGTTTTGATGAAATTCATGTGGCCTGATATTTTGTAGCATGAGTTTTAGATAGTAACAAATATGCAATGAGTTTCGAATGTGGTATATTGTTATTTGCAAAATTGATTTGGCTTAATTGCTAGTAGCCACAAGATGGAAATTGCTAGATGCTTAGAAAACAAATTTAATGAGATATGATGTACAACCGAACCTATGTCTTGTATGTATCTATGAACATCAGTAAGTTGTATTTAGTTATGGAATACCTTAATACCCTATTCCGGCGACGGATAGGGGTATAGGGTGTTACATTTTTATTGGTATCAGAGCTACGGTTTAGTCGATTCTCGGACTAACATAGCGCGTGTGAGTATAGCTATACATGCCATTTTATGAGAATACGATAGTGTGGTGATTTGTGACATTTGAAATGTTTTTTTCGTATAGTAATAGATCCCGATCCTGATCGAGCCGTAGCGGAGGATATTGAGAGTGTAGCGGCTGCTCTCGCTCAAGGGGTCGTGCCGATCGACTATCAGCCGAATACCAGCCATCGAGATAATGACATGAGGTAGAATTTTTATGCTATGATGAATGATTGGTTCACTCAATTTCTTCGAACTAATCCGGCTATTCCACAACCTCCTCCCCCGAATAATCCACTGCCTAAGACTGACCCTGTGGGATCGAATAAACCCCCGATCGACAAAATTAGAAAATACGGGGCTGAAGAGTTCTGGGCTACAGTTGATGATGATGCTGAGCGGGCCGAGTTTTGGTTCGATAATGTAATCCGTGTGTTCGATGAATTGTCATGTACGCCCGAGGAGTGTTTGAAATGTGCTATATCTCTGTTACGTGATTCTGCCTACTATTGGTGGAACACATTGGTTTCGGTTGTACCGAGAGAGCGGGTTACTTGGGAGTTTTTCCAAATTGAATTTTGTAAAAAGTATATCAGCTAGAGATTTATCGATCAAAAATGGAAAGAATTTCTTGAGCTTAAGTAGGGCGGAATGTCAGTGACCGAGTATGAGAGAGAATTCGTACGACTCAGCCGATATGCTCGTGAGTGCATATCAGCTGAAGCTATTATGTGTAAACGCTTCGAGGACGGGTTAAATGAAGACATCAAACTACTGGTTGGCATTCTGGAAATTCAAGAGTTCGTTGTTCTTGTTGAGCGAGCCTGCAAGGCTGAAGAGCTTAGAAATGAAAAGAGAAAAGCTGATAGCGGAGCCAGAGAGTTCCGTAAGAGATCTTCGAGGAAGTCTATTAAAAAATTCTCAAAAAAAATTCAAGGTGACTCAGACAGACCTAATGCTACCTCAGATTTTTCTAGACGAGATCGTGATCAACCCCCTTTGAGTACACGAGTCACTTCTGCTACTAGTGTTGGGAACGACCGTCGAGACAGAGCCGAGTACAAGTATTGTGGAAAATGGCATTTGGGGAGCTGCAGATTTCATGATCGCTCCTGTTATAAGTGTGGATCGGCTGATCACTTTATAAGAGATTGCCCTAGATGGTCTGAGCAGAATGTGAATCAGAGTGGGAAACCAAGCACTAATTCAGGACGAGGTAGACCACTTAGGAACACGGGAAATGATAGCGGCGGTCAGAGACGAATGAAAGATGTTACGAACAAATCTGAGACTCGTGCCCCTGCTAGAGCCTATGCTATACGTGCACGCGAGGATGCCTCTTCCCCAGATGTTATTACCGGTACTTTTACTCTCTTTGATTCTGATGTGATTGCTTTGATTGACCCCGGTTCAACTCATTCATATGTATGTGAAACTTTGGCATCCAGTACGACTCTCCCTGTGGAGTCTACTGAGTTTGTGATTCGAGTATCCAATCCCTTGGGTCATTGTGTTTTAATTGATAGAGTGTGTAAGAAATGTCCCTTTATGATTCGGGATTCCTGTATTCCAGCCGATTTGATTCTTTTGCCATTCGATGAATTCGATGTTATTCTCGGAATGGATTGGTTGACTGTGCACGATGCGGTAGTGAATTGCAAGCGAATGACTATTGATTTGTGATGTTCGAATAATGAGATAATTCGGATTGAGTCTACTGATCTAAAAGGGCTACCGGCTGTAATATCTTCTATACTGGCTCAAAAATTTATGAAAAAGGGTTGCGAGGCTTACCTTGCTTATGTTTTGGATAGCAAAATATCCGAACAAAAGCTTGAGGCTGTACCTGTGGTTTGTGAGTATCCGGACGTGTTTCCTGAAGAATTACCGGGATTACCACTTGTTAGAGAGGTTGAGCTCGACATTGAGTTAGCTCCGGGTACAACTCCGATTTCGATTGCTCTGTATCGTATGGCTCCGACAGAGTTGAAAGAGTTGAAATCTCAGTTGCAAGAGTTGACTGATAGAGGTTTTGCAAGACCGAGCTTTTCACTTGGGGTGCACCAGTCTTGTTCGTGAAAAAGAAAGACGGGACTTTAAGAATGTGCATTGACTATAGGCAGCTAAACAAAGTGACTATAAAGAATAAGTATCCGTTGCCTAGTATTGACGACTTATTTGATCAGCTAAAGAGAGCTTCAGTGTTTTCAAAGATTGACTTGCGATCTGGCTATTATTAGTTTCGAGTTCGAGACTCAGACGTACCCAAGACTGCTTTCAGAACGAGGTACGGACACTACAATTTTTTAGTGATGCTGTTTCGGCTGACTAATGCCCCAGCTGTTTTCATGGATCTGATGAATCGGGTGTTTAAGCAGTATCTAGATCGATTTGTGGTTGTGTTTATCGACGACATCTTGATTTATTCTAGCGATGACTTTAAGCATGCCGAGCATTTGAGACTCGTGCTTCAGATTTTGCGTGATAATCGTTTGTATGCAAAATTCAGTAAATATGAGTTCTGGTTGCGCGAGGTCAGCTTTTTGGGACATACTATATCCGCGTCAGGAATATGAGTCGATCCGAATAAAATTTCTGCTATCCTTGATTGGAAGCCTCCTAGAAATGTCTCAGAAGTCCGAAGCTTTTTAGGGCTTGCCGGGTATTACCGACAGTTTGTGAAAGGCTTCTCCGTGTTTCAACTCCGTTGACGAAGCTATTGTAGAAAGATGTTAAATTCGAATGGTCTAAGAAGTGCCAGAAGAGTTTCGACCAGTTGAAAGCCCTATTGACAGAAGCTCCAGTATTAGTTCAGCCTGAATCCAGTAAAGAGTTTGCGGTTTATAGTGACGCGTCTCTGAATGGCTTGGGGTCTGTTTTGATGCAAGAAGGTAGAGTTGTTGTGTATGCTTCGAGACAATTAAAGCCTCACGAGAAAAATTATCCGACTCATGACCTCGAATTAGCTGCTATTTTGATTGCTTTGAAGATTTGGCGTCACTACCTTTTTGGTGAGAAATGTCATATCTATTCTGACCATAAAAGCCTCAAATACTTTATGACCCAAAGAGATTTGAACCTAAGACAAAGACATTGGCTTGAATTGCTAAAGGATTACGAGCTTATCATTGACTATCATCCGGGAAAGGCGAATGTTGTTGCTGATGCTCTTAGCCAGAAATCATTGTTTGCTTTACGAGTAATGAATGTGCATTTATCGGTATCTAATGATGGTGTGATGATAGCAGAATTAAAAGTGAAACCGGTGTTTCTACAACAAGTTTATGAAGCTCAGAAAGCTGATGATGATTTAATTGCCAAGCGAGCTCAGTGTGATTTAAATGTGGATTCTGAGTTTCAAGTTGATGACAATGATTGTTTGAGGTTCAAAGGCCGAGTATGTATTTCGAGAAGTTTAGAGCTGGTTTCGATGATTCTAAATGAAGCTCATCATAGCTGAATGTCGGTTCACCCGAGAAGTACAAAAATGTACAACGATTCGAAACGTCAGTATTGGTGGCATGGTATGAACCGAGACATCTCAAATTTTGTGTCAAAGTGTTTGATATGCCAACAAGTAAAAGCGGAACATTAGGTGCCTTCAGGTTTATTGCAACTGATTTTGATACCTGAGTGGAAATAGGATAAGATTACGATGGATTTTGTATCGAGGCTACCATTGACACTGGGCAAGACGGATGCGATTTGGGTTGTCGTGGACCGATTAACTAAATGGACTCATTTTATTCCTATGCGTACGGATTACTCACTTGATAAGTTAGCAGAATTGTATATTTCTCAGATCGTCAGATTGCACGGGGTGTCTATCTCTATCGTATCGGACAGAGACACGAGATTTACATCGCGATTTTGGAAGAAACTACAAGATTCTCTAAGTATTAAGCTACATTTTAGTACCGCATTTCATCCGCAGATGGACGGTCAGTCGGAATGAGTAATTCAAATACTCGAGGATATGTTGAGATGTTGTAACCTTGAGTTTAGTGGTTAGTGGGAATGGTATTTGCCTTTGATTGAATTCGCTTACAACAACAGTGTCCAATCGAGCATTAAGATGGCACCTTACGAGGCTTTGTATGGTTGCAAATGCCGTACACCGTTGTTTTGGACCAAGCTCATTGAAAGTAAGATTTTTGGGGTTGATTTGATTAGAGATGCTGAGCAGAAAGTAAAAGTGATCCGTGATAGTCTTAAGGCAGCTTCAGATCTTCAAAAGTCATACGCGGATTTAAAGCGGAAAGATATTGAGTATTAGGTCGGAGACAAAGTATTTCTTAAAGTATCACCTTGGAAAAAGGTGCTTAGATTTGGCCGTAAGGGTAAATTGAGTCTGAGGTTCATTGGGCCATATGAAATATCTGAACGGATTGGACCGGTAGCATATCGTTTGATTTTGCCTCCCAAACTTGAAAAGATTCACCACGTTTTTCATGTTTCGATGCTTTGACGATAAATATCTGACCCATCGGATGTGATTAATCTATCTGACATTGAGATTCGATCTGATTTGAGTTATGAGGAGGAACCAATTCGTATTCTGGCACACGAGGTTAAAGAGTTGCGGTATAAGAGGATTTTGTTAGTGAAAGTGTTGTGGGTCAAACATGGGCTGGAGGAAGCTACTTAGGAGCTTGAGGATTCGATAAAAGAACGTTATCCAAACTTATTTTCCGGTAAGATTTTTGGGGACAAAAAATTTCTTAAGTGGGGGAGAGTTGTGACAACCTTAAAATGACCCTAGTCAGAATGTGGTTTCGGGACCACAAAACTGAAGCATAAAAATAATTTAATATTTATTTTGATGCCTATAATATGTGTTAATTCATGTGTGACATTTTTGATGTTTTAATTTAGAGTTATAAATGTGAATTTCACTAAAAAGGACTTAGTAGCAAACTTTGAAAGTATGATGGGGAAATGTGTGATGACTAGTTGATGCATGCATGCAAAATAATGGAGTTGCATGTCAAATTTCCCCTTTTTATGTTAGTGGACGGTAATGATGACTTTGTTTTGTCATTTTATGCTTTGTATGTTAGTAAATAATCATAATAATATTTGTTATTATTAAAGAAAATGGTTTCATAAAATAAATTAATATGGAATTTGGGTGAAAAAAACAAAGTTCTCATATTTGTTTTCCCCTTTACCGATTTGAACAAAAGAAAATTGAAGAAGAACACCTAAGGCATTCGGTCACTTGGTTGGGGACTAAGGTATGAGTTCATAAGTTTTTCCTTTGGATTTTGAGAGTTTAAGGTGATTTTTGAAGCTCCTAACACAACCCATGTGAAAATTCTTGTGTTTGTGAAGCATGAAGTATTCGGTCATGTTGGCAATATGCTATGTTTTGAGTGTGTTATGTTTTTGAAATAGAAATTGATAGATGGTGTTTTAATGGACTCTATGATGTTAAAATTCATGTAAATTGAAATTTGTGAGCTCAAATTTATTGGATTGAAGTTTTGTGTGGTTTAAATGTCTAAGGGTCATTCGGTTCTTTCAATTGTATGAATTGTTTTGTTTTTTATTAGCAATTTGGTTATTAACATGATATTTAGACTAATGAAAATGACTTAGGGTGAATACATGCTAATTTTGATGTGGTGAGCTTCTTAATTTGTTTGACCGAAACCTACTAGTAATTTTTGAATTTAGTGAAGCATGTTGGTTTCGGTTAATTAGTATATGATAAGGAAAAATTATGCTTTGATATTGAAATTGAGCTTATGATGGCCGAATAAGCTTATTTTATTGAGTGGCTAAATATGGAACATATCTTTTGAGAATTTAAATGAAATTGCCGTATGAGTGCCATTGAAAAAGGAAATTAAATTTTGTTTAAAATCAAGCATGTCCTTGTTAATTGAGCTTGAATTGATGGAAATTAGGTGTAAATTGAAATAATGGAGTTGTAAGTGTATGAATGTTTGAGTTTGAGATAAGGTATGTTCAGTCTTAAGAAAATTTAGGACTAAGTAGTTTAATGTTCAACACTTAATACGTGCTTATACAATTGCTTAATGTGGCCTTGAAGACTAGCGTTCTTGAATTGTATTGTTAATTTGATTATTGAATAAAAAGGCTGAATGTGTACAAGGGCTATTTCATGACCATTTGATTAAGTGTGTTAGAAAACTTGATTAAATAACTTTTCAATGAGACATTTGTATATTCGGCTATTAGGTTGAGTTATGTATAGGGGAGTATGAAATTATTATATGAGCATGTGAGTGTTATGGTGAAATACATATATGTGATTAAATTGTGAGTTTTGCCAAATGACCTATTGGATAATGAATAAGATAAGTTATTCATAGTTTGAAATTTTCGAACCATTAAATTAGAAATATATGGAAATTTAGTTTATTACTACTTCCTCGACATGGCCCATGCATTAAATTGTTGATATGTAATTTTATGTTAGCCGAATGTGGACTAATGTGAGAGTGATAAGTTGAACTTGTAAATTAATGATAGAAGTGGCTTTAATGAGTATTTAAAATTCGGTTAAATGAGTTAGTGTAGCTAAATGAAGTGTAAATTTCATGCGTACACTTATAGAAGTGTACATTCGGCCAACTTGAGTGATAAGTAGTAGTTGATGAAGGTGACAAGAATGTATCTTGAAATTGTATTCTTATGACCTTAAAGTTAAGGAATGAGTTAGCTAAATGCATTGGTGTTAATTACGTCTTAAAAGTTGGTTATAATACTTTATTTGAAGGGCAAAGAGGGGCTAACCTTAGTAAAGTCCTTATTCGGCCATGTTATTTAGATGTTTGGGATGATTGCTTTAATGCATGATAGCATTCGGCATTGAGCCTTATGAGGATTTGGCAAAATGGGCTAAATGTTTAATTATTAGATTATGCATGCACAAAAGCCTAACGTACTTAATTATTAAGTATGAAACGAGGGTTTGAATGACATATATGTGTTTTCTATAATATTTACGAGTATGCATGCTTGTGTACACTTAAAGTGTGATGGATAGCCGAAGGTTGATTATTTGATAAACTGAAGGTCTTAGTACAAATTAATTTTATATATGCTTTTGTGTTTAGCCGAATGTGTGCTTTTGATAAGAGGAGTATATGTGTTTCTTACTTTGATTGTAAGTGAAATGATCAAGTGAGATATTTGAATAAGGATTAATAAAATTGAATTATTTAATTAGCTCAAGAGCACAGAGGGACAAGTTCAGATAAAGGGAAAGCTAAAGTGGTTGAATAGTCGACTCATAGCTGCTCAGAAAAGTTCGAGGTAAGTTTTGAGTAATTGAATTTGGTATTTAATTTAAAATGACATGATATACATGTATGACAGATGAATGATGTCCTATTCTCCTTACCATAATAAGGTATTGAGAAAGAAACCTTATACATGTTATGTAGCTGAATGGCTATTAGAGAAATAAACAAAGAAAGAGATTGGGGATATATGCTTATGTGTGTTTGCTTATTGAGCTGAAAGTTTAGTAAAAGAAGTATACTTGTATTAGATTTGAATGATATTTACGACACAAAGTCAATAAGCATGTTATATGTCTATATGCGAATGGGTTGATTGAATTACAAATGTGATTTTGCAACATGAAATGTAGTAACATGTGAATAAATATGCATGAAACCTTGTGATGTGAATCCGGGCTTAAAGACCCAATGGCTATGTGTAGAGATTATGTCCAGGTAAAGACCCGATGGCTATGTGCGGAGATTATATCCGGTTTAAAATCCGCTGGCTTTGTCTGAAGATTTCATCCGAGCTAAAGGTCCCGCAGATGATCCGAGTAAAGTCTAAGACTAAAAGACTTCACAGTAAGAATTGCTAATAAATACACTCAATGCGATAAGTTAAACAGGTATGTACTCTGAGCTTATATGTACCCTTGATTTGGACTAATTCATAAGGTTGTTATGTGATGCATACGTGAGTAAACAAATAGACTGTTTCTATGATTGTATGGCATTGGGTCAATGTGAAAGGTTATGTGAAATTATGCATTATATATATACATGTTTACATGAGCCCACTTTTAAGTGGAAGTTTATCTGCCTATTGTATATGATGAGAATGTGTATATTCTGCTAATGGGTGATATGCCCAAAAGAAGAGTGAAGCAAAAATGCGAACAATCATGTTATAATTTTGATTGTTATCTGTTTATATTGCTCAAAGCTTTCTAAGCATTGAAATGCTTACTCCGTTCACTTTGTTTCCTCTGTTGTATCGATCTCATTTTGAAGCTACGGACTCAGGGATTGAAGCTTTAATCACCTACACTATCGTTGTTATTTTGGTACATTTGATAGTTATTTTGGAACAATGGCTTGTATAGGCTAATCTCCCATCCTTTGAATCGAATTACATTTTGAGTTGTAACTATTCTAGCCATGTGAAAATGGCTTGCTTAGTCTTCAAGTTTAAGTATATGTTTTGATGAAATTCAGGTGGCCTAATATTTTGTAGCATGAGTTTTAGATAGTAACCAATATGCAATGAGTTTCGTATGTGGTATATTGTTATTTGCGAAATTGATTTGGCTTAATTGTTAGTAGCCACACGGTGGAAATTGCTAGATGCTTATAAAACGAATTTAATGAGATATGATGTAAAACCGAACCTATGTTTTGTATGTATCTATGAACATCAATAAGTTGTATTTAGTTATGGAATACCTTAATACCCTATTCTGGCGACAGACAGGGGTATAGGGTGTTACAGAAACACATGCTTAATTATATATGCTCACTGTATGCCATGACATGTTTTATTGTTGCATGGGACTGGGTTTATGATGGAGGAAGTGCTAAGTGGCAATGCCACGTTTACTGAAACGAGCCTTGCCTCGTTTTATTGTTAGTGGCTGGGCCACGTTATCTGATTAAGCAGCTATGTTGCGACTGTGGTGCGTAGGGTTGGGTGGGTTGAGTTATTCCCCACATGGTGTGTAGGGCTAGATTTTGGTTGGGTTTTTGCATACATGCATAATATCTGTTCTGTTACTGAATGGGCCTATAGGCCGCACTGATTACTAAATAGGGCTAAGGCCTAGTTAACACTGTTAATCTAAACAGGGCTAAGGCCCAGTTCAACTAAATCTGATAAGGCTTTGGCCTAGTTAATACGGTACCTAGATAGGGCTTAGGCCCAGTAAGCTTGAACTGGTTTGGGCTCTTGTTAGGTTTTTTTTACACACTGAGTTTCCAAACTCACCCCTTCCTTTCATCTATGTAGGTGAGCCCTAAGCTAGTGGACTTGGAGCTAGAGGGATTCAGAGTGGCCACGTGGACTATAGTTGGTTAATTTGCTTTAAGTAATTCATTTTTTCAGTTTTTTTACTTAAATTATTTTTCATTTTGGTTTTGGGTTTGTAATAAGGCTGCTTAAAGTACTTTTAATTTGGGTTTAATTCCTTTATTTATAATTTGATTAAAATGGGTAGATTAAGGCTGCGCGGGTTTTTCTTAAAATTAATCGACGTTTTTAAAATAAAACACACGAATCAGATGAATAACAAAAAGACGAACAAGATCTTGTAATAAAATAGACTTTAAGCTGGCAGTGGATAGGACGTTCACAAACTAAACCTAGATTTTCTTTTCAAACATTTAATGACGATTTTGCTAAACTCACCCTAATCACAATGATTAATGAACATGATTAATCCTCCATTGATGTGACACATAAGACTTGGCCATAACCTCTAGGCCGGGTTTGGGGTGTTACATTTAATGCTATCAGAGCCTGGTTGCAACAACTTGGCTGTGGAACAGGTCTAAAAAGTTTTCATAAAATTTAAAACTAAGGCCCAAGAAGGGTATTTTGAAATCAGTTTTGGGAAATTTTTAGGAAAGCCTTTTTTAAACTTGTTTTCTTCAATACATACGCAAGGTTTACGTTAAAAACAAAGTTTAAGTTTTTGATTTTTACTAAATTCGGCTTTCTGAAATCTAGTTTCTGAAGAGTGGCACGCTGAATCCCCAATACCAAGTTTGTAAGTATTTCTTCACTTATACTGTACTGTACTGAATAGTACTGACACCCTAATATGATACTGTAGTTAAGGTAAAACGGAAACTGTAAAGACTGAGACTATAGCTAGGCTACGAGTTCGCGAAAACAAACCCTTAAACGCTATCCGTGCATAAGAAATTTGTAAGAAACATTGGAATATTAAACTAATTTCATAAAATTTGAAATCAGATAAGTTAATATGAGTACGAGGGTAGCTCGTAGACGAGGCCATGGACGTGGCCGAGGTAGTTTACAAGCTGGGCCTTCATCTTCGGGACATATGCCAGCTGAGAATAGGCCGTATGATCGGGTTGCAAGGGACAATGCCTTGTCCCAGGCATTGTTAAGGGTTCTAGAGAGGGTAGCTAGAGCAAGTACTGGGACCATGAATAGGGGATCAATTTTTGAGTGACTTCGGGCTAATGGAGCGGAGGTCTTTAGGGGCATATCTAGAGTAGCCCCAAATGTTGTCGAATACTGATTGGAGGCCATGGAGCGGATCATGGACGATCTAGATTGCGCAGTAGAGCAAAAATTGAAAGGAGCTGTGTCTCTGCTTCGAGACTAGGCATATCAGTGGTGGATCACGGTGAGGGGTAGTACCCTGGCTGAGCTGGTAACCTGGGAACTATTTAAGACGGCTTTCAAGGGAAAGTACGTCGGGGCAAGCTATGTGGATGCTCAGAGGAATGAATTTATGAACCTGACCCAGGGTAACAAGTCTGCTGCTAAATATGAGGCGAAGTTTCTAAGGTTGAGCCGGTATGCTAGCGGAATAATTGCCACTAAGTATGAACGTAGCGTTCGACTTGAGGGTGGCTTCAAGGATGAGCTTAGGGTGTTGATAGCTCCGCAGAGGGAGCGTGACTTTCCTGCATTGGTGGAAAAGGCTAAGATAGCCGAGGAGGTGAAGCGAACTGAATGACATAACTTGGAGATGGACCAAAACTGATTTAGGAGGGATTCTAGACCCTCGGGGGCTACAAACAGGAATGCCAAAAGAGCTAGAGTGGATGAACTGGTCCGAGCAGTTCTGGTGAGTACAGTTAGACCGCAGGCTTATGGGTACTGTGGTAGAGTACATCTGGGAGAATGCTGGAAGCGTACTGGGGCTTGCTTTTGATGCAGGTCCAAGGAGCACAGAGTTAAGGATTGTCCACAGAGGCTAGCTCAGACGCAAGTTGTTGAACAAAAGGCTACTTAACCAGTGCGAGGTGGACCAAAACTGCCGAGAGGCCATGGTCAAGGTAGGGGTGGCAACAGAAATGGTCATGGACATGGAGCACCTGGCAGTAGTGCTGGAAATGCTACGGCTCGTCAGCCAGCACTAGTGTATGTTGCTCGTCGCCAATAGAAAGGTGACGCACCCGATGTCATAACGGGTACATTCTTGATCTCTAAGATGCCTTATACTACTTTGATAGATGTTGGTTCTACCCATTCGTATGCTGCATGTGATATATTTGGGTCATTGGGTATGCACTCTGAGGAAACTGTGAGTAGGGTAAAGGTGATAAGTCCACTGGGTCACTCAGTTAGGGCAGATAAACTCTTTAGGGAGGTGCCTTTAGAGACTCCAGGTAGGATTTTCTCTGGGATTTAATGGAGCTACTGTTTGGAGAATTCGATCCCATCTTGGGGATGGACTAGCTTGCTAAGCATAAGGCGACTCTGGATTGTGTGACTAAGCGGATGGTGTTAAGGACTATAGAGGATGAGGAGGTGATGGTTATTGGGAAATGAAGGGACTACTTGTCTAATGTTGTTTCGGCCTTGAGGGCTGAGAAACAGATTCACAAGGGTTGCGAGGCATTTTTGGCATTTGTGAGTCAGACAGAGACTGAAGGTTTGACTGTAGAGAAGGTTAGAACTATTAAGGAGTTCCAAGATCTTTTTCCTGAGGAGCTTCCTGGATTGCCTCTGAATCGTGAAGTCGAATTTGGGATCGACTTGCTGCCTGGAACGGCTCTAGTGTCTATTGCACCTTATAGGATGGCACCGAAGGAGTTAGTGGAACTGAAAGCGCAAATTCAAGAGTTGTTGGATAGAGGTTTTATTAGACCGAGTGTGTCTCCATGGGGAGCACCAGTACTGTTTGTGAAGAAGGATGGGATGATGCGTATGTGTATCGATTATCACCAGTTGAACAAGCTGACGATTAAGAATAAGTACCCTCTACCAAGGATCGATGATCTGTTTGACCAGCTTGGAGGAGCTTTGGTGTTTTCCAAGATCGATCTTCGATCTGGATATTATCAATTAAGGGTCAAGGAGGTGGATATTCATAAGATAGCATTCAGAACTCGGTATGGTCATTACGAGTTTCTGGTGATGTTGTTTGGACTGACGAATGCACCTACGGCTTTCATGGATCTAATGAATCGAGTATTCCAACCTTACTTGGATTGATTCATAGTCGTCTTTATCGACAATATTCTGATGTATTCGAAAACTGAGGATAAGCATGATGGGCATCTCTATATTGTTCTGCAAGTGTTGAGAGAGAAGCAACTGTATGCAAAGTTCAGTAAGTGTGAATTTTGGTTGTGAAAAGTGACATTTCTGGGTCATGTTGTTTCCGCTGAGGGGATTAGGGTGGATCTTCGAAAAATTGAGCCGGTTCTGGAATGGAAGCTGCCGAGGTCGGTATAAAAAATTTAGAGTTTTTTAGTTTAGCAGGGTACTACAGAAGGTTCGTAGAATGATTCTCTTTGATTGCTGCACCGTTAGTGAAATTACTGAGGGAAGGAATATCATTTGTATGGACTGCGAAGCAGTAAGAAGCTTTTAACAAGTTAAAGAAGGTATTGACTGAGGCATCAGTATTGATTTAGCCATAATCTGGGAAGGATTTCACAGTGTATAGTGATGCGTCACATGTGGGGTTAGGCTGTGTATTAATTTAAGAGGGTTAGGTGGTTGCTTATGCTTCGCAATAGCTTAAGCCTCAGGAAGCGAACTACCCTACGCATGATCTGGAGGTGGCAGCGGTAATCTTTGTATTAAAGATTTGGAGACACTATCTGTACCTAGAAAAGTGTATTATATACACGGACCATAAGAGTCTCAAGTATCTACTAACTCAGAAGGAGTTAAATCTTAGGCAACGTAGATGGATAGATTTCTGAAGGATTATGACTGTTCAATTGAGTATCACCCAGGCAAGGTAAATATGGTGGCAGATGCACTGAGTCGAGGGGCTGTAACTGAGTTGAGAGCAATATTTGCTCGTCTGAGTCTATATGATGATGGGAGCTTGTTAGCAGAGCTGCAAGTGAGACCAACTTGGATGGAGCAGATTAAGGAGAAACAGTTAGAAGATGAGTCATTAGTTCCTCGGTTTCAACAAGCTGAGAGTGAAGAGAATTCTGATTTTGGACTTAATAGTGAAGGAGTGTTGTGCTTTCGAGGAAGAGTTTGTATTCCAAAGGACTCTGACTTGAGGCAGTTAATTCTGAAAGAGGCTCATGGTGGACCTTGTGCCATGCATCCTGCAGGGGATAAGTTATATGAGACTTGCGAGAGTTGTACTGGTGGCCTGGACTTAAGCGAGAAGTGACTAAATTTGTGGGAAAATGTCTGACATGCCAGCAAGTAAAGGTTGAGCATCAACTGCCCTCTGGACTTCTGCAACCGGTAAAGATTCCACTTTGGAAGTGGGAGAGAGTAACCATGGATTTTGTGAGTGGGTTACCTTTGACACCTACTAAGAAGGACTCAGTATGGGTAATTGTGGATAGGTTCACGAAATCTGCCCATTTCATACCTTTCCGAATCGATTAGCCACTTCAGAAGTTGGCCCAGTTGTCAGTGGTAGAGACAGTGCGACTGCATGGGGTGCTAGTTTCGATTATTTCCAATCAGGATCCTAAGTTTACATCTCGGTTCTGGCAGAAGTTGCATGAGACATTGGATACGTGATTGGATTTCAGCACTGGTTTTCACCCTCAGACGGATGGACAGTCAGAAAGGGTTATTCAGGTTTTGGAAGACATGTTGAGGGGTTGTGTTCTCGACTTACGAGGTAGTTGGGAGGATTACTTGCCATTGGCGGAATTTGCTTATAATAATAGCTATCAGGCATGTATTCA
Source organism: Gossypium stocksii (assembly GCA_020496765.1). Taxonomy (NCBI): domain Eukaryota; kingdom Viridiplantae; phylum Streptophyta; class Magnoliopsida; order Malvales; family Malvaceae; genus Gossypium; species Gossypium stocksii. Next base: position 48,948,915 of record CM035627.1, read on the forward strand.
AATGGCTCCATATGAGGCACTATATGGGCGAAGGTACCGTAAACCTATGTGTTGGACGGAGTTGGGAGAATGTTGGGTTCTTGGGCCAGAGTTGGTGGCGGACACTGTGGACAAGGTTAAGTTGATCAAAGACCAGTTAAATGAAGCATCTAATAGGCAAAAATCTTATGCTGATTTAAAGCGTAAGGAGATTGAGTTCTCTATGGGGGATATGGTCTTCTTAAAGGTCTCCCCTTGGTAGAAGATATTAAGGTTTGGTAAGAAGGGCAAGTTGAGTCCGCGGTTTATAGGGCCTTATCGGGTTCTTATACGGGTAGTTAAAGGTACTTTGGCACAATCATGGTAGAGAAGATGCTACTTGGGAGCCAAAAGAGGTGATGCGTCAACAATACCCTCACCTATTTGGATCAGGTAAATTTTGAGGCTGAAATTTCTTTAAGGGGGTAGAGTTGTAACGCCCTAATTTTCAGGATTTTTTGGCATTTTTTTCGATTTTGGTGTGAACATTAAATGTTATTGTTTGGGTATGTAATTTATGCTTTGAGTGTGTTAGTGGGCCTTTAGAAGGCCCAAGCCTAAATTAAAACCCAATAAAATTATCGAATTTTAGACTTAAAGAGAATGGGACTTAAGTAGGTGGGCTTTTAAGAGAAAGTAAAAAACTTAAGACACAAGTGAGCCCCTGGTAAAGTGGCAATGTGGTACCACTTAGAGCCTAACAAAGTGGCATGTGGAAGCTAGGCAAGGACCAAGGTTCAAGTCTCAAGGTAAGCAGTGTGGTATTTTATTTTTTACTGCACGTGCCAGTCATGTGATGGACTTCAAGTAAAACTCTGTTGGAAAGAGTTTGAGATGTTCATGGGATTGAATCGAGTAGGATAAGGGAGAGAAATTCTAGGAATTTTCGAATGGGAGCATGAGATGGCTGAACATGGGACTCTTGACGGAGCATAATCGGTTTTGGCCTATCGGTTTTAGGGCATATTCGGCAAGGGGGAGTTGTGGGAGTTAGCCGAATGTTTTTGTGGTCTTTCCTAGGGTTTTAGTTCGGCACATTAGGTAGGTGTGTGCCGACTAGGTAAGGCTTTAGGGTTTTTTTCCTCTTCTCCTCCCTTGTTCTAGAAGCCGACGCCCTGAACACCATCACTTGTGCTGATTTGTCCATAACCAAACCTTCTCTTCTCTTCTCTTCTCTTCTATTCTCCTCTCTTCTCTACTCTCATATCCTTTCTCTTTAATTTTCACAAAAGCCGAACCTTCTTCCTTCTTTTCTACTTTCTTCTCAAATCCTACTAGTCGACTTCCACAAAAGCCGAAATCGAAACTACCATTGCCGATTATTTTTTTATTGGAACCATCTCTTTTTTCTTTTTTAAATCTTTCAAAAAAAGCCGAACCTCTAACCTCTCATCTCATTCTCTGTCGATTAGTTCTTTCACTTTGTGAACTCCTCTTCTTCATCTACTTTCTCTTAAACCGAAATAGTTTTTGGTTAGAATAGATCCAAAAGCTGAAATTATTTAGATTCATTCTCTGCCCGTGTCTTAGAGTTACATCTGCATCAGATCTGGGCTAGAAAAGGATTGGAAGCATTCTGTGTCAGGTAGATCTTCAGAAAGTGCTCAGATCCCTTTCCATTCGTTATTTCGGGATTTAAGAAAAATCGAAAATCCGTATGTGCATAGGGGGTTGCCGATTGGGGCTAAAAGGCTTAATTGGTGCTAATATTCCATTTTTTTTTCTAGTGTGGACTGAAGGCTACCGATCGAGGGGTGTGTGGAAGGCTAGGACTGTTGGTGTGACTAGATCTAAATCTAGTCACTGTTTTCTACAAATGTAAGTATTCAAGTGATGAAGGGGTGGTTGTTGATTGTATATAGGGTAAGGTAATGATAGTTTTTGTTGGATGTTGGATTAATGGTATGTTTTCAAATGATTATAGGATAATCGCGTGGGAGATCTCGCTGTAGTAATCGCAAAACAGGTGTCTAAACGAACACCCACTAGTAGACTAGATCGACAAATGCTGAAATGCGTAAATGCCGAAATGCCGAAATTCTGGCATTTCGTGGGCTTGCAAGCGTGTGAGCACTCGTGGGTCAGTTGAGACTAATAAGATCGGTTGTCACAATTGGTAAGGTGGACATGTGCGCAATTTCGTGCACCTCAGCAGATTTGGGCCTCAAGGGGATGAATTTGGGCCTAATGGGCTTACGGGCCCATTTGGGTGAAAACGAGCGGTAAGTGGGTTCTGGTAATTTGTGTGCTAAGACTACTAAGATAACTGTGGAATTTGGACTTTGTGGACCAAAGTAGTTAATAGACACTGTAGGGCCCATTAGGGGTTTTAGGGCCCGATAGCTTTAAAGTTGGTAAATGGGCTAGATAAGCTATTTAGGTGAAAATTGGACTGTTAGCAATTGTAATAAGCATGAAACCCTAAAAACTGTTAAATTTACTGAAATACCCCTTACGGGTGGAAAATTATTGTTTTACCCCTAGGTGCAAAATGACCATTATGCCCATAGGGTTAAATTTGACTGAAATGCATGCTATATTATATCTGCTCACTGTATGCCATGACATGTGTTTTTGTTGCATGAGACTGGGTTTATGATGGAGTAAGTGCTAAGTGGCAATGCCACATTTACTGAAAGGGGCCTTGCCTCATTTTACTTGTAACGCCTTAATTTTTCGGGATTGTTTGGGTTTTGTGAATTTTAGTGAAGTTTTAAAATTTTGGTGTTCTAACGGTTGAAAATGTATGTAAAGGTGTTAGTGGCCCTTTAGAAGGCCCAAGCTTAAGTTAAAACTTGGTAAAATATTAAGTTGGATTTTCAAGTGAAAGGGAACTTGGTTAGGTGGGCCTTTAAGAAAAACCGTGTAAAATATGTCACAAAGGGAACCTTGGTAGAGTGGCAAGGTGGCGCCACTAAGCTCCTAAAAAAGTGGCGCCTAAGTGGGTATTCAAGGACAAGGGTTCAAGTTGTAAGGTAAGCGTAGTGTTCTTTTTAATTTTTAGACATGTGCCGGGCATGTGACCAACTTAAGTAAGAATTCGGCAAGGGCTTTAGGGGCTTGGGCCGATTGTTCAAGTGTCATATTAGGGTTGCATCTTTTTCTATTTTCTGTCATGACAATTAAGGTTAGCCACCTTAGGAGTTATTTTTCTCTTTTCAGCCAAAAAGCCAAAACTTGCCTCTTTAAGAGCATCTAGCTGATTTCTTCATCTTCCTCTCCTCTACCATCGTTTTTCCTCTTTTCTTTTCACCCTGTTGATCTTCTCCTTAGCCGAACATCCTTCCTACTCAGATCTACTCTTTCTTTCGATTTCATCCCTTCAAAAACAACCATAGCCGATTGTCAGAAGTGCCGAAATCCTGAAATAAAACTCACCTTTGTGCCGAATTCCCTAAGCTAAGATTCCTCAACTTTCTTTTGTTCTTTTAGGCAAATCTCACTCCTTCTACACTCTAAATCCTGTCGACAACACCTATACTAAACTCCCCATACCGAATCATCTTCTTCCTTACCATTCTAAAAGCTGAAATCACCATTACTTTAGGGAGATAGCTGAAAATTTTAGATCTCAGAGATAAGGGTTCTACCAACGTTTAAGGGTTAGATTTACATCAGATCTGCATAGGAATCGAAGAGAAATCATTAGTAAGTGCTTAACACCTCAGATCTGTACATTACTTCATGTTATGGAAATGCCGAAGTACCTAGAGGCTTAGGGAGGTTGTCGTTTGGACTCTAAGACTCTAAGGGGGTTATAATAATTGATTTCTTTGGCGTTAGTGTGACTTGGAGACTGCTGACAAGGGTTGAATTATCGGTACAACCAGATCTAGGCATTAAGGAGATCAAAGTCGACAAGGTAAGTGTTCTTGGCCATTAAGGGTGATGGCCGAATATGTAAGTGGGATTTTGTGAAGTTTTGATTTAGATTTAAGTATTAGTATGATTTGACCTATTTAGGTGATCGTGTAGGAATAAGCACGTGGAGGATTTCGTCGATAGAACTACAAATCAGGTGTGTGTCTCGAACACCCTTCATTGCTTAAATCGGCAAAAGCTGAAATGCCAAAATGTCGAAGCTCCGGCATTTCGAGGGCTTGTGAGCATGCGAACGCTCTCGAGTCGGTAGGTAAACATTGGAATTCGATTCGGCACTGGTAAGTGAGTTGACCGTGAAATTTTGGGCCCTGCGGTAAGTTGGACCACGGTGGGCCGAATATGGGCCCAATGGGCTTTTGGGCCCATTTAGAGTAAAATTAGGTTTAAGGTTAATAATATGGACTATAGCCATAAAAACTGCTAAGACGAGTAATGAATTAAAGATTAAGGCTCAAATGGGCTTAACGGGCTAATTGACATGGTAGGGCCCATTAGGGGATTTTGAGGCCTAAAGGCTAAAACTGAGAAACTGAATTAAATGAGTTTCTGTAACAACCACTGAAATAGTAGAGGCTGTAATAGTAATAAAAATTGTAATAAGAGAGCAGAATTACTGAAATACCCTTAGGGTGAGGAATTACTGATTTATCCCTAGGTGGAAAATTACCATTATACCCTTAGGGCTAGAATCGACTGTACTATTTGACATGACTGTTTCTGTTACTGCATATCATGATGTATGTATGACTGATGCATGGGTTGGGTTTATATTGGATGAAGTGTGAGTGGCACTGCCATGTTACTAAAAGGGGTTTTGCCTCGTATACTGTTTATTTGAGCAGCTATGCTGCGACTGTGGTGTGTTGGCTGGGTGGGTCGAGTTATTCCTCACATGGTGTGTTGGTTGGTACGGGTGGTGTGTAGCGGATGGGCGGGTCGAGTAGTCTCCCCACGTTATTTGGGTTGCATACATCCTGTTTTACTGTACTGTACTGTTCTGGGCCTAAGGGCCATACTGTTATCTGAATAGGGCTCCAGCCCAGTATCTATTATCTGAATAGGGCTTTGGCCCAGTAACTAGAATCTGAATAGGGCTTCGGCCCAGTATCTGACTGAGACTGGTTAGGGCTTAATCCAGTGGGCTCGAGCCAATTTGGGCTTTGGATGGGTTCTGCACACACTGAGTTTCCCAAACTCACCCTTTTCTTTCCATCTCTAAAGGTGAGCCCTAGATCGTGACTTGGTTGCTGGGAGGGATTTAGAGTGGCCACGAGGAATGAACACTGTTTAAAATTAGTTTATTACTTTAATTACTTTTATTGCTGGTTTATTTTATTTTGGATTGTAATAAGGCCGCTATAACTGTTTTTGTTTAGGGGTTTTAAATTTCTTTAAGTATGCATGTTTTTATTCAATTGCAAATGACACACATTTATCCAAAACTAAACAAACGTTTTCATAATCAATCTGGCAAGACAAATGACTAAGTAAGATAATATTATGAAAAGTAAATTGATTTAAAATGGGAATGAAGAATAAGTTGATTAATTACTAAAACGGGAATTTCAAAATCAAAGCAGTGCTTTTCAAAACACACGACATACTTAGTAATTGGGAAACATAAATCAGTCTAGGTGATGTAGCACACCAGACTTGGCCGTAATGTCTAGGTCGGGTTTGGGGTGTTACATTACTGTTAGTGGCTTGGCCACGTTATCTGATTAAGCAGCTATGTTGCGATTGTGGTGTGTAGGGCTGGGTGGGTTGAGTTATTCCCCACATGGTGTGTAAGTCTGGTACGGGTGGTGTGTAGGGCTGGATTTAGGTTGGGTTTTTGCATACATGCATAATATTTGTTCTATTACTAAATGGGCCTATGGGCCGCACTGATTACTGAATAGGGCTAAGGCCCAGTTAATACTATTAATCTGAATAGGGCTAAGGCCCAGTTAAACTGAATCTAAATAGGGCTTTGGCCCAATTAATACGGTACATGGATAGGGCTTAGGCCTAGTAAGCTTGAATTGGTTTGTGCTCTGGTTGGATTTTCTTTACACACTGAGTTTCCAAACTCACCCATTCGTTTCATCTATCCAAGTGAGCCCTAAGCTAGTGGACTTGGAGCTGGAGGGATTCAGAGTGGCCACGTGGACTACAGTTGGTTAATTTGCTTTAAGTAATTCATTATTTTAGTATTTTTACTTAAATTATTTTTCATTTTGGTTTTGGGTTTGTAATAAAGCCGCTTAAAGTACTTTTAATTTGGGTTTTATTCCTTTATTTATAATTTGATTAAAATGGGTAGATTAAGGTTGCACGGGTTTTTCTTAAAATTAATCGATGTTTTTAGAATAAAACACACGAATCTAATGAATAACAAAAAGACGAACAAGATCTTGTAATAGAATAGACTTTAAGCTGGTACTGGATAGGACGTTCACAAACTAAACCTAGATTTTCTTTTCAAACTTTTAATAATGGTTTTACAAAACTCACCCTAATCACAATGATTAATGAACATGATTAATCCTCCATTGATGTGACACATCATACTTGGCCGTAACATCTAGGCCAGGTTTGGGGTGTTACATGTTTCATTAATAACACATAATTGATGAATTATCAATATAACCATATTAAACAAATGCATAAAACACATAATGCCTGTACATAATTGTCCACCATTATTTCAATTGGTTTATTCTCCCATTATGCCCATCACATTTAATAAACCAAGCAAATTCGGCCGTAAATCAATTTAGAAGAAAATTGTGCATTCTCTACTATTTAGTCCTTTTTCATAATTAAACACTCAAATGACTATATTTTCATATGAAATTTTCACACATGCTAATTCACATATTATAAACACAGAAAATAATATTAAAATATTTTTTTGACTTGGATATGTGGTCCCAAAACCATTATTCCTTCTAAGGTCTAAATCGAGCTGTTACATATGATATGTTTAAAAGACTACTATACAAGCACACAAACAAAAGTTGTAAATGAACATGAATTTATGATTTGTTGAATGGTACCATTTTATTGGTAAATTGAAAGTTGGAATATTATTTCCATTCACTAAAAGTATTTGATAATTGAGGGCATATGTTGAAAATGCCAATTAAATGTCAAAGTATTGATTTATGTCAATGTATGAGATAGTATGACATACTAAATGTGCATGGGGTGGGATTATATGGATGGCGGAGGAGTTCCGTGGAGTTCTAGTTGCACATTAAGTCTACATTTATATGTAGTTAGTGCACTGCACCTGAAGTTCCAAGAGGATTGGCGATTTTATTGCATTATATGTTATAGAACAATTTTTTTGCATATTAAATTATATGGTGGTTTTTACCACATCAAGCTCTGCTTTAATTCGTTGGAGTTTCGCAGATGGGTTTTGGGGAACTTATGGTTTGTAGCAGATGGTTTAGGTAGGAACCTTTTTACATTGCATCATACTCATCACATATTCAAATGTCAGTGATTTATGATATGTATTATATTGTGTTGCATTGAATGGTTTCAAAATTAGTGATTGTTACACCAATGAATAATTGCCCATGCTCAAACGCAGTTTAACATCTATTTGATAATGGCTATAAAATGATATGAAATTCCAATGATGGTTCTGTGTTCTTCTGTTAATGCTAGAATGTTCACTCTATTTAGTATTTATGTTCGTTTAAATAATTGTTCGACTCACACTGAGCTTTCATAAGCTCACCACCTATAGTGTTTAACTTTTTAGGCAAACCTCAAAATTAAGACTAGACTTGGCAAACGAGGAATCACCCTGGACCATGGACTATTTTTAATAAGTATTATTAAGGCTCTACTAGTTTGGTTTGTAATTTTTTATTCTTTTTGGTCTATGGTTTGGTAACTTTTCATTTGGGGATTTTTACATGCATGAATTACTCAAGCATAATAATTGAAAAATGCATGATATCGGGCTTATGTAAAATTTGACATTTTCCCCTAATTTCTACTACATCTAAAAGGATCCATTTTTGGAAAACAAATCGATAAGGCAAGTAGGTTTCCCAAATGACTTAAAAAATGGTTTTCTCTGGTGCATTAGTTTAACATCGAGTTTTTACAAAGAAGAGTGACAAGTAAACGATTTTTTTAGAACAACACTATCAACAACATGATAAATGAATGTTTTAAACTAACTTAGAGTACGACTACGATTTTTCTCAGGTATTCAAAAGTAACGTAAATTAGATTAGCCATTTTGTTGTCTAATGTAGCCTTCTCAATCTAGCACTAACGTCTAGGCCGTGTTTGAGAGGTTCCATTTAATGGTATCAGAGCTTAGGTTCAAAACCTCAGATTGAGTTCTTATTTTCAAAAATGAGTCTATATGCATGGATACATGAAAAGGGGGTATTTTGGGAAAAACAAGCCATAGAAAATTTTGAAAATGATATTTTACAAAGAAAAAGCTGGTTTGAGATTCCGATGTCGGCTGCCATAGAAAAACTACTATTAAGTTATAGGTAAACACTAGAGGATAATTACTATAAACATAGAACTGAAATATTTAGTATTTAATTTTTCTTTGAAACTATAAGATAGGAAACTGAAAATTGACTGATGTTAGCCAGGGATTATTTTACCTGAAACCGTAGATGAAACTTAAGATCATAAGATACATAATGAATAGTCGTAGAATGAAGAACCATGGGGCTCAGTGTCGAGCTGCCCAAGTTGAGTCATTTGCTTCTCAAGGAATTGTGCCTAACCCTATGACAAATGACACTGTGATTACGCCTACTTCTGAAGGTAGAAATCAGGAGTTGCGACCTGTAAAGTGGTCCAGAGAAGCTAGACCTCAATGGAATATTGTAGTGGCTATTATTAGAGGAATTGTTGGATCAATTGCGGTTTTGATTTGAAGATACTAAGATAAGCGACATTCAGACAAATGTTGCAAAAGGGTGTTGTTCGATGAAACATAGGGTTAAGAATCAGTCTACTACTTCGATTGTAAGAGCAGCTTACCCTTTGGTCTTGTGTTTGAATCCCCATGGGTGCAAAGTAGAGTTTCTATTAAATTTTGGAATCAGGGTAGAGTAATCCGATAGTAAAATTTATGTAAAGAGATCTTTAATAGATGTCTGTTTGGAATTAAAGGACAAACAATGTCTCAAATTGCATTAGAGATTAGAGTTGCATAGAAAAAGCATGGCGACTCAATATAAAGAGAGGAGTATAAGATTTTGTAACTAAGAAGGTTTCAAGAACAAAATTTCTTTGAGGGGAGAATTATATCATCCCGAAAATTGGAGGTTAGTAGAATTGGGTTTATAAATCGAGAGACAGTGGCCATGCCATAATTTTTCATATTATCTATGCATTTTAGGAAATAAATGAGGTATTGGCTTGTTGGATAAGTGTTAGTGAAATGTTCCTTGAAATTTAAGCTCAAATCCCTTCACTCGCACCATTTTTATTATTTTGTAAATTTTGCCTCAAACCCTAGTATGTGACATGCATTGTTTTTAAAATAAATATTGCAAAATTATTTCAAATATGAGTAATTGGCCTAGTGGGTAAATGAAAAAGAAGGAAGCATGTAAATTAGATTAAGGTCCTAAGTACGAATATTTTCCCTTTCAAAATTCCTTTTTTTAGTGAGTGTGACGCCCATACCCTTGAACCCTAGGTATAAATACAATATACTTTCTAGCCTTTAAGTCAATTTTTCCTTACCTTAGCCGTTCATCCTCTTTCTCTCTTCTTTTCTCTTCAATTTTTTTTCTTTCTTCCCTTAAGTGTTACCGTCTAAGCCATCAAGATTCACCAAATATTTTTATTCTTTTTGGAAGAGGTTCTTACACCATTGTTTTCCTTTTCTTGCTGTCATTTTATCATAAAATTTTCAGCCTTAATTCTAAAATTTTAGTGTTCAAGATTGGCCTCCATTGATTCCCAGAAGAACTCCACCTAGCTTGTGTAAGTTATTATTTCCTTTAAATTTCTTGATGAATCTTGTAAGTTAAAAACTCAAAAATCGAGATTTATAATTTGGGTATTTTTCTAACTTTTTAATTGATTTCAAAACTGGTTTAAATCAGCCCCAATTTGGCCACTACAGGTGGTGGTGAGTGTGCCTATGGGTAAGAAAGGGGGTTACTTTTCTTTAATTCTTTCCTATATTTTTCCAGCATGATTTTGGGTTCTTGAATCCCTTCTAATTAGCCTTAAAACATTTTTTAATTATGGAAAATCGTTCTTGATCATTCCGCAATTTGGATCTGACAATTCAGGAAGCGTAAGTGTAGGTAATCGTAAACTAGTTTGTTGTTTCGACATAGATTTTTGGAAAAGGTTATGCATTGATTAAATAAATAATTTTAGTCAGGATTAGCTACTGAGTTTCCAATATTTAAATGTGTTAGAAGCTAAACCAAAATCTCAAAATCAACAGTAAATTCGAAAGACATTTGTGTGTATGATTCGCATCAAATAGTGTAAGAAATATATCTAGTTTGGATTCCAAAAGTACGTATAGTTGTGACGATTGGATTGAACCCATAAATGGGTGTTTAGAGGCTATTTAAGAGGTGTATTAATTGATTTATATACTTATTTTTTATTTTATTTTAATTTAGGTCCATTTTAGTGTTTATTAAAGAAACCGTAAGATTCGCTTGTGCGCTACAAAAGAGCGAAAATAAGGTGTGGGTCCTAAACTCAATAACTTTATTGGTAATGATAATTATTATGATTTTATTGGTGATTTAGCTTGCTGATAATGGTTATACAATGATATGAAATTTCAATGATGATTTTCTGTTTTTTTGTTAAGGTTAACATGTTTCACTATATTTGGTATTTATGTCTGTTTAAATAATTGTTCAACTCACACTAAGTTTCATAAGCTCACCCACATAACGTTTAACTTTTCAGGTAAACCTCGAAACTAGGACCAGACTCGACATACGGAGAATCACCTTGGACCTTAGATTATTTTTAATAAGTATTATTTAGTCTCTATTGGTTTGGTTTGAAATTTTTAATTATTTCTAGTCTGTGGCTTGGTAACTTTTCATTTGGGGATTTTTGCATGCTTGGATCACTCAATCATAATAACAGGAAAATGCATGATATTGGGATTAAGTAAAATTTGACATTTTTCCCTAATTTTTGCTAAATTGGAAAAGAATCATCTTTGAAAAACAAATCGATAAGGCAACTATGTTTCGAAAATGACCTAAAAAATCATTTTTGTGCTGCATTAGTTTGACATCAATTTTTTTACAAAGAAGTGTGACCAGCAAATGTTTTTTCTAAAAGAACACTATCAACAGTAAAATGAATCTGAAGTACAGTGATGTAATAAAGGAATGTTTTAAACTAACTCAGAGTACAACTACGATATTTCTCTAAAATGAGTTTATTTAAGGTCTTCAAAAGTAACATAAGTTAGCTTAGCCATTTCTGTAGCTAACGTAGCCTTCTCAATCTAGGCCTAACGTCTAGGTCAAGTTTGGGAGGTTGCACACGCTGATATTTCCTATTTCACTCTATTTTTACAAAATTGCATCGTAATGTATATACTTAACCCTCAATACATATGGCCAGACGTTTATAGTCGTGTATGTGACAGCCCTATTTTGACCCTAGTCGGGAAGTGGTCTCGGGACCACTAAACTGAGTCATAGAAATAATAGAATATAATATTCTACGTCTGAATTATGTGATAAACGTAGGTGTGAATTTTTTCATGTTTGACTTTGACAAAATTAATGTGATTGTTAAACTAAAGGACTTGTGTGAGAAGAAATTTTATTATGTATGGCTAAAATTAAAGAAAGAATTTGTATAAGGTTACAAATTTAGGGACTTGCATGTCAAATTAGCCATTTGACATTTAGCAGCCGGCCAACCTACATCATGATGCCATTTAGATTGTTTTGTTTATTCATTTTTATTTACTTTTATGAATTTATGAATATTATATGCATAAAATGAAATTAAAAATAATATTAAGAGATATTGGGAGGAAAAACCAAAGTGGGAACATTTTCTTCTTCCTTTTTGCCGTGAATTGAGAAGGAATAGAAGCTTTAGAAGCTTGAGGCTTTCGGTCACTCTTAAACCCTCATTAAGGTATGAAATTCATGTTAGTTTCTTATATTTTTCAGAAATTGGAATGGCTAGAACATCTCTTAACTAGCCTATGTTTTGATTTTGAATTTGATGGTATCTTGAGCATTCGGTAATGTAAAAGCTTCATGGAAATGGTTGTGGCTGCATTTGTTATTTTCTTTGGAATTATGGATAGGGTGATTGAGTTAGTAAAATGTGCATAGCTATGGATATCTTGTCAAAGGGAATCGACTATTATGCTTAGGTGATTTGAATTTGCCGTATAGTGATGTATTAGATTATTAATATGGTATTTGGGATGAATAAATGCCTTGGGAAATTTGATTAGATGACATCTTGTTAAGAAGCTTGTGAACTAAAATCATAATTTGTGTTTTGTGGCCTAAAATGGCTAAGGACCATTCGGTTATAGTCTTTCTTTTTAAGAAGAAGACTAAATTAAATATATGTGTGTTTAGTTATGGCCGAATGTACCAAGAATGAGTTAATAAATGATTATTTTGGTTTAAATTGCTTTAATGAATTCGATTAAAAGATTATTAATATTCGGTTGTGTATGAATTTTGGTTAAATGAATAGAAGTGAAATTGGAAGTGAAGTACATTCGGCCATTGAGGTGAATGTGAGAATTGTGCTTAAATTTAGAGATTTATATATATGTGTATCTTGTAAAGTATGCCATTAAATTTTGTAACAATGTAATTATAGGTGTTTTGGTTATGGCCGAATGGGATTTAGAAATCAAATAAGGTACTTGTGCAATTTTGAAGGGACACATTCGGTTATGTGGATTAGTGATTATGCTTGCGAACCGGATAAATATATATATATCTAATGTATAGGTGAGTGGCGAATGGCTTCAACTGTGATATTGTATATTTCACTAGTCAATGATTTAGTTGTGATGTAAGATGAAAAATACATTGGGCCGAATGTATATGTATGTATGTATGTGCGAGTGTGTATATGTGTGGTAAAGAGACTATATTTGCATCCCTTGTCTTGATCAAGTAAAGAGGATGAGTGTTTAATGAAATTCAAATTTTGTTGTATCAAATTAAGCTCAATAGCATAGAGGGACAGCATCGGATAAAGGAAAGGCTAAGGTGACGGAATAGCTGACTCGTAAATACTCTAGAGGACACGAGGTAAGTTTTAAGTATTGAAAACCTAGTATGTGAATTAATTTAACATGACGTATGTGTTTAATTACTCATGTGAATGATTCGTTAAAATAAGTTGTCTATGGACGATGTAATGAGGTAGTGAAATGGTAATATAGCCGAAAGACCATTAGACATATGAAGGTTTTAGAAAACAATTTGATATGTGACTTGCCTAGATGCCTATTGACCGAATATGCTGAGAAAGTGCTATGCTATGTATTAATGTGTAAATGGGGCAAGTGAATGATAACTTGTGCCGAATTATGTGAAGAAAAATACGTGGTGGATCCAAATATATATGTATCTGTGCTATAATCCAGGTTGAACCCCGAAGGGCATACGTGCCAGAGTTTTATCCGGGTTGAACCCCGAAGGGCATACGTGCTAGAGTTTTATCCGGGTTAAGTCCCGAAGGGCCTACATGCCGGAGTTACATCCAGGATAAATCCTGAAGGGCATTCGTGCCAGTGATTCATTCGGGCCAAGTCCCGAAGAGCCTTAAGGCTAGTGTTATATCCCGGGCTAAGCCCGAAGGCATTAATGCTGGAAATACGAAATGTGGGCCTTAACAATTGTATGAAATAAGTTCATTATTTAAAGTAACCAGGTACGTACTATATACTAATTGTGAACTCAATTCGGTTTAAATTATGATATGAAAATTGAGTACGACTGAATCTGACCTTTGTTAGAGTAGTAATATTAGGCATGATGCTTAACTGTTGCACATGAAATTGAATCTGTGGTAACGTGTTAAGACTGGTTTGAGCATACGAATGTGTTTTGATTGAAACGTAAGGAGATAAGTCCATGTGAATATATAATCCTATATGAATTTAGCGGTGTAACCGAATTAGTTATGTATGACCCTCCTAATAGGGGAAAATTTAGCCTTTGATACTTACGATTAAAGATTGATATAGATAAATGCTAGAAGTACTATGCTTTAATCTTTGAATGAGTTTTTTTTTATGGCTTAAAACTTACTAAGCACATGAAGGCTTACTCTGTTGCTCTTAATCTTAAGTTTTATAGATCTCGTTCGTTAGCTACTGTCTCGGGAATCTTGCGTTCGAAGTCATCTCTACTATCAAAGCCCTGTTCGGTATTTAAATAGCCAAACTTTTGTGAATGGCATGTATAGGTTACATTTTGTGGTTGTTAAATGAGAAACTTTCATTTTGATGTTGTAATTAAGCTTAGTCACGCGAAAATGGCTTTCCAAGATGCTTTTTACCTACATGTCGTTTAAAGGTTGATAAATGTTAGTATTAGATTAAATTGATGATGCATATATTGTTTTGTTCATATACGTATAATTTAGATATGGAATCCGATATACCTTAAACTACTATCCATGAATGTTTATAAAATGCTTGTACGAGTGAAGTTGTGTTAACTCATATAGATGTCGAGTAATGCCTCTTGACCCTCCAGCGACGGGTACGGGTCTTGGGGTGTTATAGTGTAGTTTAAGACTAAAGAAAAAGGGTAAATAAAAACTAGCATTTTTTTCTCTTGTTTTGATTTAAGGTTTGTCCAGAAGTGCTTTCAAGCTGAAATATAGGTGCTAAAGATGAATAAATAGGGTTAGCTTTTTGGCTCTCAGTGTATACCAAATAATGCCTTAGGTCACCCTTAGGTATCTCAATTTCCTAGTCTAATGTAAGGACAATAGTGAACGGAGATTGCTCCAGATTCACACTTCAATATATATTCATGAGTACTCTTTTTACTCTTCTATTTTATTCTTTTATTTATATTTCATTAGCTTGATCAACTAATGTTTGTATGAATATTAGAATTAATCTTGTACTTTATTCATATCTTGCATGATTCATTTATTGAACTAATTAATTAATAAAGTTGATTAATTCACAAAAGAATAAGGATTCATAATATGATTAGTTGGTATAGATTACACGTTTCTAAACCCAAGGCTTGACAACCCTAGGAAGTTATCATAAGGGAGATGAGATCAAGAGATAAGTCGAATTGAGTAAATCATAGTTTATCCTGGAGAAGACAGTGAGGTAAGGATAAGTAAGTATCTATCGATTAATTAATTAGTAGAGTCGGGAGATAATACTTGTTAATTAATCGCTAATTTATATTAAAACCTGAATTTGAAATTTATTTAATCTTTTGTTTATTAATTAAGGATTTAATCAATCATAGGCTAGAGGCTCGCATTGTTGACTCTAGGAATAGGAATTTTGATTAGATTAATTTAGGTTAATTAATTTAATTAGTTTAATAAATCTATTAATTTGGAATAACACTACTAATTCATTACTTGATTAGATTAGTAATTATTTTTTGTAATTATTTTAATAATAGTTTCTCCAATCTGCAATCCCATGGGTACGATCTTCAAAATACTTACTAGTGCTTCATTGTAAACCTTGCTATATTACAATTTGACTCGTATGCCTGTGGACACTGCCGATTTAATTTTTTCTATTTTTGGTGTGTAACACCCCTTCCCCGTATTCAACGCTGAAACAAGGTACAAGGTATTACCGGACTTATCACACGAACAAACATTCAACTCTGGGTCATCAATATGCATCCAAATTAAAACCATTTCTATATAACCATTAAATCCCTGATATGAGCCTACGAGGCCCAAAACTTGCATTAGAAGTGGTTCAGGACAAAACCGAGAACTTTTGAAAATTTTACAAAACTTAGAAAATTTTCCACTAAACAGGGGTCACACACCCATTTGGATATGGAACACGCCCGTATGGGCAAGCCATGTGGTCACACACGCTCGTATCCTGATTCATGTAACTCTCTGACTTATATCTCATGACCAAATTGAGATTACACAGCCAAGTCTCATGCCTGTGTGCTAGGCTGTATGGAAAATAATTTTTTCACAAAAATTGGTACAGACTCCACACGGCCAGGGCACATCCCATGTTCGAGGCCATGCCATCCATACGGCTGAGACACACGCCCGTGTCTCTGCCTGTGTGCTCAATTCTAAGCATTCTGTTTCTCAAAACTAAGGTGTAGTGGACACACGGCCTAAACACATGGCCGTGGGACAAGCTATGTGTCACATACGGCCTAGACATACGCCCGTGTGTCTACCCGTGTGAACAAAGTAAAGGCTATTTACCAAGCTATTTTGCCACCTTTTAATCCATACACCTACACAACATAACATTGTACAAATCCAAGCATATACATTCAACCAAACATCCACGACCAAGACATCAACACATCATTCATGAATGACATCGTATAAGAATATATATTTATATCCAATATTGTCCGGTTTCCAATGGCCTTATACAAAATGAACTTCTAACCATTATAGACCAACACATTTGGCCAAATCAATTATGACACATATAACAAAATGATCAAGTCTCTTATACATGCCATAAATTCAAAATACTAAAATCATCAATACACAAAATGAGAGTTTGATAGTGTGATTCGGATCTCTAACGATATCTAATCTGAGCTAGCTTGGTAATGTTATAAAACAAGGGAAAGAAAAGGGGAGTAAGCTATATAGCTTAGTAAGTTCATATGCAAATAATAAGCATCCTGACCATTCAATTATCATGCAATTCATATAATGGGAGATAACATAAATGTCATTAAAATCTCATAGTCATAACTTGCTCAATTACAACCTTACCAAGAGTTTGTCACATAATGAGTTTATCACTTATGAGTTTTGCGTACATACTTGTACCAACTCGTTACATAACCACATACTTTCACATATTTGACATTCCAGTTGAACACTCAGAATATTAACGGATACTCAGAATTCCTGCATATAAGTGCCATATATGTAGACAAAGCTACCTCATATCTAATAACACATATAGTCTCACTGTTGAGCTATTCAAGGGCCTACTCACGCAAGCTGTTGGTCAGGATGTAGCTACATAGTGCTGTTCACACAAGCTGTCAGGTATTCACTGTAACACCCCAAACTCGGCCTAGACGTTATGCCAAATCTAGTGTGTCACATGATCAATGAATTACAACTCATTCTTTAAGTAGTATACTAAGTGTGTCTTAGCAAAATCATTTTTAAGAGGTTTGAGAGAAAGTAGGTTATTTAATTTATGTAAGATCCTATCCACTATTAATTGGTGTTTCTTTCGTTAGGAGGCCATATCTAGCTATTTAGATGCTCCGGTTAAAGCGTACGATGTGTTTTGAAAACGTTGATTAATTTTTAAATTAAAAAACCCGTACAGCCTAAGTCTATATGTTATAAGCAAGTTATAATTAAACCCAAAATAAAAATAAAAATAATAAATGAGCGGCCTTATTACAACTTGAAAAACCCAAAACTATGAAATAATAAAATAAGTAACTTGAAAGTAAGTTAAAAAAAAAAACTAGAAAGTAATCCTCGTGGCCACTCCGAGTCCCACTAGCTCCAAGTCTTCTAAGGTTAGGGCTCATCTGCATAGATGGAAAGAAAGCGGGTGAGTTTGGAAAACTCAGTGTGTAAGCTAAACCCAACCATAGCCCAAATCAGTTCAAGCTTAACTGGGCCTAAGCCCTATCTAGATACAGTATTAACTGGGCCTTAGCCCTATCAATAATCAGTGTTTAACTGGGTTTTAGCCCTATTTAGAAATCAGTGTAGCCCGTAGACCCATTACAGTAATAGAACAATATTAATGCGTGTATGCAAACCCAGCCCAATCCAGCCTTACACACCACCCGTACCAGCCCTACACACCATGTGGGGAATAACTCAACCCACTTAAAGGGTATTTCAATAATTTTACCAGTTTTTAGGGTTTCATGCTCATTACAGGTTTTTACAGTCCAAGTGTCATCTAGGTAACTAATTTAGCCAATTTTATCAACTTAAAGTTATCGGCCCAAAAACCCCTAATGGGCCCTACGGTGTCCACAAGCTATTACGACCCACTAAGCCCAAATTTACCCATTCGTATTAGTAGTCTTAACGTTTAGATTACTAGAATCCACTTACCGTACGTTTTCACCCATATGGCCCCCTAAACCCATTGGGCCCAAATTCGGCCCTTGGAGGCCCAAAATCGCCAACGTGCACGAAAACATGCACAAGCACTCTTACCGTTTGCGATTATTAATTTTACCAAGTCAACCGATCCACGAGCGCTCGCACGCTCGCAAGCCCATGAAATGCCAGAATTTCTGTATTTCGGCATTTCGGCTTTTGTCGATTTAGTTCACTAGTGGGTGTTATTTACACACCTGATTTGTGATATACTTAGAAGTCCCTTACGTGAATATCCTACAATTGATTAAATCGCACTGTTAACTAAAAATCCAATTAAATAATCACTAACAACTTAATATACCTATTTAGCCATAACAAAGCATCCCTGGTCTCTTACCTTTGTCGATTCGAACCACTAGATCTAGATCTAGATCGCCTTGATATCGCTGATCCCTTAGCCTCCACTAGATCCAACTTACGAAAACCATAGAGCTTCATTAGTAACCAAAACGTACCACTCAACACCCTTAGAAAGGGTCTAGGCCGATTAGCCCCAGAAGGGTTAGGGGTTTCGGCTTTCCCCTTAACCAAAAGTAAAAGGAGATAGAAATTCTTACCCAGTGATTCGTTTGCTCCTTTAGCCACCACCAAAAATGTTCCCTACCAATCTTGAACACGATCTTTACCAGATCTAGCCTAAACCCGAAGGTGAACAAGATGCCTTAAGTATTCGGCCAAAGGGTAATCGTTTGTAAAAGAATGAGAGGGTTTGGCTATTAAAGAATGCCAAAGAAACAATAAAGAGAGCTAAATGAGAGGAGAACAAATGATTCGGCTAAAAGATAAAGAAATGAGGGGTTCGGCCAAGAAGAAATCAGCAAAAGGCTAAACTTTTCAGGATTTTTGGCTTTGGAGAAATTGGCTAAGTGGGGTTCTAAGTGAATCGCTTTAGGCTTATGAAACAAAGAAGGAAGAGAGGAAGAAGAAGGTAGTTTCGGTTTGAGAAGAAAAGAAGAAAAGAAAGGTGGTTTGGCTATTTGAACAAATCATTACAACTAGATTTGTAAATTGTGTTTTCGGTTTTTTAAATCACAAGAGAGGAAGGCCAAAAGAAAGAGCAAAGAGCCCTAAGAGTTCTATACCTAATCGGCACCAAAAAGAGAGTGACCAACCTAGCCAAAACCCAAAGACTAGCCCTTCAAAATGTCGGCACAACCACTCCTAGTTGCTAAAATTACAATCTCTTAAAAGCCCTAGCCAAATGTGCATCTTCAACCCTCCCATTCAAAACTCCTAAAACTTCTCCCATTATCCCTGCTTAACTTAATCCCATAAACACTTCAAACTCTTCCCAACAGAGTTTCACTTGGAGTCCACCACATGCATTGCACATGCATTAAAAAAATAAAACATCACATTGCTTACCAAGAGACTTGAACCTAAGCCCTTGCACAACTTCCACATGCCATTCCTTTGTCCCTAAATGGCATTACATTGCCACCTTGCCACAAGTCATCTTGTGTCTTACTTTGACAACATTTTCTTAAAAGCCCTCTTAGTCAAAGCCTCTTCTCCTTTAGGTCTAAAATTTCAAAATTCTACCGGGTTTTAACTTAAGCTTGGGCCTTCTAAAGGCCAACTAGCATACTTAAGGCATAAATTAATACATCCAGACAAGTAAAAATTAAATTTGCGCAAATTCTCAAAAATCCTGAAAATTAGGGTGTTACAACTCTACCCCCTTAAAGAAATTTTGACTTTGAAATTTACCTAATCCAAATAAGTGAGGGTGTTGTTGATGCATCGCCTCTTCTAGCTCCCACGTAGCTTTTTCTCTGCCATGATTGCACCAAATTACTTTCACCAAAGGAACCGACTTCTTTCTTAACTCTTTGATATCCCGGCCCAGAATTTGCAAAGGTTCTTCTTCAAATGTCAAGTCAGTTTTTACCTCGATTTCTTCCATTGGTACGACATGAGAAGGATCAGATCGATACTGTCTCAACATGGAAACATGAAAAATGTCATCAATTCGGTCTAACTCTGGTGGTAATTCCAGCTGGTAAGCTACCGGACTTGCCCACTTAAGAACTCGATAAGGCCCGATAAACCGCGGATTCAACTTGCCCTTCTTACCAAACCTTAATATCTTCTTTCAAGGCAAGACTTTCAAGAAGACCATATCCCCTATTGAGTACTTGATTTCCTTACGCTTTAAGTTAGCATAAGATTTTTGCCTATCAGATGCTTCCTTTAACTGATCTCTGATTAACTTAATGTTTTCTTCAATATCTGCCACCAGCTCTAGCCCAAGAACCTGATGTTCTCCCAACTCTGTCCAATAAGTAGGCGTACGACACCTTCACCCATATAACACCTTATATGGAGCCATTTGAATACTTGCCTGATAGTTGTTATTATAAGAAAACTCTGCTAAAGGCAAGTAATCCTCCCAACTACCTCAGAAGTCGATAACACAACCCCTCAACATGTCCTCTAGAACCTGAATAACCCTTTCTGACTGTCCATCTACCAGGGGGTGAAAAGTAGTGCTAAAATCCAACTGCATTCCCAACACCTCATACAACTTCTGCCAGAATCGAGATGTAAACCTAGGATCTCGATCAGAAATAATCAAAACTGGCACTCCATGAAGTCGCACTATCTCTGCCACATACAACTTAGCTAACTTCTAGAGTGAGTAGTCAGTTCAGACAGGTATGAAATAAGCATATTTCGTTAACATATCCACAATCACCCAAACTGAGTCTTTCTTGGTAGGTGACAAGGGTAGCCCACTCACAAAATCCATGGTCACCGTCTCCCACTTCCAAAGTTGAATCTTCACCAGTTGCAGAATTCTAGATGGTAGTTGATGCTCAGCTTTCACTTGCTGGCATGTTAGACATTTCCCCACAAACTCTGTCACTTCTCGTTTAAGACCAGGCCACTAGTATAACTCTCGCAAGTCTCGATACAACTTATTCCCTCCAGGACGCATGGCACAAAGCCCTAAATGAGCCTCTCTCAGAATTGACTGCCTCAATTAGAGTCATTCGGAATACAAACTCTTCCTCGAAAGCACAGAACTCCTTCACTATTCAATCCAAAATCAGAAGTCTCATCACTCTCAACTTGCTGAAATTGAGGAACTAGCGACCCATCCTCTAACAGCTTCTCCTTAATCTGCTTAATCCAGGTTGGTCTCACTTGTAATTCCGCTTACAAGCTACAATCGTTGTATAGACTCATGTAACACCCCTAGGCCCATTCCCGTCGCAGGAAGGTCAAGAGGTATCACCCGACCATGATTTTAAAACTCATATAACAGATTGATGATCGCCCCTAACCATTTCTTTTAAAACCACCTTTGCATACAATTTAACCGTTAATTCATATGGTAAAAAGAAAGTCAAAATTTTAGCAAAGTCCCAAGAATAAAGTAACCCATAGCAAACTATCTTGCGGAACCTCAAGCAAAGGTGCCCAAAAATTTTTGTTATACACATTCAAGCCATTCGCATTTCGTAGAACATAGACATCAAGATATGACATACTATCGAGTCCAGTTGCAACATATAACTTCACTACCATTCACATACATCATACACGACTTAACAACATAGAAACCAGAGTAAAATACTTAGGTGAGCCATTTTCGCATGGCCAATCTTAATTACATCATCAAAAGATATTCATTAAGTATCAACATGTTTAGCCTATACATGCCATTTCAAAGGTTTAGTTATTAATACCGAAAGATGCTTTGATAGTGTGGATGACTTTAATTGTGAAAGTTCCCGAGACCGTAGCCGTACCGAAATCTATAAAACAGACAAACCAAAGTAACGAAGTAAGCATTTACATGCTTAGTAAGATTTAAAAATTTAATGCATCCAAATTTAAGCATTCATTTATTTAAGCTAAAAACCTTTTTAAAAGACCAAGCATCTATATGACAAAATGGGCTATCATCATTCATACATAACCTATTCATTTCCTCAAAGTCGAAATTCATATCCTATATATATATTATCATCCTTTCCTTGGCCGAAACATGCACTATTGTTCATAGCTAAGTAGGTAATTACACATGTACTCTCATAGTTTATAACTTTATCCCAACATTTAGTATACTCAAAATCCATGGTTCAATTTAGTATAAATCCATTAGAAGTTGAGGTTCACACCTCCTATGTATGTCATTCATTTACATATAATTTCAAACAATAATAGGAGCATCTCAACTCAAATTTCGTGGTAAAAATCTGAACGAATTCCATTTCATAACGAGTGTGAATACATACCTGATTTACTTAAGGAAGTAAATACCATCATTTAAGATGATTTCAACATAGCACACATTTTAGCATTATTGCCTTTGGATTTAAACCGATTATACTCTAGCTTTAAGTCTCTTCGGGCTTGACCCAGGTGTAACTCTAGCATAAATGCCCTTCGGGACTCAACCCGGATATAACTCCAGCTCAGAGGCTCTTCGGAACTCAACCCAAATATTTCTATGGCACCAAGGCCCTTCGGAACACGGTTCGGATATCGTTGGCGCTAAGGCCCTTCGGGACTTATCTCGGATATTACACTGAAATTTTATATAACGGATCTGTCAAACCTAACTTTCGCACATTTGTTTTCGACTTAACATTCAATTGCCTATCACCTCCATTAACACATAGCACAACATGTCCACTAAATGCTTTGCTTGTACGTACCTAAATATTTCCCATATCAAATCAATATACATAAAACTTTATTTCATATATATACAATCGGCTTTATTGCCATTTTCGTCCCGAAGTTTACAATAACCAATACCGATATAAGTAAACTAGACATATTCATCATGCTTAATCGGATAATAGGCTAAATTTCATTACATAAATCTTACCTAGTGCCTCTCTGAGTATGTACTGGTCGACTATTCTGTAACCTTAGCTTTTCCCTTGTCCGATGCTGTCCCTTTAAGCTCTTGAGCTAAATTAAAAAATTTAATTTAAATTAAACCTTATTTATTCAACTCATTTGATCAATTCTCTTTTATTTAACATAAGAAGCACATACTTAACATTTTCCACACACATTCGGCCCAATTCATATACACCATTATTCATAACTAAAACATCCTTAAACCACATATACATAAACTTCAAACACCCTACCAATAAACATTTTTAATAATATACCATACCCCATTGCTGATTGCTATAATGAATCAAATCAAAATATCTCACTTATCTAATTAACAAAGGTGACTAAAGACTTTACTCTTGCATTAATTAAGCACATTCGGTCATTCAAATAAAACAACCATTTTAGCCCTCAAATACTTTTGAACAATCTCTAGTGATCTAGCCAAATTTTAAATTACTAAGTGCCATATCCAAATTTCTAAATCAATTAACATAGTTCACATACATAAAAAATACCCAATCCTAATATTTTTAATACTTTTATTTAGCCTAAGGCTCACATACGCTCTTCATTAAACCATTAGGGAAGCAACTAAATTTAACACTAAAACTTTAACAAAAACAAAACATATCACATACCCAGAGCATGTGTACTCAACTCATTCTTAAGTTCAACCACATAACATGATCCCACTTTACAATAATATGCATGGCCGAATGGAAAACTCCTATCCAAACACACTTATAAATAAATTAAAATACCAAAATTCAGAAAGCATTATGGAGATCCACTTTCGGCAAACAATTATTTTTCATCAACTTAATATTCAACAATCTCTTAAATAGTTCCTAAAATACAATTTTGGCTATCACATACTTAAATACTATCAATAATGCATTAACCTTATATAATACCCTTTAGCCGATTGTCTTTATTAACTAGCCACAAATCTAAAAAATTTCCAAGTTCAATTTATCAATTAACCACTCTCAAAACACAAAACACCAAAGCAATGTCAAGCAATTCCATATACATGGCCGAATAGGTCATTTCTATAACCATTAAGCTACAACAAGCACAACTTGACTCATTTAGCTAACAAACTTCCTATTTCATGAATTCAACAACACAAATCCCTTAAATTTACCTATAGCTTCAAAGCTTCAAAATTTCTACCCCTTAGTACGTTCTAACCAAAACCGAATGCTCTAAGCCTCACAAACTTAAAAATTCATTCATGGGCTATGAAGGGAACCTGAATTCATACTCACTTCCACCGTTTGAAGAGAAAATAACAAGATTCACTTACCTTATTCAAGCCTAAGATGACCAAAAACTTGGGATGTTTTTCCTTCTTCTAGCTACGACAATGGAGAAAAGAAATGGACTCCACCTTGTTTTCTCCTCCCACTTACTATTCTTTAATATTATAATATACAACTAATATTCTTTTCATCCACAAAAGTAGCTTAATATAAAACATCATAATATTATGAAATAGGTTGGCCGGCCACTAATAGTCAAAATGGTTATTTTGACATGCAAACCCTTCCTAATTAAACCATATAACAATCGGCCACTAAGCAATTAATCCATCACATTATAAGGCTTTTCATACAAGTCCTTTTTAATTCAAATCACATTCAAATTGACAAAATCAAAGCATTAAAAATTCACACCTGCATTTTTCATATAAATTAGACATTGGAAATAAAAATTAACTATTTCTTTGACTCGGTTTAGTGGTCCCGAAACCACTTCCCGACTAGGGTCGAAATAGGGTTGTCACAACTCTCCCCCCTTTAGGGATTTTTGTCCCCGGAAATCTTCCCCGAAAACAGATTTGGATAGCTCTCCTTCATAACATTTTCGGCCTCCCAAGTCGCTTCCTCGATCCCGTGCTTAAGCCACAACACTTTTACTAACGGGACCTTTTTATTACGCAATCTTTCACTTCGCGAGCTAAAATACGCATCGGTTCCTCTTCGTAGCTCAAATCGGGCTGAATTTCGATTTCTGACGGACTAATCACATGCGAGGGATCGGATCTATAATGATGAAACATCGAAACGTGAAAAACATTGTGGATCTTTTCAAGTTCAGGGGGAAGAGGTAGCCGATAAGCAACCGGCCCAATACGTTCTGAAATTTCATACGGTCCAATGAATCTTGGACTCAACTTGCCTTTGCGACCAAAACGGAATAACTTTTTCCACAGTGAGACTTTCAAAAATACTTTATTGCCAACCTGATACTGGATATTTTTACGCTTCAGATCTGCGTATGATTTCTGACGATCAGATGCCATTTTCAAACTATCACGAATCATTCTCACTTTCTGCTTTGCTTCTTTGACTAAATCAACTCCGAGAATCTTATTCTCACTAAGCTCGGTCCAAAATAGAGGTGTACGATATTTTCAACCGTAAAGAGCCTCGTAGGGTGCCATCTGAATACTCGACTGGAAGCTGTTATTATACGTGAATTCAACTAGGGGTAAGTATTTCTCCCACGAACCGCTAAACTCGAGGATGCAACATCTCAGCATCTCCTCAAGTATCTGAATAACCCGTTCAGATTAACCGTCCGTCTGCGGATGGAATGCTGTGCTAAAATGAAGTTTAGTTCCCAAAGCTTCGTGCAATTTCTTCCAAAATCGCGAAGTAAAACGAGGATCACAGTCTGATATGATAGAGGCTGGCACTCCGTGTAATCATACAATTTGGGAGATATATAGTTCTGCTAACTTATCAAGTGAAAAATCTGTACGAATCGGGATGAAATGAGCTGATTTTGTTAATCTGTCCACAATAACCCAAATAAAGTCTTTCTTGCTCGGTGTCAACGGTAAGCCCGACACAAAGTCCATTGTAACGCTATCCCACTTCCACTCGGGTATCAAAGTTGGTTGAAGTAATCCCGACGGCACCTGATGTTCCGCTTTCACTTGCTGACATACTAGGCACTTAGATACGAAATTAGAAATGTCTCGTTTCATGCCGTGCCACCAATATTGTCATTTCAAATCATTATACATTTTCGTGCTACCCGGATAAACTGACATTCAGCTATTATGGGCTTCATTCAAAATCATCGAAACTAACTTAGACTTTTTCGGAACACACAATCGGTCCTTAAATCTCAAACAATCATTACCGTCGACATGAAACTCTGAATTTACATTTAAATCGCACTGAACTCGTTTAGCAACTAAATCATCGTCGACTTTCTGAGCTTCGTAAATCTGTCGAAGTAACACGGGTCTTGCTTCCAATTCAGCAATCAACACATCATTTGCCGACAACTTTAATCTCACGTTCAAGGCTCGCAGAGAAAATAGGGATTTTCGGCTAAGAGCATCCGCAACCACATTAGCTTTTCCCAGGTGATAATCAATAATAAGTTCGTAGTCTTTTAGCAATTCTAGCCACCGCCTTTGCCTCAAATTTAAATCCCTTTGCGTCATCAGGTACTTGAGACTTTTGTGATTAGAAAAGATGTGACATTTATCACCAAACAGATAGTGTCGTCAGATTTTTAGAGCGAACACAATAGTGGCCAATTCAAGATCATGGGTCAGATAATTTCGCTCGTGGGGCTTCAACTGCCTCGAAGCGTAAGCGACAACCCGACCTTCTTGCATCAAAACGCAGCCTAAACCATTCAAGGATGCATCACTATAAACCACAAACTCTTTTCTGGATTCTGACTGAACTAATACTGGAGCTTCCGTTAAAAGAGTCTTTAGTTGATCAAAACTTTGCTGATACTTATCAGACCACTCGAACTTGACATCTTTCTTCAACAGTCTCGTCAATGGTACCGCAATCATCGAGAAACCTTTGACAAATTGTCGGTAATAACCGGCAAGTCCTAAGAAGCTTCAAACTTCAAAAACATTTCTATGAGGTTTCCAGTCGAGAATAGCTGAAATTTTGTTCGGGTCGACTCTAACACCCGAAGCAAACACTATATGTCCCAAGAAACTGACTTCACGCAACCAGAAAGCGCACTTGCTGAGTTTTGCATACAATTTATGTTCACGTAAAGTCTGAAGTACAAGTCTCAAATGCTCGGCATGTTCAAACTCATCACGAGAGTAAATCAAAATATCATCGATGAACACTACCACCAAACGATCCAAAAATGGCCTAAACACCCGATTCATCAAATCCATGAAAACTGCAGGGGCATTAGTGAGCCCAAATGGCATCACTAAGAATTCGTAGTGTCCGTATCTTGTTCTAAATGCTGTCTTCGGTACGTCGGAATCTCTAACTCTCAATTGATAATAGCCGGATCGCAAGTCGATCTTCGAAAACATTGAAGCTCCTTTCAACTGATCGAACAAGTCGTCAATTCAGGGCAACGAATACTTATTCTTTACAGTGGCTTTATTCAGCCGTCGATAGTCGATGCACATTCTCACAGTCCCGTCTTTCTTTTTCACAAACAAAACCGGTGCACTCCAAGGCGAAAAACTAGGTCGCGCGAAGCCTCTGTCTGTCAACTCTTGCAGCT
Organism: Gossypium stocksii; assembly: GCA_020496765.1. Lineage (NCBI taxonomy): Eukaryota > Viridiplantae > Streptophyta > Magnoliopsida > Malvales > Malvaceae > Gossypium > Gossypium stocksii. The sequence continues at coordinate 48,976,542 of CM035627.1, forward strand.
GAGATTTCAATTCTTTTAACTCGGTAGGTGCCATACGATACGGGGCAATCGAAATCGGCGTCGTACCCGGAATCAACTCTACACCAAACTCAACCTCTCTGACTGGCAGTAATCCCAGCAATTCCTCAGGAAACACGTCTGGATACTCTCTAACCACTGGTACAGTCTGAAGTTCCCGTTCTGATACTTTATCGTCTAACACATAAGCCAGATACGCTTCATAACCCTTTCTCACATATCTCTGAGCTGACATGGTCGTAATTACGGCAGGTAGCCCGTTTAAATCAATGGACTCAATTCAGATTATTTCATTATTTAAACATCGCAAATCAATAGTTTTTCACTTGCAATTCACTATCGCGTCATGAATGGTCAACCAATCCATTCCGAGAATAATGTCAAATTCGTCGAATGGTAGAAGCATCAAGTCGGCCGGAAAATAGAAATCTCGAACCATTAAGGGACATCTCTTGCATACTTTATCAACCAAAACACAACGACCCAAAGGGTTTGACACTCGAATTACGAACTCAGTAGACTCAACAGGAAGAGTCTTACTGGAGGCTAAAGTTTCACACACATATGAATGGGTCGAACCAGGATCAATCAGGCTAATAACATCAGTGTTAAAGAGTGTGAAAGTACCAGTAATAACATCCGGAGAAGAAGCTTCCTCACGAGCACGAATAGCATACGCTCTAGCAGGTGCTCGAGCCTCGGATCTGACTATAGTGTCTCTAGTCCCTCTCTGACTACCGCTAATATTTCCACCCCGCCGCGGTGGTCTATCCCGTGCAGCCATGCTACTAGCTCTCAGACTCGGGTCGGGAGTGCGCTCATCAACCTTTGGACAATCTTTAATAAAATGATCGACAGATCCACATCTGAAGCAAGAGTGATCACGATGCCTACAACTCCCCGGGTGCCATTTACCACAATATTTGCAATCAGATCTATCCTGAAGTTCATTTCCAACACTGGCGATGGAAGTAGCTCGCAAACTCATGGGAGGTCAATGATGCTCGCGTCTAGAAAAACCCGATGTATTTTTAGATCGGCCTGAGTCATCTTTAGTCTTTTTAGACGATTGCTGTATAGATTTTCCTGTAGATCTCCTACGAAACTCTCTAGCTCCATCGTCGGCTTTTATTTTCTCATTACCCAGCTCTTCGGCTTTGCAAGCTCGCTCGACTAGTACAACAAACTCCTTAATTTCCAGAATTCCAACCAGTAGTCTAATATCTTCGTTTAATCCATCCTCAAAATGCTTACACATAATGGCCTCGGAGGATACACATTCTCGAGCATAACGGCTAAGCCGCACGAATTCTCTTTCGTACTCGGTTACTGACATCTGACCTTGTTTAAGCTCAAGAAATTCCTTCCGTTTTTTATCGATGAATCTCTGACTGATATATTTCTTACGGAACTCAGTTTGGAAAAACTCCCAGGTAATCCACTCATTTGGAACGACAGAGACCAGAGTGTTCCACCAATAATATGCAGAGTCGCGCAACAGAGATATCGCACATTTTAAACAATCCTTAGGCGTACAGGATAGCTCGTCGAATACTCAGATGGTGTTATCGAGCCAAAACTCAGCCCGCTCAGCATCATCACTGGGGGTAGCCCGAAACTCTTCAGCCCCATATTTTCTAATTTTATCAACTGGGGGCCTACTCGATCTCACTGGATCAGTCACTGAAGGGGCGATATAAGTCAGGAGCAGAGTATTCAGGGGCGGAGGATGTGGAACAACCGGGTTTGATCTAATGAATTGAGCGAACCAGTGGCTCATCATTGCATAGAAGGCTTGCCTAGTGTCATCCTCTCAATGACTGATATTCAGTTGAGAGTCAGGCAGCGTTGTCCCTTGCACGGGAGCAGGCGCTACGCTTTCGACATCGTCTGCTATAGCTCGATCAGGTTCGGGATCCATTCTATACAAAGAATCACATTTCAGCGGTTAGAAGTCATCACACTATCGCATTAACATCAGATGACATGTATAGCTAGACTCACACTTACTACGGTAGTCTGAGAATCGACTAAACCGTAGCTCTGATACCAATAAAATGTAACACCCCTAGGCCCATTCCTGTCGTAGGAAGGTCAAGAGGTATCACCCGACCATGATTTTAAAACTCATATAACAGACCGATGATCTCCCCTAACCATTTCTTTTAAAACCACCTTTGCATACAATTTAACCGTTAATTCATATGGTAAAAAGAAAGTCAAAATTTTAGCAAAGTCCCAAGAATAAAGTAACCCATAGCATACTATCTTGCGGAACCTCAAACAAAGGTGCCCAAAAATTTTTGTTATACACATTCAAGCCATTCACATTTCGTAGAACATAGACATCAAGATATGACATACTATCGAGTCCAGTTGCAACATATAACTTCACTACCATTCACATACATCATACACGACTTAACATCATAGAAACAAGAGTAAAATACTTAGGTGAGCCATTTTCACATGGCCAATCTTAATTACATCATCTAAAGATATTCATTAAGTATCAGCATGTTTAGCCTATACATGCCATTTCAAAGGTTTAGTTATTAATACCGAAAGATGCTTTGATAGTGTGGATGACTTTAATCATGAAAGTTCCCGAGACCGTAGCCGGACCGAAATCTATAAAACAGACAAACCAAAGTAACGAAGTAAGCATTTACATGCTTAGTAAGATTTAAAAATTTAATGCATCCAAATTTAAGCATTCATTCATTTAAGCTAAAAACCTTTTTAAAAGACCAAGTATCTATATGACAAAATGGGCTATCATCATTCATACATAACCTATTCATTTCCTCAAAGTCAAAATTCATATCGTATATATATTATCATTCTTTCCTTGGCCGAAACATGCACTATTGTTCACGGCTAAGTAGGTAATTACACATGTACTCTCATAGTTTATAACTTCATCCCAACATTTAGTATACTCAAAATCCATGGTTCAATTTAGTATAAATCCATTAGAAGTTGAGGTTCACACCTCCTATGTATGTCATTCATTTACATATAATTTCAAACAATAATCGGAGCATCTCAACTCAAATTTCGTGGAAAAAATCTGAACGAATTCCATTTCATAACGAGTGTGAATACATACCTGATTTACTTAAGGAAGTAAACACCCTCATTTAAGATGATTTCAACATAGCACACATTTTAGCATTATTTCCTTTGGATTTAAACTGATTATACTCTAGCTTTAAGTCTCTTCGGGCTTGACCCGTGTGTAACTCTGGCATAAATGCCCTTCGGGACTCGACCTGGATATAACTCCTGCTTAGAGGCTCTTCGAAACTTAGCCCTAATATTTCTATAGCACCAAGGCCCTTCAGAACACGGTTCGGATATCATTGGCGCTAAGGCCCTTCAAGACTTATCCCGGATATTACACTGAAATTTTATAGAACGGATCTGTCAAACCTAACTTTCGCACATTTCTTTTCAACTTAACATTCAATTGCCTATCACCTCCATTAACACATAGCACAACATGTCCACTAAATGCTTTGCTTGTACGTACCTAAATATTTCCCATATCAAATCAATGTACATAAAACTTTATTTCATATATATACAATCGGCTCTATTGTCGTTTTCCTCCCGAAGTTTACAATAACCAATACCGATATAAGTAAACTAGACATATTCATCATGCTTAATCAGATAATAGGCTAAATTTCATTACTTAAATCTTACCTCGTGCCTCTCTGAGTATGTACTGGTCGACTATTCCGTAACCTTAGCTTTTCCCTTGTCTGATGCTGTCCCTTTAAGCTATTGAGCTAAATTAAACAATTTAATTTAAATTAAACCTTATTTATTCAACTCATTTGATCAATTCTCTTTTATTTAACACAAGAAGCACATACTTAACATTTTCCACACACATTCAGCCCAATTCATATACACCATTAGTCATAATTAAAACATCCTGAAACCACATATATATAAACTTCAAACACCCCACCAATAAACATTTTTAATAATATACCATACCCCATTGCCGATTGATATAATGAATCAAATCAAAATATCTCACTTATCTAATTAACAAGGGTGACTAAAGACTTTACTCTTGCATTAATTAAGCACATTCGGTCATTCAAATAAAACAACCATTTTAGCCCTCAAATACTTTTGAACAATCTCTAGTGATCTAGCCAAATTATAAATTACTAAGTGCCATATCCAAATTTCTAAATCAATTAACATAGTTCACATACATAACAAAGACTCAATCCAAATATTTTTAATACTTTTATTTAGCCTAAGGCTCACATACGCTCTTCATTAAACCATTAGGGAAGCAACTAAATTTAACACTAAAACTTTAACAAAAACAAAACATATCACATACCTAGAGCATGTGTACTCAACTCATTCTTAAGTTCAACCACATAACATGATCCCATTTTATAATAATATGCATGGCCGAATGGAAAACTCCTATCCAAACACACTTATAAATAAATTAAAATACCAAAATTCAGAAAGCATTATGGAGATCCACTTTTGGCAAACAATTATTTTTCATCAACTTAATATTCAACAATCTCTTAAATAGTTCCTAAAATACAATTTTGGCTATCACATACTTAAATACTATCAATAACGCATTAACCTTGTATAATACCCTTTAGCCGATTGTCTTTATTAACTAGCCACAAATCTGAAAAATTTCCAAGCTCAATTTATCAATTAACCACTCTCAAAACACAAAACACCAAAGCAATGTTAAGCAATTCCATATACATGGCCGAATAGGTCATTTCTATAACCATTAAGCCACAACAAGCACAACTTGACTCATTTAGCTAACAAACTTCCCATTTCATGAATTCAACAACACAAATCCCTTAAATTTACCTATAGCTTCAAAGCTTCAAAATTTCTACCCCTTAGTACGTTCTAACCAAAACTGAATGCTCTAAGCCTCACAAACTTAAAAATTCATTCATGGGCTATGAAGGGAACCTCAATTCATACACACTTCCACCGTTTGAAGAGAAAATAACAAGATTCACTTACCTTATTCAAGCCTAAGATGACCGAAAACTTCGGATGTTTTTCCTTCTTCTAGCTACGGCAATGGAGAAAAGAAATGGACTCCACCTTCTTTTCTCCTCCCACTTGCTATTCTTTAATATTATATTATACAACTAATATTCTTTTTATCCACAAAAGTAGCTTAATATAAAATAACATAATATTATGAAACAGGTTGGCCGGCCACTAATAGTCAAAATGGTTATTTTGACATGCAAACCCTTCCTAATTAAACCATATAACAATCAGCCACTAAGCAATTAATCCATCACATTATAAGGCTTTTCATACAAGTCCTTTTTAATTCAAATCACATTCAAATTGACAAAATCAAAGCATTAAAAATTCATACCTGTATTTTTCATATAAATTAGACATTGGAAATAAAAATTAACTATTTCGTTGACTCGGTTTAGTGGTCCCAAAACCACTTCCCGACTAGGGTCGAAATAGGGCTGTTACAACTCAGACAAGTGAACACTGCCCTTAACTCAATTACAGCTCTCCTACTTGGTGCATTAGCCGCTACGTTTGCCTTTCCCGGGTGATACTCAATAGAACAGTCGTAATCCTTAAGCAACACTATCCATCTTCGTTGCCTAAGGTTCAACTCCTTCTGAGTCAACAAATACTTGAGACTCTTATGGTCCGTGTATATAATACACTTTTCTCCATACAGGTAATGTCTCCAAATCTTTAGTGCAAAAATAACCGCTGCCAGTTCCAAATCATGTATAGTGTAGTTCGCTTCGTGAGGCTTAAGCTGTTGTGAAGCATAAGCGACCATCTTATCCTCTTACATCAGTACACAGCTTAAACCCACAGGCATCACTATACACCGTGAAGTCCTTCCCAGACTCCGGCTGAATCAATACTGGCACCTCAGTCAAAACCTTCTTCAACTTATCGACAGTCTCTTGCTGTTTCTCAGTCCATACAAACAGTACTCCTTTCCTCAGAAGTTTTGTTAACGGTGAAGCAATCAAATAGAATCCTTCTACAAACCTTCTATAGTACCCTGCCAAACCCAAAAACTCTGAATTTTCGATACAAATCTCAGTGGCTTCCAATCCAAAACTGCCTCAATTTTTGGGGATCCACCCTAATCCCCTTAGCAGAAGTAACGTGACCTAGAAATGTCACTTCTCGCAACCCAAATTCACACTTTTTGAATTTCGCACATAGTTGCTTCTCCCTCAAAACTTGCAGAACAATACGGAGATGCTCATCATGCTTCTCCTCAGTTTCTGAATACATCAAAATATTGTCAATGAAGACAACTATGAATTGATCCAAGTAAGGTTAGAATACCCAATTCATCAAATCCATGAAAGCTGCAGGTGCATTCGTCAATCCAAACGGCATTACCAAAAACTCGTAATGAGCATACCGAGTTCTGAATGCTGTCTTATGAATATCTACCTCTTTGACCCTTAACTGATGATATCCAGATCAGAGATCAATCTTAGAAAATAATAAAGCTCCTCTTAGCTGGTCAAACAAGTCATCGATCTTTGGCAGAAGGTACTTATTCTTGATCGTCAGTTTGTTCAACTGGTGATAATCGATGCACATATGCATCGTCCCATCCTTCTTCTTCACGAACAGCACCGTTGCTTCCAATAGAGACACACTTGGCCTAATAAAACCTCTATCCAATAGCTTTTGGATCTGTGCCTTCAATTCCACCAACTCCTTTGATGCCATCCTATAAGGTGCGATGGACACTAAAGTACTATCCCTGACAGTGATCCACCACTGGTACGCCTTGTCCCGTAGCAAAGACACTGCTCCTTTCAGTTTTTGCTCTACTGAGCAATCCAGATCATCCATGATCTGCTCCGTGGCCTCCAACTAATATTCAGCCACATTTGGGGCTACTCTAGATACGCCCCTAAAAATCTCCACTCCGTTAGCCCGGAGTGGCTCAGAAATAGATCCTTTATTCACAATCCCAGTACTAGCTCCAGCAACCCTTTCTAAAACCCTTAACATCGCTGGGACAGAGTGTCGTCCCCCGCAGCCTAATCATACAATCCAGTCTCAATCGCCAGCAGCACTCGTGCCTCCTCAACTGGCATATGTCCCAAAGACAGCTTGTACATAACCTCGGCCACATCCACGGCCTCGTCCATGAGCTGCCCTCGTACTCATATTGAATTATCTAATTACAAATTTTATGCATTCGTTTAGTATTTTAGTGTTTATTACAAATGTCTTATGCACAGATAGTATTTCAGAGTTTGTTTTCGCGGAGTCGTAGCCTAGCTACAATCTCAGTCTTCTAGGGGTTTCAGTTTCCCTACATTTTCAGTCTCTACAGTTTCAGTATTGCCCTAACTACAGTATCTTAGTAGGGTCGCAGTACTATCTATAGTAGTATAGTAATATTTTAGTACAGTAGAGTGTAGTAAAGATACTTACAGACTTGGTGCCGGGGATTCTGTGTGCCACTCTTCAGAAACCAGATTTCAGAAAGCCTAAATTTAGGTAAAATTTTAGTAAAACTAAACTTTGTTTTTAGAATAAAACCTTAAGTATACATTGAAGAAAATAAAATTGAAAAGGGTTTCCTTAAGAAATTTTTCAAAACTGATTTTCAGAATACCCTTCTTGGGTCTTCCTTTTAAATTTTATGAAAACTTTTGGACCCGATCCACAGCCGAGTTGTTGCAACTAGGCTCTGATATCACTAAATGTAACACCCCAAACCCGGCCCAGACGTTATGGCCAAATCTGGTGTGTCACATGATTGATGAATTACAACTCATTCTTTAATTAGTATGTTAAAGGTGTCTTAGCAAAATAATTTTTAAGAGGTTTGAGAGAAAGCAGGTTATTTAATTTATGGAAGTTCCTATCCACTATTAATTGGTGTTTCTTTCGTTAGGAGGCTATATCTAGTTATTTAGGCAATCCTGTTAAAGTGTACGATGTGTTTTGAAAACGCTGATTAATTTTTAAATAAAAAAACCCGCCCAGCTTTAGTGTATTTGTTATAAACAAGTTACAATTAAACCCAAAATAAAAATAAAAATAATAAATGAGTGGCCTTATTACAACTTAAAAACCCCAAAACTATGAAATAATAAAATAAGTAACTCAAAAGTAATTTAAAAGAAAAACTAGAAAGTAGTCCTCGTGGCCACTCCGAGTCCTACCAGCTCCAAGTTTTCTAAGGTTGGGGCTCACCTGCATAGATGGAAAGAAAAGGGTGAGTTTGGAAAACTCAGTGTGTAAGCTAAACCCAACCGTAGCCCAAATCAGTTCAAGCTTAACTGGGCCTAAGCCCTATCCAGATACAGTATTAAGTGGGCCTTAGCCCTATTCAGTAATTAGTGTTTAACTGGGCTTTAGCCCTCTTCTGAAATCAGTGTAGCCCTTAGGCCCATTACAGTAACAAAACTGTATTAATGCATGTATGCAAACCCAGCTCAATCCAGCCCTACACACCATGTGGGGAATAACTCAACCCACCCAGCCCTACACGCCACAATCGTAGCATGGCTGCTTAATCAGATAACGTGGCCAAGCCACTAATAGTAGAACGAGGCGAAGCCACTAACAGTAAACGTGGCATTGCCACTTAGCACTTCCTCCATCAAAAACCCAATCCCACGCAACAGTTTAAAATGTCATGGCATACAGTGAATAGATAAAATTTAGCATGCATTTTAGTAAATTTAACGCTAGGGGTATAATGGTCAATTTGCACCTAGGGGTAAAATAGTAATTTCCCACCCTTAAACGGTATTTCAATAATTTTACCAATTTTTAAGGTTTCATGGTCATTACAGATTGTTACAGTCCAAGTGTCATCTAGGTAACTAATTTAGCCCATTTTATCAACTTAAAGTTATCGGCCCACAAACCCCCAATGGGCCCTACGGTGTCCACATGCTATTACAGCCCACTAAGCCCAAATTTACCCATTTGTTTTAACAGTCTTAACGTTCAGGTTACTAGAATCCACTTATCGCTCGTTTTCACCCATATGACCCCGTAAACCCCTTGGGCCCAAATTCGGCCCTTCGAGGCCCAAAATTACCAACGTGCACGAAAACGCGCACACAGGACTCTTACCATTTGCGATTACCGATTTTATAGAGTCAACCGACCCACGAGCGCTCCTACGCTTGCAAGCCTATGAAATGCCAGAATTTCAGCATTTCAGCTTTTCAGCTTTACTGATTTAGTCTACTAGTGGGTGTCGTTTACGTACTTGATTTGCGATATACTCAGAAGTCCCTTGCGTGAATATCCTACAACTGATTAAATCACACTGTTAACTAAAGATCCAATTGAATAATCACTAACAACTTAATATACCTATTTGGCCATAACAAAGCATCCCTAGTCTCTTACCTTTGTTGATTCTAACCACTAGATCTAGATTGCCTTGTTAGCGCTGATCCCTTAGCCTCCACTAGATCCACCTTATGAAAACCATAGAACTTCATTAGTAACCAAAAATTATGACTCAACACCCTCAGAAAGGGTCTAGGCCGATTAGCCCTGAAGGTTAGAGGTTTCGGCTTTCCCCTTAACCAAAAGTAAAAGGATGTAACACCCCAGACCCGGCCCAGACGTTATGGCCATGTCCGGTGTGCTACATCACCTAGACTATGCTACGCCGTCCTATATACTAAGTCTGATGTTTGAGATTTTTGAAAAGTAATACCTGTTTTTCTTGAAATTCCCAATTTAATTATTATTCAACCTAATTTCTATCTCATTTGTTAATCGTTTCATTTTAGTCTTATTGTCCTCCTTAGTCTTCAGTAAAGTCAGGTTGGTTAATAAAATGTTTGTTTAATTTTGAAACGGTGTAGGTTTGTGTTTGAAATAAAACGGTAGAGAAATCCCGAATAACAGTTATAGCGGCCTTATTACAACCCATATCAAAATAAAACCAATAAAAGGTAATTAAATAAAAAAAACAACTATGATGAAAGTTCAGTCCTCGTGGCCACTCTGAATCCCTCCCAGCGTCCAAGTCACGATCTAGGGCTCACCTGCAAGGATGGAAAGAAAGGGTGAGTTTGGGAAAACTCAGTGTGTGCAGAACCCATCCAAAGCCCAAATTGGCTCAAGCCCACTAGGCCTAAACCCTAACCAGTCTCAGTCAGATACTGGGCCGAAGCCCTATTCAGGAAATAGTAATCTGGGCCAAGGCCCTATAACAGATACTGGGCTGAAGCCCTATTCAGATAACAGATTGGCCCATAGGCCCAGAACAGTACAGTACAGTAATACAGTATAAATGCAAACCCAATTGGGGAGACTACTCAACCCACCAACCGCTACACACCACCCGTACCAGCCAACACACCATGTGGGGAATAACTCGACCCACCCAGCCCACACACCACAGTCGCAGCATGGCTGCTCAGTTAAACAGTATACGAGGCAAAGCCCCTTTCAGAAACAGTACGAGGCATAGCCCCTTTTCAGTAACGTGGCTGTGCCACTCACACTTCCTCCATTATCAAAACCCAACCCATGCAATAGATACATATCATGGCATGCAATAACAGTAACAGTCATGTCAAACAGTACAGTCAATTTTAGCCCTAGGGGTATAACGGTAATTTTCTACCTAGAGGAAAAATAGTAATTTCTTACCCTAAGGGTATTTCAGTAATTTTGCTCTCATGCTACAGATTTTATGCTTATTACAGTATTTATTAATCACATAGTTGTCACAGAAGTCCGGTTAACTCAGTTTTTCAGTCTTAGCATTCAAGCCCTAAAACCCCTAATGAGCCCTATTACGTCGATTGGCCCATTAGGCCCATTTAGTCCCAATTTCATAATCAGTTATCTTGTTTTAACCGTTTTCACGCCTACAGTTCATAATATTACCTTTAAACCCATTTTTACTCACATGGACCCAAATCGCCCATTGGGCCCATATTTGGCCCACCGAGGCCCAACTTACCATAATGTCCAAAATTTAGCGGTCAACACGCCTAACAATGCCGATTCCAAAACTAACCTTCTACTACTAACTTGAGAACGTTCGCACGCTCACAAGCTCTCGAAATACCGAAACTTCGGCATTTCAGCTTTTTGGCTTTTGCCGATTTGCGCATTGAAGGGCGTTCGAAACACACACCTGTTTTGCAGTTTATCCTACGAGATCTCCTATGCGTTAATCCCTACAATCCAATACTTAATTGATTAGACCATATTAACACTTAATCTGAATTGAAAACTTACCCAAAGCCTTACTTACACATTCGGCCAACACCTCCAATGGCCTTAATGTTCTTACCTTGCCGATTTAGATCCCTTTAGATCTAGATCTGATGTTCCAATGTCTTTAACTCCTTGTTTGATCACCTTCTTCTCTAACTAACACACAAAAAGAACAAAGAAAACACCACTTGATTTACCAAAAGTCCAAAACGACAAATACTTAACTTTAGGGACTTTTGGCTTTTCCAAATGTGAAATATTGAACAGATCTGAAGTATTAAACACTTACCAACGATTTCCCCTCAGTTCCTATGCTGATCTGATGTAAATCTGACCCTTAAACGTCAGTAGAAACCTTATCTCTGAGATTTGCAATTTCGGCTATCTCCCTACAACTATGGTGATTTCGGCTTTTCAACAAGAGAAGAGGATGGCGTTTTGGGCTGTAGATTTTGGGTGATGGTGTCGACAATGGTGTGGCTCAAGGGAGAGTAGTAATCGGCCACAATAGGTGAAAGGAATAGGGGTGATTCGGCTTACAAGAATCGGCAAGAAAGGAAGCAGTTTTCGGGATTTCTGGCACTTTGAGCAATCGGTTATGGTTGATTTTAAGAGGAATGAAAGCAAAAGAAAGAGTGGATCTGTGCAAGGTGGGTATTCGGCTAGGGAAGATATCAAAGGGGAAGAAGAAAAATGAAAAAAAACAATGGTAGAGGTGGAGAGGAAGAATTCGGCTATGAGCTTTCCATGGAGGCAACTTTTGGCTTTTCTGACAGTAGAACAGAGAAAAATTCCTAAGGTGGCTAACCCTAATTGTCATGACAGAAAAAAGAAAATGATATAACCCTAGTAGTCCCTCTAAAGCAATCGGCCCAAGTCCCTAAAGCCCCCTTGCCGAAATTCACTTAAGTTAGGCACATGCCCGGCACATGCTTAAAAATTAAAAAGAACTCTACCTTGTAACTCGAACCCTTGTCCTTGAATATCCACTTAGGCGCCACTTTTCTAGGAGCTTAGTGGCTCCACCTTGCCACTTTACCAAGAGCTCACTTGTGACATATTTAACACGGTTTTTTTCTTAAAAGCCCATTTAACCAAGTCCCCTTTCACTTGAAAATCCAACTTAATATTTTACCGGGTTTTAACTTAAACTTGGGCCTTCTATAGGCCCACTAACACATGTACATACATTATCAACCTTTAGAACAGCAAAATTTTAAAAATTTCACTAAAATTCACAAAACCCGAAAAATCCCGAAAATCAGGGCGTTACAACTCTACCCCCTTAAAGAAATTTCGGCCTCGAAATTTACCTGATCCAAATAACTGAGGGTATTGTTGACGCATCGCTTCCTCTGGCTCCCAAGTAGCTTCTTCTTTACCATGATTACGCCATAGCACCTTAACTAATGGAACGGACTTCCTCCTTAAGACTTTGACTTCACGATCTAAGATCTCCACAGGTTCCTCCTCGAAGGTCAAATCGGTATTCACTGCAATCTCCTCCACTGGTACAATATGCGATGGGTCCGACCGATACCGTCTCAGCATAGACACATGAAAAACGTCATGAATACGATCCAACTCTGGTGGCAACTCCAGCTGATAGGCTACTGGCCCAATCCGCTTGAGAATCCGATAAGGCCCAATAAACCGCGGACTTAGCTTGCCCTTTTTACCGAATCTCAAGATCTTCTTCCACGGCGACACCTTTAGGAAGACCATATCCCCAACAGCGAACTCAATCTCCTTACGCTTAAGGTCAGCATATGACTTCTGCCGATCAGATGCCTCCTTTCACCGATCTCGAATCAGCTTAACCTTACTTTCAGTATCTGCCACTATCTCTGGTCCAAGAACTTTACGTTCCCCTAACTCTGTCCAACAAGTAGGAGTACGATATCTCCGCCCATAAAGTGCCTCATATGGAGCCATCTGAATGCTTGCTTGATAGCTGTTGTTGTATGCAAACTCTGCCAACGGTAAATAATCTTCCCAACTACCACGAAAGTCGATAACACATCCTCTTAACATGTCTTCCAACACTTGAATGACCCTTTCAGACTGACCATCTGTCTGAGGGTGAAATGCAGTACTAAAGTCCAAACATGTACCCAACGCCTCGTGCAGCTTCTTCCAAAATCAAGAAGTAAATCTAGGGTCTCGATCAGAAATTATCGAAACTGGCACCCCATGCAAACGCACTATCTCTGCTACATACAACTTGGCTAACTTCTGAAGTGAGTAATCAGTTCTAACCGGTATAAAGTGAGCAGACTTCGTTAATCTATCCACAACTACCCAAACAGAGTCTTTCTTTGAAGGTGTCAAAGGCAATCCACTCACAAAATCCATCGTTACTCTTTCCCATTTCCACTGCGGAATCCTCACTGGCTGCAACAATCCAGAAGGTAACTGGTGTTCAGCTTTAACCTACTGACACATCACACATTTCCTCACGAAATCAGTCACCTCTCGCTTAAGTCCAGGCCACCAATACACCTCTCGCAAATCCCTATACAACTTATTACTGCCAGGGTGCATCGCATAGGCTCCACCGTGAGCCTCACTCAATAACAACTTCCTTAAGTCGAAGTCCTTAGGAATACAAATTCTTCCTCGAAAGCATAGGACTCCATCAGAATTCAGTCCAAAATCATCACTCTTACCCTCCTTGACTTGCTAAAATCGAGGAGTCAATGAATCATCCTTCCATTGCAACTCTTTAATCTTCTCAGTCCAAGTCGGTCTCACTTGTAGTTCTGCTAGCAAACTCCCATCATCATACAAACTCAAACGAGCGAACATCGCCTTTAACTCAGTAACAGTTCTTCAGCTCAGTGCATCAGCCACTACGTTAGCTTTGCCAGGGTGATACTCAATCGAACAATCATAGTCCTTAAGCAACTCTATCCATCTCCGTTGCCTAAGGTTCAACTCTTTCTGAGTTAACAGATACTTGAGACTTTTATGGTCAGTGTATATAATACACTTTTCTCCATAAAGGTAGTGTCTCCAGATTTTCAATGCAAATATCACTGCCGCCAATTCCAAATCATGCGTAGGGTAGTTCGCCTCGTGAGGCTTAAGCTGCCGCAAAGCATAAGCAACCACCTTACCCTCTTGCATCAGTACACAACCCAATCCCACATGCGAAGCGTCACTATAAACCGTAAAGTCTTTCCCAGATTCTGGCTGAATCAGTACTGGCGCCTCAGTCAACACCTTTTTCAGCTTCTCAAAAGCTTCTTGCTGTTTCTCAGTCCATACAAATGCTACTCCCTTCCTTAACAATTTCGTCAGTGGTGCCGCAATTAACGAAAATCCCTCAACAAATCTTCTATAATAACCTGCTAGGCCCAGAAAACTGCGAATTTCTGAAACTGATCCTGGAGACTTCCAATCCAGAACTGCCTCAATTTTACGAGGATCTACCCTAATCCCCTCAGCAGAAACAACATGACCTAGAAAAGTCACTTCGCGAAGCCAAAATTCGCACTTGCTAAATTTCGCATACAGTTGCCTTTCCCTCAATACTTGTAGAACGATTCGAAGATGCTTGTCATGCTTCTCCTCTGTTTCCGAATACACCAATATATCATCAATAAAGACGACCACGAAATGATCCAAGTACGGCTGAAATACTCGGTTCATTAAATCCATAAAAGCTCCGGTGCATTCGTCAATCCAAAGGGCATAACCAAAAACTCGTAGTGACCATAACGAGTTCTGAATGCGGTCTTATGCACGTCCACCTCCTTTACCCTTAACTGATGGTATCCAGATCGAAGGTCAATTTTGGAAAACACTGAAGCTCCTTTAAGCTGGTCAAACAGATCGTCAATTCTCGGCAAAGGATACTTATTCTTGATCGTCAGTTTGTTCAACTGGCGATAATCAATGCACATACGCATCGTCCCATCTTTCTTTTTCACAAATAGCACCGGTGCTCCCCACGGAGACACACTCGGTCTAATGAAACCCCTATCGAGCAACTCTTGAATCTGGGCTTTCAATTCCACTAGCTCCTTTGGTGCCATTCTGTAGGGCGCAATAGACACTGGAGCCGTTCCAGGCAATAGATCGATCCCAAATTCAACTTCGCGGTTAGGAGGTAAACCAGGAAGCTCCTCAGGAAAAATGTCTTGAAACTCATTAACAGTCCTCACTGTCTCTACTGTCACCCCTTCGGGTTCAGTTTGACTTATGAACGCCAAGTATGCTTCACAACCTTTACGCATCAATCTTTCAGCCCTTAAGGCAGAGACCACATTAGACAAATAGTCCCTACGTTCGCCAATAATCATCACCTCCTCACCTTCAATTGTTCCCAGTACCATCCTTTTGGCCGCGCAATCCAGCGTTGCCTTGTGCTTGGTTAACCAGTCCATACCCAAAATCAAATCGAAATCACCAAAAGGTAGCTCCATTAAATCTCCAGTAAAGATCCTACCTTGAGTCTCTAAAGGCACTTCCCTAAATAGTTTGTCTACTGTAACAGAGTGACCTAAAGGGCTAACTACTGTGACACCCCTCACAGTCTCCTCAGAATGCACACCCAATAACCCAGAAATCTTACAAGCAACATATGAATGTGTTGAACCCACGTCAATCAAAGCAGTGTATGGTATACTAGATATCAAGAACGTACCAGTTATAACATCAGGGGCATCACCCTCCTCGCGGCGACGAGTAGCATACACCAAGGCTGGCTGACGAGCCTCAGCATTACCAACACCCCTTCTAGGTGCTCCACGACCACGTCCATTACCATTGCCTCCTTTACCTTGACCACGGCCCCTTGGCGGTGGCGGTCCTCCTCGCACAGGCTGAGCAACCCTCTGATCAACAGCTTGAGCCTGAGCTGGCTTCTGTGGACAGTCTTTGACTTGATGATCCTTTGACCCACAACGAAAACAAGCTCCAATGCGTTTCCAGCATTCTCCTCGATGAACTCTGCCACAGTCTCCACAAGCTTGCGGTCTAACAACATTCACTGGCACAGCTAGCACTGGTTCCTCCACTCTTGCTTTCTTAAAGTTTCTGCTCGCAGCACTAGTCGATCCAGAATCTCTCTTGAAGCGATTACGATCTCTATCGCGGTTCTGACGCTCATCTCGCTTCACTTCCTCAGCTATCTTAGCCTTCTCCACTAGTGCAGCAAAGTCACGCTCTCTCTGTGGCGCTATCAACACTCTCAGCTCATCTCTGAGGCCATCCTCAAAACGAACACTGCGTTCATATTCCGTGGAAACAATACCGCTAGCATACCGACTTAATCGCAGAAATTCCGCCTCATATTCAGCCACAGTCTTACTACCCTGGGTCAGGTTCAGAAATTCCTTCCTTCGTGCATCCACATAACTAGCCCCAACATATTTCGCCTTGAAAGACTGCTTAAACAATTCCCAGGTTACTCTCTCAGCTGGGGTACCCTCTCTCACGGTGATCCACCATTGATACGCCTCGTCCCTCAGCAACGATACTGCTCCTTTCAGTTTCTGCTCCACTGAGCAATCCAAGTCATCCATAATTCGCTCTGTGGCTTCTAACCAATACTCAGCCACGTTCAGGGCCACTCCAGATATGCCCCTAAAAACTTCCGCTCCATTGGCCCGAAGTCGCTCAGAAATGGACCCCCTATTCACCGGCCCAACATTAGCTCCGGCCACCTTTTCCAGAACTCTCAGCATGGCCTGGGACAGAGCGTCGTCCCCTGCGGCCCGATCGTACGGCCCATTTTCCTCAACCGGTGGTCGTGCCTCTCCTGCTGGCCTATGCTCAGAAGACGACGATCCAGCTTGAGCACTAACTCAGCCTCGTCCACGGCCTCGTCCACGAGTAGCCCTTGTACTCATATCGATTATCTGATTTACAAATTTTTATGACATTAGCTCAATGTTTCAGTTTTTATTACGGAATATCTTATGAACAGGTAGAATTTCAGAGTTGTTCTCGCGCAACTTAGTCTAATTACTGTCTCAGTTTCCTAGGGTTTAGTTTACCCTACCATCTCAGTGCTACAGCCTTAATACTACCTCATCCATAGTATTCTATCTAAGGCTCAGTGCTATCTACAGTTTTATTATCAGTACAGTACAGAATTTAAGGCAGAACATACTTACAACTTGGAGCTGGGGATTCAGTGTGCCACTTTCCGGTTTAGTAGTTCAAATACTTTGAGGCCTCAAAAAACAATGTTTAAAAACTACAAGTTTGTTTAAAACCAAAAGAAAATTTTCAAAAAAATTCGATTTTTCCAAAGATACCCTTCTAGACTTTTAGATTTTTGAAACCCCTTTGTTTTTGGACCCGATCCACAGCCAAGTTGTTGCAACTCGGCTCTGATACCACTAAATGTAACACCCCAGACCCGGCCCAGACGTTATGGCCATGTTCGGTGTGCTACACCACCTAGACTATGCTACGCCGTCCTATATACTAAGTCTGATGTTTGAGATTTTTGAAAAGTAATACTTGTTTTTCTTGAAATTCCCAATTTAATTATTATGCAACCTAATTTCTATCTCATTTGTTAATCGTTTCATTTTAGTCTTATTGTCCTCCTTAGTCTTCAGTAAAGTCAAGTTGGTTAATAAAATGTTTGTTTAATTTTGAAACGGTGTAGGTTTGTGTTTGAAATAAAACGGTAGAGAAATCCTGAATAACAGTTATAGCGGCCTTATTACAACCCATGTCAAAATAAAACCAATAAAAGGTAATTAAATAAAAAAAAACAACTATGATGAAAGTTCAGTCCTCGTGGCCACTCTGAATCCCTCCCAGCGTCCAAGTCACGATCTAGGGCTCACCTGCAAGGATGGAAAGAAAGGGTGAGTTTGGGAAAACTCAGTGTGTGCAAAACCCATCCAAAGCCCAAATTGGCTCAAGCCCACTAGGCCTAAACCCTCACCAGTCTCAGTCAGATACTGGGCCGAAGCCCTATTCAGGAAACAGTAATCTGGGCCAAGGCCCTATAACAGATACTGGGCTGAAGCCCTATTCAGATAACAGATTGGCCCATAGGCCCAGAACAGTACAGTACAGTAATACAGTATAAATGCAAACCCAATTGGGGAGGCTACTCAACCCACCAACCGCTACACACCACCCGTACCAGCCAACACACCATGTGGGGAATAACTCGACCCACCCAGCCCACACACCACAGTCGCAGCATGGCTGCTCAGTTAAACAGTATACGAGGCAAAGCCCCTTTCAGAAACAGTACGAGGCATAGCCCCTTTTCAGTAACGTGGCTGTGCCACTCACACTTCCTCCATTATCAAAACCCAACCCATGCAATAGATACATATCATGGCATGCAATAACAGTAACAGTCATGTCAAACAGTACAGTCAATTTTAGCCCTAGGGGTATAACGGTAATTTTCTACCTAGGGGCAAAATAGTAATTTCTTACCCTAAGGGTATTTCAATAATTTTGCTCTCATGCTACAGATTTTATGCTTATTACAGTATTTATTAATCACATAGTTGTCACAGAAGTCCGGTTAACTCAGTTTTTCAGTCTTAGCATTCAAGCCCTAAAACCCCTAATGAGCCCTATTACGTCGATTGGCCCATTAGGCCCATTTAGTCCCAATTTCATAATCAGTTATCTTGTTTTAACTGTTTTCACACCTACAGTTCATAATATTACCTTTAAACCCATTTTTACTCACATGGACCCAAATCGCCCATTGGGCCCATATTTGACCCACCGAGGCCCAACTTACCATAATGTCCAAAATTTAGCGGTCAACACGCCTAACAATGCCGATTCCAAAACTAACCTTCTCCTACTAACTTGAGAATGTTCGCACGCTTACAAGCTCTCGAAATACCGAAACTTCGGCATTTCGGCTTTTCAGCTTTTGCCGATTTGCGCATTGAGGGGCGTTCAAAACACACACCTGTTTTGCAGTTTCCCCTACGAGATCTCCTATGCGTTAATCCCTACAATCCAATACTTAATTGATTAGACCATATTAACACTTAATCTGAATTGAAAACTTACCCAAAGCCTTACTTACACATTCGGCCAACACCTCCAATGGCCTTAATGTTCTTACCTTGCCGATTTAGATCCCGTTAGATCTAGATCTGATGTTCCAATGTCTTCAACTCCTTGTTTGATCACCTTCTTCTCTAACTAACACACAAAAAGAACAAAGAAAACACCACTTGATTTACCAAAAGTCCAAAATGACAAAATCCTTAACTTTAGGGACTTTCGGCTTTTCCAAATGTGAAATATTGAACAGATCTGAAGTATTAAACACTTACCAATGATTTCCCCTCAGTTCCTATCTAATCTGATGTAAATCTGACCCTTAAACGTCAGTAGAAACCTTATCTCTGAGATTTGCAATTTCGGCTATCTCCCTACAACTATGGTGATTTCAGCTTTTCAACAAGAGAAGAGGATGGCGTTTTGGGCTGTAGATTTTGGGTGATGGTGTCGACAATGGTGTGGGTCAAGGGAGAGTAGTAATCGGCCACAACAGGTGAAAGGAATAGGGGTGATTCGGCTTACAAGAAATCGGCAAGAAATGAAGCAGTTTTCTGGATTTCTGGCACTTTGAGCAATCGGTTATGGCCGATTTTAAGAGGAATGAAAGCAAAAGAAAGAGTGGATCTGTACAAGGTGGGTATTCGGCTAGGGAAGAGATCAAAGGGGAAGAAGAAAAATGAAAAAAAACAATGGTAGAGGTGGAGAGGAAGAATTCGGCTATGAGCTTTCCATGGAGGCAACTTTTGGCTTTTCTGACAGTAGAACAGAGAAAAATTCCTAAGGTGGCTAACCCTAATTGTCATGACAGAAAAAAGAAAATGATATAACTCTATTAGTCCCTCTAAAGCAATCGGCCCAAGTACCTAAAGCCCCCTTACCGAAATTCACTTAAGTTAGGCACATGCCCGGCACATGCTTAAAAATTAAAAAGAACTCTACGCTTACCTTGTAACTCGAACCCTTGTCCTTGAATATCCACTTAGGCGCCACTTTTCTAGGAGCTTAGTGGCTCCACCTTGCCACTTTACCAAGAGCTCACTTGTGACATATTTAACACGGTTTTTTTTCTTAAAAGCCCACTTAACCAAGTCCCCTTTCACTTGAAAATCAAACTTAATATTTTACCGGGTTTTAACTTAAACTTGGGCCTTCTATAGGCCCACTAACACATGTACATACATTATCAACCTTTAGAACAGCAAAATTTTAAAAATTTCACTAAAATTCACAAAACCCAAAAAATCCCGAAAATCAGGGCGTTACAAAGGAGATCGAAATTCTTACCTAGTGATTCGTTTGCTCCTCTAGCCACCACCAAAAATGTTCCTTACCAATCCTGAACACGATCTTTACCAGATCTAGCCTAAACCCGAAGGTGAACAAAATGCCTAAAGTATTCTACCAAAGGGTAATCGTTTGAAAAAGAGTGAGAGGGTTCGGCTATTATAGAATTCCAAAGAAACAATAAAGAGAACTAAATGAGAGGAGAACAAATGATTCGGCTAAAAGATAAAGAAATGAGGGGTTCAGGCAAGAAGAAATAGCACAAGGCTAAACTTTTCGAGATTTTTGGCTTTGGAGAAATCGGCTAAGTGGGGTTCCAAGTGAATCGCTTTAGGCTTATGGAACAAAGAAAGAAGAGAAGAAGAAGAAGGTACTTTCGATTTGAGAAGAAAAGAAGAAAAGAAAAGTGGTTTGGCTCTTTGAACAAATCGGTGCCACTAGGTTTGTAAATTGCATTTTCAGCATTTTAGATCACAAGAGAGGAAGGCCACAAGAAAGAGCAAAGAGGCCTAAGAGTTCTATACCTAATCGGCACAAAAATAGAGTGACCAACCTAGCCAAAACCCGAAGACTAGCCCTTCAAAATGTCAACACATACCACTCATAGTTGCCGAAATTACAATCTCTTAAAAGCCCTAGTCGAATGTGCACCTTCAACCCTCCAATCGGCCAACACACTCTCCCATTCAAAACTCCTAAAACTTCTCCCCTTATCCCTCCTTGACTCAATCCCATAAACACTTCAAACCCTTCCCAACAGAGTTTCACTTGGAGTTCACCACATGCTTTACACATGCATTAAAAAATAAAACATCGCATTGCTTACCAAGAGACTTGAACCTAAGCCCTTGCACAACTTCCACACGCCATTCCCTTGTCCCTAAGTGGCGTCACATTGCCACATTGCCACAAGTTATCTTGTGTCTTACTTTGACAACATTTTCTTAAAAGCCCTCTTAGTCAAATCCCCTTCTCCCTTACGTCTAAAATTTTAAAATTCTACCGGGTTTTAACTTAATCTTGGGCCTTCTAAAGGCCCACTAACATACTTAAAGCATAAATTAATACATCTAGATAAGTAAAAATTAAATTCGCGTAAAATCTCAAAAATCCCAAAAATTAGGGCGTTACATTCGCAACATGTGCTATAATATCCAGCCACTGGTACGACATACAAGACCAACACCCAGATTACATAAATATATATATACACATGGGTTCCTAGTGACATGTCACTTGTATCCAATTCTATTCCTAAGGTCGAACCGGGATTTCTCACTTGTCAAAACTTTGTCAAATAATTCCAAAACGTCAATCACACAATTCATGCAATATTAAAGCATTCAAACATAAATATAACAATTCATTATCTACATATGAACTTACTTCGATGAAATAATTGTAGAATTGGACTTATTTGTCAAACTCTTTGTTTTCCCCAATCTAGGTCTGAACCTCATTTTTCTTGATCTATAATAACAAATTTAACTCATTTAATACTAACATTATTCAATGAAGCCCAAAAATCATATTATGGCAAAATTAAAATTTTCCCCTAACTTTCCAACTTTTACACTTTAGTCCCTAGGCTCGTAAAATGAATTTCTTTCAATTTCTTCATTACCCAAGCCTAGTCGAATCTTTTTCATTCTCATAACAGCTCTTTTTTTTCATTTATTCATATTTTCTGCATACATTTTTACAACTTTTACAAATAAGTCCTTTTCAACGTTTTTATCAAAATCACTTAGCAAAAGTCATTTATCTTATAACTAACATACATTTTCTACCATTAGACATCAAAATACATGCATTTCTAACATGGGTAAAATTTTAAACTTTGATAATACTTCAAAATAGTTCTTGGAAAAGCTAGATTAGGATACAAATATCTCAAAAACATAAAAATCATTAAAACCGGGGCTAGGGTAGACTTACAATCGAGCTTGGAAAGCTTGGCCAAAACCCTAGCTATGGTGATTCTTCAAATTCGGCACAAGGGGGATGAAATTGAGAAGATGAACATCTTTTATTTGTTTTATTTTGTCTTTCAAATAACCCAAATGCCCTTAATGTCTAACTTTGAGATTTCACCTAAACATGTCAATTTTTGTCCATCTTAAGTCATAATGGTCTAATCACCATTTAAGGACCTCTAATTTAGAGTTTCATTAGAATGAAGCACCCATATATTCTAGAATACTAGTCAAATTGGGCATCTTATTGATAAGGTTTCTTAATGAAATTTTCACATAATCATTCAATCATACTGTAGACCTTCAAATAATATCACAAAAATATTTTTACTTCGAATTTGTGGTCCCAAAACCATTGTTATGATTTGACCCTAAAAGGGGCTATTACATGGTGCGATATTTACTCTATAAACGATAATATGTTTATGGTAGTCAAGTTGTTGGCATCGTTGTCAGGGATTGCGACAATAAAATTTGTTATTAGATTGATTACTGTAAAATAATATTAATCGAAAGACAAATGAACTAGATTTAATTAATTTTATTCAAATATTTTTAGTGTGGAAAAAATATTATAAATATTTTTATTTTTACTTACATTGTTGGTTATAAGATTTAATAATGAATACTGAGATTTATAGGTCAGTGTATGAGCTATTCAAATCGAGTTGGTTGTACAGAGATTCGAGAAATCAATGTGGTCAACATTACAAAGACAAGCAGTGTTCGGACAAATTCTGACCTAAACTGAACTAATCTACATTCGAGAGGGGTGGAGATCCTACGAATCAATGGAGTTACGATAGAGCATGTGACATGCCCAACTAATAAATTAAGTAAGAATTGTTGGACCACTGATATGCTCCCATAGCGAAAAATTTATTTCAGCGATTGTCAACCAATGATCCATGTACGATGAATGAATCAAGTTGAAATAAGGGTCAAACTGTAACATCCCAAAAATTGGGGGTTAGTAGAATCATGTTTGGGAATCGAGAGAAAGTGGTCATGCCCTAATTTTTGAGATAATCTATGCATTTTTAGGAAATTAATAAGGTATTGATTTGCTGGATAAGTGTTAGTGAAACATTCCTTAAAACTTAAGTTCAAATCCCTTCCATCACACCATTATTATTATTTTACAAATTTTGCATTCAACCCTAGAATGTGACATGCTTTGTTTTTAAAATAAATAGTTCAAAATTATTTCAAGAATGAGGAAAAAGCCTAATGGTTAAAAGAAATATGAGAAAATATTGAAATTAAATGAGGTCCCAAGTTCGAATCATTTCCCTTGTGAAATAATTAAAATTTGCAAAATCCATTTTTTTTAATGTGTGTCATCCATACCCTTGAACCCTAAGTATAAATACAACCTTTTATTGTATTTTTTAGCCTTTAATTTAATTTTCCCTACCCTAGTTGTTCACCATCTTCCTCTCCTATTTTCTCTTCAATTTTCCTTCCTTCTCCTATTGTTGTTGTCACCTAAACCTCCCATTTTACCATCTCTTCCTTTTTCTTTTTGCATCTAGATTGTAACAACCAAATTTTGAGCTTAATCGGAACAAGTGATTTTGGGACCACCTAACCGAGTCAAAATATTTATTTTATTATTTTATTAGTATTTTCAGTATGATAAAGCTACCGTACAAAAGTTTCTTAAAGAAATTTTATTGATTAAATAGTTAATTCAGTGAAAAGGATTAAATTGCGTAAAGCGATAAATATGAGTTCCATTGCATAAATGGCTTAATTGACTTTGGTTTTATTAGTTGAAAGCTTGGTAAATATACCCTTTTATAGATATATGGACGGTAGCGAACATTTTTCTTAATGATTTTGGTTATTTAAATTAAGGTTATTTTTGACATTTTATAATTATATATATATTAATTAAAAGACAGCCATATTATGTTAAATTATCATCATCTTCACCGATTGTTAAAGCAGAAAGGAAGCGATTATTGCAGCCTCCATTCGGCCAACCATATTAAGCTCATTTAGGTACAGTTTTTAACTTGTTTTTAATGATTTTTACGTTTTTGAGCTCGTTGCAGCTTGGTATAGCTAGCCCGTACCTCAATTTCTGAAATTATTGGTGTTTTTGAAATGTTCCGTTATTAAATACATGTGTATTTTTATATTTCCTGATAGATTATTGATGGTTGCTTAGACATATATAAGTTTTATAATATGATTTTTGACAAAAAATGTGAAATAGGGATTATGTCGAAAACAATAGAAATTTTGTGGTTAGAAATGTGAAATAATTGAAAATATGGGCTTAGTTTAGATGGTGGAAAATTCAGCTATAGTGATTTTTGGTTAAAAATGTGTAAATTGTCATTTTGTGTACAAAGGACTTAAATGTCAAAGTATGAAAATATGAGGGCTATTTTGTAACTAGGCCATGTAACACCCCAAACCCAGCCTAAAAGTTAGTCCCAAATCTGGCGTGTCAGATTGAAGTGTTTTTTGAAAACCATGTTTCCATTGAAAACCCTTCTTAAAGAAATTTAAAAACTTTCTGCCCTTTAAAACCACAGACTTCATTTTCTTTCATTTTCTTGTTGTTACAACGTGGGTTAGTAAAGTCATTCTCTTCTAAAATGTTATTACCTTTAAGACCTTAATTGTTGCGGAAGCTTAATTTAAAACAGTTGTTTTGCGGTAACGTAGTGTTGTTTTGAAAACAGTTAACATTTCTAGAAAACCGCAATCAACCTTTAACAAATATAAAACATAGTAAATAAAATCTCAAAGCCAAAAATAAATACCAGAGGGGCCTTATTACAAACCAAACCGAAATAAAGAACTTAAAAGCAAATAATCAAGACAGAGCATAAGTAGTGTGTGGCCTCCTCCAAGTCCCTCGCAACACCGATCCTCCTAAAGCTAGGGATTACGTACACAGTTAATAAACGAGGTGAGTTTATGAAAACTTAGTGTGCAATCCCCTACTAAATAAAAAACAGTCAGTTAGAAGACAAGAATCAGTAATAGTTCAGAGTACACATGGGCTATAGCCCAATAAAATACTTCTGGGTCTCAACCCATAACAGAATCAACTTGGCCTAGCCTTTAGAGTAAAGAGTAACAGATGGGCCTAGCCCAGTACAATTCCAAAATCTATTGGGCTCTTAGCCCAATTCAGTAGCAGAATCAAAATCAAAATCAAAATCAAAATTGTGTGGCCCTAAGCCCAAAACAGGATCAGAAACAAAATGTGAATGCAATCCCAACCCAGTCCAACCATCACACCACCCGTACCAACCATCACACCATGTGGGGAATAACTCGACCCACCCAACCCGCACACCAATACGAAGCCACGCTACTAAAAACAGAAAACGTGGCAAAGCCGCCACAATTAGATTATGTGGCAAAGCTACTAGCACAGAACTTCCTCCAATCAATGTCCCAACCCCATACAACATGTCATGTATGTTATGCTCAATCATCATACGTGTATTAGAATGGCCATGCTCAATATCAGTCACTTAATCATATATTTAAAGCCGATTAGTCACACAACCATAGTCAAGTCAGTTAATACACAATCATACAATCACAGTCAAAACAGTCAAAAACATAGTCCAAGTCAGTTATTTTCCCATAAGGACAAAATAGTCATTTTACCCTAAAGGGGTATTTTGGTAATTCTACCCTATAGGGGTATTTCAGTAATTTTACACTCCATGGGCATTTTGGTAATTTTGCAAACTAGGGGTATTTTTGTAATTTTGTAAACCAGGGTATTTCTATAGTTTCGTAAACTGAGGGTATTTCCACAATTTTGTAAATTAGGGGTATTTTTGTAATTTTATAAACTGGGGGTATTTCTATAATTTTGTAAACTGGGGTAATTTTTGTAATTTTACAAACCGAGGGTATTTTTTTAATTTTGTATACTGGGTGTATTTCTATAATTTTACAAACTGAGAGTATTTCTGTAATTTTGTAAATCGAGGGTATTTCTATAATTTTGTAAACTGGAGGTATTTTTGTAATTTTAAAAACGGAGGGTATTTTTGTAATTTTGTAAATCGAGGCTATTTCTATAATTTTGTAAACTGAGGGTATTTCTGTAATTTTATAAATTAGGGGTATTTCTGTAATTTTACAAATTGAGGGCATTTTTGTAATTTTACAAAATGAGGGTATTTCTGTAATTTTATAAATCGAGGGTATTTCTATAATTAAATCGAGGGTATTTTTGTAATTTTGTAAATTAAGGGTATTTTTGTAATTTTACACACTGAGGGTATTTTTGTAATTTTGTAAATCAAGGGTATTTTTGTAATTTTGTAAATCGGGGTCTTAATAACATAACATATGGTCCACCGTCGCCTCGAGCGACTTAAGTAACCTAGACAGATATAACAGTGCAAATGGGCTTAAGGCCCATTTCTCGGCCCAAGTGGGTCCACATGTTTGTGTGGCCAAATTAGCCTAGAAACAACCCCGGCTATGCGAATGACATAGCCCCAAAATAATCACATATCACATCAAAAACATTTTATCTATGTGGGCTCACAAGCCCGTTGGGCCCATACGACCCATTTCGGCCCGTCGACGGCCAATACCACTAAAGTCATGTGCGTGACATGACAAGCCTCACCATTCCTTACCTAACAGTCAAATTTGCACCAACAGGCCCATCGGCACATCGGGCCCATTTGGCCCATTCCGGCCCATTTGGCCAAAAAGTGGCCCAAGTCCATGAGATCACTCATGAGGCCTCTGCTGTTGCACCAGATTTCCCCACACGTACGTTCGCACGCTCGTATGGCTACCATTGTCGAGCTTTCAGCTTTTTGGCTTTTCGGCATTTGCCAACCTACATTCTATTCAGTAAAATACGTATTTTTGACTTTTTAGACGACCAGCAACCAGATCATTGTATACACACCTTTGTCAGGATAGCACTAAAACCCTCGAGCGTCCAACCAAAACCTTGCTTGAACAAGCGCTTTCTTAGCCCTTTAAAAATACTAATCGCACCTCACGCAATGAACGTATATCTATATAGCAACAACTTCCATGAAAGAAAATTGACTACCAGAAAAGGCTTAAAATCCACTATTACCAAGAAAAACAATCAACAAAGCACACTTACCCCCAAATACTAATTGAATACCGAAACAAAACGAAAATAGTTTGGCCGGATCGGTGGAATGAAGGAGTAGTGGACCACTTGCCCAAAGCCTAGATACCTAAGCTGAACAATTGAGAAGATAAGAGAAGATCGAAGTCAGTCCACAACATAAGAACTAAAGGCCAATCCGAATTGAAAATAGAGGAAGAAGAAGAGGTGTTCAATTTTTTCCATCTAACGCAAAAGGGAAAAGAAGAATACACTTACCTAAGTTTGGCCCTCGACTTTTACGAAAAAGAATACTTGCAAGCGAAGAGGTTCGTCTTATGAATGAACAAGAGAGAAGTATGACAATAAAAGATCAGGGAAGGTAATTGCGAAATGAAAGAGGAAAGGAAATAGAAGGTTCAGCTATAGGAGAACAACTGAGAGAACAACTGAGAGAAAGAAGAAAGTGAGGTTCGATCGAAAAGTGAACCACTCTTGAGAGATACCCAATTCGGCTTTAGAAATGAAGGTAAGAAGAAGAAAACAAATTCCAAAATGGTCACCAAATGGAATGCATGAAAGCGTAGCTAAGAGTACCCAAAAACAAAGAAAAATACAAACCCGAAATAACCTCAAGAGCATTCCGCAGCCACACTCCCCAAAATGCTGAAAATGCACAAAATGAATTCACTTAGCCGAATTTGCACATGCAAGACACCAAATTCGGCTACAACTCTCCCCAAACTACAAATCCCATGATTTCCTCCATATTTTGCTCCATACCAACTATTCAAATTCAATGCAAACAACCAACATCCAATTCCCATGATCCTCTCCCCCTTTTACCAAGTCCATAACCATCTTGATAGAGTTTTAGTCCACCACAAACTCTAGCCAACCCGGAAACAAAATAAATTACCCCTTTTGCTTGCCATGGGTTTCGACCCCACTCTCTCTCAAATGCCTAACACGCCACTTGCCACCACAACACAAGCTCATTTGTGACTTAAAACAACCAAAAATATTTATAAGCCTACCAACCAACATCTAGTGTTTTATTACCTAAAACCAAAATTCTGCACACGCCATGACTTGAACCCCAGACCATATGCATACTCCTAACACCTTCTTGCCACTAGACCACATGCTTCCATATGTCAAATTTTATGCTCAAATATTAATAAGGCCTTCAAACTAATGCCAAGTTCACTTAAGGGAAAAACTAAAATTTTTGCTAAATCCCTAGTTTGAACCTAGGATTTTTCAGACATCCACAAACACTCCAAATCACTTAGCCAACAAGGCAAACATGCAATTTGTGATATTTCTATGCACAATAAAATATTATAGTCCGTCACTAAGGCCCAGTACTTCTTGGCCCAAAATCCTAGGCGTTATAGGCCAAAATACATGTATAAGGATTAAATTGAATGTGTTGGTGAATAAATGGATTAATTTGAATTCGTATAGATCAAGATAAACAAATATCAGAATTTGATTGCGGGAAACGAAAGTAGACGAGTGGATTTACGAGCTATTACAAGTTAAATCCGTATAGCTAGAATCGAACTATTAAATAATTGTAATTATTTAATTTGAATATATATTATTGAATAAATAACTTACTTGAGATTAGAATTATTGGTCGCATGATTATATTATTGTTGTTTACATGAATAAAAAAGAAATGTTATAGATGTTGTATATGTACAGGGATTCGGCTAGCTATTAAGCATGGAATATGCAAATTGAGTATTTGAATATATGTTTTAATTGAATTGAAAGTATATGAATTGAGAATTTGTTATATTGAATATTGAATGATTGTATGAATGAATTAAAAGATAGAATTGCCTATTGGTTTTATATGTGTAAAGTGATTTCTGAGTCCCGTTTGAACCGTAGAAAGTCGTAGGATACAAGTGATATGTCACTAGGGCTAAAGGTTGGTTGAGCTCCTGCATTCATTGTGGACTCACCATAGCTCATGAGCTTACATGTTCAGCCTTCGGGCTTACCTTTCAGCCTTCAGGCTTACATGTTCAGCCTTCAGGCTTACCGTTCAGCCTTCAGGCTTACATGTTCAGCCTTCGGGCTTACATGTTCAGCCTTCGGGCTTACATGTTTAGCCTTTTGGCATACCGTTACTAGCTCAAGAGGAGCATACAGTACAGAGCTGGAAAGAGCATATATGATGAATTGACGGATTTACAGTTTTACATATGTACACTATGTGTGTATCACCCAAGTATCCCTCGATGTTTCCAAAGGTTCAACGGGCAATTTACTGATATGTAATATATGAAATAGATGATATAAGAGATATAAGAAGTACATGATATAGGTTACATGATTTATATGAAATTATTTGCTAGATGAAGTACGAGTTACATGGGTTATATGTTACAAGTATATGTGTACATGATACAAATTATTGGGTATACATGATTTATATGCTACATGAACTACATGATTTATACAAATACATGCTATTGAATTACATGAATTACATGGATATTATATTGCTACAAGAGTTATATGATTTACATGAATATATGTTATATAGGTTACATGATTTACATAGATTGATTGCTAAAAGAGTAGATGAATTATAAATATGATGTGTTACATAAATGACATATGTTACAAGATGAAATCTTATATGAGATATATGATGGGTACAAATGAAATGAGAGTTGAATTAGATATTAAAAAAACATTACAAGTTTTGTTTCATCCTTGAGAATGGATGAATTACTGTTATTATTGAGGAATTAATGTTATACGAGCATATTTCTGCTATCGATTATATGAATGTGTTACAGGTTATATGAATGGAAATAAATTGATATAAATATAATGTAAATTTAAATGTTTATTATTTTCACTCATGATGTTTTGATAGAATATCAATAGGTAATATTTGTATGGTATAAGTATAGATGGCTAACAAGTATATGGTTTTTAATGAGCAAGATACTGAGTATTCAATGTTAGTTTCATTGATTTGACTGAAAAGATGACGGTGCGAAAATAGAAATGGGGATACGAATCAGTACAGGTATATGTATAATAATCGACAAGTGAGTGACATTGATAAATTCGTATGACATGTGAGTAGATGTGATAAATTATACATGAATTTCACGTCTGTTAAGGAAATAAATATTGAATTAGATGAGGCTGGTTCAAAAGTAATCAAATTGCTTAAAATGACAAACTAATTGTTAAATCTTTAAATAGTGTTGTTAATTATACGAGCCTACTAAGCTTATTAGCTTACTCTATCTATTCTCTGTATTTTATAGTGATTCAAATGCTCGCTCGGGTTGGAAGTCATCAAAGATTTCATCACACTATCCAGAAGACAATTGGTATTTCTAAACTCTTTGAAATGGGGTAATATGGCATGTATAGGCTAGTTAATAAGTTGATTATATGGTCACTTCTTTGTATGAATATGATATGAATTTTGGTATTATGATCAAGCTATGTGATATGGCTTGAGTTGAAAAAGGTTGGTTTGATATGGAGGCATTTTATGATGTGTTCATTTTGTGGTAAAATTTATAATTGGCATTTTGGTTTGAATGATACGTTGGTATGAATGGTGAAATGTGATTAAAATGTAAGTGGCATTTAGGTGCATATATATGACTACATGAAATGGTCATGTTAGTATAAGCTTACTTGTAATTCATGGTAAGTTTAAGTTTGAATTGGTGAGTTTATGATTTATTTGAAATGAAAGAGATTAAGATATGAAATATATAGGTACTTGGCATGAAATAGATACATGAAAGATAGTATATGTTTGTGATATATATATATGGCATTGAATGGTTGGTTATGAAATGGTTAATTTTGCGACTTAAATTGACTCATTTTGGTTTCTTTATTAGTATATGGATTTGGTTCAAATTGTTGCATATAGGTACTTGACCAAATGGGGTGTGGAAATGGCTTAAAACAAGCCTATTTCGTACCACAAGGCCAGAGCACACAGGCATGTGACTCGACCGTGTGACCCCTGCACCATGGGTAAATTGGTCAGAATGCCACATGGACTAGACACACGAGAATGTCTTGTTGTCGTGTTTGCAAGTCAGTATGTATGCCTTGTTTTGCCATGGCCTAAATAAATGGGCGTGTCTAGTGGCTGTGTGAGACACACGGCCTAGGCACACGACCGTGTTTCCTTATTTCAAAATTTTTCACAAGTTTTCCTAAATCTTTTATATGATTTCAAATTAGTCCCTATTATATGTTTTGATATTTTATTGGTCTGTTAAAGCATGATTTAATTATGATTTTTTAGAAACTACTGGATTAAAATGTTATATGTTATATGTTATTTTATACCGTTTTGATCTTAATTACAAGTCTAGTAATGCCCCTTACCTATTCCGGCGACAATTATGAGATAGGGATGTTGCAAAGATTTTGCACCATCTCTTTTACTCTATTTTTTTCATTTATCTTCATATAAACCAACCCTAAATCTAAAATCTTTAACCCTAAGATCAATCCTGAATATTGCCAAGAAAGTGTCATTGCTGTTTCTCTCAACTAGCTTGGGTAAGATCTCTTTTCTCTCCAATTTCTTGATTAATCTTGTCAATTAAAAACCAAAATTTCCAGATCTTGAATTTGGCGGATTTTAAATTATTTCAAAGGTAATTTTCCAGATTTTAATGAGATTTAAAACCATTTTAAAATTTGGCCCTAATTTTGGCCACCGCATGTGGTGGTGCATGCGCCTATGTGCAAGAAATGGGGCTATTTTGTTTCTTAGGTCTTGTCCATACTTTTCCAGCATTAAATTGTGTTCTTGGACCCTCATAGTCATCCTTCAATCACAAGTTAATTAGGGAAAGATGGTTTTGATCAATTAGCCAATCGGATCCCATAAATCGTGAAGCGTAAATGCAATTAAGGATAACTAGTTTGTTCTTTCGACATAGCTGTTGGGTAAAGGTATGAATTGATTAAATGATGGAATTTGATCATTAATTAGATACTAATTATATAATTAAATTAGGTGCTGACCCAAATTGCCAAAATCATTCGTAAAGGTGAAAAACGATTGTACGTATGGTTTGCAAGGATACAGTGTAAGGAATCTAACTAGTTTGGATTCATAAAATCGTTATAATTTCAAAAAATGGTTTGAAATCATAAGTGGGTGTATGGGGGCTGGTTTAATGTTAAATTTATTGAATTTATACTGAATATTGGTTTAGGTTCATTTAAGGAATTATTAAGGAAAATTAAAAGATTCGCTAGTGTGCTGTGGGGAAGCGAAAAATAAGGTGTGGGTCTCAAACTCATAAAATTGTTTGAAAATGTTAAATATCATGTTATATTTGATAAATTAGCTTGCTGATTAGATTTACTTAATAGACAAATTATTGATTTTTTAAGTGGCCGAACCATGTAGGTTTTGAGCCTTAAAAGATTGACATGTTGGCAAAATTGCTAGTTTGATAGTATGAATGTTTGATTGTGTTTGTAACTGCATATTTAGTTATGAGATATGAGAATGTTTGACTGAATGATATAATTTGTTGAGATATTAAGCTAGTATAATTTAAAAGCATGAGATATTTGTTATATTGTGTACCAAAAAGGGTGCTCTTTATGCACAACCAAAATCCGTAAAGTATATGAAATTGAATGATATTGATTGATTCCAACACAACGGTAATTTGAAAGATTGGAATTTTTTTTTCCATTTACTGAAATTATGTGATTATTGAAAACATGCTAAACGTGTCAAATGAATGTGAAAAGTATGGAGATATGATTATATATGAGATTGTGTGACATATTGCATATGTATTGGGTTGAGACTTTGTGATTGACAAAGGAGTTCCATGGAGTACCAGTGTCATATTAAGTCTGCATTATTCATAGTCAGTGCACTGCACCTAGAGTTTTGAGGGGAATGGTGATTTATCACATTTTTATTGGCAGTTTGTCTACATTTTTACTAGCAAAATTTCTGCATATTATTATTGGTGGTTTTACCCACAATTGGCTGAAGCCCATAATGTTTTGGAGTTTGGATGACGGGTTCTGGGGAACTCGTGGTGTGTAGCGGATGGTATGTGTAGGAACCTTTTTGCATTGTATCATGCTCATGACATATTTGAATGCTATTGATTAATGATATGTGTTATAATGTGTTGTATTGAAATTAATAATTGTTACTCAAATGAATGATGTCCCATGCTCATACACCGTTTGACATCAATTTGATAATGGTTATGTAATGATATGGAATTCCTATGATGGTTTTGTTTTCATCTATTAATGCTAATATGTTTCACTATATTCGATATTTAGGTCAGTTTAAATAATTGTTTGACTCACATTAAGCTTTTCATCAGCTCACCCCTCAATAGCATTTAATTTTTCAGGTAAAACTCGAAATTAGGACCAAACTCGGCATTCAGAGAATCACCTTGGACCTTGGATTATTTTTTAATAAGTATTAATCAATCTCTAATGATTCTAGTTTGTAATTTTTAATGACTTTTGATTTGTGGCTTGGTAACTTTTCTTCTGGGATTTTTTTCATGCATGGATTGCTCAAGCATAATAATATGACAATGCATGATACCGGGCTTAAGTAAAATTTGATATTGTTTCCTAGTTTCCGTTGCATTGTAAAGGGACCATTTTTAAAAATCAAATCGATAAGGCAAAAAAGTTTCCAAAATGAATTGAAAATTGATTTTTCTGCTACATTGGTTTAACATCGAGTTTTCTTAAAGAAGAGCGACAAGCAACCATTTTTTTTAAAACAACACTATCAACAATAAAATGAATCCTAAGTATACACGACCTAATGAATGAATGCTTTTAAGCTAACTTAAAGTACAACTATGGTTTTCTCTAAAATGAGTTTGTTTAAGGTCTTCGAAAGTAATGTAGGTTAGCTTAGCCATTTCGGTGGCTAATGTAGCCTTCTCAATCTAGCTATAATATCTAGGCCAAGTTTGGAGGTTACACAAAAAATATACCTTTCAAAACTGAAAAATGATGAATGACATTGTTGATAGGATCCTTTTCAGAGATGTCAATTCCAAGCTGCAACAGTAATGCCTGGACCTCTGCGTGATCCACCTAGTTAAAAAAAGAGCAGCAAAATTCTCTTAAACTTTTCAAAGGGAATTTTCAACAACGGCTACTAGACCTTTTCTTTTTGTTTTCTTGGTTATCCTAACACAATAAGGGATTACTTTACTTTTCTTAAATTTGATATCATATATCAAAAAATAAAAAAGAGATTATTCCCTTATTATTAGAGAAACAAATGGAAAGTCAAGAAAAAGATTATATTCTTTCCTAAAGAGAATATCACTTACCATGTTCTTTTATATTTTGACCAAAAATATTATAACTATTTGTATTAATAATTTCGGTAAAATATATAATTAATTTTTTATATGAATTAAATTCATATATTAAATTTATCTATGTTCTCTATTTGTGTAAAACAAGTTATACATATAATGTTTGTAATATTTAACTATCAAATTAAATTAATTCATGTAACAACTAAATACAATACCAAATGTATTTGGATTCTGTTCGCTTCAACTATAGTGTGTGACCTTGTAGGCTCTTGTAATGTTGGTAGTAATACTAGAATATTTCTAACATTACAAGCAATAAATGGCATTTAGCAATACATCATTGCTACCCAAGTTACAAGAAGTCGTGATTCAACATAACCTTTCTATGATGACTTTTTCATGTATTATATATTTTGATCCTTTATATCTAGACTAGACACAAGTCATGGTATGGCACACTTGTATAGTCCAATCTCATATTTCTTGATATTTTGAGTAGACAACAATAAACAAATAATTGTGATATCTCATATCAACTTATTCAAGCATGACCATGCATTTCTAGTCTCTCTCCATCAAGAGGCCTAATATATTACCCCCATTGTGTAGGAGGGATAAATCCTATCTTGATCGACCATATCTCACTACATGGATTGTGGTATATCCAACATCAATCTTTCTAGCACAAACTATTGTGATATATGTTTGACTTTATCAAAATACATGACTCACGATGTTGGGATAATGATGATCTCAAGTCTGAGGATCATATACATAGTTACCACTATGAGTAATATTTATGACTATTAAATAATAATCTAAGAAAAATATTCATGACAAGTTAATCCAATAACACATACTCTTATGTATTGATTTTGACATCCCTATATCAATGACAACACTTTGTAATCAATCAGCTACACATTAGTCTTAATGCATTATCATTGTCCAAGCCTACAATAATACTTGACTAAGGACCTTTTTAAGAATACTTATATTATTGTTAGGACTTTATTATTAACTAGTTTATTTATACACATAGAAAAAGAAACTGAAATAACAATGGCAGTGCATTATATTAACAAACAGGGTAAAGAGAGTATGCGATTACAATCATCTCATGATTGGTCTTTGGGCATACTCTAACAATAATTGGATTTAATAATGGATGATGATGTATAAAGGAAGTTGCTTGAGCAACATCAGAGCAAACAAAGGCCAAGTATGACACAGGAAGTCTCACCAAATTAGTGGAGTTATGATCGCAGGATTGGAGACTACGATTATTCATGTAAACTCCTTCATGAGTTGGATTTATAAAAGTCCTTTCATCGTGATCTTGACTTTGAAGAAATTTAAAAGCGGGTGGACTAATTAGTGGAATCATGCCAAAAGCAAACAAAAGTAGAGATTCTATTGGAAGAGATATCGAAACAAAATTTGGGAACATCCGGATATCTAATTGAAACTCCATGTGATTCATATGATGATACATCCGAACAAGAAAGCCTCGAGCTAGAACACAAAGCTAAATAAAAAAGAATTGAACAACAGTTGGTTCAATTAGAGAAATTCTTCCATAAGAGATCCCAAGCAAGTACGCCATTGGAAGAGGTCGTACATGATGTCTCCAATTCTAATCTGAAGGATTAATGTACTACCGACAATCCTCTAGAATTAATTCATGAAACTCAACAAGAGATTGGATCTGGAGACAGAAATGCATTGAAGAAAACCGAAGACATCTTTGATCCAATTCACATAAATGCAGCTGTAGACACCTATTTTGGCTAAATTACACTTTTACCCCTATACTTTCAACTCTTTACAATTTAGTCCTTATCACATAAAAATGCAAATTTACACAATTTCCTCCTACCATACTTACCCGAATTCTTTATAGGTCCCTAGTAGCCCGTATTTTTCATTTATTCACACTTTTAACCATGGGGTTTACACATTTTTCAATTTAATCCCAAAATTGCGTTTTCACTAAAAATCACATAACAAATGTTGTTAGTCTAACAACAAGAATAAATTTTCTATCATTAAACATCAAAATACTCATGGATTCAACAATGGCAACATTCAAATACTTTAAAAGTTTCTCAAATTAGTTCCTGGGGTAGCTAGACCTAGTTGTCATGATCTAAAAAACGTAGAAATCATAAAAAACGAGACAAAAACCATGCCTAATTGAGCAATTGAAGCTTGGTCAAAACTTATCCCTATTTCTCCAAGAAGAATCAGTTTTGGAAAGAAGATAAACAAATGAAATTTTCATTTCTTTTGTTTATTTTATCCTTAAATTACTAAATTAACCTTTTAAAACATTAACAATTACACTTATACTAAGCCATTATCATCCACAAACTCTTTAATGGTCTAATTACCATTTAAGGACCTCCATTTTAATGTTCTGTAGCTATTAGAAACATTTATCTTATAGAACACAACTTTTGCACTTTATGTGATTTAGTCATTTTTACTGAATTGAGCATTCAAACAGTAAAATTTCTTAATGAAACTTTCAAACAATTATTCTATCATGTTGTAAACCTCAAAATAATAATAAAATAAAAATTTTTTACCTCAGATTTGTCGTCCCAAAACCACTTTTCTTATTTGACTAAAAACGGACTGTTACATAGGCTATTGTGTGACACGTGCACTTTGAAGCCAACATATTTGATGTTAAGGTGTCGTGTCACGCCATCCATAGGCTATGGCACAACACGAGCACTTCTAAGCCAAATTAGGGGTTGTAAACACCCTATTCTAGTTGTCAAACCTTTTCCTCAAAATTTAGCTTCGAATTTTCACATCCCCTACCTCGAATTTTCATAACTAAGTTCTCTTCCTCTCTTTTGTTCATAGTTTTCTAGTTCTCATCTTCTATTTTAAATTATATTCCACATTGGTTGAAAAATGAATTTCATTGGCAACTGCCTAAGGTTTTGTGTCTAACTTTATGTTCATCAATTTTATCATTCGGGCTTGTTGCTAATTTGCTTTAATTTAAAAAAATGGCACCACGGAAACAATGTACCACTCAAGAATCGAGCAATATCGATGCCAATCGATTCCATAACCTAGAAGTCGAGAGGTTCTTTCTCTAAATGAGTGGGCATTCTTTTATTCAGGAACATGGGTTCAATCCCACCATGTTTGCTTAGGATGACATCTGAGAATTGGAACAATCCCATAATTTTATGCCTCCCTGAAGGATAGGGAGAATCACAAGCACTGGGGTGAGATGATCACTCACATTACCATTCAGGGCAAAGAGTTGCCAATTGCACCTCGCTAAATTTTCCAATATTATGATGCCTCGTACTATACCTATGACTATTTAGAGAGTGTAGATTTATTCACATTCAAAATTTTTGATATGGAAAGCATAATAGATTGTTTAATAGAGGGCATGCTGAGTGGACTCACCATACCAATACTGAGGTGCCCTTCAAATTCAACATGACCATCATGTTTCCGATGGCCAAGATTTGGGTTCAATTCAATTGCACTGGCCTGGCACCTACCCATAATGCTTTTGATGTTACCATATATAGTACAATTATGTTTTATTCTATTTTACAACAAGATCAAATTTGTATCAGCCATTGATTTATAAAGAAATGTTAAAATGCATATAAAGAAATCGCAAGAAAACTATGACTTTTGCATTTGATCACAACTTTATGTTGATGCCCATGTCTCTCATGGAACTTTTGACAAGACTGACAAGGATCATGATTGGTGGCAACCTTTATGGTCAATTCATTGAGCTCTAGTGGAAGCAAAATAGGGATGAGGAATAATGAATGAAACATAAGAGCGATCCCTAAGGGCTAATGAAGAGATATAGTAAAGCTAACATGTCAAAGATGATGGGCCTCACAGGCATGCCCATCTCGGAGTGATAGACACGATAGATGTAAGATATGGATGACATTCTAATTTGTATGTTCGAGCAATCCCCACTACCAGGTGAGGAGGGAGCCAACGAAGATGACGATGACGACTAAAAGGAATAGGAGACCCTGATTGTGCCACTAGATTATAAGCGAGTATTTGGACCAGACCACTCACAACGGGCATGGTGATTCGTAAATCGAGCTATCACCGTCAGCTTAAACTTTGAGAAGGCGAGCTACTAAAGCATTGGCAGGGTGCGAGAGGTGCAAAGCACCAATGATGGAGGAGTCAGAACCTGATTCTGACTAATTTTAAACATTTTTAATTTTTATTCAGGTCTATATTTTTAAAACTTGTTTTAATTATGGATAATTTATATTTTTTAATTAGATTAATTAGGATTTTATTTTATTATATATAGTTTGTGTTTAGATTTTCTTTGTTGGAACCCCATCTTTTTTATGGCACTACAATTATGAGTCAACACTGAATGGAGGAGAAGTTTCACCAATTCTATTGCATGTATCACACCAATCGAGTAACCTTATTCCTTAATATTTTTAATTGCACATTAGGGACAATCTGCTAAATAAAGTGTGGGGTGACTTAGGAAAATTTTTATATTTTTTTGTTCTATTACTTTATTTTCTTTCATTCATTTTTAATTTTTAATTGCATGCTTTGTATGTGCTTGAGCTTGTAACAACCCTAACCCATATCTGTCGCCGGAATAGAGTTACAGAACATTACTAGAAACTTTTAACTTAAAACATTCAATTGCAATCATTTATAAAACAAATCATATTCTATTC
Source organism: Gossypium stocksii (assembly GCA_020496765.1). Lineage (NCBI taxonomy): Eukaryota > Viridiplantae > Streptophyta > Magnoliopsida > Malvales > Malvaceae > Gossypium > Gossypium stocksii. Next base: position 49,016,278 of record CM035627.1, read on the forward strand.
AATCACATGCATAACGTCCATTTTTTTAGCCCTCGAGGCCTTAGAAACACTACAGAAATGATTCGGGACTAACTCGAAAACATTTAGAACTTCATGGAAAAACATGGGAAAATTCATACGATATGGGTCACACAGCCGTGTGGCCAGGCCATGTGACTCACATGGCTGAGACACACGTTCGTGTCTTAGGCATGGGCATTTCAAGTAGGGACACACGGCCGTGTCCTGGCCCGTATCCGTTCCCATGTAACTCTCTGACTTGGTTCACATGGCCAAGCCACAAGCGCGTGTGCCAAGCCGTGTAACCCTCGAAATGTAAGCTTTAAAAACCTACAGGGGACACACAACTGAGACACACGCCCGTGTCTTAGGCCATTTCCAAGCCATTTCCTTAACCCTAGACATGCTCACACATACCAACCATTTGTACCTATTTCAAGCATTCAAAAATGTACCTAAAACTTGCATAATGGAGCTAAATCAATATGGTATCTATCCATACAACCAATATGCCCAAAGGCAACTCAATCACAAATACCAAACATGTTTAAACATTTGCATAATTTTATCCATTAACTAACCATACATTTCTCATCTAATTTCCTTACCAAACTTACCACTATGACCACATGTCAAAATCATATACAAACATACCAAAATGGTTGCCGAAACATACATCAATTTGACCATTCTAACATCAGCCATGAAAGCACCAAAATGCTAAGATATCATTAATTATAACATACTTATACATGTGTATAGTTAACCACTTATCAATTAACTTGTTTCAATATCAAACATATCAAAATGACCTTACCATTTGGACCACTTCTCACATGAATCAAAACCATTTTAATGTCACTATTCTAGCCATTTCTAAATAGTTCCAACAACCAACATATATATATACCAAATTATCTCCTAATAGTCATAATTCAACCAAACATACTTGACTAAATTTCATATCAAAACATGCCCTAAATGGTCACTTTGCAAACATGCCAACTCTTACCACTTTGATCATAAAAACCATGTATCAATTTCATCACATACACACCAACCATTAAGCATGAAAGTAACATAAGTTTCACAAGTTCATAGTAACATTACATGCCATTATCATCAACTAAACAATAGACATATTCCACCTATAAATGCTATTATAACCACTACCAAAACATCAAAATCTACCATTAAAATTGATGGATAGTGTGATGGATCTCTGACTAGCGTCCAACCTGATCGAGCTTTCAATAATCTGTGAGGTAAAGGAAAATAACTACGTAAGCATTTATGCTTAGTAAGCTCGTATAAACTTTAAGCATGATATTCCATTTCAATGTTAACCTTTATAGAATAAACATAAATCTATGCCAATGCTATAAAATTCATAAATCGATATGATCATCACCTCGTAAATGGGTAAGTTTATTAATGTTGTATATTTATTGGCCATTCATAACATAATAAGATTCAATGAGACATAACATATATCTTCAATGCCTTTTATAAAATTATACATCTCTCTATTTACTCACTTTCCATTCCATCCCCAATGCTTATCATATACCTACACAACATTACTAACTCTCGATTTAGTATATTTATCCATAAGCAATTTGTTCACATATAATATGTGACAGCCCTATTTCGACCTTAGTCGGGAAGTGATTTCGGGACCACTAAACCGAGTCAAAGAAATAGTTGATATTAATTTTCTATGTCTAATATATGTACGGAAGGTATGTGTGAATTTTAATGTTTGAATTTAACAACTTTTAGATGTGAATTTATTAACAAGGACTTAGTTGAGAAACTTAGTAATTTCGATGGACAAATTATAAAGACTAAATAACGAAAGCTTGGAAATACTTGGATTTGTATGTCAAATATGCATAATTGCACATTAGTGGCCGGCCATGCAAGCTTTTCAATGATTATTTTTGTATTTTGTGTTATTAAATAAATGTGATTGGTGGTTAATATTAGATAACTATTATTAATAAAAGAAATGGTGAACAGAAAAAAAAAAAGGGTTTTCATTGTTCTTCTTGGCTGAAAATAAAAGAGGAGAAAATGGGAGAAACTAAGCTACCATTCGGTCTTGGATACTCAATTTTAAGGTAAGGAATCATATTAGTTTGCTTAGATTTCATTAATTCATGTTGATAATTAAGCTTATGGCATAACCCAAGTATTGATTTTTATTTTGGTTGTGAATGTTTCATTCGGTTTTGATAAACTTGATGGAATTTGGTTACATTTGAGTTTTATGATTTGGTAGTGTAATATGGTGTCTTGGGAGGTGATTTGAGGTTAAAACTTTAAGAATTCATGAAAGCATGCTTGAATGGTATCAACTTTTGCTTTGGTTGATTATTAAGGTAAAAAGGGGTATCCGGCCGTGGGTAGGTTGAGCTTAAGAGTGTAGGTATAAATTGGGAGATTGTGTATTATAGTTTAGTTGTGTAAAGACCATTCGCCTAAGGCTTTTGTGCTTAGAGAATTTATATTAGATGATTTTAATTTTAAGGTGGTTAGAAGTTGAGTTAAAGCTTGTTAAAAGGTATTAGTTGGATGGTATTTTGTTTAGAAAATAGTAGCATAAAAAGGAAGAATGGTTAAACGAATAGAAGTGAATTTGGAAGTGATGTATATTCGGCCATTGGGGGAAATGGTGCAAATTGTGCTTAAATTTAGTAATTATATATGTGTGTATCATGTAAAGTATGGCATTGGATTTTTGTAACAATGTTATTATAGATATTTTGGTTATGGCCTAATGAAAGTTAGAAATCTATTAAGGGGAGAGGTGCTTTTGATAAGCGCATATACCTTGTGACTAAATAAGGTATTTGTACGAATTTTTGGAAGGGCATATTCAGTATTGTGGATTAGCAATTTTGCTTATGAACTATACGTAAATACATGCTTAGTATATGTGTGAATGCCGAATGGTTTCATTGGTGATATGATATATTTAGTTAGTCAAAAATTTAGTTGTGATGTAAGATTAATATCCATTAGACCGAAAGTGTATGTATGCCTCTGTGCGTGTATAAATGTGTGATAACGAAATTTTAGTTGTATCCTTTGCCTTGGTCAAGTAAGAGGATGAGTGTTTACTGAAATTAAAATTTTGTTGTGTCAAATTAAGCTCAAGAGCATCGAGTGGCCTCAGCAGATAAAGGAAAGGCTAAGGTGGCGGAATAGTCTACTCATAAATACTCCAAAGTTACGAGGTAAGTTCTTGAGTAATGGAAGTTAGCTCATAAGTGAAATGAAATCTTAGTACATATGTGAATGTGTAAATTAAGACTTAAAAAGGCGTTGTGTAGTTGTAGAAAAGATAATTAGAGCAAATCCGAATGTTGACCTTCGTTTTGTTGTACTTTGAAGTAAATCCGTACCCCTTCGTTTATGATTGGTGAATCAGATTTTTGGTATGAGTCCTAAACATGCTGTGATTAAATTTGAAGGTTGGTGATGAGTTCCAAAGTGATTTGATATAAATGTACATGTATGATAAATGATTTGGGGATTTACATCCGAGCTTAGACTCGAAGGGCTTTCGGGCCAGTAATACGATCTGAGCTTAGACTCGAAGGGCTTTCGGGCCAGTGATACGATCCGAGCTTAGACTCGAAGGGCTTTTGGGCCAGTGATACGATCCGAGCTTAGTCTCGAATGGCTTTCAAGCCAGTGACATATCCGGACTTAGTTCTGAAGGGCTTTGAGCCAATGTTGAAACTGGACTTGGTTTCGATGGACATCCGTGCTGGCGTTATAATTAAACTCTAATACAGTCTTATTAAATATGTACCTACCATAAGATAGCCAGGTATGCATCTTACTGTTGTTCGAAATTTTTGTTGCTTATGAATTGCAAGTTTAGGGTTTGTGGAAATGTTTTGATTATTGCTAAAAGTCTTTCAAACGCCTATGACATGATTATAATGTATCTGTTCTGAATTAGAAGAGTATAATTACTTGGATATGAGTGGTATGTTATAGACAGGAGTTTAGTTTGAAAGTTGGAGCATTCGTGCTCGGTTAAAAGTCGAATTTCGTCGGATATATTGGAATTTCCCCTTTTGTAATATGAATGACAAAAGTGTGAACATAGTATCATCTCGTTTGGCCAAAGGATAAAATGAGCGAGCTTAATTATTGCTATGCTACTCTTTCAAATGATTTTCTTTTTATGCAAAACTTGCTAAGCATGTAATTGCTTACTCCGTTGCTATTAATTTTCTGTTTTATAGATCTTGATCGCTAGCTATGGGTCTCGGGAATTTTGCTTTTGAAGTCATCTCTAATATCAAAGCCCAGTTCGGTACTTAATTAGCTAAACTTTTGTAAATGGCATGTATAGGAAGCATTTTTTATGGTCGTTAAATTAAGAAACTTTTATTTTGAATATGTATATATTTTAGCCATGCGAAAATGGCTTGCTCACTCACTAATTATGAATGTGTTGTTGAATGAAGTATCATAAATTTCAATGGTGATAATGGTTAATATGACTTGACAGTAGTTACCTTGTCATTAAAAGATTCCGGCTATGTTCTTTGGTAAACCATCACATCCGAAATTGTTAAATGAGTCTAATGGTTGAATGATTAAATATGCTTTAGTTGGAATGAGTCATATTACTAAGTTAGTATAATCGGCCATTAGTAATAGTAATTAGGTTACTATTTGATATTAGTTGCACGTACTAATAAAAAGGATGAGAATTTCGTAGATGTCTCTATAAGTTGAGAAGTAAAAGATTTTCAGCAAAAGATTTTCAGCAGCTAGATGTGAATTTGTATCATGAATCTAGAGACAAGTATAGATTAAATTTTGAGTTTTTGGAATTGTATGAATAGTCTTTTCCATAAAAGTTTGAACATGTTGTACAAGTGGCGATTTGCTTGGTTGTGGGAATGTCAGGTAATGCCTCTCGACCCTTTGTTACCGCATACAGGTCTTAGGGTGTTACATTTTATTGGTATCAGAGCTACGGTTTAGTCGATTTTCGGACTACCGTAGTAAGTATGAGTCTAGCTATACATGCCATTTAGTGTCATATTGATAATGAGATGACTTCTGACATCTGAAATGTGATTTTTGGTATAGAATGGATCCTGAACCCGATTGAACCATAGTGGACGATGTAGAGAGTGTAGCGCCTTCTCCCGCGCAAGGGACGGTGCTGCTTGACTCTCAGCCGAATATCGGTCATCGAGATGATGACACTAGACAAGCCTTTTATACGATGATGAGTGACTGGTTCGCTCAATTCAGTAGATCAAATCTGGCTGTTACACAACCTCTGCCCCCAAATACTCCGCTTCCGACTTATACGACCCCTCCTGTGATCGATCCAGTGAGATCGAGTAGGGCCCCAGTAGACAAAATTAGAAAATATAGGGCTAAAGAGTTTCGAGCTACCCCCAACGATGATGCCGAGCGGGCCGAGTTTTGGCTGGACAATACCATTCGAGTGTTTGATGAACTGTCTTGTACACCCGAGGAGTGTCTGAAATGTGCGGTATCTCTGTTACGTGATGCTGCCTACTATTAGTGGAATACTCTGGTTTCTGTTGTTTCGAAGGAACGGGTCACCTGGGAATTTTTCCAAACCGAGTTCCGTAAGAAATATATTAGTCAGAGGTTCATTGATCAAAAACGGAAGGAATTTCTTGAACTCAAGCAAGGTCAGATGTCTGTAACCGAATATGAAAGAGAATTCGTGCGCCTTATCGATATGCTCGCGAATGTGTATCGTCCGAGGCTATCATGTGTAAACGTTTCGAAGACGGGTTAAACGAAGAAATTAGACTACTAGTGGGAATTCTGGAAATTAAAGAATTTGTCGTGTTAGTCGAGCGAGCGTGCAAAGCCGAAGGGCTTGGAAATGAAAAAAGAAAAGCTGAGGAGGGAGCTAAAGAATTCCGAAAAAGATTTGTAGGAAAATCTGTTTAGCAATCGTCCAAAAAGACTAGAGATGACTTGGGCCGGTCTAAAAATATATCGGGTTGTTCTAAACATGAACATCAACGACCTCCCGTGAGTTCACGAGCTACTTCCATCGCCAGTGTTGGGAATGAACGTCGAGATAGATCTGATTGCAAATATTGTGGTAAATGGTACCCGGGGAGTTGTAGGCATCGTGATCGCTCTTGCTTCAAATGTGGATCTGCCGATCATTTCATTAAAGATTGTCCGAGAAATGATGAATGCACTTTTGATCCGAGTCAGAGACCTAGTGGCACGGCAGCACGAGGTAGACCACCTCGGCGAGGGGGTAATATTAGTGGTAACCAGAGAGGGACTCGAGACACTACCATCAGATCCGAGGCTCGAGCACCTGCTAGAGAGTATGCTATTCACGCCCGTGAGGAAGCTTCTTCTCCGAATGTTATTACTGGTACTTTCACACTCTTTAACACTGATATTATTGCCCTGATTGATCCTGGTTCGACACATTCATATGTGTGTGAAACTTTAGCCTCTAGTAAGACTCTTCCTGTTGAGTCTACTGAGTTCGTAATTCGAGTGTCGAACCCTTTGGGTCGTTGTGTTCTGGTTGATAGAGTATGCAAGAGATGTCCCCTAATGTTTCGAGATTTCTGTTTTTCAGCCAACTTGATGCTTCTACCATTCGATGATTTTGACATTATTCTCGGAATGGATTGGTTGACTGTTCATGATGCAATAGTGAATTGCAAGCGAAAAACTATTAATTTGCGATGTTTGAATAATGAAATAATCCGAATGGAGTCCATTAATCTAAACGGGCTACCTGCCGTAATCACTTCCATGTTAGCTCAGAAGTATGTGAAAAAGGTTATAAAGCTTATCTAGCCTATGTGTTAGACAACAAAGTTTCTGAACGGGAGCTTGAGACGGTGCCTGTAGTTTGTGAGTTCTCAGATGTGTTTCCTGAGGAATTGCCGGGATTGTCGCCTGCTAGAGAGGTTGAGTTCGGTATAGAGTTGATTCCAGGTACGACACCGATTTTGATTACCCCGTATCGTATGGCACCTACCGAGTTAAAAGAATTGAAATCTCAGCTGCAAGAGTTGACAGACAGATGATTCGCGCAATCGAGTTTTTCACCTTGGGGTGCGCCAGTTTTGTTTGTGAAAAAGAAAGACGGGACTATGAGAATGTGCATCGACTATCGACAGTTGAATAAAGCCACTGTAAAGAATAAGTATACGTTGCCCCGAATTAACAACTTATTCGATCAGTTGAAAGGAGCTTCAGTGTTTACGAAGATTGACCTGCGATCCGGTTATTATCAGTTGAGAGTTAGAGATTCTGATGTGCCTAAGACAGCATTCAGAACGAGATACGGACACTATGAATTCTTAGTGATGCCGTTTGGGCTTACTAATGCCCCTGCAGCTTTCATGGATTTGATGAATCATGTGTTCAGGCCGTTCTTCGACCGTTTTGTAGTAGTGTTCATCGATGATATTTTGATTTACTCTCGTAATGAGATTGAGCGTGTCGAGCATTTGAGACTTGTACTTCAGACCTTGCAAATAATCAATTGTACGCAAAGTTTAGTAAGTGCGAATTTTGGTTGTGTGAGGTCGGTTTCTTTGGGCATATAGTGTCTGTTTCGGGTATTAGAGTCGATCCGAACAAAATTTCAGCTATTCTCGACTGGAAACTCCTAGAAATGTTTCCGAAGTTAGAAGCTTCCTAGGACTTGTCAGTTACTATCGAAGGTTTGTCAAGAATTTCTTGTCAATTGCGATGCCTGTGACAAGATTGTTACAAAAAGATGTCAAGTTCGAGTGGTCTGATAAATGTCAACAATGTTTCGACCAGCTAAAAACCCTTTTGACGGAAGCTCCCGTATTAGTTCAGCCAGAATTCGGCAAAGAATTTGTAGTGTATAGCGATGCATCTTTGAACGGTTTAGGCTACATTTTAATGCAAGAAGGTCAGGTTGTCGCTTACGCTTCGAGGCAATTGAAACCTCACGAGCGAAATTATCCGACCCATGATCTTGAGTTAGCTGCTATTGTTTTCGCTATAAAAATTTGGCGACACTATCTGTTTGGTGAGAAATGTCACATATTCTCCAATCACAAAAGTCTCAAGTATCTGATGTCGCAAAGGGATTTAAATTTGAGGCAAAGGCGGTGGCTAGAACTGCTAAAGGACTACGAACTTATTATTGATTATCACCCGGGAAAAGCTAATGTAGTTGCAGACGCTCTTAGCCGAAAATCCCTATTTTCTCTACGAGCTTTGAACGTGAGATTAAAGTTGTCGGCAAATGATGTGTTGATTGCTGAATTGGAAGCAAGACCCATGTTACTTCGACAGATTTGTGAAGCTCAGAAAGTCGACGATGATTTAGTTGCCAAACGAGTTCAATGTGATTCGAATGTGAATTCAGAATTTCGGGTCGACGGTAACGATTGTTTGAGATTTAGGGATCGATTGTGTGTTCCGAAAAAGTCCGAGCTAGTTTCGATGATTTTGAATGAAGCCCATAATAATCGAATGTCAGTTCACCCTGGTAGTATGAAAATGTATAATGATTTGAAACGACAATACTAGTGGCACGGTATGAAACGAGACATCTCCACTTTTGTATCTAAATGCCTAGTATGTCAGCAAGTAAAAGTAGAGTATCAGGTGCCGTCGGATTACTTCAGCAGATTTTGATACCCGAGTGGAAGTGGGATCGTGTTACAATGGATTTTGTGTCGGGCTTACCGTTGACGCCAAGGAAGAAATACTTCATTTGGATTATTGTGGACAGACTAACAAAATCAGCTCATTTTATCCCAGTTCGTACAAATTTTCACTTGATAAGTTGGCAGAACTTTACATCTCCCAAATTGTACGATTGCACGGGGCACCAACCTCTATTATATCAGACCGTGATCCTCGATTTACTTCGCGATTTTGGAAGAAATTGCACGAGGCAATGGGAACTAAACTTCATTTCAGCACTGCTTTTCATCCGCAGACTGACGGTCAATCAGAACGGGTTATTCAGGTACTCGAGGACATGTTGAGATGTTGTATTCTCGAGTTCAGCGGTTTGTGGGAAAAAATTTTGCCCCTGATTGAATTTTCGTATAATAACAGTTTCCAATCGAGTATTCAAATGGCACCCTACGAAGCTCTTTACGGTCGAAGATGCCGTACACCTCTGTTTTGGACTGAGCTTAGTGAGAATAAGATTCTTGGAGTTGATTTAGTCAGAGAAGCGGAGCAGAAAGTGGAGATAATTCATGACAGTTTGAGAATGGCATCCGATCGTCAGAAATCATACGCGGACCTAAAGCGTAAAGATATCGAGTATCAAGTGGGTGATAAGGTGTTTCTGAAAGTTTCACCGTGGAAGAAGATACTCCGTTTTGGCCGTAAAGGCAAGCTGAGCCCGAGATTCATTGGACTGTATGAGATATCAGAACGGATTGGACCGGTTGCTTATAGATTGATTTTGCCTCCTGAACTTGAAAAGATCCACAATGTTTTCCATGTATCGATGCTCCGTCAGTATAGATCCGATCCTTCGTATGTGTTAAATCCGTCAGAAGTTGAAATTCAACCTGATTTGAGTTACGCAGAAGAACCTATCTGTATTTTAGCACGAGAGGTTAAAGAATTGCGAAACAAGAGGGTTCCGTTAGTAAAAGTATTATGGCTCAAGCACGGGATCAAGGAGGCAACTTGGGAGCCTGAGAGTGATATGAAAGAAAGATATCCAAATCTATTTTTGGGTAAGATTTTCGGGGACGAAAATCCTTTTAGGGGGGAGAGTTGTGACAGCCCTATTTCGACCTTAGTCGGGAAGTGGTTTCGGGACCACTAAACCGAGTCAATGAAATAGTTGATATTAATTTTCTATGTCTAATATATGTGTGGAAGGTATGTGTGAATTTTAATGTTTGAATTTAACAACTTTTAGATGTGAATTTATTAACAAGGACTTAGTTGAGAAACTTAGTAATTTAGATGGACAAATTATAAAGACTAAATAATGAAAGCTTGGAAATACTTGGATTTGCATGTCAAATATGCATAATTGCACATTAGTGGCTGGCCATGCAAGCTTTTCAATGATTATTTTTGTATTTTGTGTTATTAAATAAATGTGATTTGTGGTTAATATTAGATAACTATTATTAATAAAAGAAATGGTGAAAAGAAAAAAAAAAGGGTTTTCATTATTCTTCTTGGCCGAAAATAAAAGAGGAGAAAATGGGAGAAACTAAGCTACCATTTGGTCTTGGTTACTCAATTTTAAGGTAAGGAATCATATTAGTTTGCTTAGATTTCATGAATTCATGTTGATAATTAAGCTTATGGCATAACCCAAGTATTGATTTTTGTTTTGGTTGTGAATGTTTCATTCGGTCTTTGATAAACTTGATGGAATTTGGTTGCATTTGAGTTTTATGATTTTGTAGTGTAATATGGTGTCTTGGGAGGTGATTTGAGGTTAAAACTTTAAGAATTCATGAAAGCATGCTTGAATGGTATCAATTTTTGCTTTGTTTGATTATTAAGGTAAAAAGGGGTATCCGGCCATGGATAGGTTGAGCTTAAGAGTGTAGGTATAAATTGGGAGATTGTGCATTATAGTTTAGTTGTGTAAAGACCATTCAGCTAAGGCTTTTGTGCTTAGAGAATTTATATTAGATGATTTTAATTTTAAGGTGGTTAGAAGTTGAGTTAAAGCTTGTTAAAAGGTATTAGTTGGATGGTATTTTGTTTAGAAAATAGTAGCATAAAAAGGAAGAATGGTTAAACGAATAGAAGTGAATTTGGAAGTGATGTATATTCGGCCATTGGGGGAAATGGTGCAAATTGTGCTTAAATTTAGTAATTATATATGTGTGTATCATGTAAAGTATGGCATTGGATTTTTGGAACAATGTTATTATAGATATTTTGGTTATGGCCTAATGAAAGTTAGAAATCTATTAAGGGGAGAGGTGCTTTTGATAAGCACATATACCTTGTGACTAAATAAGATATTTGTGCGAATTTTTGGAAGGGCATATTCAGTATTGTGGATTAGCAATTTTGCTTATGAACTATACGTAAATACATGCTTAGTATATGTGTGAATGCCGAATGGTTTCATTGGTGATATGATATATTTAGTTAGTCAAAAATTTAGTTGTGATGTAAGATTAATGTCCATTGGACTGAAAGTGTATGTATGCCTCTGTGCGTGTATAAATGTGTGATAACAAAATTTTAGTTGTATCATTTGCCTTGGTCAAGTAAGAGGATGAGTGTTTAATGAAATTCAAATTTTGTTGTGTCAAATTAAGCTCAAGAGCATCGAGTGGCCGCAGCGGATAAAGGAAAGGCTAAGGTGGCGGAATAGTCTACTCATAAATACTCTAAAGTTACGAGGTAAGTTCTTGAGCAATGGAAGTTAGCTAATAATTGAAATGAAATCTTAGTACATATGTGAATGTGTAAATTTAGACTTAAAAAGGCGATGTTCGAATGTAGTTGTAGAAAAGATAATTAGAGCAAATGTGAGAAAATCGAATGTTGACCTTCGTTTTGTTGTATTTTGAAGTAAATCCGTACCCTTTAGTTTATGATTGGTGAATCAGATTTTTGGTATGAGTCCTAAACATGCTGTGATTAAATTTGAAGGTTGGTGATGAGTTCCAAAGTGATTTGATATAAATGTACATGTATGATAAATGATTTGGGGATTTACATCCGAGCTTAGACTCGAAGGGCTTTCGGGCCAGTAATACGATCCGAGCTTAGACTCGAAGGGCTTTCGAGCCAGTGATACGATTCGAGCTTAGACTCGAAGGGCTTTCAGGCCAGTGATACGATCCGAGCTTAGTCTCGAAGGGCTTTCAAGCCAGTGACATATTCGGACTTAGTTCTGAAGGGCTTTGAGCAAATGTTGAAACTGGACTTGGTTTCGATGGACATCCATGCTGGCGTTATAATTAAACTCTAATACAGTCTTATTAAAAATGTACCTACAGTATAATAGCCAGGTATGCATCTTACTGTTGTTCGGAATTTTTGTTGCTAATGAATTGCAAGTTTAGGGTTTGTGGAAATGTTTTGATTATTGCTAAAAGTCTTTCAAACGCCTATGACATGATTATAATGTATCTGTTCTGAATTAGAAGAGTTTAATTACTTGGATATGAGTGGTATGTTATAGACAGGAGTTTAGTTTGAAAGTCGGAGCGTTCGTGCTCGGTTAAAAGTTGAATTTCGTCGGATATATTGGAATTTCCCCTTTTGTAATATGAATGACAAAAGTGTGAACATAGTATCATCTCGTTTGGCCAAAGGATAAAATGAGCAAGCTTAGTTATTACTATGCTACTCTTTCAAATGATTTTCTTTTTATGCAAAACTTGCTAAGCATGTAATTGCTTACTCCGTTGCTCTTAATTTTCTGTTTTATAGATCTTGACCGTTAGCTACGGGTCTTGGGGATTTTGCTTTCGAAGTCATCTCTACTATCAAAGCCTAGTTCGGTACTTAATTAGCTAAACTTTTGTAAATGGCATGTATAGGAAGCATTTTTTGTGGTCGTTAAATTAAGAAACTTTTATTTTGAATATGTATATATTTTAGCCATGCGAAAATGGCTTGCTCACTCACTAATTATGAATGTGTTGTTGAATGAAGTATTATAAATTTCAATGGTGATAATGGTTAATATGACTTGACAGTAGTTACCTTGTCATTAAAAGATTTCGGCTATGTTCTTTGGTAAACCATCACATACGAAATTGTTAAATGAGTCTAATGGTTGAATGATTACATATGCTTTAGTTGGAATGAGTCATATTACTAAGTTAGTATAATCGGCCATTAGTAATAGTAATTAGGTTACTATTTGATATTAGTTGCACGTACTAATAAAAAGGATGAGAATTTTGTAGATGTCTCTATAAGTTGAGAAGTAAAAGATTTTCAGCAGCTAGATGTGAATTTGTATCATGAATCTAGAGACAAGTATAGATTAAATTTTAAGTTTTTGGAATTGTATGAATAGTCTTTTCCATAAAAGTTTGAACATGTTGTACGAGTGGCGGTTTGCTTGGTTGTGGGAATGTCAGGTAATGTGTAACAACCCTATCCCGTAACCGTCGCCAGAATAGGTAAGGGGTATTGCTGGACTTGTAACATATATCGGAACAGTAAAATTTCAAAACTTTTTAATCAAGAACCATCATGTATCATCTGTCATTAGAGCATGCTTCAATTGATCATAAAATGATGCATATAACTATTGGAAATCTAATTGGAAACATGCTAAAAGATAGGGAAAATTTGCGAAATTTTTAAGTTAGGGACACACGGCCGTGCCCCTTGCCCGTGTTCTTCTCACACGGCTGTGTCCCTCCAGACACGCCCAAACCTTTCAGCCCGTGGTCAAAACTGACTTATCCCACACGGCTGTCCAACAGGCCCATGGGTTAGGCCGTGTGTCACCCACGGCCTAGGCACGTCCGTGCCCTTACCCCGTGGTCGAAACTGTCAAATATCACACGGCTGCCAGACACGCCCGTGTACAAAACAGAGCAGACCGTGTGATTATACTGCCAAATTTCACACGACTACAAGTTACCAGACACGCCCGTGTGTCTAGGTCGTGTACCAAAACTGACCAAAACATTAAGGTGTAGGGGACACACGGTCGAAGCACACGCCCGTGTTCCCTGGCCGTGTGGCACAAATATAGGCTTGGTTTAAGCCAATTTGCCACCCAATATGGGTCATTTCTACTAGCCTTTAACCAACAACATTTCATGCCATTCTACCAACCTAAAACATACCAATTCAAGCATAAAATGGACCCAAAATCATCTCAATTCATTCACAAATCAAGCACACCAACTCAAAGGCCTAAATGACCATTTCCATGCACTCATCCACACATACATACATATCAATTATGCAAGCTTATAACCTCATCAAAATCACATATCTTTCCATAAGCACATACAGCTAAAGGACAACTCAAGTGCTTGATTATAAACACATGTATGACTCAAGCCACATCCCATAGCTTGAACAATCCCAAAATGTATCATGTTCACTAAAGTACTAGCCTATACATGCCATGACCAAACGTTTGCAAAATACTCAAAAGTACCGAAGCTTTATCGATAGTGTGATAGCGATCCCCGACTCGTCCGATATCCGAGCTAGCTTCTGAATCTAGAAGACAGTGAAAGAAATAAACGGAATAAGCTTCTAAAGCTTAGTAAGTCCATATAACATGAAATGAAACTTACCATTTCAATGAGGTATCCATAAGTAAGGCCATTACAAACATATGATCTTATAGCCTATTGCACAAACTCACACTCATTAGTTCATGTAGTTTCATAACATATCATATATAAAAGCTTATCAAATACTTCATTTCATGTAACATATACAAATCTTGTAAATCATATGGCATAATATGCCTTCATTTTGCACTTTCTCATATAACATGTTGATCATGTAACTAGTATCATTCCATTCATGCAAATCATATGACATGTATTTCATATACTTCATTATCTTATGTATAGCACATAACTCTTATAACATGTACCTTATACCATTCATGTATTCACATAACATCTTTCTCATATATTCAAATATCAATTAACCTTTCCTGTAACATGTATCGGTATTGCCCGTTGAACCTATAAGAACATCGAAAGATACTCGGGTGATACACACACAGTGTATATACATATAACCTGTAATCCGTCAATGCGTCATATATGCTCTTTCGAGCCTATACGGTAAGCCTGGAGGCTAAACATATAATCCCGAAGGATAATCGATAAGCCCGTAGGCTGAACATGTAATCCCGAAGGATAAACCTATAGCTCATGAGCACGTGGTGAGTCCGCAACAAATGCAGGAGCTCGAACCACCCTGTAGCCCTAGTGACATGTCACTCGTATCCTATCGACTTCTACGGTTCTAACGGGGCTCGGTATTCAATTTATCACTTGTAACAATTTAACATTTCTATTTCAATCTCATATATACTCGTTCCATTGGGCAATTTAATCATCTAGCATTTCATATTTTCAAATAACAATACGTATGAACATATATATATACATTAAATTCGTTATACGAACTTACCTAATAATCTCGTATCTACTCATCTATTTTCCGTTTTCCCCGATCAAGTTCCGGGATTCGATCGTCTTTATCTATATTAATGCAAAATTCAGTTATTTACTAACTCACATATTCAATTCAATCCAAAAACATATAATTTGACATATTTGCAATTTAGCCCCTATATTTTCAATACTTTGCAATTTAGTCCTCTCATCACAAAAATGACAAATTACACAATCAATCCCCCAATTCACTATAGCCGAATATTCAAGGGACTTATATAAGCATATATCTTTCAATTAATCATAAATTTAACCTCAAAAATTCTACCTTTTTACAATCAAATCCTTAAAACCCATTTTCTTCAAAAATTACTTTAAAATTCTTGTATATTTCCACATAATAATCAATAATTCATCAAAATCCATCAAAATAACATGAATTCATCAATGGCATTTTTCAAAGACATGTTCAAAATCAGAAATTGAGGTACGGGTCGACTAATATACGAAGCAACGATCTCAAAAACGTAAAAATTATCGAAAACGGAACAAAAACGAACCTCAATTTGAAGCTTGAAGTAGCCGAATATCAAGGAAGCTTAAACCTTTATTTTCTTTTGTTCAAAATCGGTGGAAGAGAAATAAAATCAAGGCATTTTCATGTTTTATTTAATTAAAACATATTATAAAGCCATTTGACCATTTTACCCTTTGTAAAATTATTATAAAACCTTATAAAATATGGACATAATGGTCCATCACCAACCACTCCAAATAAAAATGGCATAATTGCCATGCAAGTACCTCCTTTTATAAAGCCATGCTCAAATAAGCCATTTATAAAATAGAACTCTAATTTATCGCTTTACGCGATTTAATCCTTTTTATCAAATTAACTAGTCAAACGATAACATTTCTAAACCAAACCTTCACACTGTAATTCTATCATGCTGTAAAACATATTAAAGCAATAAAAATAATAATTTGACTCGGTTAAGTGGTCCCGAAACCACCCGTTCCGACTAGGGTCTAAAGTGGGCTGTTACATAATGCCTCTTGACCCTTCGTTGACGCATACGGGTCTTGGGGTGTTACATAATACATCATAATAAATCCCAATTACGTACCAACCGATTCATTTCCTTTTCTTACCCATTTTGTACGCATAGTACAAGCATAATCATAAACATCAATTGTAACATCCATAACTTGTATCCATTGCCGGAATAGAATTACGAGACATTACTAATGAACTAGACATAACTTCCGGACATTCATGGGTATACATAGGAAATATTTTTTAAAGTCATAAGTCTGTTAAAACATTATTCGAGCAATTTGAATCAATATTCAAATAATAATGAAAACTTTAAGTCATGTTTAATGTGCCTTTCAAATACATACAAATATTCATGAATCTTGACTTATAAACATACAACACATACTACATTAACATATCTTTCAAAGAAGTCATTAATATCTCTATTACTAAAGCTTTATGTGCATAGTACACAATAATATGAACCATTTTGCATGCTTATTATCAAAATATTTATATTAAATTAATAAATCAAAAAGACAAATTAAATCTTTACAATAACATAACCAAAGCACAACCAATTCATACGGCCATAAAATACATCATGGTTTACTCATTCTTTTATAGTATACTTAATCATTAATGCACCAAACACAAACAATTTTATCGAATTCACACATAACCATTATGATTCCTAATAACATGAATTACTATTCATTTGGCCATTTTCTAACGCATTGGTCGAATGTAAACATACTGAATACATATACACAAGTCACTATTCAAATGGTCAAAATCCAATTACCGATGCCGAATTTTAAACATGCCAAATATATATATGCCTTAACAAATGCCTACTTCCATTTCACTATATCACATTACACGCTTGTAACCTCGCATAGAATCAATTTCATATATCAACCATAATTTGCATTTCATGTCAAGTATTTCAGAAGTATACATATGTAGCATAACTGAATATAACTAGGCTTAAAACATCATTACTAGCAAAATCAGTATGTACATATCAAAACCTATTTAATTAAACACATATCCATACCAGTCCATAAATTTTTACCAACACATCACACATATAGACTTGGTTTAACCTCCACAGCCGAATATCAAATAGTCCATAAATAGTCATCATTACTACCGAAATTCGAAATCATACTTCAAAGAGGATCAAATTTTCAATGAGAGTAAAATATATACCTGGCTATTTTACGATAAATAATACATTTTGTTTAAATTTGTTTCAACATTTATTTTACGATTTTGCGTACAAAAGCTTATTGGATTTTAACCCACCTTTGGTACTAGCACAGATGTCCTTTGGAACCAAGCCCGATTCTTCTCACTGGCTTAAGGCCCTTCGGAACTAAGTCCGGTCATTAGCACTGACTCGTAAGTTCTTTGAAACTAAGCTCGGATCATTAACACTAGCTCAAAGCCCTTCGAGACTAAGCTTGGATCATTAACACTGGCTCAACGCCCTTCGAGACTAAGCTCAGATCATTAACACTGGCTCAACGCCCTTCGAGACTAAGCTCGAATTTAAAACACTATTAAAAATTCACACATATATCTATATCATATCACCTTCAGATATCATTCCTGATATTCAAATACAATTACAGCCTGTTTACCAATACATATCATTCGGTTCACTAGTTATAATCAAGGACCAATTTTTTTTTTTTTATGATATATCAAAGTTCATTGCTAACATTTGGCTTATAACAACTTCACACATCTTCCTTCCTTCCACGACATTCAAGCATAAACCTTAACTCAAAGTTTATAAAGGATACGAATGTACTATGATTTCAGTATGTCATGAGTTGAAATTCTTTACTCAAGAACTTACCTCGTATCTTTCTGAGAGTTTTGATTGACTATTCCGTGACTTTGGCTTTCCCTTTATCAGAAGTTGCCCCTCTAAGCTCTTGAGCTAGATGTACAAAATTTCACTTATCAATCTCCCATTAATAAGGCTTATAGCCGAATGTCTCTTAAAATCATCAATACACACACATATAAAGTACACATATTCAATATATATATAATTTTATCTAAAATGCTCAAATATTCATACCTAAAATCACAACTTACTAACACATAAATCTTTTCCATTCATGAATTTTCTTAACCGAATGGTCCTCTATTTCATTTAACAACTATTTGTTCATCTAAACTTAAAACACATCACAAGTTGATATGCAATTATCAATCACCACAATTAGAAACACAAGCTCATAACTGAATGCTCATATAAATCTTAAATTTCCATTTAACACATTACTAAAGTACATTAAACTAAAATGATTGATTTTCACAAGGTTACAAAGGCTCCAAGTAATTTCAACTCAACCTTATAACCCTTCAAGCACATATATTAGCTTCTAAACACAACTATACTAGCAAAAACATCAATTAAATAATTAACCAAAGTCATTTGTTTCCCAAATGACATAGCCGAAAATTCCCTTGAGCAAATTTAGTCATACCAAGCAATTTTTGCATTATTCAAGCATATTAACACATATCATTTAAAAATATAACTCTTTAACATCTCTCCAACCTCCACCATGAAATTCCATTAACAAAGCTCAAAAACTTCAAATATTTCTTTTGGTTTCAACAATGGCCGAATGAGATATTCATCATCAAATCAAAAATCAACTCATGGGCTAGTTAAATGACTTATTAATTGACTTAATTTCACAAAAATCCAAAGGAAAGACACATGTAACATACCTCAATTGAGAAAATCAAATGACGAACCTCACAAAGTTTTCTTCTTTTATTTCTCTACTTAGTTTCGGCAAAGAAGAACAAATGCCCTCCACTTTGTTCTTTTTCCCCCACTTATCATATTTTATTTACCAATAATAATTTATAAATCCACTAATGACTTATTTGTCATTATAAAATACATAAATAATTAATTTACGCCATAGCATGACCGGCTACTATGATTAAAAGTGTCAACTTAACATGCAAATCCATTTAATTTAGAACATTCTATAATTAATCACTTGAAATTTGCCACACATATAATCAAAACTTATCACATAAGTCCTTTTTAATAAATTCACATTCAATTTGACACTTTTCAAACATTCAAAATTTCACACATAAATTATCACATAAAATAAACATAGAATATTATACTCAATTATTTTCGTGACTCGGTTTAGCGGTCCCAAAACCACTTCCTGACTTGGGTCGAAATAGGGCTGTCACAACTCTCCCCCTTCAGGGATTTTTGTCCCCGGAAATCTTACCCGAAAATAGATTTGGATATCTCTCTTTCACAACATTCTCGGGTTCCCGAGTTGCTTCCTCGATCCCGTGCTTGAGCCATAGTACTTTTACTAATAGAACCTTTTTGTTTCACAATTCTTTAACCTCTCGAGCTAAAATACAGATAGGTTTTTCTTCGTAACTGAAATCAGGTTCAATTTCAACGTCAGACGGATTAATCACATGCGAAGGATTGGATCTATAATGACGGAGCATCGATACATGGAAAATGTTGTGGATCTTTCCTAGCTCAGAGGGCAAAATCAATCTATAAGCAACTAGTCCAATCCGTTCCGATATCTTGTACGGCCCGATGAATCTCGGACTTAACTTGCTTTTACGTCTGAATTTAAGCACCTTTTTCCAAGGTGAAACTTTTAAAAACACTTTATCACCAACTTGATACTCGATATTTCTACGTTTCAGATCCGCATACGATTTTTGACCATCTGATGCTGCTTTCAAACTATCTCGAATCGTCTCCACTTTTCGTTCGACCTCTTTAACTAAATCGACCCCGAAAATCTTATTCTCACTAAGCTCCATCCAAAACAAAGGTGTATGACATCTTCGACCGTAAAGAGCTTCGTAGGGTGCCATCTGAATACTCGACTAGAAGCTGTTATTATACGCGAATTCAACCAGGGGTAAATATTTATCCCACGAGCCACTGAACTCGAGAATGCAACATCTCAACATGTCCTCGAGTATTTGAATAACCCGTTCGAATTTACTGTCAGTCTGCAGATGGAAAGCGATGCTGAAATGAAGTTTAGTTCCCAATACCTCGTGTAATTTCTTCCAGAATCGCGAAGTAAAGCGAGGATCTCAGTCTGAAACAATAGAAGTCGGCACTCTATGCAATCGTACCATCTGGGAAACGTATAATTCTGCTAACTTATCAAGCGAAAAGTCTGTACGAACTGGGATGAAATGAGCTGATTTGGTTAGTCTATCCACAATAACCCAAATGGAGTCTTTCTTGCTCGGCGATAACAGTAAACCAGATACAAAGTCCATTGCAACACGATCCCACTTCCACTCGGGTATCAAAATCGGCTGAAGTAAACCCGAAGGTACCTGATGTTCCGCCTTTACTTGCTGACACACCAAACACTTAGATACAAATTCGGAGATGTCCCGTTTCATATCGTGCCACCAATATTGTCGTTTCAAGTCATTATACATTTTCGTGCTACCCGGATGAACTGACATTCAACTATTATGGGCTTCATTCAAAATCGTCGAAACTAGCTTAGAATTTCTAGGAACACACAATCGATCCCTAAATCTCAAACAATCTTTTGCATCAATTCGAAACTCTGTATCCTCACCCGACATACATTGAGTTCGCTTAGCAATCAAGTCATCATCGACTTTCTGAGCCTCACAAATTTGCCGTACAAACACTGGCTCTGCTCTTAATTCAGCTATCAACACATCATCTATCGTCATCGTTAGTTTCACGTTCATAGCTCGTAAGGAAAATAGAAATTTTCTGCTAAGAGCATCTGCAACTACATTAGCTTTTCTCGGGTGATAACCAATAACAAGTTCATAATTTTTAAGCAATTCTAGCCACCGCCTTTGTCTCAAATTCAAATCTCGTTGAGTCATCAGATACTTGAGACTTTTATGATCGGAGAAGATGTGACATTTCTCACTGAACAGATAGTGTCGCCAAATCTTTAAGGCGAAAACGATAGCGGCTAATTCAAGATCATGAGTCGGATAATTTCGTTCGTGAGGCTTCAACTGTCTCGAAGCATAGGCGACAACTCGGCCTTCTTACATCAAAACGCAACCTAAACCGTTCAGACTTGCATCGCTATAGATTATAAACTCCTTATCGGACTCTGGTTGAACTAACACTGGAGCTTCTGTCAGAAGGGTTTTCAGCCGGTCAAAACTTTGCTGACATTTATCAGACCATTCGAACTTGACATCTTTTTGTAGCAGTCTCATCAATGGTACCGCGATCATAGAGAAACCTTTGACGAATCGTCAGTAATAACCGGCAAGTCCCAAGAAGCTTCGAACTTCGAAAACATTTCTAGGGGGTTTCCAGTCGAGAATAGCTAAAATCTTGTTCGGATCAACTCGAATACCCAAAGAAGATACTACATGTCCGAAAAAGCTGACCTCACACAACCAGAATTCGCACTTGCTGAATTTCGCATACAATTGATTTTCACGTAAAGTTTGAAGTACAAGTCTCAAATGCTCGGCATGCTCGATCTCATCGCGAGAGTAAATCAAAATATCATCGATGAACACTACTACAAAATGGTCCAAAAATAGCCTAAACACCCGGTTCATTAAATCCATGAAAACCGCAGGGGCGTTAGTGAGCCCAAACAGCATCACTAAGAATTCGTAGTGTCCGTATCTCGTTTTGAATACGGTCTTCGGCACGTCGAAATCTCTAACCTTCAACTGGTAATAACCGGATCGTAAATCAATCTTCGAAAACACTAAAGCTCCTTTCAACTGATCAAACAAGTCGTCGATTTGGGGCAACAGATACTTATTCTTTACAGTGGCTTTATTCAACTGTCGATAGTCGATGTACATTCTTATAGTCCCGTCTTTCTTTTTCACAAATGAAACCGGCACACCCAGGGTGAGAAACTCAGTCGCACGAAACCTCTGTCTGTCAACTCTTGCAGCTGAGATTTCAATTTTTTTAACTCGGTAAGTGCCATATGGTACGGGGCAATCGAAATTGGAGTCGTACCCAGAACCAACTTTATACCAAACTCGACCTCTCTTACTGGCGGCAATTTTGGCAATTCTTCAGGAAACACATCCGAAAACTCACAAACTACAGGCACAGACTCAAGTTCTCGTTCGGAAACTTTGGTGTCTAGCACATAGGCTAGGTATACTTCATAACACTTTTTCACGTATTTCTGGGCTAACATGGAAGTGATTACGGTAGATAGCCCATTCAAATCAGTGGATTCAATTCAGATTATTTCATTATTCGAACATCGCAAATCAATAGTCTTCCGCTTGCAATTCACTATCGCATCGTGTACGGTTAACCAATCCATTCCGAGAATAATGTCAAATTCTTCGAAGGGTAAAAGCATCAAATCAGCCGAAAAATAGAAATCTCGAACCATTAGGGGACATGTCTTGCATACTTTATCAACCAGAACACAACGACCTAAAGGATTCGACACTCGAACTACGAACTCAGTAGACTCAACAGGAAGAGTCTTACTAGAGGCTAAAGTTTCACACACATATGAATGGGTCGAACCAGGATCAATCAAGGCAACAACATCAGTGTTAAAGAGTGTGAAGGTACCGGTAATAACATCTGGAGAAGAAGCCTCCTCTCAGGCACGAATGGCATACGCTCTGGCAGGTGCTCGAGCCTTGGATCTAACTGCAGTGTCTCTCGTCCCTCTCTGACTACCACTATGATTTCCTCCATGCCGCGGTGGTCTACTCTGTGCAGCCGTGCCACTAGGTCTCTGACTCAGATCGGGAGTGCGTTCATCGACTTTCGGACAGTCTTTGATAAAATGATCGGCAGATCCACATCGGAAGCAGGAGCGGTCATGATGTCTACAGCTCCTCGGGTGCCGTTTACCACAGTGTTTACACTCAGATCTATCCCGACGTTCATTGCCAACACTAGCAACAGAAGTAGCTCGTGAACTCACAGGGGTCGATGATGATCACGTCTATAAAAACCCAAAGTATACTTGGATCGCCTGAGTCATCTCTAATCTTTTTCGACGATTGCTGAACAGATTTTCCTGTAGATCTCTTACGGAACTCTCTAACTACTTCCTCGACTTTTCTTTTCTCATTACCGAGCTCTTCAGCTTTGCAAGCTTGCTCGACTAGTACAACAAATTCTTTAATTTCCAGAATTCCCACTAGCAGTCTGATTTCTTCGTTTAACCCATCCTCGAAACGCTTACACATAATAGCCTCAGAGGATACACATTCGCGAGCATATCGGCTGAGACGCACGAATTCTTTCTCGTATTCGGTTACTGACATTTGACATTGTTTAAGCTCAAGAAATTCTTACTGTTTCTGATCGATGAACCTCTGACTGATATATTTCTTGCGAAACTCGGTTTGGAAAGACTCCCAGGTGACTCGCTCTTTCTGAACAACAGAAACCAGAGTATTCCACCAGTAGTAGGTAGCGTCGCTTAACAGAGATACCGCACATTTCAAACACTCCTCGGGTGTGCAGGACAGTTCATCAAACACTCGAATGGTATTATCGAGCCAAAACTTGGCCCGCTCAACATCATCACTAGGAGTAGCCCGGAACTCTTCAGGCCCATATTTTCTAATTTTATGGACTGGAGGCCTACTCGATCTCACCGGATCAGTCACAGGAGGAGCCACATAGGTTGGGAGCAGAGTATTTGGGGGCGGGGGTTGTGGAACAGCCGGATTCGATCTAAGAAATTGAGCGAACCAGTCGCTCATCATCGCATAAAAGGCTTGTCTCGTCTCATCTTCTCGATGACTAATATTCGGCTGAGGGTCATTCGATGCTGTCCCTAGCGTGGGAGCAGGCGCTACGCTCTCGACATCGTCCGCTACGGCTCGATCTGGTTCGGGATCCATTTCTATACCAAAAATCACATTTCAGATATCAGAAGTCATCACACTATCACATTAACATCAAATGGCATGTATAGCTAGACTCATACTTACTACGGTAGTCCGAGAATCGACTAAACCTGCCTCTGATACCAATAAAATGTAACACCTCTAGACCCGTTCCCATCGCAGGAGGGTCAAGAGACATCACCTGACCTTCAGTTAAGTTATCAAAAACTCACTCACACAGTTTATGACATTAATACCATCATATTTCGACACTCACATATTGAAACCATGATTACCCCTAACCATTTCATTTAAGACCACATTTACTTATAAGAAGACCTTTACTAAACATAAAATATAAGTGTCACAATTTGGTAAGGCTCATCAACCAAAATCAACTAGACCGATTTGATTATGTTCAAAACAATGTACATATCAAATATCGTCACTAGTCACATTCACCACATAAATTTCATAGATCAAAATTATATAGATATGGTATACTTCGAAACTAGCTTACAAACATGCATATTGCACATCCATTCATATATAACATGATCAAGTTAACACCATAACCATAAAAGTAAGAGATTTAAGTGAGCCATTTTCGCATGGCCTAATTTAATTACAAAATCAAAAGATATTTGTTTAACCGCAAAATGTCAAGCCTAAACATGCCATTTCAAGGTTTATTTACCAATACCGAAAGGTGCGGTGATAGTGTGAATGGTTTCAATTCTAAAATTCCCGAGACCGTAGCTAACGAACGAGATCTATTAAACAGAAACTGAAGAACAACGAAGTAAGCAATCATATGCTTAGTAAGGTTTTAAATAACAAAATCATTAGAGAGAGTAACATAGAAATATCTAGCTTATGCATCTCATCTTTTGGCCGAATAGGAACTAAACTAAGATTATTTCTATCTTTCATGTCGCCAGGATAAAAGTCATGTATTCAACTAATTTAATCTATAGTCGAATATGTTCATCTCGATTTCCATGTCAACCACATGCATAAACACATACATCACATATTTGTAAAGTTAAACCCTTTAAATCTGAACTCATACATCATATTCAGATCGTAAACGTGTAAGTTATTTTAGACAATGGTCTACACATCCCTACCGAAATTCGAAATCATACTTCAAAGAGGATCAAATTTTCAATGAGAGTAAAATACATACCTGGCTATTTTACGGTAAATAATACATTTTGTTTAAATTTGTTTCAACATTTATTTTACTATTTCGCGTACGAAAGCTTACTGGATTTTAACCTACCTTTGGTACAAGCACAGATGTCCTTTGGAACCAAGCTCGATTATTAACACTGGCTTAAGGCCCTTCAGAGCTAAGTCCGGTCATTAGCACTGACTTGTAAGTCGTTCGAGACTAAGCTCGAATCATTAACACTGGCTCAAAGCCCTTCGAGACTAAGCTCGGATCATTAACACTGGCTCAACGCCCTTCGAGACTAAGCTCGAATCATTAACACTGGCTCAACGCCCTTCGAGACTAAGCTCGAATTTAAACACTATTAAAAATTTGCACATATATATATATCATATCACCTTTAGATATCATTCTTGATATTCAAATACAATTACAGCCTGTTTACCAATACATATCATTCGGTTCACTAGTTATAATCAAGGACCAAATTTTGTTTTATGATATATCAAAGTTCATTGCTAACATTTGGCTTATAACAACTTCACACATCTTCCTTCCTTCCATGACATTCAGGCATAAACCTTAACTCAAAGTTTATAAAGGATACGAATGTACTATGATTTCAGTATGTCATGAGTTGAAATTCTTTACTCAAGAACTTACCTCGTATCTTTTTGAGAGTTTTGATTGACTATTCCGTGACTTTGGGTTTCCCTTTATCCGAAGTTGCCCCTCTAAGCTCTTGAGCTAGATGTACAAAATTTCACTTATCAATCTCCCATTAATAAGGCTTATAGCCGAATGTCTCTTAAAATCATCAATACACACATATAAAGTACACATATTCAATATATATATAATTATATCTAAAATGCTCAAATATTCATACCTAAAATCACAACTTACTAACACATAAATCTTTTCCATTCATGAATTTTCTTAACCGAATGGTCCTCTATTTCATTTAACAACTATTTGTTCATCTAAACTTAAAACACATCACAAGTTGATATGCAATTATCAATCACCACAATTAGAAACCAAGCTCATAACCGAATGCTCATATAAATCTTAAATTTCCATTTAACACATTACTAAAGTACATTAAACTAAAATGACCGATTTTCACAAGGTTACAAAGGCTCCAAGTAATTTCAACTCAACCTTATAACCCTTCAAGCACATATATTAGCTTCAGAACACAACTATACTTGCAAAAACATCAATTAAACAATTAACCAAAGTCATTTGTTTCCTAAATGACATAGCCGAAAACTCTCTTGAGCAAATTTAGTCATACCAAGCAATTTTTGCATTATTCAAGCATATTAACACATATCCTTTAAAAATATAACTCTTTAACATCTCTCCAACCTCCATCATGAAATTCCATTAACAAAGCTCAAAAACTTCAAATATTTCTTTTGGTTTCAACAATGGCCGAATGAGATATTCATCATCAAATCAAAAATCAACTCATGGGCTAGTTAAATGACTTATTAAGTGACTTAATTTCACAAAAATCTAAAGGAAAAGCACATGTAACATAGCTCAATTGAGAAAATCAAATGCCGAACCTCCCAAAGTATTCTTCTTTTATTTCTCTACTTAGTTTCGGCAAAGAAGAACAAATGCCCTCCACTTTGTTCTTTTTCCCCCACTTATCATATTTTATTTACCAATAATAATTTATAAATCCCCTAATGACTTATTTGTCATTATAAAATACATAAATAATTTATGCCAGAGCATGACCGGCCACTATGATTAAAAGTGTCAAATTAACATGCAAATCCATTTAATTTAGAACATTCTATAATTAATCACTTGAAATTAGCCACACATATAATCAAAACTTTTCACATAAGTCCTTTTTAATAAATTCACATTCAATTTGACACTTTTCAAACATTCAAAATTTCGCACATAAATTATCACATAAAATAAACATAGAATATTATACTCAATTATTTTCGTGACTCGGTTTAGCGGTCCTGAAACCACTTCCCGACTTGGGTCAAAATAGGGCTGTCACACCTAGTGCCCAAATATGCCTATATTTTTCACCAATTTCAAATTTTAATCCCCTACTTTTTTATTTTTTTCAATTAAGTCCTAATTTCTCAAAATCATCAAAAATTCCTTTGCAATATATCTTAACCTAATCCATATCTTCCATAATTCATCATCAAACCATAAAAATCACAAATTCCTATCAATGGCATTACTCAAGATGTTCATCAAAATAAAAAAATTAAAGCTTAGGTTTTGTAGTACTCGAAGCAACGATCTCAAAAACGTAAAAATTATCAAAAACTAACAAATAACGAACCTTGAATCGAGCTTGGAGAGGATGGCTGAACCAAAGCTTCTCCATTTCTTTTCTTTGTTTCTTGTTACGGTGAAGAGAACAATAAACATGGCTTATTTTATGTTTTAATGTAACATATATATTAACATGTTTAATAATTAAATTACTTTTATTTCCTTAATAGTTTAATATAAAAACCACATAATATAAGTCTTAACTATCCCACTAATATATTTATGGGATATTTACCACATAAATGCCCCAACTTAGAAAGCCACTAACTATTTGGCCCTTATACTTTAAACTATCAAATTTTCAATTGACGCGATTAAGTCATTTGATTTAATCGGACACCTAAACAACAAAATTAAATCACGAAAATTTCACAAATATAAAATCACACAAAATAAACACATAAAACAATTTTAAAATATTTTTTTGACTCGAATTCATGGTCCCAAAACCACCGTTCCAATTAGGGTCTAAATCGGGCTGTTACAACTCTCCCCCTAGGGATTTTCGTCCCTGAAAATCTTACCTGTAAATAGGTTCGGATAATAGTCTCTTTAATTTCACGAGTCAAAATACGAATCGGTTCTTCCTCGTATGTCATATTGGGCTTAATTTCAATCTCGGATGGACTAATTACATGTGAAGGATCCAAACTATATCTAAGAACCATATAACTCAGCAAGCTTTTTAAGCTAATAATCTGTACGAACTGGAACAACATGAGCCATTTTAGTCGATCTATTCACAATAATCCAGATTGCATCTTTCTTGCTTGAGGTCCACTGAAATCCAGATACAAAATCCATCGTGACTCTGTCCTATTTCCACTCGGGTATCTTAATTGGCTTAGGGAACCCAGAAGGTACCTGAGGTTCAACTTTTTCTTGCTGACAACCAAACATTTCAAAATAAAATAGAAGATATCTCATTTCATACCATATCCCCATTAAAACTGTTTTAAATTATTACATGTCTTCGTACTACTCGGATGAACAAATAACCGATTGCTGTAAGTTTAGCTCAAAATCATTTGAATTAACATTGAGTTTCTTGGGGTACATATTTAATCCTGAACCTCAGACAACCTTCAACATCATCAATCTAGAACTCTGTATCAACATTCAAATCATAAGGAAAGCTTCACTAACTAATTTTAAATTTTGCCGTCACATTTCTCGGATAGAATTGTTCTGATTAACATGATTCTGTATCAAATTTCTTCTTCATTTCCAGTGAATAAATTCAAACACATATAACCCACTATTCTTTTAAATCAAATAATTCAGATCAGACTAAACCATCAGGTCAGTCCTTCCAAAGAAATTATTCCTTCCCATTAAAAGAATAACTCAAACATATCATTATACAATAGCCAAAGTCATCAAATAGAAATCATATTATCATAATGAGACTGACGTCTTACCCGAAATAATAGATAATATCCTAGTCGTTATCATAGTATCTGAACCCAGAAGAAAACCATATGTGATTTAAATAGCAACCAATGCAGAAACATAACTTTTATGACTCTAATAAAGATGTTGCAGTGCTTCTCAAATTTTCAGAACAGAAATTATATTTATAATAGATATAGCCATTTCAGTCAGATAGAAATTTCTTATAGATAATCACATAGAATCATAAGAAGAGCGGAATAGCGAAGTTTTAATGTCTAAAGCTATAGAGAATATAAAAAAAATACAACCCATATAGAATAATATTTGCTCTGATGATATTCCAAAGAATGTCCATAAAGAGCAATGTCACTCATAAGTATTGGAACCCACAATAACAGAAGCGATATAATCTTTGCATATTTTCCATATAACCATATATAGTAGAAACAAAATATTAACATTATACAGATTTGACCGTTGATTTTAATATCCACGCCATGAAATAAATATCAGAGAAGAACAAAGCAACGTCGAACATAACCCAAACAGACCAACGATACTTTCGTCTACGATAAGAATTCCTTCCAAAATTAAACAGTCACATATACCTCTGAGAATCAATATATACATGGAATGCCTAAAAGAATTTGTAATAACTGCCCGATTATAACCATTATGTTTAGCCATCTATGCAATTTGAGCATTACACCTTCACTGATAGGACTTAATTCAGAAAAACTTCCAGTTAATACTATCTTTAGGTAACATACCTGGATAAGCCATCTGATCGAAGGCAACTTCTTCTGTAACGAGGTTTTTATATAACCTAAACAATTTTCAGAACTATTCAATGTCTCTTTTAATACTTTCTTCATTTGCTGATTCATTCACTTTTCTGACCACATTATTAATCTTCCGTTTATGAACTTCTGTAACTCCACTTTCGTGAGCTTATTCAGCCCAGATCTTTCAGGTTTCACAATAACATTTCACTAATAAAGGGGGTGAGGGTAATAAAGCCTCAAATTTAACTTAAACATAAATACACATAACATACACTTTCACAAACAGTCAATTCATTAATAATCTCACACCGTCCAAACATTTAATAAACATATGCTTTTAATCACTTTTGTTCGCCGCACTAATTCATATACCAACTCAAGTCACAATTTCATAGTTAAAACATTTCAGATAGCAATCATAACTCAATGTCGTAATCAATATGCTCATATAATTATAACACATATCAATATCAATATATCCTACTCTTTAATCCATACCTTTATAAGCTTCAACCCGTCATCACCACATTTCTATTTAAATATTTGAATACACATTTGTACTATCAAATTAACTCGGTTGAAAAAAAAGTTATCTGTCTCAACAAAACAATTTTCATCAGAGTCAAGAGATATCACACTATCGCAGTTTAAATATAGCATGTATAGCTAGACTCACATATGCTATGGTAGTCCTAGAACTGACTAAACCATAGCTCTGATACCACTAAAATGTAACATCCCTAACTCGTATCCGTCATTGGAATGGAGTTACGAGACATTACTAATGAGCTAGACACAACTTTCGGACATTCACGGGTATACATAGGAAATATATTTTTTTTAAGTCATAAGTCTGTTAAAATATTATTCAAGCAATTTGAATCAATATTCAAATAACAATGAAAACTCTAAGTCATGTTTAATATGCCTTTCCCATAAATACAAATATTCATGAATCTTGACTTATAAACATATAACACATACTGCATTAACATATCTTTCAAAGAAGTCATTAATATCTCTATTACTGAAGCTATATATGCATAGTACGCAATAATATGAACTATTTTGCATGCTTATTATCAAAATAATTATATTAAATTAATAGATCAAAAAGAAATATTAAATCTTTACAAAAACATAACCAAAACACAACCAATTCATACGGCCATAAAATAAATCATAGTTTACACATTCTTTTATAATATACTTAATCATTAATGCCCCAAACACAAACAATTTTATCGAATTCACAGTTAACCATTATGATTCCTTATAACATGAATTACTATTCATTTGGTCATTTTCTAATGCATTGGTCGAATGTAAACATACTTAACACATATACACAAGTCACTATTCAAATGGTCAAAATCCAATTACTGATGCCGAATTTTAAACATGCTAAATTTATATATGCCTTAACAAATGCCTACTTCCATTTTACTAAATCACATTACACGAATGTAACCTCGCATAGAATCAATTTCATATATCAACCATAATTTGCATTTCATGTCAAATATTTCACAAGTATACATATGTAGCATAATCGAATATAACTAGGCTTAAAACATCATTACTAGCAAAATCAGTATGAACATAACACATATCCATACCAGTCCATAAATTTTTACCAACACATCACACATATAGACTTGGTTTAACCTCCACGGCCGAATATCAAATAGTCTACAACCATTACCTAAATTCATTATATCCATCTTATTACACATCAAACACATTAAGCATAATTCACATCTACTTATAAAGTATAGCCGAATTATCAAACCACATGTAACGCCCTAATTTTTGGGATTTTTGGGATTTTACGTGAAACTAATTTTGGCTTGTCTGGATGTGTTAATTTATGTTAATTTATGTTTGGAGTGTGTTAGTTGGCCTTTAGAAGCCCAAGTTTAAGTTAAAGTCTGTAGAATTTTTGAATTTTGGACCTAAGGGAGAAGGGGCTCTAATTAAGTGGGCTTTTAAAAAAATATTGGTAAATTAAGACACAAGTAAGCTTGTGTTAAAGTGGCAAGGTGGCGCCACTTAAGACATAAGGGAGGCGTGTGGAAGTTGTGCAGCAGCTAAGGTTCAAGTCTCAGGTAAGCAACATGGTGTTTTATTTTTAATGCATGTGCAAGGCATGTGATGGACTCCAAGTGAAACTCTATTGGGAAAAGTTTGAGATGCTCATGGGATTGAATCAGGGAGGGATAAGGGGAGAGAATTTAGGAGTTGATTGGGAGGATCAAGAGTTGGCCGACTAGAGGACATTGGAGAGGCATGTTCGATTAGGACCTTAGGCTTTTGCATTTTCAGCAATTGGAGGGTAAGTGCCGATTTCTTCTAGTAGTTAGCCTTCGGGATTGGTTGAGTGGGACACTTCCTTTTGCCGATTAGGTATAGTGCTCATTGCTTCTCTTTTCCTTCCTTCATTATGTATTAAAAGCCAAAAATAAGACCTACAAACCCTTTTATGCCATTTTACCTAAAGAGCTAAACCTTCCATCACTTCTCTTTCCAAACCGAATCAATCATCCTCTTCTACATTTTCTTCATCTTTCTCATTTGTTCTTTCTCTACTTCTTCTCTTCTCAATCAATTAAACTGATTTCCCTAAAATCTCTCTTACCGATACCCACTTTGGCGGAATATCACAAAACCCAAAACAACAAGTTACTTGCCGATTTCTTCCTTACCCGATTTCTCTTAAGCCGAAATCTTGAAAGTTTAAATCCTCTTTTGTCGATTCCATCTTAGACCGACCTTACTCATTTGTTATTTTAGAAACTGAAATCAACGTACAATCTTTTCTCTTCTTCTTTCATCTGCTTTTCGTTCAAAAACCAAAACTCTCTTCTCTGAAACGAAACCTCTCCTTTCTTGGTGTTTTGTATAACTTATTAGATCTATTTCTTTGTGATTCGATACGATCAAGTGTGAATCTGGGCATGGAGTGGTGAAAATAACCTCTAAGTAAATTTTGGTGGTAAGTACTCGGATCTCATCTTCATATTCTTGCGAAATAAGAAAAGCCGAAAACCCCATTGCTTTGGTTGCTATCGGTTTTGACCTCTGTTTTGTAAACACCTATTCTAGCCTTTTCATTCGGTTTTTTGTGTATTAATTTGAAGAAGGGGTAATCTAGCAAGGAGCAGTGGAGGCTAGGGCCATTGAGGCAATCTAGATCTAGATCTAGTGGTTGGATTTGGCGAAGGTAGGTACTGGCAATGTTTGATGGCCGAGTAGGTATGTAAGTTGATGTCGATTATTTAATTAGATTTTAGTTGACATATGGTTTAAAAGACTGTAGGTTGATCGTTCGAGGGATTCCTGCAAATCTCACAAATCAGGTGTGTAATCGACACCCACTAGTAGACTAGATTGGCAAAAGCCGAAAAGGTGAAATGACAAAATTCTGGCATTTCAAGGGCTTGCGAGAGGGCAAACGCTCGTGGGTTGGATTAAATCAGTAAAATCTGTAATGGCAAATGGTAAGGATGATGTGTGTGCAATTTCGTACACGTTGGTGGTTTTGGGCCTCGAAGGGCTAAATTTGGGCCTAATGGGCTTACGGGCCCGTATGGGTGAAAACGAGCGGTAAATGTATTCTGATAATCTGAGTGTTGAAACTGCTAAAACTGATATGAAATTTGGGCTTAGTGGGCTGTAATAGTTAGTGGACATCGTATTGCCCATTAGGGGTTTTAGGGCCCGATGACTCTAAGTTAATAAAATGGGCTAAATAAGTTAACTAGATGCCATTAAGACTGTTAACAAACTGTAATGAGCATGAAACCCTAAAAATGGAAAATTTACTAAAATACCCCTTAAGGGTGGAAACTTACTGTTTTACCCCTAGGTGCTAAAAGACCATTTTACCCCTAGGGCTAAGTTGACTGAAATGCATGCTAAATTAAATCTGTTCACTGTATGCCATGACATATTATACTGTTGCATGGGATTGGGCTTTGATGGAGGAAGTGCTAAGTCGTAATGCCACGTTTACTGTTAGGGGCTTTACCTCGTTTTACTATTAGTGGCTTGGCCACGTCATCTGATTAAGCAGATAAGCTACGACTGTGGTGTGTAGGGCTGGGTGGGTTGAGTTATTTCCCACATGGTGTTTAGGGCTAGATTGGGCTGGGCTTTGCATTCATGCATAAACACTGTTCTGTTACTGTAATAGTCCTAAGGGCCACACTAATTTCTGAATAGGGCTAAGGCCCAGTAATTACTGTTTCCTGAATAGGGCTAAGGCCTAGTTGATACTGTATCTGGATAGGGCTTAGGCCCAGTTAAGCTTGTACTGTTCTAGACTTTGGTTGGGTTAGCTTACACACAGAGTTTTACAAACTCACCCCTTTCTTTTCATCTATGCAGGTGAGCCCCAACCTTAGTGAACTTGGAGCTGAAGGGATTCGGAGTGGCCACGTGAACTGCATTTTGCTATGGATAGACTAAGGCAGCGCAGATTTTTATTTAAAATTAATCAATGTTTTCAAAACACATCATACGCAACAAATGGATAACCTAATGACAAGTAAGATCTTTTAAAGAAATAAAACTGATAGTGGATAGGACATCATAAATTGATAACCAGTTTTTTTTCAAAACTCCTAAACATGATTTTGCTAAGTCACATTATACTTATTAAAAGAAGAACAGGGTGTAATTCACTGTCCATGTGACACACTAGATCTGGCCATAACGTTTGGGTCGGGTTTGGGGTGTTACATTTAGTGCTATCAGAGCCTGGTTGCAAGAACTCAGCTATGGATCGGGTCTAAAAGTTTTCTTAAAATTTAAAATCAAGGCCCAAGAAGGGTATTTTGAAAATCGATTTTGGGAAATTTCTTAGGAAAACCCTTTAAAGTTGAAGTTTTTTCAAGATATATTTATATTATTTAAGGTTCTACTTGAAAAAAAAAGTTTAGTCCTACTAAAAATTTACATAAAATTTGGCTTTCTGAAATCTGGTTTCTAAAAAGTGGCACATTGAATCTCCAGCACCAAGTCTGTAAGTATTTTTTTCTTTACTGTACTATATTGAAATACTATTATAGATAGTACTGAGACCCTACTAAGATGCTGTAGTTAGGGTAATACTGAAATTGTAGAGACTGAAACAGTAGGGAAAAATTTAAAAACCTTAGAAGACTAAGACTGTAGCTAGGCTACGATTCTGCTAAAACAAACTCTGAAATACTATTTGTGCATAAGACATTAGTAATAAACACTGAAATACTGAACTAATTCATAAAATTTGTAATCAGATAATTTGATATGAGTACGAGGGCAGCTCGTGGATGAGGCCGTGGACGTGGCGAAGGTAGTGTACAAGCTGTGTCTTCATCTTCGTGACATATGCCAGCTGAAGAGGCACGATTGCCGCCAGCGACTAACACTGGGTCGTATGATCAGGCTGCAAGTGATGATGCTTTGTCCTAGGCGATGTTAAGGGTTCTAGAAAGGGTCGCTGGAGTAAGTACGGGGGCTGTGAATCGAGGGTCTATTTTTGAATGGCTCCGAGCTAACGGAGCAGAGATTTTTAGGGCGTATCTAGAGTAGCCCCAAATGTGATCGAGTACTGGTTAGAGGCCACGAGTCATGGATGATTTGGATTGCTCAGTGGAGCAAAAGCTAAAAGGAGCGGTATCTCTGCTGCGAGACGAGGCTTACTAGTGGTGGATCACCATGAGGGATAGTACCCCAGCTAAGCGGGTAACTTGGGAGCTATGTAAGACGGCCTTCAAAGGGAAGTACATTGGGGCGAGCTATGTGGATGCCCGAAGGAAGGAATTTTTGAACCTGACCTAGGGTAACAAGTCTGTTGCTGAGTACGAGGCCGAGTTCTTGAGGTTAAGCCGGTGCGCTAGTGGAATAGTTGCTATGGAGTATGAACATAGCATACGATTTGAGGATGGTCTCAGGGATGATAGCTCCACATAGGGAGCTTGACTTTGCTGCCGAGGAGGTGAAATGAACTGAACGGCAGAACCGTAAGAAGGACCGAAATTGATTCAGGAGAGATTCTAGACCCTCGGGTGCTGTAGGCAGAAATGTCAAAAGGGCTAGAGTGGACGAACTAGTTCGAGCAGCTCCGATGAATGTAGTTAGATCGGAGACTTGCGGAGATTGTGGTTGAGTGCATCTGGGAGAGTGTTGGAGGCGTACTGGGGTATGTTTCTTATGTGGATCCAAGGAGCATAGAGTCAAGGACTGTCCTCAGAGGCCAGCTCAGACGCAAGCTGCTTAACAGAGGGTTGCTCAACCATTGCAAGGTGGACCACAACCGCCGAGGGGTCGTGGTCAAGGTAGGGGTGGCAACGGAGATGGTCGTGGACGTGGAGTACCAGGTAGGGGTGCTGAAAATGCTGAAGCTCGTCAACCAGCATTGGTGTATGCTGCTCGTCCCTGAGAGGAGGGTGACACACCTAACGTCATAATTGGTACGTTTTTTATTTCTAGCATGCCATACACTGCCTTTATAGATATTGGTTCTACCCATTCATATGTTGCATGTGATATATCTAGGATGTTAGGTGTGCACTGTGAGGAAACTGTGAGTGGGGTAACTATGATAAGTCCACTAGGTCACTCAGTTAGGGTAGATAAACTCTT
This sequence comes from Gossypium stocksii, assembly GCA_020496765.1. NCBI lineage: Eukaryota > Viridiplantae > Streptophyta > Magnoliopsida > Malvales > Malvaceae > Gossypium > Gossypium stocksii. The sequence goes on from CM035627.1 coordinate 49,052,647, forward strand.
TAGAGATGTGCCTTTAGAGACTCAAGGTAGGATTTTCTCTGTAGACTTAATGGAGCTACCATTTGAAGAATTCAATCTCATTTTCGGAATGGACTGGCTTGCTAAGCATAAGGCAACTCTGGATTGTGCGGTTAAATAGATGGTGTTAAAGATCGCGGGTGTGACAGCCCAAATTCGACCCTAGTCAGAATGTGGTTTTGCGACCACAAAATCGAGTCATAAAATTTATTAAATCTTAAAATTCTTATCTACTATGTGTGATAGTGCATGTGTGAAAATTTGGTATTTTAATTTAGTCATTTGAATGTTAAATTAAGTAAAAAGGACTTGGGTGATAATTTGAAAAATATGCTAGGAGGAATGGCAATGACCGAATAATGCATGGCTTTTATATAGGAGGGACTTGCATGTCAGTTAGGCCATTTTAATTTAAGTGGCCAACCAACAAATGCATGAAATAATGTTGTTTTCATGTTTTTACATTTTATAAGCATTATTGGTTAAAAATGAGCATGAAAATAAAATTAGAATAATAATAAAAGTGTGAGTGGGTGAAGAAAACAAAGTTTTAGTTCATATTTCCTTCCATTGCCGTAGCTAGAGGAAGAAAAACATCCCAAAGCATTCAGTCATCTTATGCCTTGAATAAGGTATGCAATTCTTATCATTTTCTTTTGAAATCGTGGAATTGAGTTAGAATTTAGATTTCTTTCATGGCCCATTATCGAATTTTAAGTTTGAATGCATAGAGCATTTGGTCATGGTTTGATTGTGCAAAAGGGTGGAAGCCTTGAAGCTTTGATGCCATAAGCAAATTAGGTGGATTTTATGATGATGAGTTCTTATAATTAGAAGATTTTAAGCTTACTTAGACAAGTTGTGGTTATTGTAGCTTAATGGTTAAAAACAAATGACCTATTCGGCTATGAATGTGCTTTTCCTTGATGTTGTGTTGATACTTTTCGTATTGAGGATAGATAATTGATAAATGGAGTTCGGAAAAATTTCAATATTTGTGGCTAAATTAAATTATGGAAATCGGTTAGTTGGTGTTATACTAGGTTAATGTAAAATTTATAGTTCATAAATATGAGATGGCCGAAATTGTACTTAAGGAACTAATTGAGAAATTTGTTGAGTATTAAAATGTTGGAAAATGGGGGTTGTCGAAAGTGAATCTATGTAGTGCTTGTATAATGCTTATGTTTCAACTTGATTTTTTAGTGTGCTTGGAATGGGGTTTCATTCGGCCATGTATTTTTTTTTAAAATGGGGTCATATTATGTGATTATAAGTATACTTTTGTGTGCTCAATGTTTTGACTTATAAACCTTTATGTGATGAGTTTAAGCTTGTATTTGGATATGTGTATGTGATTATATTAAGTAAATGTCTAAGTGTTAAAATTTTATCAAGGGAAATTGCCGATTAACCTTTTTGGTTGATGAACAAGATAAAATGTTCATATTGTAAGACATTTGAATGTTTGAATTAGAAAATAAATAAAAAAAACATAAATGCTATGTTAGTTGTTAAGTATATATGTGCAATTTTGAGAAACATATTCGGCAATGTGGGTTAAATTATGTATTAAAGAGCATGACAAGATATGTGAGTGTGTGTGTGTGTATGTGAATCAGGCAGAGGTTAAATATTTGGTCTTAGGTTATGTGCTTAATCACATAGTATAAAGATTTTATGCGTGGAGTGAGTTTGCTGATTATAAGTCATTGATATGAGATTTATTCTTGCTCTGAACACAAATGTCTTGGTGTTAAAAGTTTAAATGGTTAGTAGTGAGAAAGTTGATTATACCCTAATGAAATGCTTGGATAGTTGATTAACGATAAGTTATGTAGGTTTAATTAAGCTCATGAGTATAGAGGGGCAAATTCAAATAAAGGGAAAGCTAAAGTGATTGAAACAATCGATCCGAAATTGTTCAGAAATACTCGAGGTAAGTTTTAAGCATTTGAAATCGATTATTTCTTAGATCGAATGTGATTATTATAACTATGAGGAAATGATAGAGTATAGTGTGGCGTTGAGCTTATGGTCGAATGGCACACAAAGAATTTAAGTAAGCTTTGTATTAGGTTTCTTGAGTAATGATGAGTATGTATATATATACACATGTAAGTTGAGGTTGAGTAAAAGATTGTATGAAATATAAATGATTTATCTATATGTGTATGTGGCTTTACGCTAAATAGAGGCTCTAAGTAAGCTATATGATAAACTTTATGACGAGCTTTTGGAGTTAAGCAATGGTGTTATTATCGAAAATGAGACGAGTGAAAATGGGTTATGCTTATATGATAATGATATATGACCATTACGAAATATGGACCTATAGAGTGGTATGCTTTAAAGACGTGAATGAGGTTTATACGATGTAAGTTTCATTTTAATACCTTAAGAATAAGAATGAATTTGTATACATTTATATCATGTATTATGTTTATACATATATGTGCATCCTATGAGAACCAAAAATGGTAGTATGTTTTGTATATAACCGAAAGTAACAAAATGGTAAGAATGTGCGAGATATTGAATGATCATTGTGAATCATTGGGAAGGTACATAGGAAGTAAAGATGAATGACCAAGGTGGAATATATATATAAATATACGAATACATGCTTGTGTGCATGTGGCGTGCTAAATGGACAGACGTGAAAAGTAACCTTGTATACGGTTATGTGCTGGGGCCGAATGGCCAAATGTAGTATTTGTGCATTTTTTTAAACATGTGATAAAGTTATTGAGGGGTATATGAACTCATGTGTATGAGATGAGACCAATTGGTCGTTATTAAGTAAACTAGATAATGTTATAGATATGTGATCATGTGTGTGTATAGTATGGAATGCATAATTATGTCTTAATGTGAAGTGATGCTTAAGCCATGAGGCCAAGGTGCATCTTCTATGCTTATATTCGAATGAAGCAAATGAATTATGAGTGAGATATTTTACGTGATATGAATTAACATGTGGACAAGTATACTTGATACTCTATGAATTATATCCGGGCTAAGTCCCGAAGAGCATTCGTGCTGGTGTTATATTCGGGCTAAGTCCCGAAGAGCATTCGTGCTGGTGTTATATCCAGGCTAAGTCCCGAAGAGCATTCGTGCTGGTGTTATATCCGGGCTAAGTCCCAAAGAGCATTTGTACTGGTGTTATATCCGAGCTAAGTCCCGAAGAGCATTCGTGCTGGTGTTATATCCGAGCTAAGTCCCGAAGAGCATTCGTGCTGGTGTTATACCCAGGCTAAGTCCCGAAGAGCATTCGTGCTGGTAATATTATCCAGACCTAATGTCCGCAGGCTTTATGATGGAATATTATTTGGACTTAATGTCCGCAGGCTTCGTGCTGGAATTATATCTGGATTAAAGGTTCCGATGGAAAAATTGAGTAAAGATAAGATTTGGTGATTTTGTGATAATCCTTCCAACAATTATGCTCAATACCTTAAATTTAGTCAGGTATGAATCTCATATCAGTTCATAATTTAAGTTCAGATTAAATCATAAGTAACTTTTTTGATGATATTACTCCTGTCAATGTGTAAGGTTATATGAATATGTGTGATTCGATTATGAGATATGAGTAACAATTTGAGTAATAAATTTGGATATATCAGATTTTGAGATGTTGTGCTAAAATGACAATTGAGATAGTTTAATACGGTAAGCTGGCCAGGTATATATCTATATCCTGGACACTTATTTAAGATTCAATTTGAATTGAATCACAAGTGAGTTATGAGAGGTGTATATGTGAATAAGCATTAAGATTATTTATTTGTTTTCGATATATTCGGTCAAAGTATGAGGTTATGTGAAGAAATTGTTGTACTAATATCATATGAGTTCGGAATCAAGCAAAAATTTCAAAAATGCTAAGTGCATATTATGTATTCGTGTATTGTCTGGCCTAATGGCATTATACCTATAATGGTTACTTGAGAAACAGATATTTGATTGTTAACTCGATTTAGTTGTTTATATTGCTTAATACTTACTAAGCTTACAAAAGCTTACTTTGTTCATTGTGTTTCTCTGTTTTCTAGATCTTGGATTCCATCTACGAGCTTGGGGATTCCTATTCAAAGTCATCCATACTATCTGAACTTTAATTCGGTACTTATAAAACAATAAAATATTATGTTTTGGTATGGCATGTATAGTTAAAAGCAATGCGAAAATGGCTCGATCATTCTTGTGTTGTATGTTTCAAAGAAAAGAAAAGATCCAATATGGTCAATATATATATTTTTTAAAAAAACCAAGTTATGGCATATTCATGAAGTTTAGTATAGTTTCTTAGTTGAATCTTAGTGGTGGAATGTTCGGTCATGACTTGACACATTCGATTAAAGTATACATTTATATATATATGTGTGTGTGTGTCCAGTAGTTGTTCCTTTAATGCTTATATCGTTGAAAATGTCGAATTAATTTGAAGTAAAACAATGAGATATATTGTTTTCTGTTTGAATTCGGTCAGCTGAAAGTAAATTCTATGTTCATCCTCGAATGTTCTAAGGCTGTGTTTTGTAATGTATTACCTAGAAACCTTATTCCGGCCATGGATGAGGGTTTTAGGGTGTTACAACGGGGGATGAGAAGGTGATGGTTATAGGGGAGCGAAGGGATTACTTGTACAATGTTGTTTCGGCCTTGAGAGCTGAGAAGTTAATTCGCAAGGGTTACGAGGTGTATTTGGCAGATGTGAGTCAGTCGGATGCTGAGGGTGTGACTGTAGGAGAGGTTAGAACTGTTAAGTAGTTTCAAGATGCCTTTCCTGATGAGCTTCCTAGATTACCTCCGAATCGTGAAGTTGAATTTGGAATCAACTTGTTGCCTGGAAAGGCTCCAGTGTCTATCGCACCTTACAAGATGGCATCAAATGAGCTATTGGAGTTGAAAGCACAAATCCAAGAGTTGTTGGACGGAGGTTTTATTAGACCAAGTGTGTCTCCATGGGGAGCACTGGTACTATTCGTGTAGAAAAAGGATGGGACGATGCGTATGTGCATCGATTATCGCCAGTTGAACACTGCTAAGGATCAACGACCTATTTGACCAATTAAGAGGAGCTTCAATATTTTCTAAGATTGATCTTCGATCTAGATATCATCAGCTAAGGGTCAAAGAGGTGGATATTCATAAAACAGCATTCAAAACTTAGTATGGTCATTACGAGTTTCTGGTGATGCCGTTTGGACTGACGAATACACCTTCGGCTTTCATAGATTTGATGAATCGAGTATTCCAACCATACTTGGATCGATTCGTAGTTGTCTTCATAGATGATATTTTGGTATATTCAGAAACTGAGGAGAAGCATGAGGAGCATCTCTGTATTGTTCTGCAAGTATTGAGGGAGAATCAACTGTATGTGAAATTCAGCAAGTGTGAATTTTGGTTGCAAGAGGTGACATTTCTAGGTCACGTTGTTTCTGCTGAGGGGATTAGGGTGGATCCTTGGAAAATTGAGGCAGTTTTGGATTGGAAGCCATCGAGATCTGTATCGAAAATTCAAAGTTTTTTGGGTTTGGCAAGGTACTACAGAAGGTTTGTGGAAGGATTTTCCTTGATTGCTGCACCATTGACGAAACTATTGAGAAAAGGAGTACCAGTTGCATGGACTGAGAAACAGCAAGAGGCTTTCAATAGGTTGAAGAAGGTTCTGACTAAGGCGCCAGTATTGATTCAGCCAGAGTTTGAGAAGGATTTTACCGTGTATAGTGATGCATCACATGTGGGATTGGGCTGTGTGCTGATGCAAGAGGGTAAGGTGGTCGCTTATTCGAAAACCATGTTTTCAAAGAAACCCTTCTTAAAGAAACTTGTTGCAAACTAAAACTTGCGTTTGTTTATTTTCAAAACGTGGTCAACTAAAAGTTAATCCCTTTTAAAAACATTATTACCTTTAAAACCTTCTTTGTTGCGAAAGCTTAATTTAGTTAGTTGTGGGAGACGTAGTGTTCGAAAATAGTTAACATTTTGGAAAACCACGATTCACCTCTAGCAGATATAATTCAAAGTAAATAAAAACCTTAAACTAAAAATCCATAAATTGTAAAAGGCCTTAATACAAACCAAACCCAAAATAAAGTACTTGAGAGTAAATAATCCAAAACAGAAAGCATAAGCAGTGTGTGGCCTTCTCCAAGTCCCTCGCAGCTCCGATCCGACTAAGGCTAGGGATTACTTGAAAGGTTAATAAACGGGGTGAGTTTACGAAATAACAATTACGAACGGTTAGTCATCTAAAAGGATTAAAAGTTTGCCCTACCACAGTTCTAGTATCAATTGCGCCTTAGCCCTTATAAAAGGCAGTACTAGATGGGCCTTAGCCCAATACAAAATCAGAGCCATTATCCGAACCAGAATAAGTATCAGAATCAGAATCAAAATGTGAATTCAATCCCAACCCAGTCCAGCCATCACACCACCCGTACCTACCATATACACCATCTGGGGAGACAACTCGACCGACCCATCCACTACACACCACAGGATTTACAGCAGAGCTGCTAGAACAGATAATGTGACTGAGTCACCAGATACAGAGATTGTGGTAGAGCCACCAGAATAGATATTTGTGGCATAGCCACCAAAAATAGATATTTGTGGCAAAGCCACTTAACAGAATACATGGCACAAAGCCATCGGTAACGTGTCTATAATCGGTACAAAGCCTGTGATATTGCCACAAAGCCTTCGGTAAGGGCACAAAGCCCGTAATAACGACACGAAGCCCAGAATATCGATACGAAGCCCACAGTAACGACACACAGCCTTTGGTAATAGCACAACCCCATAATAACGGCACGAAGCCCACAATAACAGCACACAGCCTTCGATAACATGATCGGTACTGAGCCATCGATCGGTCCATAGTAGTCTCGGGCGACCCGTGTGACCTTATCAAATCAGTACGAATATACGGCTCTTAAGCCTTCAGTGGATCCACAATCATCAAGCAACCATGTGATCCTAACAGATCAGATCTTCCTCCATACAAAATACCAACCCATGCAACATGTTATGTATACAGAATGCCATGCCCATATTTGAATCAAACAATCACAGTCAAGCCGTTCATATCACCAACATATATTCACAATCAAATCCGTCAAACACACAGTCCAAGTCAATCACTTGCCCACGAGGGCAAAACAGCCATTTAACACCCTAGGGGCAAAATGGTAATTTTACCCCACAAGGGTATCTCGGTAATTCTACCCTACAGGGGTACTTCGATAATTCTACCCTACAGGGGTATTTCGATAATTCTACCCTACAAGGGTATTTCGGTAATTCTACCCTACAGGGGTATTTCAGTAATTTTGCAAATCAAGGGTAAAACGATAATTTGACAAATCAGAAGTAAAACGATAATTTTACAAATTAAGGGTAAAACGATAATTTTACAAATCAGGGGTAAAACGGTAATTTTGCAAATTAGCGGTAAAGTGATACTTTTATAAGTCGAGGGTATTTCTTTAATTTCACAAATCAGGGGTATTTCTGTAATTTTACAAATTGAGGGTAATTCGATAGTTTTACAAATCAGGGGTATTTTTGTAATTTTATAAACCAAGGGTATTTCAGTAATTTTGTAAACCAAGGGTATTTCAGTAATTTTGTAAATCAAGGGTATTTCAGTAATTTTTTATATCGAGGGTACTTTGGTAATTTTACAAGTTGAGGGTATTTCAGTAATTTGGTAAACTAATGTATTCTAAACAGAGATAACAATGTGAATGGGCCTAGGGCCCATTCTCGGCCCAAATAGGCCCACACGCTCGTGTGGCCCTTTTAGCCCAAATCTAGCCGTAGATATGAGATTCACTTAGTCCAGTCCAATATTTACTACACAATCAAACAACTTATCCAATTGAGCCCGTAGGCCCGTTGGGCCTACATGGCCCCATTCAGCCAATTGCGGCCCGAAGTAGCCGTCCTACAGTTAGAGTAGTGAGAAATATACACCTGATAGGAGACTAGAGTTCATCCGCGCTCTGAGCACTTTTAGTCGACGCCCAACCCAGACGAGCCCGCCATAAAGCGAAAGGGATCAGCCAAGAAAGGTACCTTTACTCTCCTCATGGTTCTCTCTATTTAAAGCCAGCTTCGCATCCACTTTTTATGTTAGCTTCCCGATGTGGGATCCCCCTATCATTAGAGTTTAAATTCAACACCAACTCTTGCCGCCCCATGTTAGTAAAATAAAAGCTCTTTGATTGCCATGAGTTTCAAACCCTGGACCTCCTTGCCAACTCTATGACGCCACCTTCCTACCTCTTATGTGGTGCTGCTTTGCCACTAGACCACAAGGCTTTTTATGGCACAAATTCTCCAACAATATTCTTAAGGCCTACCTACTACACCAAGGGTTTAATTCACCTTAAACCAAAATTTTTGCTAGAGTCCAGGTTTGAACCCAGGACTTCTCCAACACTTCTCAGCACACTTAACCACTGAAACAAGCCTTCATTAACGGAATTTACATGCACAAAAAAAATATTATAAGCTGCCTTCAACCGCTACCATGCTCAAGGCCCAAAACTTTTAGGCCCAAATTCAGGGTGTTACACGAACTACCCTACATATGATCTGGAGTTGGCAGCGGTGATTTTTGTGTTAAAGATTTGGAGACACTACTTGTATGGAGAAAAGTGTATTATATACACGGACCATAAGGGTCTCAAGTATTTGTTGACTCAGAAGGAGTTGAACCTTAGGCAACAAAGGTGGATAGAGTTGCTTAAGGATTACGACTATTCTATTAAGTATCACCCAAGCAAAGCGAATGTGGTGGCTGATGCAGTGAGTCGAAGAGCGGTAACTGAGTTGAGAGCAATGTTTGCTCGTCTGAGTCTATATGACGATGGTAGTTTGCTAGTAGAATTACAAGTGAGACCAACCTGGATTAAGCAGATTAAGGAGAAGCAGTTAGAGGATGAGTCACTAGTTCCTCGATTCCAACAAGCTGAGAATGTTGAGACTTCTAATTTTGGACTGAATAGTGAAGGAGTTCTGTGCTTTTAGGGAAGAGTTTGTATTCCAAAGGACTCAAACTTAAGGCAGTCAATTCTGAGAGAGGCTCATGGCGGACCATGTACCATGCACCCTAGAGGAAATAAGTTGTATTGAGACTTGCGAGAGCTGTACTGGTGGCCTGGACTTAAACGTGAAGTGACAGAATTTGTGGGAAAGTGTCTGACATGCCAGCAAGTGAAAGCTGAACATCAATTACCTTCTGAACTTCTGCAACTGGTAAAGATTCCACTTTCAAAGTGGGAGAGGGTAACCATGGATTTTGTTAGTGGGCTACCCTTAACACCTACCAAGAAAGACTCGATTTGGGTGCTTATGGATAGGTTAACCAAATCTGCTCATTTCATACCTGTCCGAACTGATTACTCACTTCAAAAGTTAGCCAACTTTTATGTGGTGGAGATAGTGTGACTTTATGGAGTGCCATTGTCGATAATTTCTGATCGTGATCCTAGGTTTACATCTCGATTTTGGCAGAAGTTGCATGAGGCGTTGGGTACGCGGTTGGACTTCAGCACTGCTTTTTACCCCCAAACAGATGGACAGTCAGAAAGGGTTATTCAGGTTCCGGAGGACATGTTGAGGGGTTGTGTTTTTGACTTCTGAGGTAGTTGGGAGGATTTCTTGCCACTAGCAGAGTTTGCTTATAACAACAACTATCAGGCAAGTATTTAAATGGCTCTATGTGAGGCGCTATATGGGCGAAGGTGTCGTACACCTACTTGTTGGACAGGGTTTGGAGAACATCAGGTTCTTGGGCTAGAGTTGGTGGCAGATACAGAAGACAAGGTTAAGCTGATCAGGGATCGGTTAAAGGATGCATCTGATAGATAGAAATCTTATGCTGACTTAAAGCGTAAGGAAATTGAGTACTTAGTAGGGGATATGGTCTTCTTAAAGGTCTCGCCTTCGATGAAGATATTAAGGTTCGGTAAGAAGGACAAGTTGAGTCCGCGGTTTATCGGGCCTTATCGAGTTCTCAAATGAGTAGGTCCGGTAGCATATCAGCTGGAACTACCTCCGGAGCTGGATAGGATTCATGATGGCTTTCATGTCTCCATGCTAAGGCGGTATCGATCTTATCCTTCTCATGTCGTACCAGTGGAACAAATTGAGGTGAAAACTGACTTGACTTTTAAAGAGGAACCTGTGCAAATTTTGGACCGTGATATCAAAGTATTAAGAAAGAAGTCAGTTTCTTTAGTGAAAGTTCTTTGGCACAATCATGGCAGAGAAGAAGCTACTTCGGAGCTAGAAGAGGCGATGCGTCAACATACCCCCACCTGTTTCGACCAGGTAAATTTCGAGGCCAAAATTTCTTTAAGGGGGTACAGTTGTAACACCTTAATTTTCAAGGTTTTTGAGATTTTGCATGAATCTAATTTGTGCTTGCATGGATGTGTTAATTTATGTTTGGAGCGTGTTAGTGGGCCTTTAGAAGGCCCAAGTTTAAGTTAAAACCCGGTAGAATTTTTAATTTTTGGACCTAAGGGAGAAGGGGCTCTAACTAAGTGGACTTTTAAAAAAAATTGGTAAATTAAGACACAAGTAAGCTTGTGTTAAAGTGGCAAGGTGGCGCCACTTAAGATACAAGGGAAGCGTGTGGAAGCTGTGTAGGAGCTAAGGTTCAAGTCTCATGGTAAGCAACATGGTGTTTTATTTTTAATGCATGTGCAAGGCATGTGATGGACTCCAAGTGAAACTCTGTTGGGAAGAGTTTGAGATGCTCATGGGATTTAATCAGGGAGGGATAAGGGGAGAGAATTTAGGAGTTGATTGGGAGGATGAAGAGTTGGCTGATGAGAGGACATTGGAGAGGCGAGTTCGGTTAGGACCTGAGGCTTTTGCATTTTTTACAATTGGAGGGTACGTGCCGATTTCTTCTAGTAGTTAGCCTTCGGGATTGGTCGAGTGGGACACTTCCTTCTGCCGATTAGGTACAGTGCTCCTTGCTTCTCTTTTCCTTCCTCCCTTATGTTCTAAAAGTCGAAAAAAAGACCTACAAACCCTTTTGTGCCGTTTTACCCAAAGAGCCGAACCTTCCATCACTTTTCTTCCCAAACCGAATCAATCATCCTCTTCCATATTTTCTTCATCTTTCTCATTTCTTCCTTCTCTACTTCTTCTCTTCTCAATCAACTAAACTGATTTCCCTAAAATCTCCTCTTGTCGATACCCACTTTGGCCGAATATCACAAAACCTGAAACAACAAGTTACTTGCCGATTTCTTCCTTAGTCGATTTCTCTTAAACCAAAATCTCGAAAGTTTAAATCCTCTTTTATCGATTCCATCTAAGACTAAACCTTACTCATTTTTTATTTTAGAAACCAAAATCAACGTACAATCTCTTCTCTTCTTCTTTCATCTGCTTTCATTCAAAAACCGAAACTCTCTTCTCTGAAACGAAACCTCTTCTTTCTTGGTGTGTTGTTTAACTTCTTAGATCTATTTCTTTACGATACGATAAGATCAAGTGTGGATCTGGGCGTGGAGCGGTGAAAATAACCTCTAAGCAAAATTTGGTGGTAAGTACTCCGATCTCATCTTCCATATTCTTGCGAAATAAGAAAAGCCGAAAACCCCATTGCTTTGGTTGCTATCGCTTTTGACCTCTATTTTGTAAACACCTATTCTAGCCTTTTCATCCGGTTCTTATGTCTATTAGTTCGAAGAAGGGGCGATCTAGCAAGGAGCAGTGGAGGCTAGGGCCATTGAGGCAATCTAGATCTAGATCTAGTGGTTGGATTTGGCGAAGGTAGGTATTGGCAATCTCTGTGGTGGCCGAGTAGGTATGTAAGTTGATGTCGATTGTTTAATTAGATTTTAGTTGACATCTGGTTTAAACAACTGTAGGTTGATCGTTCGAGGGATTCCTGCAAATCTCGCAAATCAGGTGTATAATCGACACCTACAGTAGACTAGATCAGCAAAAGCTGAAATGCCGAAATTCTGGCATTTCGAGGGCTTGCGGGCGTGCAAACGCTCGTGGGTCGGATTAAATCGGTAAAATCTATAATCACAAATGGTAAGGATGATGTGTGTGTGATTTTGTACACGTTGGTGGTTTTGGGCCTCGAAGCGCTGAATTTGGGCCCAATTGGCTTACGGGCCCATATGGGTGAAAACGAGCAGTAAGTGTATTCTGATAATCTGAGTGTTGAAACTGCTAAAACGGATGTGAAATTTGGGCTTAGTGGGCTGTAATAGCTAGTGGACACCGTAGGGGCCATTAGGGGTTTTAAGGCCTGATGACTCTAATTTAATAAAATGGGCTAAATAAGTTAACTAGATGCCATTAAGACTGTTAACAAACTATAATGAGCATGAAACCCTAAAAACTGGTAAATTTATTGAAATACCCCTTAAGGGTGGAAACTTACTGTTTTACCCCTAGATGCTAAAAGACCATTTTACGCCTAGGGCTAAGTTGACCGAATTGCATGCTAAATTAAATCTGTTCACAGTATGCCATGACATATTATACTGTTGCTTGAGATTGGGTTTTGATGAAGGAAGTGCTAAGTGGCAATGCCACGTTTACTGTTAGGGGCTTTGCCTCATTTTACTATTATTGGCTTGGCCACGTCATCTGATTAAGCAGCTAAGCTGCGACTGTGGTGTGTAGGGCTGGGTGGGTTGAGTTATTCCCCACATGGTATGTAGGGCTGGATTGGGCTGGGTTTTGGATTAATGCATAAACACTGTTCTATTACTGTAATGGGCCTAAGGGCCACACTGGTTTCTGAATAGGGCTAAGGCCCAGTAATTACTGTTTACTGAATAGGGTTAAGGCCTAGTTGATACTGTATCTGGATAGGGCTTAGGCCTAGTTAGGCATGTACAGTTCTGGACTCTAGTTGGGTTAGCTTACACACTGAGTTTCACAAACTCACCTCTCTCTTTTCATCCATGCAGGTGAGACCCAACCTTAGTGAACTTGGAGCTAAAGGGATTCGGAGTGGCCACGTGAACTGCATTTGACTATGGTTTCTTAAAATTATTTATTTCAGTATTTTCAAATTTATTTTCTTTTGGGTTTTTAATTGGTAATAAGGCTGCTCTTTAAGTATTTTATTTTTATTTTTATTTATTTAATTATAACTTGCTTAAAATGGATAGACTAAGGCTGCGCGGGTTTTTATTTAAAATTAATCAATGTTTTCAAAACACTTCGTACATAACAAATGGATAACCTAATGACAAGTAAGATCTTTTAAAGAAATAAAACTGATAGTGGATAGGACTTCATAAATTCATAACCAGCTTTCTTTCAAAACTCCTAAACATGATTTTGCTAAGTCACACTATGCTTATTAAAAGAAGAATGGGGTGTAATTCGCTGTCCATGTGACACACCTGATCTGGCCAGAACGTCTGGGCCGGGTTTGGGGTGTTACACCACATACAAATATATCAACCACATCATTTGACCAAGACATACAATCTAACACAACAAAAATAATAAGCCATTTTCGCATGGCCAAATTATACAAAACCAAAATACAACATTTCAAAACACACTCAAGCCTATACATGCCATAGGTCCAATACGTAACTTTTATAAAATTCCAAAGGTGGTCGATAGTGTGATGAGCTCCTTTGGCGATTCCCGAACTCGTAAGTTGGGTTCAGTATCTACAAAGTAGAGACAATTATACACATAGTAAGCTATCATAGCTTAGTAAGTCATAAGCAAATATACAACTGAGTAATAGTATCAATTTAATTAAATTAGTCCCAATTTAAACTATTATAACACATTTAGACCAAACATGTATAAGCTCACAGTCTAAATACATATACATATTCATTCATGAATGTCACCTTGGTCGAATGCCCACATGACCATATTGATACTTTGTTATAAAATTTCCAAAACTGTGTAATCATTATAAACCAAATCCACATACACACAAGATACATAACCTCACGTATCAAACCTTTATATCTCAAAATTATACTTAACTTATAACCGAATATACTTCATAATTGCTTACCTAGGTTGGATACTCACATAGCTTTTCTAACATATCTTGCTCAATTCCCCAGCTAAATTGTCCTTATCATAGCTAGTACGTATACTTCCATATGCATAAGTTCATAAGTCAAAAAATAACAACCATAGATGTATATATATATACATAGTCAAATGTACATACATATATAAGTAAAATATGTCTTTTACTTCAAGGTTAAATACTATTATAATTTTATCAACCGGGGGCCTACTCGATCTCAACGGATTAGTCACAGAAGGCACTACAGGTGTCGGAAGTGGAGTATTCGGGGGCTGGGGTTGTGGAGCAGCTGGATTATTTCGAATGAATTGTGTGAACCAGTCACTCATCATAGCATAAAAGGTTTGTCCATGTCATCCTCTCGATGACTGGTATTCGGCTGAGAGTCATTCGGTGCAGTCCCTTGTGCAGGAGCAGCCGCTACACTCTCGACATCATCAGCTACAACTCGGTCAGGATCCGGATTCATTTCTATACGAAAAACACATTTTAGCTATCAGAAGTCATCACACTATCATAATAACACATTATCGCATCTGTAGCTAAACTCTCACGTGCTACGTTAGTCCTAGAATCGACTAAACCGTAGCTTTGATACCAAAAAAATGTAACACCCCTAACCCTTATCCATCGCCGGAATAGGACTATAAGGTATTACCAAGCAAAACATAACTGTCAGATACCATTCGGTGTTAAAAGAACTATCCTTCACTTCTATATTGCACATTAATCATATTCGAAATACATTACTACTTCAATACTGTTTTTATCATTAACAATTGATATTTTCTATTATAACCCAAGTATACTTATTTTATAACTATGAAACAAATTGAATAAACACATCACATTATAAACATTGACCACATATAATCTTTTATATAACATAAAATAAGCAAAATGATCGAGCCATTTTCACATGGCTTTTACAAATACATAACCAAAATATCTTGTCCCAAAAAGGAGTTAAGCCTATACATGCCATTAACAAAAGATAAAGTCTTTAGAGATACCAAAATCAACTTTAGATAGTGTGGATGACTTCAACATTAAATCCCCTGAAGCGTAGCTAGCAAACGAGATCTATACAACAGAGAATTAAAGATAAACGGAGTAAGCATTTCTATGCTTAGTAAGTTTTAAGCAATACAATCATTTAAACTCAATCGAAAAGATATTATTCAAATTTGAGAATAGTATTCCTATGGCCTATTATCTCTTTTTGGCTGAACACATATATGACTAAATGTACAAACACTTAACACACATTGAGCATTTTTAACTTCTTTTAATTCGTTATTCATATAACATAGCTTATTCTAATCATTGCATATGGTTCCACACTTTGACCGAATATGTACACATACAGAAGGCAAAGTTTGGCATATGATTTCACTTGAATTGAATTCCATTTATCCTAAATAATCACATACTTTCATATAACCTCATACAATGGCCGGATGTATCATCATCACATTAGATACTTATAATTTGATCCAAATTAAATTCACGAACGAGTACATGATACATACCTGGCCAACTTAATGCATTGAACACATTTGTTGGTAATTATTACCACGAAGTCTCATAACCTTAAACTTTACTCAAATCACCAGTGGGACTTTTAGCCCGGATATATTATTAGCACGAAGCCTACGGGACTTTAGCCCGGATATATTACCAGCATGAAGCCTACAGGTCTTTAACCCGGATATATTACCAGCACGAAGCCTGCGGGTCTTTAGCCCCGATATATTTCCAGCACGAAGCCTGTGGGACTTTAGCCCGGATATATTACTAGCATGAAGCCTGCGGGTCTTTAGCCCGGATATATTACCAGCACGAAGCCTGCGGGTCTTTCCGCTCGGATACACATCACCGAGTTTCATGCATATTTATTCACATGTTAATACATTTCACATAGCATATCACATTTGTAATTCATTTGCTTCATCAGGATATAGGCATATAATATACACCTCGACCTAATATCATCAATATCATTCGACCTTAAAACATATATATATATATACATTTTTCACTAAACATCCGGATCAACAAGTAGACACACATGATCACATACCCATCCACTCTCTTAGCTTATTTTCCTAATAACCATTCGGCTACATACCATAAGTTATTTCACAAATAACCTTATTAAAGTAAGGACAATAAGCCATAATTCAACTATCATACATATATCATGTCATCTTTAATTATATACTAGGTTTGATTACTCAAAACTTACCTCAAAAGTTGCTATACGGTTGAAAATAACTATTCTAGTACTTTAGCTTTCCCCCTATCCGAATTTGGTGTCCTTGGTTCTTGAGCTAGATTAAACAAAGTTCACTTGTCAAGATCTCACTAAGCTTGCTTATAGCCAAATATGAACAATAATTTCATACGCCATATTGACTACTTAAAAATCAAAATGCCAACCATCTTTACAGGGCATCCTGCACTTCAATTAATTATGCAAATTTTCACATATAATTTCTTATGAATCATATTATCAAATCATAGGTATATGTGTAACAAAGGTTAAGCATTAATAAATTATAAAATTTTTAACCATACAATGTGACAGCCTTAAAACGGCCCTAGTCGGAATGTGGTTTCGGGACCACAAGACCGAGGCATAAAAATAATTTAATAATTATTTTGATGCCTACTGTATATGCCAAATCACGTGTGACATTTTAGATGTTTCAATTTAGTATTACATTTTTGAATTTATGCTTAATTGGGCTTAATTGGGAACTTTGAAAGAATGCTTGATAGATAAGTGAATTCTAGTAAGTGCATGCAACTAAATAAATGTCCTTGCATGTCAAATTACCCTCTTTTTATGTGATGGCCGGCCAACCTACTTACATGATGAAATTTTGTTTGTTTTTGCTTTGTAACTTAGTGATATATATATATTATATGTATTAAAATAAAAGGGAAATAATAATGAATTAGATTTAAAGGAAATTGTGTCATAAAAAGAAATAAAATAGTTGATATTATATTAGTAAAGTGGTGAAAATACCAAAGCTTCTTAAAATGTTCTTCTTTGCCGATTTTGGAAGAAGAAAAGGGGGGGGGGAGAAGAAGACCAAGTATTCGGCCATTGTAGCCATTAAATTAAGGTGAGTCTTTTATGGAAATTCTTAAGATGTTGGTGGTTTTAGGATGAATACTAAGCTTCTAACTTCACCCATGTATGAAATTCAAAATTTATGCCATCCTTGGCATTCGGCCATGTGAGTAAATGTAGGAAACTTGTGCTTTAAATTATGTTTTGTGAAATTAGCATTGCTATAGCATTGTTTTGATGGCCCATGTTTAATTTTTGATTTTGATGTGTCTTGAATAATCGGCCATGAAAGGATTTTTTAAAGAAAAAAATGGATGTGAATTCCATGTTTGAAGTAGTAATGGTAGTAATAGATGTGGTGGAATTGTTATTTCGTCATCTTTATATATATGTGATTTTAGGATTGGATTGTAATTGAAGGAAAATTTAGTATATGCTAACTTAGGCATTCGGCCAACTTGGTAAATGGGGAAATTGTACTTAGTTTTGGAAATTTTGTAGTTGGGCTGCTAATATGTACTTATGAGATGTCCGAATGAGTGATTTGTATTTATGTAGCTAAGTTGAATCTTTGTTTAGAAAGTTCGCATTGAAGTTTCCTTAAGTGCCAATTAGTAGATAATATGATGTTGAGCAATGAGTAAGGATTATATGTGGTTAAATAAAAAAATTAAACTTGTTATAGACGGCTAGAATGAGCATTGAAATTTGGCTAAAATGACTTAATGTAAACTCGTTGCTACATATTAGGAATACATGCTTAAATGTAAGTCTTTGATAGCTTAGTTGCCGAATAACCCCCCTTAGACGATGAATTGTATAATTACTTGTAATTTGAGATGTTGAGGTTGTGAATTTGTTGATAAGTGATATTCGGCAATGGTTGATTTAGTTGAGAAATCTAAGCTAATGATCGAAGATGAAGTATTATTGCCAATAAGTTGCTAAAGTGCCGAAGGTGTGTCATAATAGCAATAATTATGTTATTGACATGAAATTGTTTAGCTAAAAGAGAAAGTACCGTATGTTCCATTTGAATGAAATTGCTGGCATTTACATGCATGTTTGCCGATTACTAGATTAAATGATGAATTGACTAAGTGTTTGAATATTAAAATATGTGAATAAGAACGTTAAGGAGTGAAATTGTATAAATCTGCTTGGTACAGCAGCAGTAATGTGTATTGGAAAAATCACCATAAATTATGGGAGATGAATTAGAGGCTGAATAAATTGTGTAATTAAAGCTAAATGAGTCTAGTTTCTTATGAAAGAAACCTTACAAGAAATGGACCTACCAATAAAGAGATTTTTAAAGTTGTGTGAAGCAGGGTCAGAATGACTCCGAAAGCCCCTGTTCTGTCTTTAGAAAATCACTATAAATTGTATAAAAATTTTTATGAGACAAAATTTATATGCTTAGACTCCTTAATGAGTCTAGTTTCGAATGGAATAGGTGAGGCCATATTTGGAATTCTGTACAAGGAGAAATTCGATTCGTAGTATAGAGTGGTCAGTTTACTCAAACAGTGAAATAGGGAAACTTTGAAAAAATTCTGGTATTGATTGGCCAAACCAAAAATTATGAAAATTTTATGGATGGAAGATAAATGAGTCTATTTTCATACAAAATTAACGGAACTTCATTTGGAGTTTCATAGCTCCAGTTATGAGTAAATTATTGAATGCTGCTCAGAAAATCAGCTTGCTGTGATTTATGATATGTATGTGAAATGCTCCAATGTGCATGAGTGTTTGCAATGAGAAGAATATGCATGTATGAATTGTCTATGAGTGAAAATGATTCATTGAGGTGCTTGAATAAGGATTAATAGAATTAAATGTTTTATTTAGCTCAAGAGCATAGAGGGACGAGTTCGGATAAAGGGAAGGCTAAAGTGGTCGAATAGCCAACTCGTAATTTCTCGTGAAAGTTCAAGGTAAGTTTTGAGTAATCGAAATTGGTATTTAAGTTAAAATGCCATGACATACATGCTGATATTTGAACGATGTCCCATTGAGAAAGACACCTTATTCATGTTTGCTATATAGCCGAATGGCTTAAAGAGAAAAAGGACCGAAATTTGAGATTGAAATGCATTGCTTATGTATGTTTGATCATTGGGTCGAAAGCCTTGAAAGAAGAGTATACGTGTATAAATTTTGAATTATGTGTACATTTATGATATAAAGTCGAGAAGCATGTTATATGTTTGTATACACTTGAATTGATTGAATTGCAAGTGGAATTTTGCTATGTGAAACTTGACTACATGCGAATATATATATGTATATGAGAATTTGTGATGCGAATCCGGGATTTAAGTCCCGCTGACTATATGTGGAGACGATGTCCGGGTTAAGACCCGAAGGCTATATGCAGAGATGATGTCCGGGTTAAAACCCGAAGGCTATGTGCGAGGATTACGTCCGGGGTAGAGACCCGATGGCTATGTATAGAAATTATCCGAGCTAAAGATCTCGATGATGGTGAGAGTAAAAGCCTAAGACTAATGGTCTTTAAGGTAGCGATCGCTAATGAATTTCGCCGAAAGTGTTAAGTTATTCAGGTATGTACCCTTGGCTTATACGCAAGCTGGATTTTGGACCGAATACTAAGGTCATTATGTGATTTCATATGTGTTTATGAAATGAGATTATTAATGTGATCAAAGTGCAATTGGCCTATGTGAAATGTTATGTGAATTTTTGTGACATGTATACGTTTACGTGAATTTACTATGAGTGAAAGTTATCCACTTTCGTACGTGATGTGAATGTATATGTTTGGAAAAAGGGTGACATACCCAAAGGAGAGGGAAACAAAGATTCGAACAACTGTGTTATAATTTAATGCGTTATCTATTGACATTGCTTAAAACTTACTAAGCATTGTAATGCTTACTCTGTTTCCCTTGTTTCCTCTGTTTTATAGATTTCATTTTGGAAGCTACGGACTCGGGGATTGAAGCCTTAATCACCTACACTATCGCTGTTATTTTGGTACACTTGATGGTTATTTTGGGTCAATGGCATGTATAGGCTAACTCCTTTTGTCGATTTAAACCACATTTTGAGTTGTAATATTTCTAGCCATGCGAAAATGGCTTGCTTAGTCATTCGAGTTTGATTTTATATGTGTTGAAATGATTCTCATACGATTCGATGTTGAGGCATGAAATTTAGTTAGTACCCAATATGCAATGACTTTTCTAACATGATGTTTGGATATTAAATTGTTCGATTTAGCTAAATCGTTAGTAGCCACAAGGTAGAGATTTGCTAGCACGCTTATAGAACGATTTTTATATGAGATAGGATGTTCGACCGAACCGACCTATAGGTGTTGTATTCAAGTATAGAACTCAATGAATTTACGTCTAGCTTTGTAACTATGAACCTCGGTAGGATGTATCTAGTTATGTAATGCCTTAATACCCTATTCCGGCGACGGACGGGGGTGTAGGGTGTTACATACAACTTCCAGACCGAATTATTTATATACCTATTTACAAGCTTGAGTTCAACCACATTACACAATTTCCTTTATAAATAATACATGGTCGAACACAATCCCCTTTCAAAGCATACTTATAATCAATTCAATACTTAAGCATTCTTTAACATAATATAAATCCACTTTCGGTCATCACATACAATCGGCAATCCTCAATTTCCTCCACTTACAAGCACATACTCAAATTATTAACAAAAGAATCATTCAGTTTCAGACATAAATAAATTAACAATTAAAAACACACACACCTTACGAAACTAATACTTTGATTCACAATTCGGCAACTATGGATATTTTTAAGCATATTGACCAAATTCTCAATTATCCAAAATTCAACAAATTCTAATTAATGGCCGAATATAAACACTTTGTCCCAAACTCACAAATTCACCCATTCTAAGCTCAATTTGCCAATTAAGTAAATAATACAATTGTTGAGCATTATTTGACAATTTATCTTAAATTGCCGACTAGACTCATGCTCCTAATTCATACTTTCAAGACACAAGTAAACACCTATTGAATTTATATAATTATTCACTTCACATAGCACAACCACATCCTTTAGATTATAAATTTATTTGGCCAAATCTCAATAACAACTACATTTCCCCACAAGAATTAAATCCACATTCGGCTGCTATGAATCTCTAAATACAATTTAACTAGTTTAGTCGATTGTCACTTATTAAATAAGTCACATAATTTCAATTATAAACTTTAATTCATCCCTCTCCTCAATCCACGTTTTGGTTCTTATTTCGGCAAACATGTAAACAATTACTAAAAAAAAAAATTAAACATGCATCTTGTTCATCACTATAATGCCAAAACATCAAATTACCACTAAGGAAGCATAACCTCATGGCCGAATGCATAATTCTCTCCATAATGCATTCATACTACCATATACCTTAGCAATTAACATATTTAACTAATTTTAGCTACAAAAACAAAATTTAGCTAGCTCAAATACATCTAAGATCACCATTCATTACACAACATCAATATCTAATCCATTTAGCCAAAAACAACCATGGCCGAATACACCTTAAGCCAAAATCTCAATAATTTACAAATGGGCTATCATAAAAACTTGTATTTCATCTCAAATTCACAAAAATTTTTAAGAAAAAAATTTAAAACATACCTCAATTGACTCTTTCAAATGCCGAATACTCTATGGCTTTCTATTTCTTTTCTACTCTCCCTAGCTTCGGCAAGAACAAGAAAATATGCCTTCCACTTATTCTTTTTTTTTCTTTATTCTAAAACCGTTACTTTAATATTATTAATAATATAAAGCACATATATTTGTACCAAACAACAATCATGGCCGACCACTAATATAAAGTGGAAAATTTTCCATGCAAATCCCATTTTTTTTAAACCATGCATTATTTGGCCATTTCAAAATAACCTAACACATTTTCAAAGTTCTCACACAAGTCCTTTTAATTAAATTAACATTCAAATGAAAAATCAACACATGAAATTTTCACACATGCATCTTCACATATAATAAGCATGAAATTTATCATTCAATTATTTTTGTGACTCGATTTAGTGGTCCCGAAATGACTTCCCGGCTAGGGCCAAATTAGGGCTGTCACAACTCTCCCCCGATAGGGATTTTCGTCCCCAAAAATCTTACCAGCAAATAACTTAGGGTAACGCTCTTTTATCGAGTCTTCAAGCTTCCAAGTCGCTTCTTCGATTCCGTGTTTGAGCCAAAGAACTTTAACTAGCGAAATTTTCTTATTCCGCAATTCTTTCATCTCGCGAGCCAAAATACGAATCGGTTTTTCCTCATAACTCAAATCAGACTGAATTTCCACTTCAGAAGGTTTACTCACATGTGAGGGATCAGATCTATACCGACGGAGCATCGAAACATGAAAAACATCATGAATCTTTTCAAGTTCAGGTGGCAGAATTAATCTATAAGCAACCGGCCCAATCCATTCTGAAATTTCGTACGGTCCGATAAATCTCGTGCTCAATTTTCCTTTACGGCCAAATCAGAGTACTTTTTTCCACGGTGAGACTTTCAGAAAGGCTTTATCCCTAATCTAATACTCTATATATTTGCGCTTCAGGTCTGCATACTATTTCTGATGATCCAGTGCTGCTTTCAAACTATCACGAATCACTTTTACTTTCTGCTCAGCACCTTTAATCAAATAAACTCCGTAAATTTTATTCTCACTGAGCTCGGTCCAAAACAATGGTGTACGACATTTACGACCGTACAAAGCCTCGTAAGGTGCCATCTTGATACTCGATTGAAAACTGTTATTGTAGGCGAATTTAATCAAAGATAAATATCTCTCTCACGAGCCACTAAACTCGAGAATGCAACATCTCAACATATCCTCGAGTATTTGAGTAACTCGCTCGGACTGACCGTCTGTCTGGGGATGGAAAGCAGTGCTAAAATGCAACCTGGTGCCCAATGCTTCTTGCGATTTCTTCCAAAATCGCAATGTAAATCTGGAGTCTCTATCCGAAACAACAGAAATAGGCACTCCGTGTAATCGTACAATCTGAGAGACATATAAATATGCTAGCTTGTCAAGTGAAAAGTCAGTACGAACAGGGATGAAATGAGCTGACTTCGTCAATCTATCAACAATAACCCTGATGGAGTCTTTCTTGCTCGGGGTCAATGGTAGACTGGATACAAAGTCCATCGTGACTCGATCCCATTTCCATTCAGGTATCATGATCGGCTGAAGTAATCCCAAAGGCACCTGATGTTCCGCTTTCACTTGTTGACATATCAGACACTTGGACACAAAATCAGAGATGTCTCATTTCATACCGTGCCACCAATACTGTCGTTTCAGGTCATTGTACATTTTTGTGCTACCTAGATAAACCGACATTCGGCTATTATGAGCCTCACTCAGAATCGTCGGAATAAGCTCTGAATTTCTTGGGACACATTATCGATCTTTGAACATCAAACAATTATTATCGTCAATTCAAAATTCTGAATCCACATTCGAATCACACTGAGCCCGCTTAGCAACCAAATCATTATCAGCTTTCTAAGCTTCGCAGATTTGTTGTAATAACACTGGTTTTGCTTTCAATTCTACTATCAACACATCATCAGTAGACACAGACAAATGTACATTCATCGCTCGTAAAGCAAACAATGATTTTTGACTAAGAGCGTCAGCAACTACGTTAGCTTTTTCGGGATGATAATCAATGACAAGCTCATAATCTTTCAGTAATTCAAGCCACCATCTTTGTCTCAAATTTAAGTCTCTCTGAGTCATTAAATATTTAAGGCTTTTGTGATCAGAAAAGACGTGACATTTCTCTCCAAACAGGTAGTGATGCCAAACCTTTAAAGCAAACACAATAGCAGCTAGCTTGAGATCATGAGTCGGATAATTTCTCTCATGAGGCTTTAACTGTCTCGAAGCATACGCGACAACTCTACCCTCTTGCATCAAAACGTAGCCCAAACCGTTCAAAGATGCATCACTATAAACCACAAACTCCTTACCGGACTCAGGCTAAGCTAACACTGGAGCTTCCGTCAAAAGAGTCTTCAGTTGGTCAAAACTTTTCTGACACTTTTCAGACCACTTGAATTTGACATCTTTCTGTAATAGCTTCGTCAATGGAGTTGAGATCATCGAGAAACCTTTTACAAATTGTCGGTAGTACCCGGCAAGTCCCAAAAAGCTCCGAACTTCTAAAACATTTCTCGGCAGTTTCCAATTAAGAATAGTTGAAATTTTGTTCGAATCAACTCGAACACCCGAAGTGGATACAACATGTCCCAGAAAGCTGACTTTGCGTAACCGAAACTCACATTTATTGAATTTTGCGTACAACTGATTATCACACAAAATTTGAAGCACAAGTCTCAAATGCTTGGCATGCTCGATCTTATCGCGAGAGTAAATCAAAATATCATCGATGAACACAACCACAAACTGATCTAAATACTGTCTGAACACCCGATTCATCAGATCCATGAAAACTACAGGGGCATTAGTGAGCCCAAACGGCATCACCAAGCTGTATCTTGTTCGGAAAGTAGTTTTGGGCACATCTGAGTCTCTAACTCGCAACTGATAATAGCCAGATCGCAGATCGATCTTCGAAACACTGAAGCTCCCTTTAACTGATCAAAAAGGTCATCGATTCGAGGCAACAGATATTTATTCTTTATAGTCACCTTGTTCAACTGTCTATAATCGATGCACATTCTTATAGTTCCATCTTTCTTTTTCACGAATAGAACTGGTGCACCCCAACGAGAGAAACTCAGTCGTGCAAAACCTCTGTTTGTCAACTCTTGCAACTGAGACTTTAACTCTTTCAACTCGGTCGGTGCCATACGATACGGAGCAATCGAGATCGGAGTCGTACCTAGTACAAGCTCTATGCGGAACTCAACTTCTCTAATAGGTGGCAATCTTGGTAATTCTTCGGGAAACACATCCGGATACTCACAAACCACAGGTATGGTCTCATGCTTTCGTTCAGATACTTTGCTATCTAATACATAGGCAAGATAAGCCTCATAGCCCTTTTTCATATATTTCTAAGCCAATACAGAAGATATTACTGCCCGTAGTCCGTTAAGGTCAGTAGACTCAACCCGAATTATCTCATTATTCGAACATCGCAAATCAATAGTCTTCCGCTTGCAATTCACTACAGCATCGTGCAAAGTTAACCAATCCATCCCGAGAATAATGTCAATTTCATCGAATGGTAATAGCATCAAATCGGCCGGAAAGCAAAAATCTCAAATCATTAAGGGACATTTCTTGCACACTTTATCAACTAATACACAACAACGTAGAGGATTGGACACTTGAATCACAAACTCAGTAGACTCAACAGGGAGAGTCTTACTGGATGCTAACGTTTCACACACATATGAATGAGTTGAACCGGGATCAATCAGATCAATAACATCAGTGTCAAAGAGAGTAAAAGTACTAGCAATAACATCTGGATAAGAAGCTTCCTCACGGGTACAGATAGCATATGCTTTGGCAGGTGTACGAGCCTCAGATTGAACAGCAGTATCTCTGGTCCCTCTTTGACTGCCACTAGTATTACCCTCATGTCTCGGTGGTCTACCTCGTGCTGCCGTGCTACCAGGTCTCTCTCTCTGATCAGTATTACACTCAACTAGTTTCGGACAATCTTTAATAAAGTGATCAGCAGATCTAATTTATAACAGGAGCGGTCATGAAATCTATAGCTCCCTGAATGCCATTTACCACAATGCTTACACTCAGATCTGCCCCGACGATCATTACCAACACTAGTGACTGAAGTAGCTCGTGAACTCACAGGTGGTCGATCGCGATCTCGTCTGGAAAAACTCGAGGCAGCCTTAGATTTGCTCGACTCATCTCGAAATTTCTTCGATGATTGCTGAATAGATTTCCCCGAAGATCTCTTACGGAACTCTCTAGCTCCATCTTCAGCCGTTCTCTTTTCAATCCCAAGTTCTTCGGCTTTGCAAGCTCGCTCAACAAGTACTACAAATTCTTTGATTTCCAAAATACCAACCAGCAATTTAATATCTTCATTTAACCCGTCTTCAAAGCGTTTACACATAAAAGCCTCAGACGAAACACACTCGCGAGCATATCTACTGGGCCTTACAAATTCTCGCTCATACTCAGTCACTGTCATTCGGCCCTGTTTAAGCTCAAGAAACTCTTTGCGTTTTTGATCAATGAACCTCTGGCTGATATACTTTTTACGAAATTCTGTCCAGTAGAATTCCCAGGTGACCCTCTCCTTAGGCACAACTGAAACCAAGGTATTCCACCAGTGGTAAGCAGCATCACGCAACAAAGACACTGCACATTTTAAGCTCTCATCAGACGATAATTCATCGAATACTCGGATAGTGTTGTCGAGCCAGAATTCAGCCCTCTCTGCATCATCACTAACTGTAGCTCGAAACTCTTCATCCCTATATTTTCTAATTTTATCAATCGAGGGCCTACTCGATCTCAACGAATCGGTCACAGAAGGCACTACAGGTGTCAGAAGTGGAGTATTCAAGGGCGGGGGTTGTGGAGCAGCCGGATTATTTCAAAAATGAATTGTGTGAACCAGTCACTCATCATAGCATAAAAGGTTTGTCTCATGTCATCCTCTCGATGACTGGAATTCGACTGAGAGTCATTCGGCATAGTCCCTTGTGCGGGAGCAGCCGCTATACTCTCGACATCATCAGCTACAACCCGGTCAGGATCAGGATTCATTTCTATCCGAAAAACACATTTTCGTTGTCAGAAGTCATCATGCTATCATAATAACATATTATCGTATGTATAGCTAAACTCTCACGCGCTACGTTAGTCTTAGAATCGACTAAACCGTAGCTCTGATTCCAATAAAATGTAACACCCCTAACCCTTATCGTCACTGGAATAGGACCATAAGGTATTACCAAGCAAAACATAACTGTCAGATACCATTCGACGTTAAAAGAACTATCCTTCACTTCTATATTACCCATTAATCATATTCGAAATACATTACTACTTCAATACTGTTTCTATCATTAACAATTGATATTTTCTATTATAACCCAAGTATACTTATTTTCTAACTATGAAACAAATTGAATAAACACATCACATTATAAACATTGACCACATATAATCTTTTATATAACATAAAATAAGCAAAATGATCGAGCCATTTTTGCTTGGCTTTTACAAATACATAATCGAAATATCTTGATCAAAAAAGGAGTTAAGCCTATACATGCCATTAACAAAATATAAAGTCTTTAGAGATGCAAAAATCAATTTTAGATAGTGTGAATGACTTCGACTTTAAATCCCCCGAATCGTAGCTAGCAAACGAGATCTATAAAACAGAGAATCAAAGATAACCGCAGTAAGCATTTCTATGCTTAGTAAGTTTTAAGCAATACAATCATTTAAACTCAATCGAAAAGATATTATTCAAATTTGAGAATAGTATTCCTATGGCCTATTATCTCTTTTTGGCCGAACACATATACGACTAAATGTACAAACACTTATCACACATTGAGCATTTTTAACTTCTCTTAACTCGGTATTCATATAACATAGCTCATTCTAATCATTGCATATGGTTCCACACTTTGACCGAATATGTACACATACACAAGGCAAAGTTTAGTATATGATTTCACTTGAATTGAATTTCATATATCATAAATAATCATGTACTTTCATACAACCTCATACAATGGCTGGATGTATGATCATCACATTAGATGCTTATACTTTGACCCAAATTAAATTCACGAATGAGTACATGATACATACCTGGCCAACTTAATGCATTGCACACATTTGTTGTTAATTATTACCGTGAAGTCTCATAACCTTAAACTTTACTCAAATCACCGGTGGGACTTTTAGCCGGGATATATTATTAGCACGAAGCCTGCGGGACTTTATCCCGGATATATTACCAGCACGAAGCCTGCGGGTCTGTAGCCCGGATATATTACCAGCACGAAGCCTGCGGGTCTTTAGCCCCGATATATTACCAGCACGAAGCCTACGATACTTTAGCCCAGATATATTACCAGTATGAAGCCTACGGGTCTTTAGCCCGGATATATTACCAGCACGAAGCCTGTAGGTCTTTAAGCCTGGATACACATCACTGAGTTTCATGCATATATATTCACATGTTAATACATTTCACATAGCATATCACATTTGTAATTCATTTGCTTCATTTGGATATAAGCATATAATATACACCTCGACCTCATATCATAAATATCATTCGACCTTAAAATATATATATACATTTTTCACTAAACTTTTGGCTCAACAAGCAGACACACATGATCACATATCCATCCACTCTCTTAGCTTATTTTCCTAATAACCATTCGACTACATACCATGTATATAAGTTATTTCACAAATAACCTTATTAAAGTATGCACAATAAGCCATAATTCAACTATCATACATATATCATGTCATCTTTAATTATATACTAGGTTTGATTACTCAAAACTTACCTCAAAAGTTGTTATACGATTGAAAACAACTATTCGTGTACTTTAGCTTTCCCCTATCCTAATTTGGTGTATTTGGTTCTTGAGCTAGATTAAACAAAGTTCACTTGTCAAGATCTCACTAAACTTGCTTATAGCCAATTATGAACAATAATTTAATAGGTATTGACTACTTAAAAATCAAAATGCCAACCATCCTATATACAGGGCATACAACACTTCAATTAATTATGCAAATTTTCACATATAATTTCTCATGAATCATATTATCAAATCATAGGTATATGTGTAACAAAGGTTAAGCATTAATAATTTATAAAAGTTTTAACCATACAATTTCTAAACCAAATTATTTATATACCTATTTACAAGCTTGAGTTCAACCACATTACACAATTTCCTTTATAAATAATACATGGCCGAACACAATCCCCTTTCAAAGCATACTTATAATCAATTCAATACTTAAGCATTATTTAACACAATATAAATCCACTTCCGGTCATCACATACAATTGGCAATCCTCAATTTCCTCCACTTACTAACACATACTCAAATTATTAACAAAAGAGTCATTCGGTTTCAAACATAAATAAACTAACAATTAAAAACACACACACACCCCTTACCAAGCTAATACTTTGATTCACAATTTGGCAACTAGGGATATTTTTAAGCATATTGAACAAATTCTCAATTATCCAAAATTTAACAAATTCTAGCTAATGGCCGAATATAAACACTTTGTCCCAAACTCACAAATTCACCCATTCTAAGCTCAATTTGCCAATTAAGTAAATAATACTAATGTTGAGCATTATTTGACAATTTATCTTAAATTACTGACTAGACTCATGCTCCTAATTCATACTTTCAAGACACAAGTAAACACCTATTGAATTTATATAATTATTCACTTCACATCACACAACTACATTCTTTAGATTATAAATTCATTCGGCCAAATCTCAATAACAAATACATTTCCCCACAAGAATTAAATCCACATTCGGCTGCTATAAATCTCTAAATACAATTTAACTAGTTTTGCCGATTGTCAATTATTAAATAAGTCACATAATTTCAATTATAAACTTTAATTCATCCCTATCCTCAATTCACGTTTTGGTTCTTATTTCGGAAATCATGTAAATAGTTACTAAAAAAAAATTAAACATGCATCTTGTTTAATATAATGCCAAAACATCAAATTACCACTAAGGAAACGTAACCTCATCGCCGAGTGCATAATTCTCTCCATAATGCATTCATACTACCATATACCTTCGCATTTAACATATTTAGCTAATTTTAGCTACAAAAACAAAATTTAGCTAGCTCAAATACATCTAAGATCACCATTCATTACACAACATCAATATCTAATCCATTTAGCCAAAAACAACCATGGCCGAATACACCTTAAGCCAAAATCTCAAGAATTTACAAATGGGCTATCATAAAAACTTGTATTTCATCTCAAATTCACAAAAATTTTCAAGAAAAAAATTTAAAACATACATCAATTGACTCTTTCAAATGCCGAATACTCTATGGCTTTCTATTTCTTTTCTATTCTCCCTAACTTCGGCAAGAACAAGAAAATATGCCTTCCATTTATTTTATGTTTTTATTTCTTTATTATTAAACCATTACTTTAATATTATTAATAATATAAAACACATATATTTGTACCAAACAACAATCATGGCCGGTACTAATATAAAGTGGAAAATTTGCCATGCAAATCCCATTTTTTTAAACCATGCATTATTTGGCCATTTCAAAATAACCTAACACATTTTCAAAGTTCTCACACAAGTCCTTTTAATTAAATTAACATTCAAATGACAAAATCAACACATGAAATTTTCACACATGCATTTTCACATATAATAAGCATGAAATTTATCATTTAATTATTTTTGCAACTCGGTTTAGTGGTCTCGAAACCACTTCCTGGGTAGGGTCAAATTAGGGCTGTCACAATCATGTACCGATGCCATTGTCCCAGACAAGGTCTTACTCGGACACATTTCGAAGTTTCACATCGATGCCATGGTATTATTCACACACATAAATCAGATCCTATGTCATGACATACACATCCTAACTATTTCTAGGGTTTATATGGGGTTTTTGGACGTCGTAACTCGGTCGAAACGAATTCGGAAACTTTGTAGTTTAACTTACTGACATTCGGCTATAAGGTATAATAAATCATACTTTTCATTTCAGCATGTATAATTAACATTTAATTGAATTTAAGTACGTATATTTACTTATGAACTTACCTCGGACGATGAAAAACGAAACAGGACAACTAGTCGATAACTTTAGCTTTTCCCTGATCCAATTCCGACTTCTTTAATTCTTGATCTAAACATATTCAAATTAAGCTCATTTAAACATATTTTCATTCAATTTAGTCCAAAAACACACAAATGGGAAAATTTACCATTTTACCCTAACATTTATAATTTTTACAAATTAGTCCCTAATGCACAAAACACAAATTTATGCAAAATTAACCACTTCTAGTGTCGGCTGAATACCCCTAGTGCCCAAATAAGCCTATATTTTACACCAATTTCACATTTTAATCCCCCACATTTTTTTAATTAAGTCCTAATTACTCAAAATCATCAAAAATTCCTTTGCAATATATCTTAATCCATTCCATATCTTCCATAATTCATCATCAAACCATAAAACTCACAAATTCCCATCAATGGCATCATGAAGAATATTCATCAAAATCAAAAATTAAAGCTTGGGTTTTGTAGTACTCGAAGCAATGATCTCAAAAACGTAAAAATTCTCAAAAACTAACAAAGAACGAACCTTGAATCAAGCTTGGAGAGGATGGAGGAACCTAAGCTTCTCCATTTCTTTTTTTTGTTTCTTGTTTCAGTGAAGAGAATAATAAACATGGCTTATTTTATGTTTTAACATAACATATATATTAACATGTTTAATAATTAAATTACTTTTATATCCTTAATAGTTTAATATAAAAACCACATAATATAAGTTTTAACCGTCCCAATAATATATTTATGGGATATTTACCACATAAATGCTCCAACTTAGAAAGCCACTAACTATTTGGCCCTTATACTTTAAACTATCAATTTTTCAATTTACGCGATTAAGTCCTTTTATTTAATCAGACACCTAAATGACAAAATTAAATCACGAAAATGTCACAAATATAAATTCACACAAAATAAACAGATAAATTAATTTTAAAATATTTTTCTGACTCAGATTCGTGGTCCCAAAACCACCATTCCAATTAGGGTCTAAATCAGGCTGTTACATCAATCATATCTACAAGCTTGTCATAAGCCCTAGCTCAAGAACAACACATATTAGTTCATTTAAACATGATACGTATGAATTTGACATGGAAAACCATTTTACTTGAGTATGATTCAATCGGATTTATCATCCATCACAACATATCATGTTTGTCCATGTATCACTATTTTATTGAGTTTCATATAAACATGTCTTAGTTCTTATTGGACATTTACCAATTCATCTGCATACACATAAGACATAAACATAACATTAACCATAGCCACAAGGTAGTGATTAAACATATAACCTAGCAATAACATCACATGGTAATATATTGGTATTTGGAAATGCGAAAATA
The DNA here is from genome assembly GCA_020496765.1 of Gossypium stocksii. Classification (NCBI taxonomy): domain Eukaryota; kingdom Viridiplantae; phylum Streptophyta; class Magnoliopsida; order Malvales; family Malvaceae; genus Gossypium; species Gossypium stocksii. Next base: position 49,085,056 of record CM035627.1, read on the forward strand.
TACACACTTTTTTTTTTGCCCTTTTTAACTCAAATTCTTGTAGTTTCGGTAAAATTCTTGTCGAAAAATATATAATAATTATAAAATAATTAAACTGCACTTAAATTTTTAACATGTTGAATTTTAATTAATTTTATATTCAATTTTGATTAATTTTGATCATTTTTTATAGAATCACACAAAGGGCGAAAATTGGCTCGACAGACACTCTTAGAAGCGCAAAACTGAGAAATGATTTTGAATACTCAAGGCAAATTAATTTTTCAGCCTATGACGGTCTAAATTATGAATATCAAATCATAATATAATTAATTTTAATTTTAGTCCAATTACTTTGGGTTAAATAAATTATTATTAATTTATTATGAAAAGAGGCCCAGTTGAGTTGAACCAAGAAAACTGATCCGACCGAGCACTGGGCAGCCTAAAACCATCCCATATGCTGACGCAATTAGCTTGTTTTATAATGCCCCTAACCCGAAACCGTCACCGGAGTTGAATAAGAGGCATCACCGGACTGAGAAAAATGTTTACAGAAATAACCCGATTGGTTGCAGGAGTACATACAATCTATTGCATAATTACCCTTATGGAAGGTTCTCAGACACCTTACGGACATTGGAGACGGTTAGGATTCGAATCCTATCATAACATGCTCTCAGAAAATTTTTCATCTTACAAACACCGTCACACACCCGTGTGACTATTGGCACGGCCGTGTTATTAGACTGTGTGGTCTTTACACGCCCATGCTCGACAACTGTGGACAAAACTGTCCATCATGCCACGGCCACTCCACACGACCGTTTGGAGGCCGTGTACCGCACACAGTTGAGACACACGGTCGTGTCTCTTGCCCGTGTGGTACATTAAAAATTAAATTAAGGTGCAGGGGAGGCACAGTCCAGAGGCACGCCGTAGGGTGTGGCCGTGTATTGCCCACGGCCTAGGCACGCCCGTGCCATGTACCCGTGGAGCATTCTGACAAATCCCACACAGTCATGGCAAATGCCCGTGTGCCCTGCCTTGCAGGCCATGTCAGGCTATATACCAAGCCTTGTCCTCCCTAAAACACATTCAAGTACATGCTAAATCAAAACCAACCAATTCAAAAGAAATTTTACTCAAAGGACTTCATTTGTAAAATTACTTACTTAATATCATATGAGTAATGTAACTTAGGCATACCAAAATAGCCATGCACAACCACAAGTTGTTCTATACATGCCATAAATTACACCTGAAAAAGTATAATATACCAAAAGAAACTTGATAGTATGTTGCGTGGCTTTGACTTTATGATCCCGATCTAACAAGCTCAATATCTACAGACAATGGAAAAAGAGAGGGTAAGTTACAATAGGTTAGTAAGTTATATGAAATTTATAGCAATTCAACAATTCAATACATCATTGTTTTAACATTATAAATGTTGTCACATATCATTGTACAATTAGCTTACTCTTTGTACACAAACCCACCGTGAACATGCTTAACAGTAACAGTCTCAGTATTCCGTACCATTTTCAGTTCACCTGTACAACCATTTCATCGTAGTGCAATTAATCTAATCCCATTGAGCAAATTTTGGAATATGAATAGATAAATAGAGGTTAGCACATAAGTGCCATACAGACATGGCAAAGCCATGAAGTAGCCAAAGCTACTAACAATAGGGTAGCTAAAGCACCAATTGGTGCAGTAGCCGAAGCTAAAATTAGTGCGGTAGCCAAAGCTACAATCGGTAACAGTACAGAAGTTGACCACGGGCATGCTCACACAAGTTGACAAGTGTCTGCAGCATATGCAAGACTACCTAGCACCCGGGTAACTATAACAGTCGGAACAGTAGGCCTCAAGTGACGTGTCACCTGTATCTATGTCTATTCCTACTTGCTCAATCGGGATTTACAGATAATGCCTAAATCAGTAGTTTTAGAAGTGCATACAATGATCAATCGGAATTTACAGTCAATACTATTTTCCACACATTCAGTCACCTCACAGAGCAATTATCCATGTATCATCATATAAGTAAATATTCTAACAGAACTAATCAAATTTGCTAGAATTATATATAACTTACCTGGATTGCCAAAAAGATTTACTTCTCCAATTTAATCGAGGACTTTCTCTTTTCCCCGATCACGGGCTCTTTCAGAACACATATAGCACAGATATCAATTATCTATTTCAATACAGTCACAGTTCACATTTGGGGCAAATTTCCAATTTTACCCCTCAACTTTGCAATAATTACTAATTACTCCCATAGACATCAAAATTTCATTTTCTTTATTCCATAGGCTTTAAAGCCCAGTTTTTACAAATATAACACTCAAATACTCATTATTCCACACATTTAGGAATAATTTGTAATCTCTACAAATTAGTCCCTCTTTATGAACTTTTATTTAATTTCATCCATTAAAACATGCATATAACATTTAAAACTTCCATTATCTACCATTAGTGAGCCAAAGACACTCATTCCACAAACAGGTAAATTTTTATACCTCAATTTTTCTTCAAATAAATGGTAGAATAATGAAATACAAGCTTCAAGGAGTCCAAAAATGCAAAAATAATTGAAAATGGGACCAAATTGCACTTACATGGAAGCTTGAAAAAAAATTTGAAACCCTAGCTATGGTGTATGGAATTTTCGGCAGCACCATGGAGAGAATGAAGAAGATGATAGCTTTTGCTTTAATGAAATTTTGTCATATTCACTAATGACCATTTTGCCCTTCAAGCCATTACTTAGATATTTTCCCATGCATGCCCATAATTGTCCTTAACACTCACTATTGGTCTTATTTCTTCATAAAAGCTTCCTATTTCATGTGGCAATTCAATCAAGTCCAATTATCAACCAATAGGCACATTTTGCACTTTTCTGAATTTAGTCCTTATGAAGCAATTATGCATTAATACAGTAAAATTCTCAATTAGTATTTTAACTCAAAATTTCAATCAACCAGATATCATCTAAATTTCACATAATCAAAAATTTTTGCTTCGAATTTGTGGTTACAAAACCACTATTCCGACTAGCCCTTAATTCGGGTTGTCACAATTCTCCCCCATTAGGGATTTTCGTCCCCGAAAATCTTACCAGTAAATAGTTGAGGGTACTACTTCTTCATAGCCTCCTCAGTTTCCCATGTTTCTTTTTCTACCCCATGCTTTTGCCACAATACTTTCACTAATGATATTTCCTTGTTTCTCAACTGTTTTATTTCCCGAGACAGAATCTTAATTGGTTCCCCTTTATAAGTCATATTTGTTCTAATTTCTACTTTAGTTGGCGAAATCACATGTGTCGGATCCGATCGATAATGTCGTAACATAGAAAGATGGAACACATCATGAATTTTGTGTAACTCGGGTGGCAAAGCTAAACAGTAGGCTACTGGGCCAATTCTCTCAATTACATTGTAAGGACCGATAAAGCGTGGATTTAGTTTACCTTTCCGGCCAAATCTCAGAATTTTCTTCCACTATGAAACTTTCAGAAATACTTTATCGCCCACTCAAAATTCAATCTTTTTCCTTTTTAAATCCGCGTATGATTTCTTTCAGTCTGATGTAACTTTCAGATTATCTCAAACTATCTTTACTTTTTCTTCAATCTCTTTTATCAAATCGACCCCATGTAGTTGGTGCTCACTCAATTCGGTCCAATACAGTGGAGTTCGACATTTTCGTCCATATAAAGCTTTATACGGTGCCATTTTTATACTGGACTGATAACTATTATTTAATGCAAATTCGATCAAAGGCAAATATCTATCCCAAGTACTCTCAAATTCCAAAACGCAACATCTAAGCATATCTTCCAACACTTGTATTACTCTTTCGGATTGTCCGTCTATTGGAGGATGAAATGTTGTACTAAAACTTAATTTAGTACCTAAAGCACCCTGAAGCTTCTTCCAAAATCTTAAAGTAAATTGAGGATCTCTATCGGAGATTATGGACAGTGGTACGCCATGTAAACATACTATCTCAGCAATATACGATTCTGCCAATTTATCAAGTGAAAAGTCCGTACGTACCAGAATGAAATGAGCCGATTTAGTTAGTGTATCTACTATTACCCAAACTGAGTCTTTCTTTCTCAGCATCAGAGGCAGACCCAATACAAAATCCATTATTACTCGATCCCATTTCCATTTGGGAATTAAAATCGGTTGCAGTAATCCAAATGGCACTTGATGTTCCGCTTTTACTTGCTGATAGATCAGACATTTTGACACAAACTCTGAGATGTCCCGTTTCATACCCGGCCACCAATATAGTTTCTTCAGATCATTATATATTTTTACACTATCAGGGTGTATTACCATACCACTATTATGAGCTTCATGTCGAATTTTGTCAATCAATTCAGAATTTCTCAGTACACATAATCGGTTACAGTACATTAGACAGCTATTCGGATCAACTCTAAATTTAGAATCTTCATTCTCTAAACACTATTCTCTTTTATTTTGCAACTCATTATCTATTTTTTTAGCCTCATAAATTTCTTGTTAAGACACTGGCCTAACTCGTAATTTTGCAATCAATGCACTACTGTTAGACATTTCAAATCTCACATTCATAGCTCGTAAAGCAAAGAGGGACTTTCTGTATCACCAATTCATAGTCCTTCAACAGTTCTAACCACCTTCTCTGACGTAAATTCAGATCTTTCTGTATCATCACATATTTCAGGCTTTTATTATCGGTGTATATACGATATCTCTCACCATACAAATAATGTCACCATATTTTCAGTGCAAAGACAATGGCAGGTAACTCTGAGTCATGAGTAGGATAATTTCGTTAGTGCGGTTTCAACTGTCGAGAAGCATAGGCTATCACCTTTCCCTCTTGCATCAAAACACATCCGAGTCCATTTAAAGAGGTATCACTATACACTACAAATTCCGTTCTCGACTCGGGTAGGATCAAAACTAGTGCTCCAGTCAAACATTTCTTCAATCTATCAAAACTCTGTTGACATTCTTCGGTCCATTCAAACTTATTATCTTTTTACAACAATTTGGTTATTGGCGATGATATCATTGAGAAGCCTTTAACAAATCGACGGTAATAGCCAGCCAAACTAAGAAAACTCCTAATCTCCGATATAGTCTTCGGAGGCTTCCATTCTAATATCACTGAGATCTTTCCTGGGTCCACTCGTATCCCTTCATCGGATACAATATGCCCCAAAAATCCAACTTCTCAGAGCCAAAATTCACTTTTGCTGAACTTAGCAAATAATTTCTTTTCCCGTAGTATTTGGAGCATAGTTCGTAGATATTCAGCGTGTTCAGACACACTCGGAGTGTAAACCAAAATGTCATCTATGAAAAGCACTACGAATCTATCGAAATAGGGTCGAAAAATTCGGTTCATTAGATCCATAAAGATAGCCGGAGCATTGGTCAGACCAAAGGGCATCACTAAGAACTCATAATAACCATATCAACTTCTAAAAGTAGTCTTCGGTACATCTCCCTCTCTGACTTTCAACTGATTGTACCTAGACCTTAGATCGATCTTAGAAAACATGGTAGCGCCTTCCAATTGATCAAATAAATCATCAATTCTAGGCAACGGATACTTATTCTTCACTGTTACTTTATTGAGCTGTCGGTAATCAATGCAAAGCCCAATGACCCATCTTTCTTCTTAACAAACAACACCGGAGCACCCCATGGTGAAAAACTCAGCCTTACAAACCCTCTATCGGTTAACTCTTGCTACTGTACTTTCAGTTTTTTCAGTTCTGTAGGCGCCATTCTGTAATGAGCGATCGATATCGGAGCAGTACCAGGATACAACTCTATACTAAATTCAACCTCTCTATCCGAGGGTAAACCAAGTAGTTCTTTTGGGAATACATCCACAAATTCACACACGACAGGTACAGATTCAATCTTCTTTTCAGACAATTCAGTATTCAAAACATATGCGAGGTACGCGTCACATCCTCCTTTCAGATACATAGCAACAGACATAGTAGAGATTACAGTTGGCATCAACTGAAACTTATCGGTTTCGACTCTCAGATTTTACCATCATCACATTTCAATTCTAGAGTTTTCTGTCTACAATCTATTTTGGCACCATGCAGAGTCAACCAATCCATTCCCAAAATAACATCATACTCATCAAAAGGCAACAACATCAAATCAACAGGAAAACAATGACCATGAATCATAAGAGGGCAATTTCTACAAACTTTATCAACTAACACATGCTTTCCTAACGGATTTGAAACTTGTATCACATGCTTAGTAAATTCAACACACAAATTCTCATCAGACATTTTACTCATACATACATACGAATGAGGAGAGCCAGGGTCTATCAAAGCAAGAACAAAAGTACCATAAAGAGAAAATATACCAGTAATCACTTTAGGGGAGGATGCCTCCTCTCTGGCCCGAATAGCATAAGCTCTCGCTGGAGCCCTCACTTCAGATCTCATAGTGGTATCCCTCGTTGTGCCTTTACCACTATTCCTGGTTCCCGCATTTCTTGGTGGTCTCCCTCTAGACACATTGCTCGGTCTCACATTTTGCAGCTTTTCTGGCTCTTCCTGCTCTGGGCAGTCCTTCACGAAATGGTCTTGAGACCCACAACGAAAACATGCTCGGTTAATCACATAACATTCACCTGAATGTCTCTTTCCACAGTGTCAACACTCTAGTCTATCAGACTTGACACTTTCAGCACTAGCTACCAAAGTGGCCTGGGTCTTAGAACCCGAATACCGCCTATCACGGTCTTGACGAGAATAACCAGTAGAAACGTTCGATCGGGGACTCATCTCTTTCGACATTTTCGACTGAGATTGAAATGATTTAGTCATTGTTCTCTTTCGAGCCTCTTTATTCTCATTCTCAACTTTTCTCTTTTCATTACTCAGTTCTTCAGCTTTAATGGCCCTTTTAACCATGACCACAAATTCCTTGATTTCTAAAATACCAATCAATAGTCGGATATCTTCATTAAGTTCGTCTTCAAATCTCTTGCACAAGGTAGTCTCATTAGGCACACATTCTTGAGCATACTTGCTCAACTTAACAAATTTTCTTTCGTACTCCGCTACAATTAACCGACCATATTTCAATTCAAGAAATTTCTTTCTTTTCTGGTCTATGAAATGCTGGCTAATATATTTCTTTTGAAACTCATCGTGGAAGAAATTCCATGTAACCCTCTCTCTGGGTACCATTGATATCAAAGTTTTCCACTAGTGATAAGCCGAATCTCTTAGCAAAGCCATAGCATATTTCAAACTTTCTTTAGGAGTACACGACAATTCATCCGACACTCTAATAGTGTTTTCCAACTAGAACTCAACCTTTTTCAGATCATCATTCACATTAGCTTGGAACTCTTCAGCCCCATACTTTCTAATCTTATCCACAGGAGGCTTAGTCAATCGAACAACCTCTGGTTGTTGAGGAGCCATGGGAGCAGGTTGAGATATAGGAGGGGGCGGAGGGGGTTGAGCATTCGGATTCACCCGAATGAACTCAACATACCATTCACTCATCATGTGGAGGAAGGCTACTCGAGCCTCCTTACCTTTACTTTGACCCGCAGGTCCAGTATAAATAGGTGCTGTCCCTTGAGTGGGAGCAGGCGCATTACTTTGGGCGTCATCAGCCACATCACGATTAGGATCCATAACTATACAGAAAAATAATTTAAAATCATCAAGAGCCAACATACTATCAATTTCAATTTATGGCATGTATAGACAAACTATCACACTCGCTACGTCAGTCTGAGAATCGGCTAAACCGTAGCTCTGATACCAATAAAATGTAACACCCCTAACCCGAAACCGTCACCGTAATTAAATAAGAGGCATCACCAGACTCAAAATAATGTTTACAGAAATAACCCGATTGGTTGCAGAAGTACATACAATCCATTGCATTAATTACCCTTATGGAGGGTTCTTAGACACCTTACGGACATTGGAGACGGTTAGGATTCGAATCCTATCATAACGGGCTCTCAGAAAATTTTTCATCTTACAAACACTGTCACACGCTCATGTGACTATTGGCACGGCCGTGTTATTAGACCGTGTGGTCTTTCCACGCCCATGCTCGACAACCGTGGACAAAATTGTCATCATGCCACGGCCACTCCACACGATTGTTTGGAGGTCGTGTACCCCACACGGTTGAGACACACGACCGCGTCTCTTGCCCGTGTGGTATATTAAAATTTAAATTAAGGTACAGGCGAGGCACGGTCTAGAGGCACGCCGTAGGGTCTGGCCATGTATCGCCCACGGTCTAGGCACGCCCGTGCCATGTACCCGTAAAGCACTCTGCCAAATCCCACAGGGTCATGGTACATGCCCGTGTGCCCTATCGTACAGGTCGTGTCAGGCTATATACCAAACCTTGTCCTCCTTAAAACACATTCAAACACATGCTAAATCAAAACAAACCAATTCAAAAGAAATTTTAGTCAAAGGACTTCATTTATAAAATTACTTACAAAATATCATATGAGTAATGTAACTTAGGCATACCAAAATAGCCATGCACAACCACAAGCTGTTCTATACATGCCATAAATTACACCTGAAAAAGTATAATATACCAAAAGAAACTTGATAGTATGTTGCGTGGCTCTGACTTTATGATCCCGATCTAACAAGCTCAATATCTACAGACAATGGAAAATGGGAGGGTAAGTTACAATAGCTTAGTAAGTTATATGAAATTTATAGCAATTCAACAGTTCAATACATTATTGTTTTAACGTTATAAATGCTGTCACATATCATTGTACAATTAGCTTACTCTTTGTACAAATAAACCCACCGTGAACATGCTTAACAGTAACATTCTCAGTATTTCATACCATTTTCAGTTCACCTGTACAACCATTTCATCGTAGTGCAGTTAATCTAATCCCATTGAGCAAAATTCAGAATATGGACAGATAAACAGAGGTTAGCACATAAGTGCCATACAGACATGGCAAAGCCATGAAATAGCTAAAGCTACTAACAATAGGGTAGCCGAAGCTCCAATCGGTTCGATAGCCAAAGCTACAATTAGTGCGGTAGCTGAAGCTACAATTGGTAACAGTACAGAAGTTGACCACGGGCCTGCTCACACAAGCTGACAGGTGTCTGCAAGCCATGCAAGACTACGTAGCACCCGGGTAACTATAACAGTCAGAATAGTAGGCCTCAAGCGACATGTCACCTGTATCTATGTCTATTCCTACTTGCTCAATCGGGATTTACAGATAATGCATAAATCAGTAGTTTCAGAAGTGCATACAATAATCAATCAGAATTTACAATCAATACTATTTTCCATACATTCAGTCACCTCACAGAGCAATTATCCATGTATCATCATATAAGCAAATATTCTAACAGAACTAACCGAATTCTCTAAAATTACATATAACTTACCTGGATTGCTAAAAAGATTCACTTCTCGAATTTAATCGATGACTTTCTCTTTTCCCCGATCACAGGCTCTTTCAGACCATTCTTGATCTAAATTAACGCATATAGCATTTATATCAATTATCTATTTCAATACAGTCACAGTTCACATTTGGGGCAAATTTCCAAATTTACCCCTTAACTTTGCAATAATTACTAATTAGTCCCTCAGACATCAAAATTTCATTTTCTTTATTCCATAGGCTTATAAATCCCATTTTTTACAAATATAACATTCAAATATTCATTATTCCACACATTTAGGAATAATTTGTAATCTCTACAAATTAGTCCCTCTTTATGAACTTTCATTCAATTTCATCCATTAAAACATGCATATAGCATTTAAAGCTTCCATTATCTACCATTAGTGAGCCAAAGACACTCATTCCAGAAATGGCTAAATTTTTATACCTAAATTTTTCTTCAAATAAATGGTAGAATAATGAAATACAAGCTTCAAGGAGTCAAAAAATGCAAAAATAACTGAAAAAGGGACCAAATTGCACTTACATGGAAGCTTGAAAAAAATTTTGAAACCTTAGCTATGGTGTATGGAATTTTCGGTAGCACCATGGAGAGAATGAAGAAGATGATAGCTTTTGCTTTAATGAAATTTTGTCATATTCACTAATGACCATTTTGACCTTCAAGCCATTACTTAGATATTTTCCCATGCATGCCCATAATTGTCCATAACACTCACTATTGGTCTTATTACTACATAAAAGCTTCCTATTTCATGTGGCAATTCAATAAAGTCCAATTATCAACTAATCGGCACATTTTGCATTTTTTTCAATTTAGTCCTTATGAAGCAATTATGCATCAATACAATAAAATTCTCAATCAGTATTTTAACTCAAATTTTCAATCAAGCAGATATCATCTAAAATTCACATAATCAAAAATTATTGCTTCCGATTTGTGGTTACAAAAGCACTATTCTGACTAGCCCCTATTTCTGGTTGTCACATGTTTGGTTGATTATTTAGCTTACAAAATAACCCTTGAAGAGTCCTTCAATTTGCATTCAAACCGCTCCACTATTTATGCCTTTCTAGATTTGCCCCTAGCTTAAAAATAGCAACTTTGAAACCTTCAAACTTGCCACATTTGTGGCCTGCGTGGAGGGACTCTATGGCTGCTAATTTTTGCTATTTTTATTAGCCTTCTCAACCTATAAATGCCTCCCTTGTCTGCTCACTTCAAACACATCTCAAAGATTTGTGGAAGCCTTTATTGAAAATGAACAAGCAGACAAGGAGGAGAGTAGCAAACTAATCAAGCCTCGGAGAAACACTAGATTTGATTCTTGTTCCTTATCTTTTTTATTTTATTACTGTTGTTATGAACATGGCTATGAAAATTTGTGATGTTGATATGATTAATTTAATTAATATGGATTAAATTTAATTCGTGTTAGGTTGATTGCATTTTGTCCACTTAATTTATTAAATTTGTATTTTGTGTTGTTATAGGCCGTGGTAAAATGTTTGATTAAGTAAAACCAAGACTAAGTTATTCCTGCATTGCAATTGTAAGGTAATTAATGAATTAATTATTTAAATGGATTGAAATTGTGATTAATTGACACAATTCTTAAGCAGTGCATGTTTAATCATCTAAGGTAGCCAAGGGTTTAATTAACAACGGTATCTAGCTATGCATTAGCATTGCATAACTTGCAAGATTATTATTATTAAACTGTTTCAAGGTAGAAATACATTGTTACCTCACGTAATCTTTTATGTGCTTATGAGATAGAATTAATTGTTTGAATTGGCATAGAAATATGTACAAGAGATTATTTTAATTTCATAAGTATGTATGTGCTTTAACACATTTGCTTATTAAATTTTTGTTAATCGGTTGAATCGACATAGAGACATGGTCAAGAGAAAAATGGATTTTGGTAGGTAAGTATATTCATAAGTTAGCAAATTACCAAGTTGCTGAGAATTTATTCGTAACAACATGAACATGAGTTTTGTAATTCTAAGTTCAAAAATGTAATTTATCTAACACAATTTGTCATCTTGATTAAAATCATCTTTTGAAGTTGTGCATTGAAACTTTTATTTTCTTTTTATTTATTTTACTTAGTTAAAAATCTTAGTTTTTAATCACCTCCTCAAATCAAAATATTTTTCTTCACCAATGTGTTTTTAATTGCATTCATAAATCATTCATTTCACACTCTCTGTGGGTACGATAACTTGACATTAACTTGTCAATTTATTACTTGTTGCGATTGTGTACACTTGCACATTTCTGTCATTTCAAATTTTGGCACCATTGGTGGGGATTTTTTTAAAAGACATTATTTGTGAAATTGTTAATTTTGCATTTTGGTCTATTTTTCTGTTAAACTTTAATTCTATTTTTTTATGTTTGTTTCAGGTGTTTATGAGTATTGATCAAATTATTAACCTACTCTCCATAAACCCTGAAATTGAAAGGATTTTCTTAAAAGGAGAAGACAAGCGAACCAAAGAAGAACCAAAGAGATGATTTCGAGAATGCAAACCAAAATCTAGGAGGAACATTTGCTGATAATACTCACAATCCGATCATTGTTGCTGATGATAGAATTCGACAATATGCCTTTCCTCTATTCAACAAGCTCAATCCAAGTATTAGAAGTCCTGAAATCAAGGCACAACAATTTGATCTGAAGCCAGTCATGTTCCAATTGTCACAAAATATGAGTCAAGGTAATGGGATTCCTACTGAAGATCCACATCTTCATCTTCGGCTATTCATGGAAGTGAGTAACTCGTTTAAACTTTAACACCCCAAACCTGGCCCAGACATTATAGCCAGATCTGGTGTGTCGCATGGAAGTTAAATTCAAAATTGGACTTCTTAATAAAAAGTTTCTACTATAAGAAAACCTCGTTTCAGTTTTGTTCAAAAAACTGTATCCAATTAAAACCATTTTTACCAGTTGGAAAATAGGTTAATGAAAAATAGTTGTCATATTTGTTGTGTTCATTTAAGTGAAGTTATGAAAACTCTTAATTTATTATTGTTTTTGAAAACGTTACGCGTGAATTACTTAAAACTGTTGTTATTAGTTTTGAAAGTCCGATTCGCTACTCTACCAGTTGAAATGATAAATCTGCCCAAATAACAAAAATTAAACAAAATAAAACCCATAATGGCCTTATTACATAATCAATAACCAAACTAAATTTTAATAAAAACAAAGTCTGAAAGCAGAAAACTTGTGGTCATCCCAAGTCCCTCGTAGCTCTAAATCGTCTATGGCTGCGAGTTACCTGCATATTTAAATTAAAGGTGAGTTTGTGAAAACTCAGTGTGTAACTCCCTAACTGATAATAGAGAACAGATATGCAGAATAGACTGGGTCGAAGCCATATACAGAACAGATCAGTCTCGACCTTAGCCCTATTCAGAAATAGAGTGGGCTCAAGCCCATTACAGATCCAGAACAGTGGATGCATGAATAACCCAACCTAGTCCAACCATCACACCACCTGTACCAGCCCATCACACCACACGTACCAGCCCATCACACCATGTGGGGAATAACTTGACCCACCCAGCCCACACACCAATACATAGCCAAGCTGCTAAAATAGATATCGTGTCAGAGCCACTAGATACAGATTATGTGGCGAAGCCACTATATAAATTCACGTGGTAGAGCCACTATAACAGAGCTACCTCTAATGTCAAACCCAACCCCATGCAGAAAAGCATATCATAATCAAATATATATCATGCATATTAATAGACACAGATACAGTCATTTAAATATATCAGACAATCTATCTTTAGAGGTATAATAGTCTTTTACGCAGTTAGGGGTAAAATGGTAATTTTACTAAGTTTCGAAGTCACGGTGCCTAATATGACCTTCTATTAGGTCTAACGTTGTGTTAAACAACCCAGATAGTCTATATGGTCAAAACGGTGTATATGGGCCCAAAACCCTATTGGGCCTAGGTGGGCCCACACGCTCGTGTGGCCCATTCTATCTAGTTTTACGAACGACACTGCAAACCATATCAATCAACATACCAACGATCACCTACCGAGCAATTTACGTATATGGGACTGTAGGTCCATTGGGCCCATTTTGGCCCATCGAGGCCTATAACGGCCCAAGTGCACGAAAACGCGCGTAAAGGCTTCAACAATCTATTGCCCATGATTTGTGTGCTCGGTTTGGCCTACAGGCATTCACACGGCCGTAAGGCCTCGAATGCTAACGTTTTGGTATTCTGACTTTTAGGCTTTTGCCGACCTATGCTATAAAAGGGTGTGGTTACACACCTAAAATAACACTAGTGTCACAACATTTTTAGATCACAGTACCAAACTCCAACCACTGAACCCTTCTTGTTCCACGCCCACGATGTCCTCTTTCCAAAATCCTTAACCTTAACCAAAACAGTTCATCAATCAATGAAAATTCATAACCCTTAATACACGAAGGTACCTAAGATACTTACCACGAGTGATAGATCTATAACTACAAAAGAGCAATCAGCCCACACTCCTTATCCCCACGTCGTTTGAATAGTCAAAACAGGACCACTGGTTTTAGTAAATGAAAACTAATTCAAGAGAGGTCAGAGAACAAATACACTCGGCCAAGGTAAAGAGAATGTCAGAGTGAGTAAAACGAAGGGAAGAAGAGTTCGATTGAGTGAAAAGAATGAGACAGTCGACAGAGGAAACAATGATGATGAAAAAGGAAACTTTGGAGAGGAAAAGAAAGTATGAGAGTAGAAAAAGAAAATGTGAGATTCAGCTATTGCAGAATTCGCCAACAAATAGAAAAATTAATGTTAAAAGATAATGGAAGAAAAATAAAGATGGAGAAGGAAGGAAATAGTGGCGTCGACTGAGATTGGAGAAGAACAAGAAGTAGAGGTTCGGCCTTGAAAGCTTGAGAGAACAAGAAGAAAGAAGGTTGGCAAGATTCAGCTAGATAAGGGATTAGAAAAAAGAATGCTAAATCGACCAAAACGAATGGGAAGTAAAAGATCTCTAAAGGGGATTCAGCAAAAGTAGAAGTAGGTAAGGTTGTCAATCACAACCCCAAGAAAAGACTCGAATGGTCAATAAGCAAAAGCAACCCAAGTCCGAAAAGAAAACATTAAGGACCTTATACCAATTCGACACCAGCCAACAAAAGCAAAACCCTTAAAGTTCATACAAGGAAAATTCGGCACCTACCCACCCCACATAAACAAACACCTAGCGAATATGCAATTTTTGCTACCCCAATCGGCTATAATTTTTGATAAACCGTAATTTATACATATTTTTATCCCATGCTTAGCATATTTTTTTATGAATAATCATTAGAATTATGGAATTTGATGCTCCTAGTCCTTTAATTTCATGTTTTATACTTAGATGAGCATAAGGAAGAGAAACGAGCAAGGAATGGGCCAACAACGGGCAAAGTAGGCCCAAATCAATAATCAACACGGCCCAAGCCTGAGTCACACAGGCGTGCCCCACGGGCGTGTCCCTGTCATGACCTGTTTTAATTTTACGCAGAAAAGGGTACTTAGGGGCTAAGAAAAGCATTCGAAACTCTCTATAAATACCTTAGGAAATGACTAAAAGGGGGGACAGAGAGTAGAAGGCAAGGAATTACTCTAGGAAAGCCGATTGATCCATCTCAGAAGCAAGGATCTACATCAAGACTGAAGATCTCCCTTCAATTCTTTCAGGAGTTTTGGGTTTTCTTTATGTTTTGTTGTTTCCCTTATTTTGAGATGTTTTCTCTTTTTATTATGAACTACCTAAATACATGAGGGGGATGAAACCTAAGACAAATCTTGTTATTGTTATCTGAATTATATGATAAATATTCGATTTGTTCTTAATTGTGTTTTTAATTCTTGAATTGATATTTTCGGATATTAATTCAAAGTCGAATGTGCTTATTCAGCGGAGCAAAAGTCCCTGTTTCTGAGTAGATCCAACACAATTAAGCAGAGTTGATCACAATCCTAGACATAAGACGATGAAAATCTACCGGATTAGAGTCAAATCTAATAGGGGGATCCATAGATCGAGTTAATGCAAAACTAAGGGTTTTCATTAGAAAAAGATTTCAATTAATCAACCTAGGGTTAATTGTTTTTAATCTCGAAGGAGATATTAACATAATTTAGGGATCTCTATGAATCAAGTCGAATGAAGAAATCATCTAATTCAAAGTTAAATAACAAGTGAAGTCTAGGTGGATTCTTCCTTAGGTATTGCTTTTATCAATCAGTTTTCCTAAAATAATTCTCCAATTTATTCTTTGTCATATCTTTAGTTTAGTTAGAATTTTTAGTTTACAAACAAATCCCTTTTATTTCTAGGCTAGATAATAGAAAGAAAGTTATTACTAGTACTTTTAGTTCCTTGGATTCAACATTTCTGTCTTGCCACTAACTATACTACTATTCGATAGGTGTGCTTGCCTTTTATCGTGATAACAGTTAGTTTCTACGTAAGATCAGAAAAATATTAAAACTTGTCACGCATATTAAGTTTTTGGCACCGTTGCCGGGGAACTAAGATATTAGGAACACTCGATTTCTATTACTTTAGCCATTTTTACTTTTATTGCAATTTTTTTTCTATTTTTATTTTAAAGTTTTATTTACTAAATTTTTCCTTCTTTTTGTTTTTCTTTACAGGTTCCTCTAATTTATGACTAGAAGAAACCCGTCAAGACCATTACTTTTTTATAGCGATTTAAAAGCGACAGTTCATAGAAACTGAAGAGAAATAAGGCAAAGCTTATAGTACGGAACAAGGACAAGAGGACAAAACCAAATCTACAGAAGAGATGAAAGCAAAGCAGGATAATCTACCACCTCCTACGATAGCCGCAGATCTTGTGAACCAAAATCCTGCTCCTCGTACTATGTATGATTATGATAAGCCTAATTTAGCTTGTACTGAATCTAGTACTATTAGGCCTGCTATTGCTGCAAATAATTTTAAACTGAAACCTAACACTATTCAAATGATACAATAGTTTGTTCAGTTTGATGATTTGTAGGATGAGGATCCTAACTCACATTTAGCTAACTTTTTGGAATTCTGCGACATATTTAAAATTAATGGCATTTTCGATGATGCCATTTGCCTTCGATTATTTCCCTTTTCTTTGAGGAATAAAGCTAAACAGTGGTTGAACTCTCTACCATGAGGGTCAATCACTACTTGGGAACAAATGATCGAAAAGTTTTTATTTAAATATTTTTCGCCGGCTAAAACGGCAAAGTGGAGGAATGATATCTATTTTTTTGTGTAGATAGTATTTGGAGACACTTTACGATACTTGGGAGAGATACAAGGATTTATTGAGAATGTGTCCTCACCATGGGTTACCTTTATGGCTCCAGGTTCAACAAGACAGACGATTGATGCAGCTGCCGGTGGAACAATAAACAACAAAACACCTTAGGCGGCCTATGAGTTTATTGAAGAGATGTCACTGAATAACTATCAATGGTAAGTCATGAGGACAAAGCCAACAAAAGCTACTGGTGTTTTTAACGTTGATGCTGTCACAATACTGTCAAATCAGGCAGAACTTTTAAATAAAAGGATTGATAGTTTAGTTGGCTCTACATAGGTACATCTAGTGATTAGGTGTGATTCAAATGGAGGAGAAGTGTACAGCACAGATTATTCATCCTATAATCCTAGCATAGAGAATGAACAAGCCAATTATATGGGTAACAATTCTAGACCATAAAATAACCTTTATAGTAACACTTACAATAGAGGTTGGAGGAACCACCCTAATTTCTCATGGAGAGGTAAAGGAAATCAAAGGCAACCACCTCTTTCGGGTTTCCAACAACCCCCTACCGATAGGAAAAGAAACCAAACCTTGAGGAGATGTTAGAAAAACTTATCTCGATGTCAGAAACTCATATTCAAAACACCTAGATAGCACTTAAGAACCAACAGGCTTCTATTAAAGGACTCGAAACTCATATAGGCTAGCTTACTAAACTGACTCTGAAAGACCACAAGGTGGTTTACCGAGCAACACTGAGACTAACCCTAGGGAGCAACTTCACGCCATTGATATGATCGATGAAGGAGTGTTAGTTAAAGACAAATCAAAACCAAGTCAGGAAGCTATGGTAAGTACAGGTAAGGGTGAGGTAAGTCGAAGAACCAATTGTTAAAGAGTATAAGCCTCGTGTCCCATACCCAAATACGATAAGGAAAGACTGCAAAGATGAACAATTCGGTAAATTCCTTAAACTTTTAAAGAAATTACATATTAACTTACTGTTTATTGAAGCTCTTTCGTAGATACCAAATGCCGTTAAGTTTTTAAAAGAGCTTTTAGCAAACAAACGGAAGTTGGATGAGTCGTCGCATGTAGAGCTGAATGCAGTTTGCTCAGCCATTTCACAAAACAAGCTACCCAACAAACTTAGATGTTAAAAATGCTTTAGCTGATTTAGGGGCTAGTATTAATGTAATGACTTATAAATTGTTTAAACAACTAGGTCTTGGGAAACCCAAACAAACTAGGATGAGCATCTAATTGGCTGATAAAACCATTAGATTTCTTAGGGGTATAATTGAAGATGTACTTGTTAAAATTGATAAATTTATATTCCCAGTAGATTTTGTTGTTTTAGACATAGATAAGGACAACGATGTGCCACTAATTTTAAGGCGACCCTTTTTAGCAACTGTTAGGACTATCATTGATGTAGGCACAGGTGAACTTACAATTCGTGTAGGCGATGATACAATTACTCTGCAAGCACGTAATTTTAATAGAACTTTTAATGATAAAGACGTTATTACGAGTTCTTGTAATAAGAATAATCCCATTGTCCAACCTTCTTTGTAGGATAATCTTAGCGAAAGTACAATTGAGCTACAGTCGAGTTCATACTACAACAAGGGAGCCTTCCATGAAGAGCGAATGTTACAGATTGATGAACTTGACGGGTGGTGAAGCCATAGCAAGAAGGAATCTAAAATATGCCACGCCGAACCAAAGCATCACCATGATGACTCTAAGTTACAGAAGAATCAATTTAAGGTAGGGGATAAGGTATTATTAGAGGAGGAGGAACCTCGTATTTCAAATTCAGAGCTGCATACAGGTAACACACCTCCCTTCACGGTAATGAATATCTTTCCCTATGGTACAGTCGAGGTAACACATAAAGAATTTGGCACTTTCAAGGTAAATTGTACTCGGCTTAAACCTTATTTTGATGCTAAAACTGATCGTAGGAAAGAGGAGTTTCAACTTCTCAAACCACTATGACCGTGCAAGCTTGAGAAAGGTCAAGCTTAGACTATAAAAAAGCACTTCTCGGGAGGCAACCCGTGCACTAACACTATTAACCCGTCTATTTTTCATGTTTTTAGTGCATGTTTTTAATCCACACGGCCTGGACACACAGGCATTCCCTTGGCCGTGTGAAAGTAGAGCAAAATTTCCAAAGCCAAGGGCAAGACACGGGTTCTGACATATTGCCACGGTCGTACGACATGGCCGTGGGCGAACCTATTAATTGAACACGAGCGTGCACATAAGAACACAAGCATGGGAGAAGCAAACAAGTCAGAACACAACCGTGTGCACTAACACACCCAAAGGAACACGACCGTGTGACTTAACCCCCAATTAAATACCCTAGTTTCCTTTAATTTAGTTTTATTATTCCTTTTTATTTTTATTTTTAACTTTTATTTTCTTTTATCTTTAGTTTTATTTTTATTTAGTTCTTATTTTATCCAAATTTCCATTAGTAATTTTTGAACCTTCCATTTATGGTTGTTTCTTAATAAGTAACTCTGCCAATATTGACTCCGCAGCTTCAAAAGGGTCAAGGTGACTGATACAATGATAAATCCACTGAGGAAAGATACTCCATGACTACCATGTCTTGCTAAACCACGCTTATCTTCATTGTGATTGTGGAACCACTGGAGTATCCTTTCCCACCTTCACCTCTGCCTAGTTCATCAGATTAGCTTTCCTCCCAAATCTGCTCTCACTACTCTAAGGATTCATCCAAAATTCAGGAAGTTTCAGTTCTCTCCCTATCTTATGATTTTATGCTAAATGAATCTATCTTTTTACGTTGAGGGCAATGTACATCTTAAGTGTTGGGGGGAATACACTTTTACTTTTGCATCATTGTCAAATCCTTGAATTTTGTCTTGTCTCTAAAGTCACTTTCTCATATCACTAGTAAAATGAATTCTGATTAATTTATGATCTTTATTGATATGTTTAAGATTAATACATAGGTATTTATGCTTTGATTATTTAAACTTTAAGACATTAGAGAATCAAGCATGATAAGTTGAAATTTTTGAGAATTTAAAATTTTTCTAGGTTGTTTCCCCAAATTTAGGTATTATCTTGAAATTTAAAATTCATAGGATTGACATCAAAAGCCATAATTTTGGTGAGATTTTTTATCCTTTAGAGCATACATGCTTTCATGCTCACTATTATTGATGCTATGAGCAAGTCAATATTGATTTGTTATTCTAGAACTTGCTTTGATTATACATGTCAAGACTACACCATTGATTTGATATACCGAGATGATAAAGGCACTTAGGTTTAACCGACTTACTCCATAAAAGCCTACCTTCACAATTAACCTTTAGTGAACCCCATTGAGCCTAACAAACCATTATTTGATCTACCCTCAAAATTAACCAACAGCCCATTATTGTTGAAATCCCCTTAATTGATTTGATCCCTATTTTAGTCGATATTTGAGTTGAATAATTATCTAGCTATGTTCTCCTTTTTGGTTAATAAATTTTAAATATTCGATTTGTTCTTAGAAAAAAAAAGAGGCTTAAATTTCAGTTGTAACTCAATGTTTAGCATAATATTATGTAATTACGTGCGCTTGATCTTAAATGATGTAATTCATGAGGAAAAAGCTCAATATTAGGAGTATGTTTTAGTGATAGAGATTTTTCTAGTTAGATAATTTTTCAGTTCAATCTCGATTCTAACCTTCTCTTTCCCACCCCTAACCAAAGCCCCATTACAACCCTTAAAAGACCTTATGATCAATGTATCATCTCAATCTATAGTAGTGCAGATTTAATTTTCATGTTGACTAATGAATGCTTAATTTCTGAACCCTAAACACTTTGAGTGAATAGAGTGAATCTTTAGTGAGGATGTCAGCTCTTGTTGATTTTGAATCCAAGGTGATTATTTAGAAGATGTGAGAAAACCTATGTTTCTATGATAAAATTCTCAACTTAGATTGTTTGAGACTTTCATGTTCTTTCAGTTGAATTCTCAATGTATAATTACTTGTGGATTAGTTTGAAACATTATTGATAAGAATTATAAGTTGAGAAAAATGAATTTTAATTATGAGTTGAGGATTTTGCTTTAGGACAAGTAAAGGATTAAGTGTTGGGGTATGTAACGCCCTAATTTTTGAGATTTTACTTGAATTTACTTTTTGTTTGTCTGGTGTATTAAATTATGTTTTGGGTATGTTAGTGGAGCTTTAGAAGGCCCAAGCTTAAGTTAAAACCTGGTAGAATTTTAGAATTTTAGGCCTAGGGGAGAAGGGGCTCTGACTAAGTGGGCTTTTAAAAATATGTTAGTGAATTAAGACACAAGTAAGCTTGTGTTAAAGTGGCAAGGTGGCGCCACTTAAGACACAAGGGAGTGGCGTGTGGAAGCTATGCAAGAGCTAAGGTTCAAGTCTCATGGTAAGCAATGTGGGGTTTATTTTTTTAATGCATGTGCAAGGCAAGGGGTGGACTCCAAGTGAAACTCTGTTAGGAAGTGTTTGATGTGCTCATGGAATATGATTGAGGAGTGATAAGGGGAGTGATAAGGGGAGAAAATTTAGGAATTTTGAAAGGGAGGAACTGTTGACCGATTGTAGGAGTTTAGGGGGATGCATAATCGGCTAGGGGAGCTCAAAGTGACATTTTCGGCATTTTTAGTCTTGAGGGTGTGCCGAATTCTTGTTGCCTACCTTTTGGGAATGTTTAGGGTCATTCTTCTAGGTTTGCCGAATAGGTATAGGGTCTTGAGAGTTCCTTCATTTCATCTTTTTCTCCTCTTTTCTCTATTCAAAAAAGTCGAAATCATGTGCATACCTTAATCTTGGCCAATTTCTTTCTTCTTAACCAAACCCTCTCATACCCTTTTCTTCTTAAGTCGAATCTATCATCTTCTTGCCTCTTTCTTTTCTTGTTTATTATTGAAATTGATTCACATAAAACCTCTCCTGACCGATTACTTCAAAAATCCGAAAACCCAAAAACACATCTTTTCTGTCGATTTCTCCTCTTTGCTTCCACTATTGCTAAAATCGAAATCCTCAAGCCTTCCATATCTCTCTATCGACCATCTCTTCTCTGATTCATAACTTCTTCTTCTTCCATCTTTTCTCTCGAAACCAAAACTCCCATACCCTAAGGGAGCCGAATCTTGTCATCTATTTTACAAAATTCTCCTTTGGCCAAATGCCATAGATCTCTTCTCTACTTTTAGATCCATAATAGATCTGGACTAGATTAAGTGATTTGAGGCTCTCTTCTATTAGGACAAGCGGGTGAATCCTTGGGTAAGTGGTCCCCTCTCATAATCTCTTCTTTCTAATGAATCGTAAAAAGCTGAAATCCCTAATCTTTTTCACTTGTCAGCCTTTCTATTTGGTAATCGATTTAAAGTTTTCTAGTTGTCTACTAGTGATTCTGTAGCCGAAGTAGGGGCTGATCTCGTGAAGGGTGTGGGTGAGCAAGTGATCACAAGGTGATCCAAATCTAGTGGTAGATCTCAGTAAGGGTAAGTGGATATCGACTTTGGGTAAGGATGCCAAATATGGTGATATTGTGATATTGGTTACGTTGGTTATCGTTGGATGATACTCTAATATCGAAGTGGAATATTGTAGGTTAATTGCATCGCAAAACAAATGTGTAATCGACACCCACTAGTAGACCAGATCGGCAAAAGCTGAAAAGCTGATATGCTGAAATTCTAACATTTTGAGGGCTTGCGAGTGTACAAGTGCTCGTGGGTCAGTTGAATCAGTAAAATCGGTAATCGTAAACAGTAAGTGTGATGGGTGCGCGATTTTTTGCACGTTGATGATTTTGGGCCTCAAAGGGCCGAATTTGGGCCCAATGGGCGTACGGGTCCATATGGGTGAAATTAAGCGATAAGTTTAATCCAGTAGTTGAACTGCTAATTCTGCTAAAACGGGCGTAAAATATGAGCTTAGTGGGCTGTAATAGCTAGTGAACACTTAGGGCCCATTAGGGGTTTTAGGGCCCGATGACTCTGTAGTAATAAAATGGGCTAAATAAGTTACTTGGATGCCATTAGGACTGTTAACAAACTGTAATGAGCATGAAACCCTAAAAACTGGCAAATTTACTGAAACACCCCTTAAGGGTGGAAAATTACTATTTTACCCCTAGGTGCTAAAAGACCATTTCACCCCTAGGGTTAAGTTGACTGAATAGCATGCTAAAATTATATCTATTCACTGTATGCCATGTCATTATATACACTGTTACATGGGATTGGGTTTGGTTGGAGGAAGTGCTAAGTGGCAATGTCACGTTTACTGTTAGGGGCTTTGCTTCGTTTTACTATTAGTGGCTTTGCCACGTTATCTGATGAAGCAGTTAAGCAGCGACTATGGTGTGTAGGGCTGGGTGGGTTGAGTTATTCCCCACATGGTGTGTAGGGCAGGTACGGGTGGTGTGTAGGGCTAGATTGGGCTGGGTTTTGCATTCATGTATAAATATTATTCTGTTTCTATAATGGGTCTATGGGCTACACTGATTTTTTGAGTAGGGCTAAGGCCCAGTTAATACTCTATCTGGATAGGGCTTAGGCCTAGTTAAGCTTGAACTGATCTGCACTCTGGTTGGGTTTAACTTACACACTTAGTTTCCCAAACTCACCACTTTCTTTTCATCCATGCAGGTGAGCCCCAACCTTAGTGGACTTGGAGCTAGAGGGATTCGAAGTGGTCACGTGAACTGCATTTGGTTATACTTTCTTAAATTATTTATTTTAGTATGTTCATAATTTATTATCATTTTTGGGTTTTAATTTTGTAATAAGGCTACTCATTGGTTATTTTTATTTTTATGTTGGTTTTTAATTATTAAATTATTACTAGTTTAAAATTGATTGAATTAAGCTGTACGGATTTTTATTCCAAATTAATCAATGTTTTCAAAATATATCACACGTAACAAATAGATAACTTCACGACAAGTAAGACCTTTTAAAGAAATAAACTCTATTTGGTAGTGGATAGGACTTTTATAAATTAAATGACTTGTTTTCTTTCTAAACTCTTAAAAATAATTTTCGAAGTCACCTTAAACGTATTAATTAAAGAATGAGGCGTAATTCATCATCTATGTCACACACCAGATTTGGCCATAATGTCTGGGCTGGGTTTGGGGTGTTACATTTAGTGGTATCAGAGTCCGGTTGCAACAACTCGGCTGTGGATCGGGTCCAAAAAAGTTTTCTTAAAATTTTAAAGTCAGGCCCAAAAAGGGTATTTTGCAAATCTGTTTTGAAATTTCTTAGGAAAGCCCTTTTCAAATTGATTTCCTACAAGATATTTGTATTTTTCTTTTTCTAAAGGATTTCATTTGGGAACAAAAGTTATCTTTACAAAAGTTTGGTTTTCTGAAATCTGGTTTTCAAAGAGTGGCACACCGAATCCCCAACACCAAGTCTGTAAGTATCTTTACTGCACTGTACTATACTGAAATACTAATATACTACGTAGATAGTGCTGAGACCCTACTAAGATTCTATAGTTAGGGTAATACTGAAACTGTAGAGACTGATACAGCAGGAAAAACTAAAACCCTAAAAGACTGAGGCTGTAGCTAGGCTACGATTCTGCGAAAACAAACTCTGAAATACTATCTGTACATAAGACATTGTAATAAATACTGAAATACTGAACTAATTCATAAAATTCGTAATCAGATAATACGATATGAGTACGAGGGCAGCTCGTGGACAAGGCCGTGGACGTGGCCGAGGTAGTGTACAAGCTGGGTCTTCATCTTCGAGACATATACCAGCTGAAGAGGCATGAACGCCACTAGCAACTGATACTGGGTCATATGATTGGGCTGTAGGGGATGACGCTTTGTCCTAGGCAATGTTAAGGGTTCTAGAGGGGTCGCTGGAGCAAGTACGGTGACTATGAATCGAGGGTCTATTTCTGAGCGACTCTAAGCTCACGGAGCATAGGCTTTTAGGGGCGTATCTGGAGTAGCCCCAAATGTGGTCGAATACTGGTTGGAGGCCACGGAGCAAATCATGGACGATTTGGATTGCTTAGTGGAGCAGAAACTGAAGGGAGCAGTATCTTTGCTGCGTGACGAGGCTTACCAGTGGTGGATCACTGTGAGGGATAGTACCCCAGCTGAGCGAGTAACTTGGGAATTGTTTAAGACGACCTTCAAAGGGAAGTACGTCGGGGCAAGCTATGTGGACGCCCGAAGAAGGAAATTTCTAAATCTGACCCAGTGTAATAAGTCGTTGCTGAGTACGAGGTTGAGTTCTTAAGGTTGGGTCGATACGCTAGTGGAATAGTTGCTACTGAGTATGAATGTAGCATATGATTTGAGGATGGCCTCAGGGATGAGCTTAGGGTGCTTATAGCTCCGCATAGGGAGCGTGATTTTGCTGCTTTAGTGGCAAAGGCTAAGATAGCCGAAGAGGTGAAACGAACTAAATGACAAAATTGTAAGAAGGACCGAAACCGATTCAGGAGGGATTTTGGACCCTCGGGTGCTGTAGGCAGAAATGTCAAAAGGGCTAGAATGGACGAACCGTTTTGAGCAGTTCCGGTGAATGTGGTTAGACTGCAGGCTTGCGGGGATTGTGGTAGAGTGTATCTGGGAGAATGTTGGAAACGTACTGGGGTATGTTTCCGATGTGGATCCAAGGAACATAGAGTTAAGGACTGTCCTTAGAGGCTAACTCAGATGCAAGCTGCTGAACAGAGGGTTGCTCAACTAGTGCGAGGTGGACCACAATCGCCGAGAGGTCGTGGTCAAGGTAGGGGTGGCAACAGAAATGGCCGTGGACATGGAGCACCAGGCAGGGGTGCTGCAAATGCTGAGGCTCGTCAGGCAGTGTTGGTGTATGTTGCTCATCGCCGAAAGAAGGATGACGCACCTGACGTCGCAACTTGTGACAGTCCGATTTTGGCCCTAATCGGAATGGTGGTTTCGGGACCACGAATCCGAGTCAAAAAAATATTTAAATATTATTTTATGTGTTTAATTTTTGTGAATTTACATGTGTGAAAATGTCGTATTTGAATTTCCTTGTTTGGATACTTGAATTGCTAAAAGGACTTGATTACAAAAAGATGAAAATTTGATGGTTTATTTGACAATGGCTGAATTGATTATGCTCTATTAATATGAGGTATTTATGTTTATATTATGCCGTAATGGAATATGTGGACTGTTGAAACTTTGACTTATAATGTTTGTCTATTTTATTTTAAGGTTATTACGGTAAAACCATTATTAAGTAACTTATAACAAAACATAAAATAAAATAAACGACATGCATTTTAGTTCATAGAGAACTGAATACTTAAATAAAAGGGAAAAGAAAAAGAAGTTGAAGTTTCAGCCTTTGTTAAGCTCAATTGAGGTATGTTTTGCTTTCGTTTTTTGATAAATTTTACGTTTTTTAGATCGTTGCTTCATATACTATAAGACCCATGTTAGAATTTTTGCTATTATTGTGTATGTCGAATCTTGCCATGGTTGAGAGCTAGGAGAAATTTATGATTTAAGTAGTTAAATGAAAGTTGTGTTGAATTTATAATTTTATATTAAAAATTTTGATGAATTTAAATTTATGAGGACTAATTTGTTAAATTAGTAAGTAAAGGGACTCAATTGCTAAATAAATGAAAAGTGAGGACTTTTATGTACATAGGGAACATTTGGCCTAAAGGTGGTTTAAGAAGAATTTGTTTATTTTGTATGTTTTGAAATTTGGACTATAGTGCAAAAAGTGTGAAATAGTGGGGGAAAAAGGGTAATTGCCCGATTAAGTAATTTTGGATTAATTTGATTGAAATTGAGTTTGAATTGATCTTATTTTAAGATTTGAAGCTTAAGAATTAAAGCACTCGGGTTCGGATCGGGAAAGGCCAAGACAGCCGAGTAATCTATTTTACCGTACGTTGATATCCGAGGTAAGTCTTTATGTAATCAAATATCGTTTAATTCATGTGTAAAATATTTTACCAAGATGATTTGAATTTTAGTTGTTCATTAGCATAGTAACCAAATGCTTTGATGTTATATGGGCGTGGTTTTGATGCTTTTAAATGTATTGGAGCTTTTCAAAATTTTGTTTAGTATATGGAACATGTGCTTAATTTGATAAATAAGTGGGTATGAATTGATTTAGTAAGTATATCTTTCGACTTATGCCTACAAGATTGGTGTTGAGGACATGGTCGAGCTTTGTGCCTAGCAGGCTTAGTGCCGGTGATCAAATATCAGACCTCGTATCTAGCAGGCTTAGTGCCGGTGATCAAATATCAGACCTCGTGTCTAGCAGGCTTAGTGCCGGTGATTAAACATCAGACTTCGTGTCTAGCAGGCTTATTGCTGGTGAATAAATATCAGACCTTTGGTCTAGCAGGCCTCGTACCGGTGAATGAATCAGGCTTATTCCTTGTGACAACCCTAAATTGACCCTAGTCGGAAAGTGGTTTCGAGGCCACTAAACCGAGCCGAAAAAAAATAATTAAATGTTAAATTTTATGTCTATTATATGTGAAAATATATGTGTGAAATGTATATCCTTTGATTTTTGTCATTTTATTGTGAATTGAATCAAAAAGGGCTTATGTGAAAGATCTTGAAAAAGTGATAGGCCAAATTGAAGTGAGTAATTTTTAGAAGGATCGTGAATAGGTGGACTTGCATGTCAATATCACCTTTTAATCATAGTGGCCGACCATGATGTGTTGTTTTATATTAAATATATTTGTTTTATGTTAATAATTTCATAATGGTTTTATTAAAATAATAATAGATGAATAAAGTAAACTAAAAAGGGTGAAGGAAACAAAGTTTCTCACTCTCTTTCTCAATTGCCGAAATCAAATAAGAGTTTAGTAAAGAAGATGAGAAAATATTCGGCCATGGGTGTGTTTAATTGAAAGGTATGAATTCTATACTAATTTCTTTAAAATTTGAGATTTTAAGTTAGTTTTTAAGCCTTTGACATAGCCATGAGTTGATTTTTAGTTTAATGGTGAATCTTTCATTCGGCCATTGTTGTAAAGTATGAAGCTTTTAAAGCTTTTGAGTTTTGATGATAGAATCATATTATGGAGTGTTTGAGGGATGAATTGAGGTCAAATTCGTATGGTTATTTGTTAATATGCTCTAATAATGCAACTTGTGCTTTGTGTGATTTAATTAGCTAAATGGGACATTCGGCTATGTCCATTAGAACGAATGAATTGGTGTTGGATGTTTAATTGATGTCTTTACAAGTATAGTTGTATTGGAAGGTTAACATATGTGTTTTAGATAAATTCAAGGACTATAAGACTTTCAGCTAAGGGTTTTAAATTGGAGAACCATGTATTAGATTTGATTTTAATGTTTGGTTACTAAATGATGTTTGCACCATTGCCGAATGCTCTTGACAATGAGGTATGTGTTAATTGAATGCCAACTAAGGAAATATGGGAATTAGCTTTGCTGTTATGTGCTAACAAAATGAAAATAGGTTAAATTGCTTATAATGTGCCGAATATGGGCTTGTCGATTTGAAATATTCGGTCATGGATGAAAGGCATAATGTTTTTGTGAATAAAGTGGAAAGCTAAATTTTTGTGTTTGCGTGAACAATTGCCGAATGTACTTAAGGGTTGAAATGAATTTATCATGTGTCATTGTAATCTTAGTATAGTAAAACTTAGTTGGAAGTTCCATGTAGATCATGTGGTAGTGCCGAATGTGTTATGTGATTTGGGTAACCATGTGAATTCGGCCATTAAGGTTAATTGTAAATTTTTGGCAATGCGGTATAAGTGTATTAAGGGTAAATCAATCAATTGGAATTTGAGTAATGATGTGTAAGATTATATTATAATTGAGCTAATTGTAATAATATGGCTTATTTAGTTTTCTTATTATATTCGGCTATAAACAATGCATGATGGAGTTGTAATAAGATAAATTCGTTTAATTGAAAGCTCAAGAGTAGCGAGAGCCAAACTCGGATAGGGGGCAAACTGAAGTGCTCGAAGAACTGCTTTCAATCTTCGACAACTTTTGAGGTAAGTTCTTAAGTGTTTTAACTTTACTTGTTATGCTTAAAGATTAAATAAACCCAGTAGCGAGAAGGATGAATTTATATAGTCTAAGTGCCGAATTAGTCTTGACAGATTTGAGCTACTGCAGTAGTGTAAATTTGAAAATACACCAAAAATTGTACAAGGCGAGTTAGGAGCTGAATAAAATATGAAAATGAAGCTTATTGAGTCTACTTTCTTATAAAAGAAACCGTGTAAGAAAATGAATTTCCTATAAACATATATTTAAAGTTGTGTGAGACAGTGTCAAAATGACTCCGAAATCCCCTATTTTGGATTTAGAAAATCATTATAAATTGTACAAAAATTGTTATGAAATAAAATTTATATGCTTAGACTCCTTAAGGAGTCTAGTTTCAAACGAAATAAACAAGAACATATTTTGAATTCTGTACAATGAGAAATTTAATTCGTAGTGAAGAGTGGTCAGTATAGTCAAACAGTGAAACAGGGGAAATTTTAAGAAAAATCTGGTATTGATTGGCCAAACCAAAAATTCTGAAAATTTTATGAATAGAAGATATATGAGTCTAGTTTCAGGGAAAATTAACGGCACTTCATTTGGAGTTTTGTAGCTCCAGTTACAAATAATTTAATGACTGTTGCTCAAGAATACAGCTTGTAGAGAATTTGTGATTAGGTTGAAAACATTGAAAAAAATTTGTTCGAGTTGCTTATAGGCTATTGATTAAACCCATACGTGAACGTTAATTTGTGACATTATGAAACGATATATGAGTGTTAAATGGATTTGATAAGTTCATGTGACAATAAAGTTCTGTGCATAAATGACAAGGAAATTCGTATAATGTAATAAATTGTTCAGGTACGTGATACTTACATATTTATGTGAGAATGAGTATAATTGAATTGTGGATTATGCAACTGTGTATATTTGACTCATGTGATGATACTTATGGAATTAAATAATATGTGTATAGTCTTGAATTAAAGAAGGGATGTGTTAAATATGGATGCAGCTATGAGTATACATCTGACATTGTGAATTATATGCAAGGTGGTATATGTTTTGGTTCATATGGATGGAATTCATTGAAAATTATAAGTGAGAATGTTGATTCAAATTACCTTTGAATGGCAATATGTTATTAAATTGTATGATTTCGTGAGATTTCATATTTAAAGGATGGTGTTTATACGGTGTTATATCCGGGGTTAGTCCCGAAGGGCATACGTGCCGGTGTTATATCCGGGCATAGTCCCGAAGGGCATACGTGCCGGAGTTATATCCGGGCATAGTCCCGAAGGGCATACGTGCCGGTGTTATATCCGGGCATAGTCCCGAAGGGCATACGTGCCTGAGTTATATCCGGGCATAGTCCCGAAGGGCATACGTGCCGGTGTTATATCCGGGCATAGTCCTGAAGGGCATACGTGCCGGAGTTATACCCAGGCTTAGTCCCGAAGGGCATACATGACGGGTCATATCTGGGCTTAAAGTCCCGCAGGTTTCGTGCTGGTAATATATCCGGGCTAAAAGTCTCGCCGGTGATTTGAGCAAAGTTTAAGATTTTGAGAATTTGCAATTAATCCCCAAATTGAATATGTTCAATACATTAAGTTTGTTGGGTATGTATCATGTGCTCGTATGAGAATTTAATTTGGATTGAATTATAAGTATCAAGGTGATGTATATGTGAATGAGTGCTATGTCTACAAGTGCGATGGTGATACATTCGGCCAATGTATAATGCTATACGAAAGTATGTGACTTAATTATATGTTTTGAGTTTTAGTTCAAGTGATTATATGCCTACGTTTAGATATGAACCTATGGTTTTGTGAAATCATTCATGGAAGTATATGACTTATTTAATGATTGTGGGCATGGAAATTTATATGTAGATATGATCTATAATTTTATATTGATTGATTGATTTAAAGTTGGCTTTAAAATGTTTAAATGCTCATGACTAAATGAATTCGGGTTTAGAACCTAGCAGGCTAATTGCCGATGAATTGATAAAAGTTTAAGACTATGAGATCTCGTGTTAAAACGACAATTGAATACGTTCAAAGCGTTAAGTTGGCCAGGTATGTATCATGAACTTACAAGAAATTTTGATTTGGACTAAATCAAAAGTGTATGATGTGATGCTTATGTGAATAAGTTATAAGACTATATATATATATATAATTATGGTACATTCGATCAATGTGTAGTGTTATGTGAAGATATCTGATCCCCCTATGTTTATATGAGTTTAGATTCAAGTGAAATTTAATCTGTTATATGCGCATTATGTGGTTGTGTATATCAGGCCAAAGGTAATATACCTAGAAAGAGGTTACACGAGTATTCGAAAGATCGATTTATAATTGAGTTGGTCAAGTATGTGTTATATACTTATACATGTTAGATCTATCGGAAATAAATCAAGAATGTGAAATGAGAAGCATATGTGAAGATGTCATATGTATATGTGCGTATTCAATTATGGAGAAAAGTTATACAATATTATGAGATATACCATTTTAATATGAACGACGAAGGTAACTAGATGTGAGATGGCACATTGATTGAACTTGATTGAATTAAAGTTGATACTGAAGTATATAAATGCCTATGTTTTATATGATTTCGAAATTTAAAGGAAATAACATGCTATATGTGCTTATAAGTGAATGTACATGTTTAGCCAAATGGTATGGTACCGTGAATGAAATGAAATGTTATATTTGAATTCAAATAATTGGTTATATTTAAGTTCAATTGTTTAAATTGCTTAAGACTTACTAAGCTTATAAAAGCTTACTCTGTTTGTTCGTGTTTTTGTTTTATAGATTGGGGTTTCTGACTACCAGCTCGGGGATCGTCAGCACTTCGTCACACTATCTACTTTTACGGTAACCATGTGATTGGACTTAGTTTATGGCATGTATAGGGTAGACACTAAGTAGAATGACACTTTGACCTTTATATATAAGCCATGTGAATATGGTATCTTATGGAACTTACTTGTATAAGTTTTAAATTCGAACTTTGTTTGCGTCTAGCAATTTAATAAATGAATGATCTTTATTCAAACAGACGTGAAAAAAAAAATTTTTTTCTGTCCTGATTTGATTCCTAGTCTTTCGGTAACGACTCGTTCTATTCCGGCGACGGTCACGGAATAAGGGTGTTACATGCCTAGCCAGCTTATTACCGGTGATTAAATTTAAAATTTGTGTTTATAAGATTTCAAGTGAAATGTGAGCTAAATGATCTTATATATATGTGTGTGTGTATATTCGGCCATATAGGTATGTATATGTGTAAGGTTATTTAGATATTGAATATTATGCCATGAAGGTACGTATGAATGGGATTTGGCATTCAATGTTGAGTATTTAATTTTGCAAATATGATATAGGCGTGTAATGGGTTGATCAATGCTTAAAGTGTGCATAGTTGAGATGTGTTATAAGCATATGTGTATTGATTTAATGTAATCGGCTTGTAATTCATATGATTACAATTTAAGACAATGATATAAGAATGTTGGAATTTTTTATTTAAATTGATTGAACATATGTGGACATGATAGCTTTCATTGGAGGCGGTTTATAAGATGTTAAAAGAATAGGTTAAGTATTCAGCCTAATGATATTTGAGTATGATATAGTTTAATATTGTTAATTTGCCACTCGAAATAAGCTATTAATATTTGTTTATTTAGCTAAAGACTTACTAAGTTATGAAAACTTACTTTGGATGTTATGTTTCTATGTTATATAGACTTTTGAAGCAAGCTACAAGCTCGGGGATCGACAGAAATCTCATCACACTATCTTTTGTTTCGGTAGTATCTACTTAAACTCGACCTATGGCATGTATAGGTTAGACAAGGTTGTAATTTTGTATTTTAATGATGTGTATATATAATATGCCATGCGAAAATGGCTTATTATCTAGTTGTGAGAATTTATAATGTTTAAGTTATGCTGGTTTAGTATTGATACGTATTATATGAATTGGAATGTAGTTGTTTATAACCTTGAATGATTCGGTCAAGTTTATATCTATATGATGTGAATGGTTATATTTGTAACTTGGTTGATGCTTATTTAAGGATGTTATTAGATGTCATAAACGATTATAGTATAATGAATATGTGCATATATTTTATATCAATGTTAATATTAGATTTTTGGTTCGGCTTATTGAATATTAAACAAGTGGTTATATTGGATGTTTGGATCATATGTGAGAACTTAGTCGATTGTTCTAGCTGAAAAGTTAATGCGAATTTTGATAGGATGTTTTATTTATAAATGATGCATGTATAAAATAAAAATTATAGTAAGCTTTCGTATGTTTCCTTATGTGATAGCATATTGGTTTAGATGATCGTTTTAAATTAAAAGTGAATCGGTCATATGCTTGTGTGTATTCGGCTAATGAAATGGCATTTGACCAAATGAATAGTAACACCTTTATATATAGTGCTAAAATGGTTTATGACTTATTTGATCATTCATGCGGATATACTACTATCTAAATGATGAGGTTTTGGTTTGTGTTAGTTTTAGCATAAACTCATATTAGGGTTGCGTATTCTATGAATTAAATGCATGATTGTCGATTAGGGATTTGGTCGAAATGAGATCTTGATACTTTTACATTTGGATTATATGACTGTATTTATGCCTATTATAGGACATGAAATGTTTTACAATGGAATTATTATAGTAATATGTTTTAACATTAAAGGGATGTGTTCATATGTAAGTGTATTGTTCAACTGTTGAGTTTGGTTGTTAATGCCTCGTGACCCATTCCAGGGACAGATACGGGTTAGGGGTGTTACATTTTATTGGTATCAAAGCTATAGTTTAGTTGATTCTAGGACTAATGTAGCGCGTGTGAGTCTAGCTATACATGCCATATAATGATATTGTGATAGTATGATGACTTCTGACGTCTAAAAATGTGTTTTTTATATAGTAAATGGATCCTGATCGAGCTATACCCGATGATGTTGAGAGTATAGTGCCTGCTTCCGCGCAAGGGACTGTGCTAGTGGAGTCTCGACCGACCTCGAGTAGCCACGAGGGAGAGGCTAAGCAAGCCTTTGATCAAATGATGAACGAATGGTTTACTCGATATATACGAACTAATCAAGCTGTTCAACAACCCTTACCCCCAAATAATGCATCTCTGATACCTGTGGTACCTCCAATGATTGATCCAATGAGGTTGAATAAGCCCCCTATTGACAAAATTAGAAAATATGGGGACGAAGAGTTCAGGGCCACAGTTAGTGATGATGCTGAGCTGGCTGAATTTTGGCTCGATAACACTATCCGTGTATTTGACGAACTATCATGTACACTCAATGAGTGCTTGAACTGTGCTATATCATTGTTACATGATTCTGCCTACCATTGGTGGAACACTTTAATTTCTGTTGTGTCGAGAGAGCAGGTTACTTGGGAATTCTTTCAGACTGAGTTCTATAAAAAGTATATCAGCAAGTGATTCATAGATCAAAAA
The DNA here is from genome assembly GCA_020496765.1 of Gossypium stocksii. Taxonomy (NCBI): domain Eukaryota; kingdom Viridiplantae; phylum Streptophyta; class Magnoliopsida; order Malvales; family Malvaceae; genus Gossypium; species Gossypium stocksii. The sequence goes on from CM035627.1 coordinate 49,119,461, forward strand.
CGTAAGGAATTTCTCGAGCTCAAACAGGTTCGCATGACTGTTACTGAATACGAATAAGAATTTGTAAGACTCAGCAGATATGCCTGAGAGTGTATCTCGACTGAAGGTACCATGTGTAAACGCTTCGAAGATGGGCTGAATGAAGATATTAAGTTGTTGGTTGGCATCCTTGAAATTAAAGAGTTCGTAGTACTTGTTGAGCGAGCTTATAAAGCCAAAGAGATTGGAAAGGAAAAGAGAAAGGCTGATTTCAAAGATAGAGACTTCCATAAAAGATCAACGAGTAAAACTTATCAGTCATCGTAGAAAAAGTTCGAAGAGGATTCTAGCCGATCTAAGACTGCCACAGACTTTTCTAGGCGAGATCGAGACCGGCCTCCTATGAGTTCACGAGCCACATCAGTTGCTAGTGTTGGAAACATTCGGCAGCATAGGTCTAGCTGTAAACATTTTGGAAAATGGGATCCGGGAGATTTAGAGTGTGTGATTGCACCCGTTTCAAATATAGATCAGTAGATCATTTTTTTCACGAGGTAGACCACCCAGACATGAGAGTAATGCTAGTGGTAGCCAGAGAGGGATGAAAGATACAGCTGTTCGATTTGAAGCTCGTGTTCCTGCCAGAGCTTATGCAATCCACACTCGAGAGGAGGCTCCATCTCCAGACGTTATTACTGGTACTTTCACTCTTTATGATACTGGTGTTATTGCATTGATTGATCCTGGTTCGACTCATTCATATGTGTGTGAAACATTAGTATCCAGTAAGACTTTACCTGTACAGTCTACTAAGTTTGTGATTCGAGTTTCAAACCCTTTGGGTCAGTGTGTGCTAGTTGATAAAGTGTGCAAGAATTGTCCTTTAACGATTCGAGACTCATGTTTTCCTGCCGATTTGATGTTACTACCATTTGATGAGTTTGATATTATCCTTGGTATGGATTGGTTAACTGTGCACGATACTGTAGTGAATTGTAGACGAAAGACTATTGATCTACGTTGTCAGAATAATGAGATAGTTCGATTTGAGTCTACTAATTTAAATAGGTTACTAGTAGTGATATCCTCGATGTTAGCTTGGAAGTATATGAGAAAGGGTTGTGAAGCTTACTCTGCATATGTAATTGATAGTAAAGTGACTGAAAAGAAGGTTGAATCTGTACCTATTGTATGTGAGTATCCGGATGTATTTCCTGAAGAATTGTCAGGTTTGCCACCTATTCGGGAAGTAGAGTTTGGTATTGAATTAGTTCCAGGAATGACTCTGATTTCGATAGCTTCGTATCAAATGGCACCAATTGAATTGGAAGAATTGAAAGCTCAGTTGCAAGAATTGACAGATAGAGGCTTTGCTCGACCGAGTTTCTCTCCCTGGGGTGCACCAGTGTTATTCCTGAAAAAGAAAGACGAAACTATGAGAATGTGCATCAACTATCGGCAGCTCAATAAAGTGACTATAAAGAATAAATATCTGTTGTCATGTATTGATGATTTATTCGATCAGTTAAAGAGAGCTTCAGTGTTTTCGAAAATAGATTTGAGATCTGGTTACTATCAGTTGTGAGTTAGGGATTCAGATGTACCTAAGACTGCTTTCCGGATGAGATATGGATATTATGAGCTCTAAGTGATGCCTTTCGGACTCACTAATGCCCCTATGGTGTTCATGGATCTGATGAATCGGATTTTCAATATCTAGATCGATTTGTGGTTATTTTTATAGATGACATTCTGATCTATTCACGCGATGAAACTGAGCATGCTGAACACTTGAGACTTGTGTTACAAATTTTACGTTATAAGCAAATGTATGCAAAGTTCAGTAAAGGCGAATTCTAGTTACGAGAAGTTAGCTTTCTGGGACATATTATTTTAGCATCAGGCATCCGGGTTGATTCGAGTAAAATTTCAGCCATACTTGATTGGAAACCTCTGAGGAATGTTTTATAAGTTTGAACCTTTTTGGGACTTGCTTGTTACTATAGACAGTTTGTGAAAGGTTTCCCGATGATAGCAACGCCGTTGACAAAGTTACTTCAAAAAGATGTCAAGTTCGAATGGTCAGAATGATGTCAAAAAAGCTTTGATCAGTTGAAAGCCCTTTTGACCGAAGCTCCGATATTAATTTAGCCAGAATCGGGTGAAGAATTCGTGATTTACAGCGATGCATCTCTGAATGGACTTGGCTGTGTTTTGATGCAAAAAGGCAAAGTTATAGCTTATGCCTCGAGACAATTAAAGCCTCATGAGAAGAACTACCCGTCACATGATCTTGAATTGGCTGCTATTGTTTTCGCTTTGAAAATTTTGCGCCACTATTTATTTGGGGAAAAATGTCATGTATACTCTAATCGTAAAAGTCTCAAATATTTGATGACTCAAAAGGATCTAAATTTGAGACAGCGATAGTGGTTAGAGTTACTCAAAGATTACAAGCTTGTAATTGATTATCATCCAGGAAAGGCTAATGTTGTTGCTGATGCCTTAAGTCGAAAACCATTATCTGTTTTGCATGCGATGAATGCACATTTGACTATGTCCATGGATGGTGCGTTAGTAGCTGAATGAAAAACAAAACCGTTACTTGTGCAACAGATTTGTGAAGCTCAGAAAGCTGATGACCATTTAATTGTAAAACGGGCTCAATGTGAATTGAAAGCTGATTCAGAATTTATGATTGATGCGGATAATTGTTTGAGATTCAAAAATCGGTTATGTGCTCTGAGGAATATAGTGTTATTACAGATGATCTTAAACGATGCCTATAATATTTGAATGTCTGTTCACCCGGGTAGCACGAAAATGTATAATGATCTGAAACAGCATTATTGGTTGCGTGGTATGAAGGAAGATATTTATGAATTTGTTTCGAAATGGTTAATATGTCAACAAGTGAAAGCTGAACATCAAGTGCCTTCCAGATTACTTCAGCCGATCATGATACTTGAATGGAAATGGGATCGAGTCATGACGAATTTTGTATCGGGTTTACCGTTGACGTCAAGCAAAAAGGATGCAATCTGGGCTATTGTTGATAGATTGACAAAATCCGCTCACTTTATTCCGATCTGTACAGATTACTCGCTCGATAAACTAGCGAGATTGTATATTTCTTAGATAGTGTGATTACACGGAGTACCTATTTCTATCGTTTCGGATAGGGATCCGAGATTTACATCACGATTTTGGAAGAAACTGTAAGATGCGCTAGGTACTAAACTACATTTTAGTACTGCTTTCCATCCCCAGATAGACGGTCAATCCAAACGAGTCATTTAGATACTTGAGGATATGTTAAGATGCTACATCCTTGAGTTTAGAGGTTCGTGGGATCGATACTTGCCTTTGGTTGAATTTGTGTATAACAATAGTTTTCAATCAAGTATTAAAATGGCACCCTACGAGGCTTTGTACGGTTGTAAATGTAACACCCCAAACCCAGCCCAGACGTTATGGCCAAGTCTGGTGTGTCACATGGACGATGACTTACACTTCATCCAATTAATACAGTTAGGGCGAGTTTGCAAAATCGTTGTTTAAGAGTTTAGAGAAACCAAGTTATTTCCTTCATGAAAGTCCTATCCACTACTAGTTTAGAGTTTATTTCTTTAAATAATCTTGTTTTGTCATTAGGTGATCCATTTGCTGCGTATGATATATTTTGAAATCGTTGATTAATTTTGGAATAAAAACCCGCGCAGCCTAGTTTTATAAATTTTAAACAAGTGATAATTTAATAATTAAAACCAACATAAAGAAAAATAACCCATGAGCAGCCTTATTTCAAATTTAAAAACCCAAAGGAAAATAATTAAAGAAAAATACTAAAATAAGATATTTTGAGAAAAATTTCACCAAGTGCAGTCCACGTGGCCGCTCCGAATCCCTCCAGCTCCAAGTCCACTAAGTTTGGGGCTCACTTGCATAGATGAAAGGAAAAGGGGTGAGCTTGGAAAACTCAGTGTGTAAGCTAAACCCAACCAGAGCCAAAATTAGTAAAAGCTTAACTAGGCCTAAGCCCTATCCAGATATAGTATTAACTAGGCCTTAGCCCTATTTAGTAAGCAGTGATTAACTGGGCCTTAGCCCTATTCAGAAATCAGTGTAGCCCTTAAGCCTATTACAGTAACAGAATAGTAATTATGCATGTATGCAAAGCCCAGCCCAATCCAGCCGTACACACCACCCGTACCAACCCTACCCACCATTATTCCCTAACCCACCCAACCCTACACACCACAGTCGTAGCATGGCTGCTTAATCAGATAACGTGGCCAAGCCACTAATAGTAAAACGAGGCAAAGCCCTTAATAGTAAACGTGGCATTGCCACTTCGTACTTCCTCCATAAAAAACCCAATCCCATGCCACAGTATAAAATGTCATGGCATACAGTGAACAGATAAAATTTAGGATGCATTTCAGTCAATTTAACCCTAGGGGTATAATGGTCTTTTTGCACCTAGGGGTAAAATAATATTTTTCCACCCTTAAGGGGTATTTCAGTAAATTTACCAATTTTTAGGTTTTTTTCTCATTATAGTTTGTTAACAGTCTTAATGGCATCCAAATAACTTATTTAGCCCATTTTATCAACTTAAGGTTATCGGGCCCTAAAACCCCTAACGGGCCCTACGGTGTCCACTAACTATTACGGCTCACTAAACCCAAATTTTATGTCTGTTTTGGCAGATTTATTGCTCAGACTGTCAGAATTCACTTACCGCCCGTTTCCACCCATATGGGCCCGTAAGCCCATTAGGCCCAAATTTTGCCCCTCGAGGCCCAAATCCATCAACGTGCATGAAAACACGTACACAGCACTCTTACCGCTTGCGATTACTGATTTTACCATTTTAACCGACCCACGAGCATTCGCACACTCGCAAGTCCTCGAAATGCCAAAATTTCAGAATTTTGGCTTTTCGGCTTTTGCCGATCTAGTCTACAAGTGGGTGTCAGTTACACACCTGATTTGTGATATACTAAGATGAGATCTCCCACACGATTAACCTACAATTGTCCACTATGATATTGGACCATGAACCAATGATAACCAATGATAACTAATGTAACAACTATCACTGCATTCGGCCAACATCATCTAAGGCCCTTAAATACTTACCTTTGCCTAAACTATAACTAGATCTAGATCTAGATTGTCCCACGGTCCTAGCCTCCAATGATCCATGTTAGATCGCCTTCTATCCACACTAAACACAAAGAATCGAAAGAAAGAGGCTAATAAAGCCCTTAGTCCAAAACGACAGCCACCTCAAGTAGTTAGGGGTTATCGGCTTTTCTCAAATCACAAGATAAAGAATGAGAAGAGTTTTGAATACTTACTAAAGATCTACTTGCCAGAGAAATGACCCACAATACCTTCCTATTCCAAATCTAGTATAGATCTAATCAAAACGTAAAGAACAAAACCAATAGATCTACAGCCTCAGTTCCCAAATCACTATGGGTAGGGAGGCTTCGGCTTTTGTGTAATGAAGGAGAAGAAGATTAGAAGTTTTTGTAATGGAGAGGAGAAGATGTCGACAAAGGTTAGGATGGTGGTGTGGTTCAGCTTTTGAAGAAGTTGGGTTGAGGAAAAGAATGGAGATTCGGCCAATCGAGAAATCGACGACACTAGCTCTAATTTCGGCTTTTCTGGTAATCGACTAGAAGGTTTTGAGAAAAGGGGTTATCTTGATGGAGAGGAGAAGAAGAAGAAAGAAGAGAGTGGAGAGAACACTTGATTTAAATTTTAGAAGAAAAGCAAAGAAGTAGGAGGAGTTTGGTTTTCTTCCACAAATCGGCACAAAGAGAAAATGTATGTATCTTGTTTCTGCTTTTAGACCATAAGAGAGGAGAAAAGAAAGAATGAAAGAACCTAACCCCTATACCTATTCGGCAACCAAGAAAAGAGGTCAAAGCAAAACCCGAAAGAAAGCACTTAAGGTAATCGGCACACACACAAAACAAAAGCCAAAATTGCTACACTAAGCTCTCCTAGCCAAAAATGCAACTCCAAAGTCCCTTGGCCGGCCACCTCTTGCTCTCGTTTGAAATCCCTAAATTTTCTCTTCCTTATCCTCTTTGATTCAATCCCATGAGCACCTCAAACTTTTCCCAGCAGTGTTTCACTCGGAGTCTATCACATGCCTTGCACATGCATTAAAAATAAAATAGCACCTTACTTACCATAAGACTTGAACCTTGGCTCTTGCATAGCTTCCACATGCCTCCCTTGTCTCTTACGTGGCGTTACATGGCCACCTTCCCACAGGCCATCTTGAGCCTTAAATTACCAATATTTTTTTAAAAGCCCACTTAGTCAAGGCCCCTTCTCCCTTAAGTCTTAAAATTTTAAAATTCAACTGGGTTTTAATTTAGGCTTGGGCCTTCTAAAGGCCCACTAACACACCCAAACATAATTTAGCATAACTAGAAAAACAAAATTTTAAGTTCACACAAAATCGCAAAAAATCCCAAAAATCTAAAAAATTAGGGCGTTACAGTAAATGTCGTGCACCCTTGTATTGGAATGAGCTCAACGAAAATAAGATTCACGGGGTTGATTTAGTTAATGAAATGGAACAGAAGGTGAAAGTGATTCGTGAAAGTTTGAAGGCAGCATCGGGTTGTCAGAAATCATACGCGGATTTGAAACAGAAAGATATAGAGTTTCAGATCGAAGATAAAGTGCTTCTAAAAGTTTCATCGTGGAAAAAAGTACTCAGCTTCGGTCGTAAAGGCAAATTAAGTCTGAGATTTATTGGGCCGTATGAGATTATTGAACGTATCAGACTTGTTGCGTATAGATTGATGTTACCTCCGGAACTAGAATAGATCCACAATGTTTTTCACGTCTCGATGCTTTGATGATACAGATCTGACCCGGCTCACGTAATTAGTCCGACAGAGGTTGAAATTCAGTCTGATTCGAGTTATGAGGAAAAGCCGATTCATATTCTAGCTCACGAAGTGAAAGAGTTGCGAAATAAGAAAATCTCTTTAGTAAAGGTGCTTTGGCACAAGCACGGGGTTGAAGAAGTAACTTGGGAGTTAGAAGATTAGATGAAAGAAAGTTATCCAAACCTCTTTACCGGTAAGATTTTCAGGGACGAACATCCCTAAGGGGGAGAGATGTAACAGTCTGATTTTGGCCCTAATTGAAACGGTGATTTCAGAACCACGAATCCGAGTCAAAAAATTATTTAAATATTATTTTATGTGTTTAATTTTGGTGAATTTACATGTATGAAAATGTCGTGTTTGAATTTCGTTTTTTGGATACTTGAATTGCAAAAAGGACTTGATTGCAAAAAGATGAAATTTTGATGGTTTATTTGACAAGGGCCGAAATAATTATGCTCTATTAATATGACGTATTTATGTTGATATTATGCCATAATAGACTATGTGGACGGTTGAAACCTTGACTTATAATGTTTGTATATTTTATTTTAAGGTTATTATGGTAAAACCATTATTATTAAGTAACTTATAATAAAACATAAAATAAAATAAAAGACATGCATTTTTGTTCATATAGAATCGAATACTTAAATAAAAGGGAAAAGAAAAATAAGTTGAAGGTTCGGCCTTTGTTAAGCTCAATTGAGGTATGTTTTGTTTCCAATTTTTGATAATTTTTACGTTTTTTAGATCGTTCTTTCGTATACTGTGAGACACATGTTCGAATTTCGGCTATTATTGCATATGTCAAATCTTGCCATGGTTAGGAGCTTTAAGAAATTTATGATTTAAGTAGTTAAATGAAAGTTGTGTTGAATTTATAATTTTATATTAGAAATTTTGATGAATTTGAATTTATGAGGACTAATTTGTTAATTTAGTAAGTAGAGGGACTCAATTGCTAAATAAATTTAAAACGAGGACTTTTATGTACATAGGGAACATTCAACCTAAAGGTGGTTTAAGAATAATTTGTTTATTTTGTATGTTTTGAAATTTAGACTATAGTGCAGAAAGTGTGAAATAGTAAGGGAAAAAGGGCAATTGCCCAATTAAGTAATTGTGGATTAATTTGATTGAAATTGAGTTTGAACAGATCTTATTTTGAAATTTGAAGCTCAAGAATTAAAGCAATCGGGGTCGGATCGAGGAAAGGCCAAGACAACCGAGTAATCTATTTTACCGTATGTTGATATCCGAGGTAAGTCTTTATGTAATCAAATATCGTTTAATTCATGTGTAAAATATTTTACCAAGATGATTTGAATTTTATTTGTTCATTAGCATAGTAACTGAATGCTTTGATGTTATATGGACGTGGTTTTGTTACTTTTAAATGTATTGGAGCTTTCGAAAATTTTGTTTAGTATATGGAACATGTGCTTAATTTGACAAATAAATGGGTATGAATTGATTTAGTAAGTATATCTTTCGACTTATGCCTAGAAGATTGGTGTTGAGGACATGGTCGGGCTTTGTGCCTAGCAGGCTTAGTGCCAGTGATCAAATATCAGACCTCGTGTCTAGCAGGCTTAGTGCCGGTGATCAAATATCAGACCTCATGTCTAGCAGGCTTAGTGCCAGTGATTAAACATCAGACTTCGTGTCTAACAGGCTTATTGCCAGTGAATAAATATCAGACCTTAGGTCTAGCAGGCCTCGTGCCGGTGAATGAATCAGGCTTGTGCTTGGTAAGCTTATTGTCGGTGATTAAATTTCAAATTTGTGTTTATAAGATTTCAAGTGAAATATGAGCTAAATGATCTTATATATATATGTGTGTGTGTATATTCGGCCATATAGGTATGTATATGGGAAAGGTTATTTAGATATTGAATATTATGCCATGAAGGTACGTATGAATGTGATTTGGTATTCAATGTTGAGTAGTTAATTTTGCAAATATGATACAAGCGTGTAATGGGTTGATCAATGCTTAAAGTGTGCATAGATGAGATGTGTCATAAGCATATGTGTATTGATTTAATGGAATCGGCTTGTAATTCATATGATTGCAATTTAAGACAATGATATAAGAATGTTAGAATTTATTATATAATTTGATTAAACATATGTGTACATGATAGCTTGCATTGGAGGTGGTTTATAAGTTTTCTGGTTGTCTGCTAGTGATTTCGTAGCTGAAGTAGGGGCTAATGTCGTGAAGGGTATGGGTGAGCAAGTGTCACAAGGTGATTCAGATCTAGTGGTAGATCTCGGTAAGGGTAAGTGGATATCGGCTTTGGGTAAGGATGGTCGAATATGGTGATGTTGTGATATTGGTTACATTGGTTATCGTTGGATTATAGTCTAATATCGTACTGGACTGTTGTAGGTTAATCACGTGAGGAGTTTCGTCGTAGTACATCGCAAAACATGTATGTAATCGACACCCACTAGTAGACTAGATTAGCAAAAGCCGAAAAGTTAAAATGCCAAAATTTCGGCATTTCGAGGGCTTGTGAGCGTGTGAGCGTTCGTGGGTCGGTTGAATCAGTAAAATCTATAATCGTAAACGGTAAGTTGATGGGTGCGAGATTTCATGCACGTTGATGGTTTTGGGCCTTAGAGGGCCGAATTTAGGCCCAATGGGCTTATGGATCCATATGGGTGAAATTGAGCCGTAAGTTTAATCTGGTAGTTGAACTGTTAATTCTACTAAAACGGGCATAAAATATGGGCTTAGTAGGCCGTAATAGCTAGTGGACACTGTAGGGCCCATTAGGGGTTTTAGGGCCCGATGACTCTGTAGTAATAAAATGGGCTAAATAAGTTATCTGGATGCCATTAAGACTGTTAACAAACTGTAATGAGCATGAAACCCTAAAAACTAGAAAATTTACTGAAATACCCATTAAAAGTGGAAAATTACTATTTTACCCCTAGGTGCTAAAAGATCATTTTACCCCTATGGTTAAGTTGACTGAATAGCATGCTAAAATTATATCTATTCACTGTATGCCATGTCATTATATACACTATTGCATGGGATTGGGTTTTGATGGAGGAAGTGCTAAGTGGCAATATCACGTTTACTGTTTGGGGCTTTGCCTCGTTTTATTGTTAGTGGCTTGGCCACGTTATTTGATTAAGCAACTAAGCTGCGACTGTAGTGTGTAGGGCTAGGTGGGTTGAGTTATTCCCCACATGGTGTGTAGGGCTGGTACGAGTGGTGTGTAGGGCTGGATTGGGCTGGGTTTTGCATTCATGCATAAATACTATTCTGTTTCTGTAATGGGTCTATGGGCCACACTGATTTTCTGAGTAGGGCTAAGGCCCAGTAATTACTGTTTTTTGAATAGGGCTAAGGCCCAGTTAATTCTGTATCTGGATAGGACTTAGGCCCAGTTAAGCTTGAACTGATTTGGACTCTGGTTGGGTTTAGCTTACACACTGAGTTTCCTAAACTCACCCCTTTCTTTTCATCCATGCAGGTGAGCCCCAACCTTAATGGACTTGGAGCTGGAGGGATTCGGAGTGGCCACGTGAACCGCATTTGGTTATGCTTTCTTAAATTGTTTATTTCAGTATTTTCTTAATTTATTATCATTTTGGGTTTTAATTTTGTAATAAGGCTGCTCATTGGTTATTTTTATTTTTATGTTGGTTTTTAATTATTAAATTATTACTCGTTTAAATTTGATAGAATTAGGCTGCGCGGGTTTTTATTCCAAATTAATCAACATTTTCAAAATATATCACACGTAACAAATAGATAACTTAACGACAAATAAGATCTTTTAAAGAAATAAACTCTAATTGGTAGTGGATAGGACTTTCATAAGTTAAATGACTTGTTTTCGTTCCAAACTCTTAAAAATGATTTTGCAAGTCACCCTAAACGTATTAATTAAAGAATGAGGTGTAATTCATCGTGTATGTGACTCACCAGATTTGGCCATAATGTCTGGGCCGGGTTTGGAGTGTTATAGGGTATTTGATAAACTATAATTTATACATATTTTTATCCCATGCCTAGCATTTTTTTGATGAATTATCATTAAACTTGTGAAATTTGATGCTCTTAATCCTTTAATTTCATGTTTTATACTTAGATGAGTATAAGGAAGAGAAAAGAGCAAGAAACGGGCCAAAAACGGGCAAAGTAGGCCCAAATCAATAATCAACACGGTCTAGACATTCTCACACGGGTACACCACACGTCTTGCCACTAACTATACTTCTATTCGATAGGTGCGCTTGCCTTTTATCGTGATAATAGTTAGTTTCTAGGTACGATCGTAAAAATATTTAAACTTATCACGCACATCAATTTTCCCCAATCTCAACCCCTTGAAAATCTCCTTGATTTGCTCTATGTTTTACTCAACCTTTCAATTTGACTTTTAATTCAATTTCTCAAGACCAAGTCATCTTTTACCAAATCTTCAACCACTTTTAGTATTTGAATCCAAGTCCACTTCTTACCAAGTCCATGTAGCAAAATAACAACCAATAGCCGACGATGGGATTCGAACCCCATACCTCATTCCCTTTGTAAATGACGCCACAAGCGACTCCACCACAAGCTCCTTTGTGTCATGAAACCCCCAAAAACTTTACTTAAACCATATGAGCTAACATCCGCACTCCCCTAAGCCTAAAAATCAAAATTTTTCCAAAGGCTTAGCTTTAACCCAAGCCTTCTAAAGGCCCTCCAAACACACCCAAATCATCAATTGACAATTTATGCAAATTTTAAAAATCGCAAAATTTTGGGGCGTTACAAAACTAGTTGGGGTGACTGAGCATACCTTGAGACTAAGATTATTTACATACTCCTTCGGAGGTAGAGCAGAAGCATGGTTGAACTCCTTACCGTTTGGTTCCATAACTACATGGCAATAGTTGGTTGAACGTTTCTTAATGGAATATTTCCCTCTATCTTTAATCACCAAGATATAAAATGAAATCGCTTCATTTCAGCAACTTGGTGAAGAATCTTTATATGAGGCATGTGAGCAGTTCAAGGAGTTATTATGAAAGTTCCCTCATCATGGCATTCTTTACTGCGTTCAAATAGAGGCTTTCTATAGTCTCAAGATTCATACTGGAATGATGGTGGATGCTTACAAGATTATTGAAAGAATTGTCAGCAATAACTACCAGTGGCCAACCAATCGAGCAACCTCAGAAAGACTAGCAGCAAGAGTACATGAAGTATACACACTTGCTTCTTTTGCAGCCCAGGTATCCTCTATGTCTTCTATTCTTAAGAACATAATTGTTAATGGTCTCAATGGAAATCTGTCAGGTCAGTAGTTGAACTAGTTCGAGAATATTTATTGTGAATACTGTGGAGATGGCCATTTCTTTGAAAATTTCCTATCGAATTAAGAGTCAAATTATTACATGGGAAACTAGAATTGGAATGGTCTGCAATCAAATTTTTACAACTCTTCATGGTAGAATCATCCAATTTCTCCATAGAGTAATTAATGGGCAGACCATAGCAACTTTGTTATGCCATTTTGACCAAATGATTTGTCGGAATATTCTCAACAAATGCAACAACCCCCACCAACTGAATTTTCAAGTGATCTTGAGAATCTTCTAAAGGCATACATAGCGAAGAATGATACCACTTTAAGAAATCTAAAGAATCAAATGGGTTAGCTAACCAATGAATTTCGAAATAAACCCTAAGGAGTTTTGCCCAGAAATACTAAAAATGCAAGAATTTTGGGCAAAGAATATTGCAAAGCAATCACTTTGCCAAGTGGAAAGACATTGGAGCCTAAGATGGTTAAAGTTCAAGATTAGCTTATTGTAGCTCAAGACAAAGAGGAAGTTCAACTGAGTGTTGAAACTCCTATTTCACAGAAGTCAAAGTCGGTGATCCTAGATGAGGTAAACTCTAAACCAGTTAGTTCTGATTATCTAACACCCTTACCAGATGCAGAAACTTTTCCATAAAAGAGTTTTCTAGTGAAAGCTAAGATTCCACCATTGCCATATCCCCAACGATTCCAGAAACAACACGGGATACTCAGTTGAAAGAAATTTTTTATGACGAGGTGACTTTTAATGACATTAATGTTGCTAAATCCCAAGATGTAGTTGAAGACTGTTCTACTATTTCCAAAATGGAATCGATGGCTTTTATAGAGCTAGAGCTCAATTCTATAGATGATCAGTTAGAATGTATTCTGTTAGTAGATTCACCAAGTAATGATGAAGATGAGGAATGTTTGGCTTTGTTAGAAGGTAAAATGAAAGGATTCACATAAGAAGTTCTACTAGAATCATTAGAGTTATTATCTCGGGAGTACACACAACCAAAAGTGTTGATTGAATAGCCAGTTGAATTGGAGCTAAATACTTTACGTCCTTATTTGAAATATGATTATTTGGGTTTATTTTTATTTTTACCTATCCTAAGTTTAGTTGAGTTCACCAAGAATCAATAAGAAGAGTTATTAGTTGTTTTGGAAAATCACAAGAAGGGTGTCAGATGGATTTTTGTAGAAATTTGAGTCACGGGTTGGAGGATTTCTAGGAACTACTGGAAGTTAAACAAGGCCACCAAGAAAGATCATTCTGGGTTTTCTTTCCCTAATAAGATATTAGATAGATTTGATGGGAAAGAATATGATTACTTCCTAGATGGTTATGGTTGGTAGGACAAATGGCTGTTTGACACCACTGTGGTCAATGACGATCTTGAATAAAATGAAGGGAGTTCTCCTCACTTTCTCTATCGTTATTTCATATTTGTAGTTTTTTTCTCATTTGAATAAAAATGTAAAATTAGATGAAATTTTCTTTGGTCTATTACATTAATTAAAACTCTGTCTAGGAGATTGGGACTTAAGAAAGACCATTTATGACCCCTCTAGTCTTTTCTGGGAGTTTAATTTAATGTAATTTTTTGAAAAATATTTTTCTAAATAGCCTAAAGAATTTAAGTTTTTTTTTTTTGTTAAATAAAGGGTCAACTTTTAAGCCAAGCACTGATTTCTTTAAGTTTTCTTTATTTTACTTTTAGTACAGGAGATTAGGATTTAAAAAGGAGCTACCATTGGGCTCCATATACCGCTAAGAAGGGAAACATTCGACCCTTTCCGCATAAACCTATAGCCAGTACCTTGCTCTACCGCCACTCCCAAGTAGCCCAATAGTCCATCTCACTTAACCCCTTAATGCTGCAACCCTTAACTCCCTGAATCACCACCCTGAACACCTTCATTTGAAGTCACCAACTACCACACCTAAACTATCCTTAAAACCGCCACCCTCTTCAACTTTAAACTTTACAATCGACTGCTCAATCACCTGCGTAAAACTGAAACCACCTTTAACATATTTTCTACTTCTAGCATTGAGAGTCCCTTCATCTAACACCATTTCATGAAGTGAACAGTTTGGTATAATGGCTATGCTGCAACACATGCAGTTGCAGCAATAAGCTTACTGGATATACCAAAAAAATGTGGGATGAATTAGTCAGAGATAGATTTATAAAATATATATTTCATAACTCATTTTTTTTTGTTCTTGAATTTCCAAACTTTATACTCAAACCATGGACTCAAATGTCGAGGAAGGAATGAGGCGATCAGATTCTGAGGGTTCTACAAATAAATAAAAAGGGAGGATATTTACCTTATGTTATTTTCTTTCCTAGGTTATGTTAGGATTAGGTTCTATTAGGATTTTTATTTTTCGTATAATAAAACAAGAGGTGGAAATCATAAATAAAAATGAACAAGTTGCACAGTAAAAAGTGTGGCAATAGATATATACATGTCTAGGATTGGATCTAGAGAGAGCTTGGTACTTAAGCAGTCAAATTGACTCACCTCCTCTTTTCTAGAATCCTAACTGGTGTATAATATCTGTTCACTTTTAATAATATCTTGTTTATCTTAAGTAGGGGGCCAAAAAATTGAAATTATTTCCTTTAAGAATAAAATTTTCTTTTAAATATGATTAGGTTATATTTTGTTAAAAAAATTGAAATTTTGTTAAGTATGCTAAACTTCAGTATAAATAAAGTTCGATTATTTCAATAATTTTTATGTTAGCTGAATTATGACATAAATGTATTTTTAATAAAGCATGCAAATCATACCATAAAATTTTAGTTCCTTAGGAAAGTTAGGCATGCATGAAACTTTAAGTCTCTAGAATTGACTTAATAATTTCTTGAGGCTGAATCCTAGGAAGCATGGAATGTTGAAAATGATTTAGGCAACTTTTGTTTGGACTGTGTAAACCTTTCAAGTGAACATTGATGAATTTTTATCCCTTGAAATCCAACTTTGAGACTATATGGCCTAATTTTATATGAATTCTTGGAATATTTAGCCATCACTTTTCTCTTAATTATCTTTAAACTGTCGCAAACACTAGACTCAGTACTATTGAGAATGTTCTTTGAAAATAAGTTGTGGGTGTTGAAAAGAAATATCAAATGCTCAAAAAATTATAGTACATACAGCAAAATGCTCGTGAAAAAAAAAAGAGAAAAAAGAAGAAGAGCATATGTACTTGAAAGAAAATAGATATACAAAAGACCATGTGAAAGCAAAATAAGTTGGTGTATTGAAGGTAAATATTTCGAAGGTCTAATTCAAGCTGAGTTTAGGGTTTTTAGCCTAAAATTATCTTTTACCTACCCTTAGCCTAGCCACGTTACAACCTATTTTAAAGGCCTATTGATTCATTTTTTACCTAAATTTATCTATCTTTTACCTACCCTTAGCCTAGCCATGTTACAACATATTTAAAAGACCTATTGATTCAAGTTTTCTTTGATTCCTACATTAGTGGAGAGGAATTGATATGTTCAACATATGAAGACATAAGTTAAATTTAATGATTCTGGCGTAATCTTGAATAAGGAAATAAAATTAAAGTGGTAGGGATTTAACATATCTTTATTAGGAAAGCATTTAGTCTATTATTGCTATCATAAGAATAATTGAGATTAATTTTAATGATATGTATACTCAAGTAGCATAAGTATCAAATTTCTTATTTTTTGAGCATAAGTATACCAAATGCATAAAATTGGGAAGAACATTGTTTTGAAGGAAATTTTCAAAGGTGTTTCCAAAAAATTCTTTTCAATTTGTGCATTACTCGGGACAAGCAATAAATTAAAATAGACACACTTTTTCATACCCTTTTTAACTCAAATTCATGTAGTTTTGGTAAAATTCTTGTCAAAAAAATATAATAATTATAAAATAATTAAAGCACTTAAATTTTTAACATGTTGAATTCTAATTAATTTTATATTAAATTTTGACTATTTTTGATCATTTTCAACAGAATCACCCAAAAGGCAAAAATTGGCTCGGCAGACAATGCTAGAAGTGCAAAATCGAGAAGCGATTTTGAAGCATCAATGAAACTTATTTTTTTAGCCTAAGATGGTACAAACTATGAATATCAATTCATAATATAATTAATTTTAATTTTAATCGAATTTACTTTGGGTTAAAAAAGATTATTATTAATTAATTATGAAAAGAGGCCTAGCTAAGCTGAACTGAGAAAACCGATCTAATCGAGCACTGGGCAACCTAAAACCATCCCACATGCTGACCCAATCAGTTTGTTTGGCTGATTATTTGTCTTGCAAAGTAGCCCTTGAACACTCCTTCAATTTGCATTCAAACCCCTCCACTATTTATACTTTTCTAGATTTACCCTATCTGAAAAGAGCAAGTTTGAAACCTTCTAACTTGCCACATGTGTGGTCGGCCATGGGGGAACTCTATGGCTGCTAATTTTTTCTACTTTTAGTAGCCCTCTCAACCCATAAATATGCCCTTGGTTGCTCACTTCAAACATGTCTCAAACCCATTCATCACTTCTCTCTCACTTTTCTCTCTTCATTGTTCTGCGTTTTCTTCCCCATTCCCTTGCCGATTTCACCTCTTGAAAAAGAGTCATTCAACCACCATTTGTAACAGCATTGAAGTGTTCATGGAAGGCTCAGTTGAACAAGAACAACTTGAGAAGGAGGAGCATAGCAAACTAATCAAGCCTCGAAGAAACATTGGATTTAATTCCTGTTCCTTATTCTTTTTAATTTTATTGTTGTTATGAATATGCTATGAATATTTGTAATGTTGATATGTTTAATTTAATTAATATGGATTAAATTTAATTCGTGTTAGGTTGATTGCATTTTGTCCACTTAATTTATTAAAATTTTGTTTGTGTTGTTATAGGCCTTGGTAAAATATTTGATTAAGTAAAACCATGACTAAGTTATTCTTGCATTACAATTGTAAGGTAACTAATAATTTAAAACCATGACCAAGTTATTTTTGCATTACAATTGTAAGGTAACTAATAAATTAATTATTTAAATGGATTGAAATTGTAATTAACTGACACAATTCTTAATTAGTGCATGTTTAATCATCTAAGGTAGCTGAGGGTTAAATTAGCAACAGTATCTAACGATACATTAGCCTTGCATTACTTACGAGATTATTGTGATTAAACTGTTTCACGGTAGAAATGCATTGTTACCTCACGTAATCTTTTATGTGCTTATAAGATTGAATTAATTGTTTGAATTGACATAGAGATATGTACAAGAGGTTATTTTAATTTCATAACTATGTATGTGCATTAACACATTTGCTTATTAAATTTTTGTTAATCGGTTGAATTGACATAGAGATATAGTCAAGATATAAATGGATTTTGGTGGGTGAGTATGTTCATAATTTAGCAAATTACCAAGTTTTCTGTGAATTTATTCGTAATCTAACACCCCAAACCCGGCCTAGAAGTTAGGCCCGAATCTGGCAAGTCACATTAAAGTGTTTTTCGAAAACCTTGTTTTCATTCAAAACCCTTCTTGTTTATACTTTGTTTCCAACTAAACTTATGTGTGTTTATCTTCAAATCATGGTTTATTAAAAAGTTAATCACTTAAAAACATTGTTAATATCATTCCAAATCTCTTTGAGTTGCAAAAGCTAATTTAAAGTAAATAAGTTTAAAACGTATGCTTTTGGAAACACAATTTGGTTTGAAAAAACTCGTTTTATCCTAATCTAGCAATTATAAGTAAGAAATCAAAACCCAATTAGAAGCTAAAATCTTCAAATGGCCTTATTACAAGAATTTAAAACCCAAATATAAAAATACTTAGGAGTAAATAACAAAAACAAAAAGCATAAGCAGCGTGTGGTCTTCTCCGAGTCCATCACATCACTGAACTGACTAACACTAGGGATTACTTTAATATTCTATTGTCGCAACACTTTCGAGATCATAGACCTCAAGTGACCGAATTGCTTAATGTGAAAGAACAACCGGCCTAACTCTTTTGATTAATGAGATCAAGCTCTTGAGAAATGAAATATCTAACCAATAGCCGCCTAACCTCCAATCTAGACATTGCCTAAGAAAATAAAGAGGTATTCGATTTTAGCCAACGAAAGTAGCACAATTGTTATGAAAGAAAGAGGAGAATCGGTGTAATAGCCCGATTTGGACCCTAGTCGGAAAATTGTTTCGGAACCAGAAATTTGAGTTTGAAAAATATTCTAATATTATTTTCTATGCCTGTGTTATATGAATCTGCATCTGTGAAATTTCTGTGAATTTATTTGTTCATTTTTGTGCTTAATTATGAAAAAGGACCTAATCGTGAAAGAGGTAGAAGCTATGTGCTAGTTGTTAAAATGTTAAAAGTGCCTATTTAATTTGGCTTTATATTTGAAAGGTCCTTATGTGGTTATTATGCCAATTACATGAGTAATGGGCATTTATAGCCTTATCATATATGAATTTATAATGGTTTAATAAAAGGGCAAAACTATCATTTCGATTACATGTTAATACAAATAAAACAAAATAGAGAAATGGCCATGCAAGCATCATTTCATAGCTGAATATTGAAGAAAGAAAGCTAGGGTTTGGTGTTTTAGCATTCAGCCATTTCAATTAGTGATTAAGGTATGAGTTTTCGTCCCTTTTTTTTATAATTTCTAGGTTTCTATGATAATGGCTTCGTATTCTTCCATGCCCATGTCTCAATTTCTATTTTTGATGAAGTCTATGAAAAATTCCATTGATGGTATTTGAAGCTTTATAGTGAAATTGAATGAATTTCGATGGTTTGGTAGTGAATAAACATGTATAGCCATGAATTTTTGATAAAATTGAGCTTTGTGGGCTAATTTATGAAAATGAGACTTTCAAAAGATTAAATTGTGAAGTAAATGTGTTATATGGGCTTATATGATTAGTATTGAAAGTTGGCTGTGTTTAGATGTGGCTAGATCTGTTGAATTTGATGATATTTGTATTGGGGGCTAATTTGTTAAAGTTTGAAATTATGATGGATAAATTGCAAATTTTCCCTAATTGAGTGTTTAAGGATTGAATTGAATGAAATAGAATATTCAATGATTGAATTTAGATTTATTTAGATCTAGGACCAAGGAAATCGAACTTAGATCGAGGAAAGTCCAAAATCATTGAATAGTCGACTCAAATTCGTCTAATTCTGTACGAGGTAAGTCAATATACAAAATACGCATTGAATCAATGTTATTTATGTATTTATGATATTGAACTACGATTGGACGGCCATGAGGGCCTGATGTATAAATTCTGAGTCGATTTTGATCTGGTAAAGGTAAGAGAAGATCATGTAACACCCTAAACTCGGCCCAGACGTTACGGCCAAGTCTGATGTGTCACATCACCTACAACTAACCACGTTACCTAGTTAGTAATATTAGGGTGAGCTTTTGCAAAATTGATATTAAAGTTCGAAGAAAAATTCCTGGTTAATTGGTGAACATCCTATTCATTTTAGTTATTAAGAGAATCATGTTAAAACTTAACACTGTTACTCGTTTGAAACATGTGATTGATTTTGAAAACATTTGAATAAAGTTTAAGAAAACTTGCGCAGATTTGCTCATAGCATTAGAAGTACAGTATAAATAAGAAGTTGAACACCCAAAATAATTAAAGCGACCTTATTACAACCCAAAACCATAATGGAAATAATTTGTAGTAAATAAAATAAAAATAAAATAAAACTTAATTAATTGAAATCCATGTCTCCGAATCCCTCCCAGCTCTAAGTTCGCTAGTCTAGGGCTCACCTACATGGATGGAAAGAAAATGGGTGAGTTTGGAAACTCAGTGTGTAAAGAAAACCTATCCAGAGCCCAAATCAGCTCAAGCCCATTGGGCCCAAACCCTTTCCAGTCTCAATATATACTGGGCCGAAGCCCTATTCAGATACAGTAAACTGGGCCTTTGCCCATTTTAGATAACAGTACGGCCCGTAAGCCCATTTAAGTAATAGAAAAAAATTTAATTATAAATGCAAGCCCAAACCCAGCCTGAATCCAACCACTACACTCCACCCGTACCAGCCCTACACTCCATGTGGGGAATAACTCAACCCACCTACCCTACACTCCACAGTTGCAGCATAGCTGCTCAGATAATAGTAAAATGAGGCAAAGCCTCCAGTACGTGGTCAAGCCACTATCAGTACTTCATCCGTCATTAACCCAGTCCCATGCAAGAGATAGTCATGATATGGCATACAGTAGACAGAAACAGTAAAGCATGCATTTTCAGTCATGTTTAGCCCTAGGGGTATAACGGTCATTTTGCACCTAGGGGTAAAACTGTAATTTCTCACCCTTAAGGGGTACTTCAGTAATTTTATCAGTTTTTTGGGTTTTACGCATATTTCAGTCCTTAATAGTCTAACTTTCATCCCCGTAGTTAATTTAACCCACTTTAGCAGTCCAGTTACCGGGTCCTAAAATCCCTAATGGGCCCTACAGTGTCTATAAGCTACTTGAGCCCATTTAGTCCAAGTTTTACGATTGATTTACTAGTTTAAGCAGCTTTGGACCTACAGTCTATCAGTATACATTTATTGCCTATTTTTACCCATATGGGCTCGTAAGCCTATTGGGCCCACATTCAGCCCATCGAGGCCCAAACTTATCGAAGTGCACGAAATTACGCACTCATCCACCTTACCACTTGCGATTACAGATCTAAGGATTTCCAATCGACTTACGAGCGCTTGCATGCTCACAAGCCCACGAAATGCCAGAATTTTTGCATTTCGGCTTTTCGGCTTTTGCCTACTTGAAATACAAGGGGGTGTTCGATACACACCTGATTTGCGATGAGTACTAATGAGATCTCCGACAGGGTGCCCTACAATCAGTCACTTAGCATATCAGATCCAAGATACAATGACAACCAACAAAACCTTACTTACCACATTCGGCCATCAACACCTAAGGCCCTTCAGTTCTTACATTTGCTGAAGTTAGTGACTAGATCGAGACCTAGTCATTCCACTTGTCCAAGTCCTCAATTAGTAGCCCCTAGATCACCTTAACACAAAATAAATTGGTTGTTAAGACCCTTAGAGCCCTATGCCCCAAATCGATAGCCTCCTTAAGCACATAGGGGTTTTGACTTTTCTAAATCCCAAAATAAAGTATGAACAGGAGATTTTGATAACTTACTGAAGATTTAATACTCCAGAATGATTCCAATCCCGTTTTTAACATAAATCTGGCATAGATCTAGCCTCTAAACATGTGCAGAGAGGAATCTAAAGATCTAAGGATTTGATTCCCTCCCCCACTATGACTATGATAATTTCAGCTTTTAATGAGATGAAGGAGAAGGAAAAATGAAAAATTTGTAAGGAGAAGAAGAAGATGTCGACAGGGCTATGAGATTCGGCTAAAAAGAAAAGAAAGCAAGGGTATTCAATCAAAAGGGAAATCGGCACAAAGCAAACTTTTGGGATTTCGGCTTTGAGTAGCAGTCGATTAGTTTGGGAAGAAGAGAATGGTAGATTCAGTTTTGAAGAAAAAGAAAAGAAAAGATGGTTGGAGAGGAGAGGTGGTTTTGGTTTTGGAAGAATAGAAGAGAAGAAATAAAAGATGAAAGAAAAGGAAGAGAGGGTTTGCTAGAGACAATTTGGCACAAAGAGAAGAACTTGCTTGCGTTTTTAGCTTTTTGGTACACTAAGAGAAGAATAGAACAAAAGTAAGAAACCCTAAGTGCAAAACCCTAATTCAGCATGAAGGAAAAAGAAATTAGAGCTTACCCTAATGGCTGTTGAAACAAACAACACAACCTCCTTTTGTTTGCCAAAATTGCAGCCCCTAAAGCCCTAGCCGAATGCCCCTATCCATATGATCATAAATTAAAAGTATTATCCACTTACCTTGCAACTAGAACCATGGCCCTAGCACTCAGTCCACACGCCAATTTTTTAGGAGCTTACTGGCACCACATTGCCACTTTACCAAAGGCCTCTTTGTGTCTTAATTTACTAACTTTTTCTTAAAGGCCCACTCAACCAAGTCCCCCTTCTCTTTAAACCCAAAATTTGATATATTTGTCGGGTTTTAACTTTGGTTTGGGCCTTTTAAAGGCCCACTAACACACTTAAACACAATTTTAATAACCACAACACAAAAATCTCAAAAATCCCGAAAAATCCTAAAAATCAGGGTGTTACAACTCTACCCCCTTAAAGAAATTTCAGCCTCGAAATTTACCTGATCCAAATAGTTGAGGGTGTTGTTGGCGCATCGCCTTTTCTGGCTCCCAAGTAGCCTCTTCCCTACTATGATTTCTCCAAAGCACTTTTACTGATAGAATTGACTTTCTTCTTAGCACTTTGACCTCACGATCTAGTATTTGCATAAGCTCCTCTTCAAAGGTCAAATTAGTCTTTACTTCAATCTCTTCTTCTGGTACGACATGTGAAGGATCCAATCGATACCGTCTTAGGATGGACACATGAAAGACATCATGAATACGGTCCAGCTCCGGTGGTAACTCCAGCTGATAAGCTACTGGCCCTACCCATTTAAGAAACCGATAAGGCCCAATAAACCGCAGACTTAACTTGCCCTTCCTACCAAACCTCAAGATCTTTTTCCAGGGCGAGACTTTCAGAAATACCATATCCCCAATAGAGAACTCGATTTCCTTACGCTTTAAATTGGCATACGACTTCTGTCTATCAAACGCTTCCTTTAACCGGTCCATGATCAACTTAACCTTAGTCTCAATATCTGCCACTAACTTTGGTCTAAGAACCTACCACTCTCCCCAATATCTGCCACTAACTCTGGTCCAAGAACCTACCACTCTCCCAACTCTATCCAACATGTTGGCGTACGACACCTTTGCCCATAAAGTGCCTCATATGGAGCCATCTGAATACTTGCCTCATAACTGTTGTTGTACGCAAACTCCGCCAATGGTAAGTAGTCCTCCCAACTACCACAAAAGTTGATAACACAACCCCTTAACATATCCTCCAGAACCTGAATAACCCTTTCTAACTATCCATCTATCAAATGGTGAAAAGCAGTGCTGAAGTCCAATCGTGTACCCAACGCCTCATGCAATATTTTCCAAAATCGAGATGTAAACCTAGGGTCTCGATCAGAAATAATCGAAACTTGCACCCCATGCAGTTGCACTATCTCTGCCACATACAGCTTGGCTAACTTCTGCAGTGAGTAATCAGTTCAGACAGGTATGAAATGGGCATATTTTGTTAACCTATCCCCAATCACCATATAGAATCTTTCTTGGAGGGTGTCAAAGGTAGCCCACTTACAAAATCCATGGTAACCCTTTCCCGCTTCCATAGTGGGATCTTTACTGGCTGCAACAGCCCAGAAGGCAATTGGTGCTTAGCCTTAACTTGCTGGCACGTAAGACATTTTCCCACAAATTTTGTCACCTTTCGCTTAAGTCCAGGCCACCAATACACCTCTCGCAAGTCTCAATATAGCTTATTCCCTCCAGGATGCATGGCACAAGGTCCATCATGAGCCTCTTTCAAAATCGACTGTCTCAATTCAGAGTCCTTCGGAATACAAAATCTTCCACAAAAACAAAGAACTCCATCAGTATTCAGTCTAAAATCTAAATTCTCCTCATTCTCTGCTTGTTGAAATCGAAGAATCAACGACTCATCCTTTAACTGCTTCTCTTTAACCTGCTCAGTCAAAGTGGGTCTCACTTGCAAGTCCACTAACAGGCTTCCATCGTCATAAAGACTCAAACGAGCGAACATCGCTCTCAACTTAGCTACAGCTCTTCGGCTTAGTGCATCAGCTACTACATTCGCCTTGCCTAGGTGGTACTCAATCAAACAATCGTAATCCTTAAGCAACTCTATCCATCTCTGTTGCCTAGGATTTAACTCATTCCGAGTCAACAGATACTTGAGACTTTTATGGTCTGTGTATATAATACACCTCTCTCCATACAGATAATGTCTCCAGATTTTTAACGCGAAGATCACTACTGCCAACTCCAGATCATGTATAGGGTAATTCGCTTCATGAGGCTTTAGCTGTCACGAAGCATAAGTGACTACATTACCCTCTTGCATTAGTACACAGCCTAAACCCACAAGCGACGCATCACTGTACATAGTAAAATCCTTCCCAGACTTCGGCGTATCAAAATTGGCGCCTCAGTTAAAATCTTCTTCAGCTTATCAAAGGCTTCTTGCTATTTCTCAGTCCATACAAACACTACTCCCTTCCTCAACAGTTTCGTCAATGGTGCAGCAATCAAAGAGAATCCTTCTACAAATCTTCTGTAATAGCCTGTCAGCCCCAAAAAACTCTGAATTTTTGATACTGACCTATGTGGCTTCCATTCCAGAACTTCCTCAATTTTTTGAGGGTCTACCCTAATCCCCTCAGCAGAAACAACATGACCCAGAAAAGTCACCTCTCAAAGCCAAAATTCACACTTACTGAATTTTGCATAGAGTTGCTTCTCTCTCAGCACTTGCAGCATAATACGGAGATACTCATCATGCTTCTCCTCAATTTCTGAATATACCAGAATATCATCGACAAAGAGAACTACGAATCGCTCCAAGTATGGTTGGAATACTCGATTCATCAGATCCATAAAAGCTGCAAGTGCATTCGTCAGTCCAAATGGCATAACCAGAAAATCGTAATGACCATACCGAGTTCTAAATGCTGTCTTATGAATATCCACTTCCTTTACCCTTAACTGATGGTATCCAGATCATAGATCGGTCTTGGAAAACACTGACGTTCCTCTAAGCTGGTCAAATAGATCGTCGATTCTTGGCAGAAAATACTTGTTCTTATCGTCAGTTTGTTCAACTGGCGATAATAGATGCACATACCCATCGTTCCATCCTTCTTCTTCACAAATAGTACTAGTGGTCCCCACAGAGACACACTCAGTTTAATGAAGCCTCTATCCAGCAATTCTTGAATTTGTGCCTTCAATTCCATTAACTCCTTTGGTGCCATCCTATAAGGTGCGATGGACACTGGAGCCGTTCCAGGTAACAAGTCGATTCCAAACTCGACTTCTCAATTCGGAGGTAATCCAAGAAGCTTCTCTGGGAAAACATCTTGGAACTCCTTAACATTTCTAACCGTCTCTACAGTCAAGCCCTCAGTCTCAGTCTGACTTACAAAAGCTAGGTACGCCTCGCAACCCTTGCGGATCAGTTTTTTAGCCCTTAAGGCTGAAACCACATTGGAAAAGTAGTCCATTCGCTCCCCAATAACCATTACCACCTCATCCTCAGTAGTCCTTAACACCATCCTCTTAGCTGCACAATCCAGAGTCGCTCCATGCATAGTCAACCAGTCCATTCCCAAAATCAGATTGAATTCTCTGAATGGTAATTCCATTAAGTCTCTAGCAATGATCCTACCTTGAGTCTCTAAAGGCACCTCCTTAAAAAGTTTATCTACCCTAACCGGGTGACCCAGTGGACACAGTTACCCCACTCACAGTTTCCTCAGAGTGCACACCCAATGACCCAAAAATGTCACATGCAATGTACCAATGAGTAGAACCCACATCTATCAGAGCAGTGTATGGCATGCCCGAGATTAAAAACGTACCAGTTATGACGTCAGGTGCATCACCCTCCTCTCGGTGATGAGCAGCATATACCAATGCTGGCTGGCGAGCCTTAGCATTTCCACCACCCCTGTCATGTGCTCCACATCCCCGTCCATTTTCGTTGCCACCTCTACCTTGTCCACACCTCTTGGCTGCAGCGGTCCACAACCCTCTGTTCAGCAACTTGAGTCTGAGCAGGCCTCCGAGGACAATCATTAATTCTATGTTCTTTGACCCACATCAAAAGCATGCCCTAGTATGCTTCCAACACTCTCCCAGATGCACTCTACCATAATCTCCGCAAGCCTGTGGTCTAACCGCATTTACTGGAACTACTTAGACCAGTTCCTCCACTCTAGCTCTCTTGGCGTTTCGATTTGCAACTCCATATGGTCCAGTATCCCTCCTAAAGCTGTGACAGCCCTATTTTTGACCCAAGTCTGGAAGTGGTTTCAGAACCGCTAAACGAATCGCAAAAATATTTGAGTATAAAATTTTATGTTTATTTTATGTGATGAATTATGTGTGAAATATTGAATGCTTGGAAAGTGTCAAATTGCATGTGAAATTAATAGTCAGGACTCATGTGTTTAAATTTAAAACATAAGTGGCTAAATTAAGGTGACTAGTTATGGAGTTAAGTGAAACAAAGGGGCTTGCATGTCAATTTGACATTTTTCTAGTTAGTGGCCGGCCATGTGAAGATAATCATGAAAGAACATGTATTTTTATGTATAAAATAAGGTAATAATAATAATTTTGTTAAATGAAATATTAGAATATATTTTATATTTGTTATTTGGGTGATAAAAACAAAGAGGATTTTTGTTCATCTCTCTTTTGTTTTCTTCCATTTTGCCGAAACCATAAGAAGGAATAAGGAAATAAAGCTTGCACCATTCGGCCATTTGAGGCTCATGCATTCAAGGTAAATTTTAGTAATTTGGCTTGAGTTTGTTGTCTTTGAGTTCCATTTGTCATCTAGCCTTAAACCCAAGAGGAAATTATGAATTTTTGTGTTATTGAAGTAGTCGGCCATGGATAGAAAAGTAAGGATCTTTGAGTTCATGTGAGAAGTTGTTAATTGAATGTTTGATGGACTCTTTGAAGTCAAAATTCATGTGCCTATGAGTTTGTATGGTGTGATAGTGAAAATTTGGAGGTTTCGGCCATGGTAATTATTGTGCGAAATGCTTGTTGTTTTCTTGTAATTTAGATGAAATGGAGGATAGATGAAATTGAATTAGTCAAGGGTGTATATATATATATTATTACAAAGAGGAGAAATCGACTTTATGCTTAGGTGAGAGTAGTGACCGAATATGGAGTTAGTAAATTGATAAAATGGTAAATTTAGGTTGAATTAATGTTTGGGAAATTCATGCTAGTTGAGATTTGAAACTAAATTATATATGTACTTCCATTGCAATTTTTAATGTTAGTTTAGAAATAATTAATTTGTGAAGAAATTTTACTTGTAAATAATCGATTTTGAATTTTGAAATGTATGGATGGAATTTCTATGTCCTTAGTAAAATTTGTTTGACGAAACTCACATAGGGAGAGGAGTTGATAAAATTGTTAAAGGTGATTTTAAATGTATTTAAACATTCGGTCAGGGTAGCATTGTGCCAACTTTATGATGTTTGGTGCTTTGATTTGAAAATATTTATGTGTTATGAAATCCATGTGGGTCGAATGAATTGGTAAGTAAAATTAAGTGATGGCATGAAAGCTTCTAAAGTGGTTGCAAATGTTTGAGCCTAAACCAAATGTGAACTTAACCGAATGGGGGATTTATGTGCTAAAAATGTTAGGAAACGACTTATGGCTAAAGCATTTAGGTGCTCACCTATTCGGCTTTTGTTAATTAGGGTGTCATGAGTACTGAGTTGGATTAAAAAAACTTTATTTACTACATTTGATCAATGAATTTAGTTGTAAATTGTAATGTAATTATGCTTGGCCGAATGTAGGTGTGATAGGGGAATTACATGTATGTCTTAATTGAAATGAAAGTATAACTATCAATAGAGATGCGTGAATAAAGTTGATATGATTGTATTGTTTATTCAAGCTCAAGAGCTTAAAGGTGCAACTTCGGACAAAGGGAAGGCCAAGGTCGCGGAATAGTCAACTCGTGCACTACTCGGAAAGATACGAGGTAAGTCCTTGAGAATCAAACCTTTATTTAGGATAAGGAGAAGTTATAATACATATGTATAATCTGTGAGCTAATGGAAAATGATATGTCTGAATGTGAATTTTTGGAAATGAACGTGTGGGAAATTGTTGAAAGCCGAATACTAAGGTTAAATATTAATGTATCTAGTTGTGAATTTGTGTTCTTTGCTTACAATTAAACAAACCGTATGGAACATGTTTGTTATTATGCCGAAATTGTGTGTTTGTATCTGGATGGCTATGGAAAGATGATATGAAAGATATGCTATTATGTATGAGTACAAATTTCATTGATAAAGCCGAGCTTAGTCTCGAAGGGCTTTTGAGCTAGAGTTAAAGCCGAGCTTAGTCTCGAAGGGCTTTCGAGCCAGAGTTAAAGCCGAGCTTAGTCTCGAAGGGCTTTCGAGCCAGAGTTAAAGCCGAGCTTATTCTCGAAGGGCTTTCGAGCCAGAGTTAAAGTCGAGCTTAGTCTCGAAGGGCTTAAAGCCAGTGATAAGCTTCGAGTTTGACCTTGAAAATCATTCGTGGTGGAAATCGGATATGGGTTAAATGTATAAGCTCACGTATAAATAATATTGCCCTGGTTATAACATATGCGCCACTTAATGTAAGGAAGGCAGGTATGTATTCTATACTCTCGATGGTTTAGAATATCATTAAGATTGACCTATTTGAGCCTGGTAAGGATCTGTGAACTATCGTTTGATATCATTTGTATGTTTAAGAAATCTGATGTTAAGTCGTATATATATATGTGTGTGCTAGATTGACTATGCAAAGAATAGAATCGAAATACTCAGTTATGAATGAATGATTCTTGGATTGCATTGTGTTTTCTTTTGAGTTATGCTTGCAAATAAATAGTAACTTGATATGCTCATATTCGGCCAAAGAAGGATTTAGACAAGAGTTGATAATATTATGTCCTTCATTATTTTTGAATGAGTTACTTAAGTACTTACTAAGCAAGTATTTGCTTACTTTGTTGTTCCTGCTTTCGATTTTGTAGGTCTAGATCGGAAGCTACGGTCTCGGGAGTTCCAGAATTGAAGTCATCTACACTATCACTCATCTTTTGGTACTGGTAACTAAATCTAGGAATGACATGTATAGGTTTGACTTTTGGTGGTTAAAGAAACATCTTTTGAATTTTGTAACTAAATTAGGCCATGCGAAAATGGCTCCCTTAAAATTTTCACTTTTAAAGTTATGGTATTAATTAGATTATGTTATATATGAATGGTTAAAAAAAAATGCATGTTAGTAAACTAGTTTTGAAGTATGTCATACCTTTATAATTGTAATCTATGAAGTATAAGTGGTGAATGTGACTAGGGATGATTTTATTACGTACATTGTTTTAAACTTGATAAATTGGTTTAGTTGTATTCGGTTGATGAGCATTTGCCTAATAGTGTTGATTGTAACATTATGTTTAGTAAAGATCTTCTTTTAATAACATGTGGCTTTTCAAAGAAATGGTCTAGTGATGCCTCTCGTCTCTCCTGCGATGGGACCGGGTCTAGGGGTGTTACAAAAGCGGTCCCGATCCTTATCACGGTTCTGTCGTTCAGTTCGCTTTACCTCCTTGGCTATCTTAGCCTTCTCCACCAGTG
The DNA here is from genome assembly GCA_020496765.1 of Gossypium stocksii. Lineage (NCBI taxonomy): Eukaryota > Viridiplantae > Streptophyta > Magnoliopsida > Malvales > Malvaceae > Gossypium > Gossypium stocksii. The sequence goes on from CM035627.1 coordinate 49,149,153, forward strand.
CAGCAAAATCGGACTCCCTCTGCGGAGCTATCAACACCCTTAGCACATCCCTAAGGCCATCCTCGAAATGGACACTATGCTCGTACTCAGTAGAAACTATCCCGCTGGCATACCGACTCAACCTCAGAAATTTTGCCTTATACTCAGCAACGGACTTACTGCGCTGGGTCAAGTTCAGAAATTCTTTCCTACGCGTCTCCACATAACTCGCTCCGACATACTTTCCCTTGAAAAACGTCTTAAACAGTTCCCAGGTTACCCACTCAGCTGGGGTACTCTCCCTCACAATAATCCACCATTGATAAGCCTCGTCTCGCAGCAATGACACCGCTCCTTCCAGCTTTTACTCCACCGAGCAATCCAGGTCGTCCATAATCTATTCTGTAGCTTCCAACTAATAGTCAACTACATTTGGGGCTACTCCAGATATGCCCCTGAAGACCTCTGCTCCGTTGGCCCGGAGTCGCTCAGAAATGGATCCCCTATTCATTGGCCTAACATTAGCTCCAGCAACCCTTTCCAGAACCCTTAACATTGCCTGTGAGAAGGCATCATCTCCTGCAGCCTGATCATATGGCCCATTCTTAGCTACCGACGACGGTCGTGCCCCATCAGCTGGCATGTGTTTCGAAGATAAAGACCCAGCTTGAACACCGCCTCAGCCACGTCCACGGCCTCATCCACGAGCAGCTCTCGTGCTCATAACATCTTATCTTATTACGAATTTTATGACATTAGTTTAATATTTCAATTGTTTATTACAGAATGTCTTATGTACAAATAGAGTTTCAGAGCTTTGTTTTCACGATTTCGTAGCCTATCTACAGTCTCAGTTTGTTAGGGTTTAGCTTCCCTACAGTCTCAGTCTCTACAGTTTCAGTTCTACCCAATCTACAGTATCATAGTAGGGTCTCAGTTCTATCTACAGTGATATCTCAGTACAGTATAAGATAAGAGACAGACATACTTACAGACTTGGTGCCGGGGATTCAGTGTGCCACTTCTTCAGTCATCAAATTTTAGAATCCTAGAAGAACTTAAACCTTAAAATCAAAACTTTAAACATGTCTATTTTGGAGAAAACAAGTTTGAAAAGGATTTTTTCCAAATTTTTCAAAAATCGATTTCCAAAAAATACCCTTCCTAGGACTAAATTAAAATTTTTCAAAAGCTTTTTGGACCCAATCCACGGTCCAGTTGTTCCAACTAGGGTCTGATACCACTAAATGTAACACCCCAAACCCGGCCCAGATGTTACGGCCAAGTCTGGTGTGTCACATCACCTACAACTAACCACGTTACCTAGTTACTAATATTAAGGTGAGCTTTTGCAAAACTGATATTAAAGTTCGAAGAAAAATTCCCGGTTAATTAGTGAATGTCCTATTCATTTTAGTTACTAAGAGAATCATGTTAAAACTTAACATTGTTACTCGTTTGAAACGAGTGATTGATTTTGAAAATATTTGAATAAAGTTTAAGAAAACTTGTGCAGCTTTGCTCAGAGCATTAGAAGTAAAGTATAAATAAGAAGTTGAAAACCTAAAATAATTAAAGCAGCCTTTTTATAACCCAAAACCATAATCAAAATAATTTCTAGTAAAAAAAATAAAAATAAAAAAAACTTAATTAATTGCAGTCCATGTGGCCACTTTGAATCCCTCCCAACTCTAAGTCTTTCAGTCTAGGGCTCACCTGCATGGATGGAAAGAAAAGGGGTGAGTTTGGAGACTCAGTGTGTAAAGTAAGCCCATCTAGAGCCCAAATCAGCTCAAGCCCATTGGGCCCAAGCCCTTTCCAGTCTCAGTATATGTTGGCCCGAAGCCCTATTCAGATACAGTAAACTGGGACTTAGCCCATTTCAGATAACAGTACGGCCCGTAAGCCCATTTCAGTAACAGAACAAAATTAATTATGAATGCAAGCCTAAACCCAGCCTAAATCCAACCGCTACACTCCACCCGTACCAGCCCTACACTCCATGTGGGGAATAACTCAACCCACCCAACCCTACACTCCACAGTTATAGCATATCTGCTCAGATAACAGTAAAATGAGGCAAAGCCTTCAGTATGTGGTCAAGCCACTATCAGTACTTCCTCCGTCATTAACCCAGTCCCATGCAAAAGATATTCATGATAAGGCATACAGTAGACAGAAACAGTAAAGCATGCATTTTTAGTCATGTTTAGCCCTTGGGGTATAACAGTCATTCTGCACTTAGGGGTAAAACTGTAATTTCTCACTATTAAGGGGCATTTCAGTAATTTTATCAAATTTTAGGGTTTTACGCATACTTCAGTCCTTAATAGTCTAACTTTCATCCCCGTAGTTACTTTAACCCACATTAGCAGTCTCTAGTTACGGGCCCTAATATCCTTCATGGGCCCTACAGTGTCTATAAGATACTTGAGCCCATTTAGTCCAAGTTTTACGATCGATTTACTAGTTTAAGCAGCTTTGGACCTACAGTCTATCAGTATACATTTATTGCCTATTTTTACCCATATGTGCTCGTAAATCCATTGGGCCCACATTTAGCCCATCGAGGCCCAAACTTATCGAAGTGTACGAAATTGCGCACTCATCCACCTTACCACTTGCGATTACAGATCTATGGATTTCCAACCAACTTACGAGCACCCATAGGCTCCCAAGCCCACGAAATGCCAGAATTTTAGCATTTCAGCTTTTCAGCTTTTGCCGATTTGAACTACAAGGGGGTGTTCGATACACACCTGATTACGACGACTACTAACGAGATCTTCCATAGGGTGCCCTACAATCGGTCACTTAGTATATCATATCCAAGATACAACGACAACCAACATAACCTTACTTACCACATTCGGCCATCAACACCTAAGGCCCTTGAGTTCTTACCTTTGCTGAAGTTAGTGACTAGATCTAGATCTAGTTGTTCCACTTGTCCAAGTCCTTAATTAGTAGCCTCTAGATCACCTTAACACAAAATAAATCGGTTGTTACCTTAGAGGCCTATGCCCAAATTGATAGCCCCCATAAGCATATAGGGGTTTTGGCTTTTCTAAATCCTGAAATAAAGTATGAACAGGAGATTCCAATAACTTACCGAAGATTTAATACTCCAGAATGATTCGAATCCTATTTCTAACTCAGATCTGACGTAGATCTAGCCTCTAAAGATGAGCAGAGAGTGAATCTAGAGATCTAAAGATTCGGTTCCCTGCCCCACTATGACAATGTAATTTTGGCTTTTAATGAGATGAAGGAGAATGAAAAATGAAAACTTTGTAAGGAGAAGAAGAAGATATCGACAGGGCTATGAGATTCGGTTAAAAAGAAACGAAAGCAAGGGTATTCAATCAATAAGGAAATCGGCACAAAGTAAGCTTTCGAGATTTTGGCTTTGAGTAGCAATCGATTAGTTTGGGAATAAGAGGATGGTAGATTCAGTTTTGAAGAAAAAGAAAAGAAAAGATGGGTGAAGAGGAGAGGTGGTTTCAGTTTTGGAAGAATAGAAGAAAGAAAAGATGAAAGAAAAGGAAGAGAGGGTTTCCTAGAGACAATTCAGCACAAAGAGAAGAACTTGCTTGCATTTTTAGCCTTTTGGTACACTAAGAGAAGAATAGAACAAAAGTAAGAAACCCTAAGTGCAAAACCCTAATTCGGCATGAAGGAAAAAGAAATTAGAGCTTACCCTAATGGCTATTCAAACAAACAGCACAACCTCCCTTTGTTTGCCAAAATTGCACCCCCCAAAGCCCTAGCCGAATGCCCCTATCCACATGATCAAAAATTAAAAGTATTATCCGCTTACCTAGCAACTAGAACCTTGGCCCTAGCACTCAGTCTACATGCCACTTTTTTAGGAGCTTAGTGGTGCCACATTGCCACTTTACCAAAGGCCTCTTTGTGTCTTAATTTACTAACTTTTCCCTAAAGGCCCACTTAACCAAGTCCCCCTTCTCTTTAAACCCAAAATTTGATATTTCTGTCGGGTTTTAACTTAGGCTTGGGCCTTTTAAAGGCCCACTAACACACTTCAACACAATTTCAATAACGGCAACACCAAAATCTCAAAATCCCGAAAAAACCCAAAAATCAAGGCGTTACAGATCATGTAAGACCTCGTCAGGGACGTAGGCCTTGATTATAGAAATAACATGTAAGACCTCGTTAAGGACAAAGGCATTGAATTGAGAAATATGTGTAAGACCGTGTCCGGGACATTGGCATCATATATGTTTGTGTAAAACCCTGTCAGGGACAGTGGCATCAATATTAATTTACATGTAAGACCACGTCAGGGAAGTCGGCATTGTATGAGATTTATAAGCTCTGTAATATTTCTAAATTGAATGATGAAGAATTTTGAGAAACAAATGAATGTATACTGTATATATCTGACACAGGTACGTCTATTCTGTTTTGAATTTCTGAGTGAGAAAGATATGCTATTGTGAACTGGTATTCTGTTATGAGTGAATATATCTGGGTTGTAAGTTAATTATATGAAATGGTTACCATATTGTAATTGTGATTTGCATATGCTTGTATTTGACTTACTAAGGTCTTAGTAGCTTACTATGTTTATTTTTTCAACTATTTTACGGATATCATAGCTACTGAAGGCTCGGGATAGTCAAGGATCGTCACCATACTATCGAGATTGATTTTGGAACTTTTTTATAGTAAAAAGTTTAAGTATGGCATGTATAGGCTAGAGAGTCTTTGTGTTAAGATTGAATATGCTTACTTGTATTGTTATGAAAGATAAATGGCAAATGGTATGTTTGTGCCTCATTTTGGTATGTGGCTTGTGATGCCAATTTGATTAAGCTTGCAATGACTATATGATCTTGTATGTTTGATTGTCATGAAGCATGCTAATGGGAAGAAATGGTAAGATTTGGATGTGGTATGAAATAGATATGTATTATGGTTTGATCATGTTGAGGTAAGTTTTAAGGCATTGAATTGAGTTGAAATCGTGGCATTATTCTGACATGAATTTGGCTTGTAGGTTTTACTCCTATTGGGTGTAATGTATGGCTTAAACCAAGCCTGCATTGTTCCACACGATTAGAGCACACGGGTGTGTGACTCGATCGTGTGACCCCTGCATATTGAAATATTTTGGTCAGTGTTACACACGGGCGGGACTCATGGGCGTATTTGGTGACTGTGTGGTATTTGGTAGTGTTGCCCACGGGCTAGACACACGGGCGTGTCTGATGATTGTGCTGTGATTGGCAGCGTCGTCCACGACCAGGGTCAAGTTTAGGGTACGGCCGTGTGAGGCACACGGCCGTGTGGCCCTAATTTGAAATTTTCTGATGGTTCTTCATATCTTTAGTATGTTTCAGTTTAGTCTCTGATAAATGAATGAAGCTTAACATGATCTTTTATAGCATGTTATGCTGTTATGGTTATTGATTTATAATATTGTTAGTATTCGAAAAGTATGAATATGTTGTTCTAATCTATTCTAAATATCTAGTAACGCCCCTACCTATTCCGGCAACGGTAACAGGATAGGGGTGTTACATTTAATTGGTATCAGAGCTACGATTTAGTCGATTCTAGGACTAACATAGCATGTTTGAGTCTAGCTATACATGCCATATATATGAAATTCGATAGTGTGATCGTTGCTTAGTCTATTATCAAGCCCCTGTTTCAATTTAAGAATTTGAAGATGATTTTGAGTTATGCCATTGTTGATTTTGTGAGATTTGAAGTCTTAATTGATGAAATATGAAAGATATATGTTGGACTAATATATTCTGTCTATGAATTTTGATAAATTTGAGTAATTAGGACTAAATAGTGGAAATAATATTTTAGAGGACTAATTTGTGAAATGAATGTATTGTATGGGCTTATTTGAATACCATTAAAATTCGGCTATGCCTAAATGTGGTTAAATTTGGTGAATTTGATGATTTTATGAATTGGGGACTAACTTATTAAAATGTGCAAATGTGAGGGCTAATTTGTAAAATACCCTAATTATATGGTTTTGGATTAAATTGAACTAGTTAGTGAATAAAAGAGCTTAATTTGGATTTATATATATCAAGAACTAAAGAAAACGGAATTGGATTGGGGAAAGTAAAATGTGAGAGCCCTATTTTGACCCTAGTCAGGAAGTGGTCTCGGGACCACTAAACCGAGTCATAGAATAATAGAATATAATATTTTATGTCTGACTTATGTGATAAACGTAGGTGTGAATTTTTGCATGTTTGAATTTGACAAAATTAATGTGATTGTTAAACTAAAGGACTAGTGTGAGAAGAAATTTTATTATGTATGGCTAAAATTCAAGAAAGAATTTGTATAAGGTTACAAATTTAGGGACTTGCATGCCAAATTAGCCATTTGACATTTAGTGGCCGGCCAACCTACATCATGATGCCATTTAGATTGTTTTGTTTGTTCATTTTTATTTACTTTTATGAATATATGAATATTATATGCATAAAATGAATTTAAAATAATATTAAGGGATATTGGGAGGAAAAACCAAAGTGGGAACATTTTTCTTCTTCCTTTTTGCCGTGAATTGAGAAGGAATAGAAGCTTTTGAAGCTTGAGGCTTTCGGTCACTCTTAAACCCTCATTAAGGTATGAAATTCATGTTAGTTTCTTATATTTTTAAGAAATTGGAATGGCTAGAACATCTCTTAACTAGCCCATGTTTTGATTTTGAATTTGATGGTATCTTGAACATTCGGTAATGTAGAAGCTTCATGGAAATGGTTGTGGCTTCATTTGTTTTTTTCTTTGGAATTATGGATAGGGTGATTGAGTTAGTAAAATGTGCATAGCTATGGATATCTTGTCAAAGGGAATCGGCTATTATGCTTGGGTGATTTGAATTTTCCACATAGTGATGTATTAGATTATTAATATGGTATTTGGGATGAAAAAATGCCTTGGGAAATTTGGTTAGATGATATCTTGTTAAGAAGCTTGTGAACTAAAATCATAATTTGTGTTTTGTGGCCTAAAATGGCTAAGGACCATTCGGTAATAGTCTTTCTTTTTAAGAAGAAGACTAAATTAAATATATGTGTGTTTAGTTATGGCCGAATGTACCAAGAATGAGTTAATAAATGATTATTTTTGTTTAGATTGCTTTAATGAATTCGATTAAAAGATTATTAATACTCGGTTGTGTATGAATTTTAGTTAAATGAATAGAAGTGAAATTGGAAGTGAATTACATTCGGCCATTGAGGTGAAGGTGCAAATTGTGCTTAAATTTAGAGATTTATATATATATGTGTATCTTGTAAAGTATGGCATTAAATTTTGTAACAATGTAATTATAGGTGTTTTGGTTATGGCCGAATGGGATTTAGAAATCAAATAAGGTACTTGTGCAATTTTGAAGGGACACATTCGGTTATATGGATTAGTGATTATGCTTGTGAACTGCATAAATATATATATATCTAATGTATAGGTGAGTGCCGAATGGCTTCTGCTGTGATATTGTATATTTCGCTAGTTAATGATTTAGTTGTGATGTAAGATGAAAAATACATTGGGCCGAATGTATATTTATGTGTATGTATTTGCGTGTGTGTATATGTGTGGTAAAGAGACTATATTTGCATCCCTTGTCTTGATCAAGTAAAGAGGATGAGTGTTTAATGAAATTCAAATTTTGTTGTATCAAATTAAGCTCAAGAGCATAGAGGGACAGCATCGGATAAAGGAAAGGCTAAGGTGACGGAATAGCTGACTCGTAAATACTCGAGAGGAAACGAGGTAAGTTTTAAGTATTGAAAACCTAGTATGTGAATTAATTTAACATGATGTACGTGTTTAATTACTCATGTGAATGATTTGTTAAAATAAGTTGTCCATGGCTGATGTAATGAGGTAGTGAAATGGTAATATAGCCAAAAGAGCATTAGACATATGAAGGTTTGAGAAAACAATTTGATATGTGACTTGCCTAGATGCCTATTGACCGAATATGCAGAGAATGTGCTATGCTATGTATTAATATGTAAATGGGGCAAATGAATGATAACTTGTGCCGAATTATGTGAAGAAAAATATGTGGTGGATCCAAATATATATGTATCTGTGCTATAATCTGGGTTGAACCCCGAAGGGCATACATGCCAGAGTTTTATCCGGGTTGAACCCCGAAGGGCATACGTGCCAGAGTTTTATCTGGGTTAAGTCTCGAAGGGCCTACGTGCCAAAGTTACATCCAGGATAAATCCTGAAGGGCATTCGTGCCAGTGATTCATCCGGGCCAAGTCCCGAAGAGCCTTAAGGCTAGTGTTATATCCCAGGCTAAACCCGAAGGCATTTATGCTGGAAATACAAAATGTGGGCCTTAACAATTGTATGAAATAAGTTCATTAGTTAAAGTAACCAGGTACGTACTATATACTAATTGTGAACTCGATTCAGTTTAAATTATCATATGAAAATTGAGTACGACCGAATCTGACCTTTGTTTAGAGTAGTAATATTGGGCATGATGCTTAACTGTTGTACATGAAATTGAATCTGTGGTAATGTGTTAAGATTGGTTTGAGCATACGAATGTGTTTTGATTGAAACATAAGGAGATAAGTCCATGTGAATATATAATCCTATATGAATTTAGTGGTGTAACCGAATTAGTTATGTATGACCCAATGCTAGAGTTTGTTTGGTATGCACTCCTAATAGGGGAAAATTTAGCCTTTGATACTTACGATTAAAGATTGATATCGATAAATGCTAGAAGCACTATGCTTTAATCTTTGAATGAGTTTTTTTTTATGGCTTAAAACTTACTAAGCACATGAAGGCTTACTCTATTGCTCTTAATCTTCTTTTTTATAGATCTCGTTCGTTAGCTACGATCTCGGGAATCTTACGTTCGAAGTCATCTCTACTATCAAAGCCCTGTTCGGTTTTTAAATAGCCAAACTTTTGTGAATGGCATGTATAGGTTACATTTTGTGGTTGTTAAACGAGAAACTTTCATTTTGATGTTGTAATTAAGCTTAGCCATGCGAAAATGGCTTCCCAAGATGCTTTTTACCTACATGTGGTTTAAAGGTTGATAAATGTTAATATTAGATTAAATTGATGATGCATATATGGTTTTGTTCATATACGTATAATTTAGATATGGAATCCGATATACCTTAAACTACTATCTATGAGTGTTTATAACATCCTTGTACGAGTGAAGTTGTGTTAACTCATATGGATGTCGGGTAATGCCTCTTGACCCTCCGGCGACGGGTACGGGTCTTAGGGTGTTGCATAAAAAATCGTTGAATAGCTGTTTTTGTCCGTTCACATCCGTACGAGGTAAGTTGATATACAAATAAATGCGTTAAATTGAATTATAATTGCTATTACGTTGATTGAATTGTATTATATGGCTATGAGAGCTAAATATGTGAAATCCGAATTAACTTACGAGCATGTGTTCAAGTTCGACAAGCCCTGTCCGAACCTTAGAAATAGTTACGATACATATGCCATGACATAGGATCCGATATGTGTTTTCTTATAAGACCATGTCTGGGACGTTGGCATCGATATGAGATTAATGTGTAAGACCATGTCTGGGACATTGGCATTGTATTGATTCGAGTAAGACCTTGTCTAGGACAATGGCATCGATATCCAATTACATGTAAGACCATGTCTGGGGCGTCGGTATTGTACGAGTTTTTGAACTATCCATGTATCCTAGTTAATTTTAATTAGTTCAATGGGCATTCTGAGAAAGTGAAAGAGAATACGAATGCGCATCTGAACTCTGGTACGTATGAATGTATATGAAATTTGGAGAATAAGAGGTATGTATGTATATGATTATTTGATATGTGAGCTATATGAATATGATATGTGAATTTGAGTAAATGAATTTGATTAGTTGAGATCAATGTGAATTATAATTTGTGCTTATGTTATGCCATAGATCATATGGTTCTATTGGTTAAAAATTGTTATTTGTTATGGATTTATTTGTATATGGCTTAATAAGATCTTTGTAGCTTAATTTGTGATTATTTACTTTGTTTTATAGTTATCAAAGCTATCGAATGCTCGGGAATAGTTAAGAATCATCACCACACTATCAATCTTCATTTGGTATATTTTGTAAGTGAATATGTTGAATTATGGCACATATAGGCTAGATGTCTTTGGGTTATGTTTTGAAATGTTTATAAGTTATGCCATGAGATGTGACTAACAAATGGTTATGAATATGCTTGTTTTGGTAAGTTTATGTGATGCAAGTATGGCCTTCGATAATGGTCATTTTCGTATGAAAAATGTTTTGATTTTAGCAAGTTTAATAAGCAATTGAATATGATGCTAATAGGTGAAGGTAAGTGTACATTAGTATCTATTGTATTTGAGATTTTTGGTATAATTTGGTTCAGGTGATGAGTATGAATTGGATGATAATGAATTGAGCTACATTTTGGTTTGGTAATTGGCTGAAATGGTTGATTATTGTTGCATCTTGAATGGTATATAAGTTGTATTCTAGGTACTTGGCAATTGAATGGGAAAATGTGGCTTAAACTAAGCCCATTTTGTGCCACACGGCCAAAGCACACTGGCATGTGTTTCAATCATGTGATCCCTATACCTTGGCCAAATTGGTCAGGATGTCACACTGGCTAGGCAAACGGGCGTGCCTTCTGGCCGTTTGTGCAAGTCCGTAGCCTCCTTAATTTTCACACGGCCGAGCACACGGGCGTGTCTCGTGGCCGTGTGAACAAGTCAATATGTATGCTCTGTTTTACCACGGCCTAGACACATGAGCATGTATGGTAGCCGTGTGAGGCACACGGCCTAGTCACACGGGCGTGTGACCTCTACAGTATAGATAAAGGTTACAGTTTTGAAAATTTTCTCAGTGTTCAATTCAGTCCCGACCTACTTTTATGCATGTTGAATGTCTTCAGGGACTATATGATTATGTTTGATTATGTTTTGTGATGAATGATTGTATAATGTCTGTAAAAGTTCAGATTGGTCTGGTAATGCCTTTAACCCTAGTCCGGCGCAGATACGGGTTAGGGGTGTTACAGTGTGTATCTAAAAATACCTTTAAACTGAAGTCATTTCACCTACACTTTCTTAGATACCAAGCCATGTAATTATTATCACATAAGCCTATTCAAAATGCACCAAAACATGCCAAAACATGCCAAAATATACCAATTCATATTCAATCTATGTGCCTAACCAATATGTCATAATTGGCACCACAATCCAAACATGAAGCATCAACCATTCACACCATTTAACTCAATCATTCCAACATCAACAATTACCAACATTCATAGCCTAAAACATGCTATTACCTAAACACATATAAAGTCATTCAAAACTTGAGCAACATTATCTCACTACCATGTATCAAATAGGTACTAAACATTCATTACATCAAGGTTATATATAATCTCATTCAGAACCAAAATACCAAAACATTATCATTTATTGGCAACATAACATCCTATATAAATGCCACAAGTAGCCAACTCTCAAACTTCAAAAGTATAATGAACCGAGTGACGTTATGTAACACCCCTAACCCGTATCCATCCCCGAAATAGGGTTTTGGAGAATTACTAGACTTATTACATAAATAATCATACATTTTACATACATTTTTCCATTTCCAAATAATCATCAATCAAATACATTGACCTTTTCCCTAATACGAGCCTACAAGCCTACAAGGCCCAAATCATGCATTGGAGTGGTTTGGGACTAAACCAATAACTAAAGAAACTTTTGGAAAACTATAGATAATTTTCAAAATATAGGGGACACATGCTCGTGTGGCCTAGCCGCGTGTGTCACACGCCCGGAGACATGCTCTTGTCACAAGCCGTGTGGACATTCGAAATGGGATCACATGGCTGTGTCCTAGACTTGTGTCACACGGCCAACCACATGCCCATATGACTAGCCCGTGTAACTCATTGACTTGCTTTTATTAAGAAATATAGAGGACATATGATCGTGTCACCCGACCGTGTGTCATACATGGCTGAGACACACGCCCTTGTCTCTGCCTATGTGGACAAAAATAGGCTAGTTTACAAGTCACATTTCTCACCCAAACTTTCATTCACCTAGACAAACCAAATGGCATATAACATTGTATAAATGATCATTGAAATCAATCTCAACTAAGCCTAATTCATGTCAATTTCATACTATCCACCACAAGTCACACAAATATCATAATAAGCCATTCAATTGCATACCAAATTCACCATTTCAAAACATCAATATGGTCACTTTCAATTATGCATCACTTTACCTAAAACCACAAGCATACAAATCTCAAATTTCAACCATTTAATACTCCATAAGCCAGATCACAACAAGGATTTATATAGCAAGTACGCACAACATATCAAAAGGCTATTTGTACATAGATATACATCACCAAGTATGACATAATAAGCCAAGTCACTTAGCTTTATACATAACCAAGCATTCATCATTTACAACCCAATTCAAATGGCTAAATCCATTACTAAACTATAGACAAAAATGACCATAACACCTATACATGCCTTATAACCAAATGTATAAGTTCAAAAGTACCAAAATAATAACTGGATAGTGTGATACGATTTCTGATAACTTCTGAATGGAGCCAGCTTTCGATTCACTATAAAATATAGAAAGGAAAATAGAGTAAGCTATAAAGCTTAGTAAGCTCATATAATATAGAATTAAACTTACCAATCATTCACAATTTATAAGTAAACATAGTAAATCCATTCAAATTGCCAATTGCCTAAGCACATGAATACTTCAATAGGTTAGTCATGTAGTGTACATATAATCACCAAATCAATATGGATAAATTCAACAATCATTCAAGCTTCATGAACTTATATATTGCATTTCATACTTCACTATATCATATAACACCAATTTCATATAATTCATATAACCCGTAGTAGATTTGTGCCCGTTGAACTACTTAGAATATCAATAGATACATGGGTGGTACACTCGAAGTGTATAAGTCAGTAATTCATCAATTCCTGGACATATATGCTCTTTCGAGCTATAAACAGTAAGCTAATCCTAAGTTAAGGTAACATTAAGCTCCGATGGGTTGAGAAATGGTAAGCTCTTATGAGCTAAAATATCAGTAAGCTCATACGAGCTGTGGTGTGTTCGTAACACATGCAGGAATCTCAACCAAACGATAACCCTAGTGACATGTCACTCGTATCCTACGAATTCCTATTGTTCAAATGGGCTCGGTATTATTCAACTTCATCACTTTGGCATTCAAATATCATATGGTTTATTTTCTCAATTCATATAAATACATTTCAAATATGTACATATTTAAATACTCCATTCTAACTATATGAAATTACCTCAATATCTCTCGGATGAAAACAATCGTCTATTCGACAACTTTGCCTTTTTCCCTATCTAAGTTTGAACTTCGCATTTCTTGATCTATATATAATCAAATTTAGCTCATTCAATTACCATTCTATTCAATTTAATCCAAAACACCTATTTTGGCAATATTACATTTTTGCCCATAATATTTTAACTTCTTTACAATTTAATCCTTAGCTCATAAAATGAAATTCATTCAATTTTATCCTTATCCAAGCCTAGCCAAATATTAAACATACTTATAGCTGCACATATATTTCATATATTCACTCTTCTACCACACAATTTATCACATTTCTCAATTTAATTTTTAATTTGCAATTTCACTAAAATTTACTTTACAAATGTTGTCAATCTAACAACAACCATTCATAATCTATCATGAAACATCAAAATACACATATATTAATCAATGGAAAAACCATAAACCTTCAATAGTTTCGCAAAATAGTCCTAGGCTAGCTAGACCTAGTTGAAACGATCTAAAAAACATAGAAATAATTAAAAACGAGACAAATTTCACTTACATGCAAGCTTGAATAGTGACCGAATGCTTCAGGCTCCTTTAATGGAGTTTCCTTAGTCTATAATCGATGGTGACTAGAAAGAACAAAGATGATGGCTTGTTTTAAATATTTATCTATCATATTTTTATTAATTTACAAATGTAGCCTTATTACTAAACATTAAAATTTACTTAATCCATGTCCGTAATTGTCCACTCGTAATATCAATGGTATATTTACCACACAAGGACCTCCACTTTAAGGTTCTATTGCTTTTTGACACTTCTAACTTATAGAACACAACTTTTACATTTTAGGCGATTTAGTCCTTATTATCAAATTAAGAATTCAAACACTAAAATTTCTTAACGAAATTCTCACACAATCATACTATCATGCTGTAGACCTCAATTTAATAATAAAATAATTATTTCAACCTTGGACTTGTGGTTCCAAAACCATTGTTCTGATTTGACAAAAAATGGGTTGTTACAACTCTCTCCCCTTAGGGATTTTTCGTCCCTGAAAATCTTACCAGTGAATAGGTTAGGGTACTATTTTTTCATAGCTTCCTTAGGTTCCCACGTAGCTTCTTCAATCCCGTGTCATTTTCATAGAACCTTTACTAAAGTTATGCTTTTATTCTCATATGTTTAATTTCTCCAGCCAAAATTCTAATTGGTTTTTCGTTGTACATCATATTAGGCTAAATTTCAATCTCTTTTAGAAAAATTACGTGTGACAGATCTAATCTATATCGGCATAACATCGACACATGAAATACATTGTGAATCTTTTCTAATTCTGACGGTAATGCTAGCTAATATGCCACTGGCCCTATTCTCTAAATAATCTCGTACGGCTCGATAAATTACAGATTCAATTTTCCTTTACAACCGAATTGAAGAATCTTCTTCCACGGTGATACCTTAAGAAACACCCTGTTGGCGATCTGGAATTTAAATATTTACATTTTAAATCCGCATACAATTTCTGACGATCTGAAGCTACTTTCAAACTGTCACGTGTCACTTTTACTTTCTCTTCAGTCTATCTGACCAAATCAACCTCGTGAAACTTTTTCTCACTAAGCTCGGTCCCGTATAATGGAGTTTGGCTTTTACGACCATGCAATGCTTCATACGGTGCCATTTTTATACTCGATTGAAAACTGTTGTTATATACGAATTCAACTAACGGTAAATATTTCTTCCAGTTGCCTTCAAACTCTAAAACACAGCAACGAAGCAAATCTTTAAGAATCTGTCTTATTCTTTCAGATTCACTGTCAGTCTGAAAATTCTATTTATCAAATCCATAAATACTATAGGAGCATTAGTTAATCCAAATGGCATTTTTAGAAATACATAATGTCCGCACCTTGTTCTGAATGAAGTTTTTAGCACATCAGAATCTTTAACTTGTAACTAATTGTAGCCAGATCTCAGATCAATCTTCAAAAACACTGCTGTTCTTTTTAGTTGATCAAATAAATCATCAATTCTCGGTAGTGGATACTTATTCTTGATCGTAACTTTATTTAGCTGTCGGTAATCGACACACATTCTCATCATTCCATCTTTCTTCTTTACAAACAGAACTGGTGCACCCCAGGGCAAAAAAACTAGGTCGCGCAAAACCTCTCTTTGTTAACTCTTGCAACTGAGCTTTTAACTCTTTCAACTTTTTAGGACCCATTATGTACAGAGCTATTGACATCAGTGATGTCCCTGGTACTAATTCAATAGCAAATTCAACCTCTCTGATCAGTGGCAACCTAGGTAACTCTTCTGGAAACACATCTTGATATTCACAAACCATTGGCACTGATTCAATCTTCAATTCAGATACTTTTTTATCCAATACATATGCAAGGTAAGCATCACAAGCCTTTTTCACATATTTCTGAGATAGCATAGCTGATATCATAATGGGCAATCCACTCAAATCATCAGATGCAATACGAATAATTTCACTATTCTGACATTTCAACTCAATAGTATTTCATTTACAATTCATAATTGCATCATGTAAAGTCAACCAATCCACACCCAGAATCACGTGAAACTCATCAAATGTTAAAAGCATCAAATTAGCCAGAAAATAGTAACCCCGGGTCATCAGAGGACAATTCTTGCAAACTTTATCAACTAGGACATACTAACCCAAGGGGTTTGATACTTTAACCACAAATTCAGTAGACTCAATAGTTACATTCTTAATTAACACTAAATTCATACAGACATATGAAGATGTGAAGCACTCAGAGCAACAGAATTCAGAGAAAGATAGGGGTAGATTTAAAAGGGAGTCAGAGCCCTCAAGTACTTCAGGAAAGCCTATTAAGAAGGCCAAAGTTGAGGAGCCGATTCGAGCAGTTCTAATGACTATGGAGAGACCCCAGATGTATGATGATTGTCGAAAAACTCATCAGGGTGAATGTTTGAAATGTTTTGGTGCATGTTTTTGATGTGGGTGTAAGGATCACTGAGTTGGGGATTGCCCTCAGAGGCTAGTTCAAATGCAAGCTACAGAGTAGAGGGTTGCCTAGCCAGTGAGAGGTGGATAGTAGCCACCGAGAGGCCGTGGCTAGGCCAGGGGCAGAATTGGTAATGGATGTGGCCGTGGAGCACCAGGCAGAGGTGGTGGTAATACTAAGGTGTGACAGCTAGCTTTGGTCTATGCTGCGTATCACCGAGAGGATGGTGATGCCCCTGACATAATAACTGGTACGTTTTTTATTCATAGCATGCCATACTTTACTTTAATAGATATTGGGTCCACATATTTGTATGTTGCATGAACTGTATCTGGGGTGTTGGGTATACAATATGAGGGTATCGGTAGTGAGAGGTTTGTAATTAGTCTATTAGGACACTCAGTTAGTGTAGACAAACTTTTTAGAGATGTACTATTAGAAGTGCAGGGTAAAATTTTTATGGCGAATTTGATGGAACTACTATTGGAAGAATTCAATCTTATCTTTAGGATGGACTAGCTTGTTAAGCACCGTGGAAACTTGGATTGCGGTGCTAAGTGAATGGTTTTAAAGACTTTAGAGGATGAGGACGTAGCCGTGATAGCGGAGTGAAATGATTGCTTGTCTAACGTTATCTCAGCATTAAGGGATGAAAAGTTTGTTCGGAAAGGTTGCGAGGCGTTTCTAGCATATGTGAGCAATTATGAATTGAAAGGTCCTCTAATGGGCGATGTTAGAACTATCAAGGAATTTTTAGACGTCTTTCCTAGTGAACTTCTTGGATTGCCTCCGAACCGAGAGGTCAAATTTAGAATTGAGCTATAGCCTGGAACAGCTCCGGTGTCCATTGCCCCTTACAAGATGGCATCGAAGGAGCTTGTGGAGTTAAAGGCTCAGATCCAAGAACTTCTAGATCGAGGATTTATTAAATCGAGTATGTCTCCGTGAGGAGCACCGGTGTTCTTCGTCAAGAAGAGAGATGGGACGATGCATACGTGTATTGATTACCGTCAGTTGCACAAACTAACTATTAAGAACAAGTACCCTCTACCAAGGATCGACAACATTTTTGATCAGCTTAGAGGAGCTTCGATATTCTCCAAGATTGACCTTAATTCTGGGTACCCCCAATTGAGGGTCAAGGTGACAGACATTTATAAGGCGGCATTCAGAATGCGGTATGGTCACTACGAGTTCTTGGTGATGCCGTTCAAACTTACGAATACACCAGTAGCCTTTATGGATCTCATGAACTGGGTATTCTAACTCTATCTGGACCGATTTGTTATGGTCTTTATAGACGATATCTTGGTGTATTTGAGAACTGAGGAGGACCATGATGAGCATCTCCGAACTATTCTGCAAATTCTCAGGGAGAAGCAGCTTTAGGCAAAATTCAGAAACTGTGAATTTTGGCTGCAAACAGCGACATTCTTGCGTCACGTTGTTTCTGTCGAGGGGATTAGAGTGGATCCTTGGAAAATCAAAGCGGTATTGGATTGGAAACCACTGAGGACAGTATCAGAAATTCAAAGTTTTCTGGGACTAGCTGGATATTATAAACAGTTTGTGGAAGGATTTTCTATGATTGCAACACTTTGACTAAGTTACTGAGGAAAGGGGCACTGTTTAGATGGACTGATAAGCAACAGGAGAGTTTTGAGCAGTTGAAGAAAGTTCTGACTGAAGCCCTTGTGTTAATACAGCTAGAATCTAAGAGGGATTTTACTGTGTATAGTGATGCATCGTACATTAGTTTAGGTTCTGTGCTATTGCAAGTGGGTAAAGTGGTTCCTTACGCATCACGTCAACTGAAGCCTCACGAGGTGAACTACCCTACTCACGACCTAGAATTGGCTGCGGTGGTGTTCGCACTGAAGATCTGGAGGCACTACTTATATGGGGAGAAGTGTATCATTTACACGGGCTATAAAAGCCTTAAATACCTCCTTACTCAGAAGGAGTTGAACCTTAGGCAACGAAGATGGATAGGGTTGCTTAAAAATTATGATTGCTCAATTGAGTACCACTTGGGTAAGGCTAACGTGGTGGCAAACGCTTTGAGTCGTAGGGCTATATTGGATCTGAGAGCAATGTTTTCTCATATCAACCTCATTGACGATGGTACCCTAATGGCTGAATTCCAAGTAAAACCAACTTGGACTAAGCAAATTAGGGAGAAACAGCTATTGGATGAGTCACTGGTTCCTCAGTTTTGACAGGTGGAGAATGGAGGGACATCTAATTTTGGACTGAACAGTAAAGGTGTTTTGTGTTTCCGTGGGAGAGTATGTGTTCCAAAGGATTATGATCTAAGGCAGTCAATACTGCGGGAGGCGCATGGCAGCCCTTATACCATGCATCCTGGTGGCAATAAGTTATATCGGGATTTGCGTGAGTTGTACTAGTGGCCTAGACTAGTGCGAGATAACATAATTTGTGGGTAAGTGTCTAACAGCCAGCAAGTGAAAGCTGAGCATCAACTGCCTTTTGGGCTTCTGCAACCAGTCAAGATTCCACTCTGGAAGTGGGAAAGCGTAACCATGGATTTTGTGAGTGGGCTACCCTTAACGCCTTTTAAGAAGGACTCAGTTTCAGTTATTATGGACAAACTGACGAAATCTGCCAATTTTATACTGGTCCTTACGGATTTTTCACTTCAAAAGTTAGCTACGTTGTATGTAGCAGAGATAGTGCAACTTCATGGGGTGCTAGACAGTCAGAAAGGGTGATTCAAGTACTGGAGGATATGCTAAGAGGTTGTGTTATTGATTTCCGAGGTAGCTGGGAAGATTACTTGCCGCTAGCAGAATTTGCATATAACAACAGTTACCAAGCAAGTATTCAGATGGCATAATATGAGGTGTTGTATGGTCGTAGGTGTCGTACTCCTACTTGTTGGACTGAACTGGGTGAATGTTAGGTTTTGGGGCCAGAGTTGGTTGCAGATACTAAAGATAAAGTTAAGTTGATTAGGGATCGGTTAAGGGAAGCATCCGATTGGCAGAAGTCATATGCCAATTTGAAGCGTAAAAAAATTGAGTACTCGGTGGGAGATTTGGTATTTCTAAAGGTCTCACCTTGGAAGAAGATCTTAAGATTTGAAAAAAAGGGCAAGCTAAGCCCTCGATTTATTGGACCCTATAGAGGTCTAAAACGAGTGGGTTAGGTAGCATACCAGCTCAAACTGCCTCATGAATTAGATTAGATTCATGATGTTTTTCATGTCTCCATGTTGAAGCGGTATTGTTTTGATCCCTCACATATAGTGCCGGTTAAGGAGATTGAAGTTAAACCTGATTTGACTTTCGAGGAAGAACCATGTAAATTATGGATCGTGACGTTAAAGTACTGAGAAAGAAATCTATTCCACTGGTCAAGGTGCTTTGGCATTATCATGGTACAGAAGAAGCCATGTGGGAGCATGAAGAGGTGATGCGACGACAATACCCTCACTTGTTTTGACCAGGTAAATTTCAAGGCCAAAATTTCTTTAAGGGGGTAGAGTTGTAATGCCCCAAATTTTTAAGGTTTTTAAAATGTTCATAAATTGTCAATTGATGATTTGGGTGTGTTTGGAGGGCCTTTAGAAGGCCTGAGTTAAAGCCAAGCCTTTGGCAAAATTTTGATTTTTAGGCTTAGGGGAGTGAGGATGTCAGCTCATAGGGTTTAAGTAAAGTTGTTTAGGTTTCATGACACAATGGAGCTTGCGGTGGAGTAGCTTGTGGCGTCATTTACAAAAGGAAGGAGGTATGGGGTTCGAATCCCATCGTTAGCTATTGGTTGTTATTTTGCTACATGGACTTTGTAAGAAGTGGACTTGGATTCAAATAATGGAAGTGGTTAAAGACTTGGTAAGAGATGACTTGGTCTTGAGAATTTGAATTAA
This sequence comes from Gossypium stocksii, assembly GCA_020496765.1. Taxonomy (NCBI): domain Eukaryota; kingdom Viridiplantae; phylum Streptophyta; class Magnoliopsida; order Malvales; family Malvaceae; genus Gossypium; species Gossypium stocksii. The sequence continues at coordinate 49,169,452 of CM035627.1, forward strand.
AATTCAAATTGAAAGGTTGAGTAAGTCATGGAGCAAATCAAGGAGATTTTCAAGGGGTTGAGATTAGGAAAAATTATAGCCAATTGGGGTAGGGGAAATTGCATATTCGGCTAGGTGTTTGTTTATGTGCATTTTTCGACTTTTGGGCTGTTAGGTGCCGAATTTTCCTTGTATCAACTTTAAAGGTTTTGCTTTTGTTTCTATTGTGTTTTGTGGGTAATGCCAAATTGGTATAAGGTCATTAAGTGTTTTCTTTTCGGACTTTGGTTGATTTTGCCTATTGATCATTCGAGTCTTTTCTTGGGGTTATGATTGACAACCTTACCTACTTCTATTTTTGCCAAATCCCCTTTAGAGATATTCTACTTCCCATTCACTTTGGTTGATTTAGCATTCTATATTCTAATTCATTTTTTAGCCAAATGTTGTCAACCTTCTTTCTTCTTGTTCTCTCAAGTTTCTCAAGGTCGAACCTCTACTTCTTGTTCTTCTCCAATCTTAGCCAATGCCACTATTTCCTTCCCTCTCCATCTTTATTTTTCTTCCATTATATTTTAACATTCCTTTTTTCTATTTGTTGGCTGAATTCTTTAATTGCCGAATCTCACATTTTCTTTTTCTACTCTCATATTTTCTTTTCCTCTCCAAAGTTTCCCTTTTTCATCACCATTGTTTCCATTGTCGATTGTCTCATTATTTTCACTTAATCGAACTCTTCTTCCCTTCGTTTTACTTGCTCTGACATTCTCTTTACCTCAGCCGAGTGTATTTTTTCTCTACCCTCTCTTAATTTAGTTTTCATCTACTAAAACTGGTGGTCTCGTTTTTAGTATTTGGATGACGTGGGGATAAAGAGTGTGGGCTAATTGCTCTTTTGTAGTTATAGATCTACCACTCGTGGTAAGTATCTTGGGTACCTTCGTGTATCAAGGGTTATGACTTTTAATTGATTGATGAACTGTTTTGGTTAAGTTTAAGGGTTTTGGAAAGTGGACATCCTGGGAGTGGAATAAGGAGGGTTCGGTGGTTGGAGTTTGGTACTGTGATCTAGAAGTGTAGTGACAGCAGTGTTATTACAGGTGTGCAACCACACCCTTCTATAGCAAAGGTCGGCAAAAGTCGAAAAGCTGAAATGTCGAAACGTCGGCATTCGAGGCCTTACGAATATGCAAACGCCTGTGGGCCAAACCGAGCCCACAAATCATGGCCAATAGACTGTTGAAGCCTTTTTATGCGTTTTCATGCACTTGGGCCGTTATGGGCCTCGATGGGCTAAAATAGGCCCAATGGGCCTATAGGCCCATATGGGTAAATTGTTCGGTAAGTGGTCGTTGGTATGTTGTGTAACACCCCTGACCCGGCCCAGACGTTATGGCCATGTCCGGTGTGCCACATCACCTAGACTATGCTACGCCGTCCTATGTACTAAGTCTGATGTTCGAGATTTTTGAAAAGTAATATTTGTTTTTCTTGAAATTCCCAATTTGATTACTATTCGACCTAATCTCTATCTCATTTGTGAATCGTTTCATTTTAGTCTTATCATCATTCTTAGTTTTTAGTAAAGTCAGGTTGTTTAAGAAAATATTGATTTAATTTTCAAAAACAGTGTACGTTCAAGTTTGAAATAAAACTGTAAAGAAATCCCAAATAACAGTTATAGCGGCCTTATTACAACCCATATCAAAGTAAAAACCAATACGAAATATTTAAGTTAAACCAAGAAAGTTCAGTCCTCGTGGCCACTCTGAATCCCTCCCAGCGTCTAAGTCACAATCTAGGGCTCACCTGCAAGGATGGAAAGAGAGGGGTGAGTTTGGGAAAACTCAGTGTGTGCAGAACCCATCCAAAGCCCAAATTGGCTCAAGCCCACTGGGCCTAAACCCTAACCAGTCTCAGTCAGATACTGGGCCAAAGCCCTATTCAGATAGCAGTAAATTGGGCCAAGGCCCTATAACAGATACTGGGCCGAAGCCCTATTCAGATAACGGATTGGCCCATAGGCCCATAACAGTACAGTACAGTAATGCAGTATAAATGCAAACCCAATTGGGGAGACTACTCAACCCACCAACCGCTACACACCACCCGTACCAACCAACACACCATGTGGGGAATAACTCGACCCACCCAGCCCACACACCACAGTCGCAGCATGGCTGCTCAGATAAACAGTATACGAGGCAAAGCCCCTTTCAGAAACAGTACGAGGCATAGCCCCTTTTCAGTAACGTGGCTGTGCCACTCACACTTCCTCCATTATCAAAACCCAACCCATGCAATAGATATATATCATGGCATGCAATAACAGTAACAGTTATGTCAAACAGTACAGTCAATTATAGCCCTAGGGGTATAACGGTAATTTCCTACCTAGGGGCAAATCAGTAATTTCTTACCCTAAGGGTATTTCAGTAATTTTACTCCCATGTTACAGATGTTATGCTTATTACAGTATTTATTAATCACACAGCTATACAGAAGTTCAGTTACCTCAGTTTTTCAGTTTTAGCATTAAGGCCCTAAAACCCCTAATGAACCCTATTACGCCGATTGGCCCATTAGGCCCATTTAGTCCCGATTTCACATTCGGTTATCTTGTTTTAACTGTTTTCACATCTACAGTCCATAATATTACCTTTAAATCCAGTTTAACTCACATGGGCCCAAATCGCCCATTGGGCCCATATTTGGCCCACCGAGGCCCAACTTACCAAAATGCCCAAAATTTAGCGGTCAACACGTCTAACAGTGCCGATTCCAAAACTAACCTTCTCCTTCCAACTTGAGAGCATTCGCATGCTCGCAAGCTCTCGAAATACCGAAACTTCGGCATTTCGGCTTTTCAGCTTTTACCGATTTGTGCATGGAAAGGTGTTCGAAACACACACCTGTTTTGCAGTTTCTCCTACGAGATCTCCTATGCGTTAATCCCTACAATCTAATACTTAACTGATTAGACCATATCAACACTTAATCTGAATCGAAAACTTACCCAAAACCTTACTTACACATTCGGCCAACACCCTTAATGGCCTTAATGTTCTTACCTTGACGATTTAGATCCCTTTAGATCTAGATCTGATGTTCCCAAGTCTTCAACCCCTTGCTTGATCACCTTTTCATCCAACTAACACACAAAAGAACAAAGAAAACGGCCTTTTATTTACCAAAAATCCAAAACGACACAACCATTAACTTTAGGGACTTTCGGCTTTTCCAAACATGAAATATCGAACAGATCTGAATGATTAAACACTTACCAACGATTTCTCTTCAGTTCCTATGCAGATCTGATGTAAATCTGACCCTTAAACGTCAGTAGAAACCTTATCTCTGAGATTTGTAATTTCGGCTATCTCCCTACAACTATGGTGATTTCGGCTTTTTAATAAGAGAAGAAGATGGCGTTTTGACTGTAGCTTTTGGGTGATGGTATCGACAATGGTGTGATTAAAGGGAGTGTAGTAATCGGCCACAATAGGTGAAAGAAACATAGGTGATCCGGCTTACAAGAAATCGGCAAGAAAGGAAGCAGTTTTCGGGATTTCTGGCACTTTGAGCAATCGGTTATGGTTGATTTTAAGAAGAATGGAAGCAAAAGAAAGAGTGGATCTATGCAAGATAGGTATTCGGCTAGGGAAGAGATCAAAGGGAAGAAGAAAATGAAAAAAAAACAATGGTGGAGATGGGGAAGGAGAAATCGGCTATGAACTTTCTAGGGAGGCAACTCTTGGCTTTTCTGACAGTAGAAGAGAGGAAAAAACCCTAAGGTGGCTAACCCTAATTGTCATGACAACAAAAAGAAAATAATATAACCCTAGCATTCCCTCTAAAGCAATCGACCCAAGTCCTTAAAGCCCCTTGCCGAAATTCACCTAAGTTAGGCTCATGCTTGAAAATTAAAAAGAACTCCACGCATACCTTGCATCTCGAACCCTTGTCCTTGATCATTCATTTAGGCGCCACTTTTTTAGGAGCTTAGTGGCTCCACCTTGCCACTTTACCAAGAGCTCACTTGTGACATCTTTTACACGGTTTTTCTTAAAAGCCCACTTAACCAAGTCCCCTTTCACTTGAAAATCCAACTTAATATTTTACCGGGTTTTGACTTAAGCTTGGACCTTCTATAGACCCATTAACACATGTACATACATTATCAACCTTTAGAAAGCCAAAATTTTAAAAAAATTCACTAAAATTCACAAAACCCCAAAATCCCGAAAATCAGGGCGTTACAACTCTACCCTCCTTAACGAAATTTCGTCCACGAAATTTACCTGATCCAAATAACTGAGGGTATTGTTGACGCATAGTCTCCTCTGGCTCCCAAGTAGCTTCTTCTCTACCATGATTACGCCATAGCACCTTTACCAAAGGAACAAACTTCCTCCTTAAGACTTTGACATCACGATCTAAGATCTCCACAGGTTCCTCCTCGAAAGTCAAATCGGCATTTACTGTAATCTCCTCTACTGGTACAATATGCGAAGGGTCCGATCGATACCGTCTTAGCATAGACACGTGAAAAACGTCATGGATACGATCCAACTCTGGTGGCAACTCCAACTGATAGGCTACTGGCCCAATCCGCTTAAGAATCCGATAAGGCCCAATAAACCGCGGACTTAGCTTGCCCTTTTTACCAAATCTCAAGATCTTCTTCCACGGCGACACCTTTAGGAACGCCATATCCCCAACAGCGAACTCAATCTCCTTACGCTTAAGGTCAGCATATGACTTCTGCCGATCAGACGCCTCCTTTAACCGATCTCGAATCAGCTTAACTTTACTTTCGGTATCTGCTACCAACTCTGGTCCAAGAACTCTACGTTCTCCCAATTCTGTCCAACAAGTAGGAGTGCGACATCTCCGTCCATAAAGTGCCTCATATGGAGCCATCTGAATACTTGCTTGATAACTGTTGTTGTATGCAAATTCTGCCAACGGTAAATAATCTTCCCAACTACCACGAAAATCAATGATACATCCTCTTAACATGTCTTCCAACACTTGAATGACCCTTTCAGACTGACCATCTGTCTGAGGGTGAAATGCAGTACTGAAGTCCAATCGCGTACCTAACGCCTCATGCAACTTCTTCCAGAATCGAGATGTAAATCTAGGATCTCGATCAGAAATTATCGAAACTGGCACCCCATGCAAACGCACTATCTCTGCTACATACAGCTTGGCCAACTTCTGAAGTGAGTAATCAGTTCTAACTGGTATAAAATGAGCAGACTTCGTCAATCTATCCACAACTACCCAAACAGAGTCCTTCTTTAAAGGTGTCAAAGGCAAGCCACTCACAAAATCCATCGTTACTCTTTCCCATTTCCACTGTGGAATCTTTACTGGCTGCAACAATCCAGACGGCAGTTGGTGCTCAGCTTTAACTTGCTGGCACGTCAAACATTTCCCAACGAAATCAGTCACCTCTTGCTTAAGTCCAGGCCACCAGTACCCTTCTCGCAAATCCCTATACAACTTATTACCTCCAGGGTGCATAGCATAGGCTCCACCATGAGCCTCACTCAATATCAACTTCCTCAAGTCAGAATCCTTAGGAATACAGACTTTTCCTCGAAAGCATAGGACTCCATCAGAATTCAGTCCAAAATCCTCACTCTTACCCTCCTTGACTTGTTGAAATCGAGGAGTCAACGGGTCATCCTTCCACTGCAATTCTTTAATCCTCTCGGTCCAAGTCGGTCTCACTTGCAGTTCGGCTAACAAACTCCCATCCTCATACAAACTTAAACGAGCGAACATCGCCTTTAACTCAGTAACAGTCCTTCGGCTCAGTGCATCAGCCACAATATTAGCCTTGCCAGGGTGATACTCAATCGAACAGTCATAGTCCTTAAGCAACTCTATCCATCTCCGTTGCCTAAGGTTCAACTCCTTCTGAGTTAACAGATATTTGAGACTTTTGTGGTCAGTGTATATAATACACTTTTCCCCATAAAGGTAGTGTCTCCAGATTTTCAATGCAAATACCACCGCTGCCAACTCCAAATCATGCGTAGGGTAATTCACCTCGTGAGGCTTAAGCTGTCGCGAAGCATAGGCAACCACCTTACCCTCTTGCATCAGTACACAACCTAATCCCACATGCGAAGCATCACTATAAACCGTAAAGTCTTTCCCAGATTCTGGCTGAATCAGTACTGGCGCCTCAGTCAACACCTTTTTCAGCTTCTCAAAAGCTTATTGCTGTTTCTCAGCCCATACAAATGCTACTCCCTTCCTTAACAATTTCGTCAGTGGTGCCGCAATTAACGAAAATCCCTCAACAAATCTTCTATAATAGCCTGCCAAACCCAGAAAACTACGAATTTCTGTCACCGTCCTTGGCGGCTTCCAATCCAGAACTGCCTCAATCTTGCGAGGATCTACCCTAATTCCCTTAGCAGAAACAACATGACCCAGAAAAGTCACTTCTCGAAGCCAGAATTCGCACTTACTAAATTTCGCATACAATTGCTTTTCTCTTAGAGTCCGCAGAACGATTCGAAGATGCTCATCATGCTTCTTCTCTGTTTCCGAATACACCAATATATCATCAATAAAGACGACCACAAAACGATCCAAGTACGGCTGAAATACTCGGTTCATTAAATCCATAAAAGCTGCTGGTGCATTCGTCAATCCAAAGGGCATAACCAAGAACTCGTAGTGACCATAACGAGTTCTGAATGCTGTCTTATGCACATCCACCTCTTTTACCCTTAACTGATGATACCCAGATCGAAGGTCGATCTTGGAAAACACTGAAGCTCCTTTAAGCTGGTCAAATAGATCGTCGATTCTTGGCAGAGGATACTTATTCTTTATCGTCAGTTTGTTCAACTGGCGATAATCGATACACATACGCATCGTACCGTCCTTCTTTTTCACAAACAGCACCGGTGCTCCCCACGGAGACACACTCGGTCTAATGAAACCCCTATCTAACAACTCTTGAATCTGGGCTTTCAATTCCACTAGCTCCTTTGGTGCCATTCTGTAAGGCACAATGGACACTGGAGCTGTTCCAGGCAACAGATCAATCCCAAATTCCACTTCTCGGTTAGGAGGTAGTCCAGGTAGCTCCTCAGGAAATACATCTTGAAATTCATTAACAGTCCTCACTGTCTCCACGGTCACCCCTTCGGGTTCAGTTTGACTTACAAACGCTAAGTATGCTTCACAACCTTTACGCATCAACCTTTCAGCCCTTAAGGCAGAAACCACATTGGACAAATAGTCCCTTCGTTCACCAATAACCATCACCTCCTCACCTTCGGTTGTTCTTAATACCATTCTTTTGGCCGCGCAATCCAACGTTGCCTTGTGCTTGGTTAACCAGTCCATGCCCAGAATCAAGTCAAATTCTCCAAAAGGTAACTCCATCAAGTCTCCCAGAAAGATCCTACCTTGAGTCTCTAAAGGCACATCTCTAAAGAGTTTATCTACCCTAACAGAGTGACCTAAAGGACTAATCACAGTTACCCCACTCACAGTCTCCTCAGAATGCACACCCAACGACCCAGAAATTTCACAAGCAACATACGAATGAGTCGAACCCACATCAATTAAAGCAGTGTATGGTGTATGATCTATTAAGAACGTACCAGTTATAACATCAGGTGCATCACCCTCCTCGCGGCGGCGAGCAGCATACACTAAGGCTGGCTGACGAGCCTCAGCATTTCCAGCACCCCTGCCAGGTGCTCCACGACCACGTCCATTACCATTGCCTCCTCTACCTTGACCACGGCCCCTTGGCGGTGGCAGTCCCCCACGCGCATGCTGAGCAACTCTCTGATCAACAGCTTGAGCCTGAGCTGGCTTCTGTGGGCAGTCCTTAACCTAATGGTCCTTAGACCCACAACGAAAACAAGCTCCACTGTGTTTCCAGCATTCTCCTCGATGAACTCTGCCACAGTCTCCACAAGCCTGTGGTCTAACAACATTCACTGGCATAGCTCGCACTGGTTCTTCCACTCTAGCCCTCTTAAAATTTCGGTTTGCAGCTCCCGATACTCCAGAGTCTCTTTTAAAACGGTTGCGATCCCTATCACGATTCCGCCTTTCAGCTTGCTTCACTTCCTCGGCTATCTTAGCCTTCTCCACCAGTGCAGCAAAGTCGCGCTCCCTCTGCGGCGCTATCAATACTCTCAGCTCATCTCTGAGGCCATCCTCGAACCGAACACTACGCTCATACTCGATGGAAACAATACCACTAGCATACCGGCTTAATCGCAGAAATTCTGCCTCATATTCAGCCACAGTCTTACTACCCTGGGTCAGGTTCAGAAATTCCTTCCTTCGTGCATCCACATAACTAGCCCCAACATATTTCGCCTTGAAAGACTGCTTGAACAATTCCCAAGTTACCCTCTCAGCTGGGGTACCCTCTCTTACGGTGATCCACCATTGATATGCCTCGTCCCTCAGCAACGATACCGCTCCTTTCAGCTTCTGCTCCACTGAGCAGTCCAAGTCGTCCATAATTCACTCTGTGGCTTCCAACCAGTACTCAGCCACATTTGGGGCCACTCCAGATATGCCCATAAAAATTTCCGCTCCATTGGCCCGGAGTCGCTCAGAAATGGACCCCCTATTCACCGGCCCAACATTAGCTCCGGCCACCCTTTCCAGAACTCTCAGCATGGCCTGGGACAGAGCGTCGTCCCCTGCGGCCCGATCGTACGGCCCATTTTCCTCAACCGGTGGTCGTGCCTCTCCTGCTGGCCTATGCTCAGAAGACGACGATCCAGCTTGAGCACTAACTCGGCCTCGTCCACGGCCTCGTCCACGAGTAGCCCTTGTACTCATATCGATTATCTGATTTACAAAGTTCTATGACATTAGCTCAATGTTTCAGTTTTTATTACGGAATATCTTATGAACAGGTAGAATTTCAGAGTTGTTCTCGCGCAACGTAGTCTAATTACTGTCTCAGTTTCCTAGGGTTTAGTTTACCCTACTGTCTCAGTGCTACAGCCTTAATACTACCTCATCCATAGTATTCTATCTAAGGCTCAGTGCTATCTACAGTTTTATTATCAGTACAGTATAGAAGTTAAGGCAGAAAATACTTACAACTTGGTGCCGGGGATTCAGTGTGCCACCTCTCGAAGTACCAGATTTCAATAAAATCTTAGACCTAAAAATAATTTTGTTTTAAACATATTTTAGAAAAGACAAGTTAAAAGAAATCACTTCGAAAACAAAAATTCTTTCAGAAAATCTGGTTTTCCAAAAATACCTTTTATGAGCTTAAAAATTTTGAAACCCCCCTTTTTGGACCCGATCCACAGCCGAGTTGTTGCAACCAGGCTCTGATACCACTAAATGTAACACCCCTGACCCGGCCCAGACGTTATGGCCATGTCCGGTGTGCCACATCACCTAGACTATGCTACGCCGTCCTATGTACTAAGTCTGATGTTCGAGATTTTTGAAAAGTAATATTTGTTTTTCTTGAAATTCCCAATTTGATTACTATTCGACCTAATCTCTATCTCATTTGTGAATCGTTTCATTTTAGTCTTATCATCATTCTTAGTTTTTAGTAAAGTCAGGTTGTTTAAGAAAATATTGATTTAATTTTCAAAAACAGTGTACGTTCAAGTTTGAAATAAAACTGTAAAGAAATCCCAAATAACAGTTATAGCGGCCTTATTACAACCCATATCAAAGTAAAAACCAATACGAAATATTTAAGTTAAACCAAGAAAGTTCAGTCCTCGTGGCCACTCTGAATCCCTCCCAGCGTCCAAGTCACAATCTAGGGCTCACCTGCAAGGATGGAAAGAGAGGGGTGAGTTTGGGAAAACTCAGTGTGTGCAGAACCCATCCAAAGCCCAAATTGGCTCAAGCCCACTGGGCCTAAACCCTAACCAGTCTCAGTCAGATACTGGGCCAAAGCCCTATTCAGATAGCAGTAAACTGGGCCAAGGCCCTATAACAGATACTGGGCCGAAGCCCTATTCAGATAACGGATTGGCCCATAGGCCCATAACAGTACAGTACAGTAATGCAGTATAAATGCAAACCCAATTGGGGAGACTACTCAACCTACCAACCGCTACACACCACCCGTACCAACCAACACACCATGTGGGGAATAACTCGACCCACCCAGCCCACACACCACAGTCGCAGCATGGCTGCTCAGATAAACAGTATACGAGGCAAAGCCCCTTTCAGAAACAGTACAAGGCATAGCCCCTTTTTAGTAACGTGGCTGTGCCACTCACACTTCCTCCATTATCAAAACCCAACCCATGCAATAGATATATATCATGGCATGCAATAACAGTAACAGTTATGTCAAACAGTACAGTCAATTATAGCCCTAGGGGTATAACGGTAATTTCCTACCTAGGGGCAAATCAGAAATTTCTTACCCTAAGGGTATTTCAGTAATTTTACTCCCATGTTACAGATGTTATGCTTATTACAGTATTTATTAATCACACAGCTATACAGAAGTTCAGTTACCTCAGTTTTTCAGTTTTAGCATTAAGGCCCTAAAACCCCTAACGAACCCTATTACGCCGATTGGCCCATTAGGCCCATTTAGTCCCGATTTCACATTCAGTTATCTTGTTTTAACTGTTTTCACATCTACATTCCATAATATTACCTTTAAATCCAGTTTAACTCACATGGGCCCAAATCGCCCATTGGGCCCATATTTGGCCCACCGAGGCCCAACTTACCAAAATGCCCAAAATTTAGCGGTCAACACGTCTAACAGTGCCGATTCCAAAACTAACCTTCTCCTTCCAACTTGAGAGCATTCGCATGCTCGCAAGCTCTCGAAATACCGAAACTTCGGCATTTCGGCTTTTCGGCTTTTACCGATTTGTGCATGGAAAGGTGTTCGAAACACACACCTGTTTTGCAGTTTCTCCTACGAGATCTCCTATGCGTTAATCCCTACAATCCAATACTTAACTGATTAGACCATATCAACACTTAATCTGAATCGAAAACTTACCCAAAACCTTACTTACACATTCGGCCAACACCCTTAATGGCCTTAATGTTCTTACCTTGACGATTTAGATCCCTTTAGATCTAGATCTGATGTTCCCAAGTCTTCAACCCCTTGCTTGATCACCTTTTCATCCAACTAACACACAAAAGAACAAAGAAAACGGCCTTTTATTTACCAAAAATCCAAAACAACACAACCATTAACTTTAGGGACTTTCGGCTGTTCCAAACATGAAATATCGAACAGATCTGAATGATTAAACACTTACCAATGATTTCTCTTCAGTTCCTATGCAGATCTGATGTAAATCTGACCCTTAAACGTCAGTAGAAACCTTATCTCGGAGATTTGTAATTTCGGCTATCTCCCTACAACTATGGTGATTTCGGCTTTTTAATAAGAGAAGAAGATGGCGTTTTGGCTGTAGCTTTTGGGTGATGGTATCGACAATGGTGTGATTAAAGGGAGTGTAGTAATTGGCCACAATAGGTGAAAGAAACAGAGGTGATCCGGCTTACAAGAAATCGGCAAGAAAGGAAGCAGTTTTTGGGATTTCTGGCACTTTGAGCAATCGGTTATGGTTGATTTTAAGAAGAATGGAAGCAAAAGAAAGAGTGGATCTATGCAAGATAGGTATTCGGCTAGGGAAGAGATCAAAGGGAAGAAGAAAATGAAAAAAAAACAATGGTGGAGATGGGGAAGGAGAAATCGGCTATGAACTTTCCAGGGAGGCAACTCTTGGCTTTTCTGACAGTAGAAGAGAGGAAAAAACCCTAAGGTGGCTAACCCTAATTGTCATGACAACAAAAAGAAAATAATATAACCCTAGCATTCCCTCTAAAGCAATCGGCCCAAGTCCTTAAAGCCCCTTGCCGAAATTCACCTAAGTTAGGCTCATGCTTGAAAATTAAAAAGAACTCCACGCATACCTTGCATCTCGAACCCTTGTCCTTGATCATTCATTTAGGCGCCACTTTTTTAGGAGCTTAGTGGCTCCACCTTGCCACTTTACCAAGAGCTCACTTGTGACATCTTTTACACGGTTTTTCTTAAAAGCCCACTTAACCAAGTCCCCTTTCACTTGAAAATCCAACTTAATATTTTACCGGGTTTTGACTTAAGCTTGGACCTTCTATAGACCCATTAACACATGTACATACATTATCAACCTTTAGAACACCAAAATTTTAAAAAAATTCACTAAAATTCACAAAACCCCAAAATCCCGAAAATCAGGGCGTTACATGTTGATTGATAAGGTTTGTATTGTCGTTCGTAAAATTGGATTGAACAGGCCACGCGAGCATGTGGGCCCATTGGGGCCTAATAGGGGTTTTTGCCCCATATGCACTATTTTGACCATATAGACTCTCTGGGTCTTTTAATGCGATGTTAGACCTAATAGAAGCTCGTATTAGGCACCGTGACTTCGAAACTTAGTAAAATTACTATTTTACCCTTGACTGCCTAAAAGACCATTATACCTCTAAAGATAGATTGCCGGATATATGTAAATGACTGTATCTGTGTCTGTTAATACGCATGATATATATTCAATTATGATATGTTTTTCTGCATGGGGTTGGGTTTGACATTGGAGGTAGCTCTGTTATAGTGGCTCTGCCACGTGAATCTATATAGTGGCTTCGCCATGTAATCTGTATCTAATAGCTCTACCACGATATTTGTTTTAGCAGCTTAGCTGCGTATTGGTGTGCGGGCTGGGTGGGTCGAGTTATTCCCCACATAATGTGATGGGCTGGCACGGGTGGTGTGATGGTTGGACTCGGTTGGGTTATTCATGCATCCACCATTCTGTATATGTGATGGGTTTAAACCCACTCTGTTTCTAAATAGGACTAAGCCTAGACTGATCTATTCTGTATAGGGCTTTTGCCCAGTCTGTTTTGCATATTTATTCTCTGTTATCGGTTGGGGAAGTTACACACTGTGTTTTCACAAACTCACCTTTAATTTAAATATGCAAGTAACCCCTAGCCATAGACGATTTGGAGCTGCAAGGGACTCGGAATGGCCACAAGTTTTCTTCTTTCGGACTTTGTTTTTATTAAATTTCAAATTGGTTATTGATTATGTAATAAGGCCATTATGGGTTTTATTTTGTTTAATTTTCGTTATTTGGGTAGATTTATCATTTCAACTGGTAGAGTAGTTAATCGGGTTTTCAAAACTAAGAACAACAGTTTTAAGTAATTCACGCGCGACATTTTCAAAAACAGTAATAAATTAAGTGTTTTCATAACTTCACTTAAATGAACACAACAAATATGACAACCATTTTTCATTAACATATTTTCCAACTATTAAA